>CM046457.1:29005209-30423640 GCA_025506515.1 Flaveria trinervia
TGTCGCTGTCGCTGTTGTTGTTGCTGTTGCTGGTGCTGTTGTTGGTGCTGTTGCTTTTGCTATGGCTATTGTTGTGGTTGTTGTTGTTGCTGTTGTTGTTCCTGTTGTTGTTGCTGTTGCTGTTGCTCTTGCTGTTGGTGTTGCTGTTGTTGTTGATGTTGCTGTTGCTGGTGCTGTTGCTGTTGCTGTTGCTGTTGCGTGCTGTTGCTGTTGCTGTGCTGTTGCTGTTGCTGTTGCTGCTGTTGCTGTTGCTGTTGCTGTTGCTGTTGCTGTTGCTGTTGCTGTTGCTGTTGCTGTTGCTGTTGCTGTTGCTGTTGCTGTTGCTGTTTGCTGTTGCTGTTGCTGTGTTGCTGTTGCTGTTCTGTTGCTGTTGCTGTTGCTGTTGCTGTTGCTGTTGCTGTTGCTGTTGCTGTTGCTGTTGCTGTTGCTGTTGCTGTTTGCTGTTGCTGTTGCTGTTGCTGTTGCTGTGGCTGTTGCGTTGCTGTTGCTGTTGCTGTTGCTGTTGCTGTTGCTGTTGCTGTTGCTGTTGCTTGGTTGTTGCTGTTGCTGTTGCTGTTGCTGTTGCGTGCTGTTGCTGTTGCTGTGGCTGTTGCTGTTGCGGTTGCTTTTGCTGTTGCTGTTTGCTGTTGCTGTTGCTGTTGCTGTTGCTGTTGCCTGTTGCTGTTGCTGTTGCTGTTGTTGCTGTTGCTGTTGCTGTTGCTGTTGCTGTTGCTGTTTGCTGTTGCGGTTGCTGTTGCTGTTGCTGTTGCTGTTGCTGCGTTGCTGTTGCTGTGCTGTTGCTGTTGCTGTTGCTGTTGCTGGTGGCTGTTGCGGTTGCTGTTGCTGTTGCTGCTGTTGGTGTGTTTGTTGCTGTTGCTGTTGTTTTTTGTGTTTTTTTTTGCTCTTGCTGTTGCTTTTGGTGTTGATTTTGTTGATGTTGTTGTTGTTGATGTTGTTATTGTTGTTGCTATTATGTTGCTGTTATTCATGTTATTGTTTTTGTTGCTGATGTTGTTATTGTTGCTGCTTGCTGTTGTTGTTTGCGTGTTGCTGTTGCTGTTGCTGTGTTGGTTGTTGTGTTGTTGTTGTTGCTGTTGTTTTGCTGTTGCTGTGGTTGTTGCTGTTGCTGTTGCTGTTGCTCTTCCTGTTGCTGTTCCTCTTGCTATTGCTCTTGCTGTTGCTGTTGCTGTTGCTGTTGCTCTTGCTGTTGCTGTTGCAGTTGCTGTTGTTGTTACTGTTGCTGTTGCTGTTGCTGTTGCTGTTGCTGTTGCTGTCGCTGTTGCTGTTGCTGTTGCTGTTGTTTTTGCTGTTGTTTTTGCTGTTGTTTTTGCTGTTGTTTTTGCTGTTGCTTTTAGTGTTGATGTTGTTGGTGTTGTTGCTGTTGATGTTGTTGTTGTTGTTGCTGTTATTCCTGATGTTGTTGTTGTTGCTGTTTGTTGTTGCTGTTGCTGTTTCTGTTGCTGTTGCTGTTGTTGTTGATGTTGCTATTGCTGTTGCAGTTGCTCTTGCTGTTGCTCTTGTTGTTGCTGTTGATGTTGATGTTGCTGTTGCTGTTGTTGTTGCTGTTGCTGTTGCTGTTGTTGTTGCTGTTGCTGTTGATGTTGCTATTGTTGTTGCTGTTGCTGTTGCTGTTGCTGGTGCTGTTTCTTTTGCTGTGGTTGTTGTTGTGGTTGTTGTTGTTGTTGTTGTTGCTGTTGCTGCTCCTGTTGCTGTTGCTCTTGCTGTTGCTCTTGCTGTTGTGTTGCTGTTGCTTGTTGCTTATGCTGTTGCTTATGTTGCGTTGCTGTTGCTGTTGCTGGTTGCTGTTGCTGTTGCTGTTGCTGTTGCTGTGTGCTGTTGCTGTTTGCTGTTGCTGTTGCTGTTGCTGTTGATGTTGCTGTTGCTGTTGCTGTTGCTGTGTCTTGTGCGGTTGCTGTTGCTGTTGCTGTTGCTGTTTGCTGTTGCTGTTTGCTGTTGCTGTTGCTGTTGCTGTTGCTGTTGGTTGCTGTTGCTGTTGCTGTTGCTGTTGCTGTTGCTGTTGCTGTTGCTGTTGCTGTTGCTGTTGCTGTTGCTGTTGCTGTTGCTGTTGCTGTTGCGTGTCTGTCTGTTCTGTTGCTGTTGTTTTTGCTGTTGCTGTTGCTTTTGTTGTTGCTGTTGTTGTTTGCTGTTGCTGTTGCTGTTGCTGTTGGTTTGTTGCTGTTGATGTTTTATTGTTGTTGTGCTGTTTTGTTGATGTTATTCCTGTTGTTGTTGTTGTTGCTGTTGCTGTTACTACTATTGCTATTGCTGTTGCTGTTGCTTTTCTGTTGCTGTTGCTTTGTTGTTGATGTTGTTGTTGTTATTGCTGTTGCTCTTGCTGTTGCTGTTGGTGTTGCTGTTGCTGTTGCTCTTGCTGTTGGTGTTGCTGTTGCTGTTGCTGTTGTGTTGCTGTGCTGTTGCTGTTGCTGTTGCTGTTGCTGTGCTGTGCTGTTGGGTGCTGTTGCTGTTGCTGTTGCTGTTGCTGTTGCTGTTGCTGTTGCTGTTGCTGTTGCTGTTGCTGTTGCTGTTGCTGTTGCTGTTGCTGTTGCTGTTGCTGTTGGTGTTGGTGTTGTTGTTGCTGTTGCTGTTGTTTTTGTTGTTTTTGTTGCTCTTGCTGTTGCTTTTGGTGTTGATGTTGTTGATGTTGTTGCTGTTGATGTTGTTATTGTTGTTGCTGTTATTGTTGCTGTTATTCCTGTTATTGTTTTTGTTGCTGATGTTGTTATTGTTGCTGCTGCTGTTGTTGTTGCTGTTGCGGTTGCTTTTGCTGTTGCTGTTGTTGTTGTTGCTGTTGTTGTTGCTGTTGCTGTGGTTGTTGCTGTTGCTGTTGCTGTTGCTCTTCCTGTTGCTGTTCCTCTTGCTATTGCTCTTGCTGTTGCTGTTGCTGTTGCTGTTGCTGTTGCTGTTGCTGTTGCAGTTGCTGTTGTTGTTACTGTTGCTGTTGCTGTTGCTGTTGCTGTTGCTGTTGCTGTTGCTGTTACTGTCGCTGTTGCTGTTGCTGTTGCTGTGTTTTTTGCTGTTGTTTTTGCTGTTGTTTTTGCTGTTTCTTTTAGTGTTGATGTTTTGGTGTTGTTGCTGTTGATGTTGTTGTTGTTGTTGCTGTTATTCCTGATGTTGTTGTGTTGCTGTTGTTTGTTGCTGTCTGTTCTGTCTGTTGCTGTTGCTGTTGTGTTGATGTTGCTATTGCTGGTGCAGTTGCTCTTGCTGTTGCTCTTGTTGTTGCTGTTTTGAGTTGATGTTGCTGTTGCTGTTGTTGTTGCTGTTGCTGTTGCTGTTGTTGTTGCTGTTGCTGTTGATGTTGCTATTGTTGTTGCTGTTGCTGTTGCTGTTGCTGGTGCTGTTTCTTTTGCTGTGGTTGTTGTTGTGGTTGTTGTTGTTGTTGTTGTTGCTGTTGCTGCTCCTGTTGCTGTTGCTCTTGCTGTTGCTCTTGCTGTTGATGTTGCTGTTGCTGTTGCTGTTGATGTTGCTGTTGCTGTTGCTTATGCTGTTGCTTATGCTGTTGTTGTTGCTGTTGCTGTTGCTGTTGCTGTTGCTGTTGCTGTTGCTGTTGCTGTTGCTGTTGCTGTTGCTGTTGCTGTTGCTGTTGCTGTTGCTGTTGCTGTTGCTGTTGCGGTTGCTGTTGCTGTTGCTGTTGCTGTTGCTGTTGCTGTTGCTGTTGCTGTTGCTGTTGCTGTTGCTGTTGCTGTTGTTGTTGCTGTTGCTGTTGCTGTTGCTGTTGCTGTTGCTGTTGCTGTTGCTGTTGCTGTTGCTGTTGCTGTTGCTGTTGCTGTTGCTGTTGCTGTTGCTGTTGCTGTTGCTGTTGCTGTTACTGTTGCTGTTGCTGTTGTTTTTGCTGTTGCTGTTGCTTTTGTTGTTGCTGTTGTTGTTGGTGTTGCTGTTGCTGTTGCTGTTGGTTTTGTTGCTGTTGATGTTGTTATTGTTGTTGCTGTTGTTGTTGATGTTATTCCTGTTGTTGTTGTTGTTGCTGTTGCTGTTACTGTTGCTATTGCTGTTGCTGTTGCTGTTTCTGTTGTTGTTGCTGTTGTTGTTGATGTTGTTGTTGTTATTGCTGTTGCTCTTGCTGTTGCTGTTGTTGTTGCTGTTGCTGTTGCTCTTGCTGTTGTTGTTGTTGTTGCTGTGTGCTGTTGCTGTTGCTGTTGCTGGTGCTGTTGCTGGTGCTGTTGCTTTTGCTATGGCTATTGTTGTGGTTGTTGTTGTCTGTTGGTGTTCCTGTTGTTGTTGTTGTTGCGTTGCTCTTGCTGTTGGTGTTGCTGTTTTTGTTGATGTTGCTGTTGCTGTTGCTGTGATGTTGCTGTTGCTGTTGGTGTTGCTGTTGCTTGTTGCTGTTGCTGTTGCTGTTTTGCTGTTGCTGTGTTGCTGTTGCTGTTGGCTGTTGCTGTGTTTTGCTGTTGCTGTTGCTGTTGCTGTTGCTGTTGCTGTTGCTGTTGCTGTTGCTGTTGCTGTTGCTGTTGCTGTTGCTGTTGCTGTTGCTGTTGCTGTTGCTGTTGCTGTTGCTGTTGTTTTTGGTTGCTGTTGCTGTTGCTGTTGCTGTTGCTGTTGCTGTTGCTGTTGCTGTTGCTGTTGCTGTTGCTGTTGCTGTTGCTGTTGCTGTTGCTGTTGCTGTTGCTGTTGCTGTTGTTGTTGCTGTTGCTGTTGTTGTTGCTGTTGCTGTTGTTGTTGTTGTTGCTGTTGCTCTTGCTGTTGCTTTTGGTGTTGATGTTGTTGATGTTGTTGTTGTTGATGTTGTTGTTGTTGTTGCTGTTGTTGTTGCTGTTATTCCTGTTATTGTTGTTGTTGCTGATGTTGTTGTTGTTGCTGCTGCTGTTGTTGTTGCTGTTGCGGTTGCTGTTGCTGTTGCTGTTGTTGTTGTTGTTGCTGTTGCTGTTGTTGTTGCTGTTGCTGTTGCTGTTGCTGTTTCTGTTGCTGTTGCTGTTGCTGTTGCTGTTGCTGTTGCTGTTGCTCTTGTTGTTGCTCTTGTTGTTGTTGTTGCTGTTGCTGTTGCTGTTGCTGTTGCTGTTGCTGTTGCTGTTGCTGTTGCTGTTGCTGTTGCTGTTGCTGTTGCTGTTGCTGTTGCTGTTGCTGTTGCTGTTGCTGTTGCTGTTGCTGGTGCTGTGGCTGGTGCTGTGGCTGGTGCTGTGGTTGTTGCTGTTGCTGTTGCTGTTGCTCTTCCTGTTGCTGTTCCTCTTGCTATTGCTCTTGTTGTTGCTGTTGCTGTTGCTGTTGCTCTTGCTGTTGCTGTTGCTGTTGCTGTTGTTGTTACTGTTGCTGTTGCTGTTGCTGTTGCTGTTGCTGTTGCTGTTACTGTCGCTGTTGCTGTTGCTGTTGCTGTTGTTTTTGCTGTTGTTTTTGCTGTTGTTGTTGCTGTTGTTTTTGCTGTTGCTGTTGCTGTTGCTGTTGCTGTTGCTGTTGCTGTTGCTGTTGCTGTTGCTGTTGCTGTTGCTGTTGATGTTGCTGTTGATGTTGCTGTTGTTGATGCTGTTGTTGTTGCTGTTGTTTTTTCTCTTGGTGTTGCTGTTGCTGTTGCTGTTGATGTTGTTGCTGTTGCTGTTGCTGTTGCTGTTGCTGTGCTGTTGCTGCTGTTGCTGGTGCTGTTGCTGTTGCTGTTGCTGTTGCTGTTGCGTTGCTGTTGCTGTTGCTGTTGATGTTGCTGTTGATGTTGCTATTGATGTTGCTGTTGTTGATGCTGTTGTTGTTGCTGTTGTTTTTGCTGTTGGTGTTGCTGTTGCTGTTGCTGTTGATTTTGTTGCTGTTGATGTTGTTGTTGTTTATGATGAGCATATAAGTTCTCTTCTAACAGTTCTAATCATGCATTTGTGAGTGTTGATAGTCAGTCAGGCTGTAATAGTGACAATTTGTGCTTCATTATGGATGATTTGAAAGGTATAGCTGATGATGACTTAGAAGAGATGGATATTTTGAGCCAAATGGCTTTGATTAATATCAGATCTCAGAAGTTCTACAAGAGAACTGGTAGGAAATTCCCTAGACTCTCTGGCAAAACCAAAGTTGGTTTTGACAAGAGTAAGTTGAGGTGTCACAAATGCCATAGGCTTGGGCACTTTGCAAGAGAGTGTAGATCATCTGGATCTAACTCCTCTGCACCCTTGTGACTTTTCCAGTAATATTCAACAAAACAGAGGGCAACATCCTGCTAGTTCTGGTCATCAATCCAACCCTCTATCTCCTGCGTATTTTGTCCCTCAGGGTCCAATGCCATATCCATATCCCTGCTATTACATGCCACAAACCAGTCAAGTTCAAGTACCCATTGCTCAACAACCACCTGCTCTTCCTGAGCCTCAACCTTCTCAATCTCATCAACAATCTCAACCTCAACAACACAGCTTTTTCACCCCAGGAGTTGTTGACTGGAGCAGTTTACCAGATGATATGTCTGGTCATGAACAACTGTTTTCTGGTGCTGGTCAACATGGTGGTGATAATCCTTTTGGAAACCTTGCTCTAATGACCCTGGAGTCTGCTGATACCTCATCCTCTAATGCCTCCACACCACAGGTATCACAGGTATCCTCTAAGGCCAAAGCCAAGCTATGTTCTGAAACATGCATAGCCGCATTTGCATCTATTTGAGAATTAAATGTAGCTTTAATTAACAAGAACATTGAGCTAGAACAAATAATATCCAAAAGAAAAGCTGAATTTGAGTCTGCTTAGTGATAAGAATGATGAGATTTACAAACTTAAATGCCAAATCACTGATGATAAGGCTAGAGAAGAGTACTTCTAGAAAAGTACAGAGACCTCAAAGAGACACTTGCATCTACCTAGGTAGAGTGTGATCGATGGGTACATTCCGGCAAGGGTTTTGAAATGCTTCTCAGTAGCAGTCTGCTTCCAATGTGAAGTTTGGCATTGGTTATAATCACACTGCTCCTCCTACAGATTTTACTCCAAGAGCAGAGGTAGAATCTGATGGAGAAAGCAATAACCAATCCTTTTCATCATGTGATCTACTATCTGATACAGCACCATCCGAGATTGGAGTCAGCATTAATGCCTCCCAAACCTATTAGCTGATGTTGATGGTTCAAATGCTGACACTCACATGATCAAAAGGTTGATCACTCCAGGTGGTATTTCACAAAGTACTGAAAGTACTAAAGGGCAAGTCATAACACCTGGAGAACAAACCCAACTACTGCATGTTCTAAAGGGAAGAAAACTAGCCAGTAGAAAGGGTGGGAAAACTACTGAAGAAGATATCAAGAAAGCATGTACTGCAAGGAAGAAAACTGCTAGTACTGACGCAAACTGCTAAAGAATAAGTCTTCAGTAGTTTCATCTCTTCTTCAGCAGATGATCAACCTAAGATGAAGAAAAAGCCATATGAAATATGTGGCTTATTCAGTCATCTTACTGATGATTGCTGGTATAAAAGGGCTCCAAACTCAAACCAATGAGAACCTTAAAAGAAAATGGATAAAATGAAAACTGAGTTTGAAACCAAGTTTGTACCAGCAACATCAAAACCTGTAACCCCAAAATCCAAAAAGAAACCAAAAAGGAAGGGGTTAATCAGGCAACAGCTGAGGTTGCTCAAAGGGAGATGGTACAACACAGGAATCCATCAATCTCACGCACTAATGTGTCTGATGAGCTGAAGGCTTTATCACAGAATCAGACACAACTTGTTATGATGGTTCAACATCTATTGGGGAGAGTCAACCATTAGATGCTCCTGTGCTGAAACCACTGAGAAGAAAATCCATGCCAAAGGATTCTTCTTCTTCACCATCTCCATCCCCTCAGTTTGTTCTTCATAGCAAATCTGTTAGTTTACCATCTGTTGATGTGAACAGACCCAAAACCAAAAAGGTTTGGGTCTCAAAACTAACTAATTTATTATGATTGCAGGGTTCTTCAGCATGCCACAGTAGCATCTGGTATGTAGACAGTGGAGGATCTATGCATATGACAGGGAACAGCTCTCTTCTTCATGATTACTCTCAACGAAAGAAGGGTTTGTTTCTTTTGGCAATGATGCTAAGGGTTACATCATTGGCAAAGGCTTTGTCTCCAATGGGGAAATAAGGTTTGATGATGTTAACCATGCGGAGAATCTCAAGTACAATCTCTTGAGTGTCAGTCAAATGTGTGATAAGGCCATGTTGCTCTTTTCACCAGTCAGAACTGCAGGATTCTGTCATCCAAAGTTCTGAGTTTGATTGATAAGGTGTTGTGATCACACTCTCCTGAGGGCAAACAGGACAGGAAGAGTGTATGCCTTAGATCTTTCCAAAATAGATCTCAAAGGCCTCCTTGCCTATTTTCCAAGGCTTTCCTCAAGAATCTATTCTATGGCATAGAAGGCTGGGTCATGTGAATCTTAAAAACTTGAATCAGCTGATACATCATGGTTTAGTAAGGGGATTGCCTATGAAGGAGTTCAGATGTGAAGACAACTGCACTGCTGTTTGAAAGGAAAACAACACAAAGTCTCATTCCCTCCTATTGAAGAACCTAAGTCCATTGCCTGCTTGCAATACTACACATAGATATCTTTGGTCCTGTGAGAGTAGAGTATGGCAAAGAAGATATACTGTCTGGTAATTGTGGATGATTACTCCAGATTTGTATGGACATTCTTCTTGCACTCAAAGGATGAGACTGCTCAGACGATTATAAACTTTGTGTTGTATGTTGAGAAGCAGTATTCCCTATCTGTCAAGTGTATAGAAGTGATAATGGAATAGAATTCAAAAACCATACACTTGATGATTTTTATCTCTCAAGGGAATCAAGAGCCAGTTTAGCATCCCAAGGACTCCAGAACAAAATGAGTAGTAGAGAGAAAGAACAGGACCCTAATTGAAGCTGCAAGGTCCATGTTGGCTGACTCTGGTTTGCACTGACCTTTGGGATGAAGCTGTTAACACAACTTGCTATGTGCAGAATAGAGCCTTAGTAAATCAAAGGTTGATGAAGACTCCATATGAAGTTCTACATCATTTGGCTCCTCTAATTTCATTTTTTAGAGCCTTTGGGTGTCCTTGTTTCATTCTTAACACAAAGGATCAACTCCACAAATTTGATCCTAAGGTGGATGCAGTATTTTGTTGGTTATTCATCTACTTACAAGGCATACAGAGTCTTCAACTGCAGAACAAAGATAGTTGAAGAGACTCTGCATGTGAAGTTTAATGAATCTCCAAAGGACAAGATTCCACAAAATCCGTTGGAGTTATTTGATTTGGACATACTGCAATATGTTCCTTATCAAGCTTCAGCTGTTGCTCCTGTCAACAGTTCTCCACCTGGTGGTATGATGATGATGATAATATCATACTCACCTATCCAAGTTTAGTGATCAACTGCCTGAGTCCACTAAACTTGATGTTCCTGTAGCTTCAGCAGTTCCATCCACAACAAATGCTATGAGATCTCTGCTTCCTCTACATCTTTTGATTTGCCATCTCATTCTTGGTTTCAAGAGTCTGCATCACCATCTGCTGCTGCTGAAGGTCCTACAAACACTTGCACAGATCTCATTGTTAATCAAGAGCTGAAGAATCACCCAATGTCTCAAATCATTGGTGATATCAATACTGGTGTTTCAACAAGAAGTCAATTGTCCAATTCTCTGCTTCATGCTCTCTTCATTAGTCACAAGAGCCAAAGAACTATCACATTGCTTTAAGGGACAATGGATGGGTTGAAGCCATGCAAGCTTGAGCTACTTCAGTTCAACAAGCAGCAAGTGTGGGAACTGGTTCCTCTACCCCCAAGTAAGTGTGCAATAGGCACTAAATGGGTGTTTAGGAATAAAACAGATGAAAATGGGCTTATTGTTAAGAACAAGGCCAGCTGGTTGTTCAGGGGTTACACAGGAAGAAGGTATTGATTATGACGAAACCTTTGCTCCTGTAGCCAGATTGGAGGCAATTAGATTGTTCTTAGCCTATGCTGTATTCCACAATCTTAAAGTTTTTCAAATGGATATTAAAAGTGCATTTTTATATGGTAAAATAAAAGAAGAGGTTTATGTGTGTCAACCACCAGGTTTTGAGGATAATAACATCCAGATTGGGTATACAAGCTTGATAAGGCTCTTTATGGGTTGAAACAAGCTCCTAGAGCCTGGTATGAGACATTATCAAATTTTCTTCTTCAAAATAATTTCACTAGAGGCTCCATAGATAAAACTTTGTTCATTAAGAAGGTGGATCAGCATAAGCTACTTGTTCAAATTTATGTTGATGATATTATTTTTGCATCTCTGATCTCCAGTTGTGTGATGATTTTACCAATTTAATGCAAAAGAAGTTTGAAATGAGTGCAATGGGAGAATTACAGTTCTTTTTAGGATTGCAAATCAAACAAAAGGCTGATGGGACTTTCATTCATCAGTCTAAATATACAAAGATCTTTTGAATAAGTTTGATTTACAAAACTGTAAGCCCTGTTCTACTCTCATGTGCCACAACCACTCACTGGATGCAGATCAAAAAGGTAAAGCTGTTGATCAAACACTTTACAGATGTATGATGGGTCCTTGATGTACTTAACAGCTTCTAGACCAGATATTATGTTTGCAACTTGTGTTTGTGCTAGATTTCAGGCTGCTCCTAAAGAGTCTCATTTGATTGCAGTCAAGAGGATCTTTAGATATCTGCAAGGTACACAATCTCTAGTTTATGGTATTCCACTGGACACTCTTGCAATTAGTTGCTTTTTCTGATAGTGACTATGCAGGGTAAGTTAACCAGAAAGTCAACTTCTGGTGGATGTCAATTCCTAGGCAACTGTTTGATTTCTTGGTAGAGTAAGAAACAAACATCTGTTGCCACATCCACTACTGAAGCAGAGTACATTGCTGCTGCAAGTTGTACATCTCAGGTACTCTGGCTTCAGAACCAACTTTTGGATTATGGCATTACAGAGACTAAGACTCCATTATTAATGGACAGTGCTTCAGCTCTTTGCATGTCAAGAATCCTGTCCAGCATTCTAGACCAAACATATTGAGATCAGACACAATTTTATTAGGGACTATTTTGAAAAAGGTCTGATTGATCCAATTTTGTGCCTAGTGCTGATGAGCTTGCAGACATTTTTACTAAGCCTTTGGATAATTCAACTTTCCAAAACCTAGTGTTAAGGCTTGGTATGCTGCAGCTAGAATAAGTGACAACTACTGATGATCTCAGTAAACAAGTACTGATGATCATTAGTAATATGTCACAAATAAGTACTGATTCTGTTACAAACTACTGATCTAGTTATAACTACTGATGTTAGTAAAAACAGATAAGTACTGATGTCCTATGAACAACTGAAAACAGCCAAAAAGACTGATGAGTAAGTGTTGAGGACAGTATGAAACAGCTGAAAAGCTAAGAATTGACGAAAACTACTGATGGGAATTTTCTCTTCAGTTGTTTTACAACAACTGCTTTCAACTTAAACAACTGAATCAAAACCAATGTCTTCAGTATTTCACAACTACTGATGACTAACACCAAGTCTTCTTCGTTTATAACAACTGATGACAAAACCATGTCTTCAGTGTTGTTTCATACTACTGATGACTAACACCAAGTCCTCAGTTGTTTCCAACATCTGAAGTCAAAACTATGGTTTTCAGTAGTTTTATAACTGCTGATGCCTAAAACCAAGACTTCAGTTGTTTCAACCCTCTGAAGGTTAATACCACGTCATCAGTCGTTTAAAACTACTGATGATTAATACCAAACCCTTTAGTTGTTTTATAACCCATACCCTATAAATACCTAATCCTACAGAGCTTCATCATCTCAAACCTAACGTTCAAGACTCCAAACCTTCTCTCACATTAAGGGCGACCATGCAGCTTAAACCACGACACAACTGTGTTGCCTACCTTACCAAATCACCTTTCTGGACGAAGTTTGATACTGCCATTGATCTAATGGCCCATTCTCCATACAACCGGCCTTCCTTATCAATCCTACCATTTATGCCGATCCCTAAATCAGTTCTGGACGAACGTCACCCTTACCACTGGAGAGCATGACACCGAGTCTCTCCAGTCGTTCATCAACTCCATAAGGTGGTCATCACTCCGGCAATCCTTCGCCAAACCCTACAACTAGATGATGCCACCTTCCCCTCGCTGGATATTCAAAGGGCACCACTGATCTATCTTTTGCCCACATGGATACCAGGGTAACCTCACGCTTCTACCATCCTAAAGAAGCATTTCCATGACGTCGAACGCCTTATTTTTCATATGGTGAATGTCCTATCTAGCCCTAAGACTTCTTCTTGGATCAAATGTCAACCATGTGGCAGCAGGTATTCTTCTCTATCCTGAGCAACAAAACTTAAATTTTTCTGAAATAATATTTCTTGAACTTAAGGATATGGCCTCAAAACCGACGGATATTATATCCTCGTTCATAATGGCCATTATAGAGAACCAACTGCAAGCTGAGGGACTTGTTGCCTTGGAGTCCCTGCCATGGTTGTATTTGCCTGAGGTATACTCCAGGCATAACTCAGACCAGTCACTCAAACAGCTGTCAAGCTGCGAAAACCCACGCAGCTGGAACCCACAGCCACCACCTCCAAATCCAAAGTCCCCACCAACCCAAACACAAGAAACCCAAAAAGCTGCTCAGGGAGATGAGTCCCCTAAGGTGCCCCTGCAACACAAAGCAGGATATATCTACTGGCCATAACCCCCCAGTAGATACCTACTCACCCAACCTCAACCGCTCAGGCTTCCTCTCAACATGAGCCTGCAGCAACCACATTGGGGCACCTATACATCTGGAACCTTCCTCATTTGAGGTGGTTGCCATTGAAACGCACCACTCTCCCCGGTGCATACTGCTTTCACACCACTCCCACTGCAACCGCCCCCCAAAGTCCTACCATAATAGTTGAAAAGTGCTGACTCAGTTGCATTCTCACCCCCTCCCAGATACCAATCAAAACTGGGATAGCCTCAACATTGAGGGGGAGGATCCAAATGTTCTGCTAACCCACAGCACAGGGGTTACCTGTTCCATCTCCAAGTGTAGAAACGAAGATTCGAAAATCTGGTGAGGCTGCCACTTCTCCTGCTTCAGCATATGATCAGGATGCAGTTGGTAACATCATAAGACCTCACCAGAGGCAACTGCAATGAAGGACATAGTCCTGAGGCAGGAAGTCCCCAGTACCAAGAACAAGGGGCACATGATACTGATCTACACTCAGAGCATGTACATCCTATTCTATCAGGAGGTCAGGTGATTCAGCAAACACTGATGATGACCTGGGCTTCTTCTATGATGTTTTAGCCCAAAATACCATCCTAGAGAATGAGGTAAGCAGACTCAACGAGCTGATTGCCAAAATGTCTCAGGATCTAAGACCATCTGCCAATCCACCAACAGATGGCACCTTCCTCTGAAGGTCTCTTATACACAGAGCCACTCAAAAACACTCAGCCACCTGCCTCTACTTCTGGCACTATCTCTCAGGGACAGAACCCCCTGAGCAAATAGCTGCTATCTTTCAAAATTCCTTACCTCTCATCACACCAATTATCACTGATATAGTGATTAAAACCTTGATGAGAGGCTTCCCTCGTTTATCCAACCCTTGCTGGAGGAAGTTGTGAGCAAAAGGCTTTCTGACTATCAAATCCTTGCAACCAATGCAACCAAAAAGGGGAGATTAGTCAGTGAAAGCAAAACGAAAGAGGGATTGAAGGTGGGAAAGAAAGAAAAAAAGAGATAGAGGTGGCAAAATGAGAAGGAGTTGGATGTATAGACTGAGAAGGAGAAGGAGAAGGAAGCTGAAATGGAGAAAAGTGACTGAAAGTACTAAAGACTTCAGTGTCACATACAAGAAAAGGAAGAGTGGAAAGAAGGAGGAGTTGGACGAAATGGTGAAGGAGGCTGATGCCCAACACAGCCGATCAATGGATAACATCATTGATCAGTGTTTAGGCAAGGTCATGACACTGAAAAAACTTGACTCAGAAATTAGAAGATTGGAGATTGAAGAATCCAAGCAAGATGGGCAAGTTACAGTGTGTGGAAAGGGAAAGACTGGAAATCATGATCAGGTTCATAGCTAAGATCTTGGAAGATCATTGATTGAAATCAAGTCATGGTCCAGGACAACATCTTGGCAATAACCACCAAGATCGTTCGTCTGAAGTATATACCAAAGGGTGGTCATTGAAGCCTTGAATGAAGCTGGTGCTGGGAGCAGGACTGAACTGGTCAATAATCCTAAAGCTTACTACATCCAAAATGCTAGAACATCCTCAAAATTCCCACACCAAAACCACCACAACCACAACCCACTAAACAATCCCTTACCCATACAACCAATAGCCGATGATGTACCCCAGAAGAGGAAGAGAATGGTACTGAGGCCAGAAGAGGAAGAAAAGATAATGATGAAGATGAAGATAGGCTACCAATCTCAGCTGTTATACAGTTGCCTAAGGCCATAAGTCACCCTCAACAATACTCCTGAATCTCAAAGGCAAATTGTGAAAGTGAGTTAGAAGAAGAAGAGCTTCACAACAACATAATGAGGAATTGTTGAGAAGAGTCGACAAAGCATACGCTGCCCATCTTCAATCATCAATATGAAGAAAAACATGCTCGAGATATACACTCTTAGACATACCTTCAATCGCAAAAAGAGAGAGTGAGGATTTGGCTGATCCCAGGGTGTCTCATAGGATTCAAAAGAAAATATTCCACAGAAGTACATTGGCCAAGTAAAGAAGATTGTAGATGAAGTGATCCACTGGGCTTTGTAGTATCACCTTGGGAGATCCAGATGACTTCAAGAAAGCCTATAAAGCTAAACTGCCCCACAAAAGATGCTGGAGAATAAAGTGGTGAAAAGGGTTAGTGTATAGGAGGCTTGAGGAAGTTAGAAAGAATGAGCTCCAGTTGTTCTTAAGGGTATTCACCCAGATGAATCGCATATAGAGTCATAACAACTGTGGAGCTAAAAAATGGGAAGCAGGTCAAATACCTCTCTGAGTATTATGGGCCAGAGTCACTCTTTGAAGGAGAAGCAGAAGAGCTTACCATGGAGGAACAAATAACTTCCTTGAGGCCTATACAAGGGAGTCTTACAGAATCATAGTTGGGAAGTAGATCTCATGGATGGGGTAATAGCTCTGTGTCTAGTTCCCCAAGATAGAGTTCCCATCCATCCTTTGCCAAACAGATCATTGAGACTTCTTTCCTAGCCTGTGCTTACAAGGGTCACTTCTGAGCTAATCGAGAAGACAAAAAGACCAATCTTTCTGCCATAATAATGGGACATCTTCAATAAGCTTAAAGGTTTTGGCTGCATTGGTTCAGGGGGAGTTTGTTGGACCAAAAGAACCAATGAGCCAGATCAAAAAAACCTTTAAGTCCCACAAGACATCACAACAACTGCTGAAGACTTGATCAGATGTTTGACAAAGTCTGAAGATCAACAGCTGAAGACTAAAGTACTAAAGACTTCAACAGCTAAAGAATAAAGTCTGAAGATCAACAGCTGAAGACTAAAGTACTAAAGACTTCAACAGCTGAAGACTAAAGTCTGAAGATCAACAGCTGAAGACTAAAGTACTGAAGACTTCAATAGCTGAAGACCAAAGTCGAAGATCAACAGCTGAAGACTAAAGTACTGAAGATCAACAGCTGAAGTACAAAGACTGAAGACATCAGCTGAAGACATCAGCTGATGACAACAACTGAAGTTCAAGAAGTCCAAGTACTGAAGCCTTAGAGTTTGTCACAACAGTTGAAGAAGCATTCTTCAGTTGTTGTGATGGTTTCCTTTCAGTAGTTTTCTTTTTCTCTATTTCAGTACTTGTAAAACGACTGAAGAGCATGTTCTTCAGTCGTTGTTGTTTCAGTAGTTTTTTTCAGTAGTTGTAGTGATAGTTAACACTTGGTATTTTTGAAAGAAGATGTCAGCTGTTTGACATCTTCAGTAGTTGTGTTAACTTTCAGTAGTTAAATAACAGTTAGATGTCACTGTCAAGTGACATCAGCTGACGTAAGCTTCCCTTATAAAAGGAAAGATGACCTATTGTAACGATGTGCGAAGCCAGCCGAAGCGTGTTTGAATGAATATATTCCTTTTGCAGAAATGCTCTCTCTATAACAAACACTGTTTCATTGATAATTTAGTGTTTCTTGTTTAAATTTGTTAATTTGTGGGCTCATTCCGCTGCAAATCCAACTATTGATCGAACTAGATGCTGAGATCCTAAAATCATCATGCCCAACATGCTCTCTAAGGCCTCAACAGTCATCTTACATGAACTTACGGAAACCTTACGTCTAAAACTTACATATGCACTTTCCCCCGAAAGTCAGAAGTTTAACCTACACTTCTCCTTGGTGCAACAGCCCTATTCGGGCGTATGGACACCCTTTAGTCGCATGACCCCATGTGACTGAAGCTCATGCGATTGGACCAATGCGGATGAACCTTATGCGAATGAACACCCAATCGTGCGAATGGACTTAATGCGGATGGACCTCATGCAAATGGAACTAATGCGGATGAGCACTTATGCGACTGGACCCTCAGTTGTGCCAATGAACCTCAATCGTGCGAATGAACCCCAATCGTGCAAATAAACCCTCAATCGCACCCCAATCTGCCGTATGGCCTCCATTCGGTCGCCTAGCCCTAGCTGATGCAGCATGCATTCATCCCAACCTAATCTACCATTTTCGACCTCCAAGCTCATCCAAACTCATTCTAACCCAAATCAACCATCCTAAACCTTAGGAATGCATACCATAACACATTCCAGCTGTTGGACCAAAAGAACCAATGAGCCTGATCAGAAAAACCTCTAAGTCCCATAGACATCACAACAACTGCTGAAGACTTGATCAGCTGTTTGACAAAGTCTGAAGACGCAACAACTGAAGAACTAAAGTACTGAAGAACAACAGCTGAAGATCTAAAGTGCTGAAGACTTCAACAGCTAAGACTAAAGTACTGAAGAAACAGCTGAAGTTCTAAAGTGCTGAATACTTCAACAGCTGAAGACTAAGTACTGAAGTTCAACAGCTGAAGACTAAAGTACTGAAGTACAACAGCTGAAGTATAAAGACTGAAGACATCAGCTGATGACAACAGCTGAAGCTCAAGTACAAGTACTGAAGCCTTCAGAGTTTGTTACAACAGCTGAAGATGCATTCTTCAGTTGTTGTGATGGTTTACCTTTTAGTAGTTTTCTTTGTTTCAGTATTTGTAAAACAACGAAGAGTATGTTCTTTAGTTGTTATAGTTTCAGTATTTGTAAAACAACTTAGAGTATGTTCTTCAGTTGTTATAGTTTCAGTAGTTTCTTTTCAGTAGTTGTAGTAACTGATAACACTTAGTATTTTTGTAAGAAGATGTCAGCTGTTTTGACATCTTCAGTAGTTGTGTTTCAGTTGTTTAATAATTCTGTTAGATGTCACTATCAAGTGACATCAGCAGACGTCACATCTCCTATATAAGGAATGTTCCACCATGACATTCCTATATAAGGGATGATTGACCTGATTGTATGTGTGACATTTCTTTGCCACCACAAAAGCGTGTGATTGAATGAAATATTCTTTTTGCAGAAACTTTCTCTCTCTATAACTAATTCTGTTCATTGCAATATCTTTGGTATTCTTGCTCGAATTGTGCTAGTTGGTACTCTATTCCGCTGCTGAAATCATTCGAATCAATCAAACTAGATGCTGAGATCCTATCAAATGGTATCAGAGCAGGTTAATCATTGATCGATCTAACAATTGATCATTGAAACTGCTCATTTGCTCTATGTTTGATCGAACTAGCAAATTCGCACGAATCTGTTATAGAGTTTGAAGTTCTGTCGCTTTTGGCTATTTTAATTGAGGTTCTTAGTGGTTTTGAGCTAAATTTGTTTTGCTTATCTTGAATTTGTCTGAATTTTCAAAAATGACTACACCTTCTAATGATCCACACAATACTAGTTCCTCAACCAAGCCTCCGATGTTGGTTAGGAATGAGTATAACATTTGGCAACGCAGAATGCTCCATCACCTGTTTGTCAATAGTTCAGGTTGTTGGACATCCGTGGTACATGGACCACATAAGCCAATGATGAATCATCCGGAAACAAATCAGTTGATTCCAAAGAAGAAGGAACAAGACTCTGATGAGGACAAGAAGTTGTTTGAGATTGATGCTAAAGCCCATGGAATTCTGGCCATGGCACTGCCTAATGAAATCTATTCCGGGCTTATGCATCATGAAACTACTCATGACCTTTGGAATGCACTGAAAGAACAATTTGGTGGCACTGATGAGGTCTTAGCAAACAACAGGGAAATCCTCGCCCAATAGTATGAGACTTTTGCTCATAGAAAGGGTGAGACTCTGACTCAGCAGTTTGAGTTGTTTTCATGTTTAATCTCTGAGTTGAAAATGGTTAAACATGAATATACCAAAAGCCAAATGAACCACAGATTCCTCAGATCACTGCCTGAGAGATGGGACACATATACAATTGTCCTACGCTCCAGTGCAAATCTGGATAGCCTATCTCTCACCCAACTTCATGGGAAACTGCTTACATTCGAAAGAGAGATAGAGCAGAAAAGGAAACTGGCTTCATCTGGTAAGCTCACTGAAGACTTTGGTACCAGCAACACTGCCTTGGTGGTCATGAGTCAGAATATGCTTCATCTGAATGCCAGTATGATGAGCATATTGATTTCTCGTCAAACACTTCTGATTCTGCATTTGTGAGTGTTGATAGTCAGTTTACTGGGTGTAATAATGACAATATATGCTTCATCATGGATGATCTCAAGGGGATTGCTGATGATGACTTAGAAGAGGGATATTTGAGCCAAATGGCCTGATAAATATCAGATCTCAGAAGTTTTACAAAAGAACTGGAAGAAATTCCCAGGACTCTCTGGCAAAACCAAAGTTGGTTTTGACAAGAGTAAGTTGAGGTGTCACAATTGCCACAGGCTTGGACACTTTGCTAGAGAATGTAGATCATGGATCTAATTCTTCTGCACCCTTTGTGACTTTCCCTGGCAATAGTCAACAAGACAGAGGGCAACATCCTGTCAATTAAGTCATCATTCTCAACCACAATCTCCTGCATATTTTGTTCCTCAGGGTCCAATGCCATATCCTTACCTTGTTATTACATGCCACAAACCAGTCAGGTTCAAGCACCCATTGCTCAACAACCACCTGCTCTTCCTGAGCCTCAACCATCTCAATCTCATCAACCTCAACAACACAGCTTCTTCACCCCTGGAGTTGTTGACTAGAGCAGTTTACCAGATGACATGTCTGGTCATGAACAACTGTTCACAGGTGCTGGTCAACATGGTGGTGACAGTCCATTGGGAATCTGGCACTTATGGCTCTGGAGTCTGCAGATGGATCATCTCAAATGCCTCTTCATCACAGGTATCACAGGTATCCTCTGAGGCTAAGGCCAAATGTTCTGAAACATGCATAACAGCATTTGCCTCTATTAGAGAAGCAAATGTAGCTTTAATTAATAAGAACATAGAGCTAGAAAAGATCATTTCCAAAAGAAAAGCTGAGTTTGAGTCTATGCTTAAAGAGAAAAATGATGAGATTTATAAACTTAAATGCCAAATCACTAATGATAAGGCTAGGGAAGAGGTACTTTTAGAAAAGTACAAAGACCTCAAAGAAACCCTTGCAGTCACCCAGGTAGAGTGTGATCGATGGGTACAATCATGCAAAGGTTTTGAAATGCTTCTTAGTAAGCAATCTGCTTCTAATGTGAAGTTGGCATTGGTTATAATCACATGCTCCTCCTACAGTTTTGCTTCAAGAGCAGAAGTGAAATCTGTTGAAAAAGCAATAACCAATCCACCTCATATTCATCTGTGACTTTCTGATAGAGCACCATCAGAAGATGAAGTTAGTATTATTCCCTCGATGAACCTATCAGCTGATCTTGATGGTTCAAATACTGACACTCACATGATCAAAGAGTTGATCAACTCAGGAGTTATTTCTGGAAGTCCTGAAAGGACTGGAGAGCAAGATTTAACACCTGAAGTTCAAACTCACAACTACTGTCAGCACTGAAGAGAAGAAAACTGTCAGTAGAAAGGGTTTGAAGACTACTAAAGAGGAAGTCAAGAAAGCAAATAGTGCTTCCAAAGTGCTGAAGAACAAGTCTTCAGTAGTTTCATTCTCTTTAGTTGATGATCAACATAAGATGAAGAAGAACCATGTGAAATATGTGGTTTATTCAATCATCTTACAGATGATTGTTGGTACAAAAGAGGATCCAAACTTAAACATAAAGAGGAAATTAAAGAGAAAATGGTTAAGATGAAAACTGAGTTTGAAGCCACATTTGTACCAGCAACATCAAATCCTGTAACCCTTAAGTCCAAAAAGAAATCCAAAAAGGAAGGGGTTAAACAGGTAACAGCTGAGATTGCTCAAAAGAAGAAGGTGCAACATAGGAACTTATCAAACTCCAATGCCAATGTGTCTGGAGAGCTGAAAGCTTTATCACAAAATCAGACACAGCTGGTTATGATGGTTCAACATCTATTGGAAGAGTTAACCAATTAGATGTTCCTATGTTGAAACCACAGAAAAGGAGGTCCAAGCCAAAGGATTCCTCTTCTTCACCATCTTCTTCCTCTCAGGCTGTTGTTTCCAACAAACCTGTTAGTTTACCATCTGTTGATGAGAACAGGCCCAAAACCAAAAAGGTTTGGGTCTCAAAATCTAACTAATTGTGTGGTGTTGCAGGGTTCTTCAACATGCCACAGAGGCATCTGGAATGTAGACAGTGGAGGATCCATGCATATGACAGGAAACAGATCACTTCTTAATGACTACTCTCAAGGAAGGAAGGGGTTTGTGTCATTTGGCAATGATGCAAAGGGTTACATCATCAGCAAAGGCTTTGTTTCCAATGGGGAAATAAAGTTTGATGATGTTAACCATGTGGAAAATCTCAAGTACAACCTCTTGAGTGTCAGTCAAATGTGTGACAAAGGCCATGTTGCTCTTTTCACCAGTCAAAACTGTCGGATTCTGTCTTCCAAAGTTCTAAGTTTGATTGATAAGGTGTTGGATGAATACACTCTCCTGAAGGCCAACAGGACAGGAAGAGTGTATGCCTTAGATCTTTCCAAGAAAATAGATCTCAAAGGCCATTCTTGCCTATTTTCCAAGGCTTCCCCTCAAGAATCTACTCTATGGCATAGAAGGCTGGGTCATGTAAATCTCAAAAACATAAATCAGCTGATAAACCATGGTTTAGTAGGGGACTGCCTATGAAGGAGTTCAAATGTGAAGATACTGCACTGCTTGTTTAAAAGGAAAACAGCACAAAGCTTCATTTATTCCCACCATAGAAGACCTAAGTCCACTGCCTGCTTACAACTTCTTCACATGGATCTCTTTGGTCCTGTGAGAGTGATGAGTATGGCTGAGAAATACTGTCTGGTAATTGTGGATGATTACTCCAGATTTGTATGGACTTTCTTCTTGCATTCAAAGGATGAGGCAGCTCAGAAGATTATCAACTTTGTGTTGTATGTTGAGAAGCAGTATTCCCTCTCAGTCAAGTGTATTAGAAGTGATAATGGAACATAATTCAAACAATACACTTGATGAGTTCTACCTCTCAAAGGGAATCAAGAGGCAGTTTAGCATTCCAAGAACTCCTGAACAAAATGGAGTAGTGGAGAGAAAGAACAGGACCCTTATTGAAGCTGCAAGGTCCATGTTGGCTGATTCTGGACTGCCAATGACTTTTTGGCCTGAAGCTGTCAATACAGCTTGCTATGTAGAATAGAGTTCTAGTAAATCAGAGGTTGATGAAGACTCCATATGAAGTTCTTCATCATTTGCCCCCTCTAATTTCATTCTTCAGAGCTTTTGGGTGTTCTTGTTTCATTCTCAACACACGGGATCAACTCCAAAAATTTGATCCTAAGGTGGATGCAGGGTACTTTGTTGGTTATTCATCAACTTGCAAAGCATACAGAGTCTTCAACTGTAGAACAAAGATGGTTGAAGAGACTCTACATGTTAAGTTTAATGAATCTCCAAAGGACAAGATTCCACAAAGCCCTGTGGAGCTATTTGATTTGGACATACTACAATATGTTCTTTATCAAACTCCTGCTGTTGCTCCTGTCAACAGTTCACCACCTGGTGGTACTGCTGGTGCTGATGATGATGATAATAGCAGTACTCACCTCTTCAGGTTTAGTGACCAACTGCCTGTGTCCTCTAAACCTGATGCTCCTGTAGCTTCAGTAGCTTCATCCACAACAAGTGCTGATGAGATTTCTCTGCATCTTCAACTTCAATTGAGTTGCCACCATCTACATGGTTTCAAGAGTCTACATCAACATCTGTTGCTGCTGTAGGTTCTACAAACACTTGCACTGATCTCATGGTTTATCAAGAGCTGAAGAATCACCCAATGTCTCAAATCATTGGTGATATCAATGCTGGACTTTCAACCAGAAGTCAATTGTCCAATTTCTGCTTCTATGCTCTCTTCATCAGTCAGCTAGAGCCAAAGATTTATCATGTTGCACTTAGAGACAATGGCTGGCTTGAAGCAATGCAGCTTGAGCTTCTTCAGTTCAAAAAGCAGCAAGTGTGGGAGCTTGTTCCTCTTCCTCCAGGTAAGTGTGCAATAGGCACTAAATGGGTGTTTAGGAATAAACCAGATGAAAATGGGCTTATTGTTAAGAACAAGGCCAGACTGGATGTTCAGGGGTTTGCACAAGAAGAAGGTATTGATTATGATGAAACATTTGCCCCTGTAGCCAGACTGGAGGCAATTAGATTATTTTTAGCCTATGCTGCACTCCACAATCTTAAAGTTTTTCAAATGGATGTTAAAAGTGCATTTTTATATGGTAAAATAAAAGAAGAAGTTTATGTGTGTCAACCACCAGGTTTTGAGGATAATAAACACCCAGAATGGGTATACAAGCTTGATAAGGCTCTTTATGGGTTGAAACAAGCTCCTAGAGCCTGGTATGAGACATTATCTAGAGGCTCCATAGATAAAACTTTATTTATTAAGAAGGTGGATCAGCATAAGCTACTTGTTCAATTTATGTTGATGATATTATATTTGCATCTTCTGATCCCCAATTGTGTGATGAATTTACAAAATTAATGCAAATGAAGTTTGAAATGAGTGCAATGGGAGAATTACAGTTCTTTCTAGGCTTGAAAATCAAACAAAAAGCTGATAGAATTTTCATTCATCAGTCTAAATATACAAAAGATCTTTTAAATAAGTTTGATTTACAAAACTGTAAGCCATGTTCTACTCCCATGTGCAACACCACACAATGGATGTTGATCAGAAAGGTAAAGCTGTTGATGAAACACTTTACAGATGTATGATTGGGTCCTTGATGTATTTAACAGCTTCTAGACCAGATATCATGTTTGCTACTTGTGTCTATGCCAGATTTCAGGCTGCTCCTAAAGAGTCTCATTTGATTGCAGTCAAGAGGATCTTTAGATATTTGCAAGGTACACAATCTCTAGGTTTATGGTATTCCACTGGACACTCTTGCAAATTAGTTGCTTTTTCAGATAGTGACTATGCAGGGTGCAAGTTAATTAGAAAGTCAACTTCTGGTGGTTGTCAATTCCTAGGCAACTGTTTGATTTCTTGGCAGAGTAAGAAACAAACATCTGTTGCTACATCAACTGCTGAAGCCGAGTACATTGCTGCTGTAAGTTGTACTTCTCAGGTACTCTGGCTTCAGAACCAACTTCTGGATTATGGCATTACAGAGACTAAGACTCCATTATTAATGGATAGTGCTTCAGCTCTGTGTATTGTCAAAAATCCAGTCCAGCACTCTAGGACCAAACATATAGAGATCAGACATCACTTTATTCAGGATTGTTTTGAAAAAGGTCTGATTGATCCTAAGTTTGTGCCTAGTGCTGATGAGCTTGCAGATATTTTTACTAAGCCTTTGGATAGTTCTACTTTCCAAAACCTTGTGTTAAGGCTTGGTATGCTGCAGCTAGAATAAGTGATAACTACTGATGATCTCAGTAAATAAGTACTAATGATCATTAGTGACCATATCACATATTGTACTGCTTCTGTTACAACAACTGATAAAGTAACAACTACTGATGTAGTTGTAACTACTGATGTTGTCAAAACAGATAAGTACTGATGTCCTATGAAACAACTGAAAACAGCAAAAAGGCTGATGAGTAAGTGTTGAGGACAGTATGAAACAGCTGAAAGGCTATGAATTGACGAAAACTACTGATGAGAACTTTCTCTTCAGTTGTTTCTACAACTGCTGTTTCATCCTAAACAACTGTTGACAAAACCATGTCTTCAGTAGTTTCACAACTACTGATGACTAATACCAAGTCATCAGCTGTTTACAACAACTGATGACAAAACCATGTCTTCAGTAGTTTCACAACTACTGATGACTAATACCAAGTCATCAGCTGTTTCCAACAACTAATGACAAAACCATGTCTTTAGTAGTTTCACAACTACTGATGACTAATACCAGTTATCAGTTGTTTTCAAACATCTGAAGTCAAAACCATGGTCTTCAGTAGTTTTATAACTGCTGATGCCTAAAACCACGACTTCAGCTGTTTCAACGTCTGAAAGGGTAATACCATGTCAACAGTCATTTTAAAACTACTGATGACTAACACCAAACCCTTCAGTCATTTTCTAACCCTTACCCTATAAATATCCCCCACCTAATCCTTTAGAGCCTCATCTTCTTCAAACCTAACGTTCATATCTCCAAAACTTCTTTCTCATTAATGGCGACCATGCAGCTCAAACCACGACACAACTGTGTAGCTTACCTCACCAAATCGCCATTCCGGGCTAAGTTCGATAATGCTATTGATCTTATGGTCCAGTCACCCTACAAAACGGCCTTTCTTCTCAATCCAATCCTTCATGCCGAATCCCTTAACCAGTTTTGGATGAATGTCACCCTCACCACTGGGGAGAACAACACAGAGTCTCTCCGGTCGGTCGTCAACAACCACCAAGTGGTCATCACTCCCGATATACTTCGTCAACCCTACACCTGGATGATGCCACTTTTCCTGCTGGATATCCAAAGGGCTTAACTGATTTATCCTTTGCCCACCATGGATATCAGGGAAACCTTAGTGCCTCCACCATACTGAAGAAACATTTCCATGATGCTGAACGTCTCATATTTCACATGGTAAATGTCTGTTTGGCTCCTAAGACTTCCTCTTGGGATCAAATGTCTACAAGGTGGCAGCAGGTACTATTCTCTATCCTTGAGCAACAGAACCTAAACTTCTCTGAAATCATTTTTCTGGAACTTAAGGACATGGCCTCAAAATTTATTTCTAACCGCTGGATATTATATCCTCGGTTCATTATGGCCATAATAGAGAATCAGCTAAAAGCTGAGGGACTTGTTGGTCTCGGAGTCCCTGCAACGGCTGTATTGCCTGAAGTATACTCCAGGCACAACTCTGACCAAACGTTGAAACAGCTGCCAGGCTGCGAAAACCCACGCAGTTGGAACCCACAGCCACCACCTCAAGAACCAAAGTCCTCACTACACCCAAATCCAAAAAGCCAAAAAAGGCTACTCAGGAGATAAGTCCCCTAAGGATGCCCCTGTACCACAAACACAGGACCACACACTGGTCTTAACCCCCAGTTGTGACACTGACTCAACCAGCCACAGCCGCACAGGTATCCTCTCAACAGGATCCTGTTGCAACCAACATTGGGGAACCTACACTGCTGGAACCTATCTCCCTTGAGAGGGTTACCATTGAAGCGCACCATTCACCCCGGGTGCAATCTGCTTCCACCCAATCACCACATACAACCGCCCCCCAAAGTCCTACATTACTTGTTGCACAAGTGCTGACTCAGTTGCACTCCTCACCCCCTCCCCAGATACCAATTACAACTGGGAATACTTCTACCATTGAGGGGGAGGACCAAAGTGCAGCTGAGAACCCACAACATAGGGGTTACAATGTTCCTTCTCCTAGTGTAGCAATGGAGATTGGAACTTCTGGTGAGGCTGCCACTCTCCTGCTTCAGCATATGATCAGGTTGTAGTTGGTACCATTACTAAGACCTTACCAGAGGCAACTGCTGATGAAGGACAAAGTCCTAAGGCAGGAAGTCCCCAGTTCCAAGACAAAGGGGCACATGCTACAACTGAGCTACACTCAGTGCATGTTCATCCTGATCCTATCAGGAGGTCAGGTGATTCAGTAACTACTGATGATGACCTGGGCTTCTTTTACGATGTAATCGCCCAAAACACCATCCTGGAAGAGGAGGTGAGCAGACTCAAAGAGCTGCTTGCCAAAACTTCTAAGGAACAAAGACCATCTGCCTCTACCACCTCACAGATGGCACCTTCATCTGAAGGTCTCACAAACACTGAGCCACTCCCAACAACTCAGCCACCTGCCTCTGCTTCTGGCACTATTTCTCAGGGACAGAACCCTCCTGAGCAAATAGTTGCTATCCTTTAAAATTCCCTCCCTCTCATCACACCCATAATCACTGACATAGTGATCAAAGCCATTGATGAGAGGCTTTCCTCAGTAATACAACCATTGATAGAGGAGGTTGTGGGCAAACAACTTTCTGGCAATCAACCCTTTGCAACCAATGCAACCAAAAAAGGGGAGCTTAAGTCAGTGAAAGCAAAAAGAAAGAGGAGTACAGAGGAGAAAGAAAAGGAGAAAGAAACAGAAGGGATAGTAGTGGAAAAGGAGTTGGAGTTGAATGTGGAGACCGATAAAGAGAAGGAAAAAGAGAAAGCCTTGGAGCTACTGATAAAAGAGGCTGATGCCGAACACAGCAGATCAATGGACAACATCATTGATCAGCTGTTTAGGCAAGGCCATGACACTGATAAACTTGACTCTGAGATTCGACGATTAGAGATTGAAGAAATCCAGAATAGATGGGCAAGTTATGAAGTGTTAGAAAGAGAAAGGCTTGAGATCATGATTAGATTTATTGAAAAATATCTTGGAAGATCAATGATTGAAATCAAAGCTTGGTCCAGGGACAGTATCTTGGCAATCACCACCAAGATCTGTTCATCTGAAGCATATACTAAGGGACTTGTTATTGAAGCTTTGAATGAAGCGGGTGCTGGGAGCAGGACTGAGCTAGCCAAGCAATCAAAAGCCACACTCACCTCAAAAATGCTAGAACAGCCTATCAACATTCCCACACCAAAACCACCCAAAACACAACCCACCAAACCAACTCCCTTACCCTCAAAACCCATAGCCGATGATATATCCTTGAAGAAGAAGAGAAGGGTATTGAGGCTAGAAGATGATGAAGAAGATGATGAAGATAGGCTGCCACTCTCAGCTGTGATTCAGTTGCCTAAGGCCACAAGTCACTCCTCAGCAATTACTCCTGAATTCCAAAGACAAATGGTTAAAGTGAAGCTAGAAGAAGAAGAGCTTCATAAACAGCATGATGAGGAATTGCTGAAGAGAGTTGACAAAGCTTATGCAGCCACATCTTCTATCATCAATATGAAGAAACAACCCTCAGACTTTACACTCTCAAGCATACCTTTCAATATCAAAAGGAAAGAGTGAGGATTTGGCCTGATCCCAGGGTGTCTCACAGAATTCATAAGAAAAACATACCTCAGAGATACATTTGCCAGGTGAAAAAGATCGTAGATGAAGTGATCTCTCTGGTCTTTGTAGTTTCACCTGGGAAATCCTAGAGGACTTCAAGAAAGCCTATAAAGCTAATCTAACCCCTCAGAAGATGCTGGAAAACAAAATAGTGAAAAAGGGGTTAGTTTACAAGAGGCTTGAGGAAGTCAGGAAAAATGAGCTCTAGTTGTTCCTAGAGGGTAATCACCCGGATGAGTTTGCTTACAGAATAATAACAACTGTGGAGCTAAAGAATGGGAAACAGGCCAAATACCTGTCTGAGTATTATGGGCCTGAATCATTGTTTGAAGGAGGTGCTGAAGAGCTAACCATGGAGGAACAAATCACCTTCCTTGAGGCCTACACAAGAGAGTCGTACAGACTCATCATGGGGAAATAGATCTCATGAATGGGGTAATAACTCTATGTCCAATTCCCCAAAACAGAGTTCCCATTCATACTTTGCCAAAAAAATCTTTGAGACTTCTTCCCTGGCCAGTGCTTAAAAAAAAAGGGTCGCTTCTGAGCTGATCTAGAAGACAAAAAGACCAACATTTCTGCCATAATAAGTGGGACAACTCTAATAAGTTTAGAGGTTTTGGCTGCATTGGTTCAGGGGGAGTTTGTTAGACCAAAAGAACCAATGAGCTTGATCAGAAAAACCTCTAAGTCCCACAGACATCACAACAACTGCTGAAGACTTGATCAGCTGTTTGACAAAGTCTGAAGACTGCAACAGCTGAAGAACTAAAGTACTGAAGAACAACAGCTGAAGATCTAAAGTGCTGAAGACTTCAACAGCTAAAGACTAAAGTACTAAAGAACAACAGCTGAAGTTCTAAAGTGCTGAAGACTTCAACAGCTGAAGACTAAAGTACTGAAGTTCAATAGCTGAAGACTAAAGTACTGAAGTACAACAGCTGAAGTATAAAGACTGAAGACATCAGCTGATGACAACAGCTGAAGCTCAAGTACAAGTGCTGAAGCCTTCAGAGTTTGTTACAACAGCTGAAGAAGCATTCTTCAGTTGTTGTGATGGTTTACCTTTCAGTAGTTTTCTTTGTTTCAGTATTTGTAAAACAACTGAAGAGTATGTTCTTTAGTTGTTATAGTTTCAGTATTTGTAAAACAACTTAAGAGTATGTTCCTCAGTTGTTATAGTTTCAGTAGTTTCTTTTCAGTAGTTGTAGTAACTGATAACACTTAGTATTTTTGTAAGAAGATGTCAGCTGTTTTGACATCTTCAGTAGTTGTGTTTCAGTTGTTTAATAATTCTGTTAGATGTCACTATCAAGTGACATCAGCAGATGTCACATCTCCTATATAAGGAATGTTCCACCACGACATTCCTATATAAGGGATGATTGACCTGATTGTATGTGTGACATTTCTTTGCCACCACGAAAGCCTGTGATTGAATGAAATATTCTTTTTGCAGAAACTTTCTCTCTCTATAACTAATTCTGTTCATTGCAATATCTTTGGTATTCTTGCTCGAATTGTGCTATTTGGTACTCTATTCCACTACTGAAATCATTCGAATCGATCAAACTAGATGTTGAGATCCTATCACAAGCACACACAAGCATAAAAGCAAGGCCCAAACGAATCATACACACACATACACATACACAAACGAGTCAAACACCACACATAAAAACCTAATTTTTCAGATGTGTTCCAGCTTCAAATCATTCAAAAACATGTAAAAGAGGGGTTCTAGAACTCACACAAACAACCACAATGAGAAGAGCTTCGATTTGACCCGCTTCTGAATGATTTTTCTCACCCGAATAAACCCGAACGAACTTTTCTACCTTTTTCTCTTCTTTCTCTCTTCTCCCCTTTTTTTGGCTGAAAATGTGAGTGCGGGGAGAGGGTTATGGCTGCCCTCTCCCTACAAATATCACCACATGCCCAACTTTCTTTTGTTGGCAAGTTTGGTCCCTCGATTTTGGACTTTATTTCTTTTCTTCTTTCGTCGGCTTCATAAAAATATCCGGGTGTTACAAAAGATAAACATACATAACATGAACATAAACATAATCATACAAAACATTGCCATACAAGGCACCATCATACAGGCATAACATACATTAACATACCATCATGCATAAGCATCAATCATACATCATCATACTATGCCCATCACATCATCATTGACTTCAAAAAGTCAAATTACTATGCCCCCGGGATCATCCCAAGTCAAAGCCTATATTTTACTTTTTCCCCGAAAATTCAGAAGATATTCTAAGTCTTTAGGCGCATGAGCACTATGCAGGTGCATGGCCTTTCAGGCGCATGAGGAACACTTAGGCGTATGGGAAACTTTCAAGCGCATCAACACTATTGGGGCGCATGAGCAACACTTAGTCTATCAAATTCTAGGCGCATGAGCACTATGCAGGCGCATGAGTGCTTAGACGCATGATCTATCTGGGCGCATGAACACTTAGTCAATTTTGCCTATTTCTAGGCACATGACCACTATATGGGCACATGAGGTTTCAGGCGCATGGAACACTTAGGCAGATTTCCATACTAGGCGCATGAACCCTATTTGGGCGCATGAGCAACCTATTTCACACTTAAACATCATAACTCAATTCCCTATCATTCTCAAACCTATTCTAAGCTTAAATCATGCATTCTAAGCCTTAGAAACATACCCATAACATCATCAAACATAAACATAGCCCAAAATCAAACCCCACCCGCAACATACACACATACATACGGGTATAAAACCCAACTTTTATAAAAAGTTCATACATGCATTTCCAACCCCAAAGCAGTTTAAAACAAATAAAAAAGGGGTTCTAGAACTCACCTTAGCAGCCTCTGGTTATGACTTCTTCAAAACCCGTTTGCAAGTTGAGTTCAACCACCTAGAAACCCACCAAATACATACCCAAACACATACAAACATACCTAAGCACACACTTGAGGATATAACCAGTTAAGAACACTAAAAAACCATGAATTCTTACCTTGAATTCGCACTTTTTCCTTCTGTTCTTCAAGGAACCCGAAACTCTGGCTCTTTCTCTCTCTGAAATCCGTAAGCAGAAATGTGAAAAGTAGCATGGCATGGGCGGTCATGTTACTTTTGTACAAAATTATAATAAATTTGTACTTTTTGACACATTTTGTCCCTCTACTTGGGCTTTGTATCTTTTCTTTCTTTTTCTTCTTCTTTCTTTGACATTAAAAATAATCAGGTGTTACAAGTTCATAAGACTCGATACTCTATTCATCCCGGTGCTACAAAGATGTATCGAGACATGAAGAAAGATTATTGGTGGTCGGTTATGAATCGTGATGTGGTGGAGTATGTGAGTAAGTGCCGTACTTGCTTGCAAGTGAAGGCGGAGCATCAAAAGCCATATGGAAAGATCCAACCTTTGGATATACCGGAATGGAAGTGGGAGCACATCACCATGGACTTTATTACGAAGCTACAACATACCCCGAAAGGGTATGATGCCATATGGGTGACAGTTGACCGTTTGACGAAGAGTGCTCACTTCCTACCGATTCTCGAGACGTATTCATCCGAGAGGTTGGCAGATCTTTTCATCAAGGAGATCGTAACTTATCATGGTGTGCCGGTGTCTATTGTGTCTGATCGTGACACCCGCTTTACATCAAAATTTTGGAAGAAATTCCACGATGCAATGGGGACGAGGTTACATATTAGCACGGCTTATCATCGTCAAACGGATGGTCAGTCAGAACGGATGATTCAGACGCTGGAAGATATGCTCCGGGCATGCATCATGGATTTTGGAGGAAGTTGAGATCACCACTTACCTTTAGCCGAGTTCTCATATAACAATTGTTATCATGCCAGTATTGGTATGCCTCCTTATGAGATACTATATGGTAGGAGATGCCGAACACCCGTGTGTTTGGTGATATTGGTAAAAAGGAATTAGGAAGCGTCGAGGTGATCGAGGGTACGACTGAGAAGCTTGAAAAGATCAAAGCCTTCATGAAGACAGCCAAAGATAGACAAAAGTCATATGCTGATAAACGACGTAGACCAATTGAGTTCCAGGTGGGTGACAGGGTTATGTTGAAAGTCTCACCTTAGAAGGGTATCATTCGGTTCTGAAAGCGGGGCAAGCTGAGCTCGAGATACATATGGCCTTTCCGAATCATTGCTAGAGTAGAAGAGGTGGCCTATAGATTGGAGTTAGTAGAGGAGTTAAGTGAAATTCACCCGACATTCCATGTATCTCATCTGAGAAAGTGTCTAGCAGACGAGGATATGATTGTCCCACTGGAGGATATCGAGGTAGATGAACGGCTCAATTATATAGAGCAACCTGTGGTGATCATTGATCGAAAAAAGAAGAGTTTGAGGAATAAAGTGGTTCCTCTTGTGCGTGTACAGTGGAAGCACGGAAAGGGATCCGAGTCTACATGGGAGACTGAAGAAGAGATGAGACAACATTACCTATGATTGTTTGAGGAATAACAGTTTCGAGGATGAAACCTATATAAGGGGGGTGGACTTGTAACACCCAGTTATTTTTAAAGTCAAAGAAAGAAAGAAAAAGTGAAGAAAAAGAAAGAAAGATATTTTACCCAAGTTAAGGGATAAAAAGTGTCAAAAGGACAAAAAGGTTTGAAAGTGGGTGTAAAGTGGGCATGGCAACCCACTCTACTCTTACAAAATCTAGATCTGCGTTTTTTAGAGAGAGAAAGTAGCAAGAGCAATAGAGAACTCTCGGTTTAGAAGGAAGAACAAGTTGAAAATTCGAATGCAAGGTAAGAATTCATGGTTTTTAAGTGTTTTTAACTGGCCTTGCCTCGGTTGTATGCTTATGTATGTTTGTATGTTCGATTGTGTGTGATTTAGTGGGTTTCTAGGTGGTTGAACTCAATTTCAGACGAGTTTGAAGAAGCCATACTCAAGAGCTGCAAAGGTGAGTCCTAGGACCCCTCTTTTTACTTGTTTTAACTGATTTTGGGGCTGGAAATGCATGAACTTATTTTTTATAAAACTGGGTTTTTACTCGTACGTTGAATGTGTGTATGTTGCTGTTATGATGTGATGTTGGACTATGTTCATGCTTGATGATGTTATGTTTGTGTGTATAAGGCTTAGAATGTAAGATTTAAGCTTAGAACATGATAGGTGAGATTTGGGGACTAAATCTGATGAATAGTGTGCCCTAGGCTGCTCATACGCCCAAACAGTAGTTCATACGCCTAAGTTTAGAAAACTGCTTAAGTATGAACAAATGCGGATGAGTAGGAAATGCGGATGAGAAAGTCAATGCGGATGAGAAAGTCAATGCGGATGCGAAAGTCAATGCGGATGAAAAATTCTAAGTGTGAACAAATGCAGATGAGGAAATGCGGATGAGTAAAGTCAATGCGGATGAACAAATGCGGATGAGCATTGATAGATAAGTAAGAACAAATGCGGATGAGTAAGTCATGCGACTGAACAAATGCGGATGAGTAAGTCATGCGACTGAACAAATGCGGATGAACAGAGAAATGCGGATGAACAGAAACAAATGCGGATGAAGTAAAAGAAATGCGGATGAACAAAAAGGGAAATGCGGATGAACACTTAGAATATTTTCTGACTTTCTGGAGAAAAAGTGAAATTTAGGCTTTGACTTGGGAGGTTCCCGGGGGCTATGTAAGCTGACTTTATAGGGTCATAGATGTTATGATAGGCATGTTATGATGTATGATTGATGCTTATGCATGATGGTATGTATGATGTATGTTATGTATGTATGATGCCATGTATGATGATGTTGACTGTGTATGATGATGTTCCTTACATTGTATGTTTATTTTCCCACGGCTTTATGTTGAATGTTAATGAATGAAATAAAAGTATTATGTAACATAAAGTGGAAGATAATGATAAGAGAAACATGATGAATGAATGCATGCATTAATGAACGAAGGAAAGTAAAGTAAGTCTTGCAAGCCTTGTATGTGGGAACACGCCCAATGAAGGGTGTTAGTCCAATGGTGTGTGGGTTAGCTACCCAGAAGGATGCACACCGGGGTCCATCTTTATGACCGACCATTTTTATAGAACCTTTTTCTCTTACCCTAGATACTATGGCTAGGCTACTGTGCGCCATGACGGGGGGTCTATGATAGACCTCGGCCTAGTATCCGCTTTATGCATGACGGTGGGTATAGCACATGACAATGGTACGCTTGAATTTACCCTTAGGTACTGTGGCCAGGCTGCTGTGCGCCATGACGGGGGGTCTATGATAGACCCCGGCCCATACCCGCTATATGCATGACGGTGGGGTAAAGTTCATGGTTTTGATGGAATGAAGAGAAGTAATGATTAACGTATGAATGAAAGTAAGAATGCATGAATGAATGAAAGTTAATGAAAGATTGATGAAGATAATAATGATATTATCTATGTGTAAGTGTGATGTGTGATCACATGCAAAAGTAAGGAACGGTTTTAGTGAAAGTAAAGTATGTTTTATTTTAAAACTAGAACTCACTCAACAACGCAGACTTTTTATGCATTTTTTCAGTTGGCAGGTAAAGTTGCTGAGGATGGCGCGGGGCAGCTACTTGGCATTTTGGATGGCATGCTTTTGTTAATGTTTTTGCATTGTAGTGCGAACAAATGAAAATGTGTAATGAATGATTGTATTAACTTGCAAAAGCAGTTATTATGAAATGAAAAGTTATTTTAATGTTCCGCTGCGATGTTTTATAAAAGTTAAATGTAATTATATGTTTTATGAACAATGATTGGCCTTACAAGTGAGAATGGTGATTGTGTAGATAAAATCCATATTGTGAATAAAATACCGTAACCTTAACCTGTTTGTTCCGTCTCAAATTTGAATTAGAAACAATCTCTATCAGCAAACCGGATTACTAACAGTCCTCCTGAATTGTTCCTACACTCATTAACAGATTAGTTTGAAAGGGGAACCCAGGCCATCGTAGTCCTGGAAGTTCCTTTTTCATCAATATAAGTAACCTGCTTCGGCACAAAACCGTTTAAACAATCGGGGATTGTTGTATCATTCTTTTTAATTTGCCAAAATTGTTTTGGTTTAATTAATTTGGATTTGAATGATTTAAATTTGGAAATCATTTTCTGTTTAAGAGCAAAAGGAAAAGAATTTGGATTTAAAACTTTGGTTATTTTCGTCTTTGAATTATGTGAAATCGACTTCACATGAAAAGGTTTAGATGGAGGGTTTTTCATCCAATCATTCAAAGATGTGTGCTTTTACCTCTTGATCCAGAGAAGCAACTCGTGTTGCCTTTATCATCTGGAACATTCTTTGTAGACTTACATCTGGAGAAGCAATTTGGTTTGCCTTTACCATTCGAAGCAAGTCTTTGAGGCACTTCTTTACCACATGACCTTCTTTTCCACACTCAAAACAAGCCTTGAAAGACTTTTGATTCTTTGTAGTCCCGTGCGGTGCAGGTAGGGATGAGAATTGTTTTGAGCTTGTAGTAGATTCTTGCTTGTTTTGGTGTTTGCTATGCTGAATAGAAATTGAGATCTTTACTGATTGATTGTGTTGTTTTGAAGTTGAAGATGAGATCCGTATCGGTCTTGATTAAGTTTTTGGAAGCGTTTGAGACATGACAATTTCAGGTGATATCTTGATCTTTGATGAATTGACACGGTCCTCTATGTTTGATTTATCATCTAAGCTTGACCAGTCTTGTATACATAGATCTGCTTTCAATGGATCTTGATTGATAGGAGTGGGATGTGTTGTTGTTGTTGGAACTTGATGATTAGATGATTCCTGATTAATCTCTTCTATCACAACCTTGACAGGCTCAAAAGTAAGAATTTCACCTGCTTTAAACTTATCAAAAAAGTTAGAAGAAATATTATATATAAATTTACAAACAACCAGGACTGAACAATCGTTAGCTTGACTGTCAACATTCGGTTTATTGTATCCCATACCAGTTGTAGAATCATAATCATCTCACACCTCATTATGATTGACATTGCTCAAACCTGCATGCAAACTATTAATAGGTTGTTCAAACAAATCAGTTTTAGGATGAGGTCTTGGGATTGGTGAATAACATAAAGTAGAAGGGGGTGTAACTGAATTAAATACAGTTTCACCATTAGATTTATATCCAATCCTATGTTTAACGCACACCCCTTGTTGTTTAGCAATAAGCTCATCCTTTCTCATGTGTGAAAGGATCCATTTATCAAGGTTCGTTTGAAGCCCCTTTCTTTCAAAATATTAATTTCAACGTTACGGTCCAAAATGGTTCTTCTTAAAAGATCATTTTCGGCCAATGATTCAATAAGTTTTCTTAAAAACGTAATTTCTTTTTCTTTAATTCCTGATTGATTATTTTTAATTCTTTTTCATTTTTCAATAACAATCTGTTTGTCTTATAAATCCCCAATAATTGGATTTTGCAAGATGAAGAACTCATATCCTGAACAGTCTCATAAGGAAGATCCATGATAGTTCTTTCTGCAACTTAGCTCTTCTCACAGTTGCAAACCCTTGTGATTTTTTGTTGTCTCTCTTCTTTGAGCTTCAGCATCTCGTCAGCCTCATATTCTTTCTCTCTTTTATCAGCTTTTCCAGCCTTACCATCATTGGTTCTCACAAACTCTGGTTTACTGTCATTGTTGACTTTCAGAGCTTCAATATTTTTTTTGATTTTAATAGTAGAATCCAAATCAGTTCTCAATAATTTCATCTTTTTCAATCAACTCTGCTTTGTAATCAAGTATGCTTGTTACAAAAGAAACATGTTCAGTATTAAACGTGTTGGTTTGATATGGGAACACGACTTGTTGAAATTCGTTTCTTTGGATATCCAATTCAAGAGATTTTAGTCTATTGATCATATCCATAAGTTTTGCGTCGACATAACATCTTTCATGCTTCAGCATTTTAACTTGATGATTCCATGCAGACGGAAGAGAGTCAAGAATCTTTTGAATTTGTTCATGATTACTGAGATCAGGAACATGCTTCTTTAGATTATTTGTCACTTTTAAGAATCAATCAATCAAATTTGACAAAGTTTCTTTCTTCATACCTCCAAAAGAGTCAAATCAGCTTTCTACCATTGTGTGATTATCTGAATTAAAGTCTTCTGAAGATGACATCATTTTAAAAATTTTAAACAACTAAACGCCCCAAAAATATTTTTCCCAAAAATTATAAAATATATCTCCCCTAGGATTTTTTTTTATAAATCCTTTAAAATCATTAAATATTTCTTCATTGGGATTTAAAAAAATAATTTATTTCTTTGATTTTTAATGAGCCCAGACAACAATTTTTTAAAAAAATATTCAGCCCAATTTGCTAATCCAACCCAATTCAATGAGAAAAGCCTACATTCAAATTGATATTTGTTAAATTGTTAGCCCAATTGTTAATTATTAGCCCACTTTCTTTGAAAACCCATTAACACATATACAAACCCTAACCCTAAAACAATAACACACACAAAACACAAAACACTTCAAAAGAAATAGAGAGAGAGAGAGGATCGGATGAGGGAGTGAACCCTCTAGGGTTCCGGCGACCCTTTTCCGGTGAGCCACCTTTCCGACGAGTCTTCGGTAGGCAAATGCCGGTGATTAAAAGGTATCTACAGTGAGATCTCAGTGAGCTGATCACGGTGGTGGTGATGGTGTGCCCCAAAACTCAAAGATGGTGTAACAATGGTGGTTGTGGAAGAACTCCGGCGGATCTCTGGTGACAAGTAGGGTTGCGATGGGGATGGCTGTGAAGATGGTTGCAGTCATGCAGGTGTTGGTCGACTACACGACGAAGCAGCCGGTAATGGCGGAGGTGGTGTAGTGGTCCATTTTCTTCTCTGCAAGCTATTTGGCCCTCTGCGCTTCCTCTTTGTTGCAATCCATCACTGTGCCCGATATTTAAGGCTTCAATCACCTCATATGACACTGTTGGATTTTGTCATTGAATGGGTCAGTTGAACTAGAAGTAGCTTTCAAACTCTATCTCTTCTTGTTAAACTCGAAAGGAAAGCACTAGGATTTAAGGATGAAACAAATGCGACTAACGAAAGCAACGAGGTGCGAGCGGCCGTCACTAAAAATATGATATTTGTCCTTGACAAGAACAAAAATGGTCTATTTCAGTTCCATGATATCCCTAACAATAACTGGTAATGAAACGGAAGGGTTTGATAAGATTAACGATGATGATTTGTCGCGATTTGAGTTGCAGGAAATCTGGTTATGTTGATGTGAAATATAGGGATAAGGTTTCTCGTATTGGAACCACCAAAGTAGTGGAGATGACGGTGGTGTTGCTACGGTGGTGGTGATAGATTTGGTTGTGTGGTTAATGGCCAGAGACAATGATTATTCAGATCCATAAATAGTTTCACACGTTTTTTTAATTTCACAGCCTCTTTTTTGTATTAAATTTTTGCTGATTTTTTTTAATTTTTTATTTTAATTTCGCAGGTTAATTGTTTCGCTGGAGAAGTTAGTTTCGCCGAAATAGTTTCACCGGAATTTGAAGTTTCGCCGGAGTTGCAGTTTTGCTAGAATTGTAGTTTCGCCGGAATTACAGTTTCGCTGGAATTGCAGTTTCGCCGGAACTATAGTTTCGCCAGAATTTCACCGTGTTTTTCGGGACGAAATTGTAATTTCCTCCGGAAACTTTGAAATTTCGTTCAGAATGGTGCTAAATTCACTGGATGAAGATGTTGAAGTTCAACAACACCAAGAACACACACACTAGTGTGTGTGAGAGAAAATATTCGGATTGAAATTTTTTGTTCAATCTTGTATAGATTTAGGAGTAGATCTAATTTTTAACTTGTAAATCTTTAAATTCCTTGTATACCTTTGTAGATCTAATGATTTTATTGATTTTGGATGAAATTTGAATTTCAGATCTACTTTCTCACTCTAAACCCCCACTTTCTCTCTCTAAAATTCTGATGAACACCTTTAAAAATCAGCAACAATTCTTTTAATCTTCAATGCATTTGATCCAATAAGGTTCTGATACCAAATTGTTAATATATGTATACAAGTAATCCTTCAATCTATTGGTCATACAAGCACTAACAAAATCTAATTACAATTAACCTATTTAGGTTCATAGAAACTGCAATCAGGGCCGCCCAAACCAAACGCTCAGGATGTTGAGTTAGGGCAGTCAGGATTACTTATCTGCAAACCAGGAACTATGACATAGATGAAATCATTTCTCTCCCTTTGGAAGAACTAATGAACTGGCAAACATGGAAATGTCTAGAGAGAGCAAGGAAGAAGAGGATGCAAGGATGCTCCTCTAAATCAAAGAAGAAAGAAGACAAAAAATACTGTACAAACATGTTCCTACTCATCCCCAGTTCACAAAAGCCCTGTGCAAGAGACTGTCACAACCCATAACCTCGGGTAGATAAAGAAGCTGATAGGCAAAATATGATCAACTACCTGACTACCACACAACTTTACCAGGTAGTTGCACTTCTTCCCTTGTCCTTTGACTATAATAAATTTGAGTATCTAAGTGATTTAAAACTTGTTTAACCATTTAAACATAAACACAGTGAATCTAAGTGATTTAAAACTTGTTTTAGTTCTGAAAATAAACCATTTTATAACCAAGAAAGCAAACCATGAACAAGGATTATTTATGTGAAAAGAAATGCCATGAAAACGTAAACACTGTACGGTGTTCTTAGAATACTACCTTTCCAAGAACAAGATGATGTGAGATGGATAATAGATGAAGAAGACAATGGTCTTGAATGTAAACCTCCAAAGTAGAAGCCCTCAAGATAGTATACCCACAAGCTCTTACAAAACACCTAACTTGTTAGGAAGTTAACACCAAAATTCCTTTTTTCAAACCCACCTTGTCTTGGCCGAAAATTACAAGAAAGAAAAAGAGAAGAAGAATGCACTTGTGTGAGAGAGAGATGTGGTTGAGTGTAATAGATAAAATGGTTAAAGTCTTGTATTAAAACAAGACAAACAATCCCAATGAGAGGGCAAAAGGGACGGCCAAAACTGATTCAAAAAGGGTTCACTCTCAAAATTTTTACCACTCATTATTTACTTATAAGTTTATAAAATATTTACCCTTTTAATTTTTATAACTTAACCACACTTTTATTTATTGTTATTTAACCTATTAAAATAGCAATACAAATAATATCACATGCACAAAATATCCATATAATTTGTTCTATTTTCAAATGCAATAATTTAGAAAACCCATTTTCTAAATTGATGTTAATATTTATTTGCTTGATCATATCAACAAATATTTATTGGTGTTTGTCTAGCTTGTTATTGGGTATGACCTGACTTGGATCATAACGTACTAACCACATCAATCTTGTTTATGTCTTGGGCATACAAGATCCAACAAAGTACTCAATGAAGAAAAGGCTACAAAAAGAAAGATGAGGGAAGAAGGAGCCAAGTCAAGAGCCATCATCCAAAAGAGTCAAAAAAGCCTACTGACAGGCAGAGGATGATGAGCTTCTTAAAGATATATGGAGTCTTCGAAAGGAGACTTGGCCCTATGTCTCTATCCACCATGGATGAGCACATAAGGGTGATCAAGCAGAAGATTAAGAGAAGAGAGCTCATTGACTTACACTCCCCCCCAAGTCAAGCCCTCCTAAAGTGGAGGTTAAGGTGTAACATTAGAGACAACACAATCTATACTCCTACTAAACCTCAGCGAGCTTCATCTTCTAATCTACAGCATGGTCAAACTCTATCTCGTTCGAAACCTATGAGGGAGGTAGACCCAACTAAGAAAGACAAGAGTGAACGACAAGGTGGTGAAGGCCAACTTTCTCAGTTAAAATTTTCAAAGCACTAGAAAAGGATGGCCTCTAGACCCAAGTCAAAGAAGAATAAGAAGTCAGAGTCATCCACCTCAAAGCCTCCGGATGAATAAGTTCATCCCGAGAGAGTGCATGAAGAGGCAACTTAATTAACACCAATTTAAGCAGATCCTCTTGCATCAGGAAGAGCCATCTTATTCTTGACCTTTAATACTAATCCAGAAGATGGATCTAATTAGAGATCAAGGTGGTGAAGATGTTTACACATGGCAGGACTTGTTCAACCTACCTCTACATGATCTCTTTGAGAGGAGAAGACACTTTGAAAATCTGAGTGATCCTAGCCATCTAATGAAGAAGGGTATGGTCATCATTATGATGACGACTGTCAACATCTAATGTATTCATATGTTTTGTTAGCATCAGCCTAGGGGGAGTTTGTAAGGTTTCATGTAAGGCTGATACACCTAAAACATTACAAGTCTTTCCTGCATGAATGCATGCACTTAAGTGTAGAGTAGAAATGCTTCGGAAGTTTTACACCCTACATTAGAATTATTCTAAGGGTAAAATCTTTCAAAGCCAAGAGCAACATATTCCAAAGCCAAATGTGAATTCTTCAAAAGCTTTAAAGAAAAAGCCTTCCGAAGCCAAGAAGTGAAGACAAATTTCTTTTGAAAACTTTTGATACATGCTTTATCTGATGTACTTTTCCATAAAGCTGGACCACTTTTTGCTGCAACTCTGTTGACTCACCAACTTTCAATAGTAGGTGAAGAGGTCCATGTTTTTGATAACTGTACATTGAGGTCTTGAGTTTGTTGCTTCTCTACTTTATTTACTTTTATCCTTTTTGTATTTATTAGGGTGTGAGCTATGGTATGTCATAGTCACTAGTCAAAAAGCAATCTACCTTTTGACTCTACATTAGATTTTGTTGTGTCTAGATCAATGTTTCTAGCTGGCTTTCTATGCTTGGACGACTATAGGATGTAATATAAAGTATCTCGGGTCCTTGTATCCTTTCTTATGATTAGCACTTGTAAAAGAACTTGAGAGCAATATACAAATACATGAAAACCAATATCCGTATGTTGTTTGTTCTTGTTCTGTCTCATATTTACAAGTGTTCAAAGTATCAAACCATATAGTTCCAGTTCCCTATTTGATCTGTTAAGTGTTGTAATATACACTCTTCTTATTGTAGGATTCTGTGTGCCCAAGACACTTAGAATATTGATGTGGTTAGTACGTTATGATCCAAGTCGGGTTATACCCAATAACAAGCTTAGCAACACCAATAAATATTTAATTGATGATATGATTATGCAATTAAATATTAACACCAATTTAGAAATGGGTTTTCAAAATTAGATGCATATGAGATAGAACAACTTATTAGGATATTTTGTTCAAATATTATTATTTGAAATGTTGTTTAACTTAGTTAAATAATATCAAATAGTAAATTGAGTGTATGAGTTATACAATTAAATGTTAATTGTATAACTTATTTGTTTTTACTAGTTAATATTAGAGATGATAAAATTTTGAGGGGGAAACCCTCAATATTTCGAAAATTGGCCAGCTCCCCTCTCTAAGATGATTGGACTAATTTTCTTCTTGAAACTCTCTACCATTAACTAAGAAAACACACAACCAATTCAGCTGATTATTATCACATGCAAAACTTGAAAACTCTCTCTCTTTTCCTCTCAAAACTCATGAAAATAGCAGCTGGGAAGAAGGGAGTTTTAGTTTCATTTTGGTGGTGTTCTTCCTAACAAGAAGGGTCTTGCAAAGAGCTTGGGGTATACAAGCTTGAGAGCTCCTATTCTTGGAGCTTTGGTCGATTTTCAGCATCATTCCTCTCCTCATTTCTGTCGATTTTTCAGCTGTTGGTGAAGCTTACCTTTTGGTTGTTTTGGTGTCCAAACCAAGCAACTAAGATGCCTACTTAGAGCCTTGTGGGAGTGCGCTCTTGAGGACTTCTAAGCTTGAAGTTTTGGCCATATTTCAGCCTCCTATCTTCATTCTTGGTCGACTTTTCAGCTGGAGAAAGGTAGTTAATCACAGCTTTATGTAGCTGTGATTTTATGTACACTTTCATTATGTTCATAGCTTGTTTATTCACATATTATGATCCTTTGATTTTGGGTTTTTTTAAAACATATGTATGTCAAAAGGAACACGTTGTTTCAGCTTATAAACTTGGTTATAATGCTAAACTTCCGCTGCGTTTTTCAGAAAGTTTAAAGGGCTAAACTAGATTTTGTGTTCTTGCAAACCCGTCACTTATTGTGTGTTGTATTGTAAGTGACCATCCTGTAAGGTTTATATATAAAGGCTGATGCACCTAAAACATCCAAAGTCTTCCTGCATGCATGCACTGAAGTGCAAAAGTAGAAATGCTTTGGAAGTTTTACACCATGCACTATAAAATATTCTAAGTGTAAAATATTTCAAAGCCAGGACCAACATCTTCTAAAGCTTAAAGTGAAGTCTTCTGAAGCTTCAGAGACAAAGTCTTCCGAAGCCTAGAAGTGAAGACAAATTATCTTCTGAAGACTCTTTGAATACATGCCTTTATCTGATTTACTTTACCATAAAGCTGGACTACTTTCCGTTGCAACTCAGTTGACTCACCAACTTTCACTAGTTGGTGAAAAGGTCCATGCTTTGGTAAACTATACATTGATGTCTTGAGTTTGTGCTTTCTACTTTATGTACTTTTTTTCCTTTTTGTAATATATTAGGATGTGAGCTATGGCATTCATAGTCACTAGTCAAAACACAAATTGCCTTTTGACTCTACATTTGATTTTATTTTCTAGTTCAAATGTTTCAAAATGGCTTTCAAAGCATGGCCAACTGTAGGATGTAGTATAAGTATCTCATGTATTTGTAACTTTGAAAATATGCTTAACACTTGTAAAAGAACTTGAGATCAATATACCATTCTTGAAAACTAGTTACTTGTGTTGTTCTTTGTTCTATCTCATACTTTACCTATGTTCTAAGTGTCATACTTGTGTGTTACCAGTTCCCTATTTGATCTGTTAAGTGTACTAAATATCACTTTCCTTATTGTGTATGGTGTTGCTAGTGACTAAATCCCTCTTTAATGGTCTTGCAATTGGTATTAGAGCATTCCAGGCTCTTGATTGTAAGATCTCACCATCATATGATCCCTCACACACACAAAATACTTAACATCTCTAATGACAACTACCACTAAAGCTGATATGGAAACTGGAACCATGACAAAGTCCCCACTGATCACTCCTAAAGATTTTTACACTTAGTGCCAATGAATAGAAGGGTTCATCAAGTCACTAGACTCGAGGGTATGGAATCTATCATCTTAGGACCTTACATACCAAACACCTCTTCAATTGCTACTGGATGTGGTATGATTCCAAAGGTTATGGCTAATTATTTTGATGCAGACAAGGAGAAAGTTGAGCTTGATTAGAAGGCCATGATAGCCCTTCAAAATACTTTTCCAAACTCCATATATACAGAGGCTTCAAGAAGTTCAAAACAGCTAAAGAACTATAGGATGCACTGAAGCTAACGTATCAGCAGTCAACTAAAGCCAAGGAGAACAAAAAGGATCTCCTAAAGTAACAGATTGATAAGTGAAACCATGACTCAACAATACTTCAAGTATGTTGAGATAGTGGACACTCTAATGGATGTTGGAGTGACTCTTGGGAATAGGGACATTGTAAGGAAGTTTATGTCCTCTCTTCCTAAGCAATGGACACATTATTGTGTTATTATCAAGAGGACTGAGAACCTTAAGACTCTTACTCTGATAGGTTTGTATGGTATTCTCAATGGATACCAGATGGAGATGAATATGCAAATTCATCTGGTAACTCCAGCAATCAACAGAGTTTAGCCCTCCATGTGGTTGAAAGGAATAGCATAGAACCACAACATTATCTTATATGCTACCCTAAAAACTCATAAAAGGTTCCTTTCGTCACCTTCCTAGAGACACTAAGAGAAGGATACACTCAAGGAAGCCCATTTCAAGAGACAACCTCTTCACATGCCTTTATGTTTTCTGATAAGAGCACATGCAACTTTCTATGCACCCTTGAAGACCTGGACTGTATCCATCCAGATGACCTAAAGTACATGGAAACGGTCCAGAAAATGGCTCTTCTCACTCATAGAGCCAAGAAGTTCTACAAGAATACAAGAAGAAAGTTTCTAAGCAAAGCATTCGGTGGAAAGTTTGGACCGGACAAAAGCAAAGTAAAGTGTTACAACCATAACCAAATGGGCCACTTTGCAAGGGAGTGCAAGGCACCAAGGACAAATGGTGGCCAAGGACACACTAGATCATACTACACTAAGAAAGCCATCCCAAATGAGAAGCCAAAGCACTAACCTACATTTGCTGTTGAAGAAGCAGGCTTTGACTAGAGCTTTCAGGTGGAAGATGCATATCCAAACCAAGCATTAATGGCTAACCATGATGAAGCAAAGGTATTGGAACATCTTTATACACCTGAATTCATTGCTAAAGTTAATATATAGAAGTCCTACAACTCAGAGATGAGATCTGATCTTGAGTCCTTAAATATCTAAAATCTAATTTTAAAAGAGTTGAAAATGATTATAAACTAAAAATAGAGGACTTAGAGAAAACCATTTCAACTCTTAAACACGAGCATACAAACAAAGGGACTCAAGTCAAAGATCTCATAACTAAGTTGACTGAATGCCAGGCTGAGCTTGTGATCAGCAAAGAGAGATCAGAAAATGTGTTCTTAAAGAAGAGACCTTCAAGAACATAATATACTCATCCTTAGTTGAAAATTTTTGTTATCAAATAAGCAGGGATTGGGATCTAGTGAGATAGCTCTATCACACACAATCTTGTCTATAAGATCTCCTAGGTGTGGAACTTGTGTAGATGAGCTTCCTGCAGGATCAGTGAAGGGTGGTCACTTACAACACAACACACAAAGAGGAGATTAAGTAGACTAATCAAACAGTGAGATTGGATTAACCACAAGGGATGATACAAAGAACATTAGTAATAAGAGACAGAACAAGATAGCAAAATACACAAGGAGATGATTTTCAAGAATGCAGTATGTTGTTTTCTCAAGTTCTTTTACAAGTGTTACAAAGCATAAAGGAAAGTTACAAGTACTTGAGATGCATATACTACATCTTACAACCGACCATACTTTGAAGGCCAACTAGATACAATTGACTAGACACAACACAAAATCAATTGTAGAGTCAAAAGGCAGATTGCCTTTTGACTTGTGACTATGACATGACATAGCTCACATCCTAATATATTACAACAAGGATAAAGTACATGAAGTAGAAAGTTACAGACTCAAGAACTCAATGTACAGTTACTTAAAGCATGGTCCTTTTCACCAACTCATGCAAGTTGGTGACTTTACAGAGTTACAACGGAAAGGGGTCCAAATTTATGTAAAGTACATTAGATAAAACATGTATACTAAAATTCTTTGGAAGAAATCTGTCTTCAAGTGTTGGCTTTGGAAGACTTTGTCTCTGAAGCTTCGGAAGACTTCATCTTTGTCATCTTTGGCTTTGAAGATATTGGTCTTGGCTTCGGTAGATTTCACACTTATATATTTTAGTTGCATGTGTGAAACTTCTGAAGCATTCTTCTTTAGTGTACTTGTGCAGCATGCAGGAGACTTGAAGTGTTTAGAGATTCATCAGCCTTTAACATGTATTCCTTACAAACTCCCCAAGGCTGATGCTACCAAAACACTTTGAAGACTTCAGATATCATCAGTCCTCATTATGATGATGACAATCCCTTTCTTCATAAGATGATCAAGATACTCAGACTCTCAAAATATCTTCTCATGTCAAAGAGATCATGCAAAGGCAGATTGAACATGTCTTGTCATGTGTAGACATCCTCAATGCCTTGTTCTCTAATGACATGCTAACTTTCTAGATTTTTAGTGTATGTCAGGACAAGATGGGTTTTCCTGAATCTAGAGGAGCTGCTTGATTGGGAGTTGATGTAGCATCCTCTGGTTGCACATCCTCAAGATGTTTTGACTTATCCTGAGGTTCAGAAAAGGATGTTTCTTTCTTCTCTTCTTAGGCTTGGCTTTAAAGCCATCCTTTTCTTTCTTTTTTGTTCCTTTTAACTGAGAAGACTGGCATGCAACACCTGATTGATCTTCTTTGTCTTTCTCAGTTGGGTCTTTCTCTCTCATAGGTTCAAAGGAGAGGGAGTCTAACCCTGATATGGATCAGAAGATGAAGCTTTCTGAGATTTAGCAAGAGGTCCAGGTTGTGTTGTCTCTAGTTGTTCAACCTTAACCTCCACTTCAGGTGGAGCTTGACTTGGAGGGGAGTGTAAGTCAATCAGCTCTCCACTCTTGGTCTTCTTCTTGATTACCTTGACATGCTCATCCATGATGGATAGAGAAATAGGTCCAAGTCTCCTTTCGAAGAATCCATACAGCTTCAAGAAGCTCATCAACCTCTGTCTATCTGTAGACTTCCTCATGCTCTTCTGGATGATGGCTCTTGACTTAGCTGCTTCTTCCCTTAGCTTCCTTTTTCTGTCTTTCTTTCCTTGACTATCTCAAGTTCAAGTTGTTTGAGATACTCAAACTCAACATAGTCATAGAATAAGGGAAGATATGCATCTACCTAATAGAGGCCTGTGGCACTCAGGTAGTTGATCATCTTGATCCTGTCTTCTTCTCTGTCTACCAGAGGTTCTTGTTGAACCACATCCTCATGTACAGGACTTTCTTGAACCGGGGAGAGAGTGGGCACATGCTTATATAATATTTTCTTTCTTCTTTCTTCTTTCATTTGTACTAGTAGTTCAACATCTTCTGCCTTTTTCTTCTCCTTTGACCTTTCTCTGTCAACTAGTTCATTTAACTCCTCTAAAGGGAGAGAAATGACATTGTCTATGTCATAGTTCCTGGTCTGCAAGTAGTTGATCCTGACTGCCCTCAACTCATCATCTTGAGTGTTTGGTTTGGGGGCAGCGCTGATAGCAGATTCCATGAGTCTTGCAAACCCAGAAGAGGAACTTTCTCCCCTTAGCTTTGTTTTCCTCTCTCTCTCCTCCTCCTCAATCTCCTCAGATGTCATCTTTCTTTTCCTTTTGTCACTCACAAACCTTAGTGACTAAGGGTGGAGAGAGCTTTGGCCTTCATTGTTTGGTGTAGCATCCAAGCTCTGGCCAAAGAGAGGTGGAGAAGCACCTTCACCAGTAGGTGTCTCAATAAGGGTATGAATCTCTGCAGCAGTTGATGATGATGAGACAAGGCTCTCAGGTTTTGCCACTAGGCCTTTAGTCAAGGTTTCCCCTATGAAACTAATCTTAGGGTCTACCTCAACATCCAGTTGACCGATCGTACTAACTGATTGCCTTAGTCTCCTTCTAAAGCTGAACTCTACAGTGATCCTGTCTTGGATTCTTTGAGCCAGCCTGTCAGCTTGCCTTGATTGGCTTTGATTGACAAGTGGCATGTTGACTAGATCCAGACCTTCATAGAAGTTCAAGGTCTAAAAATTGAAGACCTCTTGCTGCCCTTGAACACTAAGAATGATGAGGGCTCTTCTATTGCTCTCATACCTCCACCCAATGATATGATTTGAAGTTGGTGGAGATGACATAGCCTTTGGTATTCCTTCCTTAAACAGACTCTGTATGTAGGAGACTATGGAGTCCATATCAATGTGAACTTGAGGAGTTGCTGAGTGTGCACAATCGCAAGTGAGGATGGTGAGTCCTCAATGTCCACACTCTCAGAAGAACTCCCAAGTTCTATGATTGTAATGACTTTCTCCCCCTTTTTGTAGCATCACCCACTTGCATAGGTGAGCTAGGAGTTACGTCAATCACATCCATAGGTTCTTGTGTTCCTGGTTGAGCTCCTCTTAAAGGTCTCTCAACTAGTTTTTCCTTAAGATAAAAAATCTTAAGTTGCTGATCATTGACCCTGTTTTGCAAGGTAGTCACTTAAGATTCAAGGTGACTAACCTTGGAGACTAAATAGGTGCATGTTTTAGACAGTTGTTGCACCTTTAGTCTTAAATTCCCCTCATCTTCATCAAAAGAATCATTGGGGGATGAGATGATTGGACTAGAGTCCTCTCTCTCTCACCACCAACTTCAGGTTCTTGGTTGCTGGATTTCCTCTGCTCACTAACAACCTCTGTTGAGATGTTAGTGGGTTGAGTTGACATGGTTGAGGTCTTAATGATGGAATCACTTTCAAAAGTGAGAGCCTCTTCGATATGGCCATCCTGAACAGGTTCAGAAGTGTCCACCTTAGTAGTAGATGACTGATGTGGGATAGATGTTGGAGACCCAGGAGCACTCATCTCTCTTTGAGTAGGGGAAAAGAAGAGAGAATCATGGTACTCACTAAAACCTAGATCGTCATCAATGTAGAAGTCAAGGTTAGGGATTGGTTGGTTTAAGTCCAAAGGCTGGGGATGGTAACTGTCCCCTAAAGGTTGATCACTTGAGTGTTGAGAATCAGAGTGATGGCTTAATGCATTTGGGCTTATGAGATCCATCAAGCTGAGCATGAGGAACCTTAGTACTGATTATTGAAGGAATGGGAGTGGTTGCTCCTCAGGAGAAGTAGGAGCTCCACTGTCCACTTCTTCCTGTGTGGGTAAGTATATGGGGACCTGCACAGACTGAATAGTCTGTGTAGGGGTTCGTTTGTGTTTTATTTGTTAGGTGAGGGTGATTTGTGGCTATTGGGGTAGTTGGGATGTAGAAGGTGTAGGTTCAACACTAGCTGGTGCTGGACAAGGGTTGTTTCTACCTAAGAGAAGCCAACAGTGGGCTTTCTTAGTATTTTAAAGATGTCGGGTTTCATCTGTCCCAATTTAAGAGTATTACCTGTTCCCCTTAACTGTGAGCCCAGTTCACAGTTAAGAATGTATTGAACATATCTCGGGAATATATATTACTCTAAGGAGTCCAAGTTTGCAAGCAAACTAGTGTAAACAAACTAAGAGTACCTGAATTTGACTCTCTGAACCATCCCATGAACATCCCATGAACCATCCCATGAACAATGAAGGAGAGATCCTCAGGAATCTGGTCCCATCCACCATGCTTGTTTGATAAGTTGTGGATAACCATATGGAGCAAGAATTTCATTAGGATGAGACCTTCCTTTTCCTGAAGGTCTTGATAGAAAAGTCTCCCTCATAGCCCATCTGCTCAAAGGACTGGTTAACAGCTTCTTTGGGAAAGAACACCTCACCTTCTTCATCAATTAGTTGAATATTCATGTTGATAATGGTCGGAGTGAGGAAGACTGTTCTCCCCTGCACTGTGGTAGACAGTGCCTTCTCCCTATCCATGATGACCTCTTCGCAGGTCTTCCAAAATTCTAGCAGTTGATCCTCATAAAGAATAGGATCAATGGTTAGGGAGGTGATGTAGTTGGATAGAGTTAAGAATCAATAAACCTTTGAGAATTGAGGATCTTTCTCAGAGTGTAACAGAGCAACTTGGTTATGTTGCATGTGTAACTGCATGGAAAAGTTCGGATCATTTCTATATTTAAGGTTGGCCATTTTGAGGAAACTTAAGGATGAATAAAGAAGAAAGAAAGTAATTTCAGAGAGAAATTTGGGGTTTTAGGTCTGGAGGAAGAAGGAGATGATAGAAAGAGGGGGAAACTGTTCGGTTTATATGTGAAAAAGGATTTTAGATAAAGTTTAATAAAAGAGGATAAACTTTGAAATCCAAATTTCGGTCCCACCTCTGAAAAAGTAGTTTACTTTTGCTCAAAAAGTAGTTTTCTTGGAAGTCAAAAAGCTTCCGAAGGTAAATTATCCTTGGAAGTTTTAATGAAAAAGCTTTCGAAGCTAAAATTACTTCGGAAGATTTTCCTAGGAGTTGTGAAACTTTTGCTTCGGAGAAAAACTAAAACTTGAATGCTTTGTTCAAAGGAACAAAACTTCCGAAGGTAAATTTGTTAGACAGTTATTTGTTTTGAAGGCATGATTTTCTTCTAAAGGTAAAAGCATATCTTTCGAAGGATCAAAATTTTCAGAAAAACTAAGGAAAGTCTTCAAAAATTTTCATCCAAAGAAAACAAGAGCTTATGAAAGTGATGAACTAGACAACTTAGGACACACAAATTTTAATAAATAATAAGAATTAGTTTTAAGAAAAACCTACTCAAAGTTTATCATCCCAATAGCTGATACTAGATATTTAAATATCTGTTCATCAAAAGCCTTTATAAACAGATCATCATATTGTTCATTTGTGTGGACTTTGACTAGTTTAATTAATCCCTTTTCAAAATTATCTCTTATTAAATGATACCTGATGTTAATGTGTTTGGTCCTTGAGTGCTACATAGGATTCTCTGTGATAGAGATAGAACTATTGTTGTCTATGTGAATATGAGTCTCCTTGAAGTTTAATCCATTGTCAAGCATCTGATTTTGAATCCAAAGCACTTGATCACAGCAGCTTGCAGCAACAATGTATTTAACATCAGCAGTTGATGCAGAGACACAAGATTGTTTCTTGCATTGCCATGAGACAACACTTCCACCAAGAAACTAACATCCTCCAGATGTAGACTTTGTAGTCATGTTGCAACCACCATAATTACTATCTGTATAAGTATACTGATTGAAGTCAAAATTCTTAGGATACCACAGACCAAGTGTTGAAGCACCTTTGAGGTATCTTAGAATCCTTTTGACAGTGATAAGATGAGACATCCACATGATATCTTGCACAAATGCATGTAGCAAACATGATATCAGGCCTGCTAGATGTAAGATACATAAGAGACCCAATCATAGCTCTGTATAAGTGTTCATCCACACACTGCCCCTCAAGATCAGGTCCAAGGGAGTGGTTTCTTGCTATGGGCGTCTTAGAAATCTTACAATCAGTGATGTTGAATCTCTTAAGCTTGCTTTGACTGACTAATGAAGATGCCATCTTCAGCTTGCTTCACTTGAATTCCCAAAAAGAAATTCAGTTCCCCCATGGACTAATTTCAAATTCCTTCATCAGCTTGTCAAAGTCTTTGCAGAGCCTTAGATTAGTTGAACCAAAGATGATGTCATTTACATATACTTGAACTAGCAGTATGTCATTTCCTAGTCCTTTGATGAAGAGAGTTCCATCTATAGTACACCTCCTGTATCCATGTTTGCAAAGATACTGAGATAGAGTCTCATACCACTTCCTGGGTGCCTCATGAAATCCATAAAGAGCTTTTTCAAGCTTGCAGACATAATCAGGATGATTAGGATCTGCAAAACCAGGTAGTTGTTTGACATACACCTCTTCATCAATCACTCCATAAAGAAAAGCACACTTCACATCAAGTTGATAGACCTTGAAGTTCTTGGATGCAGCAAATGCTAGGAATATCCTAACAGCTTCTGGTCTTGCTACAGGAGCAAAGACATTTGTGTAGTCAATCCCTTCTTCTTGTGTGTATTCTTGAACAACTAGTCTAGCTTTATTCTTGATGATAATGCCTCTATCATCCTTCTTGTTCCTAAACACCCATTTGGTTCCAATGGTAGTCTTCCCATGTGGAAGAGGACAAAGGTTCCAAACTTTCTGTCTTTTGAATTGAAGCAACTCCTATTGCATTGCTTCAACCCAACTTCCATCCTTCAGCGCCTCATCAACTTTCTTTGGTTCTATCTGGTATAAGAAACAAGAGTGAAGACAAACATTTGCTTCATGGGTTTGTCCTCTTGTTCTTACCATTGTGTCAACATCTCTAATGATGTTTGTGGTGGGGTGAGACTTATGGATCCTTAGCTGAGGGATCACAACAAGTTGCCAAGAAAGATCCAAATTAAAGAAATTTAGATCCGTCATAGATGTTTCTCCCACCACATCAACACACTTATCAAGAGAGACTTGATCCAATGAGTGTATGACATCATTGATGTTGTCATCTATGGAGTGGTTATCAGCATCAAGAAATTCCTGATCACTGTCACCACCTCCATTATTCTATTCTACATTTGCATCATCTTTATCTGGTTGTGGAGCCTCTGAGGTGGAATTTGAAGGCATCCCAAATGTATCAGCTAAGTTTGTCATTATGGTGCTGATAAACACTTCATTTGTAGAAGTAGTTACAACTGGAGCTGAAGATGTGTTGCTTGAAGGTCTTCTTAGCTCAAACCTTGGATCTGGATCACTTGTTGATATGATATCCGCAGATCCTGAAACAGTCTCACAAGATTTGTTAAAATAGTTGGTAACTAAATCAAGATCAAACAACCAATCAGGACCAGAACCAGCCACACAGGGTGTGTGTTCATTGAAAGTCACATTGGCTGACTCCTCAACAATTCTAGTTTTGAGATTGTATACTCCATAAGCCTTAGCTTGGGAAGAGTATCCAATAAAGTGTCCATCATCAGATTTCTTAGCAAATTTGGCAATTGATCTTTGGTATTCAAGATGGTGCAAGGACATCCAAATGACCTGAGAAAACCAATGAAAGGTTTCCTCTTGTGCCAAAGTTCATAAGGAGTCTTGCCATGAGTCTTAACCACTAAAACTCTATTATGCACATAGCAGGTAGTGTTAACTACCTCTGCCCAGAAGGTGATGGGTAGCTTAGAGTCAGACAACATGGTTCTTGCAGCTTCAATCAGTGTCCTGTTTCTCCTCTCAGCAACCCCATTCTGCTAAGGAGTCCTGGGAGCACTGTATTGTCTTGTAATACCATTCTCATCACAAAATGTATCAATGATTTGGTTCTTGAATTTAGTTCCTTGATCATATATTATGGTTTTGACCTTATGATCAGATTGGTTCTCAATCCTTAGGATGAAATTGTTCAGAATCTCAGGAGTCTCATCCTTAGTTCTAAGGAAGAAGACCCAAGTGAATCTTGTAAAGTCATCTGTGATCACTAAACAATAACAGGTCCTTCCTAGACTTATTACACTGGTGGGGCCAAAGAGATCCATATGTAACAAGTGTAGGGGTGTAGTGATGGAGTTTTTTTCCTTAGGCTTATGGAATACCTTGTGTTGCTTCCCTTTCAGGCATGGAAGACAATGATCATCACTTGTAAACTCTTTCTTTCACATTCCAGTTACCAAATCATTCTTAATAAGTTTATTCATGTTATTAAAGTTTACATGGCACATTGTTTTATGCCATAGGAAAGACTCATCACTATTGCATTTAGACAGAAAGCATGAAACTTCTCCAGAGGGACATGTTTCTTGCAAGTCCATCTTGTACATGTTCCCTTTCTTGGGGGCTCTAAGCAGAATATGCTCATGAGGAATGACCACCCCGGCTTGAGAACAATGTGCTCATGCTCAGTAAAGAGCATGTTATGACTCTGATCACAAAATTGGGATACACTCAGAAGATTGTACCCAAGCTCCTTGACAAAGTTTACCTTTTCAATGCTGAGCTTACCATTTGTGACCTTGCCCCTTCTAGAATGTAACCACCTTCATCTCCTCCAAAAGAAAGTGGCCCTCCATTAATCCTTTCAAAGTTTTGGAGTAGTGATCTATTGCCTGTCATGTGCCTGGAACAACCACTGTTAATGATCCAGACATTCTTGTTTGTCTTGAGCTATCCCTGCACAAAGAAAATGATTAGTTACATTTGGAAACCCAAGCCTTACTTGTCTTGGGCTCACTAAGAGAAACAGAAGTAATGCAACAATAATAGATCCTATAGTAGCGCTTTGAGGATCTTGAGCTGTTATTGATATAGAACTTCCAGTCACTTGGTCTCTCTTTGACTTCCACAACACGTTTGGAAGTTTGGACTTGACCTTCAACACTTCGGAAGCTTTTGAGGCTTTAGAAGTTTTGATGACTGGACCTTCAGAAGATTCTGCAGACACTGCAGTAGACTTCTGTGCTTCGGAAGTATTCCTCCCTTCTGAGACTAAATTTTCTTTCGAACGCAATTTTCCACTTGCCTTCTTCTTAGTTCTTGAGCTTCCGAAGGAAACATATTTTCCTTCCAAAGCTTGAATCTTCTTAGAACTCTTGGAAGTCCTTGTCCTGGTTATGTGAAGAGTACCTTTAGGATTGTATGGACAATCCTTAGCAAGATGAGCAGTACTTTCACACATGACACACTCTATTTTCTTCTTCCCAAGAGCCTTCTGCTAAGAACAAGACTGACTTTGATCATATCCCTTCTCTACCTTCATCTTTGTAGATGCTTAGACAGTCCTTTTGGGCTAAGGACTGTTCTTGGAGTTGGATGGTCCAGGTTGTGTAGCAGTGGTACACAACAGATCAGCCTTCTTCTTGGTGTTGAGATGATTTGAACATGAACCTGAACTATTAGCATAAGAGTTTAGGTTGATGACTTCAGTCTTCATTACTTCAAACCCTGCAGAGATAAAAACTTGTTTCTGCTTGGAGTCAAAAGTAGCCTTGATCTCTTGAGCCTTCCTTGCTTTTCTTTTGCTCTTTCTGATCAAGTTCTTCCTTATAGACTTGGTCATCACAGTCTTCTTCTTCTCCTCAGAAGGATAGTGGCCCTTCTTAGAATCCTCCTCTTCACTCTTCTCAGAGGAATTCTTCACTATCACTTCTTCATCCTCTTCACTCAAAGGATCTATGAGAGAAAGCTCATCCTCACAAGTTCTACACCTGGGTGATCTTACAAACAAGATTATGTGTTGAGGATCTATCTCATTAGAACCTAGTCCCTGCTTGTTTTGATAGCACACCTTGTTGTGAAGGGATGAGGATATCATGTTCTTGAAGGTCTCTTCTTCAAGAACACACTTTTCTACCCTGGCTTTGTTGATCATAAGCTCAGCCTGGCACTCAGTCAGCTTAGTTATGAGATCCTTGGTCTGAGTCCTAAAATTTGTATGCTCATGTTTTAGAACTGAAATAGGTTTCTCTAAGTCCTCTATCTTCAGTTTATAATCATTTTTAGACTTTCTAAAATCAGCTTTTAAGATGATTAAGGACTCAAGATCAGATCTCACTTCTAAGTTGTAGGACCTGTATCTGTTAACTTTAGCAATGCATTCAGGGGTATAGAGATGTTCCAATACCTTGGCTTCATCATGATCTACAATCAGTGCTTGGTTTGGAGAAGCATCTTCCACCTGAAAGCTCCAGTCAAAGCCTCCTTCTTCAATAGCAACTGCAGCTTGATGCTTTGGCTTCTCATTCTGGGTAGCCTTGTCAGTGTAGTTTAGTCTGGATTGTGCTTGGCCATCACTTCTTGTGGTGCCTTACACTCCCTAGCAAAGTGACCCATCATGTTACACTTGTAACATTTGACTTTGCTTTTGTCCAGTCCAAACTTTCCACTCGTTGCATTGCTGGGGAACTTCCTTCTAGTCCGCTTGTAGAACTTCTTGGCTCTATGAGTGAGAAGAGCCATCTACTGGACTATTTACATGTACTCCAGATCATCTAGATGGATATAGTCCAGGTCTTCAAGGGAGGAAAGAGAGCCGCCACAGCTTTCATCAGAAGACACAAAGGCTTGAGAAGAACTTGTCTCTTTGAATGGGCTTCCTTGAGTGTAGTTCTCCCTTGGTGTCTCGGGGAAGGCATGAAAGGACCCTTTTGTGAGTTGTCAGGGTAGCATATGAGATGATGTTAGGGTTCTATGCTATCCCTTTCAACCACATGAAGGGCTGAACCCATTTGATTGTTGGAGTTTCCAGATGAACCTTGCATGTTCATCTCCATCTGGTAGCCATTGAGAATCCCATACAACTCTGTCAGAGTAAGAGTTTTCAATTTCTCACTTCTCTTGATAACCACACAGTAGTATGTCCATTGCCTAGGAAGTGAGAACATGAACTTCCTTACAAGGTCTCTGTTCTCAAAAGCAACTCCTCCATCCACTAGGGTATCCACGATCTCAACATACCTGAAATATTGCTGAGTCATGGTTTCACCTGCTTTGAAGGTGAATTTTCAAACTGTTGCTTCAAGAGATCCTTCTTGTTCTCCTTGGCTTTAGAGGAACCCTCATACATCAGTTTCAATGCATCCCATAACTGCTTAGCTGTTTTGCATTTCTTGAAACCTCTGTATACAGAGTTAGGAAGAGCAGTCTGAAGGGCTACCATGGCTTTCTAGTCAATCTCTACTCTCTTCATGTCTTCATCAGAGTAGTTAGCCACAACCTTGGGGATCATACATCCACCAGGATTAGAAGGGGTGCTTGGTATGTAAGGTCCATTCTCAACAGACTCCCACATTCTTGAATCTAGAGACCTGATGAAACCTTCCATTCTTTGGCACTAGGTGTCAAAGTCATCAAGAGTGATCACTAGGGACATGTTCATGGTTTCAATTTCTATATCAGTTTTGGAAATGGCTGCCATTTGAAAAGTTTAGTATTTGTGTGTTTGAGGGATCTAAAGATGGTGAGATCTTATATCAAGAGCCTATAAAGCTTTGATACCAAATGCAGGACCGGTGAAGGATGGTCACTTACAACACAACAACACAAAGAGGAGATTAACTAGACTAATCAACAGTGAGACTGGATTAACCACAAGAGATGATACGAAGAACACAAGACAGAACAAGAATTCAAAATACACAAGGAGATGGTTTTCAAGATTGCAATATATTGCTTTCTCAAGTTCTTTACAAGTGTTACAAAGCATAATGGAAAGTTACAAGTACTTGAGATACATATAATACATCCTACAGTCGGTCATACTTTGAAGACTAGCTGGATACAATTGACTAGACATAACACAAAATCAGTTGTAGAGTCAAAATGCATATTGCCTTTTGACTTGTGACTATGACATGCCATAGCTCACATCCTAATATATTACAAAAAGGATAAAGTACATGAAGTAGAAAGTTACATACTCAAGACCTTAATGTATAGTTACTTAAAGCATGGATCTTTTCACTAACTCATGCAAGTTGGTGACTTTACAGAGTTACAGTGGAAAGGGGTCCAGCTTTATGTAAAGTACATCAGATAAAGCATGTATACTAAAAGTCTTTGGAACAAATCTGTCTTCAAGTGTTGGCTTCGGAAGACTTTGTCTATGAAGCTTTGGAAGGCTTAATCTTTGGATTCGAAAGATATTGGTCTTGGATTTGGAAGATTTCACACTTAGAATATTTCAGTTGCATGTGTGAAACTTCCAAATCATTCTTCTTTAGTGTGCTTGTGTAGCATGCAGGAGACTTGAAGTGTTTGAAGTTGCATCTGCCTTTAACATGTATTCCTTACACTTCCTCTAATAGACCCCTTGACTGAAGAGGATGAAGAAGAGATAATGAAGAATGCCTTTTAGAAGAGTGAAGAAGAAGATTCTAATAAGGGTCATTATCCTTTTGAGGAGAGTAAGAAAATTGAGTTGACTAAGTCTATGAAAAAGAACTTGATCAAGAAGAGCAAGAGAAAACAAAGAAGGCTCAGAGATCAAGGCCACCATCAACTCTAAGCAAAAACAAGTTTTTATCTTTGTAGGATTTGTGGTGGTGAAGACTGAAGACATTAACTAAAATTCTAATATCATGAGTTATAGTTTATGCTCAATCATCCCGGTAGCAAGAAGAACGCTGATCATTTATGTACCACTGCTACATAACCTGAACCATCCAGCTCCAAAGAAATTTCTCACCCTAAAGGAACGTCAATAGCATTTGCAAAGCTAAAGATGGAGAAAGAAAGTGATCAAGTTTAGCCTTGTTCACAAAAAAGGCTCTTAGGAAGAAGAAAATGGACTGTGTCATGTGTGGGAGTGCCTTTCATCATGCTAAAGATTGTCCTTATAATCCAAAAGGTATTGTCCACATGACCAAGAAAGTTTCAAGAAGATTCAAGCTTCGGAAGAAAAACTTTTCCTCGTGGAAGCTCCAAAATGAAGATGAAGGCATGTGGAAAATTGCCTTCGAAAGAAAATTGGTCTCGGAAGAAGGGAATACTTTCAAAGTAGTAAAGCTTGTTATTGGGTATGACCCGACTTGGCTCATAACGTACTAACCACATCAATACTGTATGTGTCTTGGGCATACAAGATCCAACAATCTCCCACTTGCAGAAGATTCATAGAAGATTGATGCAAGCAGTAGATGCCACCTAACAAGGGTTTACTACCTTAATATGTATGACTAGGTGCCATTCAATAACATCATCCCCTTCAAGTACCCCACTCGAAAATGTTTTAGGTGAATCAATCATCTATCCTTTTGTCATAGATGTCATGTTAAATCCTAGAGACACAGAGTGATCATTCTCTTTTGATTTAACTTTAACAGGCCTTAGACATCTTTCTCTCCATGAATAAGAGGGACAAATCCCATCTTGACTACATACGTCTCTCACAATCACCTCGTACTGTATCTGAATTTAGCCTTATATACTGCCATGTTTCAGAACAATGGAGAAATAAGTCAAAGTATAATACTTGGTGAATATCAAGACCCAATATGTATATCAAGTTAGAGGATACCAAATGATATTCGCCATTACTCAAATTTACTTATGATCATCTAATATTTGTATCCCACAAATATCTATGAACCTTGGCAGTAACCCTTTGCTCTATATTCATCCATATGAATATCCATCAATCTAAGTAATAAAAGGTTCCAATATCCAAATAAAAAATTAAAAGATCAAATCCAGTCACTAGAATATCAAAGTCCCATGGCACAAGTATGACTTTCATGCTTTGCCTTTTCAAGGAGCTTCATGAGTGGATCCATAATGTTTTGATCCATGTGAACTTTGCGAATACATATCTTTCCCTTTTCAACTTCATCCCTTATGTAGTTGAATCTCCACTCAATGTGCCTAGTCTTTTGATGTGCACGGGGTTCCTTGATTTGAGCGATCGCACCCTCGTTATCACAAAGAATTGCTAATGAAGCGGCAATGTATTCTGACTCTGTAGTTGATAATGCCACCACATCTTGCTTAGAGCTCTTCCAAGAGACTTCTCCTCCATTCAAGACGAAAATGTATCCCGATTTTGATCGTGAATCATCCCGATCAGTTTGGAAACTCGCATCCGTGTACCCTTTTACCATGAGTTCCTCCTCACTAGATCCATAGATTAGGAACATATCTTTAGTCCTCGTTAGTTACTTAAGTATGTTCTTAACAACCATCCAATGACTATTTCTAGGATTTTGTTGGTATCGGCTTGTCATGCTGAAAGCGCATGACACATCCGACCTAGTGCATATCATTGCATACATGATACATCCTATAGCAGATGCATACGGGATTCCCTTCATTTTTTATTACTCAACCTTTGAGCTTGGACATTGAGTTGTAATCAATATCGTTCCTTTTTGAATAGGTACCGTACCTTTCTTAGAGTTTACCATCTTGAACCTTTTCAAGATCTTATCAATGTATGCACTTTGATTTAAACCTATCAACCACCTTGATCTATCTCTATAGATCTTTATTCCTAAAATATAGGTGGCTTCCCCTAGATCCTTAATGGAAAAATAGCTTCCAAGCCAGTTTTTACACCTTCCAAGGTTGGAACGTTATTTCCAAATAGTAGGATGTCATTGACATACAATACTAGGAATGTGATGATGCTCCCACTAGCTTTTTTATACACACATGCTTCATCAACGTTTTTGATGAACCCAAATTTTATTACTTCTTCATCAAAATGGTGATTCCAACTTCTTGATGCTTGCTTCAATCCATAGATTGATTTTTTAACTTGCATACTTTGTTAGGATGTTTTGGATTGACAAAACCTTCAGGCTGAACCATATATACATCTTCCACAAGATATCCATTTAAAAAGAAATTTTGACATCCATTTGCCAAATCTCATAATCATAATGAGTAGCTATGGCACATAATATCCTAATAGACTTTAGCATTGCAACTGGTGAGAAGGTCTCATCATAATCAACCCCTTGAGTTTGAGTGAAACCTTTTGCTACAAGTCTAGCTTTATAAGTATCCAAGTTTCCATGCATATAGGTTTTTTTCTTGAAAACCCACTTACTTCTAACTACCTTGGAGTTAAAAGGTGGTACAACTAAGTCCCACACTTGGTTGTCTACATGGATTGCATCTCAACATTCATGGCTTCAAGACATTTGTCATAATCAAAATTGGACATTGCATCTTGGTATGTGGTTGGTTCATTGGAATCTACCACATAGCATCCATCTATGAAAAATCCATATCTTTCAGGTGGATTACTAGTTCTACCAGATCTGCGAACGTTTTGTGTTTATTGATCAACCATTTGATCATTCTCAACATCCTCATGTTGAGTGCTAGTGTCAACCAAACGTATATCGGGTTGTGGTTCTTGATCCTCCTCAAGATCCATTGTTCTACTGCTAGCTCCTTCCATAAGGAACTTATCTTCCAAGAACTCACCCTTCTTGGAAACAAACTCCTTTTGTTCCAATGGATCATGGAAACAATATCCCATAGAATCTTTAGGATATCCAATAAAGATACACTTAGTGGAATGAACTTTTAACTTGTTTGAGGTGGGAGTCTTAACATAAGCCTCACATCCCACACCTTTAAATATGATAAATATGGAACCCTTCCATGCCATATTTCCAAAGGTGTCTTTTCCACTTTCTCGGTTGGGGCCATATTCAAAATACAGGCTATAGAGAGCAAAGCGAAATCCCAAAATGATAGAGGCAATGAGCTTCTAGCCATCATAGATCGAACCATATCCAATAGAGTTCGTTTTTTCCTCTCGGACACAACATTTTGTTGTGGTGTAACAAGTGGAGATAGTTATGAGACAATCCCATGACTTCTAAGATGATCTCTAAAAGCATCACCTAGGTATTCACCTCCTCTATTCGTACAGATAATTTTTATTTACTTGTTGAGTTGATTTTCTATTTCATTCTGGAAGGTTTTGAACATTTCAAAAGCTTCATCTTTGTGTCTTAACAAGTACACATACCCATATCGACTATAGTCGTTGGTAAAGGTAATGAAGTATCTTTCATTGTACCTACTAATTGGCTTAAAAGGACACATACATCTGAAAATATGATACCTAATAAATCTTTTGCCCTTTTGGTTTTGCCACTAAAAGGTGCCTTAGTCATTTTGCCTTGTAAACAAGATTCACATACATCAAATGAATCATATTCAATTGCTTTTAAAAGACCATTCTTTTGAAGTGTTTGTATGCGCTTCTTGTTTATATGACCAAGACGGCAATGCCAATGATAGGTGTCACTCAAATCCAATTTGAGCTTCTTGGTGGTGGTTTGGTACAATGAGCTATCATATAATGTGCTTTCACAAACCTATTCATAAATACCATTAATAGGAATGGCTTTGAAATAAAAGATGTAATTTAAAGAAACATGAATTTCATTTTCAATAAATGTCAAAACATAATCATATTATATTAATTAGGCAACTGAAATAATGTTCCTAGTCAAACTAGGAGCATATAAAACAATGTTCAAAATTTCTTCCAAACTATTTAGAAGCTTGAAGATGTAGTCCCCTCAGGCTTCAACTTGAGCTTTTGCCCCATTCCCCATATAGAGGCTAACATCCCCTTTCTTGAAGTCCTTCTTTTGAACCCCTGCAATAAATTGCAAATATGAGTTCCACATCCGGTATCCAAAACACATGTATTAGAGGATATTACATTGAGATCAATATGAATCATGAAAATTGTACCGGAGGTTTGCCCGACATCCCTCTTAGCTTTCAACTTTTTGAGATGGATAGGACAATTTCTTGCCCAATGTCCTATCTCTCCACACTTAAAGCACGGGTCATTCGAAACAACCTTTTGCTTCTTCTCCACTGTTTTTGGTTGTGGCACTTTTACCACTCCTTTTCCCTTTCCCCAACATACTCTTTACCCTTGGAAATACTTGCCTTGGTTATAGGGTGAAGCCTCTTCTTGTTCCCACCTTCATTAATGGTGAGAACGGGTAAAACCCTTTTACCCATGGCCGCCTCGGCTGTTTTGAGCATAGAGTGAAGCTCACTTATGTTCTTGTCCCAACCGTTCATGTTATAATTTATAACAAAGTTGTCAAACCTTTTTGTCAAAGAGTTAAGGATCAAATTTACAGGAGACGCTTTCGAGACAGGACAATTCTGTCTTTTGAGACGGTCTATGTGGCTCTTCATCTTAAGTGCATAATATGAGACTGATTGGGTGTCATCCATACGACATGCATGGAGTGCTCGAACTATCTCGAAGCGCTCTACCCTTGTTTTTTGTTGGAATGTTTCCTTCAACCGGGTAATTATGTTGTATGCTCTGTGATGTTCGTACTCCTTTTAGAGATCCGGAGTATACTTGCCAACATGAGGCAAGTCACTTGGACCGAATCTTCAGTGTATTTCACCCAATCATTGTAGGCCTCCTCATCTTCCTTATTGGGTTCATTGGGAATCGGATCGTCTCAAATATATGACCGTTTCTCTTGCTGGAGAACAATTCTCAAGTTTCGAAACCAATCAATAAAGTTGTTATGGTTTAGACGCTCCTTTTGGTGAATGGTTCTTAGTGATAGGGCATGAGCGGACGGGATATCATTGTTTTCATTGTTGTTTGTGGCCGTATACAAAATTTAACAAAGTTCAATTTTAGTATTTTTGATATTATCATATTTTAATTATTAATACCCTTTTATATGTCATACATAATTTAAAATTCTAGAATCCAACGTTACATTTAAATAATGGTTAGGTGACCTTTATCCCATTATTTAAATTAACAAGGTAGTCAACGTTTGACAATTGCAACCCTTTGCAACTTCTAGAGGTATAGGCTTGACTTAAACATCATATGTATAGTCGGCATGTTTATCTCATCAACACCCTGTATAAACCATATTGTAGGTGATCCATTTAACATGGTTTGAAAATCAAGTCACCCTACTTGCACACACATGTGAGTTTAGCATACAAGTGGTTAGGTGACCTTTATCCACAAACATGGTATTCCCCCTCAAATCACAAGTTCCCTTAAAATGGTTACGTGACCTTTATCCCATTAAGGGTTTCCAAGTGACTCAAGTGTTGTGCAAAAGGATGGTGTTTAAACTTGTTTTCATAAGGGATTTTAAGTTTTCATAATTCTAGTTTAGAAAACTCTATATACTTTGTATTTGCATACTTTCAAACACATGGTACCCTATGGTTCTTTCTAATAAAACCCTTTTTTTAAAATCATTAATCCTTTTAATAACCTTTTATTAACCACTTAATGAAAAAGAACCATTTTATTTTAGCTTGTTATGTTTATTAATTAGTTTGTTATGCATATCCATATATCAATCAACCAACATAAAATAAACAACCAAACAAGCACAACCATACAATCACAAGTGCATAACCAAACAACTAAGCTGACTACACTTGTTTACCATCACAAGTGTTGTCATTTGGTCTTTTCTAAGGGTTTATAATAACACAACAAAATGTGTCCATGAACTCCCACTTGAATCCGCTTCCAAATGCTTCAATGTCCATGTCTTTTGTGTCCTTCCTTTGTATCTTCCTTTGGGTCTCCAACTTGTGCATCTTCTTTACAAAACTTATATCCTAACACAATTTTTCTAATAAAACAAATGCACCTAATCTATATATTACATAACTAAAGAATAAATAAATTACAACCCTAAAGATACAAACACAATAATTATAACAACCCTTTAATGATAAAAAACCAAACATGACAAAATACATTCAACCAAATCCAAAACACACTTGGTCAAGGCTATGTTATGCACCAAAACATGTATCCAAATACAAGATTCAAGAACAAAATGAGCTCCTTTTTAACCATCAAAATTTTAAGCCAACATAACCAAGATGTTTAGGGTTTTTGTCTAAACAAAATAATCAACCACTTGACATCAATCTTTCAAGATTTATTCTAAAGCATGTAAAATAAAATTTGAAAGACAAGGGACTCATATATCCAAAACAAATCATCCCCTAATGGGTTGAAAAAAATCCAACAAAACTAATTTTTCTTGGGCTTTTGTAGCAAGTTTTCCACATAACGGCTCTAGATGCAATTGTTGGGTTTCTAACAAGTTTATCAAAGTTTTTTTAACCATTTATACATAAAACGCAATGGATCTAAGTGATTTAAAACTTTTTTTAGTTTCTGGAAATAAACCATATTATAACCAAGAAAGAAAACCCATGAACAAGGATCATTATTTGAAACGAAATGCCATCAAAACGTAAAAACACCATAGGGTGTTCTTAGAATACTACCTTTCCAAGAACAAGATGATGTGAGATGGATAATAGATGACGAAGATGATGCTCTTGAATGTAAACCTCCAAAGTAGAAAGCTTCAAGCTAGTATACCCAAAAGCTCTAACAAAACACCCAACTTGTTAGGAAGTTAACACCAAAATTTTCTTCTTCAAACCCACCTTGTTTTGGCCGAAATTGCAAGAAAGAAAAGGAGAAGAAGAATGCACATATGTGTGTGAGAGATGTGGTTGACTGTAATAAATAAAGTGGTTAAAGTATTGTATTAATAACAAGATAAACATCCCAATGAGAGGGCAAAAGGGGCGGCCAAAACTAATTCAAAAAGGGTTCCCTCTCAAAAATTTTACCACTTATTATTTACCTATAAGTTTATAAAATTACACCCATTTAATTTTTATAACTTAACCACACTTTTATTTGTTTTTATTTAACCTATTAAAATAACAATACAAATAATTTCTCATGAACAAAATATCCATATAATTTTTTATATTTTGAAATGCAATAATTTAGAAAACCCATTTTCTAAATTGGTGTCAATATTTATTTGCTTGATGATATCAACAAATATATATTATTGGTGTTTGTCTAGCTTGTTATTGGGTATGACCCGACTTGGATCACAATGTACTAACCACATCAATCTTGTATGTGTCTTGGGCATACAATATCCAACAAAGTACTCAATGAAGAAAAGGCTACAAAAAGAAAGACGAGGGAAGAAGGGGCCAAGTCAAGAGCCATCATCCAAAATAGTCAAAAGAAGTCTGCTAACAGGAAGAGGATGATGAGCATCTTAAAGATATATAGATTCTTCAGAAGGAGACTTGGCCCCATGTCTCTATCCACCATGGATGAACACATAAGGGTGATCAAGCAGAAGATCAAGAGACGAGAGCTTATTGACTTACAATCCCCACCAAGTCAAGCCCCTCCTGAAGTGGAGGTTAAGGTGTAACAATTAGAGACAACACAACCTGGAACTCCTACTGAACCTCAACAAGCTTCATCTTCTGATCCATAGTAAGGTCAAACTCCATCTCGTTCAGAACCTATAAGGGAGGTAGACGCAACTGAGAAAGACAAGAGTGAACAACAAGGTGGTCAAGTCCAAACTTCTCAGTTAAAATTTTCAAAGCACTAGAAAAGGATGGCCTCTAGACCCAAGTCAAAGAAGAATAAAAAGTCAAAGTCATCCACCTCCAAGCCTCAGGATGAATAAGTTCATCACGAGAGAGTGCATGAAGAGGCAACTTAATTAACTCCAATTCAAGTAGCTCCTCTTGCATCAGGAAGACCCATCTTATTCTGGACCTTCACTACAAATCTAGAAAGATGGCATCTAATCAGAGATCAAGGTGGTGAAGATGTCTACACATGGTAGGACTTGTTCAACCTACCTCTGCATGATCTCTTTGAGAGAAGAAGACACTTTGAAAGTCTGAGTGATCGTAACCATTTAATGAAGAAGGATATGGTCATCATTATGATGAGGATTTCAACATCTAACGTATTCATATGTTTTGATAGCATCAGCCTAGGGGAGTTTGTAAGGTTTTATGTAAGTTGATGCATCTAAAACATTACAAGTCTTTCCTGCATGCATGCACAAAAGTGTAGAGTAGAAATGCTTTGGAAGTTTTACCACCCTGCATCAGAATTATTCTAGGGGTAAAATCTTCCGAAACCAAGACAAACATCTTCCAAATCCAAATGTGAAGTCTTCAAAAGTTTTAAAGACAAAGTATTCCGAACCCAAGAAGTGAAGATGGAATTCTTTCGAAGACTTTTGATACATGCTTTATCTAATGTACTTTTGCATAAAGCCGGACCACTTTCTGGTGCAACTCTATTGACTCACCAACTTTCACAAGTTGGTGAAGAGATCCATGTTTTTTTGGTAAATGTACATTAAGGTCTTGAGTTTGTTGCTTTCTACTTTATTTACTTTTCCTTTTTGTAATATATTAGGATGTGAGCTATGATATGTCATAGTCACTAGTCAAAAAGCAATCTACCTTTTGACTCTACATTTGATTTTGTTGTTGTCTAGATCAAATGTTTCTAGTTGGCTTTCTAAGCTTGGCCGGCTGTAGGATGTAGTATAAAGTATCTCAGGTCCTTGTATCCTTTCTTTATGCTTTAGCACTTGTAAAATAATTTGAGAGCAATATACAAATACATGAAAACCAATATCCTTATGTTTTTGTTCTTTATCTGTCTCATATTTACATGTGTTCAAAGTATCAAACCTATAGTTCCAGTTCCCTATTTGATATGTTAAGTGTTGTAATATACAGTCTTCCTGCATATAGTTCAAAGTATCAAACCATGTAGTATCAAACCATATAGTTCTAGTTCTCTCATTGTATGTTGTATTGTAAGTGACCATCCTATAAGGTTATATATAAAGGCTGATGCACCTAAAACATTTAAAGTATACCTGCATGCATGCACTAAAGTGCAAAAATAGCAGTGCTTTGGAAGTTTTACACCATGCACTACAAAATATTATAAGTGTAAAATCTTCCGAAGCCAAGACCAACATCTTCTGAAGCTTAAAGTGAAGTCTTCCGAAGCTTCAGAGACAAAGTCTTCCAAAGCCTAGAAGTGAAGACAAATTATCTTCTGACGACTTTTTGAGTACATGTCTCTCTCTTATGTACTTTACCATAAAGTTGGACCACTTTCCGCTGCAACTCAGTGACTCACCAACTTTCACTAGTTGGTGAAAAGGTCCATGCTTTTGGTAAACTGTACATTGAGGTCTTGAGTCTGTGCTTTCTACTTAATGTACTTTTTTTCTTTGTAATATATTAGGATGTGAGCTATGACATTCACAGTCACTAGTCAAAGCGCAATCTACCTTTTGACTCTACATTTGATTTTATTGTCTAGGTCAAATGATTCGAGCTGGCTTTCAAATCATGGCCGACTGTAAGATGTAGTATAAGTATCTCAGGTCTTTGTAACTTTAGAAATATGCTTAACACTTGTAAAAGAACTTGAGATCAATATACAACATTCTTGAAAACCAGTTACTTGTGTTGTTTGTTGTTCTGTCTCATACTTTACCTACGTTCTAAGTATCATACTTGTGTGTACCAGTTCCCTATTTGATCTGTTAAGTGTACTAAATATCACTCTCCTCATTATGGGTTATGTTGTTAGTGACCATATACCTCTTTAATAGTCTTGCAATTGGTATCAGAGCATTCTAGGCTCTTAATTGTAAGATCTCACCATCTTAAGGTCCCTCACACACACAAAATACTTAACATCTTAAATGACAGCTATCACTAAAGCTGATATGGAAACTAGAATCATGAGAAAGTACCCACTGGTCACTCCTGAAGATTTTGACACTTAGTGCCAATGAATAGAATGGTTCATCAAGTCACAAGACTTCAGGATGTGGGAATTTGTCGTCTCAGGACTTTACATACCAGGCACCTCTCAATTGTTGCTGGAGGTGGTATGATTCAAAAGGCTATGGCTAATTATGCTGTGAACAAGGAGAAAGTTGAGGTTGATTAGAAGACAATGATAGCTCTTCAAACTGCTCTTCCAAACTCCATATACAGAGGCTTCAAGAAGTTCAAAATAGCTAAACAACTAGGGGATGCACTGAAGCTAATGTATGAGTGGTCAACTGAAGCCAGGAGAACAAAAAGGATCTGCTAAAGTAACAGTTTGAGAACTTCACCTTTAAAATAGGTGAAACCATGAGTCAACAATACTTCAAGTATGTTGAGATAGTGGACACTCTAATGGATGTTGGAGTGACTCTTGAGAATCAGGACATTGTAAGGAAGTTTATATCCTCTCTTCCTAGGCAATGGATACATTATTGTGTTGTTATCAAGAGGACTGAGAACCTTATGACTCTTACTCTGACAGAGTTGTATGTTATTCTTAATGGATACTAGATGTAGATTAAAATGCAAAGTTCATCTGTAACCCAACAATCAACAAAGTTCAGCCTTCCATGTGGGTGAAAGGGATAGCATTGAACCACACATCATCTTATATGCTACCCTGAAAACTCATAAAGGTCCTTTCATCACCTTCCTGGAGACACCAAGAGAAGGATACACTCAAGGAAGCCCATTCCAAGAGACAACCTCTTCACATGCCTTTATGTCGTCTAATAAGAGCACATGCAACTTTCTATTCACCCTTGAAGAACTGGACTATATCCATCCAGATGACCTAAAGTACATGGAAATGGTCCAGAAAATGGCTCTTCTCACTCATAGAGCCAAGAAGTTCTACAAGAATACAAAAAAAAACATTTCCAAGCAATGCAGCCAGTGTAAAGTTTGGGCCAGACTAAAGCAAAGTAACTGTTACAACTATAACCAAATGGGCCACTTTGCAATGGAGTGGAAGGCACCAAGGACAAATGGTGGCAAGCACACACCAGATCAAACTACACTGAGAAAGCCATCCAAAATGAGAAGCCAAAGCAACAAGCTATAGTTGTTGATGAAGAAGGAGGCTTTGACTAGAGCTTTTAGGTGGAAGATGCATCTCCAAACCAAGCATTAATGGCTAACCATGATGAAGCAAAGGTATTGGAACATCTTTATACACCTGAATGCATTGCTAAAGCTAATAGATTTAGGTCCTACAACTTAGAGATAAGATCGATCTTGAGTCCTTCAATATCTTAAAATCTAATTTTAGTAGAGCGGAAAATGATTATAAACTAAAAATAAAGAACTTAGAGAAAACCATTTCAACTCTTAAACATGAGCATACAACCTACAAGACTCAAATCAAAGATCTCATAACTAAGTTGACTAAATGCCAGGCTGGCTTGTGATCAACAAAGCTTGGTAGAAAAATGTGTTCTTAAAGAAGAGATCTTCAAGAACATAATATACTCATCCTTGCATGCAAAGTTTGTTATCAAAATAAGCAGGGACTGGGATCTAGTGAGATAGCTCCTTCACATACAATCTTGTCTATAAGATCTTCTAGGTGTGGAACTTGTGTAGATGAGCTTCCTCTCATAGACCCCTTAACTGAAGAGGATGAAGAAGAGATCATGAAGAATGTCTCTAAGAAGAGTGAAGAAGAAGATTCTAATAAGGGTCATTGCCCTTCTGAGGAGAGTAAGAAAATTGGGTTGACTAAGTCAATGAAAAAGAACTTGATCAGGAAGAGCAAGAGAAAAGCAAAGAAGGCTCAAGAGATCAAGGACACCATTAACTTTATGCAGAATCAAGTTTTTATCTCTGCATGATTTGAGGTGGTGAAAACTGAAGTCATTAATTTAAACTCTAATACCAAGAATTATAGTTTATGCTCAAATCATCCTAGTAGAAAGAAGAAGGCTGATCAGTTATGTACCATTGCTACATAACCTGAACCATCCAACTCAAAAGAATGTTCTCACCCTAAAGGGACTTCCACAACATCTCAAAGCTGAAGATGAGAAAGAAAGTGATCAAGTTCAACTTGTTCACAAAAAAGGCTCTTATGAAGAAGAAAATGAACTGTGTCATGTGTTGGAGTGCCTTTCATCTTGCTAAAGATTGTCCTTATAATCCAAAAGGTACTGTCCACATGACTAAGAAAGAGACTTCTAAGAGTTTTAAGAAGATTCAAGCTTTGGAAGATAAACTTTTCCTCTTGGAAGTTCAAAAATGAAGATGAAGGCATGTGGAAAATTGCCTTCGGAAGAAAATTTGGTCTCGGAAGAAGGAAATACTTTTGAAGTAGTAAAACCTACTACAATGTTAGTAGTATCTTCTGAAGGCCCAGTCATCAAAACTTCCAAAGTCAGCAAAACTTCCAAAGTATTGATAGTCAAGTCTAAGCTTCCAAAGGTGGTGTGGAAGACAAAGAAAGACCAACTGACTGAAAGTTCTCCATTGACATTAACAAATGATCCTCAAAACATGACTATAGGATCTGTTACTATTGCATTGCCTTTAACTTCTTTTGGTAAGCCCAAGACCAGTAAGGCTTGGGTTTGCAAATGTAACTAACCATTTCTTTTGTGTAGGAACAACTAAAGACAAACAAAAACATATGGATCATTGATAGTGGTTGTTCCAGGAACATGATAAGTAATAGGTCACTGCTCCAAAATTTTGAAAAGATTGATGGAGGACCAATTTCTTTTGGAGGAGATGCTAGTGGTTACATTACTCAAAGGGGCAAGGTCACAAATGGTAAGCTCAACACTGAGAAGGTAAACTTTGTCAAGGAGCTAGGATATAATCTTTGAGTGTATCTCAATTTTCTGATCAGAGTCATGCTCTTTACTGAGCATGAATGCATTGTTCTCAAGCCCAAGGTGGTCATTCCTCATGAGCATATCCTACTCAAGTACCCTAGGAAAAGGAACATGTACAAGATGGATTTGCAAGAAACATCTCCCTAAGGAGAGGTTTCATGCTTTCTATCTAAAGAAAATAGTGATGAATCTTTCCTCTGGCATAAAAGAATATGCCATGTAAACTTTAAAAACATGAATAAACTAATTACGAATGACTTGGAATCGGAATGTCAAAGAAAGAGTTTACAAGTGATGACCACTATGTTGCATGCCTGAAAGTGAAGCAACACAAGGTATCTCACAAGCCAAAGGAAAGAAACTCCATCACTACTCCCCTACACTTGTTACATATGGATCTCTTTAGCCCCACCAGTGTAATGAGTCTAAGAATGACTTCTTATTGCTTAGTGATACAAATGACTACACAAGATTTACTTAGATCTTCTTTCTTAGAACTAAGGACGAGACCCCTGAGATTATGAAGAACTTCATCTTAAAGATTGAGAATCAATCTGATCACAAGGTCAAGACCATAAGATGTGATCAAGGAACTGAATTCAAGAACCGAATCCTTGATACATTTTATGATGAAATGAGTATTACAAGACAATATAGTGCTCTCAAGACTCCTCAGCAAAATGGTGTTACTAAGAGGAGAAACAAGACACTTATTAAAGCTGCAAGAACTTTGTTGTTTGACTCTAAACTTCCCATCACCTTCTAGGTAGAGGCAAGTAACACTACTTGCTATGTGCAAACAGAGTTTTAGTAGTTAAGACACATGGTAAGACTCCTTATGAACTTTGGCACAAGAGGAAGCCTTTCATTGGGTTTTTAGGTCATTTGGATGTCCTTGCCGCATCTTGAATACCAAAGATCAAATTGCCAAGTTTGTTGAGAAATCAGATGATTGACATTTCATTGGATACTCTTCTCAAGCCAAGGCTTACAGAGTATACAATCTTAGAACTAGAGTAGTTAAGGAGTTAGCCAATGTGACCTTCAATGAACACACTCCTAGTGTAAATGGTTCTAGTCGTGATTGGCTATTTGATCTTGATTTAGTTACTAACTATTTTAACAAATCTTGTGAGAATTTTTTAGGGTCCATAGATTACTACCTACAGGTGATCTTGATCAAAGATTTGAGTTGAGAAGACCTACAACACACATAACTTCAGCTCTAGTTTTAACTAACCCTGCAAATAGAGAACCTATCAGCACAACAATGACAATTCAGTTGATACATCTAAGGTGCCTTCAAATTCCAACTTAGAGGCACAAAACTCAGATGCAGGAGCTTCAAATGTAGGAGAAAATGGTGATGGTGACAACAATCAAGAATTTCTAGATGTTGATAATCATCCCATTAAAGATAACATCAATGATATCACACACTCATTGGATCAAGTTTCACTTGATAAGTGTGCTGATGTGGTGGGAAAAATCTCAATGCCAGATTTAAAATTTTCTAATTTAGATCTCTCTATGCAACTAGATGTGATTCCTCAGCTAAGGATTCACAAGTCTCATCCTACCACAAAGATCATTAGAAATGTTGATTCAGGGGTAAAAACAAGAGGACAAACCCATGATGCAAATATATTTCTCCACTCTTGTTTCTTATCCTAGATAGAGCCTAAGAAGATCGATGAGGCTTTGAAGGATGGAAGTTGGGTTGAAGCTATAGAGGAGGAGCTGCTTCAATTCAAAAGGCAAAAGGTTTGAAACCTATGTCCTCTTCCTCAAGGGAAGACTACTATAGGGACCAAATGGGGTTTTAGGAATAAGAAGGATGATAGAGGACTTGTCATCAAAAACAAGGCAAGACTAGTTGTCCAAGGATACATAGAAGAAGAAGGAACTAACTATACAAATGTCTTTGCTCCTGTTCCAAGAGTAGAATCTATTAGGATATTCTTAGCTTTTGCTGCATCCAAGAACTTCAAGGTCTACAAACTTGATGTCAAGTGTTCTTTTCTTTATGGAGTGATTGATAAGAAGGTGTATGTCAAACAACCTCCAGGGTTTGCAGATCCTGATCATCTTGATTATGTCTGTAAGCTTGATAAAGCACTTTATGGGTTGCATCAAGCACCAAGAAAGTGGTATGAGACTCTATCTCAAGTGCTCTATCAGCATGGCTACAGAAGAGGTACTATAGATGGATCTTTCTTCATTAAAAGAACATAGAATGATTTAATGCTTGTTCAAGTATATGTAGATGACATCACCTTTGGGTCAACTATCCAAAGATTTGCAAAGACTTTGAGAAGGTGATGAAGGAAAGATTTGAAATAAGTGCCACGGGGGAACTCAATTTCTTTCTTGGAATTCAAGTGAAGAAAGTTGAAGATTGCATTTTCATAAGTCAGTCAAAGTATGTTTAGCACATACTTAAAAGATTCAACATGACTGATCGTAAGGTTGCTAAGACACCCATAGCTAGAAACCACTCCATTGGTCCTGCTCTTGAGGGGGAGTGTGTGTATGAACACCTTTAGGTTTATTATTGAGTCTCTTATGTACCTCATAGCTATCAAAGACTAATATCATGTTTGTACATGTATTTGTGCAAGATATCAGGCCAACCCAAGATGTCACACATAATTACTGTCAGAGAATTTTAAGATACCTCAAAGGTGTCTTAACACTAGGCATTTGGTATCCAAAGAATTCTGACTTCAATATGTATGCATATACCAATAGTGATTATGGTGGTTGCAACATGACTGCAAAGTCTACATCAGCGGGAGGTTAGTTCCTTGGTGGAGGGGTAATCTCATGGAAATGCAATAAGCACTCCTGTGTATCTGCATTAACTATTGAAGCTTTCGAGTAAGGTACTTGAAGGGGATGATGTTATTGAATGACACTTAGTCATACGTACTAAGGTATTAAACCGTTGTTAGGTGGTATTTATTGCATGCATCAATCTTCTATGAATCTTGTGCAAGTGAGAGATTGTTGGATCTTGTATGCCCAAGACACATACAAGATTGATGTGGTTAGTACGTTATGATCCAAGTTGGGTCATACCCGATAACAAGCTAAACAAACACCAATAAATATTTATTTGTTGATAAGATCAAACAAATAAATATTGACACCAATTTAGAAAATAGGTTTTCTAAATCATTGCTTTGAAATTGGACAACATTATATGGATAATTTGTTCATGAGAAATTATTTGTTTTATTATTTATGTGTAATAACAAATAAAAGTGTGTTCAAGTTATAAAATTAAAAGGGTTTTAATTTTACAAACTTAGGGTTAAAGAGTGTAACTTATTGCAAGATTAAAATGGGTGGGAACCCATTTTTGAATTAAAATTTGGCTGCCCCTTGCCCCTTCCTTGGAATTCCTTTTTCTTGTTTTAAGCAAGACTTGAACAAAATTAACACTCAAACAAGATGCACACTCTCTCTCACACACAAGAACTCTCTCCTCTTGTTTTCAAGCTGAAATTTTCAGTTTGAAGAGGTTCTTTGCTGAAAAATTTGGATTTGATAAGAGGAGCAATAAGGAGGCTTTGGTGTAGCACTTCCTAACAAGTAGGGTGTTTGCAAGAGCTTGTGGGTATACTAGCTTGAGGCCTTCTCCTTTGGAGGCTTTGGATTCAAGAACATCATCATCTTCTCCATCGAATTCCATCCTCTTCTTGTTCATGGAAAGGTTGTATTCTATGAACACCTTATGGTTGTTTATGTTTGATAGCATTTCTTTTAACATATTTGATCCTTGTTCTTGGGTTTGTTATCTTGACATATAAAATGTTTAATTTTCAGAATATAAGCATGTTTTATATGTTATTATCCGCTGCGTTTTTTATAAATTGTAAACTATCTTTGTTAAACATGTAACAAACCCAACAATTCACACTTCATTTGAAGCTTTTAGTGAACAGAGGAAAACCAATAGCCAAGAACCTGATGCTAGTGGTGACACTGAGGAATTTGGTCCAATTATATTATCCCCCAATGACTCTTCTAATGAAGAAGAGGGGAATTTAAGACTAAAGGTGCAAAAACTGTCAAAAACATGCACTAATTTAGTCTCTATGGTTAGTCACTTGGAATCTCAGGTGACTACCTTACACAACAGGGTCAATAGTCAGCAAGTTGAGATTTCTTATGTTAAGGACGACTAGCTGGGAGACCTTTGAGGAGAACTCATCCAGGAACACAAGAACCTGTGGATGTGATTGACCCAACTCCTAGCTCACCTATGCAAGTGGGTGATGCTACCAAAAGGGGGAGAAAGTTATAAAAATCACAAAACCTGGGAGTTCTTCATAGAGTATGTACATTGTGGACTCACCATCCTCACTTGTAGTTGTTCATACTCAGTAAATTCCTTAAGTTTACATTAATGTGGACTCTATAGACTCTCTCATTAAGAGTCTCTTTGAGGAAGGCATTCCAAGGGCTATATCATCTCCATCTCTAAGAACTTCTAACTACATAATAAGATGGAGGTATGATGCTGTTAGAAGAGCTCTAATTCTTTAAAGAGTTCAAGGCAAACAACATGTCTTCAGTTTTTAGACCTTGAACTATTATGAAGGTCTTGACCTGATCAACATGCCACTTGCCAATCCACGCCAATCTAGGTAAGGTGGTTGGCTGGCTCAAAGGACTCAAGATAGAATTACTGAAGTGTTCAGCCAAAGAAGGAGACAAAGACAATCAGGTGATATCATCGGTCAACTAGATGTTAAGGAAGACCCCTGAGATTAGCTTCAAAGGGAAAACCTTGACTGAAGGCCCGGTGATAGAGCTTGAGAGTCCCGTCACACCTACAACCACTTCAACAATTCATTCCCTCAGTGTCACACTACTGATGAAGGTGTATCACAACCACTCTCTGGCCAGAGCATGGTTGCTACTCCAAGAAATGAAGGCCAAAGCTCTTTTCACCTAGAGTCACAAAGGTCTATGAGTGACAAAGGAAAAAGGAAAATGACTCCTGAGGAGATTATGAAGGAGGAGAGAGAGAGGAAGAGGAAACTAAGGGGAGTTAGTTCTATTAAGTCTTCAAGATTCATGCAAGCTCCAGTAAGGGCTGCCCCAGGACCAGATACTCAAAATTATGAGTTAAGAGCAGTCAGGATAGCTTACTTACAGACCAAGAATTATAACATTAATCAAATCATTTCCCTCCCATTAGAGGAACTTATTGAATTGCCACACATTGAAGTGTCTAGAGAGAAGAAGGAAGCAGAGGATGCAAGATTGCTTCTTCGGGTCAAGGAAGCAAAGAGACTGAAAACACTCTACAAACATACTCCTACTCTCTCACCAGTTCAGAAAAGCCCTGTGCAAGAGACTGTGGCACCACAAGCACCTCAAGTAGATAAAGAAACTGACAGGATAAACATGATCAACTACCTTAGTGCCACAAGTCTCTACCAGGCAAAAGCACTTCTTCCCTTGGCATTTGAGTATATTGTGTTTGAGTATCTCAAACAACTCGAACTTCAAGTACTCAGATAGCAGAAGGCAACAAAGAAGAAAATGAGGGAAGAAGCTACCAAAGCAAGAGCCATCATCCAGAAACGTCAAAAGGAGTCTACTGATAGGTAGAGGGTGATGAGTTTCTTGAAGCTGCATGGATTTTCTGAAAGGAGACTTGTCCATGTTTCTATCCACCATGGATGAGCACATAAGGGTGATCAAGAATAAGATTAAAAGAGGAGATTTCATTGATTTACACTCCCCACCAAGTCAAGCCCCTCAAGAAGTGGAGGTTAAGGTTGAACCATTTGAGACAACTCAACCCAGACCTCTTGCTGAGTTCAGCAAGCTTCATCTTCTGAGTCTCATGTCCCTCTCCTTCTGAACCTGTGAGGGAGACAGACCCAACTGAGAAAGACAAGACAGAACAACATGGTGATGCAAGCCAGTCTTCTTAGTTAAAAAGTTCTAAGAGGAGGAAAAGGATGGCCTCTAAGCCCAATACTAAGAAGAAAACAAGGTTATCCATCTCTAGAACTTAGGATGAGTCAGAACATCCTGAGGAAGTGCATTAAGAGGTAGTTAACTCCCATTCAAGTAGCTCCTCTTGCAACACGAAGACCTATCTTATCTTGGACTTACTCCATTAATCTAGAAAGATGGCATGTGATTAGAGATGAAGGTATTGAAGATGTATACACATGGAAAGACATGTTCAATCTACCATTACATGATCTCTTTGAGATGAGAAGATACTATGAGAGTCTGAGTTATACTGACCATCTAATGAAGAAAGGCATGGTCATCATCACAATGAGGACTATCAACATCTAAGATCTTCATATGTTTTAGTAGCATCAACCTAGGGGAGTTTGTAAGGTTTCTATATAAAAGCAGATGCACCTAAAATATCCATAGTATTCCTGCATGCATGCATTGCAGTGCAGAAGTAGAAATGTTTCGAAAGTTTTACACCATGCACTAGAAAATATTCTAAGTGTAAAATCTTTCGAAGCTAAGACCAACATCTTTCGAAGCTTAAAGTGAAGTCTTCTGAAGCTCCAGAGACAAAAAAATCTAAGCATGGAAGTGGAGATAGATTATCTTCCGAGGACTTTTTGAATACATGCCTTTATCTGATGTACTTTATCATAAAGCTAGACCACTTTCCGTTGCAACTCTGTTGACTCACCAACTTTCGCTAGTTGGTGAAAAGGTCCATGCTTTTGGTAAATTATGCATTGACATCTTGAGTCTATGCTTTCTACTTTATGTACTTTTATTCTTTTCGTAATATGTTAGGATGTGAGTGATGGCATGTCATAGTCACTAGTCAAAAGGCAATCTGTCTTTTGACTCTACATTTGCTTTTGTTGTCTAGTTCAAATGTTTCCAGCTGGCTTACAAAGCATGACCGACCGTAGGATGTAGTATAAGTATCTCAGGTCTTTGTAACTTTAGAAATATGCTTAAAACTTGTAAAAGAACTTGAGATCAATATACAACATTCTTGAAAACCACTTACTTATGTTGTTTTTTGTTCTGTCTCTTACTTTAAATGTGTTTGAGTATCATACTTGTGTGTTACCAGTTCCTGTTCAATCTTCTAAGTTTTCTAAACATCATTCTCCTTATTGTGTGTTGTGTTGTATGGAACAAACCCCTCTTAAATGGTCCTGCACATCCCTTAACCAGTCCTGCAAATACTCTATCCTTTGGCATTAACATTTCTTCAACAAACATTTTATTTTTCTTCTTCTCTTTTAACCAAGGATTGACACATGCTTTGTTACTCTTAAGGCTTATGTTTTTCATTGCCTTTAATTTATTGGTTCATTTAAACATCTTCAAAATCTTTTGAAAGTCTCAACCGCTGCACATATGTGCATGGCTAATCAATTCAATCTCTGTTAACTTCTTACGATCATGGGTCTACAAGTTGTTTATAATATCATGATATCCTATGAAGTGTAAGAGAATCCCAATATGGAACAAAGCTAAAAGAATCCCAATGAGGATCAACTTCCAAAGTGAAGTGTAACAGAATCCTAAAGTGGATCATATCATGAGAATTTATACTCTTAGCAACCTTATTCAAGTTGTGATAAAATGCCACCTTGTATTTCACAAGGAGGTTATTCTTTCATATTTCTATGTGTGGGGTACTCAGTTAACATATCTAATCAAACCTAAACATGATAAATATCATAAAGTGTTAAAAATAGATCCTTGCGGGAGTTTAAGTCGACAAATACTCACTAACAATCAACTTTGTTCTCTCTCTATGTCTAGTCAAACTATAACATTCTTAGTTGTAAAGGATTTTGGATTAGTATGATCTCATTGTAGTTGAAGGGTTCATGCTTGTAAATATCATAATCTTAAAAAAACTAAAATTCTAAAAAGATTTTTCATTTTTAGTACTTTTCTTAGTTTTGGCATATTTACATGTGTTATTGATTTAGGAGTGAAACTTCCATGCAAACCTCTACCGAGAGGATTTAGACTTTTCTAGGTGATGAATTGCACATCATGCTTGAGTTTCTTAATCACTTCAAGATGTCAAGTAAACACTCATGCTTCCTTCAAAGATCTCTTGCTGGTTTCTGAGAACTAAGAATCCTCCTCTTGGTGCCTCATACAAAAATTTTCATCACCCTCCCAAGCTTTTGTCGAGGGAGAGTATATATCAAGTCTAAAGAATGTCTGATGCTTCTCCTTTACTTCTAAAGTTGAGATAAAGCTACTGATATTGCTACCTGTGCAATTCACAATGTACGCAAATGTGTGTATTTTCAAGTCTTCAAAATGATACTAGAAGATCAAGCTAATAAAACATCCATTAAGTATTGAAATAGAGTCTATATGTGCCAAAACAACGTATTTTTCTTAATGCCTTTTCTCTACAGCTTCTAAGAAGATGCTACCAAAAAGGGGGAGAAGACTGCACTTCAAGACTACATATCAATCAACATCCAAAATTTTGATAATCATAAGGTTTTGGTAGCTTCATCTTTGGGGGAGTTTTATTGGACTATTTGAAGATGGTACTTATCAAAACCTAAGTGCCAAATCTCATGATGAATACCAAAAACCGACATGGTGAAGCTATGCTAAAAATATGATCAAAACAAAGAAAATTGACCAAAGTCAAACTTGGTCAACCGTGGTCAAAGTCAACAGGTTACATCTGCGGTCATCCCGAATAACGTCAACACCCAGCGGTCACGCACTAACAAAAGAGAATTATCTGACATAGAAGAATATTTATGTAATCATTAGGGCATAAATGTAAGTTTTGTTCATTTATGTAAAGGGTATAAATTGATGTTGTATAGTCATTTTATATATGTGAATCGAACACAAAGGTGAAAAGGAAAAATAAGAGATTTGAGGCTAGAGTGAGACGGAATTAGGTAAGTGTGTGTGAGAGAGATTTTTCTTACAAACTCCCTTTGTAATCTCCTAGCATCAATCATCCATATGAATGAATGAAATTTTTATGAATATGTGTTCTTGTATAGTTAATAATCAGTTCATCATAATACACTAAATCATGTATAGATCTTCACTTGAAATCATCAACGGGTCTATGTGATTCTATATCACAGATCTAATAAATGAAAACAATACGATTGTAATATTTGATTCATCATAGAATCATATTTTCCATACAAACTTTTGTCAGTTGTAGATAAGGTGTTAAGTTTGTAATTTTGTCAATTCTATATCACTCGTCAAAAGGCAATCTACCTTTGGTCTCTACATTGATCTTGTTGTCTAGATTAGTATTACCAGCTAGTTTTCAAAGTATGGCCGGCTGTAGGATGTAGTATAAAGTATCTCAAGTACTTGTAATTAGATGTAAGCTTTGTAACACTTGTAAGAATTTGAGAGCAATATACATCATTCTTGAAAACCATATTTAAGTATGTAAGGATGATGCATCTAAAACATCCTAAGTCTCTCCTACATGCATGCACTTAGGGCAGTGTAGAAAAGCTTCGGAAGTTTTACACCCTACATCAGAATAAATCTAAGTGTAAAATCTTCCGAAGCCAAGACCGACATCTTCCGAAGCTAAAAGTGAAGTCTTTTGAAGCTTCAAAGACAAGGTCTTCTCAAGCCAAAAAGGGAAGACGGATTTCTTCTGAATATTTCTACATGCTATGGCATTGTCTAACATTCTTCATCAGCTCTTCAAACTTCTTGTACTTCTCCTTTCTTTTAGGTCCAGCATGTATTTCAAATATGAAATAGAGCCTTATAACATTTTGGAACTGGAGGGCTTGTACAATGCTTTGCGAATCATAAAACAATGGCCACTTGTACAATGTGTATACATCATCAATTGACAAGTTAGTTAGCCACATTAGGTCAAATACTCAAATAGTATCCATTTTCCCTCTTTTTGCAAGACTATAACAGCTTCACCTATTCTCCAATCATACTATCACCACTTAAAGTGTGGAGTGAAGTCCTGTGGCATTTCCCATAGAGGGATTATTGACATTGTGCACAGAGGACTCCACTTCAGCATTATTTTTGGCTTTCCAGTAATGGCATCAACTTCAGACCGTCTGATGTACCTCGTCGGTTGTTGAGGTTTGAAGTTGACCCACCTGGTGTGGTACTCTTTCTGCAATGCAGCCTTAAACCAGCCTGACAAATTCTTTGGGTTAGCATATAGCAACTTTAGTTTGGCCAACTGGTTGAGCTCAAAACCAGGGAGAGTCCTCAGATCATGTGGGAATCTGAAGTACTCGATTCCCTTCTCCCTCTTGATAGCATAGAAATTTAGATCCTCAAAATATGCCCACGTTATAATCTTTCCTGACACCTTTAGATGCTTCTTCACTTTGTAGAGCCTGGTGTAGGAACTCGGCTTTGGAGCAGCGTGTTAGGCTCGGATTTCTGCAAAACAAACCACCCATTCAGCCTTTTTGATGTTGACATCACCGTCTGAGGATTAGGCTTGATCCTTTATTCTTCTCTGACTTTTGCTCCATCTGATCTAGTTTTTCAAACGTATCACTGACAAGAGTGTCACCTAGATTGGGGACTACAATTCCCTCTCTGTCAGCATACTCTAGATAATGTTGGGCTGTGACGTCTTCAATCTCTATTTCGTCCATATCATTAAGCTCGTCGTCACTAGCCACGTCAACAGTAGGGGAATCCTTGACAATTTCATCCGAATTTAGCCAGAACATCCGCTAGTTGCTCATCAGTAAGGTCGTGAATTATTTCTCCTTCTTCAGGAGTATAACTCACAGACCTCCTGACAATCCCTTGCAAATCAAGTATCATAGTGAATTGAGACTTGATTTGCTGTACGGGAGCAACATCATACTGGTCTTGCTGAGATGGTTGATCTGTTTGATTTAAACATTTAACACATCAATCATTTGTCAATAATCAAGACAGTTAAATAGAAAATATATATATAAACATTAAGTACATAGGTTTAATACATGATTCAATTACATAGAATTTTAAAATTACATAAACATCTAAGCATTACTTTTATCTTGAATCATGTGCTCTTCTACAGGTGGGGCTGAGGACGAGGCTCCCTAATCCTGTGACTTCTTGGAGCGTATTTCTCTGGTTTGTGTCGCATCCGATGCACCCGCATCATCTCCTTCCTCATCATCTCCTCCCTCTTCCTTTCATGCTCCATCATCACCTCCTTCGTCTGTCTCATCCTCATCATCATCCTCATTATCATCATCATCATCATAATCTCTCTCTCTGATATTGAGAGGCTCATCTTTAGTGCCTTTGAGCCTGAGCATGATGGTCTTGTTTGCAGTCTCCAACTCCCCAATCCTTTTAGCTGATTGGTTATTTAGCTCCTTGAGTTAGGCGATCTGTTGAGCCTGCTGAGTTATCTACTGAGCTTGGGTAGCATTAGGCTCCACAAGCTGATGTAGTTGTTCAGCTCTCTCTTCATCAGCTGCCAACAGCTTCAGCACCATTTTGTTGAGTGCTGAAAGTTGTTCCTCTACGCTAATGGGGGCAGAGATGATCCTGAAGTGAAAAATGGGTGGGATGATGGTCCGGCTTGGTGGCTGGTGGTGGTAGTGGTGGCAGTGGTGAATATGGGTGGTGGTATATGAGTGGGTGGAGTGGTAGTAGTGGTTGTGGGTGAGGTAGTGGTAGGTGGAGGTGTGGTAGTAATGGTGGGTGGTGTGGTAGTAGTGGTGGTGGGTGAGGTAGTGGCGGTGGTGGTAGCTGTGGTGGCAGTAAAGGAAGAGGCTGTGATCAACATGTACCTCTGTCTCTTGGGCTTCATCCCGTGGGGCTAAGCCATCCTCTTTTTCCTCGAAGCACTTGAAGAGGATGCTCCCCCTAGGATGTTGGGCCGAGCTGGGGTGTAGGTAGGATCAGTCATAGTCTCCCCAGACTCGCCCGAGCGTCCAAACCGCCTAAATCCCTCGTTTGGTGGCAACCACCTTGCTGCCACCATCCAAGTTAACAGCTCCTTCTCCTCCTCCTCCTCCATATCAAGACAGAAATGCTGATGGAATCCAGCTGTATCAGCTTCTCCATGAGGGTGGGTGGTGGAGGTGTAACATCAGTAGTGGTGTCCCTAGAAGGTGTGGGGCCAGTGTCTCCACCATCACCACTGTCATCATCATTAGAAGCATCAGCAGGGAGCACAATCTGCTCAGTGTCGGAGTCGCTGTCATCATGGCGCCACTTCCTTCGTGTCGGCGCCACGCAGTCTTCACGGGCCAGATGCCCAAACAGCCATCTGACAGGGGGTTTCACCTGCTTCCCCCTGTACACCTTCATCCTACCCAAGGTGGTATCGTCCATCACCTCGAGCACCACGGCATCCTCCTCCTTTGGCAGCGAAGGGTGCTTTTGGTCAATAATCATCTACATAAAGTGAGGGTACATGCTAAAGCCCTCCTTGCCCTACGCCTCAATGTTCTCTACGAGGTACGTGAAGATCATCATGGAGAAGCTAAACGGATGGTTCAACACCGATGCCACATAGGCGTTCTGAATCTGGTCTGACAGCTCGTCGAAGCCTCCCTTCCTTGAGGCAATGCACTTAAGTAGCACATGGGCCAAGTACTTAAATTAGGGGCACAGGTTGCTCTTGTTGAGCACACCTACACTGATATCCCCCGAGTACTTGGCCGCAGAAAACAGCCTCGTACAGTCAGCGGGTTAAGTCGTGTAGGACAGTCAGCATCGTCCCCAAACTCCAAAACTATCCTAAGATCGTCCTCATTGATCTCTGTAGACTGACCAAAAATAGATCCCCTAATACAATGGGGCTCTGAGGATCTGTCGACCATAGCACTTTCAAAGAAAGCCTGCTGAACTGAATGGTATAGGGTGCACGGCGTCGATATAGCAGGGAAGATCCTCGATCTTCGTAAGAACGTAATAATGCCAGAGAAATCAGCTGCGTTTCGTGAGGTCAGATCCAGATGAGCACAAAGGTTATGCTTTGTGCTCATAGTCCAATGACTCACCATCTGTTACGCAATGTAAATAAACGTTAGTGAGTGTCAATGAGTAACACTTTGATTCATTATACTTGAAATCTTATGTTCTGCAGTGCGAATGAACTGTGCGACTGAGATCTAGTCGTGCGATTGAGCTCATACATACGACTGAGCATGCGACTGAGATTAGTCGTATGCTATCCCATGTGTTTACACCAGTCATGCGCCGTACCTCATACGCATGGTTCAGTCGCGCGATTGAGCCATTCGCCTAGCTCAGTCGTGCAATTGAAGTTCATCAGGGTGTCCATTCGCATGACATACTGTTTGTTCAATTCAATTTTAATTTTTGAGCAAAACTTAATGTTAGACGTCATGGTTTGGCTCATTAGTCTCGCAAATGACCGACATAACACCTAATAACCTTTAATTGAACAGTGTACTTAGTTTTATTAGTTTCTTAGGCACACCAAGTATCGGTTTTGTTTAGGGCTTAAATTCGATCATTAGGGCACAAATTGATGGACATTTGAGTGGATTACATCACACATTACCTGTATAATCACTAGAAATCGTCAGCACACAACAATCAGTGGTCTAGAATAGTCACAAGAAAATCGGGCAGCGTAACGGTATAGTCGTGCGATTTGGGAGTGATGAATGACTGCGACCGACTCCCGCTCCTTTTATACTATGGTTTCCTTCAGTCGTGCGAAGAACCCAGTCGCATACTTGATTCGTGCAATTGAGGATCATTCGTGCGACTGGCACAGTTGGTCACCTTTAGTCGTGCGACTACATGTCAGTCGTGGGACTGTGTCATTCGGTCACCTCCATTCATGCGATTAGTTTATTTTGTGAACCAATCATGTGAGTTTACACATGCTGATGGTCCAATCGCACGTCTGGGCCATGCGTGTGGTTTAGTCGTGCAATTGGGCTCATACGTATGGTCCAATCATATGGCTAGTCCGTACTCATGGTCCAGTCGTGCAAATGGGCTCATATGTATTGTCCAATCGTACGGATGGTCCATACTCATGGTCCAGTCGTGCGAATAGGCTCATACTTATGATTTTGACTTTATGACCATTTGTCACTTAACCCTTTTAACTATTGATAAAACATTTCGAGCATTTGATCATCACAGATTTGACCATTTAACTTAGAGAACCTTTGATCACCTCGGACATGATCCTTTTAACATTTGAAAACCCATTTGGTCACCTTAGACATGACACTTTTTAGTGATTAAATCCCAAACCGAATTCCAATGCATAGTGTTGATCCATATGTACCTAGTTTGCGGTCTTAATGTAATATGTCTGTCATGTCCTAAATATAATGAAATGAATGAGTTGAATGAACTATTATGTGGTTGATCTTAATGTCTAATGTTTCAGGGTATGTTTTAATGTTTATTATTTATTAACGCATATTGAACCAACTATATAGGTTTGTGGTTGTATGAATAGATCCTAGTCAAGTAATGATTGGGAAACATATTCAAACTTAGAAGTATGAAGTCTTCATGTGAATGACCATACGCATGAACACTTTATCTAATGGACCAGTCGCACGACTGACCAGGAGACTGGATCAGTCGCACGAATGAGACATATGGATGACTCAGTCACCGACTGAACCTTGAGTCGTGTGATTGACTCAGTTGTACGCTTTAGTGCATGACTAAACCATGCTAATGGTCCAGTCGTACGATTGACTAACCCTAACCTATAAATACCACTTAATTCGTGGAAAACGTAATACTTTGAAGAATTTGACTCCTACTCGTACCCTAGCCGTCCAGAACATCCAAGAAAGCCAGTCCAAGTTCATAGATCGTTCTTGATTGATTCCTATTAAATTTTAGCATTTAGATTATTGTTATATCGATCGGGTTAATGTTCTCACTGATTGGATCGCCAATCAAATAGGATTCTGCACTACTTGAGTTGGTATACATGTAAATCATTAGTACTCCGTCCAGTACACGATCCTAACAAGTGGTATCAGAGCTTTGGCTCTTGATTTACGTGTGATTCATCGTTTTGATATAAATTGTGTTTTTCACTCAAAATGCATCATTTTGTGTCAAACCGTGTTTTAGACGTCTCCAGGTCACAAAGTTAATGTTTTTCCGGCATACGACAATTAGGGTTCTTGAGAAATTCGTGTTTTTGCATCAAAATACCTTAAACTTTCGAATTCTCAAGATTCAGCAGCTTCAGTCGCAACGATTGACTCAATCACACGACTGAATCCATACGCATCTCTCATACGCACGATTGGACTCAGTCATTCACCCATACGTAAGACTGAATTGCCTAGTCGCATTGTTCACTCGCACCTGTCCATTCGCACGAGTTAGCCATCCGCATTGGTTCATTCGCACGTCTGAGCCGCACGCATTGGTCAATCACACGAATTGTCCAATTGCACATCTTCATTCGCACAAGTAAACAGTTGTGTTCTAAAGACCAAAGTCATTAGAAATGGAGATCAATATTCAGCATTCACCACCGAAAGGGACTCTAGGATTCAAAATCAGTTGCTTCTAGAAAATGAAGTGGGAAATCATAACAAGCCCCCTAAGCTTATAACGTTAGATGATTACCAACAATGGAAGCAAAGATTTGAAATTTACTTAAATGGAGTAGATCCCAATATGTGGGAGTCGATAGAGACAGGATTAGCATGCCTGTAGGTGCAGATGGAGTCAAACTTACCTTAGGCGGTATGACTGACGGCCAAAAGGTAAAGTACAATGCAGAGAAGAAAGTATATGCATTGCTGACTCAGTCAATTCCTAAGGACATCTTCCATCAATTTTCTGAGAACAAGCAAGCTAAGAAGCTGTGAGATGCATTGGAAAAGAGGTATGAGGGAAATGCATCGTTAAAAGCTCTAATGCTAAAGCGTTGAAAAAGGAGTTTGAACAACTTCTCGTCAATGGAAAAAGAGAGCTTGGACGACGTCACTGACCAGTTCTACCCTTAATTTGTGAGCTGCACACTCATGGAGTCACCACGTCTATGGAAGATAAAGTTTCAAACTATGCAGATGGGTTGCCAGAGAAGTGGGTTTCCTTTGCATCCAACCTCAGACAGAATGATTTGCTGGCGAAGTTAGATATCAACGACTTCATTCTAAAGCTGAGAGAGGAAGAGTGGAGGATGAACTACAGGGCCCTAAAGCCTTATATGATAAGAATCCGGCACTGTACAACTCAACTCCACAAGCCAAAATGTCTGGAGCACCACTTCAAATGGGTTTGTGTCGAGTTCAGCTGGTCCGTCTCAAGCTACCACTTCAGGATCTAACACGTCAGAGTCTTCTTGTACTCAATACATAGCACCTAAAGCCAATGCTACAAAACTGAAGACTGAGAATCTCGGGAATGTTACAGTGGAGATAGCAAAGGACACATGGATCTCTTAGCAGCGGTCGTTCACTCCTATGATGGACTAGTAGCTGGGAAGATTGGGAACTGCCATCTGGCAGATGAGGACTACGAGCAGGTAGACAGACAGAGCTAGAGAGAACGGACATCATGTGGGCCTTAGCAAGTGCTTTTCGGAGAGCTAAGAAGTTTGTCAAGAAGACCGGAAAGAATTTGATTGCTACTAAGGACACAACTTTTGGTTTTGACAAGACCAATGTTACCTGCTTCAACTGTGGGGAAAGGGGCACTTCAACGTGAGTGTGTGAGCCCAAGAAGACAGGAAATGGAAATCCATTTTCATCCTTCAATCGTCAGGATAAACCCACAAGTAGTCCTACTTCTTCAAGCAAGGATCCTAAAGCCTTGACTGCCCATAATGACGAAGACAAGTTTGGAGCTTTTGGTTTGTGTCTTCGGGAGAATCCAACATTGCTAGTGTTGAGGATCTAGATGACGACTCAGCAAGCGAAGGTGATATTGTAGTGGAACTCGTGATGTTAAATGTTGAAGAAACTGCAATTGTAGTTGATCACCTGCCTGAAGAAGGGACAAGTTCAACAAGTCCAGAATCACAAGAACCAGAAAAGTCAAACATTGCTTTGATGGCTGATTCAACCGCAACCCTCTCAGGTAAGTACCACTACTCAACTTTTCAATAATCATGTTTGTTCTGATTGTAATAAATTTAGGGAAAGCATTGATTTGAAATTTGCTATTTAGAACATAATGATAACTTAGTAAAGGACTTGCAACTGTGCACAGAAGCAAATAGAGTCTTAAAACAAAATGAGCACAACTATAAAGAAAAGATAGAACTTTTGAATAAACAACTTAGGGAGACTGAAGTGTAGCTTTAACCAAGCTAATCACATTAAGTTCTATCTAAACTCCCTAGAAGACACTAAGAAACAAAAAGCAGTTTGGAAGTAGAAGTAAATTCATTAAAACAAAAACTGTATAGTTGGACAAGTTCTTCTTATATTATCCAACACTTAGTGAGAGAACGCAACAATGGGGGGGTTTGGGATACAAAGTGGTACCACCACCACATGAGACCTTGATGAATGCCAAAAGTAAACCAATAAATAATAACCCATCAAGGATCATGTGTTGTCCACTCCTCTTGTAAGTGATCCAGATTCCACATGTAAATCAATTGAATCTGGCACTAAACAAAAGGATGCCACTTCAAATCAAAAGGTAAAATGCCTTGTGTAAATTAGATGAACATTTGAGAAGGTTAAAGTAAAGTCTGGTTCAACCAGTTTATTTTGAACTTAAACAGACCAAACATGTTAACCAATCAGCGTATCATGTCCAAGTCCAGGTAAGCTATAGAGTATAGATCTAATAACGTTCAAACAATTAATTTTGTTAAACAAGCTAAACCATTAAAACAGGAAGTGACTAAGCTCAACTGAATAAAGTCACCAAGTGTCACACTACTTCTCAACAGAAATGTTTAATCGTCAAGTCGAAAGCAGATCATGCTACAGCTATGGAAAGTATGGTCACATCGCATCTTACTGTCCTTATTATCAAACACCAAAGAAAAGGTTTGAACTTATGACACTAGTGAGCTCTTCCAAAAGAAGCTCCATGACTCCACCAAACAGGGTCTGTGAACCTAAAGTTCATCCCATTAGCCAGTTGTCTGTTTGCCACAAACAGGCCTTACACAAAGCTGCTTATGGAAAGAAAAGTCTATGTCTGGAAATGAGAACAAAAAGACAAATGATCTTCCCTCACCTTCAAATGAACAATGGGTGGAATTTATGATGTGTGATGCCTCTGGGTCACCCAAGCCAGTTAAGCCTTGGGTCCCTAACCTTAACTAATGTTTTCAAATGACTGTGCAGGGTGTTCGCTATAGTGCTGAAACAAACACTTGGATTGTAGATAGAAGAGCATCAAGGCACATGACTGGACACTGGGCACTCCTATCAAATGTCAAACAAATCAAATGGGGGTCATGTTTCTTTGCTGGAAACAAAGGAGTTACATCACAGCTTAAGGGGAAGTGGGGAACCAGAAGTAAAGTTTGACTAGGTAAACTATGTTCAACAACTTCAAAATAATTTGCTTTCGGTGTCCAAAATATGTGACAAGGGATTTAAGGTAGTTTTCGACAATAGAAGTTGCTATGTCCTGAAAAGGATTATGTGATTCGGAGGACCAAGTCTTAATGTCAGCCTCAAGATATAATGACCTTTACGTCTTGGATCTATCAAAGGCCTCCACAACGGATCATCAAGTTCAATGGTTCTTGTCAAAAGCTACTGAGAAGGATTCTATCTCTGGCATAGGAGAATGGGGCACATCAATCCATAGAAGATGAATCACTTGATCCAGAATGACCTAGTGTGATGAGTCAATGTCAAGAACTTCCAACTCTTGGATTTTTGTGTCACCTGCAAGAAAGGCAAATAGACTAAGAAGTCTCATAAGGCAAAGAAAGTTAATTCCATAGAAATGCCTCTTGAGCTTCTCCACATGGATCTGTTTGGTCCCGTCAGTACAAGAAGCATCGCAGACGACTTGTACTGCTATATAGTTACAGATGACTACTCAAGATTCTCTTGGGTGATGTTTCTGAAATCAAAATCAGAAAACATTTGAGTCATTCAAAGAATTGGTAACTACACTGGAGTCACTCTACAAGCTGAAGGTAAGACAAGTACACTCAAACAATGGAACAGAGTTCAAGAACCAATGGATGGAGGCATTCTGTAAAGAAAAAGGAATTGTACATTAGGTCACATCTGCCTACACTCCATAGATGAACGGGGTTGCTGAAAGGAAGAACAGAAGCTTGATAGAGACTACAAGGACGATGCTAGAAGACTCGAAACTGCCTATCCAATTTCGGAATGAGGTAGTTGCAAATGCGTGTACACGTTAAATCGAGTTCTGGTAGTCAAACGCCATGGTAAGACGTGTTACGAGTTACTTCAATGACGTAAACCAAATCTAGATTATCTCGAACCGTTTGGCGCACCGTGCACCCTACTGAAGAAAACTCAAGAAGGCAACTTTAGCAAGAAGGCTGAAAGGGAATCTTTCTAGGATCCAACATACCGAATAAGAGAGTTTACACAACTCAATGGGTCAAGTAGAAGTGTGGTGTAACGTCAACGTTCAGAGATACACCACTCCTCTTGCTGGAAAAGGACCCGCATTCTTTTTCGACTATGATGAATTAGCAGCCAAAATGATGTAAAGTCCTTCAACATTCCTCTCTCCATTTCTGATGATGAGTTAGCAGCCAAAATGATGTATGATGTCTTAAACACACCATCACAGGACTCTACATCATCTGGTTCACAAGGTGAATCACCTAACCACACAGGGGGAGCACTCGAGGTAAGCGACTCTTCCTCTGACAATGAAGCCGTGGAAAATGATCAGGACACTCAGGAGCAACAGGTTCCTACTACTGCAAGTCCATAAGCATCTGACATTGATGCCTCTGAGTCTTCGAAACCTCACACTCCTACTGCCTCAGATACAGAACCAAATGTTTATAATCTTGATTCTGAGGTAGTTATTCCCCCCACTCCTTTATCACACCTAAATGTCTATCATCCCCTGGACAATGGCATTGGGGATGTCAGATCAGGAGTTCAGACAAGAAATCAGCTGTATTTAGCTGATTATGCCTCGATAATGGAAAAAGGGTATCTTCACGACAGTGCTTATCATTGTTTTGTGTCTCAGTTTGAGTCAAAATACGTTAGTGAAGCCCTAAATAATAAGGCATGGGTGAGTGCCATGCAAGAAGAACTTCTTCAGTTCAAGAAGTTAGGTGTATGGACACTGGTAGATAAACCTAAAGGTGCTAAGGTCATTGGCACAAAATGGGTCTTGAAATGTAAGAAAGGTGATCAAAGTTTCATCATCAAGAACAAGGCTCGACTTGTAGTTCAAGGATTTCGACAGTCGAGGGAATTGATTACAATGAAGTATTGCACCTGTGGCGAGAATGGAAGCCATCCGTATCTTCCTATCCTATGCCTCTTCATAAAGATTAAAGTCTATCAACTGAATGTAGAGAGTGCATTTCGTCATGGTGAAATCCGGGAAACAGTGTATGTTAGTCAACCCGAAGGATTTAAGGATCCATATTATTGGGACAGAGTTTACAACTGAATAAGGCTCTCTACAGGCTTCACCAAGCCCTGAGAGCATGGTATGAAAAACTCTTAACTCACCTTTTGAAACACGGATTTCGTAGATGTGTAATTGATTGTACACTATTCAACAAAGAAAAGGATGGTGATCTGCTGCATGTTCAGATTTACATTGATGACATAATCTTTGGTTCCTAGAACGCAGACTTATGTAAAGAATTTGAAGCAGTAATGAAGGCAGAATTTGAAATGAGTGCCATGGGAGAGATGAAGTTCTTTCTTGGGTTACAGGTGGATCAAACACCAAAGGGGATATTTCTACATCAAACAAAGTATGTGGGGGATATTCTCAGTCGGTTTGACATGGAGAATGCTTCCGCAGCTGGGACTCCACTTGCTACAAACCATGAAGTAGCACCCGACGAAAATGGTGATCTGGTTGATGCCACCATGTACCAAGGAATGATTGGATCCCTCATGTAACTCACTGCCTCAAGACCTGATATCATGTATGCGACATGTCTTTGTTCAAGATATCAAGAGAAACCAAAAGTTAACCATCTTATAGGAGTCAAGAGGATTTTCGTTATCTGAAGGGTACACCAACACTGGGTTGTGGTATCCTCATGACGATGATTTCGAGCTTACCGCGTTACAGTGACTCGGATTATGGCGGCTGCAAGATAAACTACAAATCAACCTCAGCAGGATGTCAATCTTTGGGAGAAGATAGTCACGTGGTAGTGTAAGAAGCAGACATCAGTTGCGCTGTCAACTTGTTAAGCTGAATATGTTGTTGCGGCAAGCTGCTGCTCTCAAATCATCTGGATTCAACGGCAGATGCGGGACTATGGTTTGAAATTTTCCAACACCTATATTTGTTGAAAATTCTACTGCAATAGCCATTACCAAAAATCATGTCCAACATCCTAAGACCAAACACATCAGTATTAAATATCACTTTATACATGATTGTTTTGAAAAGAATCTAATCGATGTTGTTAAGATAAATACGGATTTCCAACACGTTGACCTCTACACAAAAGCCTTTAATAAACCACATTTTCTTTATTTGTTAGAGGTCAACAGCGTTAAAAAAGTGATAAATTAGAAGATTCCAGATGACATGTTTAGTCCGACGCGTCGAGTCAAATTTTCTTTTATTTTCTTAATTTTATGTCATTTATTAATTTATTGGTTTTATTTCTTCGCCTATTAAAATCCTAAAAATGCAAAACATTTACGGTTTTAGAATTTTAGGGGGAGAATAGGTAAGTTAATTTAGGATTAAAAAAAGGAGGGAGGAGGACAGGCAAGCTAATAGAAATGAGGTCGGATCTGTGAAACTGATTCAACGAATGGAAAATGATACTACACAGGAACAGAGAGAATTTGGGACTTTAAAAGATTTAAATTGAACTAGATACGAAATTCAAAGTATAAGTCTGAGAAGTCTAACCAGAAATAAAAGGAAAAATGATAGTAAAACTAGTTGCTACTAAGGTAACACGGAGAAAGTAGAGCTAGAGGTTGCTAAACCATTAGATGATGTGTCGGTAGATTCAACACAATAGATAAGTAGACCTTTTGGTGATCTCAAAATCAAAGTAAGTTGTTTAACAAGCTGTGGGTTATCATCTTATCCTTGGTTAAAACAATCAACAGAGTTCCAATAAGGGGTGACAAGCAAAATAAACACCACAAATGTGTGCGGATGACCAAAATATGAGCAAAGCATATGATGAAAAGTGCAAAAAGCAATCAAACTAATAACCTATGTTGTTGATGCGATCTGTGCAAAAAGATTAAAATTGCTCAAACAAGAAGATAGGTTATGTGCCTCTCTGTTGTGCGGTGGCACTGACCTGAGGATAAGCATAACCTATATATTCTAGAATTCATTGTTGTTTGCCGCCTCTCTGATGTGCGGTGGCACTGACGTGAGGCTTGGCTTCTCTTTGAAAGCGCTAAGAATAGTTTCTTCTTGTCAAAATACCTGTAGACCGTTCAAAAATCTCATGAGGAATGTTGATTACCATATAAGCGTGGGATCCACAAATGCTTGTTGAAATAATTAACCTAATGTATCACCAATATGTGTCAAAAGTCTATGTATGGATTTAAGTGGACAAGTATACTGACAATCATCGTGGCTGTAATTCTTGAAAGTCCAAATCAATGTGTGCATCTTATAGTACTAGTATGATTTCCTAATTTGCTAATGACTCTCGACGAAAACAAGAATTAGCATCAAATGATTTTGGTAACATGTCTTGAATGATTTGATTACCTGTATGATTCCATAATGAATCGTCCACTTATGTGCAAAATAACTGAAGCTGCCAGGTCAAGAATAAATCTATAGATTTCTATCTTAGGATTTCCACCTCACAACAAAGCACAAACCATTTTAGTTTTGTCTTTTAATGTTAACTCTTTATTTTGTTTTAACTTTTAGCCAAGTTAGTGTATATGTCGACTATGTCATGGAATTCAATCTGGGATTTAATCACTTAAAGGTCACGTCTGAGGTGACCAACGTGTTTTCAAATGTTAAATGATCACGTCTGAGGTGATAAAATGTGTTTTGTTTAAAAGGATCACGACTGAATGATCAAGAGTTTCTAAGTTAAATGATCATGTCTGAGATGATCGAACGCTCAAAAGGTTTAATCAAAGTTTTTAAAAGGGTTAAGTGTCAAATGGTCATAAAGTCAAAATCATGAGTATGATCCATTCGCACGACTAGACCTGAGTATGGCCAGTCGTGCAATTGGCCCTCCAAAGGAGCCCAATCGCATGATTACCACACACGGATGGGATGACGTGCGATTGGACCATAAGCATAGTAAACACATTATTGGAACCAAAACTACTGAACCATCACATGGATGAAGTGACCGAATGACACAGTCGCACGACTGACTTCAAGCGAACGACTAAAGTGACCAGACTGTGCTAGTCACACTACTGATCTTTAGTCGCACGAATCAACTATGTGCAGGGCTTAGTCCACGACTGAAGAAACCCTAGTATAAATAGAGGGGGGTCGGCGCAGTCATCATCACTCCCAACGCCATACTCGCACGCTTTACCATTACTCTGCCAATTTTCAATTGATCACTCTAACCACTGATTTTGCATACTGACATTTCTAGTCATTCTACAGGTAATGTGCGGTGAAATCTGAAAGTATTGATCTGCCCAAGATTCATATTAAATTGATGTGGCTAGTGTAATATGATCCAAGTCGGGTCATACCAATAACAGCAACAAACACCAAAAGTTAATTTATTTGTTGATAAGATCACACATAATAATGACACCATTTAGAAAATTGGATTTTCTAAATATTGCTTTGTGATATGAACCATCATTATATAGATAATTTGTTCATAGAAGATTATTTGTACATTATTTAATATGGTTAAGCAATGGCAAATAATAGTGTGTGTTAGTGTATAAAATTAAAATGGTTTTAATTTTATAAAACATAGGATTGATTTATATTTTATAAAATTTTGAATTGGGAGGGAAACTAAAGGGGACCAATTTCGGCCCCCCTTTTGTTTCTTGGATGTCCTATTTTTAGTTCCAAGACATGCAAGTCTTGGACACTAGAACACACATTCATTTCAATCACATCCAAGAAAACACACACACACAAAAGCTCTCTCTCTATTCTCTCTTTCTCTCACGGTTTTGAAGGAACATTTGAGCAGAATTTTCAGCTCACAAAAGAGGGTTTTGTTGCTGAAATTTGTGTCTAGAAGCCTAGCAATCAAAGGTGTTTGTACAAGCTTGGGTTCACCTCTTGAGGACTTCTATTTTGAAGTTTCAGCCACGATTTCATCTTCTTTCCCCTCTTGATTTTCGTCTTTAATCTGCTCCAAAGGTTGTGTTCTTTACATCTTATGTTTTCTCCTTGTATATTTCGTATATTGATCCATGGCTTTGGGGTTTGCTTATTAAAATGGTTTAATAATCAACAAATTAACATGTTTTAAAAACTATATTCCGCTGCGTTTTTCATATAAATGAAGATGATATGAACTTTGATAACATGTTGAATCCAACAATGGCATCAAGAGCCACATATACGAAAGCATACATGTTTTTTCCTGCTTGTTCTCGGTTTTTATGGTGTTGACACCTCATACCCGTATGTTTGTGGGCTGTTTGTTTAAACCCCTTTGATTTCTTAAAGATACTACTTTATGCATGAGAGGATCTTTAAAAAATCTAGTCATAAGATGTTTGTTTGTATGGACTTAACCCATTTGTTCTTGGTTTATGTTGGCCAAGAACATGGGTTAAAAGGGGCTGCCCCCATTTCGTGACATAGGATTTTGATATGTTGTTTTGGTTATGCATAAAAAGCCTAGACCTTTTGGTTTGTTTGATTGGTTGTTTAGTTATATTCATTTGGGCATGTAATGTTTTATTTTTTGGGTTTCAAGTTTTGTATTGTAATCTATTCTTTCATGATTTGTAATAAATAGATTAGGAGTTTTTCTTTACTAGAAACTGTATTAGGATACATAATTTTGTAAGGATGCTCAAGATCAAGACTTGAAGAAAAGATAAGACAAAGAGGATGCTTGAAGATGTGGATTCAGTGGGAGTCCCTTTGATCAACCATGTATCATGATTCTTAACCCTTAGGACAAGACCATTTGACACACTTGTTTTGGCTAAACAAGTGTGCTCAACTTAGTATGCTTTGTTATGCAATATGGATGCTTTGTTTATGTTTGGTTGATTGCATATGATGATGTTTTTTTGATTATTGGATGTGATTAACAAACCGTACTAATACAAACTATAAACAAGAAAATTGGTTCTCAAATCATTAAGCAAAATAGAATGGTTCTATAAAAGGAATTAATGGTTTGTAAAATAAAATGAGTTTTATTTAAAAGAATCGATAGAATACCATATGGTTGAATGCATACAATCATATGATACATAGACTTTTCTAAAACTAGAATTGTATCATTTTAAATCCCTTTGAAAACAAGTTAAGCACCATCCTTTTACACAACACTTAGGTTACTTGCAAACTCTTAGTGGGATAAAGGTCACCTAACCACTTTGAGGGAACTTGTGACTTGAGGTGAGAATACCATGTTTGTGGGATAAAGGTCACCTAACCACTCATGTAGTAAACTCACACGTGTGTGTAAGTAGGACGACTTGATTTATAAAAATATTTGAATGGATCACCTAAAATGTGTTTTATAAAGGGTGTTGATGGGGTAAACATGCCGTTATAAACAAAAGATGTTCAAACGATCCCATACCACTAGAAGTTGCAATAGGTTGCAATTGTCATTTATGACTACCTACCTTGTTTATTTAAATAATGGGATAAAGGTCACTAACCAATATTTAAATATACGTTGGATTCTAAAATATTATTTATTAATAAGTCTATGAGACATAAAGGTGTTAATAAATAAATATGATTATATCAACGATTACTAAAATGGAACTTTGTAAAATCTTGTAGATGGCCGACCACACCAACGCTAATAACGATTACCAAACCAAAAACACCAATCTCTTAGGGCGATCCTTCAAAGGGATCGTCTAACACCTAACAACTTCATGGATTGGTACCGCAACTTTAGAATTGTTCTCAAGCAAGAAAAGCGGCCTACATTCTTGATGATCCCATCCCTGATGAACCTAGCGAGGAGGATGTGAGGCCTATAATAATTGGGTAAAGTATGTAGAGGACTCCGTCCAAGTCTCTTGCCTTATGTTGGCAAGTATGACACCTGAACTCCAAAAGGAGTATGAGCTCCATGGAGCCTATGACATGATCACTCAGTTGCGGGAAACGTTCCAGCAAAAGCTAGAGTGGAGCGCTTTGAAACGGTTCGAGCGCTTCATGCATGTCGGATGGAGGAAACCCAATCAGTTTCATCTTATGTTCTTAAGATGAAAAGCCACATCGACCGCCTTCAAAGGCTAAATTGTCCTGTCTCAAAAGAATTGGCCACGGATTTGATCCTTAATGGCCTAACTAAAAGGTTTGAGGCATTCGTCATGAATTACAACATGAACGGATGGGACAAGAGCATAAATGAACTTCATTCGATGCTCAAATCAGCTGAGGCGGAATGGGTAAAAGGTTTTTACCCGTTCTCACCATTAATGAAGGTGGGAGAAGAAAAAGGTCTCTACCCCCTCCTAAGGCAAATGTTGCCAAAGGAAAGGGCACGTTAAAGGGAAGGGGAAGATGGTTTTTAGGGCGGAACCTCCGAAGCCCAAGGAGAAGAAGCAAAAGGTTGCTGTAAACGACCCATGCTTCAAGTGTGGTGAGATAGGACATTGGATGAGAAATTGTCCAGTCTATCTCAAAGAGTTGAGAGAGAAGAGGGATGCGGGGCAAACCTCAGGTATAATTATATGATACATGTTGAGCTAAATGTTATTTCTTCTAACACATGGGTATTAGATACCGGATGGAACTCACATTTGCAATTTGTTGCAGGGGTTCAAAAGAAATGAACATTATGCAAAAGGGGAAATAAGTCTCTCATGGGCAATGGTGCAAAGGTCACGTGGAAGCCCAAGGAGACTACATTTTGAAGCTTCCAAGTGGTTTGGAAGTTATTTTATATAATGTATTATATGCTCCTAGTTTGACTAGGAACATAATTTCTGTTTCCCGTTTAAGACAATATGATTATGATTTCAAGTTTGTTGACAATGATATTCATGTTTCTTTAAATCATGTATTTTATTTTAAGGCTATACCTTGTAATGGTATTTATGAATTGGTTCATGAAAACACAACATATGATAGTGTCTATACCAAGCAACCACCAAAAGACTCAAACAAGATTTGAGTGATACCTACCTTGGCATTGTCGTCTTGGTCATATAAACAAGAAACGTATACAAACACTTCAAAAGAATGGTCTTTTAAAAACAATGAATGTGATTCATTTGATGTATGTGAATCTTGTTTACAAGGTAAATGACTAAGGCACCCTTTAGTGGAACTAACGAAAGGAAAAAGATTTATTAAGTATCATACATTCGGATGTATGTGGTCCCTTTAAGCCAGTGGCTAGGAATGGTGAAAGATACTTCATTACCTTTACCGACGATTACAGTCGCTATGGGTATGTGTACTTATTAAGGCACAAAGATGAAGCTTTTGAAATGTTCAAAATCTTCAAAAATGAAGTAGAAAATCACCTCAACAGGTCAATTAAAATTCTCCGCACCGATAGAGGTGGCGAATACCTAAGTGATGTTTTCAAGATCATCTTAGGAGTTGTGGGATTGTCTCACAACTCACTCCACCTGGAACACCACAACATAATGGTGTCTGAGAGGAGGAATCAAACCTTATTGGATATGGTCCGATCTATGATGGCTAGAAGCACATTACCTCTATCATTTTGGGGTTTCGCTTTGCTCTCCGCAGCCCGTATTCTGAATATGGCTCCAACCAAAAAGGTGGAAAGACACCTTTTGAGATATGGCATGGAAGAGTTCCATCCTTATCGTACTTAAGGGTCTGGGGTTGTGAGGCTTATGTTAAGACACTCACCCCAAACAAATTAGATGTCCGATCCACCAAGTGTATCTTTGTTGGATATCCTAGAGATTCTATGGGATATATTTTCTATAATCCACTGGAACAAAAGGTATTTGTTGCCAGAAAGGGTGAGTTCTTAGAAGCCAAGTTCCCTATGGAAGGAGCTAGCAGTAGAACAGTGGATCTTGAAGAGGATCAAAACCTGCAAGAACCACAGCCCGATACTTTGGTTGAAACTAGGACTCAACATGAGGATGTTGAGGATGATCAAGCGGTTGATCGATACACACAAACGTTCGCAGAAGTGGTAGAACTAGTAATCCACCTGACAGATACGGATTTTTCATGGATGGATGCTATGTGGTGGATTCAGATGAACCAACCACATATCATGATGCAATATCCAATTTGGATTGTGATAAATGGCTTGAGGCCATGAACGTGGAGATGCAATCCATGTATGACAATAAGTTTGGGAACTTGTTGTGCCACCTCTTAATTCCAAAATAGTTGGAAGTAAGTGGGTTTTTCAAGAGAAACCGATATGCATGGAACTTGGATACGTACAAAGCTAGACTTGTAGCAAAAGGTTTCACTCAAACTCAAGGGGTTGATTATGATGAAACCTTCTCACCTGTTGCAATGCTTAAGTCTATAAGGATATTATTTGCCATAGCAGCTCATTATGATTATGAGATTTGGCAAATGGATGTCAAACCGCTTTCCTAAATGGATATCTTGAGGAAGATGTCTATGGTTCAGCCTGAAGGTTTTGTCGATCCAAAACATCCTAACAAAGTATGCAAGTTAAAGAAATCAATCTATGGATTGAAACAAGCATCGAGAAGTTGGAATCACCGTTTTGATGATGAAGTAAAGAAATTTGGCTTCATCAAAAACGCTGACGAGGCTTTGTGTATAAAAAGGCTAGTGGGAGCACAATAACCTTTCTAGTATTGTATGTTGATGACATACTACTACTATTTGGAAACGACATTCCAACCATGGAAGGTGTAAAAACCTGGCTTGGAAGTTTTTTTCCATCAAGGATCTTGGTGAAGCTGCCTATATTCTGGGAATAAAGATCTATAGGGATAGATCAAAACGGCTAATTGGTTGGATCAAAGTGCATACATTGACAAAATCTTGAAAAGGTTCAAGATGGAAAACTCTAAGAAGGTACCGTACCTATTCAAAGAGGGACAATATTGAGTACGACTCAATGTCCAAGCTCCAAGGAGGAGCAAACTAGGATGAAGGCGATCCCATATGCATCTGCTATAGGATCCATCATGTATGCAATGATATGCACTAGACCAGACGTGTCATGCGCTTAAGCATGACAAGTAGATACCAGCAAAATCCTGGTGATAGTCATTGGATGGCTGTCAAAAACATTCTGAAGTACCTAAGGAGGACTAAGGACATGTTCTTGATCTACGGGTTCTGGTGAAGAGGAACTCGTTGTAAGAGGTTACACGGATGCGAGTTTCCAAACCGATCGAGATGATTCACGATCTCAATCGGGGTACATCTTTATTCTGAATGGGGGCTATTTCTTGGAAAAGCTCAAAGCAAGAAGTCGTAGCGTTGTCCACTACAGAGTCAGAATACGTCGCCGCTTCAATGGCAGCGCAGGAAGCTGCATGGCTGAAGAAATTCATAGCCATCTAGGGGTAGTCCCTTCCATTCAGGATCCCCTAGAGATCTTTTGTGACAACGAGGGTGCGATTGCTCAAATCAAGGAACCTCGTGCTCATCAAAAGACTCGGCACATTGAACGGAGATTCAACTACATAAGGGATGAAGTTGAAAAGGGAAGATATGTATTCGCAAAGTTCACACTGATAAAAATGTTGCGGATCCACTCACAAAGCTCCTCGAAAAGGCAAAGCATGAGGGTCATGTTTGTGCCATGGGACTTAGATATTCAAGTGACTGGGTTTGATGTTGTATTTTGCATATAGATATTGGAACTAATGTTATTTGACTTAATTATATAGTTATAATTTCATTTGTTCTTCTATTTTCGCATGTTTAAATCCATGAATAAATAAGTTATCTAAACGTCCGCAGTCGATTATACTTGTGGGAACAACTATAAATATAAGACTATAATGAACTTGGATTGGTTAATATTCATATGATATGAATATTCAGCAAGAGGTTGCTACCAAGGTTCATTGATATCTATGGGATATAGATTTGGACTGACCCGCTCTCAATATTTCTGCATGGAATCTTGCTGATTTGTCATAAGAGATTTTGAGTAAAGGGGAATATCATTGTATCCTCAGACCTGAGATACATATTGGTCTTGATATTCACCAAGTATTGTACTTTGACTTAGTTCTTAGCTGTTCTGAAAAGGCAGTACATAAGGTTGAGTTCAGGTATAACATGAGGTGATTGTGAGAGACGTAGTAATCGAGATGGAATTTGTTCCTCTTATTCGTTGAGAGTTAGATGTCTAAGGCCTGCTAAAGTAAATCATCAGAGAATGACAATTCTGTGTCTCTTGGATTTAACATGACATCTGCAACAAAAGGATAGATGATTAATTCACCTAAACATATTCAAGTAAGGTACTTGATAAGAATAATGTTATTGAATGGCACTTAGTCATATACATTAGGGGTAGCAAACCATTGCTAGGCGTTATTTGCTGCTTGCATCAATCTTCTATAAATCTTGTGCAAGTGGGAGATTGAAAGTATTGATCTGCCCAAGATTCATATTAATTGATGTGGCTAGTGTAATATGATCCAAGTCGGGTCATACCCAATAACAAGCCAAACAACCCAAAGGTAATTTATTTGTTGATAAGATCACACATAATATGACACCAATTAGAAAATTGGATTTTCTAAATTATTGCTTTTGTAGATGAACATCATTATATAGATAATTGTTCATAGAAGATTATTTGTACATTATAATATGGTTAAGCAATGGCAAATATAGTGTGTGTTAGTGATATAAAATTAAAATGGTTTTAATTTTATAAAATATAGGATGTGATTTTATATTTTATAAAAGTTTTGAATTGGGCGGGAAACTAAAGGGGACCAATTTCGGCCGCCCCTTTTGTTTCTTGGATGTCCCATTTTTAGTTCCAAGACATGCAAGTCTTGACACTAGAACACACATTCATTTCAATCACATCCAAGAACACACACCACACACAAAAGCTCTCTCTCTATTCTCTCTTTCTCTCACGGTTTTGAAGGAACATTTGAGCAGAATTTTCAGCTCACAAAAGAGGGTTTTGTGTGCTGAAATTTGTGTCAAGAAGCCTAGCAATCAAGGTGTTTGTACAAGCTTGGGTATCACCTCTTGAGGACTTCTATTTTGAAGTTTCAGCCACGATTTCATCTCTTTCTTCTCCTCTTGATTTTCGTCTTTAATCTGCTCCAAAGGTTGTGTTCTTTACATCTTATGTTTTCTCCTTTGTATGTATTTCGTATATTGATCCATGGCTTTGGGGTTTGCTTATTAAAATGGGTTTAATAATCAACAAATTAACATGTTTTAAAACTATATTCCGTCGTTTTTTCATATAAATGAAGATGATATGAACTTTGATAAACATGTTGAATCCCAACAAAATCCACTTCGAATTTCCATCGATTCAGGCTCTAATCAACTGAATTGAACCCTAAAAAGAACCGAGACTTAGTTTGTCTAGGAAACTAATTAGACTAAGTACGTTGTTAAATTAAAGGTTGTTGGGTGTTATATCGGACAATTGCGAGTCTAATGAGCCAAACCACGATGTCTAACATTAAACTTTGCTCAAAATTTGAATTTGGATGGAACAATAGTCTGTCATGCAAATGGGCATCCGGATGAACTTCAATTGCACGACTGAGCTGAGCGTATGGCCCAATCGCATGAATGCACCATGCGAATGAGTTCAGTTGCCCGACTGGTTCAACCGCTTGGGATAGCCTACGACTAAGCCCAGTCGCATGCTCAGTCGTACGTATGAACTCAATCGCACGACTAAACCTCAGTCGCACAGTTCATTCGCACGATAGACCAGAAAGATTCAAGTTAAGAAATTCAAATGGCTATTCATTGACACACACTAACGTTTATTTGCATTGTGTGACAGATGACGAGTCGTTGGCCCATGAGCACTAAGCACAATACTTGTGCTCATCTATATCTCACCTCAAGGAATGTTGCAGACTTCTCTGGCATTATTACCTTTCTATGGAGATCTAGGATATTCCGAGCTATCTCGACACCATGTACTCCTTACCGCTCAGTCCAACATGCTTTCTGGGAAAGCGTTGTGGTGGACAGGTCCTCTGAGCCCCATTGCATTAGGAGCTCAATATTCGGTGAGGCTATTGAGATCACAGAGGATGATCTCTGGACTGTTCTAGAGTTTGGGGATGATGCTGACTGTCCCACCCGATTACAACCACTTACCGTTCGAGGATGTTTCATGAGGGCTAAGTACTCTAGGGACATCAACGTAGGTGTGCTCAACAAGAACTACCTGTGCCCCCGGTTCAAGTACCTCGCCCATGTGCTGCTCAAGTGCATAGCTTCTCGGAAGGGAGGGTTCGACAAGATTTCCGATCAGATCCAGAACGCTTACGCAGCGTTGGTGCTGAACCACCCATTCAACTTCTCTAGGATGATCTTCACCTATCTGGTGGAGAACATTGAGGGGAAAAGGAAGGAGGGGTTTTGTATGTACCCCCGATTCATTCAGATGATCATGGATCGAAAGCTACCGTCGCTGCCTAAGAAGAGGGAGGACGCAGTAGTACTTGAGGTGATGGATGACACCACATTGGGTCGCATAAAGGTGTACAGGGGAAAACAAGTTAAGCCCCCCGTGAGGAGACTGTTCGGGCACCTGGCCCGGGAGGATTACGTGGCGCCGGCAACGCTTAAGTGGTGCCACGAGGAGAGTGACTCAGATGTTGAGCAAATTGCTCTTCCATCTGATGACCCCGATGATGATGATAGTGGTGCTGGTGGAGACTCTGGCCCTGCTACTTCTAGGGCCACCACTGCACATGTTACACCTCCACCACCCACTCATGGAGATACCACCACAGCCAGTTTCCATCAGGATTTTTGCCCTCCTGATGAGAAGGAGGAGAGTAATAAGGAGCCACTGACCAGGACGGTGGGCAGCAAGGGGGTCCACTGAACGAGGTATATGGGAGGTTGGTGGACGCCCTAGCGAGTCTGGGGAGACTGCTGCGGATCCCAGCTACACCCTGATCAGCCCAGCAGCATCCCGGGGGGAGCATCCTCCTCAAAGGGCATAAGGAGAAAAAGGATGGCTCAGCCCCATGGGATGAAGACCAAGAAAGAGGATGACTTTCCTCACTACCACCACCATAGCCACCACTACCACCATTCCACCCACCACCACTACTACTACTTCACCCACCATCACCACTACTACCTCTCCACCACCTATCTACATAACTTCCACCACCACTACAGCTTACCCATCACCACCCACACAAATACCACCACCTATATACACCACTTCCACCACCACCAACCACCAAGCTGGCCCCTCATCCCATACCACATTCACCACTGGATCACCTTTACCTTCAAGTGGGGTATAGGAATAGCAATTGGCACTAAATCATATGGTGCGGAAGCTGTTAGCTGCCGACGACGAGAAGACTGCACAGCTACGACAATTGTGGAGCTAACTGCTGCACAATCACTGCAGTTCTCTCAGCAGTAGAGGAGATTGCCTAACTCAAAGAGCATAAAGCCGAATCAGAAAAGAAGATTGAAGAGTTGGAGTCATCTAACAGATCTATCATGTTGAACCTTAAGGAACCAAAGAAGAGCCTTTGAAGATCAGAGAAGATGATGACGATAGTGATGAAGATGATGAAGAGGATGATGATGAGAGGATGAAGATGACACCGAGGATGGAGGTGATGATGACAAGGGAGAAGATCTCTGCTTTGGGTGCCCAAGAAGCTAGTGAGAAGCGGACTAAAGGGAATCAAGATCAGGGTGCCTCGACATCAGTCCTGTCAGAAGAGGAACACATGATTCAGGACAAACATCTACAATTTCAGAGAGATGAATACGATGTTGCTCCGCTTCAGCAGATCAAGTCTCAACTCACAATGATACTTGATCTACAAGGGATTGTCAGGAGGTCAGTAAGCTATACTCCCGAAGACGGAGAAATATTCATAACCTCACTGATGAGCAACTCGCAGAAATGTTCCAGTTAAACCCGAATGAATTGATTAAGGATGCCCCTACTGTCGATGTTGCTAGTGATGACGAGCTCAATGATGTTGATGAGATAGAGATTGAAGACATCACAGCACAGCATTATCCGGAATATACTAATCGAGAGGGAAATGTGGTTCCAAATTTTGGAGATACACTCGATAGTGATATGCATGTTAAATTGGATACTATGGAGAGGGAAACCGAGAAATCAGAAAGCCAAGCCCAAGCCTCTGACGCTGATGTTGAGAACAACAAGGCTGAATGGGCGGCTTGCTTTGTAGAGATCCGTGCCCAACGCACAGCGCCAAAGCCGAGTGCATACGCCAAGCTCTACGAAGTCAAGAAGCATCTTAAGGTGTCTGGCAAGATTATAGTGTGGGCTTACTTTGAGGATCTTAATGTATATGCTGTGAATAGGGAGAAGGGAATTGAGTACTTTAGATTTCCACATGATCTGAAGACTCTCCCTGGTTTTGAGCTTAACCAGTTGGCACGCCTGAACCTGTTGTATGCTAACCCCAAGAAGATGTCAGGCTGGTTTGAAGCTGCGTTGAAGAGAGAATACCACACACGATGGGTTACTTTCAAGCCTCAATAACCTACGAGATATATTCGAAGGTCGGAGGTGGACCCAAGGACTGGGAAACCCAAAGTGGTGCGGAAGTGGAGTCCACCGCATACTATGTCAAAGATCCCCCGAGGGAATGCCACGGACTTCACTCCCCACTTCAAGTGGTGGTATTATGACTGGTGTACAGGAGAAGCGGTCATAGTATTACAAAAAGAGCACCAAATGGAGACATTTTGGGTATTTGACCCAATGTGGCTAACCAACCTATCAGCTAGTGATGTTTATACTTTATACAGTGGCCATTATTCTATGATCCGCAGGATATTATACAGGCCCTCCAGTTTTAGAACGTGATAAGAATCTGCTTTGCATTCGAGATACATGCTGGAATCACAGTCGAGGAGAGGCATAAGAAGTTTGATGAGCTAATGAATGATGCCAGATAATGAAGGAAACTAGGTCCAAAGGGGAGTTTGTTGATCCATATGTACCTAGTTTGCGGTCTTAATGTAATATGTCTGTCATGTCCTAAATGTAATGAAATGAATGAGTTGAATGAAACATATTATGTGGTTGTTGATCTTAGTGTCTAATGTTTTAGTTTATGTTTTAATGTTTATTATTTATTAACGCATATTGAACCAACTATATAGGTTTGTGGTTGTTTGAATAGATCCTAGTCAAGTAATGATTGGGAAACATATTCAAACTTAGTCGTATGAAGTCTTCATGCGAATAGACCATGCTAATGGACCATACGCATGAACACTTTATGCTAATGGACCAATCGCACGACTGACCAGGAGACTGGATCAGTCGCACGACTAAGACATACGGATGACTCAGTCGCACGACTGAACCTTCAGTTGTGTGATTGACTCAGTCGCGTGCTTTAGTCGCACGACTAGACCATGCTAATGGTCCAGTCGTACGATTGACTAACCCTAACCTATAAACACCACTTAATTTGTGGAAAAACGTTACACTTTGTAGAATTCGACTCCTACTCATACCCTAGTCGTCCAGAACGTCCAAGAAAGCTAGTCCAAGTTCATAGATCGTTCTTGATCGATTCCTATTCGTTCTTAACATTTAGATTATTGTTATATCGATCGGGTTAACGTTCTCACTGATTGGATTGCCAATCAAATAGGATTTCGCACTATTTGAGTTGGTATATATGTAAGTCAGTTAGTACCCCGTCCAGTACACGGTCCTTAACACATAGTCCGATGTTTAATAACTAGACAGATTAAAACTTATACAAATTAAACAACTAAAACTAAAAGAAAAAACTAAAACATATTTTTGTGATTTTGTGTGAGGTGTAATCCTAAGATAGATATCTAACAGATTTATTCTCGAACAGACAGCTTCAAGTTATTTTGACCATAACTGGAACGATTCATTATGGAATCATAGAGGTAGATCAAATAATTTGGGACATTTACCAAAACCTTTTGATGCTAGATTCTTGTTTTCATCGAGAGTCATTAGCAGTCTAGGAAATCATACTAGTGCCACAAGATGCACACGGTGATTTTGACTTTCAAGAGTTGCAGCCATGATGATGTCAGTATACTTCCCTCTTAAATCCATACATAGACTTTTGACACAGATTGGTGATGATTTAAGTTTAATTATTTCAACAAGCATTTGTGGATCCCATGCTTATATGTAATCACATTCCTCAGGAGATTTGAGCGGTCTACTACTAGGGTAGTATTCAGAAGAAACTATTCTGGAGCTTTCGAAGAGATGCAAGCCTCAGGTCAGTGCCACCGCACAGTAAGAGGCACAAACACAATGAATTCTAAAATATTTAGGTTATTGTTGGACCAAAAGAACCAATGATCTGATCAGAAAAACCTCTAAGTCCCTAGACATTACAACTGCTGAAGAAGATCACAACAGCTGAAGACATCAGCTGATTACAAGGTCTGAAGACAAAGTCTGAAGCCATCAGCTGAAGACAAAGTCTGAAAGTAAAGTACTGAAGAACAAAGACTGAAGACAAAGACTGAAGACCAAAGTGATCAGTAGTTGTCACAACAGCTGAAGTAATTAACTTTAGTAGTTGTAATGGTTTCCTTTCAGTACTTGTAATTTACTTTTCAGTAGTTATAGTTTCAGTAGTTGTAGTTCAGTAGTTTATGTTTTTGTACTTAAGCATTCTCTGAGATGTGATCAGTAGTTAAGAACATTCTCAGTAGTTTGCATAGTTTCAGTAGTTTGAATAATTCTGTTAGATGTCACTATCAAGTGACATCAGCAGACGTCACATTTCCTATATAAGGACTGTTGACCTAGTTGTAACGTGTGACATTGAGCCACCACGAAAGCATATGAATGAAATATTTCTTTTGCAGAATTCTCTCTTTCTATAACCATTTACTGTTACATTGAATAACAATTGTGTTCTTGTGAATTGTTTAATTCATTGTTCGAATTCCGCTGCAATACTCTCTAATTAATCAAACTTAGATCACTGATCCTAACAATTGGTATCAGAGCTGGTTAATCATTGGTCGATCTAACAATTGATCATTGAAACTGCTATTTCGATATCTAAGTTTGATTGAAATAGCATATTTGCAAGAATTGGTTATAGATCATTGAATTTCTACTGCTTTCGGTTATTTGCTTTGAGTTTTCTCTTGGTTCATATTGGTTTGTTGTGTTTTGTTCTAAATCAGTTAAAACTTAATTGAATTTGGTTGAATCTGAGAATGAATACTCCTTCTAATGACCCTCACAATACCGGTTCCTCAACCAAGCCTCCGATGCTGGTTAGGACTGAGTATAACATATGGCAACGAAGAATGCTTCATCACCTGTCTATTAACAGTTTAGGTTGTTGGACATCTGTGGTACATGATCCACACAAGCCTATGGTGAACAATCCGGAAACCAACCAAATGGTTCCGAAGAAGAAGGAACAATACTCAGATGAGGATCGAAAACTGTTTGAGATTGATGCTAAAGCGCATGGTATTCTGGCCATGGCTCTGCCTAATGAAATCTATTCTGGGCTTATGCATCATGAAACTCCTCATGACCTCTGGAATGCATTGAAGGAACAATTTGGTGGAACAGATGAGGTCTTAGCAAACAACAGAGAAATCCTTGCCCAATAATATGAGACATTCTCTCATAAGAAGGGTGAGTCACTGACTCAACAGTTTGAGCGTTTTTCCTGTTTGATCTCTAAGCTGAAAATGGTCAAACATGAATACACTAATAGTTAGATGAACAACAGATTCCTCAGATCACTGCCTGAGAGATGGGACACATATACCATTGTCCTACGCTCCAGTGCAAATCTGGATAGCCTATCTCTCACCCAACTCCATGGAAACTGCTTACATTTGAAAGAGAGATAGAGCAGAAAAGGAAACTGGCATCATCAGGAAAGCTCACTGATGACTTTGTACCAGGGAACACTGCCTTGGTTGGTCATGAGTCAGAATATGTTGCTTCAGAAAGCCATTATGATGAGCATATAGATTTCTCTTCAAACAGTTTTGATCATGCATTTGTTAGTGTTGATAGTCAGTCATGCTGTAATAGTGACAATTTGTGCTTCATTATGGATGATTTGAGAGGTATTGCTGATGATGACTTAAAAGAGATAGATATTCTGAGCCAAATGGCCTTGATTAATATCAGATCTCAAAAGTTCTACAAGAGAACTGGTAGGAAATTTCCAGGACTCTCTGGCAAAACCAAAGTTAGTTTTGACAAGAGTAAGTTGAGGTGTCACAAATGCCACAGGCTTGGGAACTTTGCAAGAGAGTGTAAATCAACTGGATCTAACTCCTCTGCACCCTTTGTGACTTTTCCAAGCAATAGTTCACAAAACAGAGGGCAACATCCTGCTAGTTCTGGTCATCATTCACAACCTATATCTCCTGCATATTTTGTCCCTCAGGGTCCAATGTCATATCCATATCCCTGCTATTATATGCCTCAGCCAAATCAAGTTCAAGTTCCTATTGCACAACAACCTCAAGCCTTACCTGAGCCTCTACCATCTCAATCATCTAAATCACAACCTCATCACAGCTTCTTCACCCCTGGTGTTATTGACTGGAGCAGTTTACTAGATGATCTCTCTGGTAATGAGCAATTATTTGCTGGTGATGGTCAACATGGTGGTGAACATCCTTTTGGGAATCTAGCTCTCATGGCCCTGGAGTCTACTGAGAGTTCATGCTCCAATGCATCTTCATCACAGATAACCCAGGTATCCTATGAGGCTAGGGCCAAGCTATGTTCTGAATCTTGCATAGCTACATTTATCTCTATTAGAGAGGCAAATGTAGCTTTAATTAATCAAAATCTTGAGCTTGAGCAAACTATTTCCAAAAGAAAAGCTGAATATGAGTATGTCCTTAAGGATAAAGATGGTGTGATTTATAAGCTTAAATGCCAATTAAATGATGAAAAGGCTAAGCTAGAGGTCATTCTTGAGAACCACAGAGAACTCAAAGAAAAACTTGCAGTTACCCAAGTTGAGTGTGACTGTTGGGTATCATCCTGAAAGGGATTTGAAATGCTGCTCAGCAAGCAATCTGCTTCAAATGTGAAGTTTGGAATAGGTTACAACCACATTGCACCACCTACAGATTTTACTCCAAACTCAACAAGATAAGCTCATTAAAATCCAACAGATATAAGCTTATTAAAATCCAGATGGATGAAAATGAAAAATGAGTTTGAGACCAAGTTTGTACCACAGTCATCCCAATGTGATAAACCCAAGCCTTCATCCAAATCCAAAAAGAAGGATAGGGTCCATCATAAAACAGCTGATAGTGCTCCTCATGATAAACATCAGACTAAGTCTGTGAATTTCAAGGAGGAAATGGTGGGCCACAGGAACTCATCATACACAAGTACTGATATGTCACAAGAGCTGAAAGCTTTGGCTACAAATCAAACACAACTTGTTATGATGGTTCAACATTTGTTGGGGAGAGTTAACCAACTAGATGCACCTGTGATCAAACCACTGAAAAGGCATTCCAAGCCCAAATCCAAGGAATCCATTTTAGCACCATCTCCTTCTTCATTAGCTGTTAATCATAAGAAACAAGTTATGGTTAAATCTGTTGATGAAAACAGACCCAAAACCAAAAGTTCTTTATGATAAATGCAGGGTTCTTCAGCATGCCAAAGGAGCATCTGGTATGTAGACAGTGGAGGATCTATGCATATGACTAGGAGCAGTTCTCTTCTTAATGACTACTCTCAAGAAAAGAAGGGATTTGTTTCATTTGGAAATGATGCCAAGGGTTACATCATCAGGAAAGGAAATGTGTCTAATGGAGATATCAGATTTGATGATGTTACCCATGTGGAGAATCTCAAGTATAATCTACTAAGTGTCAGTCAGATGTGTGATAAAGGGCATGTTGCACTTTTCACAAGCCAGAACTGCAGGATTCTGTCTTCCTAAGTTCTGAGGCTGATTGACAAGGTATTGGATGATCATACTCTCCTGAAGGCCAATAGGATTGGAAGAGTATATGCCTTAGATTTGTCAAAGAAGATTGATTTGAAGGGTCATCCTTGTCTGTTCTCCAAAGCCTCTCCTCAGGAATCTAAACTGTGGCATAGAAGGCTGGTCATGTTAATCTCAAAAACATGAATCAGCTGATCCACAATAGTTTAGTGAGAGGTCTACCAATAAAGGAGTTCACTGTGATGAAACCTGCACTGCTTGTTTAAAAGGAAAACAACACAGTCTCATTCCCTCCTATTGAAGAACCTAAGTCCACTGCCTGCTTGCAGTTACTGCACATGGATCTATTTGGTCCTGTGAGAGTGATGAGCAATGCAAAGAAGAAATACTATCTGGTAATTGTGGATGATTACTCCAGGTTTGTATGGACTTTATTCTTGCATTCAAAGGTTGAGGTTGCTCAGACGATTATAAACTTTGTGTTTTATGTTGAGAAGTAGTATTCCCTATCAATCAAGTGTATAAGGAGTGATAATGGAACTGAATTCAGAAACCATACACTTGATGATTTTTATCTATCAAACGGAATCAAGAGGCAGTTTAGCATCCCAAGGACTCCAGAACAAAATGAGTAGTGGAGAAAAAGAACAGGACCCTAATTGAATCTGGAAGGTCTATGTTGGCTAACTATGGTTGCCATTGACCTTTTGGGCTGAAGCTGTTAACATAGCTTGCTATGTGCAGAATAGAGTGTTAATAAATCAGAGGTTGATGAAGACTCCATATGAAGTTCTACATCATTTGCTCCTCTAATTTCATTCTTCAAAGCCTTGGGTGTCCTTTTTCATTCTCAACACAAAGGATCAACTCCACAAATTTGATCCTAAGGTGGATGCAGGGTATTTTGTAGGTTATTCATCCACATGCAAGGCTTACAGAGTCTTCAACTGCAGAACAAAGATAGTTGATGAAACCTTGCATGTGAAATTCAATGAATCTCCTAAGGATAAAATTCCACAAAACCCTGTGGAGTTGTTTGATCTGGACATACTGCAATATGTTCCTTATCAACCTCCAGCTGTTGCAGATCATGTGGATAAATCATCTTCTGCAACAAGTCTTCCACCTGGTGATACTGAAGATGATGATGATATCAGTACTCACCTTTTCAAGTTTAGTGACCAACTGTCTGAGTCTGCTAAACTTGATGTTCCTGTAGCTTCTGTAGCTCTATCCACAACAAATGCTGATGAAATTTCTGACTCCTCTACATCATTTGACTTGCCATCTAATACTTGGTTTCAAGAATCTGGATCATCATCTGCTGCTGCTGAACCGGCTACAAACACTTGCACTGATCTTATAGTATACAAAGAGCTGAAGAATCACCCCATGTCTCAAATCATTGGTGATATCCATGTTGGTGTCTCAACCAGAAATCAATTGTCTAACTTCTGCTTCTATGCTCTCTTCATCAGTCAGCTAGAGCCAAAGAACTATCATGTTGCTTTGAGAGACAATGGATGGGTTAAGCCATGCAGCTTGAACTACTTCAGTTCAAAAGGCAGCAAGTGTGGGAACTGGTTCCTTTACCCCCAGGTAAGTGTGCAATAGGCACTAAATGGGTGTTTAGGAATAAAACTGATGAAAATGGGCTTATTGTCAAGAACAAGGCTAGACTGGTTGTACAAGGGTTTTCACAAGAAGAAGGTATTGATTATGATGAAACCTTTGCCCCTGTAGCCAGACTAGAGGCAATTAGATTGTTCTTAGCCTATGTTGCATTCCACAATCTTAAAGTTTTTCAAATGGATGTCAAAAGTGCATTTTTATATGGTAAAATAAAAGAAGAGGTTATGTGTGTCAACCACCAGGTTTTGAGGACAATAAACATCCTGATTGGGTGTATCAACTTGATAAGGCTCTTTATGGGTTGAAGCAAGCTCCTAGAGCCTGGTATGAAACACTTTCAAATTTTCTTCTAAAAATAATTTCACTAGAGGCTCCATAGATAAAACTTTGTTTATTAACAAAGTGGATCAGAATAAGCTACTTGTTCAAATTTATGTTGATAATATTATTTTTGCATCCTCTGATCCCCAGTTGTGTGATGATTTTACAAGTTTAATGAAACAAAAGTTTGAAATGACTGCAATGGGAGAATTACAGTTCTTTCTAGTTTGCAAATCAAACAAAATGCTGATGGAACCTTTATTCATCAATCAAAATATACAAAAGAACTTTTGAATAAGTTTGATTTACAAAATTGTAAGCCTGTTCTACTCCCATGTGCAACACCACACAACTGGATGCAGATCAGAAAGGTAAAGCTATTGATGAAACACTTTACAGATGTATGATTGGTCCTTGATGTACTTAACAGCTTCTAGACCAGATATCATGTTTGCAACTTGTGTTTGTGCTAGATTTCAGGCTGCTCCTAAAGAGTCTCATTTGATTGCAGTCAAGAGGATCTTTAGATATCGCAAGGTACACAATCTCTAGGTCTTTGGTATTCCACTGGACACTCATGCAAATTAGTTGCTTTTTGATAGTGACTATGCAGGTGTAAGTTAACCAGAAAGTCAACTTCTGGTGGATGTCAATTCCTAGGCAACTGTTTGATTTCTTGGCAGAGTAAGAAACAAACATCTGTTGCTACATCCACTCCTGAAGCAGAGTACATTGCTACTGCAAGTTGTACATCTCAGGTACTCTGGCTTCAAAACAATTATTGGATTATGGCATTACGGAGACTAAGACTCCATTATTAATGGATAGTGCTTCAGCTCTATGTATTGTCAAGAATCCAGTCAGCACTCTACGACTCCATTATTAAAGGTCTGATTGATCCAACGTTTGTGCCTAGTACTGATGAGCTTGCAGATATATTTACTAAGCCTTTGGATAGTTCAACTTTCCAAAACCTTATGTTAAGGCTTGGTATGCTGCAGCTAGAATAAGTGATAACTACTGATGATCTCAGTAAACAAGTACTGATGATCATTAGTAACCATGTCACAAATATGTACTGATTCTGTTAAAAGAAACTGATGCAGTTACAACTACTGATGTAGTTATAAATACTGATGTCAATAAAAACAGATAAGTACTGATGTCCTATGAAACAACTGAAAACAGCTAAAAAGTCTAATGAGTAAGTGTTGAGGACAGTATGAAACAGCTGAAAAGCTAAGAATTGACGAAAACTACTGATGAGAATTTTCTCTTCAGTTGTTTCCACAAACTGTTGTTTCACCCTAAACAGCTGATGACAAGACCATGTCTTCAGTAGTTTCACAACTACTGATGACTAATACCAAGTCCTCAACTGTTTACAACAGCTGAAGACAAAACCAAGGTTTTCAGTAGTTTCACAACTACTGATGACTAAAACCAAGTCTTCAGTTGTTTTCAAATGTCTGATAGTTAAAACCAAGTCTTCAGTTGTTTTCATAACAACTGATGCCAACACCAACACTTTCAGTCGTTTTCTTTTTAGCCTTTTCTTAACCTATAAATACCTGCACTTATAGCCAAACGTTTCATTAGCCGTTTTTCAAACCTTTTCTCTCTCAACAATGGCGACCATGAAACTCCAACCCCGACACAACTGTGTTGCCTACCTTTCGAAATCGGCTTTCTGGAACAAGTTTGACAATGCTATCAATCTTTTGGTGGATTCCTAATACCGAACAGCCTTTCTTCTGAATCCTACCATATACCCTGATTCCTTAACCCAGTTCTGGACCAACGTCTCTGTAATAACTTGTGAGAATGATAGCCAACTCACTCTCTAGTCGTTGGTGAACCAGAAACAGGTGCTCATCACCCCCGACATCATTCGCAAAACCCTAAATTTGCATGATGGCACCTATGTTAAAGAATACCCGAAAGGCACCACTGATATGTCTTTCATCAATAAAGGGTATGAAGGTGACTTAAGTGCTACAACCATACTTAAAAAGCACTTCCATGATGCTGAACGACTTATCTTTCATATGGTGAATGCCTGCCTTGCATCAAAGACATCTTCTTGGGATCAGATGTCTTTCCGATGGCAACAGGTATTGTACTCTATCTTTGAACGCCAAAATCTAAATTTTTCTAAGATAGTGTTCATGGAACTAAAGGATCTGGCTCAAAAACCTATGGCAAACAGATGGCTACTTTATCCCAGGTTTCTGATGGCCATAATTTTGAATCAATTAAAATCTGATGGCCTTGTTGGTCTTGGAGTCCCTGCTCCAGCTGTTTTAGCTAAGGTATACTCCAGACATAACTCAGAACCTACTCTAAAAGGGGCTGCCCGGATGCTAAAACCCAAGCAACCCACAGCCTCCACTTCCAGATCCAAAGTCCCCACCAAACCCAAATCCAAAAAGCCCAAAAAGGCTACTCAGGGAGATGAGTCCCCTGAGGATGCCCCTGTACCACAAACACAAGAAATACATACTGGTTCTAACCCCCCATTTATGTCCAAGACTCAACCTGCTGAAGCCGCACAGGTATCCTCTCAACAGGATCCTGTTGCAACCACAATTGGGGATCCCACATTTCTGGAACCTATCTCAATTGAGAGGGTTACCATTGAAGAGCACCTCTCACCCCGGGTGCAATCTGCTTCGAACCAATCTCCACATGCAACCGCCCTTCAAAGCCCAACACTGATAGTTGCTAAAGTGTTGAGTCAGTTGCATTCCTCACCCCCTCCCTAGAAACCACTTACCATTGGGATTACCTCAACCATTAAGGGGGAGGACCAAAATGCTTCTAATAACCCACAGCACAGGGGTTACGATGTACATCCTGGAGATGAGGGACACAGTCCTGAGGCAGGAAGTCCCCAGTACCAAGAACAAGGGGCACATGCTTCTACTGATCTACACTCAGAGCATGTACATCCTGATTTAGTCAGGAGGTCAGGTGATTCAGCATAGACTGATGATGACCTGGGCTTTTTCTATGATGTATTCGCCCATAATACCATCCTAGAGACTGAGGTGAGCAGACTCAAAGAGCTGCTAGCGAAAATTTCTCAGGATCAAAGTCCATCTACCCCAAAAACCCCACAGATGGCACCTTCAATTGAAGGTTCACCAAACACTGAGCCTACACACTTAACTGAGCCACCAGCCACTACTTTTGGCACCACCTCTCAGGGACAGAACCCCTCTGAGCAGATGGTTGCTATCTTTCAAAACTCCTTACCTCTCATCACTCCCATCATCACTGACATAGTGCATATAGCCATTGATGAGAGGATCTCCTCAAATCTAGAAACCCTCATTGATGATGCTTTTCACAAATCTCTTTCTGCATTTCAAGCCCCTGATCCCAATGCAACCAAAAAGGGGGAGACTTCCAAGTCTAAGGCAGTGAAAGAAAAGAAAGGAAAAAGAGTTGATGATGAGAAAGAACCTGCAAAAGAGAAGGAGGTGGAGAAAGAACTGATCTCAGAACAGCTGATCACAGATAAAGAGAAGGAAGATCAGCTGATCACATATAAAAGAAAGAAAAGTGCTGAGTCAAAAGCTGATGAAGATAAATCCTTAGAAGATCTTGTCAAAGATGCTGATGAAGCTCATAGCAGATCCATGGATAAAATTATAGATCAGCTCTTTCGACAAGGTCATGACACAACCACACTAGACACTGAGATCAGAAGGCTGGAAATAGAAGAGATTCAAGCTAGATGGGCTGGTTATAGTGTGTTGGAAAGGGAAAGATTAGAGATAATGATCAGATTCATTGCCAAATACCTTGGAAGATCATTGATAGAGATAAAGGCCTGGTCCAGAGACAGTATCTTGGAGATAACCAAGAAAATCTGCTCTGCTGGAGGCTATAATAAAGGGTTGATCATCGAAGCACTGGATGAAATAGGTGCAGGGAAGAGAACTGAAATGGCAAAGCTCTCCAAAGCCAAACTCACCACCAAAATTCTAAGTCATTCTTCTCACACTCCCACTCAAACACAACCCTTATCTCTAAAATCTCCCAAATCTATCCCTAAACCAAAGCCACCCACAACTCAACCCACAAAACCAATTCCTTTACCCCAAAAACCACCTCAAACCTTACCCAGTGATACACCCAAAAGGAGGAGAAGGGTGTTGAGGGTAGAAGAAGATGAAGAAGAGGATGATGATGAAGATTGTCTGCCAGTCTCTGTTGTTCTCAACCTTAAAACACCTGAGCACAGAAGGTAACAAGTGATTACACCTGACTTGCAAATGCAGATGGTGAAGGTAAAGATTGAAGAAGCAAAACAGCAGAAGCAGCACGATGAGCAATTTCTCAAGATGGTTGACAAGGATTTCCCTCAATCCTCATCCATTCAAGAAATGAAGAAACATGCTCTGAGGCTGTACACTCTTAGACATACTTTTCAACATCAAAGAGAAAGAGTGTGGATCTGGCCAGACCCCAGGGTAAGTTCTAGAATTCATAAGAAGAATATACCAAGTAGATATCATGGCCAAGTGAAGAAGACCTTGAATGCTGCAATTACGTTGGCCATGGTAGTCTCACCCTGGGAAATCATTGAAGAATTCAAGAGAGCTCACAACTCCAAGACAACCCCTCAATCTATTCTTGAGAACAAAATGATCAAGAAGGGGTTGTTATACAAAAGACTTGAAGATCTTCAGAAGAGTGAACTCCAGTTGTTGCTTGAAGGCTCTCGCCCTAATGAATTTGCTTACAAAGAGATAACAACTGTGGAGTTGAAAAATGGAAAGACAGTGAGATACCTGTCTGAGTATTATGGCCCAGAGTTCTTCTTCGAGGGATAAGTAGAAGAACTCACCAAGGATGAACAAGTTGTTCTCCTTGAGGCCTATGCTAGTGAGTCTTACAGACTCATTAATGGGAATTAGGTTTCATGGTTGGGACAAGACTCTGTGTCCAGTTTCCCCAAGACAGAGTTCCCTTCCATACTTAGCCAATCAAAAGATTAGAAACCTTTTCCCGGCCTGTGCTTAACTGATTACCTCTGAAGCTGATCAAGAGGGTGTTTCTGCCAAGAATAAGTGGGATCATCAATAAGTTTAGAGGTTTTGGCTGCATTGGTTCAGGGGGAGTTTGTTGGACCAAAAGAACCAATGAGCCTGATCAGAAAAACCTCTAAGTCCCACAGACATTACAACTGTTGAAGAAGATCACAACAGCTAAAGACATCAGCTAATTACAAGGTCTGAAGACAAAGTCTGAAGCCATCAGCTGAAGACAAATTCTGAAAGTAAAGTACTAAAGAACAAAGACTGAAGACCAAAGTGATCAGTAGTTGTCACAACATCTGAAGTAATTAACTTTAGTAGTTGTAATGGTTTCCTTTCAGTACTTGTAATTTACTTTTCAGTAGTTATAGTTTCAGTAGTTTTATGTTTTTGTACTTAAGCATTCTCTGAGATGTGATCAGTAGTTGAGAACATTCTCAGTAGTTTGCATAGTTTCAGTAGTTTGAATAATTTTGTTAGATGTCACTATCAAGTGACATCAGCAGACGTCACATTTCCTATATAAGGACTGTTGACCTAGTTGTAACGTGTGACATTGAGCCACCACGAAAGCATATGAATGAAATATTTCTTTTGCAGAATTCTCTCTTTCTATAACCCTTTACTGTTACATTGAATAACAATTGTGTTCTTGTGAATTGTTTAATTCATTGTTCGAATTCCGCTGCAATACTCTCTAATTAATCAAACATAGATCACTGATCCTAACAGTTATGCTTATCCGCAAGTCAGTGCCATCGCACAGTAGAGAGGCACACAACCTATCTTTTTGTTTGAGCAATTTTATTCTTTTTGCACAGATCGCACCAACAACATAGGTTATTAGCTTGATTGCTTTTTGCATTTTTCATGTGCTTTGCTCATTTTATGGTCATCCGCACACATTTGTGGCGTTTATTTTGCTCATCACCCCTTATTGGAACTTTGTTGATTGTGTTAACCAGGGATAAGATAATAACCCACAGCTTATTGAATAGCTTAGTTTGAACTTGAAATCACGAACGCGTTCTGCTTATCTATTGTATTGAATCTACCGACACATCATCTAATGGTCTAGTAACCTCTAGGTCTACTTTCTCCGTGTTACCTTAGTAGTAGCTAGTTTTACTATCATTTTTCCTTTTATTTTTTCTTAGACTTCTCAGACTTATATTTCGAATTTTTCATTTTAAACAATTTCTTCTTTTAAAGTCCCAAACTATTTGTTCCTGTGTACTATCATTTTCCATAGTTATTGAATCAGTATCACAGATACGATCTCATTACTTTTAGCTAGACAGTCTTCATCCCTCTTTTTTTATGTACTGAAACTAAAACAACTAAATTTAATACTACCTTAACCTATTCTCCCTTTAAAATTCTAAAACCGAAAAAGTTTTGCTTTAGAATTTTAATAGGCGAAGAAATAAAATTTAAAAAAATAAAATAAAAATAAAAGTAAAAATGAAATCTACTTGTCGGACTAAGTACTGCCATCGTCGGAAATCACAACACTTTTCTTTTTAACACTGTTGACCTTTAACAGATATAGAAAACGTGGTTTATCAAAGGCTTTTGTGTAGAGATCAGCGCGTTAAAAATCCGTATTTATTTTAGCAACATCGATCAAATGCTTTTCAAAATAATCATGTAAGTATTTTTAATTCCGATGTGTTTGGTTTTAGGATGTTGGACCGGATTTTTAGTGACGGCAATAGCAGCCGAGTTATCAACTTAAATAGGAGTGTTAGAAAATTGCAAACCGTAATCCCGCATTTGCTGTTTAATCCAGATGATCTGTGAATAGCAACTTGCAGCAGCAACATATTCAGCTTCACAGGTTGACAAAGCAACCGATGTCTGCTTCTTATACTGCCAGGTGACTAATCTTCTCCCAAAGAATTAACATCCCGCTGATGTTGACTTGTAGTTCATTTTGCAACCGCCATAATCCGAGTCACTATACACTGTACGATGGAATTCATCATCATGAGGATACCACAACCCAAGTGTTGGGTACCCTTCAGATAACGAAATATCCTTTTAATGTCGATGAGATGGTTGACCTTTGGTTTCGCCTGATAGCTGGAGCATAGACACGTCGCATACATTATACCCGGTTGTGAGGTGGTGAGGTACATGAGAGATCCGATCATTCCTCAGTACATGGTGGCATCAACCAGATCGCCACTTTCGTCGGGTGCCACATCGCGGTTTGTAGCAAGTGGAGTCCCGGCTGCCGAAGCATTCTCCATATCGAACCGGTTGAGAATATCGCCTACATACTTGGTTTCATGTAGGAAAATTCCCTTAGGTGTCTAATCCACCTGTAACCTGAGAAAGAACTTCATTTCTCCCATGGCACTCATCTCAAATTTTGCCTTCATTACAGCTTCAAATTCTTTATACAATTCTTCGTTTTTGGATCCGAAGATTATGTCATCAACATAGATCTATACAAGCAGTAAGTCACCATCTTTTTCTTTGATAAACAACATACAATCAATCACTCCTCTTCGAAACCCGTGTTTCATAAGATGAGTCGAGAGCTTCTCATACCATGCTTTGGGGGCTTGATGAAGCCCGTATAGAGCCTTGTCTAGCTTGTAAACTCTGTCCCGATGATACGGATCCTCAAATCTCTTGGGTTGACTAACATACACTGTCTCTCAGATTTCACCATGAAGGAATGCACTCTTCACAACAAGTTGATAGACTTTAATCTTCATATACGATGCATAGGCTAGGAAGATACGGATGGCTTCCATTCTTGCCACTAGTGCAAAGACTTCATTGTAATCAATCCCCTAGACTTGTCCATATCCTTGAACTACTAGTCGAGCCTTGTTTCTAATAATGACCCCTTGGTCATCCTTCTTGCATTTTAAAACCCATTTACTGCCAATCACCTTAGCACCTTTAGGTCTATCCACCAGAGTCCACACTCCCAACTTCTTGAATTGAAGAAGTTCTTCTAGCATGGCACTCACCCAAGCCTCATCATTTAAGGCGTCACTTACATATTTTGACTCAAATTGAGACACAAAACATCGATAAGCATCATCGTGAAGGTATCCTTTTTCCATGACTGAGGCATAATCAGCTGAATATAGCTGATTTCTTGTTTGTACTCCCGATTTTACATCCCCTATGACATTATCCAGAGGATGATAAACATTTAGTCAAGATCTAGGAGTGGTGGGTACAACTACCTCATTATCCAGATTGTGAACCACAGGTTCAGTATCTGAGGCAGTGGGAGTATGGGGTTCCGAAGTGTTAGAGGCATCAACATCTGATGCGTGTGTACTTGTAGTAGTAGGAACCTGTTCCTCCTGATCCACCTGAACGTTTTCCACTTCTTTATCGTCTGAAAAGGAGTCGCTTACCACCAGTGCTCCCCCTAAGTTACTAGAAGACTGGCCTTGTGAACCAGATGTTGTTGAGTCTAGGGGTGGTGTGTTTAAGACATCATACATCATCTTGGTTGCTAACTCATCTTCAGGAGTAGAGAGAGGTATGTTGAAGGACTTAAAGAATCCATCATAATCGAAAAAGAATGGGGGTCCTTTTCTAGCTGGGAGGTGGTGCATCTCTGAACGTCCACGTTACACCACACTTCTACTTGACCCGTTGAGTTGTTGTAAACTCTCTTATTCGGTATGTTGTATCCTAGGAAAATCCCTTCTTTAGCCTTCTTGCTGAACTTGCCTTCCTGAGTTTCTTCAAAAGGGTGCAAGGTGCGCCAAACGGTTTGAGGTACTCTAGATTTGGTTTACATCATTAAAGTAACTCGTAACACGTCTTACCATGATGTTTTACCACCAGGACTCGATTTAAAGTGTAACATGCATTTGCTACTACCTCGTTCCAGAATTGGATAGGCAGTTTCGAGTCTGCTAGCATCATCCTGGATGTCTCTATCAAGCTTCTGTTCTTCCATTCAGAAACTCCGTTCATATATGGAGTGTAGGCAGATGTGAACTGATGTACAGTTCCCTTTTCTTTGCAGAATGCCTCCATCCACTGATTCTTCATCTCAGTACCATTGTCAGAGCGTACTTGTCTTACCTTCAGCTTGTAGAGAGACTCCATAGTAGTTACTAACTCTTTGAATGACTCAAATGTTTCAGATTTAGATTTTAGAAACATTACCTAAAAGAATCTTCAATGGTCATCTGTAACTACATAACAGTATAAGTCACTAGCGATGCTCCTTGTACTGACTGGACCAAACAGATCCATGTGAGGAAGCTCAAGAGGTTGTTTAATGGAATGAACTTTCTTTTCCTTATTATACTTCTTAGTCTGTTTGCCTTTCTTGCAGGCGACACAAAAATCTGGTAATTGGAAGTTTTTGACGTTTACTCCTCGCACTAGATCATTCTGGATCAAGTGGTTCATCTTCCATGGATTGATGTGTCCCATTCTCCTATGCCAAGAGATCGAATCCTTTGCTGTAGCCTTTGACAAGAAGCACTAAACTTGATGATCTGTTGTGGAGGCCTTTGATAGATCCAAGACATAAAGATCGTTATATCTTGAAGCTGACATTAAGACTTGGTCCTCCGGGATCACATAGTCCTTTTTCAGAACATTGCACTTCTTGTTGTCGAATACTACCTTAAAGCCTTTGTCACAGATTTGGGATACAGAAAACAAATTATTTTGAAGTTGTTCAACATAGTTTACCTTGTAAAACTTCACTTTCTGGTTTCCCACTTCCCCTTGAGCGGTGATGTAACCTCTTTTGTTTCCATCAAATGAAACATGACCTCCTTTAGTTTGTTTGACGTTTTACAGGAGAATCAGGTTCCCAGTCATGTGCCTAGGTGCTCCGCTATCTACGATCCAGGTGTTTGTGGCAGTACTATAGCGAACACCCTGCACATTCAAAGGAAATCATTAGTTGAGGTTAGGGACCCAAGCCTTAACTGGCTTGGGTGACCCAAAGGCATCACAAATCATAAATTCCACCCACTATCCATTTGAGGGTGGGGGAAGATCATTCGTCTTCTTGTTCTCATTATCAGACATTGAACTAGATTTTTCTTTCCATAAGCTAGTTTCAAGTGAGGCCTGTTTATGATAAACAGACGATTGGCTTATGGTTTGAACTTTATGTTCACTAATTCTTCTTTGTGGGGTCATAGAACTCCTTTTAGAAGAACTGGATTTAGGATCATGAAGTTCAACTTTCTTCCTTCGTATCTGATAGTAAGGACAATTAGACGCAATGTGACCATACTTTCCACAGTTGTAGCATGATCTACTTTCGACATGTTCATATAACTGTTTCTGTGGAGAAGTGTGGGACACTCGTGTGACTTTAATTTGTTTGGGTTTTGACACTTCTTTTTTAGATGTTTTATCTTGTTTAACAAAATTAATTGTTTGAACTTTTTTAACATCTTTACTCTTTTGTTTATCTGGACTTAGACATGATGCATGTGTTTGGTTAACTTGTTTGGTCTTTTTGGGTTCAGAATTAGACGTATTTGAACCAGACTTTACCTTAACCTTCTCAAATTTTTTATCTAAATTAACAATAGGCATTTTACCTTTTGACTTTAAAGTGGTCTCCTTTTGTTTAGTGACAAATTCAATGGAATTACTTGTGGAATCTAGGTCACTTACAAGAGGAGTGGACACGACATGATCCTTGATTGTGTTGTTATTTATTGGTTTGCATTTACCATTCAACAAGGTCTAATGTGGTGGTGGAACCACTTTGTAACCCAAACCTTTTCCGTTGTTGCGTTCTCTCACTAAGTGCTGGACTATGTGAGAAGAACTAGTCCAACTGTGCAGTTTTTGTTTTAATGAGTTTACTTCGACTTTCAAAACTGCTTTTTGTTTCTTAATTTCTTCTAGGGAGTTTAAATAGAACTTACTATCATTTGCTTGGGTAAAGGCCACAACTTCGGTTTCCCTTAGTTGTTTATTCAACAGTTCTATTTTCTCTTTATAACTGTGCTCATTTTGTTTTAAAATCCTGTTTGCTTCTGTGCATAGTTGTAAATCATTTACTAAGCTATCATTGTGATCTAATAACCTAGCAAATTTTTAGTCTATGCTTTCTCTAAATTTATAACATTCAATGCAAGCATGACTATCAAACAATTGATCTTTGGTACATACCTGAGAAGATTCGATTGAATCAGCCATCATAGCAGAGTCTAACTCTTCTTGTGCTGGTGCTTCTAAACATTTTGTGCTTGAACCCTCTTCATTCAGGTGATCGACCACATTTGCAGTTTCTTCATTATTTGACATCACGATTTCAACTGCTATATCACCTTACTTGTTGAGTCGTCATCCAAACCCTCAACACATGCAATATTGGATTCTCCCGGAGATACAAATCGAAAGGTCCAATCTTGCCCTTCGTCATCTTGAGCAGTCAAGGCCTTAGGATCCTTGCTTGATGATGTAGGACTACTTGTGGGTTTATCTTGATGATTGAAGGATAAGAATGGATTACCATTACCTGTCTTCTTGGGCTTAACATATTCACGTTTGAAGTGCCCCTTTTCTCCATAGTTAAAACAGGTAACTTTGGTTTTGTCAAAACCAAAGGTTGTATCCTTTGTTGCAATCAGGTTCTGTCCTGTCTTCTTAACAAACTTCTTTGCCCTCCGGACAGCACTTGCCAATGCCCACATGATATCCATTCTTTCCAGCTTAGTCTCATCTACTTGCTCGTAGTCTTCATCTACCAGATGGCAGTTTCCAATCTTCCCCGCAACTAGACCATCATAGGAGTGAACGAAGCTGCTAAGAGATCCATATGCTCCTTTGCTACCTCTACAGTCACATTACCGAGATTCTCGGTCTTCAATTTTGTAGCATTGGCTTCAGGTGCTATATATTGGGTGCAAGACGACCCTGGCATGTCAGATCCTGAAGTAGTGGCTTGAGACGAAGTGGCTGAACTCGACACGAATGCCATTTGAAGTGGTGCTCCAGACATTTTTGCTTGAGGAGTAAAGTTGTAAAGTGATGGGTTCTGATCATATGACGCCTTTTGAGACCTATACTTCATCCTCAACTCTTCCTCTGTCAGCTTCAGAATGAAATCGTTGATATCCAACTTTGCCAACATATAATTCTGTCTGAGGTTTGACACAAATGAAACCCACTTTTCTGGCAATCCATCTGCGAAATTTGACATCTTGTCTTCCATGGACGTAACAACCCCATGAGTGTGCAGCTCACTCATTAAGTGGTAGAAGCGGTCTATAACGTCATCCAAACTCTCCTTACCATTGACGAGAAGTTATCAAACTCCTTCTTCTAAGCCTTAGCCTTTAGAGCTTTTAACTATGCATTCCTGTCATACCGCTTTTCAGAGCATCCCATAGCTTCTTTGCTTGCTTGTTCTCAAAAAACTGATGGAATATATCCTTAGGAATTGACTGAGTTAATAGAGCATACACCTTCTTCTCTGCATTGTACTTTACCTTTTGGCTATTAGTCATGCTGCCTAAGGTAAGTTTAACTCCATCTGCACCAACAGGCATGCTATAACCTGTCTCAGTTGATTCCCACAGATTAGGATCTACTCCATTTAGGTATATCTCGAACCTTTGCTTCCATTGTGGGTAGTCATCTAACGTTATGAGCTTAGGAGGATTATTGTGATTCCCTACTTCATTTTCCAAAAGCCAAAGATTACAGATCCGTGAATCCCTACCTACAGTGAACGCTGAGTACTGATCTTCCATTTCTATTTACTTTGTATTTTAGAACAAAACTGTTGTACTTGTGTGAATGAAAGAATGCGATTGGGCTATTCGTGCGATTGAGCAATGCGGGTGGTTCATTCGTGCAACTGAACAAATGCGGATGGCTCAATCAGGCGATTGGAGAGGTGCGGATGAACAATGCGAATAATGAGTTCAGTCGTACGAATGGATGAACGACTGAGCCAATCGTGCGTATGAGAGATGTGAATGGGTTCAGTCATGCGATTGAGTCAATCATGCGACTGAAGGCTGCTATTTTTGCAAAAACAAAGGTTTTGAACACTTTGACGCAAAAACACAAATTTCTCACGAACCCGAATTGCCATATGCCGAAAAACGTTAACTTTTTGACCTAGAGACGTCAAAAACACTGTTTGACACAAAACAATATTAAGTTTGAGTGAAAAAAGTGATTTTTATATCAAAACCGATTGAATCACACGCAAATCAAGAGCCAAGCTCTGATACAACTTGTTAGGACCGTTTCGGTACGGAGTACTAACTGATTTACATGTATACCAAACCAAATAATGCGGAATTCTATTTGATTGGAGATCCAATCAGTGAAAACGCAAGTATAATCGATCTAAGAATGAATCTAAACATTAAGAACGATTGTGAGATGATTTATTGCGATCTATGAACTTGGAACAAATTTTCTTGGGTCTCTGGACGGCTAGGGTACGATTGTGTGCGTAGGAATTTTAATTGTTACATTTTTCCACGAATTAAGTGGTATTTATAGGTTAGGGTTTTCCATTCGTGCGACTGAACCATTTTCATGGTTCAGTCGTGCGACTGAGTCAATCTCATGTCATAATCGTGCGACTGATCCAATCTCCTGGTTCAGTCGTGCGACTGGATCATTAGCATGAAGTATTCATGCGTATGGTCCATTAGCATGGTCCATTCGCATGAGAACTTCACACGATTAAACCATGAACAATTAACAATGAAATATTAAACATTATAAACATGAAATATTAAACATTATAAACTAAGAACTATGTAAACAGCCACAAACCTATATAGTTAATTTAGTATGTGTTATCACACAATTAAATGAAATATTAAACATTATAAACATCAACCATACATTTCATTCCATTCATACCCATTAAATTACATATACGTAAGACATGAAAGACATTTTATATTTGAGCTCCTAAACTAGGTACACATGTATCTACAAAAATTAGGTCACGATGTAATATTAGTATAAATAGACCCACTTGTGCATTTTTGCAAGTGTGGTTCTTTTGTGTGTGTTTCTCATGGTGTAAATCACCACCTAAGGAGAAATCCTCTCCTTTGGGTGGGTTTGATTTCATCAGCCATCTATGATTCTCATTGTAATTTATTTTTTAACATCAATTAAATCATAACATTATTATTATCCATCTCTTTGTTCTTTCATTCACACACGTCCACCCATCTTAATTTTGATTTCTAGATCTGAACGAGATGAATCCTAAGATCCTAGCTCAATGAATCTGAAATATTAATTTAGTAAAATGGTACAGAGCTATTGGTTGCTGGATTTATCTAGTTTTTAGATATGATTTCATCTTTAATGATGTCAAGAACAATGAAGAAAAGAAGAAAAATGAAGAAGAAAGTCCCTGTTCATCAAAAACCTATTTGTTCATACCCAAAATCAAAAGAAAAACCAACAAATCAATTCTACTATGGTACGATTTAAAGAATCGTGAACATGTTTATGATTATTCCTTCAAAATTCGATGCAACTGAACATGATTATCATCAAAAAAGAAGAAAATCCATTTGTTCATCTCAAAATCAAGAAGAAAAATCATCAGATCTGTTCTAATATGGTATGATTTGAAGTAATAGATCATTCACTAGATTATTCCTTCAATATTCGATGCAAATGAACACGATTATAATTAAAAGCAAAGAAAAGATGAAGAAATGGAAGCTACTACTGATTTCCCGACCTGCACTGCAGTGTGAAATCATTTTTGTTCAAAGTCTGAAAACAAATGCGGATGAACCAAAACAAATGCGAATGAAGCTTGATCAAATGCGGATGAACCAAAACAAATGCGAATGAAGCTTGATCAAATGAGGATGTGTTATACACAAATGCAGATGTGTTATCCACAAATGTGGATGTGTTGTACACCAATACAGATGACTTGTCCCCAAATGCGGTTGACTTGGCAACAAATGCAGATGCCTTGTCATAAATGTGGTTGACTTGTAAACAAGTGTGGTTACTTTAAGCACAAATTTGGATGCATTGAAATCAAATGCGGATGCATCGAAATCAAATGTGAATGCATTGAAATCAAATGCGGATGCATTGAAATCAAATGTGGATGCCTTGCAAACAAATTCGGACGCTTTGCAAACAAATGCAGATGAGTTATCAAAGAAATGCGGATGTGGTGCAAGAAATGCTTATGAACAGCTGATGAACAGGACTATGAAATCTAAAAAGAAAAACATGAATATGGATGATTGCAACCAACAAGCACATTCATTTTGATCATGAAAGCAAAAAAAAGTGTATAGAAATCAACTTTGGTCACCTTTTCACAAATTCATCGAGGGACTTGTACAACTATCAGATGTCCTTTTTGAAGTACTTGAGCTCACATTTTTTTGATGATGTTTTGCACCCGTGTCTGACCACTGAGCGGACAATTAGTTAGACAGACTTTAATCAGGGGAGTACTCATTATTTGAAGAATGTCATTTATCAAGTTATTTCAAAAGAATGGAAGTGTGTTTAATATTGATTCATGTTCCTCGTGCAGTTTATTGAGGTTCAAAGCCTCACCATATGTCTAATACATTCTAATCCTTGAGTTGTGATTTGGACTGTAATCCCAAAGTGATACAACCCATATCTAATACCAAGAAGTATTCTCAAGAGATTCTAATCTTTGTCAAAAATATATTAGGAGGAGCTTAATCTGAGGGGGAAAACATTAGTGAATTGTGTCAGAACATCAGTCAGTCAAGAAGATATGTGAGAGAGAAGATCTTCATGTTCCAATTTTGGCAACCATCAGTTTAGGGGGAGTATTGTTGGGGTTCAACAATGTAATTAACTGAAGCTTGCCAAATGATAATCACAACCGACTGAAGATCTCATTGTACAAGTTCAGAGACCAAATTGATTATCCGAAGAAAACAAATGCAGCACAAAATCAAAATCAACACAACAAGAAAAGTCAAAAATTAGGACTTGATGTAATATTAGTATAAATAGACCCACTTGTGCATTTTTGCAAGTGTGGTTCTTTTGTGTGTGTTTCTCATGGTGTAAATCACCACCTAAGGAGAAATCCTCTCCTTTGGGTGGGTTTGATTTCATCAGCCATCTATGATTCTCATTGTAATTTGTTTTTGAACATCAATAAAATCATAACATTATTATTATCCATCTTAATTTTGATTTCTAGATCTGAACGAGATGAATCCTAAGATCCTAGCTCCATGAATTTGAAATATTGATTTAGTATAATGGTATCAGAGCTATTGGTTGCTAGATTTATCTAGTTTTTAGATATGATTACATCTTTAATGATGTCAAGAACAATGAAGAAAAGAAGAAAAATGAAGAAGAAAGTCCTTGTTCATCAAAAAACTATATGTTCATACCCAAAATCAAAAGAAAAACCAACAAATTTGTTCAACTGTGGTACGATTTGAAGAATCGTGAACATGTTTATGATTATTCTTTCAAAATTCGATGCAATTGAACATGAATATCATCAAAAAGAAAGAAAACTCATTTGTTCATCTCAACATCAAGAAGAAAAATCATCAGTTCTATTCTAATATGGTACGATTTGAAGAAATATGATTCACTGGATTATTCCTTCAATATTCGATGCAATTGAACACGATTATCATTAAAAACAAAGAAAAGTTGAAGAAATGGAAGCTACTGCTGATTTCTCGACCTGCACTGTAGTGTGAAATCGTTTTTGTTCAAAGTCTGAAAATAAATGCGGATGAACAAAAACAAATGCGGATGAAGCTTGATCAAACGCGGATGTGTTATCCACAAATGCGGGTGTTGGACCAAAAGAACCAATGAGCCAAGATCAGAAAACCTCTAAGTCCCACACGGTATCACAACAACTGCTGAAAGCCTCATCAGTAGTTTGACAAGTGCTGAAGACTACAACAGCTGAAGATCAAGTGCTGAAGACCTTAACAGCTGAAGAACCAAAGTGCTGAAGTACAACAGCTGAAGAACACAAGTACTGAAGCTGAAAGACCAAAGTACTGAAGTACAACAGCTGAAGAGTTCACAAGTACTGAAGATCAACAACTGATGTACAAAGTCTGAAGACAAAGACTGAAGACATCAGCTGATGATATCTACTGAAGTCATCAGCTGATGAAACACCTGAAGGTCAAAGTCTGAAGATCAAGTACTGAAGCCTCAGTAGTTTGTCACAACTGCTGAAGAGTACTTCTTCAGTAGTTGTGATATCAGTAGTTTTATATTTTTATGTTTCAGTAGTTTTGTAAAACGACTGAAGAGTTGTTCTTCAGTCGTTGTAGTTTCAGTAGTTTTATATTTTGTACTTAACATGCTGACATGTTCTCAGTAGTTGTGAACATTTCAGTAGTTTGTTAAGAATTAGTTATTTTTGTATTTGATCTGCCAGTTGTCACTTTCCGTGATAACAGCAGTGACTGTTGCACTCTATATAAGGAGTGACAACCTATTGTAATCTTGGGGATGAATGAGTGAATGAATGGAATGAATGATTGATTTGATTAGAAATATTCTACATCTATAAACATTCCTAGAAATCAGAAATACATATTCTCTCCCTATAACCGTATGCGATCTTAATGCTTACAAGTATCGATTGCTTGCTACAATTTGTCTAATTCTAGTGTGCATTCCGCTGCTTTGTATTCTGATACATCAAACTTGTGATCACTGATCCTGTCAAATGGTATCAGAGCAGGTTAATCATTGATCGATCTAATAATTGATCATTGAAACTGCTATTCAAGATCTAAGTTTGATTGAATTAGCTTTTGTTTTTGCAAGAAACGGTTATAGAGATTGAATTTTCTGCATTTCTGCTCATTCATCCTGAGATCTTTTTCTTGGTTCTCATTGAGTTTGTTGTGGTTTGTCTAAAACTTTTTAAAACTTGAACTAAACTGTTTTTGAATTGAAAATGACCACTCCTTCCAATGATCCTCACAATACTGGTTCCTCAACCAAGCCACCTATGCTGGTTAGGAATGAGTATAACATATGGCAAAGACGTATGCTCCATCACCTGTCTGTTAACAGCTCAGGATGTTGGACATCAGTGGTACATGGTCCACACAAGCCTATGGTGAATAACCCGGAAACCAATCAAATGGTTCCGAAGAGGAGGGAGCAATACTCAGATGAGGATAAGAAGTTGCTTGAGATTGATGCAAAAGCCCATGGAATTCTGGCCATGGCATTGCCCAATGAAATCTATTCTGGGCTAATGCATCATGAAACTGCCCATGACCTCTGGATTGCTTTGAAAGAACAATTTGGAGGAACAGATGAGGTCTTGGCAAACAATAGAGAAATTCTTGCCCAACAATATGAGACATTCTCTCATAGAAAGGGTGAGACACTGACTCAACAATATGAGCGGTTTTCTTGTTTGATCTCTGAACTAAAAATGGTCAAACTTGAATACACCAATATTCAGATGAATAACAGATTTCTCGATCACTGCCTGAGAGATGGGACACATATACTATTGTCCTACGCTCCAGTGCAAGTTTGGACAAACTATCTCTCACCCAACTCCATGGGAAATTGCTCACTTTTGAGAGAGAGATAGAACAGAAGAGAAAGTTGTCTTCATCTGGAAAGCTCACTGAAGACTTTATACAAGGCAACACTGCCTTGGTGGGTCATGAGTCAGAATATGCTTCATCTGAATGCCAGTATGATGAGCATATTAATTTCTCTTCAAGCACTCTGATTCTGCATTTGTAAGTGTTGATGGTCAGTTTACTGGGTGTAATAATGACAATCTATGTTTCATCATGGATGATCTCAAGGGGATTGCTGATGATGACTTAGAAGAGATGGATATTTTGAGCCAAATGGCCTTGATAAATATCAGATCTCAGAAGTTCTAAAAAGAACTGGAAGAAAATTCCCAGGACTCTCTGGCAAAACCAAAGTTGGTTTTGACAAGAGCAAGTTGAGGTGTCACAAATGCCAACGGCTTGGACACTTTGCAAGAGAGTGTAGATCAACTGGATCTAACTCTACTGCACCCTTTATGACTTTTCCTGGCAATAGTCAACAACACAGAGGGCAACATCCTGTCACATCTAGTCATCATCCTCAACAACAATCTCCGGCATATTTTGTTCCTCAGGGTCAAATGCCATATCAGTACCCTTGTTATTACATGCCACAGTCAAATCAGGTTCAAGTTCCTATGACACCACAACCTCATGCATTACCAGAACCTCAGCCTTCCCTATCTCATCAACAACCTCAATCTCAACAACACAGCTTCTTCACCCCAGGAGTTGTTGACTGGAGCAGTTTACCAGATGACTTGTCTGGTCATGATCAACTGTTCTCAGGTGCTGGTCAACATGGTGGTGACAGTCCCTTTGGAAATCTAGCTCTTATGGCTTTGGAGTCTGCTGATACTTCATCCTCCAATGCCTCTACACCTCAGGTATCACAGGTATCCTCTGAGGCAAAAGCCAAATTATGTTCTGAACAATGCATAGCAGCATTTGCTTCCATTAGAGAAGCAAATGTAGCTTTAATTAATAAAAACATTGAGCTAGAACAAATAATTTCCAAAAACAAAGCTGAGTTTGAGTTTGTGCTCAAAGATAAAAATGATGAGGTTTATAAACTGAATTGCCAAATAATTGATGATAAGGCTAGAGAAGATGTACTTCTAGAGAAGTACAAAGATCTCAAAGAACCCTTGCAGTTACCCAGGTCGAGTGTGATAGATGGGTACAATCATGCAAAGGGTTTGAAATGCTTCTTAGTAAGCAATCTGCTTCAAATGTGAAGTTTGGAATTGGCTACAATCACACTGCTCCACCTACAGATTTTACCCCAAGAGCAGAGGTAGAATCTGATGGTGAGAGTGATAACCAATCCATCACATCATGTGATCTACCTTCTGATACAGCACAATCAGAAGTAGCAGTCAGCATCAAGTCCTCTTTGAACCTATCAGCTGATGTTGATGGTCCAAATGCTGACATTCACATGATCAATAAGTTGATCAACTCAGGAGTTAATCCTGAAGGTCCTGAAAGGACTGGAGCAGGATTTAACACCTGAAGTTCAAACTTCAACTGCTGTCAGTACTGAAGAGAAGAAAACTGGCAGTAGAAAGAGTTTGAAGACTACTAAAGAGGTTGTCAAGAAAGCAACCAATGCTTCCAAAGCATTGAAGAACAAGTCTTCTGTTGCTTCACCATCTTTAGTTGATGATCAACCTAAGATGAAGAAGAAACCATGTGAAGTATGTGGTGTGTTCAATCATCTTACAGATGATTGTTGGTACAAAAGAGTTCCAAACTCAAACAAAAAGAAGAAATTAATGAGAAAATGGTAAAAATGAAAACTGAGTTTGAGACCACATTTGTATCAGCAACATCAAATCCTGTAACCCTTAAGTCCTTAAAGAAATCCAAAAAGGAAGGAGTTAAACAGGTGACAGCTGAGGGTGCTCAAAAGAAGAAGGTGCAACATAGGACCTTATCTAACTCCACTAGTAATGTGTCTGATGAGCTGAAAGCTTTATCACAAAATCAGACACAGCTGGTGATGATGGTACAACATCTGTTGGGTAGAGTTAACCAACTAGATTCTCCTATGTTGAAACCACAGAAAAGGAGGTCTAAGCCAAAGGACTCCTCTTCTACACCATCTTCTTCTTCTCAGCTGTTGTTACAAATACATGTTAGTTTACTATCTATTGAAGAGACCAGGCCCAAAACCAAAAAGGTTTTGGTCTTAAAACTAACTGATTGTTTATTATTGCAGGGTTCTTCAACATGCCAAAGTAGCATCTGGTATGTAGACAGTGGGGGATCTATGCACATGACTGGGAACATCTCTCTTCTTCATGACTACTCTCAAGGAAAGAAGGGATTTGTCTCTTTTGGCAATGATGCTAGGGGTTACATCATCGGTAAGGGCTTTGTCTCCAATGGAGAAATCAAATTTGATGATGTTAATCATGTGGAAAATCTCAAGTACAACCTCTTGAGTGTCAGTCAAATGTGTGATAAAGGCCATGTTGCCCTTTTCACAAGTCAAAACTGTAGGATTCTGTCATCCAAAGTTTTGCACTTGATTGACAAGGTGTTGGATGATCACACTCTCCTGAAAGCCAACAGGACAGGAAGAGTGTATGCCTTAGATCTCTCTAAGAAGATAGATCTCAAAGGCAATCCTTGCCTATTTTCCAAAGCCTCTTCTCAAGAATCTAAACTGTGGCACAGGAGGCTTGGTCATGTTAATCTCAAAAACATGAATCAGCTTAGCCACAATAGTTTAGTCAGAGGCTTACCAATAAAGGAGTTCCACTGTGATGAAACTTGCACTGCTTGTTTAAAAGGAAAACAGCACAAGGTCTCATTTCCTCCTATTGAAGTGTCCAAGTCCACTGCCTGCTTGCAATTACTGCATATGGATCTATTTGGTCCTGTGAGAGTAATGAGCATGGCAAAGAAGAAATACTGTCTGGTAATTGTGGATGATTACTCCAGATTTGTATGGACTTTCTTTCTACATTCAAAGGATGAGGCTGCTCAGAAGATTATCCACTTTGTGCTGTACATTGAGAAGCAGTATTCCCTTCCAGTCAAGTGTATTAGGAGTGATAATGGAACTGAGTTCAGAAATCATACACTTGATGACTTCTATCTTTCAAAGGGAATCAAAAGGCAGTTCAGCATTCCAAGGACTCCAGAACAAAATGGAGTAGTGGAGAGAAAGAACAGGACCCTCATTGAAGCTGCAAGGTCCATGCTGGCTGACTCAGGTTTGCCATTGACCTTTTGGGCCGAAGCTGTCAACACAGCTTGTTATGTGCAAAATAGAGTTTTAGTAAATCAGAGGTTGATGAAGACTCCATATGAAGTTCTCCATCATTTGGCTCCTCTGATTTCATTTTTCAAAGCATTTGGGTGTCCCTGTTTTATTCTCAACACAAAGGATCAACTCCACAAATTCGATCCTAAGGTGGATGCAGGATACTTTGTTGGTTATTCATCTACTTGCAAGGCATACAGAGTCTTCAACTGCAGAACAAAGATGGTTGAAGAAACTCTACATGTTAAGTTTAATGAATCTCCAAAGGACAAGATTCCACAAAGTCCTGTGGAGTTATTTGATTTGGACATACTGCAATATGTTCCTTATCAAACTCCTGCTGTTGCTCCTATCAACAGTTCACCACCTGGTGGTACTGCTGATGATGATGATGATTGCAGTACTCACCTCTTCAGGTTTAGTGATCAGCTGCCTGACTCAGCTAGACCTGATGTTCCTGTAGCGCCAGTAGCACCATCCACAACAAATGCTGATGAGATTTCTTCGAATTCAACCTCCTTTGAATTACCATCCACTGATTGGTTTCAAGGAAATGATTCACCATCACCATCTGTTGCTACTGAACCGGCTACAAACACTTGCACAGATCTCATTGTGTATCAAGATCTGAAGAATCACCCTATGTCTCAAATCATTGGTGATATCACTGCTGGGTATCAACAAGACGTCAATTGTCAAATTTCTGCTTCTATGCTCTCTTCATCAGTCAGCAAGACCAAAGAATTATCACATTGCTTTAAAGGACAATGGATGGGTTGATGCCATGCAGCTTGAGCTTCTTCAGTTCAAGAAACAGCAAGTGTGGGAACTGGTTCCTCTACCTCCAGGTAAGTGTGCAATAGGCACTAAATGGGTGTTTAGGAACAAAACTGATGAAAATGGGCTTATTGTTAAGAACAAGGCCAGACTGGTTGTTCAGGGGTTTGCACAAGAAGAAGGTATTGATTATGATGAAACCTTTGCCCCTGTAGCCAGACTGGAAGCAATTCGATTGTTTTTAGCTTATGCTGCTTATCAAAACCTTAAAGTCTTTCAAATGGATGTCAAAAGTGCATTTTTGTATGGAAAAGTTAAAGAAGAGGTTTATGTATGTCAACCTCCAGGCTTTGAGGACAATAAACATCCTAATTGGGTGTATAAGCTTGATAAAGCTCTTTATGGGTTAAAACAAGCTCCCAGAGCCTGGTATGAGACATTATCAAACTTTCTTCTGGAAAACAATTTCACTAGAGGCTCCATAGACAAGACTTTATTCATTAAGAAAACTGGGCAGCATAATCTACTTGTTCAAATTTATGTAGATGATATCATTTTTGCATCTTCTGATCCAAAGTTGTGTGATGCCTTTACAAAGATGATGCAACAGAAGTTTGAAATGAGTGCCATGGGAGAACTACAGTTCTTTCTGGGGTTGCAAATCAAACAAAAGGCTGATGGAATTTTTATTCATCAGTCCAAATATACAAAAGATCTTTTGCAAAAGTTTGATTTACAAAACTGTAAGCCCTGTTCTACTCCCATGAGCAGTACCACACAACTGGACTCAGATCAGAAAGGTAAAGTGGTTGATGAAACACTTTACAGATGTATGATTGGGTCCTTGATGTATTTAACAGCTTCTAGACCAGATATTATGTTTGCTACATGTGTTTGTGCTAGATTTCAGGCTGCACCTAAAGAGTCTCATCTTATTGCAGTCAAGAGGATCTTTAGATATCTGCAAGGCACTCCATCTCTAGGTTTATGGTATTCTACCGGACATTCTGGTAAATTAGTTGCTTTTTCTGACAGTGACTATGCAGGGTGTAAGTTGACCAGGAAATCAACTTCTGGTGGATGTCAATTCCTAGGCAACTGCTTGATTTCTTGGCAGAGCAAGAAACAGACCTCAGTTGCTACATCCACTGCTGAAGCAGAGTACATTGCTGCTGCAAGCTGTACATCTCAGGTACTCTGGCTTCAAAACCAACTTTTGGATTATGGCATTACAGAGACTAAGACTCCATTGTTAATGGATAGTGCTTCAGCTCTTTGCATTGTCAAAAATCCAGTCCAGCACTCTAGGACCAAACATATAGAGATCAGACATCATTTTATAAGGGATTGTTTTGAAAAAGGTCTGATTGATCCTAAGTTTGTGCCTAGTGCTGATGAGCTTGCAGACATTTTCACTAAGCCTTTGGATAGTTCAACTTTCCAAAACCTGGTGTTAAGGCTTGGTATGCTGCAGCTAGAATAGGTGACAACTACTGATGATCTTAGTAATTCATACTGATGATCATGAGTACCTATGTCACATATAAGTACTGATGAGCTCTTTTAACCTCAGTTCTCACAAGTACTGCAGTACTTCATCTGTTCTAAACTACTGATGTAGTTACAACTACTGATGCAGTTACAACTACTGCAATCAGTAAAAACAGATAAGTACTGATGTCCTATGAAACAACTGAAATCAGCCATAAAGACTGATGAATGTGTTGAGGACAGTTTGAAACAGCTGAAAAGCTAAGAATTGACGAAAACAGCTGAAGAGAACTTTCTCTTCAGTCGTTTGTACAACTGCTGTTTCATTTTAAACAACTGAAGCAAAACCACGTCTTCAGTAGTTTTATAACTATTGATGACTAATACCAAGTCTTCAGTTGTTTACAACAGCTGACGACAAAACCACTGTCTTCAGTAGTTTCATAACTACTGATGACAAACACCATGTCCTCAGTTGTTTCAATCATCTGAAGTCAAAACCACGGTCTTCAGTATTTTCTAAACTACTGATACCTAACACCACGACTTCAGCTGTTTCAACGTCTGAAAGGATAATACCATGTCAACGGTCGTTTAAAACTACTGATGACTAACACCACATCCTTCAGTCGTTTACCTACCCGTACCCTATATATATCCCTAACCTTAGCTCTCATTGCTTCATCTTCTTCAAACCTAACGTTCCTCTCCAAAACTTCCCTCTTCTCCATGGCGTCTATGCAAATTAAACCGCGACACAACTGTGTTGCCTACCTCACAAAATCGCCGATCTGGACTAAGTTCGATACTGCTGTCGATCTTATGGTTCAGTCCCAATACAACAAGGCATTCCTTTTGAACCCCGTCTTACATGCCGAATCCTTGCACCAATTTTGGATGAACGTTACTGTTACAACTGAGGAGAGCAACACACCATCCCTCCGGTCAGTCGTCAACAACAAAGAAGTAGTCATTACTCCTGCAACAATCCGTAAAATTCTTCAACTGAGTGATGCTACTTCTCCTGCTGGATATCCGAAGGGCACCATCGATCTATCATTTGCTCAGCATGGATATCAAGGCAATCTCAGTGCCACCACCATCATGAAGAAACACTTTAATGACGCTGAGCGCCTGATTTTTCACATGGTCAATGTATGTTTGGCCCCTAAGACGTCGTCTTGGGATCAAATGTCCACCAAATGGCAGCAGGTACTGTATTCTATCCTTGAGCAACAACCATTAAACTTTTCAGAATTAATATTTTCAGAGCTCAAAGATATGGCTCAAAAACTAACTGCCAACCGTTGGATACTTTATCCGCGGTTCATAATGGCCATTATTACAGACCAGCTTAATGCTGAGGGACTTGTTGGCTTGGGAGTCCCTGCTACGGCTGTTCTGCCAGAAGTATACTCCCGCACAACTCTGACCGGACACTCAAAATGGCTGCCAAGCTGCGAAAACCCACGCAGCTGGAACCCACAGCCACCACCTCCAAATCCAATGTCCCCACCAAACCCACCAACAAGAAACCCAAAATGGCTACTCAGGGAATTGAGTCCCCTGAGGATGCCCCTGCAACACAAACGCAGGATATATCCACTAGTCCAAACCCCCTAGTGGATACAATGACTCTTCCAGCCACAGCCGCTCAGGCTTCCTCTCCACAGGAGCCTGCAGCAACCCAAGGGGCACCTACTTATCTGGGATCTTACTCACTTGAGGAGATTGCCATTGAAGAGCACCATCCACCCCAGGTGCACACTGCTTCTATCCCCTCACCCCAAACAACCGCCCCTCACAGCCCAACTTTAATAGTTGCACAAGTGCTGACTCAATTGCACTCCTCACCCCCTCCCCAGACACCACTTACTACTGGGAATACCTCTACTATTGAGGGGGAGGACCACAGTGCACCTGAGAACCCACAGCACAGGGGTTTCCCAATTCTATCTCCTGGTGTAGACAAGGAGCTTAGAATATCTAGTGAGGCTGCCACCTCCTCTGACTCAGCACATGACCAGAGTGAGGCTGGTAACATTGCTAAGACCTCCCTAGAGACAACAGCTGATGATGGACATTGTCCTGAGGCTGGAAGTCCCCAGTACCAAGCACAAGGGGCACATGCACCAACTGGTCTACACCCAGTGCCTGTAAATCCTGCTCTAAGCAGGAGGTCAGGTGATTCAGTATCAACTGATGATGACCTGAGCTTCTTCTATGATGTAGTTGCTCAAAACACCATTCTAGAGGATGAGGTTAGCAGACTCAAAGAGCTGCTGGCCAAGATGTCTCAGGATGCAAGTCCATCTGCCACCATAATACACCCACAGATGGCACCTTCCCTTGAAGGTTTCCCAAACACCGAGCCACCCCAAAATCAACCACCTGCCTCTGCTTCAGGCCCTACTTCTCAGGACCAGAACCTTCCTGAGCAAATAGGTGCTGCACTCCAAAATTCCCTTCCTCTCATCACACCCATGATCACTGATATAGTGATCAAAGCCATTGATGAGAGGCTTTCCTCCACATTACAGCCCTTGGTTGATGCTGCTGTCCAAAAGACTCTTTCTGCGGTACAAACCCCTTCCTCCATTGCAACCAAAAAGGGGGAGAGTACTGCAGTGAAAGAAAGGAAGAGGAAAAGATCCAAGGAAAAGGATGTGATGCAAGCCCAAGAGGAGGAAAAAGAAAAGCAACCTCTGCTCACTTACAAGCGAAAGAGAAGTGCTGATGATCACACTGCTGAAGACAAAACCTTGGAGGAGCTGGTCAAAGAAGCTGACACCACACACAGCCGCTCCATGGATAAAATAATTGAACAACTCTTCAGGCAGGGGTTTGACACAGCCACACTGGATAGTGAGATCAGAAGGTTAGAAGTACAAGAGATACAAACCCGATGGGCAGGGTATGATGCTCTTGAGAAAGAGAGGTTGGAAATAATGATCCGCTTTATTGCAAAATACTTGGGAAGATCATTAATGGAGATCCGCGCATGGACCAGGGACAGCATTCTGGCTATAGCCACCAGAATCTGTCTGTCTGAGCAATTCAACAAAGGGATTATTATGGAAGCCCTTGATGAGGCTGGGGCTGGTAAAAGGTTAGAGATGGCTAAACTCACAAAGGCGAAGCTAACTACAAGGATGCTAGATCAACCTTCCCTTCCACCCACTCAAACAGATCCTATCCCTCAAATCTCCCAACCAACCTCTAAGCCAAAATCCAAACATCCTCATTCTTCAAAACCAATTCCTTCACCAACTCAACCATCATCCAGTGATGTACCCAGAAGGAGGAGAAGGGTGCTGAGGATGGAAGAAGAAGAAGAAGAAGAGGATGGGTGTGTTATACACAAATGCGGAAGACTTGTCACCAAATGCAGATGACTTGGCAACAAATGTGGATGCTTTGTCACAAATGTGGTTGACTTGTTGTAAGGCCCCGTTCCAGGACGCTTACAGCTCGCCAATCATTGCTCACAAAACATACTATTACATTTAACATTTATAAAAACATCACAGCGGAACATTTAAAATAACTTTTTCTTTCATAATAACTGCTTTTGCAAGTTAATACAATCATTCATTACACATTTTCATTTGTTCGCATTACAATGCAAAAATAGTAACAAAATAATGCCATCCAAAATGCCAAGTAGCTGCCCCATGCCATCCTCAGCAATGCTCACCTGCCAACTGGAAAATTACATAGAAAGTCAACATTGTTGAGTGAGTTCTATTTTTTAAATAAAACATACTTTACGTTCTTTTAAAACATACTATACCGTCATACATGATCACACATCGTACGTACACATAGATGAAATCATTATTATCCTCTTTACTATTCATCACTTTCTTTCTTTATATCTTTGTCTCTTTCCAGATCAGTGTCATCAGCTATACCCCAAACGTATGCACACAGCAGGTACTGGGACAAAGATCATAAATGACTTCCATAACGCACATAGCCTGGCACCAGCACCGGGGTGAGTAATCACTATAAACCATGTACTATATCACTGGTCAGTCACAAAGACTGGAGCCCTGCATGTATCCTTAAGGGTTAGCTAAACCACACACAGTTGAGCTTACGGCATTTTAGAGTCGTGTACCTCCGTACATTTTGCTTGCAAGCCTTTCTATACTTTCTCTTTCATTAATGCATGCACTCTATCATTATGTTCCTCTTTCATTATCTTTCACTTCATGTTACATAATACTTTATCATTTCTTTCACAAATATAACACGTAAAGCCACGGGAAAGATAAACATACATCATATTAAGGAACATCACATGCACAGTCAACATCATCATACTCATCATGCAACATAAGATACATCATACATACCATCATGCATAAGCATCAAACGTACATCATAACATGCCCAACATGATATCTATGACCTCAAAGGTCAGCTTACATGAACCCCCGGGAGCATGCCAAGCCAAATCCTAAATCTCACTTTTCCCCAGAAAGTCGAACTATTTTAAGCGTTCATCCACATTAGCCTTTTGTTCATCCGCATTTGTTACAGTTCATCCGCATTTGCTATAGCTCATCCGCATTTGCTATAGTTCATCCGCATTTGCTATAGCTCATCTGCATTTGCTATAGTTCATCCGCATTTGTCTTTTGTTCATCCGCATTTGTCATTCTTCATCCGCATTTCCCACACTTAGTCAATGTTCATCCGCATTGACTTTCATACTCTTCCGCATTGACTTTTATACTCTTATTCATTAACTTTCATACACTTCCGCATTAACTTTCATACTTTTCGGCATTAACTTTCATACTTGGGCAGATTTAATACTTAAACATATGAGCCCTATACATCGGATCTCAGTTCCCAAGCACCATCAACCATGTTCTGAGCTTAAATCTTACATTCTAAGCCTCAGAAACACTGTCATAACATCACTAAGCAAGAACATAGCCCAACATCACCTCATAACATCAACATACACACAGTCATACATACGGGTCCGAAACCCAGTTTAATGAAAACATACATTCATGCATTTCCAGTCCCAAAACAGTTAAAACCAGTAAAAAAGGGGTTCTAGAACTCACCTTAGCTGCTCTTGAGTATGGCTTCTCCCAAACTCGTTTGCAATTGAGTTCAACCGCCTAGAAACCCACTAAAAACATACCCGAACACAAGCAAACACACATAAGCACAACCCGAGGACATAACCAGTTAAGAACACCATAAAACATGAATTCTTACCTTGAATTCGCACTTTTCTTCTTGTTTCTCTTCAAAACCGAGAGTTCTCTGCTTCTCGCTACTCTCTCTTTCTAAAAATCCGAAAATTTTGTGATGTGCGTGACATATGGGCAGCCATACCACCTTTATCACCAACTTTTAAACTTGTTGTCCTTTTGTCACTTTTAACCCTATACTTGGGTTTTATTTCTTTTCCTTCTTTTTCTTTGCTTTATTCTTTCTTTCTTTGTCTTTAAAAATAACCGGGCGTTACAAGTCCACCCCCCCCTTATTTGGGTTTCGTCCCCAAAACTCGTTATTCCTCAAACAATCGTGGGTAATGTTGTCTCATCTCTTCTTCAGTCTCCCACGTAGACTCGGATCCCTTCCTTTGCTTCCATTGTACAAGCACAAGGGGAACCACTTTATTACTCAACATCTTTTCTTTTTGATTGATGATCGCCACTAGCTGCTCCACATAATTGAGTCGTTCATCCACTTTGATATCCCCCAGTGGAACAATCATCTTTTCATCTGTTAAACACTTCATCAGATAAGATGCATGGAATGTCGGGTGAATTCCACTTAACTCATCGGGTAATTCTAGTTTATAGGCCACCTCTCCTACTCGAGCAACAATTCAGAAAGGCCTTATATACCTTGGGCTCAACTTGCCCCGCTTTCTGAAACGAATGATACCCTTCCAAGGTGAGACCCTCAACATAACCTGGTCACCCACCTTAAACTCAATTGGTCTGCGTCGTTTATCAGCATACGACTTCTATCAATCTTTGGTTGCCTTCATGAAGGCTTTGATCTTTACAGCTTCTCAGTCGTACCCTCAATTACCTCGACGCTCCCTAATTCTTTCTAACCAATATCACCCCAACACACAGGTGTCCTGTATCTCCTACCATATAGCATCTCATAAGGTGGCATACCAATGCTTGCATGATAACTGTTGTTATATGAGAACTCAGCTAACGGTAGGTGGTCGTCCGAACTTACTCCAAAATCGATAACACATGCCTAAAGCATGTCCTCCAATGTCTGAATGGTCCTCTCTGACTGACCATCAGTCTGGGGATGAAAAGTCGTGTTGATGTGTAACCTCGTCCCCATAGCATCATGGAATTTCTTCCAAAATTTAGATGTAAAGCGGGTGTCACGATCCGACATAATGACACGGGTACACCATGACGAGTTACAATCTCCTTAATGAAAAGATCCGCCAACCTCTCGATGAATATGTCTCATGAATCGGTAGAAAGTGAGCACTCTTCGTCAGACGATCAACTATCACACATATGGCATCATACCCTCTCGGGGTACGCGATAGCTTCGTAATGAAATCCATGGTGATGTGCTCCCACTTCCATTCCAGTATATCCAAAGGTTGGATCTTCCCATTCGGCTTTTGATGCTCGGCCTTCACTTGTAGACAAGTGAGGCATTTACTCACATACTCCACCACATCGTGTTTTATACCCGGCCACCAATAATCTTTCTTCATCTTGATACATCTTTGTGGCACCGGGATGAATAGAGTATCAAGTCTTATGAGCTTCATCCAAAATCTTCACCCGTAGATCCCCAAAACGAGGAATCCATATCCTCCCGAGTCGAGTTCTAACACCAAGCGTGTTCTCACCTAATTCCGCAACCAGACCTCTCATTCTTTCAGAGTTAAGGTGATCTTCTTTCAGTGCCTCCTTTTGAAACTCTTTAACTTGCTTCATCACATCAGAGGTCATGATCATCTGGTAAGCTTTTACTCGAATCGGCTCGGGCCTTTCTTTTCAACTAAGGGCATCCGCCACCACGTTGGCTTTGCCCGGATGGTAATGGATCTCGCACTCATAATCTTTTATAAGCTCCAACCATCTCCTCTGCCTCATGTTTAAATATTTCTGCTTAAAGAAGTACTTCAAGCTCTTATGGTGAGTGAATATGGTGCACTTCGTCCCATACAGATAGTGCCTCCAAATCTATAGCACAAAGACTACAGCTGCTAGCTCCAAGTCATGAGTAGGATAATTGACCTCATAAACCTTCAACTGTCGGGATGCATAGGCTATAACCTTTTCCCCTCCGCATTAGCACACACCCCAACCCCGAGTGGGAAGCATCGGAATAAACCACCAGATCTTCACTTACATCGGGTAATGATAGAACAGGAGCTTGAGTCAATATCGTCTTCAATTCTTTGAACACCTTCTCTTGAGCTTGACCCCATACAAACTTCACATCTTTCCGGGTCAACTTCGTTAGTGGAGAAGCAATCTTAGAAAAGTCTTGGATGAATCTTCTGTAGTAGCCCGCCAAACCCAAGAAACTACGAATCTCGGATGGCATCTTTGGAGACTTCCATTGCATCACCGCCTTCACCTTTGCCAGGTCCACCATAATCCCCTTGAGATTCACCACATGATCCAAGAATTGAACCTCGCGCAACCAAAATGCGTACTTGGAGAACTTAGCGTACAACTTTTCCCTTCTCAACGTCTCCGAAACCTCCTGAATGTGACCAGCATGCTCTATCTCGCTCTTCGAATAAATCAGGATATCATCAATAAACACAATCACTGATTTATCCAACATCGACCGACACAGTCGATTCATCAGATCCATAAAAGCAGCTGGCACGTTGGTCAAACCAAATGACATGACAAGAAACTCGTAATGACCATAACGCGTGCGAAAAGCTGTTTTAGGGACATCCTGCTCTTTCACCTTCAGCTGATGGTAACCAGATCGAAGATCTATTCTTGAAAACCAACCGGCACCTTGAAGCTGATCAAACAAATCATCAATTCTCGGTAAGGGACACGGTAGTCAATACACATCCTCATACTATCGTCTTTCTTCTTCAAGAATAAGACCGGAGCACCCCAAGAAGAGATACTCGGTCTAATAAACCCCTTATCAAGCAGCTCTTGCAACTGCTCCATCAACTCTTTCATCTCAGTCGGAGCCAAACGGTATGGTGCCTTGGCAACAGGTTGGGCACCCGGTATCAAGTCAATCTGGAACTCGATCTCTCGGTCAGGTGGCACTCCTGGTAAGTCATCTGGGAACACATCTGGAAAGTCACACACAACCGGGGCATCAGACAGTTGTGGTGTTGGTGTTTCCATATCTTTCACATAAGCTAAGTAGGCGCTATATCCATGCCTCATGCACTTTCCCGCCACCGCCATTGAGATTACCTTCGGAATCATCATGACCTGATCACCATAAACCATTACCGAACTCCCGTTAGACGCTGTCAAACGAATCATCTTCTTGCGACACACAATGTTCACTCCGTAGTCCGCCAACCAATCCATCCCAAGAACCATATCAAAACCACCTAAGGTCATCACGAACGGTCTAACCAGAAACTTCTAACCTTCCAATTCCACATCACATCCTTCTATCACTTCGTGACATGGGTGTCACTTGGTCCGGCACCAAATGTGCCATCTCATTGAATTTGGTGGTGTACTGCTGATGTGTCATCGTCCCCGCCTCCTACTGTAGGAACTCTCTCTCAACTTTGTCCATTTCCTTGTGAGGACAGAACTCCACAATTACCAACTTATTCAACTCCGGCCATCTCATCCTCTCAATTGCCCAACTACCCTCGGCTTGGACTATATTTTCCCACCAACACAAAGCCGAGTCCACAAAAGAGTGAGCAACAAACTTTACTTTTTGATCCTTCCAGCACTCGCTGATATTCAAAACAGCTTCAATTTTTCTCACCCACCGGTGAGCAGCAGCAGTAGTGCCGTTACCATCAAAAGTAGGGGGCTTGCACCTTTGAAATGCCTCATAGTTACATCCTCGTGCCACCTCTGGCGCAGGCTCTTCTTCTTCCTCCTCTTATTCATCATCAGACATAACTATCTTAGTCTCGGGCTATCTCCTTTTGCCCGTAGGTCAACTTCTTTCCTTCCTTTCCCCCTCCCCTACAGCTTTAATCACTTTAGTCACTACAGACGGTAGGATCGTCTGCATGACCTGATTTACTTCCTCCACAACCGCCTCCTTCACTGAGGCTCTCAACTTGGCACTCTTATCGTCGCCCTCCGGATGAGGGGTCTCTGGTTCTTCATAAACCATCTTCTCGGCCCTAGGCCTTCCTCTTGTAACCCGTGGTTCAGCACCACAACCTCCACCACGTGAAGCTTTAGATGATCTACCACCAGCCATCCTCACACACATGCTAAAAGATTAAAACACCAACACGGTTATTCAAGGGAACAGCTCAATTTATGTCAAGTATAGTAAGTCCCTAATTACAGTGGCCAGTTGTGATTAGCCACTTACTTTACTCTTCATACCCCAAGCATTACCTATCCTGACTATATCAGTATCTAATTCTACCAGCAACACATAACCACATAACATGTGCACATAATACCGGTTAATCATTAAGAAAATACCTGATGGCACGCAGCTACTCGGACTAACATCCCTTCCCTTTCCGTCCATTTTCTGTTTAAGTCAATGTTTATTTTGAAATTTTACCCATTTCACTTAAACTTTGGCTCTGATACCAACTTGTAAGGCTCTATTCCCGGGACGCTTACCACTAGCCAATCATTGCTCACAAAACATACTATTACATTTACCTTTCATAAAAACATCGTAACGGAACATTTAAATTAACTTTTTCTTTCATAATAATTGTTTTTGCAAGTTAATACAATCATTCATTACACATTTTCATTTTTTCGCATCACAATGCAAAAATAGTAACAAAAGAATGCCATCCAAAATGCCAAGTAGCTGCCCCGCGCCATCCTCAACAATGCTCACCTGCCAACTGAAAAATTGCATAAAAAGTTAGCGTTGCTAAGTGAGTTCTACTTTTAAAATAAAACATACTTTACGTTCTTTTAAAACATATTATACCATTGTACATGATCACACATCGTACGTACACATCGATAAAATTATTATTATCCTCTTTACTATTCATCATTTTCTTTCTTTATCTTTTTATCTATTTCTGGATCAGTGTCATCAGCTATACCCCAAACGTATGCACACAACAGGTATTGGACCGAAGATCATAAATGACTTTCATAATGCACATAGCCTGACACCAGCACCGGGGCAAGCGACAAAGATCCCAACTGTATACTACACCCCAAACGTATGCACAATGCGGATACTAGGCCGAAGATCATAAATAACTTCCATAACGCACATAGCCTGGCACCAGCACCGAGGTGAGTAATCCCTATAAACCATATACTATATCACTGGTCAGTCACAAAGACTGAACCCCTGCGTGTATCCTTAAGGGTTAGCAAAACCACACACAGTTGAGCTTACGGCATTTTAGAGTCGTACACCTCCGTACATTTTGCTTGCAAGTCTTTCTATACTTTCTCTTTCATTAATACATGCACTCTATCATTATGTTCCTCTTCATTATCTTTCACTTTACATTACATAATAATTTATCATTTCTTTCACAACTATAACACGTAAAGCCACGGGAAAGATAAAATACATCATATTAAGGAACATCACATGCACAGTCAACATCATCATACAGGTGTAAGGCCCTATTCCCGGGACGTTTACAGTTGGTTTCTCATCGCACATAAAACATATATTTACATTTGTCTTACAAAAGGTTGTAGTGGAAACATTCAAAAATGACATCATATTTCATTATAAAAACTTTTGCCAAATAAAACATCATCAATCAGTTACAAAAATACATTGTTGCATTATATCACAAAAGCATTAAATAAATGGATGTCATCTCAAAATAGCTGAGTAACCACCTCGTGCCATCCTCAGCAATCATGACCTGTCAACTGAAAACACATCAAAGTCAGTGTTGCTGAGTGAGTTCTAGTTTTATAAATAAAATTACTTTACTTTCATTAAAACCGTTCAATACTTCTGCATGATCACACATCATACGTACACATAGATAATAACATTATTATCTTCTCCGTTCGTTCATTCATCTTTACATCTTTTCTTGCGCATCGGATATCTTCCAGGCAAATGAGGCAAATGAGGCAAATGAGGTGGTTATAACAGATCAAGGATTATGACTATGAAATTCATTATCATCCAGGCAAGGCCAATGTGGTTGCTGATGCCCTTAGCCAGAAGGGACGACCCAAACCAATTCGGGTGAGGGCTTACTAGATAATCATAACACCTGATGTTATGAAACAAGTAAGGGGGTTTCAAGATAAGGCATTGAGAGGTGACAAAGTCAACTCCAAAAGGATAAAAGGACAGGTTTCAGATTTAGGGGAAAACATCATAGGTGTTAGAACCCGATCTGGGCGAATGTGAATCCCTCTCTATAGGAATCTAAGGGTGAAGATCATGGATGAGGCTCACAAAACTCGATATTCTATTCATCCTAGTGCCACGAAAATGTATCAGGATCAGAAGAAAGATTACTGGTGGCTGGGAATGAACCATGACATGGCTAAGTCGTGAGCAAGTGCCTGACTTGTTGGCAGAGCACCAAAAGTCATATGGGAAGATCCAGCCGTTGGATATTCCTGAACAGAAATAAGAACACATCACAATGGACTTCATCATGAAGCTACCTCGCACGGCGAGAGGAAGTGACATTATATGGGTGATTGTCGACCGTTTTGCCCATTTCCTACCAATTCGTGAGACGTTTTCCTCTGAGAGGTTAGCAGAGCTATTTATCAAAGAGATCGTGGCTTGTCACGACATGCCAGTGTCGATCATTTCGTATAGAAACACATGGTTTACGTCCAAGTTCTAGAAGAGGTTTCACGACGCAATGGGGACTAGACTGCACATTAGTACGGCTTACCACCCCTAAACTGATGGTCAGTCGAAAAGAACAATCCAGACATTAGAAGACATGCTACGAGTGTGTGTAATCGACTTTGGAGGAAGTTGGGATGAGCACTTATCGTTGGTAGAATCATCATCTAACAATAGTAAATATGCCAGCATTGGCATGCCATCTTATGAGATGTTGTACGGTAGGAAGTGCGGGACACCCGTGTGTTGGGGTGACATCAGGCAAAAGGAATTGGGAAGTCTTGAAGTGATTATGGTTACGACCGAGAAGTTAAATAAGATTAAAGCATTTATGAAAGCCGCAAAGGATCGCCAGAAGTCTTACGCTGATAAGGGGCGTAGACCGATAGAATTCGAGGTTGGACACAAGGTTATGCTCAAGGTATCTCCCTGGAAAGGGTTCATCAGGTTTTGTAAGCGAGGAAAGCTAAGCCCAGGTTCATAGGGTCGTTCCGTATTGCCGCAAGGGTAGGAAAAGTGACCTAAAGATTAGAACCACCCGATGAGTTGAGTGGAATTCACCCTACTTTCCATGTATCCCATCTCAGAAAATGCCTAGCAGATGATGATATGATTGTACCGCTACAAGACATTGAAGTGGATGAACGGCTAAATTATGTGGAGCAGCCTGTGGCTATCCTTGATGGTAAAGAGAAACGCTTAAGGAATAAAGTGATTCTGCTGGTACGGTTACAATAGAGACACAGTAAGGGATCATATAACACCCGGTTATTTTTAAGGTTATGAAAGAAAGAATAAAAGTGAGAGAAAAGAAAGAAAAACTATACAACCCAAGTTGAGGTGTAAAAAATGTCAAAAAGGATAAAACTTTCAAAGTTGGTGAATAAAGGTGGTATGGCCGCCTAAATGGTCACACCATACCTTTTCATTTGATTTTTTTGTAGAGAGAGAAAGAAAGAGCAAAAAGCTTTTGGGTTTTTGAAGAACAAGAAGAAGAGATTTAATTCAAGGTAAGAATTCATGATTTTGTGATGTTCTTATCTGGCCTTAGCCTCGATTGTATGCTTATTTGTGTTTTTGTGTTCGGTTGTGTGTGTTTTGGTGGGTTTCTTGGTGGTAGAACTCAATTTGCAAACGGGTTTTGAAGGAAGTCATACCCAAAGAGCTGCTAAGGTGAGTTCTAGAAACCCCTTTTTACTTATTTTAACTAATTTTGGGGCTGGAAATACATGTATTAAACTTTTTATAGAATGGGTTTCTTACCCATATGTATATGTGTATGTGTTTGCGGGTGGGTTTTGATTTGGGCGATGTATGTGTTATGATAATGTTATGAATGTGTTCTATGGCTTAGAATGTAAAATTTAAGCTTAGAACATGATAAATAATGATTAGGGACTGAATATAGTTCTTTAAGTGTGACTTAGACTGCCTATGCGCCCAAATAGTGGCCCATGCACCCAACGATATAAACTGTCTAAGTGTCCTCATGCGCCCAAACCCCATGCACCCAAATAGTAGCAATGCGCCTAGAAATAGGCTGAATTTGGCTAAGTGTCCAAACGCCCAGACAGCCATGCGCCTGAAATTTTCCTAGAATTGGTTAAGTGTTGCACATGCGCCTCATAGTGCCCATTCGCCTAAGTGTTTCACATGCGCCTGTATAATGCCCATGCGACTAAGACTTAGATTATTTTTCTGATTTTTTAGGAAAAAATGACATATAGACTTTGACTTGAGATGTTCCCTAGGGTGAAGTTGACTTTTGATGATGTATGGGTATGTTATGACATGTATGATGATTTTAATATTATGTATGATGGTGCCTTGTATGGTGATGTGTTGTATGATTATGTTTATGTACCTTGTTGTGTTGTATGATGATTTTAATATTATGTATGATGGTGCCTTGTATGGTGATGTGTTGTATGATTATGTTTATGTACCTTGTTGTGTTGTATGATGATTTTAATATTATGTATGATGGTGTCTTGTTATACACGTGTGTGTGTGTATACACACACACGTGTGATGTATATACATACACATGTGTATATACATAAAGGAGGGATCAAATAAGAACTAGTTTTTTTGTGAGAACTCTAGGAACCAATATACATACGCATATAGATACGTTATATATAGACGCGTGTACACGAGTGTAGACGCATGTACACGCGTGTACATGCGTGTAGACTCATGTACACGCGTACACCGTGTACACGAGATGCAAAACTTATGCTAGCCAATCTAACCAATAAACTAGTCTCAACCATCACATGCTCAAACTCTCGAGTAATGTAAAACGATCATATTACAAAACCCACACTACTATTAATCATTCCCTCATGAAGAGGTTGGGTACTATTTTTAAAACCCACACTTCTATTAGTCAAGAGGTGGTTTCATCTCTACAACAATTTTGTGTTACAAACCATAATGCAAAAGTTCATTGTGATCAAACACAGGTCATCACAAACCCTTTTACGTCCCTCCTGTCACGTTCCTATAATGTATATAATCTGGATGAATAAGCTAATATAAATGTGTAAAATTTGCAGGGTGTGGGGATGGGTCCCCTAGGATATAATACCAACAGAAAATGCAAGGATTCAATGGACAAAAACCAGGAAGACTGGAGCTCAATCCAAAATAGAACATCGTGGATTTGAAAACTGAAGTTATGCAGGGTGTGGGAATGCATCACCCTTTTAATTGCACAAAAAAGAACAGAAACATCTTCTTTTCAAACTTAACGAAATATTCAATTTTGATTGTAGCCCATCCATTTGGAAATGGGTTCATTTGGGTAATTCATGTAAGGTTGTGGGCTGTTTTGGGCATTATATTATTTTCACGGGGTCTAACCGGGCATATTTAAAATAGAAAGGAAAAAATCACAGGTCACCTTGGGCGGCGAGAAATCAAGCGGCAGATCAGAACGGGTCAGCATATGGATTTCGGGTTTACACTAACCCCAATCATTGATTCATTGTTTCAAGTTCCAATCGAATAATTTGTCACAAATGCCAATTGGTTTGTTCCAAGTTCCAATCGACTTTGCATATGGTCAAGGATGAAATTTAATTGAATCTTTATTGAATCGCAGCTTCTATTTCAGTTATTGTTTCCCAATCTTCATCTTTTTTTCCATTCATTTGGGTTCCTACAAGATTTGTTGTGTTTTTATTTATCGTCAAGATCCGAATTCATGTTCTTCATCTGGATTCCTTACTGGTTCAGATTAACAAGTTTCTGCTACAACGATTCTGCTTCATAGATACGGAATCTATGAGTTCCAAATCAAAGTTTTAGAAGTTTATGAATAGAAGTGATGATGCAGGTAGTTATTGAGAGATGAGTTCTATTGTTGCAATTTTGGTGAGATTGAAAAAATATGATTAATCATGGATTTATATAATTTTTGGAATAGTTCTATGATTCTACCCTATCTTCAGCATTACGCCATTGGGTATCAACAAAAGATGAACAAGACTCATTAGAGAAGTGCATGGAAGACATACTTATATTTGAAATAATTTGGAGATCATAAGACAAGCTTAATATGATTATATACATTACAGCAACAATATTGTTCTTTTTTCGGACATGTTCTAGCCCGCATCCAGTTTTAATAGAACCCATCTTGACCCAAACCAAAACAACCAACTCTTTAAATGACCCGTCCTGACCCGGACTCATCCTGACCCGAACCCGTTCTGACCCGTTACCCTGCCCGACCCAACCCGCTCATTTGGCCAGGTATCTGTAAAATACAACACTAAACAACTGTTATTGGGTCTCAACACACAGCCTTTATTTACAAGGCATATACAACATATAACTTTATGTGTATATTGAGGCTTTTATATAAGAAAATTACAAGACTAGGCATTTATATCGGGATGTGACCAGACAATACAAGCTACAAAACAGAAGAGAGAGAGAGAGAGAGAGAGAGAGAGAGGGAGGCTAGAGAGAGAGAGAGCTACAAACCAGGAGGTTTGAACAATGGAAAAGAACCAAGGATTCCATCCACATCAATAGGAATATTAAGAGCGTGGTTGATGATTTCTGGTGTATACGTCCTCCCTTTCCATGTGTTGAACCATGGCCCACCCCCAACTTCTACAGCTGCCATATTGCTGATTACATCTAAGATAAGCTGCAAACATAAACACCAATGAAAGCAAATGTTTACATATACAAGGATAGAAATGAGCAATTAGGTGATTGTAACTGGAAGTCTACTCAAAAATACAAATAATATACGGAAAGTGATGCAATTTTTTAGACATAGTTGCGAAGTCAAATCCAACAACACCAAGCCCTATCATAACAGTACTTATATAGGATAAGTCTATGGCAAGAGAATTTTTAGGCTTCCTGTGCACCATTGGTGGCTACTTCAATAGGGGTGGCAATTTTAATTTAATTACTTCAAAATGAGTCAATTCTTTGGTTTGAGCAGGGCAACCCGTACAATCAAAAAGAACCAACTGAGCTACTAAAAGTGCATTTATAATGCATAAAATTTTTTAACTCATTTTGTTTAAGATATTACTTGGTAATATAAATTTGGACAAAACATTTATATCAGTCAAGTGGTCAACCTTACCTGACGTGTACAGACAATTGCCTAAAATGACATTATTCAAACTGTCTGAGCAGCCAATTTTGCTACATCAAACGTCATCTGAATCATACGGACAGGTCATAGCATCCTACTATGATAAATAAAGTACATGCCTATTATCCATTATCCTATGTTTAATTAAGTGCTTAAAACTTTACATTCCAATCTATCTACTCTTGATATAAACTAATATCCAGGCCTCACATTAAGTGATCACCGACCAGCATTCGCACCATAATACATGAGTCAGCTAGAAATCTTAATACATGAATCGTGTAAAACATACACACCTTCCCCTTACTGCCATCACGTCCTTTTTCCCAGAGTTTAAGGGTTAAATCAGCAAAGCATGTGTCTTTGCAAGCTGGTGCGAGGCCCGCCTCTGTAGTTGGAGCTCGTAATGTGGTCCCTGGGTCCTTGTTGAAGCCTCCAGTTCTACCTGTTCATCACAAATCCGTCTGTTACATAAGCAGCTATAGAGGTGACAATTTCAACTCATTCTACAAATGGCTAGATTCAGGTTGTATTTACCTCTAACAGATCAAGTGAGTAAACATCAAAAACATGGTTAAAACCGTAGCAGGTCCAATGGCTTGAATATGACCCTTATGTTTTTAGATGTTTCTAAAATGGGTATATCCAATGAATAATTATGATGAATATTTTATAATCTAGTTCTAGAATCATAATTGGTATGGAGTAAAACGATATGTGAACTCAATTGTACTATTTTCTCATTATCTAAACATAAGAAACAAGGACTACATATAGGAATCAAAAAAAGAATCTACAAGAATATCCCAATTAGATTGTAACACACTCAAGGGGCTGTTTGGCAATTTCTGAATGATTAAGTGCTGAACTAATAAGAGATCTGAACCATTAAGTGTTGAACCATTAAGATATCTGAACCATTAAGTGTTGAACCATTAAGAGATCTGAACCATAAGAACTAGTATATCGCTTAACTATTCAAAGGCAAATGTCTGACCAATTCAGATAAAAGGTCTTAACTATTCAGCATTAGTATAATGCTTAACCATTAAGAGGCAAATGTCAGAACCATGCAAACATTTTCTCACGAAACAAATAGTCTGAATCATTAAGTGTTGAACCATTCAAACATCTAAACCATTAAGAGGCTGAAACAAACAACCCCGAACTAACTCAACAATACTCATGACAAACAACCACACTAATATGTTTATTGTGCCCCCTTAAGCAGAACAAGGTGGAGTCACGTGAAGCTTGGACCGCAAACTATCAAAGTGAGAGGACGATAACCCTTTGGTCAATAACTCGGCTAGCTGGTAGGCTGTAGGAACATACCGAACACAAAGCATCAGTGACAAGACCGTATCTAGGAAAAAAATGTTGGTCAATCTCAACATATTGCTTACGCCGGTGAAACACAAGATTGGCAGCTAGATATGTAGCACCGAGATTGTCACACCACAAAGTAGGAGGGTGCAAGTGTGCAACTGAGAAATATGCAACTCATGTTAAGGACATAACCCAGCGAAGCTTAGCAGTAGTATGAACAAGAGCATGATACGCAGCCACAGTACTAGAACAAGCAACAATGTGTTGCTTCTTGGAGCTCCAACTAATGATGTTGGGGCCAAGAAACACACAATAGCTGGTAGTAGAACAATGATCATCTGGGCAACCAGCCCACTCCACATCAGAATACCCATGAAGATCATAACTAGTAGATCTGTGAATAGTCAAAGCATAGGAGCTAGAACCACGAGATACCATAAGATACGCTTGACTACAACCTAGTGACGATCGGTAGGAGTTTGAAGAAACCAAGACACCTTACTAATCGCATATGCAATCTCAAGGCGATTCAAGATGAGATACTGCAAGACACCAACAGCCCTACAATACTATTTAGAATATATAAAATGACTAAAGTCATCAAAGAAAGTAATAAATTAATGATATCCAGAACGAGACATAACAAGAGGACCCAATATATCACAATGAATCACATATAGTGAAACACTAGAATGTGATACAATAAAATGAAAAGGCAATCGACTAAATATAGAAACGAGTTACATTGTTTAGTAAAGACTAACGTGATAGTGGTAAAAATGCAAGCCTAAACAGCACGGGATCTGAAGGGTGACCCAGTCGAGAATGCCACAGCTCTCAAGAGGTGGAAAATATGACAGTTAGAGAGCACAACTAACGAGGACTAGCTCGCATGTGGAGCAGCTGTGGCGGTGTAAGGAACACACCAAGAACATATCTAAGTAACAGAACACACCAAGAACATATCTAAGTAACAAAACACACCAAGACAATAAGAAAAACCAATATGAGATATGGAGAGATATGTACCATCACCAACTACTACACGCTCGAAACCAGTGTAAGGAACAGTACCAAACACAATAGTGGGATCAGAAGTCGTGTGAGCAGTGGCTACAAAATCAAGAAATCCACGACTCAATAGTCTAACATGTATGCGAAAGATCGACATGAAACCCATACTGTGGTGGAGTAGCGTTGGAAGCCCAAGACCGAAGTGACTCAACCCAAATCCAAAAGAAAATCCAGGTCCAAAATGAGTAGTAGGCCCAAAGGCACCTAGAAGCTGCTTAAAATAAATGCCTGGTCCATAGACAAGCGGCCCATGAGATGTATAAGGATTAAAGGCTATTGGTCCTTAGCCCAAAATACAAGTACCAGGCCCAATCGGAACTATTCTAGCACCGGAAATACCTATACCAGGCCCAAAAGAAAAGCCATATGCATCACTACACCCAAATATGGGCCCTAGATTAAGAATTCTACAATACATCAGCAAGATTGGTAGCAAAGCGACTAGAAGGTTGCCACTTCGAACCATGCAAACCACCACTATGTCGACCGCCCAACTCCCTTGAAGCGATTGCCATGCCAATTTGCTTATCGACCATCGGCGGTCCTGTTACGAGAATGATCAGTATGTGCACAACGAAAGTGGCAATTTGAAGCTTTATGACCAAATTTAGCACAAATCTGACACACAATCGCCTTTGATGAATCAGCATGAGTTGGATTTATGGTGGATGCAATCATAGCAGCGAGAAGAGGTTGAACACTTGAGTGTCGCTGCTTTAATCTAGCTTCATACATGAGTAGTTTGGATCGTAGTTGAAAGAATGTAAGAGTTTTCTCCAGATTCTCAATATTCATAACAAAATTCTCAAAATCAACATTCAAACCTTGAAGAACTTGCAACACCAACAAATCATCAGAAATTGGATCTTCGATTGCATTCAGTGAATCGGCAGTCTTTATAGCTTCATTCTGAAAAACAACCGATTTTGTCTTTTGTTTTAGTAGATAGAACTAAGTTCATAATTGTGATTGCTTAGCAAAGACAATTGAACGAACGAAATTGTTTTCCACAAAGAAGATGCAGAAGATGAACTTCAAGCTAGATGAAGAATCGAGGAAGATGGAGTAGTTGTAATCAAAGCTTGCACATAGCCAGCACTCTTCTCCCATGCTTATCTGTCAAAAGAATTAGCAGATGGAACTGCTATATCAGATTGTAGAAACTTTAATAGACCTAAAGTCTTTAACACTGTGATGATTTGATGCTTCCAATTAAGATAGTTGTTGTCATCAAGCTTGATTGATAGAAAGTTTGCAATATTAGGTAACGAATTAAATGAAATTTCGGTTGTATTCACTATTCAGAGTTGTTGTCATCAAGCTGTATTCACATGAAGTGGAGAAGGACATGACAAAGAAGAAGATAGTTACAGAAGAAAACTAGTTGAGATATAGTCGAAAACTTGATCGGAACATGAAGGATTGCCGAAAAAAGTCGTCGTAATCATCAATACCATAAAACGAGTATGTGAACTCAATTGTGTTATTTTCTCATTATCTTAAAATAAAAAACAAGGACTACATATAGGAATCAAAAAAAGAACCTAGAAGAATATCCCAACTAGATTGTAACAAACTTTAACTAACTCAACAATACTCAACAAGAGACAAGCAACCACACTAATATCTCAAATAGATTATTTATAAAATTCAAGGGACAAAAATTGCTTGCAGGTAACCAACCCCCCATTTTGATAGCCAAACCCATTATAGAACACGTTTATTTAGCCACCTCTAAAGCAGCCAATATTATGTATTTAATAAGGTTGAAAATAATTTTGTTAGATTCCAAAGGATCTACAGAGTTGCTTTGTTGACTTTCTTTAGAGCTTACATTTGTTTGTTTATCTAAGAGAATGGGTATTGCAAGAGGAAAAAGGTAATAAAGTGATCATACTCACCTGGTGTGTTTCATTATTGGCGGTTACATGCCAGTAACCCCACTGAGCCACTTCCCATTCAACAACCCCATTCCAAGGAACAAACTCATAGAAAATACCTCCGAAGTGAACTCCAATCTGAAAAAGAGTAAAATATAGAAACATTTCATCAGACATTAGCTCACGTGGAGCTATGAAACCAACAGAAAAAATGATATTGTAAAACCATATTCTAACCAAACAGCCCAAATTTGGTCGCATAATAGTTAAAAACCAACAAACTAGTTTCAATCGATTAGGGTTCCATACAACTCTGGTATTCATCATAGAGCTTGGTAGAGGAAACTTGCATAAAAATCGTATATTATTAGTGTTTTTTTTCATTAAAAAGTTTGGTTAGGGAAAATTCATTATACACTGGTATGTTTATTTCCCTTGTAATATTGCTTTAACTTCTTGCTAGTTTTTATTAATCAATAATATTGATTTGTTGTGGCTAGCCTAAAAACATGAAAGACAATACCTTAAATCAAATTGTCATATAGTATTACTAAATTATCCTCGCAATTTTCCTTGTCATGTGGTTTCAAGGTATGCAGGTTATTTGTTGGGGGAGGAGGGGGCGTTGGTTGCTTATTAGACTTGGGTTTTGTATAGTGCATTGTGGGTCTATGATACAATGAGACAGCCTACCCTTGAAAAGTGTACAGTAACTAAGCAAAAAGGTGAAAATTTTGGATAAACATCCCCATGGATGACATAAATGAAAATGTGACTATACCGATCACGATCACATATAAAATGCAAATGATGCAAGCAACCTACAATTCTAACATGTCTGTAGTTCTTCATCAACATTTATAACAAAAGCATGAAAGATGAGTGATAGTGTTTCATACCAGTGCAGCATTCTCAAATGTTTCATTCAGTCCAGGTAATTGCCTTAATCCGCCTCCACAAGTCAAACTAACTTCTCCATTTGCACCTTTAAAGACATTACATTGAACCTGTAGATGTATGGATTTGTCACAAGAGAAATATTCTCTCTTGATATAAGATAACATACGAAGGATCCTTACCCAAAACCACTTTCTAGGAAAACCTGCACCCCAATTCTTCTCACTATAAGAAGGAGCATTTTGAAACTCAAATCTTTCTTCACCCCATTCTATCCAACCTGTAAAAGCATGTACAAACAACTAAGCAAGCATGAATAAACAAAGTTCAAACCATGGTTCGTAAAAGTTTACATTTAACTGTTTATAGGTGTCTGAAATGCAGATATTCAGAAAGCAAGTACAGTCTAAAGTCATATGCCAAAGAGTGAATGCATCACCAGTCCCCAAGTAGCTGAACATCAAGTCTTGATTTTCATTAACATAAAGTTTCAAATAATAAGCTTTTCATATGCATGAAAAATAGTTGTAGCTTTAGGATGTTTGTTAAGGTGGATTTGCACGTAACAAGAAAAATTACAAAAGAGATAAGGATCACAAGCTTTATTTTCAAAGAAGTTTAAGCATCCTTGCAGCATATTAAACATTAAAAAGGAATCAAATGAGTACTACAATAGTACAATTAGATGAAAGTTTACATAGCTTGCAATATCGTTGCACATATTGCCAAACTAGCTACAATCACTAAAGAAACTTAATATTACACTACAAATTTTCTCCTTAATAGCATTAACTAGATTACATAAGAAACTCTAGATTTTTAATTGAGGTGGACTTCGACCAATGGTAAGGTTGTTGTCATGTGAGCTAGAAGATCAAGGGTTCGATTCGTGAAAACAGCCACTTGAAGAATGCAACGCAAGGATGCATACATCAAGCTCAAAGTGGTCGGACACCCCAGGACCTCATACATGTGTGTGTCTTTTGCATCGGTTTGCGCACCATATTTTCTTTCAAATGTTAGGTATATTATTGATAGTTGTGGATTCCAAATAGACACCAACACAACCTAGATGTCATCATCAATATGACAAAACCATAGTTGTCACCACATGAAATCCTAGCCTGGCTTAATTATCCATGTAAACCCCCCCCCAAAAAAAAGGCAACCCTTCAAGACTGTTGCAATCAAAAAACCATCGCTTTGAATAGAGAATGCAATATTCGCTATTCAATACTTCGAATAGAGAATGCAAAATTGAACAAGATAGTCGGCCTGATTCGAGAGGGCTGATCTCCAAATTCAGATTACAAAACAAATAATAATAACCAAGACACCTTCACAATAAACAAGATCTAGATATATATATTCTAATTCTAATCGGAAGTTTGCACCCCACTTCCCCATGTCCTAAATTTTTGGATCAACTACTCACACTTCCTAAATGTTTAAATTAATTTTGAAATTAATTCCCGCCAACAGCTGGGTTCGTATCAATACTACCCACCCAGAGAAACGACTTGTCCTCAAGTCGGGATGAAATGGTGTGAGTGAATCTTTCTGATCTGTGTCAAAGTCCCACCGTGATCGCCATTTGAGTCGTACAAATGTCGTCGAAAACGCATCAGTCCATGGTGCTCGCCACTCATGTCTTCCGATGGCTTTAGGTGCAATCCCCACACAACGAGATGCTAGTTTCCATGGTGGCCGCCACTCGCGTCGCCCTGCTGCACTATCGATCTGTTGTTCAAGGTGTAGCTTCAGTTTGTTGAACCTTTTTAAAAACAACCCTTGTGTGTTTGCCTCATGTGAATTTGAAAGGCCTATTTCCTTCTTGTTGGCAACTGAGTTTGGCTTACTATTTGTTGGTTTGTTGACAACTGCTCCTCAAACAAACAACTCTTTTGTCTTTATGTTGCCATTTAATATGTGAATAAAACAACAGTGAAAATGGATAGTTTCAATGGTGGCAGTTGTTGTGTCGGTAATTTCAATGATGGAAGATAGTTGCTTTGGCGGTAGCGGTGGTAGTCCCGTAGTTTTGGCAGTAGCGGTGGCAGTCCCGGTAGTTTTGGTGCAGCAATGGTGGAGTCAGTAATTTTGGTAGTGGTGGTGGCGTAGTTGGTGGTGTTGGTTTTGCCACAGGACCTTCTGTGTGCACCTGACTTTTAATTTCTTCAGCATCTTCCCTCAAAGATGCAAGAATAGCATCTAATCTTGCCGCAGTGGTTGCTAATTGATCTACCAAATTATGGGTTACAGGTGCCATTCGATTTCCCGACAATGAAACCAAATGATAGAACCCAAAACTTCGAATAGAGAATGCAAAATTGAACAAGATAGTCGGCCTGATTCGAGAGTGCTAATCTCCAAATTTAGATTACAAAACAAATAATAATAACCAAGACACCTTCACAATAAACAAGATCTAGATATATATATTCTAATTCTAATCGGAAGTTTGCACCCCGCTTCCCCATGTCCTGAATTTTTGGATCAACTACTCACACTTCCTAAATGTTTAAATTAATTCTGAAATTAATTCCCACCAACAGCTGGGTTCGTATCAGAATCACATTACTTGAACTAGTTTATTCGTTTCAAAACCCTACTTCACATTTCACTATAGATTCGTATTTAGAGACATTGTTGTAGTTCAAAATGAAAAGCATCATGGAATCAAAATTCTAGGTATAATTCCCATTTGAAATATATTCTACTTAAACTTTACACCATGATCTGGTTAGTGGGCACTAGGGGTGTTCATCGAATCGAATCAAGTCGAATTCGAGTTAATCGAATCGAATAAGTCGAATTTTGAAATTTCTAAACTGGATCCAAATTCAATTAGAATTCGAAAAGATAAATCAAATTCGAATCAAATCGAATACGAAACTTTCAAGCAGGATTCGAATTCGATTCGTATTTGAAAAAAGTTCGAATTTGAATTTATTCGATTCGTATTTAATAAAAACATATTTAATCGAATAGCATTTTCAAAAAATTTATTCAACAAATTCAATCTCAAATGCTCAAAATATTTCAACAAGCGTAACATATGAAATATTACAAGTTTCAAATAAGTCAGAAAGGTATAATTAGGCTTTAACATTTTAGATTATATATTTTTAAACTTTTAATTTTTAATTTCTCACATGCATATTTCTAAATTAATATACAAAAAGAAATTTATATGTGTATTTGTAATTCGAATTTCTAATCGAAAATCACAAATTTCCAATTCCATTTGAATTCGATAATTAGACCTCGAATCGAATCGAATTCAAATTTGAAAATTCGAATCGAATTTCGAATAAATGATTTTCGACTAGAATCGAATTTCGAGTTTTTCGAATCTGATTCGAATATTGAACACCCTTAGTGGGCACCATGGAGTACATTTGCCCAAACCAACCTATAAGTTTGATGATTATTTGAAAATAGACCCTCTAAACCATAAGCCCTTAGAAATACAAGTTTAGTGATGTGGGTGCCATGGGTCCACAAGTACAAAGCACTTTCAAAAACCATCAACCACAAAAAAGATACCTAAGCACTTATAGTCTTCCTTCTCGGCCAAGATATGAATGTCCCACACTCTACATTTCGTCATATGTGAGTTTGTAATCAACTACTATCATATGAATGTGACATATGAACATTGGCAACTTCTAGAGCTAACAACACTAGAAATAAAGTATTTAAGGAGATCTAGTATTTCTATTGTGAAGTTACAAGCACACATGCATGTTCAAGCCAACTTTCTATATATTCCTACATCAGGATCTAAATCACAACCATAGTCACAGGATTCGCTAAATGTCCAGCGATTCTCGAATTGGTTCGAGTCGATCCCATTCGCATTCGATAGCGACCCAAACACTCGCGGTTCGCTCAAGGGTTCGATTGTGGTTTGCTCAGTGGTTCGATTGTGGTTCGTGGCTGCGATTCGCTCGTAGTCCAAAGAATTCGCTATCGATTCGAGAATCGGGTAACCAAGATTCGCAATTTCTATAATTGTGAATTCATGAATTCATGAAATTGGAGGGAAAAATAATTTCCCTCTAAACCAATCAAATTCTAGACTTCCAATAGTGTTCAATGATGAAGTTCAATCGAATTCATTGAAAAATTAATTTCAACTTCAATGTTCTAGGTTGTTTTCTTGCCTTCTCCTCTTTCAATTTTTGGAACTATCAGTTTGTTTAATGAGAATGTATGTTTTTTAGATATATAATTATGTTGCTTTTAAACATGCCTTGTTTTTAATTATTGTGGAGTGAACCGAATTGATTGGTACACCGAACTGGATCGAACGGAATGAACCTACCCCCTTACAAACCAGATTCGTGGCCCCTAGCGAATCGCGAACCCTTACCTCGTTTTCGAACCGGAGCGAACCGCGAATTAGGTGACTATGATCACAACCATGCCTCGTTTCCTTCTAGAAACCAAGCAGCATTTGTTGATAATCTCACGAGTCGTGTGTTGCAGTGTAAAAGTGAGCTTATCACTCTTGGATTGGTTGAGTGTATTGTAGTGTAAAAGCAACACCTTTACTTTTTTCTTATGTTTTACTTTTGTTTTTACCCATATAATAATGTGTTGCAGTGGTTAAAACCGTCCAGAAGTGAAACATTATATTTTCTGATTTATTGTTTTGTTTTTTTCCTATCTCATCCTTTAAATGATTTTTTATTTTCTTTTTTTCTTAATTTTTTTATTTGACTATTATAAAGGTTAACATTTACATTTTAATTTGTGTGGTATGCAAGTTTGTTGACCTTTAAGTGGGCTTTTATGTTTGTGTATTTTATAAATTATAAATGTGTTATAAGTATGTTTTGATGTTGGATTATTGATTCATGAGCTACTGATGATTTGACTAGAAAGACCTTATATCCAATCTTGACACCAATGTGCCCAATAACCTAATCAGACTTGCTAATGGTCCTTCGTATCCAATTATGGACATAATGTCGAGTAACATGCCAAACCTAAACTTAAATAATGTGGTTTATGTTCCTACTCTTCCACATAGTTGAAAGTTTGGTTGTCTATACATATGTTTAAAGTTAAACATGGTTAGTAGAAAACTTGTAATTTTCTTCATATGCTTATCTCCTTCCCATTAGACTGCTTTATGTTCAACCATTTCTGTTTTTATTTAATGATCTATGTGTGTGTGTGCGTGTGTGTGCGTGTGTGTGCGTGTGTGTGTGTGTGTGTGCGTGTGTGTGCGTGTGTGCGCGTGTGTGCGCGTGTGTGTGCGTGTGTGTGCGTTGTGTGTGTGTGTGTGCGTGGTGTGTGCGTGTGGTGTGTGTGTGTGTGTGTGTGTGGTGTGTGTGTGCGTGTGTGCGCGTGTGTGTGCGCGTGTGTGTGCGTGTGTGTGCGTGTGTGTGTGTGTGTGCGTTGTGTGTGTGTGTGTGCGTGTGTGTGTGTGTGTGTGTGTGCGTGTGTGTGCGTGTGTGTATATATGTGAGTGTGGATGTGCTACAAGAAGCCTTTTCAAAAGCAACAAATATATGTTTGTGTATTTTACAAAAGCCTTTTGCAAAGAAACAGTTAAGGAAGATGAATAATCATTAATTTAAATAAAGTAAAATATAAAATAATAAATTAGAGTTTTGCCTGTTGAGAGTCCGCCAGCCATGCATATTTGCCAATGAGGTTCAAATACAGGAAAAGCAGCAAGCCAACCAGCTGTGGACTTCTGCTTAGACCCTACATCACCCCAACCATAAAAAGGGCGTGTACTGTACTCCCAACGTGCAGTTTTTACAGTTTCAGCATAAGTTGTCCTGAACTTAATAGGTAAAAAGCTTCAAACAATCAAGATATATCTCTAGAAACAAAGTTTAAACACATGTAACTTATCACATCATTATCAGTATTTATATCCATCAATAAAAAGCTGAAACCTAAAGAAACGTTAACTAATCCTTATGGCATTTATGCCATTCTCCATACAAAGGATATCTTGGTTTCAAACTAAATCATTACGTGGATAACACCCAAAGTTACATTCCTGCAGTCTAACATACGTTAAATACTTTAAATAAACATGCAAATCTTTAGCAAACATAATCATATAAAGGCAAAAGTTTATCCACAATCTTAGCTTTAATTCCTCTAAATCAGTTTAAGTGGATTCTTTAAAATATTCACCGAAGTTGCAAGATAACTTGATATGAATAAGTCTTTAAATTGAAATCTCAGATCCTGTACCTTATGCCATTTTCAAAATACATCAAAATGAATTCTGACAGTTAGGTATTAGTGTAGCAGTTTGACGTCCAAAAACCACTCTTAACACCTTGCCAGTTACCATTGTGACCATAGCTTGTTTAGTGTTATACATAAAACTAAGTTTCAGTCATGACAATAAACTAATATACTAACATCTTCTAGTATATTAACATAAAGTCCCTAAAGCCATTCATTACTTTCTATGTTTAGGAAGATTTCAAACAGATGGAGAAAAGGTTGGGCTACAAGTCTGTCTTTACTGACTTAGCTAGGGTTCTAAGTCATATAATTGTCTTATGCCTATGTTTAGGAAGATTCTAAACAAATGCTACCACATACCATGGCAACATGGACTTTTCCATTCTACTAATGATTTATAGGCCAACACATGCATTCACCAACCTTCTAAGTAAACAAAAGGACCACTGTCGCATGTTTGATGTTATGTATGTATAAGCTTAGATGAGAGAAAAGAATGCAAAAGAAATGGACCTTCCATCATCATGGATGAAACCTTGATGCCATAGGGGACTAACTTGGAATCCTTCAATCACACTCTGATTAAATACCTGCATGTGTGAAGCTTATATATAAACTACAGATGCAGAAAATCGACTCTGGTAGAAACCCTTATAAATTGCAAATATTTCTAGTAGTAAACCCTTGATAAAAAGATTTATCATAAGGAACCAGTCTAAAACCAATAAGGAAACAACAATCAACTCATTAATCTATACTTAACTCACTCATACGTTACAAGCTTGAGGGTGTCCACATCATTGAAGTGTATCATGGGCAGTATCTTCCAAGAGTGTATCTTGCTCAGTTGTAGAAAGTGGAACTGAGGACATACCATGGTCATGGTATGGTTATGAACCGGACATCTATGTTGTCTTGTCTTAAGCATATGTGAAAAGTAAAAGAGTAAGCTTTGTCGGTAGGCCAGACATAACAAGAACAAGATCTCATGTTAGAGACGGAGGCTTAGACAAACCAAAGGACGTAGAATGGTGGGAATGGTGTGAGACTCACCAGACAAAAAGTGGAGTGGAAGACTCGGAAAGTAAGGAAATGACTCGTGAAAGGTGAAATCAAACCTCGTAAAGTGTCGATAAAGAAAAGGGCTGTAGCACTCATGGCCAAGTGCAAGAGTAACCAACAAAAAGAACAAATGGGTCAAGGTGCAAGTCACGTAACACCCATACATCACACCCTAATATATATGGGTCCGAGTAAAAAAAGAGTTTCGGGGAATAGAAACGATGTTTGACAATAAACGATAGATGATAGCATGCGGTTTATAAGTTAAGTGGTAGGGTAAGGGGGCAAGAGTGAATCATGACGGTGACAGTTCTTGAAATAAATGATAGATGATAGCATGTGGTTTATAAGGTAAATGGTAAGGTATGGGGGCATGAGTGAATCATTGACGATGGCCGTTCTTGAAATAATGATAGATGATAGCATGTGGTTTATTTATAAGGTAAGTGGTAGGGTATGGGGGCATGAGTGAATCATGACGGCGGCAATTTTTGCGTTAATCATACCATTCGTTTGAGGTGTATACAGCGTTGTAAAATTGGGATTGATGACCGATTAATCACCAATCACTAGCCTACCCTTATTCACTAAACTCCCCAGTCAAAGGTCAAAATTAGTCAACTGGAAAATTATATATGAGATTTTGAAAAATATTATGAGTGTTTGTGTATGTGTGTGTATAAATTTGAAAAAAGTTCATATAAAACTACAATCCGATTACTTCCAACTAATCCTAGTTAATCCCTAGTCGGTTCCACTGACTTGCGCCTATCGAATTTTACAACCATGGGTGTATACAAATAAGAAGACACATGAACAATGCCATGTTTTTTCACATATGTAGAAAAGTTGGTGGATAAATATTTTTCTGTTATGAGTGTGCAAGGTTTTAATGAATGTGTTCAACTAATTGAACCTATTACCAATAACACAAACCCATATTGACCAATTTACACATAAATGTTTTGAAATTGACCATGTGCAAATAGCAAAGTTTTAAGCAAGTAATTTTAAAGAGAATTAACCTGGGGTGGAACTTCATAGTTTGGAGGTTGTTTTCCTGTTTGCACAGTAAAAGAGTTTCCAAGCACTAACTCATGTCGTCCTGTGCATAAATAAAGTCAACTTGGTGATAAGACAACATATTTACAGTTTACAATGTAGTCCCCAAGCAGACAAAAAACTTTGACTTGTAATGATAACGTAAAAATGTGATAAAGAGTATTTATCATTAATCTTCATACAATAACGAAAGTATACATGTTAGATGAGGAAAGATTACAGCAAGCATTCAAAAGAAATATTGTGATGATGCATGTCATTTACAATTTAGTAAAAAGAAAAACTAGGAGAAGAGAACAACATGGATCATGGAAGTAATAAATAATGGAATTGTAAATCAAAATAGATTGTTATATGGAATCTGTATTACATGTCTAGAGCAACCAGATTTTGTAGTCTAAGAACATTAAACTCCACATTTGTTCTAATGTAAAGCAACATATATCTTTTCTGAAGCAGAATTTCTATAATAAGTTGGTAAACTTACTTCCCCAAAAGTTTTGAGATTCTTCAGTGTATTGGCAAATGTACTTATCATCAGCCCCGAGGATTTGAGCTCCCACTCCAGTAAACCGAGGTCCATACTGCGCTTGCTCCAAACTATTCAATTTCTTTTTGAAAGCAGGATTCTCGACAGAATACATAAAGCAAAAGCTTTGTCTTTGTTCTGGTATTGAAACCTTAAAGTACCAACCCTCAAAAAATTTCCTTGTAGTCCCATCAAAGTGGTAACTGATTTAAGATGCAAGAGTCACTTGGCATACAAATGGGTATGAACATGCTTCATTTTTCTTGAGGCAAAGTTTCATGAGAAATGGAGACATAAAGCAAATCATGATTTCAGCAAGTTAACCAATACAAGGTGGTCAACCCCATGGCCCCACCTTACCGAATTCTCAACTTGTAAGACCTTGTGTAATTGTTAGTGAAAAGCATGTGTTATGTCTAGAACAAAGTTATGGTACCTCATTTCTGTATTTGGACTTATGTTCTTTCAAGAGTTACACATTGAAAAGTATAATCCTACCTCCTTAGTAACAACTAACAAGTTAATGAAGCATGAAGTGTCCTAATTGACTGCTAAAAATGAATATATTAGTTTGTGATTTCATTGTTGTTGGGTGTTCTCTATCTAAGCAGTGTTGGGTATTTCCAATGTCAGAAGTTGTCAATAACATGATCCCGCAATGGTGGCATTTTCATTGTTCAGATTAATTTCTCAGTCAGTTTTCTCAGTGTTGTTGGTTTCAACTGTAGGTTGGCATGGATAGCATGTTTATTAGTATTCTCAGTAGGTGAATAGCCATTACAAAAGAAATGGTACAAATTCTAATCTTCCAGACAAGTGTTTTGAAGATGTTACTACATGGATTACGTTCCGTCTTCATGATGACTGATGGAAACATTTGCAACCAAATAACATCAACAAACATATAGGTGCTGGCTTGTTAGGTAACATAATATATATTATCAATTTCGATTGGCAAAGCATAACGCTTCGATCCGAAGGCCAAATGCGTTGCATTTTTCAAAGAAACGTTGATGGAAGAAATCAGTAAAAGATCAATTCAGATAAAAGGTTTGACGAGATGGAATTGAAAAGAAGAAATCACCCGCTATGAGGAGTACGAAGGGCTCGATTCGTAGGGGTAGGTACGTAAACGGGATTCACAATCTCCTTGAACTCATCAGTTGCTTGCAGTTCGACACCGGAAGAAGCGTAGATATCTGTCTTGGGAGTCGATTTGGCAGCAGATAACCGACGACTGAGCCTGGGAAGAGTCGGTTGATCGGCTATATTCAGGGAGAATTTGATATTTTGAACATTAGGTTTTGATGAACCAAGGAACAATGAACGGAAACAAGGGGAGGTGTTTAAGTTCATTGAAGTTTCAGTGTTTGGGGTTGGTGTTTGTGTGGTTGTACTCAGATAAGGAGAAGGAAGCAGCGTATAAAGGCGCTGGTAACAAGGCATGAGGTTGTACAGCGTAGCCTTAGTGCACTCAAATCACACACCTAGTGACCTAGTCATATCATATACCCGTCAAACATGCATAATTTTTTTTTTGAGTGTATTATTAATACATTAGATTTATTTTATTATTTTTATATTTTCTAACTTACATATAAATACAAAGAAAAAAATAGATATAATAGGGTGTTTCAATAATATAAATGGATGTATGTATAACCAACCTTTTGATTTAATAACTTGGTAATATATCAAACTTTATATGATTAAGGTAATAAAACCTCATCTATTAACGGCTTATATGGTTTTTTGTTGGGCAATTGTACAAGATACCTTCAATTTATGTATTCAATTTGGGAGACATCTTAGAACTTCATAAAAATATTCATGCCACTCCAGTCAATAAGAAGGTGTTGAATGCCATTTTTCTCATAGCTTGTTGGAGCTTATGAAAGGCAAGAAATGGCAAACAATTCAATGACAAACAATTCATTGGCAAGAGTATCTATTATTTTAAAGTGGTTGATGAAATTAAAGTATTGGGGTTCTTATGACTCAAAAGCATGTCAAATTTAAAAATTTTGATATAGGAAAGCTTATGTAAGTTCAAGTTCAAAGAATTAAAGTAGTGGGTGTGTTCTTTTTAATGGTATTGCCATAAGTTCTTATGGCAGGTGTGTCCCGCCCTCCCTAAACGAGTAAAAGTGTAACACTCGGTTATTTTAAAGGCTAAAAAGAAGGAATAAAAGTGAAGAAAAAGAAAGAAAGGCTATAAAATCCAAGCTATTGGACCCTGAAAGGATCATACATGCCAATTCAATTGTGAGTTGATAGTTGTTATATTGAAAACTCCCCAAGTCCAAGAATTAATGCGGATGAAAAATCTGCCAAGAAGAACCAAGTATTGACTAACCACATTTGTAAATGCGGAAGACATAGAACAAATGCTGACAAGTGTTTGTTCTTCCGCATTAACAAATGCGGACAGTCAAGAAGATATGCGGACAAGACTTGTTCATCTGCATTACAAATGTGGATGAACAGCAACAAATGCACATAAGTATTTGTTCATCCGTATTACCCAATGCGGATGACCAACTACTAATGCAGATGACAAGTGAAGAAATGCTGATCAAGAACAACTCATCTGCATTTGTCAATGCGGATGAACAGAAGAAATGCTGATGAAGACTTAGACTAGTTCTGATGTATAGGTCAGGGGTAGTTTAGTCATTTTGTAAAAAGGCATCTCGTAAGCCTATAAATAGAATAGAATACCTCGTACATAAGGTGACTGTTGATAGACAATCTGAATATTTTGTATTACATATTCTCAAGGTGCATTATTACCGTTCTTGCTAAAACCCTAGCATTTATTGTAATCAATCACGTTTATCAATATATACAAAGCATTTATGAGTATATTCTTGCATTAAATGTTTATTGATTGTTTGTTTTCGCCATTCAATCTCTGACTTGATCACTATATTCAATCATAGTGAGAATCTTAATCTCACCACCCAGTCAATTGGTATCAGAGCTTTGGCTCTCGGTTTTTTTCAAATCTACCCAAGATCTGAATAGAACTTGATTGATCTGGTGATCGAGTTACTAGTAGAGTGTTCTATCAACTCTACTTAGTAAACAGCAGAATATACTCATTTCTTCACCATCAAGAACAAACAAACAGTACCCACATTTGAAGCTTTGAATAGTCAGCTTCAACAGAAACTAAGAAACCTAACAGACTGATTCTGAGAGCTTGTTTTGGACAATTTGGACAAGTTGGACTAAAAGAACTTAAAAACTTATCTAATCTATATTAAACAAGTTAAAACATACTTTGTTAAAATGGATTCTCACAATTTTTCAGAACTTGGCCATACACCTAAACCTCCTATGCTTAAACACAAATCTGAGTTTAAGCAGTGGAAACTAGATTTAGAAATTACATTATAGGTGTAGATCCTGACTTTTAGATCTCAATATGCAAGGGGCCACACATCCCTGTTACTCTGTGTGTAGATCAAGCTGCCATCTACAAGACAACAAGAATACCCATTGAAGATCCGACTCTTGATAAATTACAAGAAAATCAAGATTAATCTAAAAGCTTACTCCATCCTCACTCAAGCACTCAAGATGGATGTGCTGAAAAGACTGGAGAAGTATGGTACTGCAAACGCAGTATGGGATGCACTGTGAATTATGTGTAAGGGAAGCAGTGAAGTTGCAGAGATTAACAAGGATAAACTTGTTAATCAGTATGAAACATTTCATCACTCCAAAGGGGAGTCCATATCTAAACAACTGCACAAATTTGTATAGTTGGTAAATGACTTTGAAATCATAGGAGTCATTTATAAAGTCAAGGAGTTAAACAAGAAAATGCTACATAGACTTTTAGAGACCTAGAAACAAAATGTGACCATGTTAAAGAACACTCTTGAACTTGAGAGTACCACTCTTGAACTTGAGAGTACCACTCTAGATATAATGATAGCCAAGATAGAAGCACCGGAGCTAGATGAAAGAAGCAGAAACTTAGGAGGACCCAAAGTGATTGAGGCATACAAGTTTCCATTAGAATCTCACTCTATGGAAAATGCAATCATTACTAAGGAGGATGATTTCATCTATTCTAGAGATCAACTAAAAACCACTGGGTTCGTTGCAACTCCACCAATTAATCATCCATCAACATCATCCCAAGCATCAGGATTCACTACAACTCCTACAAACACTCCTCATGACACAATATCTGAAGAACAAAAGGCAACTTACATGCTTTATTGCCAGCTTTGAAGCATATTTGGGAGGAAGACTCACCTTAGCACATCTAATCCAGGAAGACTTAGAAGACATGGATCCAGATGATGTAGAAGAAATGGATTTGCAATGACAAATGGCCATGATTGCTATGAGAGCAAAGAAGTTTTTCAGAAAAGGCGGAAAGCTCAGCGTTAATGAAAACACAAAGCTTGGATATGACAAATTCAAAGTAGAATGCTTCAACTATGAAATGATTGGCCACTTCTCCAGAGAATGCAATGCCCCCAAAAGAAACAACTTTCGAAGAAATTCTCAGAGCCAGTCATCCTCACAGCCAAACTCAAGCTTTCACTCCAATAATCATCAGCAGTAGTATCATCATTCACAACAACATCAATCATACCAGAATCAACCTCAACTGACAAACCAAGCTCATGGAAGCAGTTAGTCATCTGCAAATGCTCTCGTGATAAAGCAAGATGGAGTATGTGACTAGAGCCTGTATGTAGAGGAAGTCAAGCCTCAATTTCAAAATCATGCACTCATGGCTCACATCAACGATGGTCCATCCCCCATGCCTTCTGAGGTAAAATCTAACATGTGTAGTAAAAAATGCATTACTGAACTGCAAGGTTATAGAGAGCATAACCATAAACTTGCAGACAAAATAAAAGAGGAAAAGGTTAAGTCAGAGATGCTCAAGAGAGAAATAAAAGGATTTGAAATCAAAATAAAATCTCTTATCTCTGACATTGAAAAATACATGGTGAAAAGTATACTCTTGCAGTTGAATGCGCAACTGACTGAAAAGTTAGCTCAATCTAAATATGAACATACACTTACTAAAGTGAAACTGGAAAACTTTCAACTGTCTTCAGTCAAGCTGCAAGAGATGATTGATTCTCAAAAGGATCCCAAAGACATGTCTAGGATCAGGTATAACTCTTGTCCTCCACCATATAATGACAACTACACTGTCATGCCTGACTTTGTTACACTTAATGAGAAAATTGAACCTAACACTCTTGAACCAAAAAACAATAGTAAAACAGTTCACAAATCCTCAAAACCAACCAAATGTTTACATTGAAACAAATGAGGATAAAATCATATTAGGACACCCAATTAAAATCAAAGAGTGTTTAGACAAGGCAGTGAGTGTCATCAAACCACAAGCCCCATCAAGACAATTGTTCTATTTGTGAAATTCATACCTTCTGTTTTAAAAGGTAAAAAGAAATTTGTGAAGTCAGTGAAACCCATTACTGAAAGAACTTCTGATAATGAGATTATATCTCCAAACAATTTAAGCAAATCAGATAAGGTTTCACTGCAAAAGAAACAAAAGAGATCACTGATTTCAACGTGTAAAACTCTGTTAGACCCTCAATCTTCAAAATTAAGACAAGGAGTTGGTTTTGACATATGTAACAAGGAGCATGTTGATCAATTTGAGAAAGAGGTAAAGAAAGGGTTGAAGAAACAAAAACAACCTAGAAAATTTAACAAAATTAGTGTTGTGAAGCAAGCTACAAAAAGGGCTGATTTTGATTCATCCCCTAAGCAAAAGAAAGTAGCTCAGCAGCAAATAAGAAAATCAGCTGAGTCCCATAAATCAAAATCTGATTCAAGAAACAAACACATGTATTATGACATATGTGATATGTTCAATCACAAAGCAGAAGAGTGCTTTTACAATCAATATTGCTCTATCTGTGACATGAACAACCACTCCACCAAAAACTATTATTTTAACAAATATTGTTCAGTCTATGATATGAACAATCATAATACATCTGATTGTTACTTCAATCAGAAGGGAGTGAGAATTGCTCAGAACAAACCCATCTCAACAACATCATCTGGTAAACCTCATGTCAAGAGTCAGTTGCCCACCAATCATCTAGGACATCAAGATCCACAATGATAGGAGTAACACAAAAGAAATATGGAAGAGTCAAAGAAGCAACCATCACATTATTAAGCAAAGGTTTGACCTTCCAAAACGTAAAATGATTTTTGATAATCAGAAACGGTTTAAATTTCTTCAAAAGAATAGAGATCAAAGATTTCACTACTCCTCTGACTCTTCAATTGATGATGATAAGATGAATCCAACAAAATATCATAAGCAATCTCCAAGGTCACCTCTAAATAGATCATAATTTAGAGGAAAGTATCAAGAGGTCACCATAATGGATAGGAACGGGAAACCCAAGGTCATCATGGCTTGGGTTCCACATTCTAATTAGTTCTTTTGTGCTTGCAGGGTCATCCATATAGGTCCAACAACATATGGTACTTGGACAGTGGATGTTCCCGACACATGACTGGAGATCGTTCCCTCCTTCATGACTTCAAGCAAATACAAGGAACTACTGTGGCATTTGGAGGAGATTCACAAGGTGGAAGAATTACTGGTGAAGGATTTGTGACAAATGGGATGCTGAGCTTTGATAGAGTAAACTACTGTGAACAACTGAACTTCAATCTTCTAAGCATGTCTCAGATCTACGACAAGAAATATTCAACTCACTTTACCGACACTCATTGCTATATTCTGAAACAAGGATTTTAGATCTCTAAAGAATGGGTTGTCCTAAAGACTCCGAGGAAGAATAACACCTATGTCTTAAACCTGAATTCTACAACACCAATAGAAGAAACATGTCTTCTGTCAAAAGCATCATTTGATGAGTTCCAGCTTTGGCACAGACGTTTGGGACACAAACATTAAAAACATAAATAGACTGGTCAAAAGAAACCATGTCATTGGTCTTCCTCAAAAAGAATTTCATTTTGTTGATCACTATTCAGCGTGCCTCAAAGGAAAACAACATAAAACTTCACACAAATCCAAGCTGGTGAACACAAACAATATTCTATTGAAGCTACTTCACATGGATCTGTTTGGACCAACTCATGTTATGAGCATTGGAAAGAAACAGTATTGTTTGGTGATCATTTATGTCTTTTCAAGATTTACATGGGTTTTCTTCTTACTTTATAAAAATGAGGCATCCCAAATAATACAAAACTTTTATCATAAAAATTGAAAATCAACTTGATCATAAGGTCAAAAAGATAAGAAGTGATAATGGAACTGAGTTTAAAAATGAAAACATGAGTTCATTTTATGCAACCAAAGGCATTACTCATCAATTCAGTGCAGCTAGAACTCCTTAACAAAATGGGGTAGCTGAAAGGAGAAATAGAACACTAATTGAAGCAGCAAGAATAATGCTAGCCAATGCTAAACCGCCTATTACCTTTTGGGCAGAGGCAGTTAACATATCGTGCTTTATAAAAATCGAACTCTGATTGTAAAAGAAAGTAACATGACTCCATATGAACTGCTCTTTCACAGAAAACCATTTATCAATTTTTTTAAATCATTTGGTAATCCTGTCTTAATATTAAACACCCGAGACTATTTGGGAAAGTTTTCATCTAAGTCTGATGAAGGATTCTTTGTAGGTTATTCTTCTATTTCAAAGGCTTAGAGAGTGTTTAATCCTAGATTAAACATTATTGATGAATCGAAAAATGTTCAATTCAAGGAACATTTGTTTCCCAAATCTACAGATGGTCCCGAATGGTTGTTTGATATTGACTCATTTACAAAATCATTTGTTCAATTTCACTTGTCTGATGTAGGAAATCTACATTCAAGTGAAAATTCTCCAGGTGTAGAACGAAGAGATGACTTTCCATTGATTCCTCCTACATCTACTGAATACATGAATGAAGATGTTCCTCTCCAAGCTGATCCCATCAAACAACCATCACATAATCGAAGTGTTTCAACTGAAGGAGGTCCAAGCCTGTTACCATCACATTCAGAAGATATGTCAACAGAGATCAGAAATAAAAAACAAGCTACTCCTCCAGCTAAAACAGAGAGAACATCAAATGATGGAAGCAATCAAAGTGCTGCTGAAGCTGAAGCAGTCAATGAAACGGAGTCTGATTATCTTCATAATTCCCCAACAGTACAAGAAGGTGCCTCTTACCATAATGAACTGAACATCTCCAATCTTGATGTAATCATTGCTGATGACTCAATTCCAACCACCAGAATACACAAGAATCATCCAGTGGAAAGTATTATTGGTGAACTTAATAAAAGGGTGAGAAGAAGCAAGTCTAGTATTGCAAACATTTGTTTCTTCTCATGCTTTCTTTGTCAAATAGTACCGAAGAACATCAAAGAGGCTCTTCAAGACAATAGTTGGATTGAAGCAATGTAGGAAGAATTGCTACAATTCAAGAAGCAAGAACTATGGCAACTCGTAGACCTTCCTGAAGGACAATGCCCTATAGGCACCAGATGGCTGTACAGAAACAAAACTGATGATAGAGGGATCGTCATCAGAAACAAAGCAAGACTAGTGGCACAGGGTTACACTCAAGAAGAAGGAATTGATTATGATGAAGTGTTTGTACCTATTGCCAGATTAGAAGCAATAAGAATCTTTCTAGCATATTCTGCATCCATGAAGCTTACTGTTTATCAAATGGATATGAAGTTTGCATTCTTATATGAAAAGATTGCTGAAGAAGTCTATGTGAGTCAACCACCTAGTTTTAAAGATTTAGATTTCCCTCACAGGGTGTACAAGCTTGACACAGCCTTGTATAGTCTTCATCAAGCTCCAAGGAAGTGGTATGAGACTATCATCTTTTCTTCTTGAAAATGGATATGAAAGAGGAAAGATTGATCAGACTCTCTTCAGAAAGAGAAAAGGAAAAGACATGTTGTTAGTCTAGATTTATATGGATGATATCATATTTGGCTCAACAAACAAGCACACTCTGTAAAGACTTTGAAGACCTTATGCATTCAGAATTTTAAATGAGTGCAATGGGGGAACTCACTTTCTTTCTAGGGGTGCAAGTCCAACAAACGGCAGATGGAATCTTCATCATTAATCAAATATGTGGAAACTATGTTGAAGAAATTCCACTTGGCTGATTGTCAGTCGATCGGAACTCTTGTTGATACTAAAGTGAAGATTGGACCTGATCCAGAAGGCAAATCAGTGGATCAAACTCACTATCGATCTATGATCAGTTCACTTATGTATCTAACAGCGGTAGGCCTGACATTATGTTTGGTGTTTGTGTGTGTGCCAGATATCAAGCTGATCCTAAGGAATCTTATGTGAATGTTGTCAAGAGGATATTCAGATATTTTAAGGGCAAACTAGCTCTTGGGTTATGGTATCCAAAGAAAGGAGACTTCAATCTCTATGCCTTCACTGACAGTGATTATGGAAGATGCAACTTCAATAGAAAATCCACCTCTGTGGTTGTCAATTTCTTGGTCCCAAACTGGTCTCCTGGCAGTGCAAGAAGCAGACAAATGTATCTGTCTCAATAGCAGAAGCTGAGTATATTACAGCATCAGCCTGTTGCTCTCATGTACTCTAGATTCAAAACCAGATTCTTGATTATGGTTTTAACATCTTGCACACACCAATTCACATTGACAACATAACAACTATTTTCATTACAAATAATCCAGTTCAGCACTCAAAAACAAAACACATTGAAATTAGATATCACTTTTTAAGAGACTGTGCTGAAAAAGGGTTAATCAGATTGATTCAAGTACCTACTGGAAATCAATTGGTTGATTTATTTACTAAGACATTTGAACCTAGTAGGTTTGAATTCCTAGTTCAATCAATTGACATGATTAACCGTGAGTAAAACCAATCAAAACATCAAAAACAATTAAAAAACATCAGAAAATCACAAAAAGAAGTCAATTTTGATGAAGAAAAGAATATTATGGGAAATGATATAATTACAGTCGTTATATCATTCACTGTGCTTAATTTCAAAATTTGAGAGACTGTCATGACTTACTAGGTATGTTGGTAGGCTCAACTTGGAAGAGAAGATACATGCAGTGATGAATTAAAATCTTATTCAGTGGTGAAACACTCATATCAAAGTACAGGTATGTATTGGCTTATTTGAGTGTATGTGTGTGTAGTAACCTAACACACCAAGTAATGATACTTTATGAATCTCTTTCACCTACATCAAGTTTCATCTTTGTTTTGCTGAGCAAAGACCTGATGAAACAATCACATAGTGCATATGTACTGATCCAAAAGATTCCCAATAAGGTTCACACCCAAATTAGATGAATCTACAAAAGCAATACATTCCAAGTGAATGAACAAAAGAATCCAATCATGGATCACCTTCCAAAGTAAAGTGAAAAGAATCCCAATGTGGATCATCATGAAAAGGATCAAAGTAAAATAATTCCAATGAGGATAAGTGAAAATGAGGACTCATAACTTAAGTAACCTGGTAAGAAAAGTTGTGAAAAAGTTCTACCATACATTACATAAGGATGGTTGATCATTCCATGCTTGTGTGTGTGAGGTACATGTTGAATAATTAAATCAACCAAAAACATGATATATATCACTTGTATCAAAATATCAACCTGGTATGGGTTTAAGAGGACAAACATACCTTCAATCAACAAGTTCATAAACATGTCCATTTTATCATAAAGGATGTACATGTGTAATGTAAGATTGATATGATCCCAACAAAAGATATACTTCTCTTCATTATTAATAATCAAAAGTACATAATTTTCAAAAAGTTTCAAATCTTTAAAGTTTCTATCCTAATGAGGATATAAACTTTAGGGGGAGTAATTAAAATTTTTTGACTAAGGTTTTATAAACATCTTCTATCTTAAATACCTTCCTAAAACTTCAAAACAAAACAAAATGAAAATGGTTGTGTTGGTGCATAAGTTATACCATAGTATCTTAGCCTATGCAGATGCTTGGAAGCATAAGAAGTCCAAGATCAGTCAAATAATGGGAAACTTGTATCATATCTGGCATACAAGTCAATCCAAGCAAAAATTGATGACCCCAACAACAGTCAACAACTTCATAAGAGAATTCAAACAACTTCATAAAATAATTCAACCAGAGACATTTCTTCATAACAAGAAAAACAAAAATAGAAACATTAACCTTTGTTTAAGTTAAAAAGTTAATATAGGTAAGTGCATTGGTTAATACGGGTGAAGGTTGCCCATGCATATAACTAATGCGGGTAACTATGTCAAAGTTTGAAGTGTTAAAACTAATGCGGATAAGGATTTTGCTCTATCGCATTTGTGTCTAACAAGTATACATGAAAATTTTAAAGTGTTAAAACCTATGCTGAACCAAAGTGTTCTACTGCATTTGCTAAATGCGGATGATAATTACACTTCCGCATTTGTTTCACTCATCCGCACTTGTGGATATGTGCAATCAACACTTTTCATGTACATTCAAAAGGAATAACAAATGCTTAATCTCTTCTGTCACCATGAATGATGATCAAGTAAATGTGGAAATTTTATCTACCGCATTTGTTACAGTGAGCAAATGCTAAACAAGTTTGATCAGCCGCATTTGCTACAGTGAGCAAATACTGAACAAGTTTGATCAATCGCATTTGTTATAGTGCACAAATGCTTATGAACTTAGTTCTTTCGCATTTTCACAGTTCACAAATATGGATAGAAGAAAACTTAAGTATTCAAACTTCCGCATTTGCTACAGTGTACAAATATGGATGTCCAAACTCATAAGTTTTACTCTTCCGCATTTACAACTGTAAACAAATACGGATGTATAAAACCCTTCCGCATTTGCTACAGTGTGAACTAAACTTGACCGCATTTGTTCTGAAACTTGTGAAAACTTGTAATTGTTATTATTTGACTATTTAAAGCACATTCAAAAGGTCATTTAATACTTTTAAAATTTGAGTGACTACAAAGTGCGATGAGTGAAAACACACTATTCATCTTCTTCAATCATCATCATCTTTAACAATCAAAGATATTAGTCTCATCAATTCTGTACTCATCTTCAATTCTACTCAACCATAGTATCGAACAGAAGGTGAAACATTCAACATTTTGTAACCTAAATGTCGAACACTAGAAATGATGATGAACTTAGAACCCTAGGTTAATGAAGAATACTTAAAATCAGACCCATTCTAAGAAAAGATGAACATTTTCGACTTCAATAAACATGCAAACTAAGAAGAATATCAATGAACAAGAAAAATTCATAATCATGTTCATCATATGAACAGAGGATGATGAATGTGAAAATGTCAAAATCAGTTCTTGAAATAAAATTAGATTAAGGGTCAAACAACATCAAAAGATCATCTCTTCAAACATGATAAACAAAATTAACAATGAATAATTCTTGAAAAACATCAAAATTTGAAGTGATTTCTATAGAAAAATACATTCAAATACTCATCATTCACCATCAAAAGTCAAACTGATAAAGTATGCATAATGTAGATCATATACTTTCATCAATCTGACTCACATGCCTCTAATGCAGGGTAAATGGCTAATCTTACATGGAGCAAACTCCATAATGTCAGTGGTTACTTAGACCCTGATGTGCCTAAGGCAGAAGGACTTAGAGACATGATAAGATTTATCTCTACTACAAGAGTAGCCTATGCCATCATTGTTAGACCTATTATCTATGAAAGATATATTAGGTCATTCTGGAGTACTGCAGAAGTAACTGTGTGGATGGTGAAAAGACTCTAACAGGATGAATTACTGATGATCATTCTCTAGTCATCACTGAACAAACTGTGAGACAGTGTCTACAGTTTGGTGATGATGCTAATGCTCCTACTGAGTTGGAAGATGAAGACATTACCACTTTCTTTGCTGAAATTTGATATGAAGGAGGTTATGAGGAAAGCAGATAGTAAAGGGAATGGTAGACTTACCATGGAGATTTCTGATTCACCTATTTCAACATTGCTTGTCCAAAAGAAAGACAGGATGGAATGACATTCCTGTGATTAGTTCTTCAGCCATATGTGCCTTATGTACCAACAGACCATTCAACATGTTAGCATATGTGTTCAATGGCCTAACCTCAAACATACAGGAAGGAAGAAGGTATATGTTCCTGATGTACCCAAGATTTTTGCAATGTTTAATCAATGAAGCCTTTCCTGATCTAGTACTTGAAGGACTACTTTGGACATTCCTCACTATGATGCCAAGTCCTACAAGTATATCAAGAAAAGAGATCCAAGAAATTTCTATAATGGAGCACACTCTCCTCTATTACCATGGATGCTTTAGTAGATCAATCTGGAGGAACAAATAGAAGAACAGGAGGCTCTGTTGATAAGCCCATTCAAGAAGAAATACCAGCTGCTCAAGATCAGCAAGCTGCTGATGAGCATGTTGAGGAAAGATTAGAAGGTCATAGGTTAGTGTCACCCTAGATGGATGTAGGGGGTGATCTTCACATTGCACCTCATATTCATGACATGGCATCTTCCTTTGTACCATCACCAATACCATTATCCCACAAAACACCAACTACTTCACTTCATAGATCACCTATCCTATCACGACATGCACAACCAATTATTTCTCCACCAATATATCCACTCATCACTTTCCAATATCACCAACTCAACCATCCCCTGCCAATACTAAACTACTGAATTTGGAGATTCTGCTAGCTCATCTCAGAAATCCAAATCATCTTCTGATGAGGAGGATCACCCTAGACAATTTCCTGTAAAGAAAGCAATTTCTGAGGCAGCTTCTTAGAGAGCTATGCTGTATCAGGGGTGAATAAACCAGATGAAAAGGATGAGCTTATCTCTGAACTTTTGCAAAAAGTTGCAAAGATGTAAAAATTATTGAACAGAAAATCAAGCATCATTCAAGACAGATTGTTAGAATTTGATGAGAAGGAGGCTGAACTGAAAGAAAAGAAAGAAAAATATGAGGCTGAAAAGAAAGATAAAGAAAAGGAGATAGAGAACTTAAAAGCTGCTCTTCAATAATCAAGGAATGAGATAAGTGGTCATGTGAACACTTTTTCTATTCAAACAGTTGCCATGGAAGAGCAAGAAAAGCATATTGAAGAACAATATGAGATTATTATAAACTTGCAGAAACAAAAAGAATTTCTGAACAAAAGAGTAGCTAAACTTGAGATGTTTGTTGAAATCAAGAGGAAGGTTGAATAAGAAGCAAAGAATTAGACAATTTAGCAAGAACTCAATTGATATTCAATGGAATAGTACACGGTTATAGAGAGAGAGAGAATTCTGCAAAAGAAATATTTCATTCAAATGCTTTCGTGGTGGCTGAAAGTCACACGTTACAATTAGGTCAACATTCCTTATATAAGGAATGTGACGTCTTCTGATGTCACTTGATAGTGACATCTAATAGAATTATACAACAACTGAAACTATGCAAACTACTGAGAATGTTCTCAACACTAATCACATCTCAGAGAATGCTAAGTACAAGAATATAAAACTACTGAACTAAAACTACTAAAACTATAAACTACTGAAAGGCAAATTACAAGTACTAAAAAGGAAAACCATCATAACTACTGAAGTTATTAACTTCAGCTGTTGTGACAATTACTGATCACTCTGGTCTTCAGTCTTTGTCTTCAGTCTTTGTTCTTCAGACTTTTATTTCAGACGTTGTCTTCAGCTGATAGCTTTAGACTTTGTCTTCAGTACTTTACTTTCAGACTTTGTCTTCAGTAGAAATCTTCAGATCTTGTCTTCAGACTTTGTCTTTAGACCTTGTAATCAGCTGATGTCTTCAGCTGTTGTGATCTTCTTCAGCAGTTGTAATGTCTGTGGGACTTGGAGGTTTTTCTGATTAGGCTCATTGGTTCTTTTGGTCCAACAAACTCCCCCTGAACCAATGCAGCCAAAACCTCTAAGTTTATTGATGATCCCACTTATTCTTTGGCAGAAACACCCTCTTGATCAGCTTCAGAGGTAATCATGTAAGCACAGGCCGAGAAAAGGTTTCTGATCTTTTGATTGGCTAAGTGTGGAAGGGAACTCTGTCTTGGGGAAACTGGACACAGAGTCTTGTCCCAACCATGAAACCTAATTCTCATTAGTGAGTCTGTAAGACTCTCTTGCATAGGCCTCAAGGAGAACAACTTGTTCCTCCTTGGTGAGTTCTTCTGCTTCTCGCTCAAAGAAGAACTCAAGGCCATAATATTCAGAGAGATACCTTACTGTCTTCCCATTTTTCAACTCAACAGTTGTGATCTCTTTGTATGCGAATTCATCTGGATGAGAGCCTTCTAGCAACAACTGGAGTTCACTCTTTTGAATATCTTCAAGTCTCTTGTATAACAGCCCCTTCTTGATCATTTTGTTCTCAAGTAGAGATTGAGGGGTTGTCTTTGAGTTGTGTGCTCTCTTGAATTCTTCTATAATCTCCCAGGGTGAGACTACCATAGCCAACATAATTGCAGCATTCAAAGACTTTTTCACTTGGCCATGATATCTACTTGGTATGTTCTTCTTGTGTATTCTGGAACTTACCCTGGGGTTTGGCCAAATCCTCACTCTTTCTCTTTGATGTTGGAATGTATGCCTAAGAGTGTACAGCTTCAGAGCTTGTTTCTTCATTGCTTGAATGGATGAGGACTGAGGGAAGTCCTTGTCAACCATTTTAAGAAATTGCTCATCATGTTGCTTCTGCTGTTCTACTTCTTCAATCTTCACTTTCACCATTTTCATTTGCAAGTCAGGTGTGATCATCTGTTGACTTCTGGGCTCAGGTGTTTTAAGTTTGAGAACAACAGAGATTGGCAGACTGTCTTCATTCTCATCCTCTTCTTCTTCTTCTTCTACCCACAACACATTTCTCCTCCTTCTGGGTGTATCACTGGGTGTGGTTTGAGATGGTTTTTGGGGTAATGGAATTGGTATTGTGGGTTGAGTTGTGGGTGGTTTTGGTTTAGGGATAGAATTGGCAGATTTTAGAGATGATTGCTTTGAGGGTTGTTTTTGAGTAGTGGTGAGTTTGACTTTTGAGAGCTTTGCAATCTCAGTTCTCTTCCCAGAACCTACTTCATCCATTGCTTCGATGATCAACCCTTTGTTGTAGCTTCCAGCAGAACAGATTTTCTTGGTTATCTCCAAGATACTGTCTCTGGACCAAGACTTCATCTCTATTAATGATCTTCCTAGATATTTGGCAATAAACCTGATCATAATCTCCAACCTTTCCATATCCATCACACTGTAACTAGCCCATCTTGCTTGAATTTCATTTATCTCTAGCCTTCTGATCTCAACATCTAAGGTGGTTGTGTCATGACCCTGTCTGAAGAGCTGATCTATTATTTTGTCCATAGATCTGCTGTGAGCTTCATCAGCTTCTTTGACTAGATCTTCTAAGGACTTTTCCCATCAAACTTTGACTCAGCACTTCTCTTCCTTTGTAAGTGATCAGCTGATCTTTCTGCTCTTTGTCTGTGCTCAGCTCTTGCACTATGATCAGTTGTTTCTCTGAGATCAGTTCTTGTTCTTTCTCCAACTCCTTTTCTTTTTCTGGTTCTTTCTTATCTTCTACTCTCTTCCTTTTCCTTTCTTTCACTGCCTTAGACTTAGTAGTCTCCCCCTTTTTGGGTGCATTGGGATCAGGGGCTTGAAAGGCAGAAAGTGACTTGTGAACAGCATCATCAAGGAGTGTTTGGAGATTTGAGGAGATCCTCTCATCAATGGCTTTATATACTATCTCAGTGATGATGGGAGTGATGAGAGGTAAGGAGCTTTGAAAGGTTGCAACCATCTGCTCAGAGGGGTTCTGTCCCTGAGAGGTGGTGCCAAAAGCAGTGGCTGGTGGCTTAGTTAAGTGTATTGGCTGTGTGTTGGTGAACCTTCAAATGAAGGTGCCATCTGTGGGTTTATTAGGGCAGATGGACTTTTATCCTGAGACATTTTGGCTAGCAGTTCTTTGAGTCTGCTCACCTCAGTCTCTAGGATTGTGTTATGGGCTAAGACATCAAAGAAAAAGCCCAGGTCATCATCAGTCTTTGCTGAATCATCTGACCTCCTGATTAAATCAGGATGTACATGCCCTGAGTGTAGATCAGTATATGCATGTGCCCCTTGTTCTTGGTTTTGGGGACTTCCTGCCTCTGGACTTTGTCCTTCATTGGCAGTTGCCTCTGGTGAGGTCTTATATATGTTACCAACTTCATCCTGTTCATTTGCTGAATCAGTAGAAGTGGCAGCCTGACCAGATGTTCAACCTCTTTCTCTACACTTGGAGATTGAACATTATAACCCCTGTGCTGTGGGTTATCAGCAGCATTTTGGTCCTCCCCTCAATCGTTGAGGTATTCCCAGTGTTAATTGGTTTCTGGGGAGGGGGTGAGGAATGCAGCTGACTCAGCACTTTAGCAACTATAAGGGTTGGGCTTTGAGGGGTGGTTGCATTTGGAGATGGTCAGAAGCAGATTGCACCCGGGGTGAGAGACTCTTCAATGGTAACCTTCTCAACTGAGATAGGTGCCAGTAATGTGGTATCCCCAAATTTGGTTGCAACAGGATCCTATGGAGAGGATACCTATGCGATTTCAGCTGGTTGAGTCTCTGACATGACTGGGGGGTTAGAACCAGTATGTGTTTCCTGTATTGGTGGTACAGGGGCATCCGCAGGGGACTCATCTCCCTGAGTAGCCTTTTTGGGCTTTTGGGGTTTGGGTTTGGTGGGGACTTTAGATCTGGAGGTGGAGGCTGTGGGTTCCTTCTGCTTGGGTTTGAGCAGCAGGGCAGCCCCTGTGAGAGTAGGGTCAGAGTTATGTCTGGAGTATACCTCAGCTAAGATAGCTGGAGCAGGGACTCCAAGACCAACAAGGCCTTCAGATTTTAATTGATTTAAAATTATGGCCATCAGAAACCTGGGATATAGTAGCCATCTGTTTGTCACAGGTTTCTGAGCCAGATCCTTAAGTTCCAGAAACACTATCTTAGAAAAATTTAGATTTTGTCGTTCAAAGATAGAGTACAATACCTGTTGCCATCTTGAGGACATCTGATCCCATGAAGATGTCTTTGGAGCAAGGCAGACATTTACCATGTGGAAGATAAGTCTTTCAGCATCATGGAAGTGCCTTTTGAGAATGGTTGTAACACTTAAGTCCCCTTCATACCCATTGTTGATGAAAGACATATCAATGGTGCCTTTCGGGTATTCTATAATAGAGGTGGCATCATGCAAATTTAGGGTTTTACGAATGATGTCAGGGGTGATTACCACCTGTTTCTGGTTGACCAACGACTGGAGAGTGATTTGGCTATCATTTTCACTAGTTGTTACAGAGACGTGGTCCAGAATTGGTTTAAAGAATCGGGGTATATGGTAGGATTCAAAAGAAAAAGCGGTATGTATTGGAATCCACCATAAGATCGATGGCATTATCAAATTTGTTCCAAAAGGCCGATTTCGAGAGGTAGGCAACACAGTTGTGTCTGGGTTTGAGTTTCATGGTCGCCATTGTTGAGAGAAAAAAGGATTGAAAACGGCTAATGAAACGTTCGACTATAAGTGCAGGTATTTATAGGTTAAGAAAAAGGCTGAAAAGAAAACGACTGAAAGTGTTGGTGTTGTCATTAGTTGTATGAAAACCACTGAAGACTTGGTTTTAACTATCAGACATTTGAAACATCTGAAGACTTGGTTTTGGTCATCAGTAGTTATGAAACTACTGAAAACCTTGGTTTTGGCTTCAGGTGTAGGAAACAACTGAGGACTGGTGTTAGTCATCAGTAGTTGTGAAACTACTGAAGACATGGTTTTGTCATCAGTTGTTTAAGGTGAAACACAGTTTGTGGAAACGATTGAAGAGAAAATTCTCATAAGTAGTTTTCGTCAATTCTTAGCTTCAGCTAGTTTCATACTGTCCTCAACACTTACTCATCAGACTTTTTAGCTGTTTTCAGTTGTTTCATAGGACATCAGTACTATCTCTTTTTACTGACATCAGTAGTTATAACTACATCAGTTTATTTTAAAGAAAGTACAGTACTTTTTAAGTAATTTAGTCTTCAGTAGTTATGAAACCAATGAGAATAAAACTTATCAGTACTTATTTGTGACATGTTAATATGAGTCATCAGTACTTGTTTACTGAGATCATCAGTAGTTGTCACTTATTCTAGCTGCAGCATACCAAGCCGTAACACAAGGTTTTGGAAAGTTGAACTGTCCAAAGGCTTAGTAAATATATCTGCAAGCTCATCAGCACTTGGCACAAACTTTGGATCAATCAGACCTTTTTCAAAACAATCCCTAATAAAATGGTGTCTGATCTCTATATTTTGGTCCTAGATGCTGGACTGGATTTTTGACAATACACAGAGCTGAAGCACTATCCATTAACAATGGAGTCTTAGTCTCTGTTATGCCATAATCCAATAATTGGTTCTGAAGCCAGAGTACCTGAGATGTACAACTTGTAGCAGCAATTTACTCTGCTTCAGCACTGGATGTAGCAACATATGTTTGTTTCTTACTCTGCCAAGAAATCAAACAGTTGCCTAGGAATTGACATCCACCAGAAGTTGACTTTCTGGTTAACTTACACCCTGCATAGTCACTATCAGAAAAAGCAACTAATTTGCAAGAGTGTCCAGCGAAATACCAAAGACCTAGAGATTGTGTACCTTGCAGATATCTAAAGATCCTCTTGACTGCAATCAAATGAGACTCTTTAGGAGCAGCCTGGAATCTAGCACAAACACAAGTTGCAAACATAATATCTGGTCTAGAAGCTGTTATGTGCATCAAGGACCCAATCATACATCTGTAAAGTGTTTCATCAACAGCTTTACCTTTCTGATCTACATCCAGTTGTGTGGTGTTGCACATGGGAGTAGAACAGGGCTTACAGTTATGTAAATCAAACTTATTCAAAAGTTTTTTTGTATATTTTGATGATGAATAAAGGTTCCATCAGCCTTTTGTTTGATTTGCAAGCCTAGAAAGAACTGCAATTCTCCCATTGCACTCATTTCAAACTTTTGTTTCATTAAACTTGTAAAATCATCACACAACTGGGGATCAGAGGATGCAAAAATTATATCATCAACATAAATTTGAACAAGTAGCTTATGTTGATCCACTTTCTTAATAAACAAAGTTTTATCTATGGAGCCTCTAGTGAAATTATTTTGAAGAAGAAAATTTGAAAGTGTTTCATACCAGGCTTTAGGAGCTTGCTTCAACCCATAAAGAGCCTTATCAAGTTTATACACCCAATCAGGATGTTTATTGTCCTCAAAACCTGGTGGTTGACACACATAAACCTCTTCTTTTATTTTTCCATATAAAAAGCACTTTTGACATCCATTTGAAAAACTTTAAGATTGTGGAATGCAGCATAGGCTAAGAACAATCTAATTGCCTCCAGTCTGGCTACAGGGGCAAAGGTTCATCATAATCAATACCTTCTTCTTGTGAAAACCCTGTACAACCAGTCTAGCCTTGTTCTTGACAATAAGCCTATTTACATCAGTTTTATTCCTAAACACCCACTTAGTGCCTATTGCACACTTACCTGGGGGTAGAGGAACCATTTCCCACACTTATGCTTTTTGAACTGAAGTAGCTCAAGCTGCATGGCTTAAACCCATCCATTGTCTCTTAAAGCAACATGATAGTTCTTGGCTCTAGCTGACTGATGAAGAGAGCATAGAAGCAGAAGTTGGACAATTGACTTCTGGTTGAGACACCAGCATTGATATCACCAATGATTTGAGACATGGGGTGATTCTTCAGCTCTTGGTACACTATAAGATCAGTGCAAGTGTTTGTAGCAGGTTCAGCAGCAACAGATTTGATCCAGACTCTTGAAACCAAGTATGAGATGGCAATTCAAATGATGTAGAGGAGTCAGAAATCTCATCAACATTTGTTGTGGAGGGAGCTGCTGAACTACAGGAACATCAAGTTTAGTAGACTCAGGCAGTTGATCACTAAACTTGAAAAGGTGAGTACTGATATCATCATCATCTTCAGTACCACCAGGTGGAAGACTTGCCGCAGAAGATGATTTATTCACATGATCTGCAACAGTGGAGGTTGATAAGGAACATATTGCAGTATATCCAGATCAAACAACTCCATAGGGTTTTGTGAAATTTAATCCTTAGGAGATTCATTAAACTTTACATGCAAGGTTTCCTCAACTATCTTTGTTTTGCAGTTGAAGACTCTGTAAGCCTTGCATGTGGATGAATATCCTGCAAAATACCCTGCATCCACCTTAGGATCAAATTTGTGGAGTTGATCCTTTGTGTTGAGAATGAAACAAGGACACCCAAAGGCTTTGAAGAATGAAATTAGAGGAGCCAAATGATGTAAAACTTCATATGGAGTCTTCATCAACCTCTGATTTACTAAAAATCTATTCTGCACATAGCAAGCTGTGTTGACAGCTTCAGCCCAAAAGGTCAATGGCAAACAGAGTCAGCCAACATGGACCTTGCAGCTTCAATTAGGGTCCTGTTCTTTCTCTCCACTACTCCATTTTGTTCTGGAGTCCTTGGGATGCTAAACTGCCTCTTGATTCCCTTTGAGAGATAAAAATCATCAAGTGTATGGTTTCTGAATTCTGTTCCATTATCACTCCTTATACACTTGACTGATAGGGAATACTGCTTCTCAACATACAACACAAAGTTTATAATCGTCTGAGCAACCTCATCCTTTGAATGCAAGAAGAAAGTCCATACAAATCTGGAGTAATCATCCAAAATTACCAGACAGTATTTCTTCTTTGCCATGCTCATCACTCTCACAGGACCAAATAGATCCATGTGCAGTAACTGCAAGCAGACAGTGGACTTAGGTTCTTCAATAGGAGGGAATGAGACTTTGTGCTATTTTCCTTTCAAACAAGCAGTGCAGGTTTCATCACAGTGGAACTCCTTTATTGGTAGACCTCTCACTAAACTATTGTGGATCAGCTGATTCATGTTTTTGAGATTTACATGACCCAGCCTTCTGTGCCACAGTTTAGATTCCTGAGGAGAGGCTTTGGAGAACAGACAAGGAGGACCCTTCAAATCAATCTTCTTTGACAAATCCAGGGCATATACTCTTCCAATCCTGTTGGCCTTCAGGAGAGTATGTTCATCCATATCTTGTCAATCATCCTCAGAACTATGGAAGACAGAATCCTACAGTTCTGGCTTGTGAAAAGTGCAACATGCCCTTTATCACACGTCTGACTGACACTCAGTAGATTATACTTGAGATTCTCCACATGGTTAACATCATCAAATCTGATTTCTCCATTAGACACATATCCTTTCCCGATGATGTAACCCTTAGCATCATTTCCAAATGAAACAAATCCCTTCTTTCCTTGAGAGTAGTCATTAAGAAGAGAACTGCTCCCTGTCATATGCATAGATCCTCCACTGTCTACATACCAGATGCTCTTTGGCATGCTGAAGAACCCTGCATTCATCACAAGGAACTAGTTAGGTTTTGAGACCCAAACCTTTTTGGTTTTGGGTCTTTTTCATCAACAGATTTAACCATAACTTGTTTCTCATGATTAACAGCTGATGAAGGTGGAGATGGTGCTGAAATGGATTCCTTGGATTTGGGCTTCGAATACCTTTTCAGTGGTTTGATCACAGGTGCATCTAGTTGGTTAACTCTCCCCAACAAATGCTGAACCATCATAACAAGTTGTGTCTGATTTGTAGCTAAAGCTTTCAGCTCTTGTGACATATCAGTACTTGTTTTTGATGAGTTCTTGTGGCCCACCATTTCCTCCTTGAAATTCATAGACTTAGTCTGATTTTTATCATGAGGAACACTATCAGCTCTTTTATGATAAACCCTATCCTTCTTTTTGGATTTGGGTGAAGCCTTGGGTTTATCAATTTGGGATGACTGTGGTACAAACTTGGTCTCAAACTCATTTTTCATTTGAACCATCTGCATTTTAATGAGCTTATCTCTATTGAGTTTGGAACCCTTTTTGTACCAACATTCATCAGAAAGATGATTGAATTTACCACATATGTCACATGGCTTATTCTTCATCTTGGATTGATCAACTACTGAAGGTGTGATCTTCAGTACTTTCCTCCTTTCAGTACTTGTGTTAAGTACAGAAGGATCTGTAACAACTGAAGACTTGTTCTTCAGCTGTTCTCTATCCGTCCTGAAAGACCATGTGATAGATTCCTCAGCAGTTGTTAATCTTTTTATTTCAGTTGATTTGAAATGCTTTTTAGATGTTGTGACTTGCCCTTCAGTACTTGAGGTACTTTGAGGGACAACATCTGAAGTACTCAGCTTCATGTGCTTATCAGTAGTTAACCCATCAGCAATTGATTTGCTGAGGTATCAACACTGATTTCATCTTCTGATTTTAGTGATCTCTTGAGGATGATACACATGATGATGTGGTTTGGAAATTACTTTCACCTTCAGGTTTTACTATTGATTTTGGAGTAAATCTGTAGGTGGTGCAATGTGATTGTAACCTATTCCAAACTTCACATTCGAAGCTGTTTGCTTGCTGAGAAGCATTTCAAATCCCTTGCAGGATGATACCCAGCGATCACACTCAACTTGGATAGCTGCAAGTGTTTCTTTGAGGTCTCTGTGGTTCTCAAGAATGACCTCAACCTTAGCCTTTTCATCATTTAATTGGCATTTAAGCTTATAAATCTCATCATCTTTATCTTTAAGGACAGACTCATACTCAGCTTTTCTTTTGAAAAGGGTTTGCTCAAGCTCAAGATTTTGATTTATTAAAGCTACATTTGCCTCTCTAATAGAGATAAATGCCGCTATGCAAGATTCAGAACATAGCTTGGCCTTAGCCTCAAAGGATACATGGGTTACCTGTGATGAAGATGCATTGGAGCATGAACCCTCAGTAGACTCCAGGGCCATGAGAGCAAGATTCCCAAAAGGATGTTCACCACCATGTTGAACCATCACCAGCAAATAATTACTCATTACCAGAAAGATCATCTGGTAACTGCTCCAGTCAACAGCACCAGGGTGAAGAAGCTGTGATGAGGTTGTGATTGAGATGGTTGAGATGGTTGAGGCTCAGGTAAGGCTTGAGGTTGTTGTGCAATAGGAACTTGAACTTGATTTGGCTGTGGCATGTAATAGCAGGGATATGGATATGGCATTGGACCCTGAGGGACAAAATATGCAGGAGATAGAGGTTGTGAGTGATGACCAGAACTAGTAGGATGTTGCCCTCTGTTTTGTGAACTATTGCTTGGAAAAGTCACAAAGGGTGCAGAGGAGTTAGATCCAGTTGATCTACACTCTCTTGCAAAGTGCCCAAGCCTGTGGCATTTGTGACACCTCAACTTACTCTTGTCAAAACCAACTTTGGTTTTGCCAGAGAGTCCTGGAAATTTCCTACCAGTTCTCTTGTAGAACTTTTGAGATCTGATATTAATCAAGGCCATAATGGCACAAATTGTCACTATTACAGCCTGACTGACTATCAACACTAACAAGCATGATCAGACTGTTTGAAGAGAAATCTATATGCTCATCATAATGGCTTTCTGATGCAGCATATTCTGACTCATGACCAACCAAGGCAGTGTTCCCTGGTACAAAGTCATCAGTGAGCTTTCCTGATGATGCCAGTTTCCTTTTCTGCTCTATCTCTCTTTCAAATGTAAGCAGTTTCCCATGGAGTTGGGTGAGAGATAGGCTATCCAGATTTGCACTGGAGCGTAGGACAATGGTATATGTGTCCCATTTCTCAGGCAGTGATCTGAGGACTCTGTTGTTCATCTGGCTATTAGTGTATTCATGTTTGACCATTTTCAGCTCAGAGATCAAACAGGAAAAACGCTCAAACTGTTGAGTCAGTGTCTCACCCTTCCTATGAGAGAATGTCTTATATTGTTGGGCAAGGATTTCTCTGTTGTTTGCTAAGACCTTATTTGTTCTACCAAATTGTTCTTTCAATGCATTCCAGAGGTCATGAGCAGTTTCATGATGCATAAGCCCAGAATAGATTTCATTCGGTAGTGCCATGGCCAGAATTCCATGAACTTTAGCATCAATCTCAAACAGTTTTAGATCCTCATCTGAGTATTGTTCCTTTTTTCTTCGGAACCATTGGTTGGTTTTCGGATTGTTCACAATAGGCTTGTGTGGACCATGTACCACAGATGTCCAACAACCTGAATTGTTAACAGACAGATGATGGAGCATTCTTCGTTGCCATATGTTATACTCAGTCCTAACCAGCATCGGAGGCTTGATTGAGGAGCCAGTATTATGAGGGTCATTAGAAGGAGTAGTCATTCTTAGATTCAATCAAATTCAATTAATTTTTAACCGATTTAACACAAAACACAACAAACTCAATACGAACCAAGAGGAATCTCAAAGCAAATAACCGAAAGCAGCAGAAATGTAATCTCTATAACCAATTCTTGCAAATATGTTAATTCGATCAAACTTAGATATCGAAATATCAGTTTCAATGATCAACTTTTAGATTGATCAATGATTAACCAGCTCTGATACCATTCGAGGGAGAAGCAGAAGAACTCACCAAGGAGGAACAAGTTGTTCTCCTTGAGGCCTATGCAAGAGAGTCTTACAGACTAATTAATGGGAATTAGGTTTCATGGTTGGGACATGACTCTGTGTCCAGTTTCCCAAGACAGAGTTCCCTTCCACACTTAGCCAATCAAAAGATCAGAAACCTTTTCTTGGCCTGTGCTTACATGATTACCTTTGAAGCTGATCAAGAGGATGTTTCTGCCAAAGAATAAGTGGGATCATCAATAAACTTAGAGGTTTTGGCTGCATTGGTTCAGGGGGAGTTTGTTGGACCAAAAGAACCAATGAGCCTGATCAGAAAAACCTCAAAGTCCCACAGACATTACAACTGCTAAAGAAGATCACAACAGGTGAAGACATCAGCTGATTACAAGGTCTGAAGACAAAGTCTGAAGACAAGATCTGAAGATTTCTACTGAAGACAAAGTCTGAAAGTAAAGTACTGAAGACAAAGTCTGAAGCTATCAGTTGAAGACAACATCTGAAATAAAAGTCTGAAGAACAAAGACTAAAGACAAAGACTGAAGACCAGAGTGATCAGTAATTATCACAACAGCTGAAGTTATTAACTTCAGTAGTTGTGATGGTTTTCCTTTTTAGTACTTGTAATTTACCTTTCAGTAGTTTATAGTTTCAGTAGTTTTAGTTCAGTAGTTTTATTTTCTTGTACTTAGCATTCTCTGAGATGTGATCAGTTGTTGAGAACATTCTCAGTAGTTGCATAGTTTCAGTTGTTTGTATAATTCTGTTAGATGTCACTATCAAGTGACATCAGCAGACGTCACATTCCTTATATAAGGAATGTTGGACCTAATTGTAACGTGTGACTTTCAGCCACCACGAAAGCATTTGAATGAAATATTCCTTTTGCAGAATTCTCTCTCTCTCTATAACCGTATACTATTCCATTGAATATCAATTGAGTTTTTGCTAAATTGTCTAATTCATTGATCCTAACATTGTTGGACCCTGAAAGGATCATACATGCCAATTCAATTGGTGAGTTGATGGTTGTTCTTCTGGAAACTCTCCAAGTCCAAGAATTAATGCGGATGGAGAATCTGCCAAGAAGAACCAAGTATTGACTAACCGCATTCGTAAATACGGAAGACATAGAACAAATGCTAACAAGTGTTTGTTCTTCCGCATTAACAAATGTGGGCAGTGAAGAAGATATGCGGAGAAGACTTGTTCATCCGCATTTACAAATGCGGATGACCAGCAACAAATGCGCATAAGTATTTGTTCATCCGTATTACCCAATGCGAATGACCAACTAGTAATGCGGATGACAAGTGAAGAAATGTTGATCAAGAACAACTCATCCGCTTTTGTCAATGTGAATGAACAGAATAAATGCTGATGAAGACTTAGACTAGTTACGATGTATAGGTTAGCGGTAATTTAGTCAATTTGTAAAAAGGCATATTGTCAGCCTATATATAGAATAGAATACCTCGTACATGAGGTGACTGTTGATAGACAATCAGAATATTTTGTATTACACATTCTCAAGGTACATTATTACTGTTCTTGCTAATACCGTAGCTTTTCTTGTAATTGTAGAGCATATGCATAGAGGCTGTAGCAACCAAAGTCTTTCTGCATGCATGTTGCATAAGTACTGAAGAAGAATGCTTCAGAAGTTTCACACATGCAACAGAAATATTCTAAGTGTGAAATCTTTCAAAGCCAAGACCAATATCTTCCAAAGCCAAAGATGAAGTCTTCCGAAGCTTCAGAGATAAAGTCTTCCGAAGCCTCAACTCATGAAGACAGATTTCTTTTGAAGACTTTTATTAACATGCTTTATCTGATGTAATATTCCATAAAGCTAGACACCTTTCGCTGCATCTCTGTAAAGTCACCAACTTACATGAGTTGGTGAAAAGGTCCATGCTTTTGGTAACTATACATTGAGGTCTTGAGTCTTTAACTTTCTACTTCATGTACGTTATCCTTTTTGTAATAGATAAGGATGTGAGCTATGGCATGTCATAGTCAAAAAGGCAATCTGCCTTTTTAACTCTACAATTGATTTTGTTTTGAGTCTAGTCAATTGTATCCAGCTGGCTTTCAAAGTATAGTCGGCTGTAGGATGTAGTATAAGTATCTCATGTTCTTGTATCTTTTCCATATGCTTTGTAACACTTATAATAGAACATAGAGAAAGCAATATACTACATTCTTGAGAACCATATACTTGTGCTCTTGTGTTATGTCTCTTACATTACTTGTGTTCTTAGAATCTTCTTGTGGTTAATCTAGTTTACCGTTTGATTAAGTTTTGGTTAATCTCCTCTTTGTGTTGTTGTGTTGTAAGTGACCCCCTTCATCGGTCCTGCATTTGGTGTCAGAGCAATCCAGGCTCTTGATATAAGATCCCACCATCTTAAGATCCCTCATACACACAAATACTAAACTTTTCAAATTGCAGCCATTTCCAAGGCTGATATGGAAACTGGAACCATGAACAAGTCTCCACTGATCACTCTTGATGACTTTGATACCTAGTGCCTGAGAATGGAAGGTTTCATCAGGTCTCTAGACTCAAGAATGTAGGAGTCTATTGAGAATGGACCTTACATACCTAGAACCCCCTTTGCTACTGGTGCTGGTATGATCCCCAAGGCTATGGCAAACTATTTTGATGAAGACAGGAAGAGAGTAGAAATTGATAGAAAAGCCATGACAGCCCTTCAGACTGCTCTTCCAAACTCTGTATGCAGAGGTTTTAAGAAGTGCAAAACAGCCAAGCAGCTGTGGGATGCACTGAAACTGATGTATGAGGGTTCCTCTGAAGCCAAGGAGAACAAGAAGGATCTCCTGAAGTAGCAGTTTGAAAACTTCACCTTTAAAATAGGTGAAACCATGACTCAGTAATACTTTAGGTATGTTGAGATTATGGATACCCTTGTGGATGGAGGAGTTGCTCTTGAAAACAGAGACATTGTAAGGAATTTCATGTCCTCACTTCCTAGGCAATGGACACACTACTGTGTGGTTATCAAGAGAACTGAGAATCTAATGACTCTCACCTTGATAGAGTTATATGGTATTCTCAGTGGCTACCAGATGGAGATGAACATGCAAGGTTCATCTGGAAACTCCAACAATCAAATGGGTTCAGCCTTTCATGTGGTTGAAAGGGTCAGCATAGAATCCCAACATCATCTCATATGCTACCCTGATAACTCACAAAAGGGTCCTTTCATCACCTTTCCTGAGACACTAAAGGAGAACTACACTCAAGGAAGCCCATTCCAAGAGACAAGTTCTTCTCAAGCATTTGTGTCTTCTGATGATAGTTGTGGCAGCTTCCTGTTCACCCCTAAAGACTTGGACTGTATCGATCCAGATGATCTGGAGTACGTGGAATTAGTCCAGCAGATGGCTCTTCTCACTCACAGAGCCAAGAAGTTCTACAAGCGGACTGGAAGGAAGTTTCCAAGCAATGCAACCAGTGGAAAGCTTGGCCTGGACAAGGTAAAGTCAAGTGTTATAACTGTAACTTGATGGGTCACTTTGCCAGGGAAAGTAAGGCACCTAGAACAAATGGTGGCCAAACACAGTCCAGACCCAACTACACTAACAAAGCTCCCCAGAATGAGAAGCGAAAGCAGCAGGCTGCTGTTGCTGTTGAAGAAAGGAGCTTTGACTGGAGCTTTCAGGTGGAAGATGCTTCTCCAAACCAAGCACTAATGGCAGATCGTGATGAAGCCAAGGTATTGGAACATCTCTGTACCCCTGAATGCATTGCTAAAGTAAATAGATACAGGTCCTATAACTTGGAGATGAGATCTGATCTTGAGTCCTTAAACATTTTAAAAGTTGATTTTAGAAAGTCTGAAAATGATTATAAACTGAAGATAGAGGACTTAGAGAAAACAATTTCAGTTCCAAAAAATAAGCATACAGATTTTAGGACTCAAATCAAGGATCTCATAACCAAGTTAACTAAATGCTAGGCTGAGCTTATGATCAGCAAAGCTAGGGTAGACAAATGTGTTCCTGAAGAAGAGACCTTCAAGAACATGATATTCTCATCCCTGCATAACAAAGTGTGTTATCAAAACAAGCAAAGACTAGGATCAAATGAGATAGCTCCTCCACACACAATCTTGTCTGTAAGATCATCTACATGTGGAACTTGTGAAGATGAGCTTCCTCTCATAGATCCTTTGAGTGAAGAGGATGAAGAAGTGATAGTGAAGAATTCCTCTGAGAAGAGTGAAGAGGAGGATTCTAAGACGGGCCACTTCCTTCTGAGGAGAAGAAAAAGACTGTGATGACCAAGTCAATAAGGAAGAACTTGATCAGAAATAGAAAAAGGAAAGTAAGGAAGGCTTAAAAGATCAAGGCTACTTTTGACTCCAAGTAGAAACAAGTGTTTATCTCTACAAGATTTGAAATAGTAAAGACTAAAGATATCAACCTAAACTCTTCTTCTAAGAGTTTTGCTTCTTGTTCAAATCATCTCAGTACCAAGAAGAAGACTGATCTGCTGTGTACCACTGCTGCATAGCCTGGACCATCAAACTCCAAGAACAGTTTCCAGCCCAAAAGGACTGTTTCCGCATCTGCAAAGATGAAGGTGGAGAAGGGATGTGACCAAAGTCAGTCTTGTTCCCAGCAGAAGGCTCTTGGGAAGAAGAAAATGGAGTGTGTCATGTGTGAAAGTACTACTCATCTTGCTAAGGATTGTCCATACATCCTAAAGGTACTCTTCACATGACCAAGACAATGACTTCCAAGAGTTCCAAGAAGATTCAAGCTTCGGAAGGAAAATCTGTTCCTTCAGAAGCTCCAAATCTAAGAAGAAGGCAAGTGGAAAATTACCTTTGGAAGATAAGTTGTCTCGGAAGGAAGGAATACTTCCGAAGCACTGAAGTCTGCTGCTGCAGTGCTGAGGATCTTCTGAAGACTTAGTCATCAAAACTTCCGAAGTATCAAAAGCTTCCAAAGTATTGAAGGTCAAGTCCAAGACTCCAAAGGTGTGTGGAAGTCTAAGAAACACCAAGTGATTAAGAATTCTCCATCAACAACACTTAATATCCTCCTAGCACAACCATAGGATCTATTACTATTGCATTACCTTTTGTTTCTCTTAACGAGCCCAAGACAAGTAAGGCTTGGGTTTCCAAATATAACTAATCATTTTCTTTGTGCAGGGACAACTGAAGACAAACAAAAATGTTTGGATCATTGACAGTGGCTGTTCCAGGCACATGATAGGCAATAGATCACTACTCCAGAACTTTGAAAGGATTGATGGAGGGCCAGTTGCATTTGGAGGAGATGAAGGTGGTTACATTTTAGGAAGGGGCAAGGTCACAAATGGTAAGCTCAACATTGAAAAGGTAAACTTTATCAAGGAGCTTGGGTACAATCTTCTAAGTGTATCTTAATTTTGTGATCAGAGTCATAACATGCTCTTTACTAGCATGAGTGTATTGTTTTCAAGCCCGAGGTGGTCATTCCTCATGAGCATATTCTGCTTAGAGCCCCTAGGAAAGGGAACATGTACAAGATGGATTTGCAAGAAACATCTCCCTCTAGAGAAGTTGCATGCTTTCTGTCTAAAGCAAATAGTGATGAGTCTTTCCTATGGCATAAAAAAATATTCCATGTAAACTTTAAGAATATGAATACACTAATTAAGAATGATTTGGTAACCGGAATGCCAAAGAAAGAGTTTACAAGTGATGATCATTGTGTTGCATGCCTGAAAGGGAAGCAACATAAGGTATCTCATAATCCTAAGTGAAGAAACTCCATCACTACTCCCCTACACTTGTTATATATGGATCTCTTTGTCCCCACTAGTGTAATGAGTCTAGGAAGGACCACTTATTGTTTAGTGATCACAGATGATTTTACAAGATTCATTTGGGTTTTCTTCCTTAGAACTAAGGATGAGACCCCTGAGATTCTGAAGAATTTCATCCTAAAGATTGAGAATCAATCTGATCACAAGGTCAAAACCATAAGATGTGATCAAGGAACTGAATTCAAGAACCAAATCTTTGATACATTTTGTGATGAAAATGGTATTCCAAGACAATACAGTGCTCCTAGGACTCCTCAGCAAAATGGTGTTGCTGAGAGGAGAAACATGACACTGATTGAAGCTGCAAGAACCATGTTGTCTGACTCTAAGCTGCCTATCACCTTCTAAGCAGAGGTAGTCAACATTACCTACTATGTGCAGAATAGAGTTTTAGTGGTTAAGACTCATGGCAGGACTCCTTATGAACTTTGGCACAAGTGGAAACCTTTCAATGGTTTTCTCAGGACATTTGGTTGTCCTTGCACCATCTTGAATACCAAGGATGAAATTGCCAAATTTGCTGAGAAATCAGATGATGGACACTTCATTGGATACTCTTCCCAAGCTAAGGCTTACTGAGTATACAATCTCAGAATCAACAAATGTGACTTTCAATGAACACACACCCTGTGTGGCTGGTTCTGGTCCTGATTGGCTCTTTGATTTTGATTTAGTTACCAACTGTTTTAACAAATCTTGTGAGTCTGTTTCAGGATCTGCAGAAAATTTAAATACAGGTGATCCTAATCCAAGATTTGAGCTAAGAAGACCTTCAAGTAACATATCTTCAGCTCCAGTTGGAACTACTTTTGCAAATGAGGTTTCTATCACCACCACAATGACAAACTCAGCTGATACATCTGGTATGCCTTCAAATTCCAACTCAGAGGCTCCATAACTAGATAAGGATGCTTCAATTGCAGAAGACAATGATGGCAGTGGTGAAAGTGATTAAGACTTTCTTGATGCTGATAACCACTCCATAGATGATAACATCAATGATGTCACACACTCCTGGATCAAGTCTCTCTTATAAGTGTGCTGATGTGGTGGATGAAGCTTCTATGCCATATCTAAATTTCTCTAATTTAGATCTTTCTCAGCAACTTGCTGTGATCCCTCAACTAAAGATCCACAAGTCCCACCCCACCAAAAACATCATTAGGGATGTTGTCACAGGGGTAAGAACAAGAGGACAAACCCATGAAGCAATTGTTTGTCTCCACTTCTGTTTCTTATCCTAGATAGAGCCAAAGAAATTTGATGAGGCTCTGAAGGATGGAAGTTGGGTTGAAGCTATGCAAGAGGAGTTGCTTCAATTCAAATTACAGAAAGTTTGGAACCTTTGTCCTCTTCCTCATGGGAAGACTACCATTGAAACCAAATGGGTGTTTAGGAACTAGAAGGACGATAGAGGCTTTATCATAAAGAACAAAGCTAGACTAGTTGTTCAAGGATATACACAAGAAGAAGGAGTTGACTATACAGATGTCTTTGCTCCTGTAGCAAGACTGGAAGTTGTTAGGATATCCTGGCATTTGTTGCATCCAAGAACTTCAAGGTCTTTCAACTTTATGTGAACTATGCTTTTCTTTATGGAGTGATTGATGAGGAGGTGTATGTCAAACAACCACCTGGTTTTATAGATCCTGATCATCCTGATTATGTCTGCAAGCTTGATAAAGCTCTTTATGGGCTGCATGAGGCACCCAGGAAGTGGTATGAGACACTATCTGAGTATCTTTGCAAACATGGATACAAGAGAGGTACTATAGATGGAACTCTCTTCATCAAAGGACAGGGAATTGACATATTGTTAGTTCAAGTATATGTGGATGACATCATCTTGGTTCAACTAATCCAAAGCTCTGCAAAGACTTTGAGAAGCCGATGAAGGACATATTTGAAATGAGTGCCATGGGGGAACTCAATTTCTTTCTAGGAATTCAAGTGAAGCAAGTTGAAGATGACATCTTTATTAGTCAGTCAAAGTATGTTCAGGACATACTGAAGAGGTTCAACAAGCATCTTTATAAGTGCTTCAACACTTGGTTTATGGTATCCCAAGAATCCTGACTTCAATCTGTATGCATACACAGATAGTGATTATGGTGGTTGCAACATGACTGCAAAGTCTACATCTGGGGGATGTCAGTTTCTGGGTGGAAGGGTTGTCTCATGGCAATGCAAGAAACAATCCTATGTCTCTGCATCAACTACTGAAGCTGAATACATTGCTGTTGCAAGCGGTTATGCTCAAGTGCTTGGATTCAGAATTAGATGCTAGACTATGGGTTCAACTTCAAGGAGACTCCTATTCACATAGACAACAATAGGGCTATCTCAATTAAAAGTTAAAATTGATATTAAGACCCCCTTACCTTTTTAAACTTTAATCTAACTCATTTATTATTCAAGTTTTATTATTAATACTAATATTAATATTAATATTATATTATTATTATTATTATTATTCATTGTTATTATTATTGTTTTTATTATTATAATTTATTGATAGTATTATTATTATTCGTAATATTATTATTATTATTATTATGTTCAAATTATTAACTTCCAAATTAAAGAATTAAAGATAAACTAGGAAATAAGCATAAGTAACCCATAAGTTTCATAAAAAGCAAAAATAGCCCTTACAAGAACTTAATAAAGTTAACTTTTAATTAACCAACAAAAATACAAGATGTTACATGAGGTCTCCCTCTTGTGACCCGTGGTTCAGCACCACATCCACAATGACCTCCACCAGGTGAAGCCTTTGACGATCTACCACTGGCCATCCTATAAACATACTATAAGATTCAAACACTAACACGGTCGTTCAAGGAATAGCTTAGTTTATGTTAAGTATAGTAAGTCCCTAATTACAGTAGCCAGTTGTGATTAGCCACTTACTTTACTCTTCATACCCCAAGCATTTCCTATCCTGACTACATCAGTATCTAAATCTACTAAAAGCACACAGATCAAATCACATGCCCACATAATACCGGTCAATCATTGAGAAAATATCTGACGGCACATAGCTACTCGGACTGGCATCCCTTTCCTTTTCGTCCCATTTTCAGTTTAGGTTTAGGTTTCTTTTGAAAATTTACCCATTTCACTTAAACTTTGCCTATGATACCAACTTGTAAGGCCCTGTTCCGGGACGCTCACAGCTCATCAATTATCACACATAAAACATATATTTACATTAACTAGTCAAAGTTCACACAGATGAACAATATGCTGATCTGTTTACAAAGGCTTTTGATGAACATAGAATTAAATATCTTGTATAAGCTATTGGGATGATCAACTTTGAGTAGATTTTTCTTAAAACTAATTCTTATTATTTCTTAAAATATGTGTGTCCTAAGTTGTCTAGTTCATCACTTTCATAAGCTCTTGTTTTTCTTTGGATGAAAATCTTTTTGAAGACTTTCCTTAGATTTATGAAAATTTTGATCCTTCGGAAGTTATGCTTTTAACTTCCGAAGAAATTTATGCTTTTAAAACAAATAACTACTCAAGTATTTTACCTTCGGAAGAAATTTCTAAAATATCTTCCGAAGCTTAAAATTTTCTTTGGCACTTATATGTATTCAAAGACCTTTTCCTTCCGAAGCAAAATTAACCCTCGGAAGCTTTGTTCCTTTGTGTACAAAGAATTCAAGTGTTAATTTCTCTTCCGAAGCAAAATTTTCCAAACTCTCTGGAAATTCTTCTGAAGTCATTTTAACTTCAGAAGCTTTTTCATTAAAACTTCCGAAGATAATTTACCTTTGGAAGCTTTTTGACTTCCAAGAAAACTACTTTTTGAGCAAAAGTAAACTACTTTTTTAGAGGTGGGACCGACATTCGGATTTCAAAATTTATCCTCTTTCATTAAACTTTGTCTGAAATCCTTTTCACATATAAATCCAACGGTTTCCCCCTCTTTCTATCATCTGCTTCTTCCTCCAAACCTAAAACTCCAAATTTCTCTTTGAAATTTCTTTCTTCTGTTTTTCTTCATCCTTAAGCTACCTCACAATGGCCAACCCTGCTCACAGAAATGATCGAAACTTTACCATGCAGCTCCACAGACAACATAATCAAGTTGCTCTGTTAAGCTCTAACAAAGATCCTTATTTCTCAGAGGTTTGTCGCTTCTTAGCTTTGTCTAACTACTTCACCTCCCTAACCGTTGATCCTCCACTCTATGAGGATCATCTACTTGAATTCTGGAAGACCTACTAAGAGGTCGTAATGGATGGGGAGAAGGCACTATCTGCCACAGTGCAGGGGAGAACAGTCTTCATCACTCTGGCCATCATTAACATGCATCTTCAGCTAGATGATGAAGAAGGTGAGGTGTTCTTCCCAAAGAAAGTTGTTAATCATTCCTTTGAGTAGATATGGTATGAAGGAGATTTCTCTGTAAAGACCTTTTGGAAAGGGAAGGTCTCATCCCAGTGGAGATTCCTGCTCCATGTGGTTATCCACAGCTTATCAAACAAGCATGATGGATGGGACCAGATTCCTGAGGATCTCTCCTTCATTATCCATGGAATGATTCAGGGGGTCAAGTTTAGGTATTCTCAATTTGTTTATACTAATTTACTTGCGAACGTAGACTCCTTAGAATGTTACATGTTTCCTAGATATGTCCAGTACATTCTTAACTGTGAACTGGGCTCACAGTTAAGGGGAACAGGTAACATTCTTAATTGGGACAGATGAAGTCCGGCATCTTTAAAATACTGAGAAAGCCCCCTATTATTTGCTGGGGTAGAAACAGCCCTAGTCCAAAAAATGTTAGAGCTCATTGCTCAAGGTGACAACCTAGCAGCACCAGCTAGTGTTGAACCCACACCTACTACATCCCAACCACCTACACAGCCACAAATCACCATCACCTACCAAAGAAAATCCAAACGAACCCCTGCTCAGACTATTCAGTTTGTGGAGGCGCCCATACACTCACCCATACAGGAGGAAGTGGAAACTAGAGCTCCTACTTCTCCTGAGGAGCAGACCACTCCCATCTCTTCAAGGATCAGTGCTGAGGTTTCTCATGCTCAGCCTGATGAGTTTATAAGCCAAACTACCTTAAGCCATCACTCTAAGTCTCAACACTCAAGTGATCAACCTTCAAGGAAAGTTACCATCCCCAGCCTTTAGATCTCAACCAACCAATCCCCAACCTTGACTTCTATACTGATGAAGATTTAGGTTTCAGTGAGTACCATGATTCTCTCTTCTTTTCCCTTACTCAAAGAGATATGAGTGCTCCTGAGTCTCCTACTTCTAGCCCACATCAGTCACCTACAACTGAGGTGGACACTTCTGAACCTATTCAGGATGTCCATATAAAAGAGGCTCTCACTTTTGAAAGTGATTACATCATTAAGAGCTCAACCATGGCAACTCAGCCCACTAGCATCTCAACTGAGATTGCCAGTGAGCAGAGGAAATCCAGCAGCCAAGAACCTAAAGCTGGTGGTGAGACTGAGGACTTTGGTCCAATCATCTCATCCCCCAATGATTCTTCTGATGAAGATGTGGGGAATTTAAGACTAAAGGTGCACAAACTGTCCAAAACATGCACCGATTTAGTCTCCAAGGTTAGTCACCTTGAATCTCAAGTGACGACCTTGCATAACAGGGTCAATGATCAGCAACTTCATAATTCATATTTTAAGAAAAAACTAGCTGGGAGACCATTAAGAAGAGCACAACCAGGAACACAAGAACCTGTGGATGTGATTGACCCAACTCCTGGCTCACCTATGCAAGTGGGTGATGCTACAAAAAAGGGGGAGAACGTCATTACAATTACAGAACCTGGGAGTTCTTCAGGGAGTATGGACATTAAGGACTCACCATCCTCACTTGCAATTGTGCCTACTCAGCAACCTCCTCAAATTCATATTGATGTGGACTACACAGACTCCTTCATACAGAGTCTGTTTGAGGATGGGATACCAAGGGCTATGTCATCCCCACCATCTTCCAATCACATCATTGGGTGGAGGTATGACAGCAACAGGAGAGCCCTAATCATCATAAAAGTTCAAGGACAGCAAGAGATCTTCAATTTTCATACCCTGAACTATTATGATAGTCTGGATTTAGTCAACATGCCACTTGTCAATCCAAGCCAATCAAGACAAGCTGACAAGTTGGCCTAAAGAATCCAAGACAGGATCACTGCAGAGTTCAGCCTAAGAAGAAGACTGTGGGAATCAGGCAATGTTATTGGTCAACTGGATGTTGAGGCAGACCCTAAGATTAGCTTCATAGGGGAAACCTGACTGAAGGCCCAGTGACAGAACCTGAGAGCCCAGTCTTATAACCAACAACTGCTGCAGAGATTAATGCCCTTTTTGAGACACCTACTAGTGAAGGTGCTTCTCAACCTCTCTCTGGCCAGAGCTCAGAAGCTACATCAAGCAATGAAGGCCAAAGCTCTCTCCACCCTGAGTCACAAAGGTCTGTGAGTGACAAAGGGAAAAGAAAGATGGCATTTGAGGAGATTGAGGAGGAGAAGAGGGAGAGGAAAAGGAAACTGAGGGGAGAAGGTTCCTCTTCTCAGTCTACTAGACTCATGGAGACTGCAATCAGGGCTGCCCCCAGACCAGATACTCAGAATGATGATTTAAGGGCAGTGAGGATAAACTATCTGTAGATAAGGAACTATGACATAGACAATGTCATCTCTCTCCCCTTGGAGGAGTTAAATGAACTAGTTGACCTGGAAAGGTCAAGGGAGAAGAAGGTGGCAAAAGATGCAGAGCTTCCAGTACAAATCAAAGAAGACAGAAGAAGAAAAGATTGTACAAGCATGTGCCTACCCTTTCCCCAGTTCAAGAAAGCCCTACATATGAGGACATGGTTCAATAAGAACCTCAGGTAGATAAAGAAGAAGAAAGAATCAAGATGATCAACTGTAGATACATGTGTACCTAGTTTCTGAGCTTCATGTAAAATGTCTTTATTGTCTTACACATATGTAATAGAATGGGTACTTAATGAAATACAATGTGTTGTTGTGCTTATAATGTTGAATATTTCATTGCTTAGTATGTAATAACGCTTATTGAACTAACTATATAGGTTTGTGGTTGTTTGAATAGATCTAAGTTAAATAATGATTGTGAAACATATTCAAACTTAATCATGTGAAGTTCTCATGCGAATGGCCCATACAAATGGACCATACGCATGAACAAATTCATGCTAATGAACCAGTCGAATGACTGAACCAGGAGACTGGATCAGTGGCATGATTGTAACATGAGATTGACTCAGTCGCACGACTGAACACTCAGTCATGCGAATGGATCAACCGCATGACTCAATCGCATGACTAAACCATGCTAATGGTTCAGTCGCCCGAATGAGAAACCCTACCTATAAATACCACTTAAATCATGAAAAACAGAACACTTTGAAAACCTACGTACTAAATCGTACCCTAGCCGTCCAGAGACATCTAAGAACCTGTTCCAAGTTCATAGATCACACTAGATCGATTACCAATCGTTCTTAACGTTTAGATTCAATCTACAATTGTTTCTATATGCATTCTCACTGATTGGATCGCCAATCAAATAAGATTCCGCACTATTTGATTCGGTATACACGTATATCAGTTAGTATTTCGTTCAATACACGATCCTAGCAAGTGGTATCAGAGCTTTGGCTCTTGATTAACATGTGATTCAATCGTTTTTGATATAAAAATTGCGTTTTTCCACTAAAAATGCAATCCTTTTGTGTCAAACGGTGTCTTAGACGTCTCCAGTTTGTAAAGTTGACTTTTTCCGGCATACAGCAATTAGGGTTAGTGAAAATTCGAGTTTTTGCGTCCAAAATAACTTATACCCTCGAATTCTCAAAATCCAATAGCTTCAGTCGCATGATTGACTCAATCGCCCGACTGAATTCATACGCATCCTTCATACGCACGATTGGACTCATTCGTACATCCATAGTACGACTGAATCACCCATTCGCATTGTTCATTCGCCCCTGTCCATACGCAGGATTGATTCATCTGCATTGGTTCATTCGCATGTTTGAGCCATCCGCATTGTTCAATCGCCCGATTAGCCCAATCGCACACCTTCATTCGCGCAAGTACAATAGTTTGTTTCAAAGTTTAAAGTTAAGAGTAATGGAGGATCAGTATTCAGTGTTCACCGTAGGTAGGATTCAAGGATCCAGAATCTATTGCTTCTGGAAAACAAAGTAGGAAATCACAACAAATCACCGAAGCTAATCATGTTAGATGATTACCCATAGTGGAAGCAAAGATTCGAGATCTACTTGAATGGAGTAGATCCAAATCTGTGGGAGTCGATAGAGACAGGGTACAACATGCCTGTAGGAGCAGATGGAGTCAAACTTACATTAGGGGGCATGACTGATGGACAAAAGGTAAAATACAATGCAGAAAAGAAAGTATATGCGTTGCTGAATCAGTCAATTCCTAAGGACATATTCCATCAATTTTCTGAGAACAAGCAAGCTAAAAAGCTATGGGATGCATTGGAAAAGAGGTATGAGGGAAATGCATCATTGAAAGCTCTGAAAGCTAAAGCGTTGAAGGAGTTTGAGAACTTCTCGTCAATGGGAAAGGAGAGCTTAGACAATGTTATTGATCGTTTCTACCATCTGATGAGTGAGCTGCACACTCATGGAGTTACTACGTCTATGGAAGACAAAGTTTCAAACTTTGCAGATGGTTTGCCTGAGAAGTGGAGTTTGTTTGTCTCCAACCTCAGACAGAATGATATGCTAGCGAAGTTAGACATCAATGACTTCATTCTGAAGCTGAGAGAAGAGGAGTTGAGAATGAAGTACATGGCACAAAAGTCTACTTATGATCAGAATCCAGCTCTGTACAATTCAACTCCACAAGCCAAAACGTCTGGAGCTCCACTACAAATAGCTTTTGTGTAGAGTTTAGCTGGTCCATCTCAAGCCTCTTCTTCAGGATCTGACACGTCAGGCTTGTTTGGTACCCAATACATGGCACCTGAAGCTAATGCTACAAAACTAAAGACCGAGAATCTCGAGAATGTGACTGTTGAGGTAGGAAAGGAACACATGGACCTCTTAGCAGCGGTAGTCCACTCCTATGATGGGCTAGTTGCTGGGAAAATTGGGAACTGCCATCTGGCAGATGAGGACTACGAGCAGGTAGACGAAACAGAGTTGGAATGGATGGATATAATGTGGGCCTTAGCAAGTGCTGTCCGGAGAACTAAGAAGTTTGTCAAGAAGACCGGACAGAATCTGATTGCCACTAAGGACATAACTTTTGGCTTTGACAAGACAAAAGTTACCTGCTTCAGTTGTGGGGAAAAATGGCACTTCAAACATGAATGTGTGAAGCCAAGAAGACGGGAAATGGGAATCCATTCTCATCTTTCTCTCGTCAGGAGAAGCCCACAAACAGCCCTACTTCATCATGCAAGGATCCAAAGGCCTTAACAGCTCATGATGACGAAGGACAAGATTGGAGCTTCCGGTTTGTGTCTCCGGGAGAATCCAACATTGCTAGTGTCGAGGACTTAGATGATGACTCAGCAAGTGAGGGTGATATTGCAGTTGAGCTCGCGATGTCAAATATTGAAGAATCTGCAACAGTAGTTGATCACCTACCTGAAGAACGGACCACTGCAACAAGTCCAGAATCACCAAAACCAAAGAAGTCAGACACTGCTTGATGGCTGATTCAACCACTCCCTCTCAGGTAAGTTCTACTACTCAACTATTCAATAATCATGCCTGTTTTGATTGTAATAAATTTAGGGAAAGCATTGATTTAAAATTGCTAGGTTATTAGAACATAATGATAGCTTAGTAAAGGACTTACAACTGTGCACAGAAGCCAATAGAGTCTTAAAACAAAATGAGCACAGTTACAAAGAAAAGATAAACCTTTTGAACAAACAGCTTTGGGAAATAGAGTAGCAGCCTTTAACCAAGATAATGACATTAGGTTCTATCTAAACTCCCTTGAAGACACTAAGAAACAAAAGGCAGTTTTAGAAGTAGAAGTAAATTCACTAAAACAAAAACTGCATAGTTGGACAAGTTCATCCCACATTGTCCAACACTTAGTGAGAGAGCACAACAATAGGGAGGGTTTGGGATATAAAGTGGTTCCACCACCACATGAGAACTTGATGAATGCAAAAGGTAAACCAATAAATAATAACCCAATCAAGGATCACGTGATGTCAACTCCTCTTGTAAGTGATCCAGATTTCGAATGCAAACCAAATGAATCTGTCATTAAACAAAAGGATACCGCTTCAAAATCAAAGCCTTGTGTTAATTTGGACGAACAATTTGAAAAAGTTAAAGTTAAGTCTAGGTCAATCAAGTCTAATTCTAAACCCAAAAAGACCAAACAAATTAACCACCCACGTGCTTCATGTCTAAGTCTAGAGAAACAAAAAGGTAAAGATGTTAAAAATGTTCAAACAGTTAATTTTGTTAAACCAGATAAAACATCTAAGCAAGAAATGCCAAACCCTAAACAAACCAATGTCACACGTGAGCCACATACTTCTCCACAGAAACAGTTAAATCGTAAAGTTGAAAGCAGATCATGCTACAACTGTGGAAAGTATGGACACATTGCGTCTTATTGTCCTTATTATCAAACGCCAAAGAAGAAGGTTGAACTTTACGACACTAAAGTAAGCTCTTCCAAAAGAAGATCCATGACTCCACCAGAAAGAGTCAGTGAACCTAAAGTTCAACCTATCAACCAATTGTCTGTCTATCACAAACATGCCCTGCATAAGACTGGCTTATGGAAAGAGAAATCTATCCATGAATCTGATAATGAGAACAAGAAGACCATAGATCTTCCCTCACCCTCGAAAGGTCAATGGGTGGAATTTATGATGTGTGATGCCTCTGGGACACCTAAGCCGTTAAGGGTTGGGTCCCTCACCTTAACTAATGTTTTCAATTGAATGTGCAGGGTGTTCGCTATAGTGCTGAAACAAACACTTGGATTGTATATAGTGGAGCATCAAGGCACATGATTGGAAACCGGGCACTCCTATCAAACATCAAACAAATCAAAGGAGGTCATGTTTCTTTTGCTGGAAACAAAGGAGGGTACATCACAACTCAAGGGGAGATAGGGAACGAGAAAGTAAAGTTTGATAAGGTAAATTACGTTCAACCACTTCAAAACAATTTACTTTCTGTGTCCCAAATATGTGACAACGGCTTTAAGGTAGTCTTTGATAATACAATGTGCTATGTCCTGAAAAAGGACTATGTGATCCCGGAGGACCAAGTCTTAATGTCTGCCTCAATATATAATGATCTTTATGTCTTGGATCTATCGAAGGCCTCAACAACAGATCATCAAGTACAGTGCTTCCTGTCAAAAGCTACCGAGAAGGATTCAATCTCCTGGCATAGGAGAATGGGGCACATCAATCCACGGAAGATGAACCACTTGATCCAGAATGATCTCATGCGAGGAGTAAATGTCAAGAACTTCCAACTCCCAGATTTTTGTGTCGCCTGCAAGAAAGGCAAACAAACAAAGAAGTCTTATAAGGAAAAGAAAGTTAATTCTATAGAACTGCCTCTTGAGCTTCTTCACATGGATCTGTTTGGTCCAGTCAGTACAAGAAGCATCGTAGGCGACTTGTATTGCTATGTAGTTACAGATGACTACTCAAGATTCTCTTGGGTGATGTTTCTGAAATCAAAATTAGAGACATTTGAGTCATTCAAAGAATTGGTAACTACCCTGGAGTCTCTCTACAAGCTGAAGGTAAGACAAGTACGCTCAGACAACTGAACCGAGTTCAAGAACCAATGGATGGAGGCTTTCTGCAAAGAAAAGGGAAACACTCCTCAGATGAACAGGGTTGCTGAGAGAAAGAACCATAGCTTAATAGAGACAGCACGAACAATGCTAGCAGACTCGAAACTGCCTACCAATTTTGGAATGAGGCGGTAGCCAATGCGTGTTACACTTTAAATCGAGTTCTGGTAGCAAAACATCATGGCAAGACATGTTACGAGTTACTTCAATGACGTAAACCCAATCTGGAGTATCTCGAACCATTTGGAGCACCATGCACGTTGCTGAAAAAGACTCAGGATGGGAAGTTTAGTGAGAAGGCTGAAGAGGGCATTTTCCTAGGATACAACATACCAAATAAGAGAGTTTACAATAACTCAACGGCTCAAGTAGAGGTGTGGTGTAACGTCGATGTTCAGAGATACACCACCCCTCCTGCTGGAAAAGGACCCGCCTTCTTTTTCGACTATGATGGATTCTTCAAGTCCTTCAACATCCCTCTCTCCATGCCTGATGATGAGTTAGCAGCCAAAATGATGTATGATGTTCTAAACACACCTTCACAGGATTCTACATCATCTGGCTCACAAGGTGAATCATCTACCAACTCAGGGGGAGCACTCGAGGTAAGTGACTCTTCCTCTGACGATGAAGCCGTGGAAAATAATCAGGACAATCGGGAGGAACAGTTCCTGTTACTGCAAGTCCACAAGCATCTGACAATGATGCCTCTGAGTCTTCAGAACCTCACACTCCTTCTGCCTCAGATCCAAAAACAAATGTTCATAATCTTGATTTTGAGGTAGCTGTTCCCACCACTCCTGGATCACGCCTAATGTCCATCATCCTCTAGACGATGTCATTGGGGATGTCAGATCAGGAGTTCAGACTAGAAATCAGTTATATTCAGCTGATTATGCCTCGTGAATGGAGAAAAGGTACCTTCACAATGGTGCTTATCATTGTTTTGTGTCTCAGTTCGAGCCAAAATACGTTAGTGAAGCCCTAAATGATAAGGCATGGGTGAGTGCCATGTAAGAAGAACTTCTTCAGTTCAAGAAGTTAGGTGTATGGACACTGGTAGATAGACCTAAAGGTGTTAAGGTCATTGGCACCAAGTGGGTCTTGGAATGTAAGAAAGATGACCAAGGTGTCATCATCAGGAACAAGGCTCGACTTGTAGTTCAAGGATTTCGACAAGTCAAGGGAATTGATTACAATGAAGTATTTGCACCTATGGCGAGAATGGAAGCTATCTGTATCTTCAAACTTAATCGTGTGAAACATATTCAAACTTAATCATCTGAAGTTCTCATGCGAATGGCCCATACGAATGGACCATACGCATGAACAACTTCATGCTAATGAACCAGTCGCACGACTGAACCAGGAGACTGGATCAGTTGCATGATTGTAACATGAGATTGACTCAGTCACACGACTGAAAACTCAGTCGTGCGAATGGATCAACCGCATGACTCAATCGCACGATTGAGCCATGCTAATGGTTCGGTCGCCCCGAATGAGAAACCCTAACCTATAAATACCACTTAAATCATGGAAAAACAGAACACTTCAAAAACCTACATACTAAATCATACCCTAGCCATCCAGAGACATCTAAGAACCTGTTCCAAGTTCATAGATCACACTAGATCGATTACCAATCGTTTTGAACATTTAGATTCAGTCTACAATTGTTTCTACGTTCATTCTCACTGATTGGATTGCCAATCAAATAGGATTCTGCACTATTTGATTCGGGATACACGTATATCAGTTAGTATTTCGTTCAATACACGATCCTAACACCAACTACCTGAGTGCCACAGGCCTTTATCAGGCATAAGCACTTCTTCCCTTGTCTTATGACTATGTTGAGTTTGAGTATCTCAAATAACTTGAACTTAAGATAGTCAGAGAAAGAAAGACAACTAAAAGAAAGCTGAGGGAAGAAGCTGCTAAGTTAAAAGCCATCATCCACAAAAGCATGAAGGAATCTGCTGATAGGCAAAGGATGATGAGCTTCTTGATGCAGTATGGATTCTCCGGAAGGAGACTTGGCCCCATGTCTCTATCCTTTATGGATAAGCATATCAGGGTGACCAAGTAGAACATCAAGAGTGGAGAGCTGGTTGACTTACTTTCCCCTCCAAGTCAAGCCCCACCTGAAGTGGAGGTTAAGGTTGAACAACCAGACACATCACAACTTGGACCTCCTGCTGAATCTCAGCAAGCTTCATCTTCTGATCCACAGCAGGGTCAGACTCACTTTCAATCTAAACCTGTGAGAGTTGAAGACCCAACTGAGAAAGACAATGAAGATTAATCTGGTACTGCAGGTCGGTCTTCTTAGTTAAAAGTTGCAAAGAGAAAGAAAAGGATGGCTTCTAAACCAAAGCCAAAAAAGAAGAAGACTGCATCCTATTCTAAACCTCAGGATGAGTCAGAACATCCCGAGGATGTGCAGCCAGAGGATGCTCCATCATCTCCCATTCCAATAGCTCCTCTTGCATAAGAAAGACCCATCCTGTCCTGGACATACACTACAAATCCAGAAAGGTGGCATGTCATCAGAGATCATGGCATTGAGAATGTCTACACTTGGCAAGACATGTTTCAGTTGCCTCTACGTGATCTTTTTGACATGAGAAGAAATTTTGACAGTCTGAAGGATCCTGATCATCTCATGAAGAAAGGGCTGGTTATCATCCTGATGAGGACTATTGATATCTGAAGTCTTCAAGAGTTTTGGTAGCATTAGCCTAGGGGGCGTTTGTAGAGAATATGCATAGAGACTGAAGCAACCAAAGTCTTTCTGCATGCATGCTACATAAGTACTGAAGAAGAATGCTTCAGAAGTTTCACACATGCAACAGAAATATTCTAAGTGTGAATCTTCCAAAGCCAAGACCAATATCTTTCGAAGCCAAAGATGAAGTCTTCCGAAGCTTCAGAGACAAAGTCTTCCGAAGCCTCAACTCATGAAGACAGATCTCTTCCGAAGACTATTAGTAACATGCTTTATCTGATGTACTATGCCATAAAGCTGGACACCTTTCCACTACATCTCTGTATAGTCACCAACTTACATGAGTTGGTGAAAAGGTCCATGCTTTTGGTAACTATACATTGAGGTCTTGAGTCTGTAACTTTCTACTTCATGTACTTTATCCTTTTTGTAATAGATAAGGATGTGAGCTATGGCATGTCATAGTCACAAAATCAAAAAGGCAATCTGCCTTTTTGACTCTACAATTGATTTTGTTTTGAGTCTAGTCAATTGTATCCAACTGGCTTTCAAAGTATGACCGCTGTAGGATGTAGTATAAGTATCTCATGTTCTTGTATCTTTCCTTAATGCTTTGTAACACTTGTAATAGAACAAAGAGAAAGCAATATACTTCATTCTTGAAAACCATATACTTGTGCTCTTGTGTTCTGTCTCTTACATTACTTGTGTTCTTAGTATCTTCTTGTGGTTAATCAAGTTTACTGTTTGATTAAGTTTGGTTAATCTCCTCTTTCTGTTGTTGTGTTGTAAGTGACCCCCTTCTTCGGTCCTGCGGTAATGTTTATTGAGTACAAAGCATTTATGAGTATATTCTTGCATTATGAGTATATACAAAGCATTTATGAGTATATTCTTGCATTAAATGTTTATTGATTGTTTGTTTCCACCATTCAATCTCTGACTTGATCACTATATTTGATCCTAGTGAGAATCTTAAACTCACCACCCAGTCACAAGCTAAGGGTTAAAAGTGTCAAAAGAACAAAAACTTTTAAAAGTTGGAGAATAAAGCAACATGGCCACCCATGTTGCTTGCTTACACCTTTTCAACTGGTTCCTAGAGAGAGAAAGAGCAGAAACTTTCGGGTCTTCGAGGAAAAAGAAGAAGAATCCGAATTCAAGGTAAGAATTTGGTGTTTTTGAGTGTTCTTAACGGGATTTTGCCCCGGTTGTATGCTTATGTGTGTTGTGTGTTCGTTTGTGTGTGTTTTGGTGGGTTTCTAGGTGTTGAACTCATAGCAAACAGGTTTTGAAAGAAGTCATACCCAAAGGCTGCTAAGGTGAGTTCTATAACCCCTTTTTACTTGTATTAAATTGATTTGGGGTTGGAAATACATGTATGAACATTTTTATAAAAATGGATTTTCACCCGTATGTATGTGTTTGAATATGTATGCGGGTGGGTTTGATTTTAGGTGATATATGATGTTATGATGTACCCATGTTCTTGTTTAAATGCTTATAATGTAAGATTTAAGCCTAGAACATGTTAGATGATGATTGGGGACTGAATTAAGTTGTTTAAGTGTGAATTAGACTGCCCATGTGCCTAAATAATGGCCCATGCGCCCAACGGTATAAACTGTCTAAGTGTTCCCATGCGCCCAAAAGTTCATGTGCCCAAATAGTGTCCATGCGCCTAGAATTAGGATGAAATTGACTAAGTGTCCAAACGCCTAGAAAGCTCATGCGCCGAGGAACTCATGCGCCTAGAAATGTGCCTAAATGCCTAAGTGTTGGCCATGTGCCTGCATAGTGCCCATGCGCCCAGAAGTTCCCCATGCGCCTAAGTGTTCCCCAGGTGCCTGAAAGGCCATGCGCCTGCATAGTGCCCATGCACCTAAGACTTAGATTTATTTTCTGATTTTTGGGGAAAAAGTGAAATGTAGACTTTGACTTGGGATGTTCCCGGGGGTGAAGTAAGTTGACTTTTGATGATGAATGAGGTATGATATGGCATGTATGATGATTGTTACGTCATGTATGATGGTGCCTTGTATGGTGTTGTCTTGTATATTTATGTTTATGTTCCTTATTATGTACGTTTATTTTCCATGGCTTTATGTTGAATGTTTATGAATGAAATGAGAAGTATTATGTAACGTAAAGTGGAAGATAATAAAAAGAGGAACGTAATGAAAGAATGCATGCATTAATGAATGAAAGTAAGAAAGTCTTGCAAGCATTGAAAGGAGGTTCACACCCAATGAAGGGTGTTAGCTCAACTGTGTGCGGGTTAGCTACCCTGGAAGGATGCACACTAGGGTCTAATCTTTGTGATCAACCATACATATGGGATCCTTGACGCTTGCCGTAGGTACTGAAGTCGCCTTCGTGCATAATGTTCGAGGTCTTTGATAGACCTTAGGCCCAGTAACCAGCTTTGTGCACAATGTTCGGGGTATAGCATATGACATTAGTCCTGAATGAAAGAGAAGTGATAGTGATGAGTGTACTTTCCCTAGGTACTGGATTTAGCTTCATGAATAATGTTCGAGGTCTTTGATAGACCTCAGGCCCAGTAACCAGCTTCGTGCACAATGTTCGGGTTACTCTACATGTCATCGAAAGTAATGAACGAACAAAAGATAAGTAAGGAAGATGCAGGACCGGTGAAGGGTACGCACTTACAACACAACAACACAATGAGGAGAGTTGCTTAACTAATCAAATAGTGAAACTGGCTAATCTCTAGAAATGATACTAAGAACACAAGTAAATATGAGACAGAACAAGATAGCAAAATACACAAGGAGATGGTTTTTAAGATTGTAGTATATTGCCTTCTCAAGTTCTATTACAAATGTTACAAAGCATATTTAGAAAGTTACAAGTACTTGAGATACCTATACTACATCCTACAACTGACCGTACTATGAAAGTCAACTGGATACAATTGACTAGACAACAAACAAAATGATTGTAGAGTCAAAAGGCAGATTGCCTTTTGACTTGTGACTATGACATGCCATAGCTCACATCCTAATATATTACAAAAAGGATAAAGTACATAAAGTAGAAAGTTACAGACTCAAGACCTCAATGTATAGTTACCAAAAGCATGGACCTTTTCACCAACCTATGTAAGTTGGTGACTTTATCAGAGTTGCAACGGAAAGTGGTCCAACTTTATGGAAAAGTACATCAGATAAAGCATGTATTAAAAAGTCTTTGGAAGAAATCTATCTTCAAGTGTTGGCTTCGGAAGACTTTGTCTCTGAAGCTTTGGAAGACTTCATTTTTGGCTTCGGAAGATATTGATCTTGGCTTCGAAAGATTTCACACTTAGAATATTTCTGATGCTGGTGTGACACTTCCGAAGCATTCTACTTCAACACTCTTATGCATGCGTGCAGGAGAGACTTTGGGTGTTTGGGTTGCATTAGCCTTAACATATAATCCTTACGAACCCCCTAGGCTAATGCTACCAAAACACTTGAAGATTTTAGATATCAACAGTCCTTATTAGGATGATGACCTTCCCTTTCTTATTGAGATGATCAGGATCACTCAGACTCTCAAAATATCTTCTCTTGTCAAAGAGATCATGTAGAGGCACCTTGAACATATCTTCCCATATATAGACATCTTCAATACCTTGATCTCTAGTGACATGCCATCTTTCCAGATTTGTGGTGTATGTCCAGGACAAGATGGGTCTTCCTGATGCTAGAGGAGCTACTTGAGTAGGAGTTGGTGAAGCATCCTTTAATTGCACACCCTCTGGATGTTCAGACTCATCCTGAGGTTTGGAGATGGATGCTTCTTTCTTCTTCTTCTTCATTAGCTTTGGTTTAGAAGCCATCCTTTTTCTCCTCTTAGAACCTTTTAACTAAGAAGACTAGCCTGCAGCACCTGATTGATCTTCATTGTCTTTCCCGGTTAGGCTTTCCTCTCTCACAGGGTTAGATTGAGAGGGGACAGAACCTTGCTGTGGATTAGAAGTGGAAGCTTGCTAAGGTTCAACAGGAGATCTAGGTTGTGTTGTATCAAATGGTTCAACCTTAATCTCTACTTCCTAAAGGACCTGACTTGGTGGGGAGTGTAAGTCAGCAAGTTCACCTCTTTGTATCTTCTGCTTGATCACTCTGATGTGCTCATCCATGGTGGATAGAGACATAAGACCAAGTCTCCTTCTGGAGAATCCATACAGCCTCAAGAAGCTCATCATTCTCTACCTATCAGCATACTTCTTCATGCTTTTCTGGACGATGGCTCTTGACTTTGCAGCCTCTTCCCTTAGGTTCCTTTTAGTTATCTTTCTCTCTTTGACTATCTCAAGCTCAAGTTGTTTGAGGTACTCAAACTCAATATAGTCAAAGGTAAGGGAAGAAGTGCAGCAGCCTGGTAGAGGCCTGTGGCACTCAGGTAGTTGATCATGTTGATCTTGTCTTGTTCTTTGTCTACCTGAGGTTCTTGTGGCACCACATCCTTTTTTACAAGACTTTCTTGAACTAGGGAAAGAGAAGGCACATGCTTGTATAATCTTTTCTTTCTTCTTTCTTCTTTGATCTGAAGAAGTAACTTTGCATCCTCTACCTCCTTTCTTTCCTTTGACAATTCCTTGTTAGCCAGTTCATTCAACTCATCTAAGGGGAGAGATATGATGTTAACTATGTCATAGTTCCTAGTCTGTAGGTAATTGATCTTGATTGCCATCAACTCATCATTTTGAGTGTTTGGTCTAGGGGCAACCCTAATAGCAGACTCCATGAGCCTTGCAGACCCAGTAGAGAAACTTTCTCCCCTCAGCTTCCTCTTCCTCTCTCTCCTCCTTCTCAATCTCCTCAGAAGTCATCTTTCTTTTCCCTTTGTCACTCACAGACCTTTGTGACTCAGGGTGGAGAGAGCTTTGGCCTTCATTGCTTGGTGTAGCTTCCAAGCTTTGGCGAGAGAGAGGTTGAGATGCACCTTCACTAGCAGGTGTCTCAAAGAGGGTATGATTCTCTACAACAATTGATGATGATAAGACAGGGCTCTCAGGTTCTGCCACTGGGCCTTCACTCAAGGTTTCCCCTATGAAACTAATTTTAGGGTCTGCCTCAACATCTAGTTGACCGATGATATTACTAGATTGCCTTAGCCTCCCTCTGAAGCTGAACTTTGCAGTGATCCTATCTTGGATTCTTTGAGCCATCCTATCAACTTGTCTTGATTGGCTTTGGTTGACAAGTGACATGTTGACTAGATCTAGACTTTCATAGAAGTTCAAGGTCTGAAAATTGAAGATCTATTGCTGTCCTTGAACTCTAAAAATGATGAGGGTTCTTCTGCTTCATCATACCTCCACCCAATAATATGAATTGAGGTTGGTGGAGATGAAATAGCCCTTGGTATTCCTTCCTCAAACAGACTCTGTATGTAGGAGTTTATTGAGTCCACATCAATGTGAGCTTGAGGAAGTTGCTGAGTATGCACAATTGCAAGTGAGGATGGTGAGTCCTCAATGTCCATACTCTCTGAAGAACTCCCAAGTTCTGTGACTGTAATGACTTTCTCCCCCTTTTTGGTAGCATCACCCTCTTGCATTGTGAGCTAGGAGTTAGGTCAATCACACTCATAGGTTCTTGTGTTCTCAGTTGAGCTCCTTTTAAATATCTCCCAGCTAGTTTTTCCTTGAGATAAGAAATCTCAAATTGCTGATCATTGACCTTAGTTTGTAAGGTAGTCACTTAAGATTTAAGATGACTAACCTTGGAGACTAAATAGGTGCATGTTTGTCATAGTTTTTGCACATTTAGTCTCAAATTCCCCTCATCTTCATCAAAGAATCATTAGGGGATGAGATGATTGGACCAAAGTCCTCTCTCTTATCACCAACTTCAGGTTCTTGGCTATTGGATTTCCTCTGCTCTCTGGCAGCCTTAGTTGAGGTGTCACTGGGCTGAGTTGCCATGATTGAGGTCTTAATGATGGAATCACTAGCAAAAGTGAGAGCCTCTTCCTATGGACATCCTGAACAGGTTTAGAAGTATCCACCTTAGTAGTGGGTGACTGATGTGGGCTAGATGTAGGAGACTCAAGAGCACTCATCTCTCTTTGAGTAAAGGAAAATAAGAGAGAATCATGGTACTCACTGAAACCTAAATCTTCATCAGTATAGAAGTCAGGGTTTGGGATTGGTTGTTTAAGTCCAAAGGCTGGGGATGGTAGCTGTCCCCTGAAGATTGTTCACTTGAGTGTTGAGACTCAGAGTGAAGGCTTAAGGCATTGGGTTTGTGAGCTCATCAGGCTAAGCATGAGAAACCTCAGCACTGATCATTGAAGTAATAGGAGTGGTCTGCTCCTCAAGAGAAGTGGGAGCTTCAGTTTCCACTTCTTCATGTGTGGGTGAGAATATGGGGACCTGAACAGACTGAATAGTTTGTGTAGGGGTTTGTTTGTGTTTTGTTTGGTAGGTGAGGGTGATTTGTGGCTGTTGAGGGGGTTAGGATGTAAAAAATATGGGTTTAACACTAGTTGGTGCTGCTAGGTTGTCACCTTGAGCAATGAGCTCTAACATTTTTGGGACAAGGGTTGTTTCAACCCCAGAGAAGCCAACATTGGGCTTTCTCAAAATTTTAATGATGTCGAGCTTCATCTGTCCCAGTTTAAGAACATTACCTATCCCACTGTGAGCCCAATTCATAGTTAAGAATATGTTGAACAAATCTAGGAAACATGTAGTATTCTAAGGGTTACAAGTTTGCAAGTAAATTTGTATAAACAAACTAAGAGTACCTGAACTTGACCTCCTGAACCATGCCATGAACAATAAAGGAGAGATCTTCAGGATTCTTGTCCCATCCTCCATGCTTGTTTGACAAACTGTGGATAACCACATGGAGTAGGAATTTCAATTGGGATAATACCTTCCCTTTCCTGAAGGTCTTGACAGAAAAATCTCCCTTATAGCCTATCTGCTTGAAGGAGTGGTTGACAGATTCTTTGAGAAAGAACACCTCACCTTCTTCATCATCTGGCTAAAGATGAGTGTTGATAATGGCTAGAGTGATGAAGACTGTTCTCCCCTGCACTGTGGCTGATAGTGCCTTCTCCCCATCCATAACGACCTCTTGGAAGGTCTTCCAAAATGCGAGCAGATGATCCTCATACAGTGTAGGATTAATGGTTAGGGAGGTGAAGTAGTTGGATACAGTTAAGAAATGACAAACCTCTGAGAAATATGGTTCTTTCTCAGAGTGTAACAGAGCAACCTGGTTGTGTTGTCTGTGTAACTGCATGGAGAAGTTTGGTTCATTTCTACGATTAAGGTAGGCCATTTTGAGGAAGCTTAAGGATGAAAAAAGAGGAGCGAAAGTAATTTCAGAGAGAAATTTGGGGTTTAGGTTTGGAGAAAAGAGAAAGATGATAAAAAGAGGGGGGGAACCGTTGGGTTTATATGTGAAAAGGATTTAAGACAAAGTTAATGAAAGAGGATAAACTTTGAAATCTGGATATCGGTCCCACCTCTGAAAAAGTAGTTTACTTTTGCTTAAAAAGTAGTTTTCTTGGAAGTCAAAAAAAAGCTTCCGAAGGTAAATTATCTTCAGAAGTTTTAATGAAAAAGCTTGCGAAGCTAAAATGACTTCAAAAGATTTTCCTAAGAGTTGTAAAAAATTTTCTTCGGAAGAAAATGGTCCTTGAAAACATATAAGTTTTGAGACAAGTATCAAGCTTTGGAATATATTTCAGAAATTCCTTCCGAAGGTAAATTACTTAGACAGTTACTTGTTTTGAAGGCATGATTTTCTTCCGAAGATAAAAAGCATATCTTCCGAAGGATCAAAATTTTCCAAAATCTAAGGAAAGTCTTCAAAAGATTTTCATTCAAAAAAAAACAAGAGCTTATAAAAGTGATGAACTAGACAACTTTAGGGCACACTAATTTTAAGAAATAATAAGAATTAGTTTTAAGAAAAACCTACTCAAAGTTTATCATCCCAATAGCTTATATAAGATATTTAAATTTTTGTTCATCAAATGCCTTTGTAAACAGATCAACATATTATTCATTTGTGTGGATTTTGACTAGTTTAATTAATCTCTTTTCAAAATTATCTCTAATTAAATGATACCTGATGTTGATGTGTTTAGTCCTTGAGTGCTGCACGGGATTCTCTGTGATAGAGATAGCACTATTGTTGTTTATTTGAATAGGAGTCTCCTTGAAGTTTAATCCACGTCAAGTATCTGATTCTGAATCCATAGCACTTGAGCACAGCTGCTTGTAGCAGCAATGTATTCAGCTTCAGTAGTTGATGTAGAGACACAAGATTATTTCTTGCATTGCCATGAGACAACCCTTCCACCAAGAAACTGACGTCCCCCAGATGTGGACTTTGAAGTCATGTTGCAACCACCATAATCACTGTCTATATAAGCATACAGGTTGAAGTCAGAATTCTTAGGATACCAACGACCAAGTGTTGAAGCACCTTTGAGGTATCTTAAAATCCTTTTAATAGTGATAAGATGAGACATCTTAGGGTTGGCTTGATATCTTGCACAGATGCAAGTGACAAACATAATATCAGGCCTGCTAGTAGTAAGATACATAAGAGACCCAATCATAGCCCTGTATAAGTGCTCATCTACACACTCCCCCTCAAGTTCAGGTCCAAGGGAGTGGTTTCTAGCTATGGGTGTCTTAGCAATCTTACAATTAGTCATGTTGAACCTCTTAAGTATGTCCTGATCATACTTTGACTGGCTAATGAAGACGCCATCTTCAACTTGCTTCACTTGAATTCCTAGAAAGAAATTGAGTTCCCCCATGACACTCATTTCAAATCTGTCCTTCATCAGCTTCTCAAAGTTTTTGCAGAGCTTTGGATTAGTTGAACTAAAGATGATGTCATCCACATATACTTGAACTAGCAATATGTCAATTCCCTATCCTTTGATGAAGAGAGTTCCATCTATAGTACCTCTCCTGTATCCATGTTTGCAAAGATACTCAGATAGTGTCTCATACCACTTCCTGGGTGCCTGATGTAGCCCATAAAGAGCTTTGTCAAGCTTGCATACGTAATCAGGATGATCTGGGTCTGCAAAACTAGGTGGTTGTTTGACATACACCTCTTCATCAATCACCCCATACAGAAAAACACACTTGACATCAAGTTGATAGACCTTAAAGTTCTTGGATGCAGCAAATGCCAAGAATATCCTAACAGCTTCCAGTCTTGCTACAGGAGCAAAGACATCAGTGTAGTCAATTCGTTCTTCTTGAGTGTATCTTTGAACAACCAGTCTAGCTTTGTTTTAGATGACAATGCCACTATCATCTTTCTGTTCCTAAACACCCATTTGGTTCCAATAGTAGTCTTCCCATGAGGAAGAGGACAAAGGTTCCAAACTTCTTATCTTTTGAATTGAAGCAACTCCTGTTGCATAGCTTCAACCCAACTCCCATCCTTCAAGCCTCATCAATTTTCTTTGGCTCTATCCGGGATAAGAAACAAGAATGAAGACAAACATTTGCTTCATGGGTTTGTCCTCTTGTTCTTACCCCTATGTCAACATATCCAATGATGTTTGTGGTGGGGTGAGACTTGTGGATCCTTAGCTGAGGGATCACAACAAGTTGCTCAGAGAGATCTAAATTAGAGAAATTTAGATCTAGCATGGATGTTTCTCTCACCACATCAGCACACTTATCAAGAGAGACTTGATCTAATGAGTGTGTGACATCGTTGATGTTGTCATATATGGAGTGGTTGTCAGCATCAATAAATTCCTGATCACTATCACCACCTCCATCATTTTCTTCTACATTTGAAGTGTCTTTATTTGGTTGTGGAGCATCTGAGCTGGAATTTGAAGGCATCCCAGATGAATCAATTGAGTTTGTCATTATGGTGTTGAAGGAAACTTCATTTGCAGAGGTAGTTACAACTGGAGCTGAAGATATGTTACTTGAAGGTCTTCTTAGCTCAAATCTGGGTCAAGATCACATAAAATTTCTGCAGACCCTGAAACAGTCTCACAAGATTTGTTAAAATAGTTGGTAACTAAATCAAGATCAAATAGCTAATCAGGACCAGAACCTGCCACACAGGGTGTGTGTTCATTGAAAGTCACATTGGCTGACTCCTCAACAATCCTAGTTCTGAGATTGTATACTCTATAAGCCTTAGCTTGGGAAGAGTATCCAATAAAGTGTCCATCATCTGATTTCTCAGCAAATTTGGCTATTTGATCTTTGGTATTCAAGATGGTGCAAGGACATCCAAATGACCTAAGAAAACCAATGAAAGGTTTCCTGTTGTGCAAAAGTTCATAAGGAGTCTTGCCATTAGTCTTAACCACTAAAACTCTGTTCTGCACATAGCAGGTAGTGTTGACTGCCTCTGCCCAGAAGGTGATGGGCAACTTAGAGTCAGACAACATGGTTCTTACAGCTTCAATCTGTGTCCTGTTTCTCCTCTCATCAAGACTATTTTGCTGAGGAGTCCTGGGAGCACTGTATTGTCTTGGAATACCCTTTTCATCACAAAATGTATCAAAGATTTGGTTCTTGAATTTAGTTCCTTGATCACATCTTATGGTTTTGACCTTGTGATTAGATTGATTCTCAATCTTTAGGATGAAATTCTTCAGAATCTCAGGGGTCTCATCCTTATTTCTAAGGAAGAAAACCCAAATGAATCTTGTAAAATCATCTGTGATCACTAAACAATAAGTGGTCCTTCCTAGACTCATTACACTGGTGGGGCCAAAGAGATCCATATGTAATAAGTGTAGAGGAGTAGTGATGTAGTTTCTTTCCTTAGGATTATGAGATACCTTATGTTGCTTCCCTTTCAGGCATGCAACATAATGATCATCACATGTAAACTCTTTCTTTGGCATTCCAATTACCAAATCATTCTTAATCAGTTTATTCATATTCTTAAAGTTTACATGGCACATTCTTTTATGCCATAGGAAAGACTCATCACTATTTGCTTTAGACAAAAAGCATGAAACTTCTCTAGAGGGAGATGTTTCTTGCGAATCATCTTGTACATGTTCCTTTCCTGGGGGCTCTAAGCAGAATATGCTCATGAGGAATGACCATACTGGGCTTGAGAACAATGCACTCATGCTCAATAAAGAACATGTTATGACTCTGATCACAAAATTAGGATACATTTAAAAGATTGTACCCAAGCTCCTTAACAAAGTTTACCTTTTTTAATGCTGAGTTTACCATTTGTGACATTGCATCTTCTAGAAATGTAACCACCTTCATCTCCTCCAAAAGAAACTGGTCCTCCATCAATCCTTTCAAAGTTCTGGAGTAGTGACCTATTGCCTATCATGTACCTGGAACAACCACTATCAATGATCCAGACATTTTTGTTTGTCTTGTGTTGTTCCCGCACAAAGAAAATGATTAGTTATATTTGGAAACCCAATCCTTACTTGGCTTGGGCTTATTAAAAGAAGTAGCAGGTAATGTAATAGTAATAGATCCTATAGTTGTGCTTTGAGGATCTTGAGTTGTTGTTGATGGAGAACTTTCATTCACTTGGTCTTTCTTTGACTTCCACACCACCTTTGGAAGTTTGAACTTGACCTTCAATACTTTAGAAGCTTTTGAGACTTTGGAAGTTTTGATGACTGGACCTTCAGAAGATTCTGCAAACACTGTAGCAGACTTTAGTGCTTCGAAAGTATTCGTTTCTTCCGAGACCGAATTTTCTTCCGAAGGTAATTTTCCACTTGCCTCTTTTTCATTTTGGAGCTTTCGAAGGAAAAATTTTTTCCTTCCAAAGCTAAAATCTTCTAGGAACTCTTAGAAGTCTTTTTCCCAGTCATATGAAGAGTACCTCTTGGATTGTATAGGCAATCCTTAGCAAGATGAGAAGTACTTTCACACATGACACATTCCATTTTCTTCTTCCCAAGAGTCTTCTGTTGAGAACAAGACTGATTTTGATCACATCCCCTCTCCACCTTCATATTTGTAGATGATGGGACAGTTCTTTTAGGTTGAGAACTGTTCTTAGAGTTGGATGGTTCAGGCTGTGTAGCAGTGTACACAACAGATCAGCATTCTTCTTGGTGCTGAGATGATTTTAACATGAACTAGAACTCTTAGCAGTAGAGTTTATTTTGATATCTTCAGTCTTCATTACCTCAAACCGTGCAGAGATAAAAACTTGTTTCTGCTTAGAATCAGAAGTAGCCTTGATCTCTTGAGCCTTTCTAGCTTTTCTTTTGCTCTTTCTGATCAAGTTCTTTCTCATTGACTTGGTCATCACAGTCTTATTCTTCTCCTCAGAAGGATAGTGGCCTTTCTTAGAATCATCCTCTTCACTCTTCTCAGAGGCTATCACTTCTTCATCCTCTACACTCAAGGGGTCTATAAGAGGAAGCTCATCTTCATAAGTTCCATACCTGGGTGATATTACAGACAAGATTATGTGTGGAGTAGCTATCTCATTAGATCCCAATCCCTGCTTGTTTTGATAGCATACCTTGTTGTGCAGGGATGAGGATATCATGTTCTTGAAGGTCTCTTCTTCAAGAACACACTTTTCTACCCAGGCTTTACTGATCACAAGCTCAGCTTGACACATAGTCAGCTTAGGTTGAGATCCTTGATCTGAGTCCTATAATTTGTATGCTCATGTTTTAGAACTGAAATAGTTTTCTCTAAGTCCTCTATCTTTAGTTTATAATCACTTTCAGTCTTTCTAACATCAACTTTTAAGATATTTAAGGACTCAAGATCAGATCTCATTTCTAAGTTGTAGGACTTGTATCTGTTTACTTTAGCAATGCATTCAGGGGTACAGAGATGTTCAAATACCTTGGCTTCATCATGATCTAACATTAGTGCTTGGTTAGGAGAAGCATATTCCACCTAAAAGCTCTAGTCAAAGCCTCCTTCAACAGCAACTACAACTTGCTGCTTTGGCTTCTCATTCTGGGTGGCTTTGTTAGTGTAGTTTGGTTAGGATTGTGCTTGGCAACCATTTGTTCTTGATGCCTTACACTCCCTGGCAAAATGGCCCATCAAGTTACAGTTGTAACACTTGATTTTGCTTTTATCTAGTCCAAACTTTCCACTGGCTGCATTGCTGGGGAACTTTCTTCTAGTCCGCTTGTAGAACTTCTTGGCTCTATGAGTGAGAAGAGCCATCTGCTGGACTATCTCCATGTACTTCAAATCATCTGGATGGATATAGTCCAGGTCTTCAAGAGTGAAAAGAAAGCTACCACAACTTTCATCAGAGGACACAAAGGCTTGAAAAAACTTGTCTCTTGGAATGGGCTTCCTTGAGTGTAGTTCTTCCTTGGTGTCTCAGGGAAGGTGATGAAAGTACCCTTTTGTGAGTTGTCAGGGTAGCATATGAGATGATGTTGGGGTTCTATGCTATCCCTTTCAACCACATGAAGAAGGGTTGAACCCATTTGATTGTTGGAGTTTCCAGATGAACCTTGCATGTTCATCTCCATCTGGTAGCCACTGAGAATACCACATAACTCTGTCAAGGTAAGAGTCATTAGATTCTCAATTCTCTTGATAACCACACAGTAGTGTGTCCATTGCCTAGGAAGTGAGGACATGAACTTCCTTACAATGTCTCTGTTTTCAAGAACAACTCCTCCATCCACAAGGGTATCCATAATCTCAACATACCTGAAATATTGTTGAGTTATGGTTTCACCTGCTTTAAAGGTGAAATTTTCAAACTGCTGCTTCAGGAGATCCTTCTTGTTCTCCTTGGCCTTAGAGGAACCCTCATACATCAGTTTCAATGCATCCCATAACTACTTAGCTGTTTTGCATTTCTTGAAACCTCTATACACAGAGTTTGGAAGAGCAGTCTGAAGGGTTGTCATGGCCTTCTGGTCAATCTCTACTCTTTTTCTATCTTCATCTGAGTAGTTAGCCACAGCCTTGGGGATCATACCACCACCAGTAGCAGAAGGGGTGCTTGGTATGTAAGGTCCATTTTCAATAAACTTTCACATTCTTGAGTCTAGAGACCTGATGAAACCTTCCATTCTTTAGCACTAGGTGTCAAAGTTATCAGAGTGATTAATGGGGACTTGGTCATGGTTCTAGTTTCTATAAATGGTTGCCATTTGATAAGTTAAGTATTTTGTGTGTGTGTGGGGGGGGGATCTTAAGATTGTGAAATCTTATATCAAGAGCTTGGAAAGCTCTGATACCAAATGCAGGACCGCTGAAGGGTACACACTTACAACACAACAACACAATGAGGAGAGTTGCATAACTAATCAAACAATGAGACTGGTTAATCTCTAGAAATTTTAGTAAGAACACAAGTAAATATGAGATAGAACAAAATAGGAAAATACACAAGGAGATGGTTTTTAAGATTGTAGTATATTGCATTCTCAAGTTCTATTACAAATGTTACAAAGCATATTTAGAAAGTTACAAGTACTTGAGATACCTATACTACATCCTACAACTGACCATACTATGAAAGTCAACCGGATACAATTGACTAGATAACAAACAAAATTGATTGTAGAGTCAAAAGGCAGATTGCCTTTTGACTTGTGACTATGACATGCCATAGCTTACATCCTAATATATTACAAAAATGATAAAGTACATAAAGTAGAAAGTTACAGACTCAAGACCTCAATGTACAGTTACCAAAAGCATGGATCTTTTCACCAACCTATGTAAATTGGTGACTTTATCAGAGTTGCAACGGAAAGTACATCAGATAAAGCATGTATTAAAAAGTCTTCGGAAGAAATCTATCTTCAAGTGTTGGCTTCGGAAGACTGTCTCTGAAGCTTTGGAAGACTTCATTTTTGGCTTCGGAATATTTCACACTTAGAATATTTCTGATGCTGGTGTGAAACTTCCAAAGCATTCTACTTCAGCACTCTTGTGCATACATGTAGCAGAGACTTTGGTGTTTGGGTTGCATCAGCCTTAATATATAATCCATACAAAAGATCATGAATGAAAATGAAAGATACGAAAATGATGATGTAAGATGAATGAAAGTTAACGAATGAATGATGAAGATAGTAATGATATTATCTATGTGTACGTGTAATGCTTGATCGCTTAAGAATGTAAAGAATGGTTTTAAACGAAAGTAAAGTATATATTATTTTAAAACTAAAACTCACTCAGCAATGTTGACTTTTATGTGTTTCCAATTAGCAGGTAATGGTTACTGAAAATGGCATGAGGTGGCTACTTGGCTAGTTTTGGATGGCATCCATTTTGTATAATGTTTTTGTGATGTAATGCAACAAGTTATTTTATAATCAGTCAACGACATATTATTTTGCAAAAGCAATTATAATGAAATGAAACGGTTGTTTAAATGTTTCAACTGCAATGTTTCATTAAAGTTAATGTAAATATATGTTTTATATGCGATGATTGACTAGCTGTAAGCGTCCTGAGAACGGGGCCTTCCAAAAAGGTTTGATCCAGGATCTCACATTGGCATCACATCATATTTTTTTCAAAACTTTTTCATCGTTTTGCAAGGCGGCATTTCAGTTTTTCTCATATGTCACACCCCCGCTTATAGCGGAAACACGAGGATGTAACGGACGGGATCGTCATAACACATTGTTAATTAATAGAGATGCAATAAATGATGAAATTCAACGTGTCATGACGTCACTCGACACAAATGGAGACTTGTGTCGTAGTTAGTCAACTCCACGACAAACACAGTCATACAAACTATATATTTATAAATCCCATAACTAGGGAACAAGTGAACATAATATGAATAATAAATAAAGGTCAATACAATTGTCAAAGACATCCAAAGAATTTAAATAATGCAATCCTAAGGTCGTCGTTAAGGCAGCATCCCTAGCTATCCTCATTGATTGTTATCTGAAAAGATATGCTAAAAAAGATCAACATATTGTTGGTGAGTTCGCAAGTTTAAATAATAAACAAAACTTGATGTTTTGTAAAAGTTTGGTAGAGCATGAATGCATAATGTTACAAGCAAGTAATATCACATGTAAACATGAGCATCACAACTAATCCTACAACGTACACACAGAACTTGTCGGAACATATTCACCTTGGGCCCATACCTGGCCACTATGAGTCCCAACTAGTATACTAACAAACAAGGGTGGGTTGTCAGTCCAATAGTACTATCAATACCTGTCCGTAGGTTCCAACCCGGAGTTAAATAGTAATGAATAAAGAACCACACAGCTAACTCATGCATGTACCATATATATACTTACAAAACGGGAAACACAACAGTCCCAAAAATTGAATAAGTTCACAACATAAAAAGGCTGAGCACACTTTTCCTCCTAGTTTATAAATATTAAAATGAAAACGGGACCGCGAAACTCACCTTGTGTGATATAGAAAATAATGATTTCAAAAGACTTGTTGTATGCTCGTAAACCAAAGCAATCAAACACCTATTAGAATATATAAATGAACTTGTAACACGTATAATGAACACTATAACACGTTTGATCTTTCTCGGTCGATTCGGGTTTGACGCGCTACTCACACTAATATATATATATATATATATATATATATATATATATATATATATAATATATATATATATATATCCCCAAATAATATGATTACCCCATTATTAAACACAAGCAAATATATATGTATATAATTAGTACTCGAAAACACACTACTATTATGTACATATTATTTATATATATAATAATTACATATCCCCACATGACACATGCATTATTTCAACATGATAACACCTTTATAACATATTATCTCATATATGTATTTATTAATCTTTACTTAAAGTTTTATCTTGATTTAGTTGTTTAAATTATTACCCTCAATTTAGTAATTTAAAAAGTATTTAGCATACTTTATTGTTTGCACACAGGTATTGTAAAACCAGTTTGGAGGTTGAAACGAGAACGAATCACACGAGACCAATTAGATATGAAAGCTAACACAAGGAATTAACTTTCTATACAATATCACATTATTTTGATAAAGATGAGAGAGATATGTGTTTCTAAAGTCGAACCAATAATCTGCCAGAAAATTTAGTTATCACCATATTTTTGTATCATCTGTTTAGAGGTTCAAAACTTTATGTTTTTTTGAAAAGACCAATTAGGTGGAAAGTAGATTTCTAGAACTTAGTTTTAGACTTTAAACTCGTCCAATTTGGACTTCTTATGACCAAGTTATTACATTTACAATATAACCTGACACTAAGCTGTCAAAATTATGACAATTATCCTTTGATCTCAATCCCCCAATTATTGATCATAAATGACTCGAGAATCCAATCAACGCTTATTTTATGTTTTATTTCACATACCCACACACAAATATGCCATAACACCTGTGTATATATCTATATATTCATAATATACATATACATACATATAACACACACTACACACATCTACATTCTCATGGTTTCAACCACATATACCATGTCACCCAAGATTATATATATATATATATATATATATATATATATATATATATATATATACATATATATATATATATATATATATATACATATATATATATATATATATATATATATCAACATGCATAGCAACCCTTAATTAACTTAATATATAACATAACACACGTACACACACTTAATAAACAACACATGCGCACACACACATGACCGGACCACCGCGGCACCACCACGACATCACCGCGAAACACGCTAGCACTTGTGCTACTAGTTACAACACCCTGAAACCACTGAAAAATAACCCGAACAAGACCACAACAAAACCCGACGAAACGAAACAAACAAAACGAGTGTTATGGTGATCGTTTACCTGTGGAACGTCAAGACGGTGAGACGTTGGCAACCAACGACGGTTCGCAACAAAGAAGCAGCTTGAATCGAAGATCAGCGGTGAGGGAGGGTGGCGCGGCTGCTCACGGTTAGGGTGTGTGTTTGTCGATTAGGGTTGAATTGATTTTAAGAACTCGTATGTATCTTAATTTGCACTTTGGTCCATCAAAAATTAAATAATTATCCCCTCAAGTTTGACTAATTTACGTATTTTACCCTAAACTACATAATAATAATATATTAATATTGTTAACAATAATAATACTAATAATAATTATAGTAACAATAATAATAACAATAGTATTTATGATATTAATAATATGATAACAATAATGACATAGTATGTATAACATTAATATATTTTATTTTTATTATAAATTAAATTTTAGCACGACTAGCTAACGACAATATTACACACAATTATGAAGAAATTAATTACCCGAACATATAATGCATAAATATATAATAACAATCTTTGGATTAATTAATAGACCTGAGAATGAGGGACATCACACTATCCCCCAGTTGAGGGAATTTCATCTTGAAATTCGGTTGGGGTTAAATGATGAAGCTTTTTTCTTCTGTAAACAAATGCATATATTGAAGTTTAATCAAATCTTCTCGCTTACATGTAAACTCAAGGCATCACTTAAAGTTACATCGAACCTTGACTAATAGGATCTTAGTGTGCTTCATATGCTCAATCTCTTTACCCTTGAATCCTATTAGTCTTTTCATAAAAGAGAGCTTTGGTACAAATTTCTTCAATTGATACATGAAGAGAATCATCAGCCAAACACCTCTTAAGATTCGATAAATGATACAAATCATGCACGCCACTTAACTCCTGAGATAACTTTATCGATATCCCATGAGACCAATTCATTTGGTGATCTCAAATGGTTTTACATATCTCAGAGCTAATGTCCTTTTCTTTCCAAATCATACGGTTCCTTTCCAAGGAGGGACCTTAAGCAATACGTGATCTCCTACATAGTATTTCAACGCTTTCCGTATATTATTAACATAACTTTTCTAATAATCTATGGTGCTTTAAGTCTATCTTTAGCTTGGAATATCTTATTAGTTGTTTCATGAATAATCATAGGATATTTTGACCGGCTTTCACAACATTTGTCCAACATACAAATGATTTGTACTTTCTTTCCTACAACCTTCAAACAGAACACATCTGTTGCTCATTATCATAGGAGAACTCAATCTCAGGTAAATGGGTATCTGAACTTTCACTGAAGTCAATCACACACATCTTGAGAATGTACACAAGGGTTAGAATAGTACGTTCACTTTGGTCATCCTTTTGTGAATGATAAATGGTACTTAGATATAAGTAAGTGCCCTTCACATTCGATGAGTTTGCAAGAACCGTGGCATAAACCGACTATCATGACCCGATATGATTGGTATATGCACTCTATGTCTAGCCATAATTTCATGCTTGTAGATTAACTTTTCAAATTTTTTATCTACTCGAATTGGTAATAAATGAGTAGGTTTTGTCATTTGGTCCATAATATACAAATTGAATCATGTCTGCTACTTATTCCTTGCAATTTAGTAATGAAATACATTGCTATATTATCCTATTTTCATTCAAGGATTTCCAGTTGTTGTGGTAATCCTGATGGCTTGTAATGTTTGACTTAAACCTTAGAGCACGTTAAACATTAGCTAATATATGGCAACATCTTTCTTCATACTTGACCATCGATATAAATCTTTAAGATCCTTATACATCTTGTTTGCATTAGGATGAATGAAGTATCTTGACTTGTGTGCCTCACTCATGACCAACTTCCGTACACTTCCCCACCTTGGTACCTATATATGATCCACGAAATACTATGCACCTTCCTCCATGTGTTCAATTTGTTTATCTAACCTACAAAGCACCTTACATATAACATTTTGCTCCTTCAATATTTCATTCTTTCCAACAAGATCTAAGTCTTAAGTTTGATTGGATAGTCATTCCCAAAGTTCGTGCATGTAAGGGTTTATCACGTTACTTCCTACTCAACACATCCACCACCATATTTGCCTTCTCTAGGTGATATCGAATCTCACAATCATAATCTCTGAAAGTTCAACCCATCATCTATGATGCATGTTCATTCCTTTTGATCAAAGATATGTTGGAGGCTCTTATGATCCATGTAAATAACACACTTCGATCGGTACAGGTTGTGCCTTCAAATCTAGCTGCAAACACTCCGGCACCCAATTCCAGTTCACACATTATATAATCCCTCACGTGATTTTTAAGCTTCCAGGATGCGCAAGCTATTTTTCCGTATTAGAATGCAACCTAATCCTTGACATGACATGACGCATAATAGACCCATCCAGAAGAGTCAATATCGGCGTGTTACCTAACTTTTCCTTCAATGTTTAAATGACACTTTTTAGCTTAGATCACCAATTGCATTTCTTGTCCTTTAAGTTAATAATGTTAGTTGTTGGGAGATCTATGAGAATTCACAATGAACTATCAGTAGTATCATACTAATTCCAAGGATTACGAGGTTTCTAAAGGTGTCTTAGAGGTATCCTACTTCTTAATTGTCTCAAATTTTTTTTTCGGATCAAAATGAATTCCATTCTCATTGACCACATGATCGAGAACTTCACTTCACCGCAACTAGAACTCATCTTTGGAGAATTCTTCGTGGGTTTCTCTTTTCCTAACAACTTTAGTTTTACCCTCATGTTGCTTGTGCACTTCTTTTATCGTGAATGATGATGATATTATCTATGAACACAATCACAAACTTATATATCAAGTCCATGAAATACTGGAGTGTTTATCAGGTTGAATTACATAACTAAGAACTCGTAATGTCTATAATAGGTCCAAAAAGTTGTTTTTTTTGTATATCATCTTCTTGAACTCTTAATTGATGATAACCAGACTAAAGATCAACCCGGAAAAGTAAGTCACTCCCTCCAACTTATCGAATAGGTCATCAATCCTAGGGGAGGGTATCAATCTTTGATAGTCAACTTGTTCAACTTTCAATACTTGATACACAACTGGATAGACCAATCCATTTTAACAAATAAGGTTGGTGCTCCCCATATCGAGTGATTAGGTTGAATAAAACTTTTATCCTAGATTTCTTGTAGTTGACTTGATAATTGTTTCATTTCCAATGGTGCTAACCAATAGGGTGTCCTTGCAATAGGAGTTATTCTCGAGATCAGATCATTCTAGAATTCTACTTAACGACAAGGAGGAAATCATGATAAGTCATTAGGAAAAGCCCCTAGGAAATTTCGTACAAGAGTAATATCTTCCAACTTTCTTTCTTTCGCCTTCATTTCTATCGCATGTGCTAAAAATGCGTATTATTGCTCCTTTAAGCATTGATGAGTCTTCATGCAAGAAATCAGTCTTAGCTTCTTACTAGATCGTTCTCCTTGAATCTTAAGCACTTCACCATTTTATACAATTCACCCAACACGATCATCCGGGGTAAACAAGAATTAGGGGTCGAATGCGGGCGAAATTACTTCCATAGAGAATTTGGTACAACCTTCTCTCGATGAACTTATCTCGGCTTCACACCTCGACAACTAATTCAAATAGTATTAGTCTATATCAAGGACATGATCTTCTTGTACTTCTTTACACCTCTAATTATTACTATTGATGTCTCAACCGACTAACGAATTTTTAAGTAACTGGGGTTCATGTCAATTGAAGGAGTGAATTCGGAAAAAAATTGGAGCTATAGTCTACCCTAGAGTGCAAGAGATATGTATTGATTGACGATAAGATACGTGCCCGTAATGACATTTGGGTCTTCTTGTCTACCTTACCACTAGCTTGCTTGTTTGGCTCTCCAACTTCCTCCTACTACTCACTATTAAAACATTTTTAATGTCCCCCTCAATCCTTTTTGGCCAGGTGCTACAAGGTGTGGCTCAAGCTTTACCAATTCATAGAGCCTGTTCGTATAAGGAGCATTACCTGACCCCATCATTACATGATTCTAGAATTCCAACTTTATTTTTTGCATCTCATTCATTGTGGAGTAGTACTCAGTCACCAAAAGCTTTAAACTCATTTCATGACGTGGCTATCGCTTACTACCTCTGACTTGAGCTTAGGCATTCTACCATGTTAGTGATTTATCCACTAGTGAGTAAACAATACACTTCATCTTCTGTTTTTCAACATAGTTGTTGATACCCATTATAGTTTTCATTTTCTTCAATCCGATAGGTCGGGCGTACTGTTTCCCTTTTTCTATCATACTCTTTTGACTGTTATGTCAAGAATCCTTTGTATGTACAATCATCCTGTTATATTATCATTTCCACCATTTCCTACTTCAATTAATCAAAATCATCACACAACCAATTCAAGCACATTCTTAGTATACCAGTGATGCTTATATATAGGGTTCCCTGCAGCATTCCCACCACATCCATGATATACCAAGAACAATGCTTAAACCGGTCATGTGACATCCGATTACTCCATCAAGGCATAATGCTAAAATGTTTAAACTACTAATGCTTCATGATACATACGAAAGGAGTATCATTACTCCATTTAACTCTTGAAAGACTATGTATGTTCTAAACAAAGAGTCTATTGCATAATTTCCAAAGTGCTAAAAGAAGCAATGTCTCTCTGGAAATAGGACTAGTTTAACAATATGAATCCCCATATAGACGGGTTTAGATAGAGCTCAGATAGAGTAAAGCTTATAGATGTTTCTTCATTATTAACAAAGTCTTGTAAGGATTGGGACTCCAGTGTCCCAAGGATTAAATAGAAGATTTGTACTTACGGTGATTTTTATCTCACCGCAAGATTTGCCAGGCTTCACATGCACTGCAAATTGTAACTACTTGTGCACCCGTAATGGTAATTTGCTTTGCATGGTCACCACAACTCCACCTATCCGAGTTAACATGTATTATGAAGTACAGAGTATTATCCATGATTGAAGGAATCGTAGATATGATCACTAAACAAGGGTTAATTAACCAAAATTGAACAAAATAATCGATTGAGAATAATTCACTTTATTAAGGAATGATAGAAGGGATCCATATAAAATAATCTAAAATCCGATGAAGTAGTCATATTGTTAGAGTACGTCAAGTCTCTTGTCTACTGGTGTTGTATTAGCCAACGTGACCGTCTTCCAAGATTTAACCAACAAGTTTTGAATAAGGGCACCTATTGTAAATGTGACATCGAACGACGTATGGAATAAAGGTTGGCTTAAGAACCTAAGTCCTTAGAAGAATCCTTATAGTAGCACTTATCAATCCAATTTGAATATAAGTCAAATACGTAGCTAGAGGATGTGCTTAGTTAAGGAATTCTCAAGGTATAAATAGATGATACAATGCCTAAAACTTTCCCAAATAAGTATATCAAAGATATCTTGTAAGACAAGATATGTAAGCATAACCAATACTGCATGTAGAACTTTCACATGTATATTATTGCACACATAATCCTATTATGCATACTACATGTGGGTACTTAGGTTATAGTCTAGGTCGAATAATCCACCTAATTCTCTATAACCAATGGCTCTGATACCAATCTGTCACACCCCCGCTTGCAGCGAAAACACGAGGATGTAACGGACAGGATCGTCATAACACATTGTTAATTAATAGAGATGCAATAAATGATGAAAGTCAACGTGCCATGACGTCACCCGACATAAATGGAGACTTGTGTCGTAGTTAGTCAACTCCATGACAAACATATTCATACAAACTATATATGTATAAATCCCACAACTCGAAAACAAGTAAACATAATATGAATAATAAATAAAAGTCAATGCAGTTGTCAAAGACATCCAAAGAATTTTTATAATGTAATCCTAAGGTCGTCGTTAAGGCAGCATCCCTAGCTATCCTCATTGATTGTAACCTGAAAAGATATGCTTAAAAAGGTCAACATATTGTTGGTGAGTTTGCAGGTTTAAGTAATGAACAAAACTTGATGTTGTGTAAAAGTTTGGTAGGACATAACTGCATACTATTATAAGCAAGTAATATCACATGTAAACATGACATCACAACTAAACCTACGACGTACACACATAACTTGTCGGAACATATTCACCCTGGGGCCCGTACCTGGCCATTGTGAGTCGCAACTAGTATACTAACAAACAAGGGTGTGGTTGTCAGCCCAATAGTACTATCAATACCCGTCTATCGGCTCCAACCCGAAGTTAAATAGTTGTGAATAAAGAACCACATAGCTAACTCATGCATGTACTAGATATATACTTACAAAATGGGAAAAACAACAGTCCTAAAAATTTAATAAGTTCACATCATAAAAAGGGTGAGCATACTTTTCCCCCTAGTTTATAAATATTAAAATGAAAACGGGGCCATGAAACTCACCATGTGTGATACAACAAATAATGATTTCAAAAGACTTGTTGCATGCTCGTAAACCAAAACAATCAACACCTATTAGAATATATAAATGAACTTGTAACACGTATAATGAACACTATAACACGTTTGATCTTTCTGGGGTCGATTCGGGTTTGACGGCTACTCACACTAATATATATATATGTATTTATATATACATTATATACATATACATATATACATTATATATATATACATATATATATGTATATATATATACCCAAATAATATGATTACCCCCATTATTAAACACAAGCAAATATATATGTATATAATTAGTACTCGAAAACACACTACTATTTTGTACATATATATTTATATATATAATAATACATAGCCCCACATGACACATGCATTATTTCAACGCGATAACATCTTTATAACATATCATCTCATATATGTATTTATTAATCTTTACTTACAGTTTTATCTTGATTTAATTGTTTAACTTATTACCCTAAATTTGTAATTTAAAAGGTATTTAGCATACTTTATTGTTTGCACACAGGTATTGTAAATCACTTTGGAGGTCGAAACGAGAACGAAATGTAAGGCTCTGTTCTCGGGAAACTCACAGTTGGTAATCATAGCATGAAATCATTTTAATAACCAAAATATTGCAGGCGGAACTAAATAGAAATTCATTTAAAAGTTGGAAACCATATTGTACCCATACATTTGTCCATCAATTGTAAATAAAACATAGTACTTGTTCTTAAATTACAATAAAAAATTTTATAATCAGAAATGCCATCCACTACCATCCAAGTAGCTTCCCACCATATACCATCCTCAACAACATCATTTACCTGGCAACTATTATGCATAAAAGTCAACTTTGCTAAGTGAGTTCTAGTTTTAGGTAAATAAGAAAATATAACTTTATCCTTCATATAATGACCATGCATACAACATAATACATAACATTTCTTGCATCATAATAAGCATGGTCATTATCTTTCATTCTTTCATTATCTTTCCTTTTCATCATAAATGAGATTGCACAAAGCAGAGCTCCATGTTGATTGACAATGAATGTCGATGCCTGTCGGTACACATCATCATGGTAGCTAACCCCCGACAGTTGATCCATACTGCAAGGCACATAGCCCGCTCATGAATATGGATCAATCCTCATACATTAGACTCATGTAAGTGAAGTCTACCATAGTGCTTGCAAGACTTTTCATCATCAAACGGGTCCGGGGGTAACATTCATTACGTTTCACTTTTCATTAATATCGTCTTTCACTTTATTATATAATACTTAACTTAATAAGTACAAAACATGGCAAGTACTAGTCATCATAAAACATAACCGACCCTCCGTGGAGCAGCGGAGGTTCGGGGGCGGCAACCCTGACAGCGGGGTCCTAGGGGCAGCAACCCCTAGTGGGGTCCAAGGGGCAACGCCCCTGGCTGGGGCCGGGCTGCCAGATCAGTGCGAAATTTTTTATTTTTAAACATTAATATAACACATTTCCTTATAGAAAAATTAATCTTCCAGATAAAACCTCATAAATCTCGGTCATTTAAAAACGTATATTTAGTATGCATAATTACCCCAAAACATAGAAAAACTTACAAACAAGGGGATCTAGAACTCACCTAGATACCAAGAGTAACCTCTAAACTAAGCTTACTAGGCTAGGATCACACTAAGCCTGGATTTATTGCTCCTCTCTTATGGTTTGGTGCTCCAACACCCACATCTTCAATCTCTTAACCTTTGAAGCTTTAAATCTTGAGTTTTCTTCACTTTCTCTCTCTACTTAGGGTTTCAAATGAGGAAGATGGTGGCTGATTAGGTGGGTTTGTGTCACACCCCAAACCACAGCGGTTTCCCGCGGGGTGCGAACATCATGATTTCATAGTCACTGATCGACCACTACATGATTTTGTAAAACATACATCTCAAATAAGTTTAAAATACATCATTGTTTAGAGTTAAATTTGCGGAAGCAATAGTAATAAGGTAAATTGTTTCAAACATGACAATTATGAAAATGAATGTCCCAAACAGCATGAATGGCCCTAAACATGAGATGTTCCATGCTAGCTTAACTTGGTGCATCTATCAATTACCTGAGAAAACATGCATGAAAAATGTCAACATAAAGTTGGTGAGTTCACAAGTTTGAAAGTAATAGTAAACAGTGTAATGGACCACAAGTCTTTCCATGATTTGATTGTGATCATACAATACTACAATATTATATAAGCACCGCAACCGAAGCTAGACTGTAACTGTAACAAATTGCCCCTACCCATGCCTACCGTAAGCATGAGTGTGAACAGGCTAATAATGCACCCGTTTAGACCTCCAGTCAAGATTAGGGTAATTAATCCGGGTGGGGGTAGTCAAACCCAATAGTACTATCCATGATTACCTCGCTTTGGGAAATAAACTAACGGTTCGATAACAGGGGACTTTATACGGTAAGTAAACAACTTATATAACATGTGAAATCATTAACAAGTAAATGTGTCCTGGAAAATAGTAATTTGCATGTAATCTCCCCAAAAGGAAAATAAGTAAAATGGGGCCGTGAAACTCACCTGTAATGCACGCGTGAATTCTAGCAATAGTCTGTACGTATGATTGGTCTAGGAATCTCCTAAACAAATCACAATATATTCATGAGGTCATGATTACTAACCCCAGATGGTCATGCATAACTCATCCACAAAGTTAGTTTTGAAAATGTCACTTGACTAATTAGACACGTCGATTCGTAAATGTTTTATTTAGATTCTTGTCTTCATATCTATCTTCCTAAAAGTACATAATGTATTAAATGTGTTTTGTATGAAGTATAATGGTATTATACTTTCCATGTGTATGAGTTTTCCTTTTTTATCAAATATCTTCAAAAGTTTACTTTATATAAATATGGGCATTTGACAGAATCAAAGGGATTTTTGGGTTTGGTTGTCATCCTCTTTTCATGATACAACATTTTTTATAAAATCTGATATTTTTACCATATTTAGATCTATGTCTTAGGATTCCAAAAGGGTATAGCTTGCAATATGTATCTAGGTTTAAGTCCCTCGAAATGGGTCATGAAGCAACAGATGTCAGTGCAGCATTTTTCTGTACATGTCCAGGGATTTCACCTTTTTGAGGGGTCAAACCTTACATTCATAAATAGAGCCTATATTACTTTTAAACCTAACACTTTAAGCTAAGTTACCATAGAAGGAAAATCTCCATTTGGTTACTTTAAGGATAACTTATGCCTCAATCTTTCAGCCCTATCTATTCTGCCAAAAATTCAGGTTCAACACCTTAATCATGTTTGCACGTTTTGGATAGATTATAGTCATCTAAAAATTTCAAGGTTGGATGAGTTATAAACTAGACATCCTAAGGTTAATGTTAGGCTCAAGAAACTGTTCATTTGACCATGTTTAGGTCGAGTTATGGTGTCGAAAACATAGAACATGAATCTGCCAGAAAATGTCTTACATGTTTTGTTACTTTATAAACTTTGCTAGAGCACTTTTGGATGAGTTAGTGAATATGAACACATCATGATGGTGTATCGAAGATTAGAAACAAAGTGCTAACCTTAAACAAGCAAGGAGAAAGAGATGGTAGTCTTGAAATGCAAGAAAAAGAAGACTTGATCCTTTGAACTAAGAACCAAACAAGAAATAGGTGGGGAAGATGTTGTAGGATGCTTGAAAGCTTCAAAAATCACTTGATCTTCAACCAAAGGCACTTGAATCACCCAAGATTTGAAGGAAATAAGTTGAAAATCAAATGGAGTGGTGGTAGGAGTGTCTTGGCCGAATTTTAGAGTGGGAGAAAGAGAGAAGATGAGTGTGATGTGTTGGTGTAGTTGAAGTGAAGGGTGCATGTCTTTTATAACACTCAATCCTCTTTAAGTGTAAAGTTCTTGGAGCATGGGCTCCTATTCATGGTCAAAGGATGGGGAAATGGTATTCCAAGAGTGGTAAGGTAGACATGTTGCTTTAACACATCAAAAGAGAGGCTTCATGAATATGGCAAGTTGTGTTTTGTCAAATCTTGTAAGTTTTGTGAGCTTTATTGGGAAGGAGGTGGAAGAGTAATGTGGTAGTGGCTTGGATGACCACATGCATGGGAAGGGGGTTTTGGTTTTCATATTTTGTGTAGTATTGGGTATTTAGGTGGTATTTGTTGCACCATAGGTATTTTTACATATTTTTATATTTTTACTTTTTACTTTTTAAAATGCATTAGGATATTGTAACAACTTGCATTAGGATATATAATATTGATGGTATGTTAATGATGCATCATGTAGTTAGTAGGTCCGTTAAAAGGATTCGTTCCGGGTAAAATATTAATTTACGTGATTAGGTTTATTATAAATTTAAGATTTTCCAGTGTATTTAATTTGAAATCTAAAATACTTTGAAAGAATTTAAAGTATTTATTAGTACACATATATTAATTATCACCAATGTTCGTGTGTGCGGTTGTATCGCATGTATAATGGTAATTACGCCGAATCACCGATGCATGAAATGTAATGCTTGAAATTTTGCAATATATGAAATTTTTCAATGCATGAAAGGACTTCAATAATTGGAATTTAATTGAAAATCAAGTATTATAGATGTAATTATAACCAAGTCAAGGTCGGGTATTGACCTGAAATTGCCGGTGTCACAGTTTGAGGGCTAATTATGGGCCCTAAATCACTTAGGCTCTTGCCCATAAGCCTAATTTAGCCCATAACGCATTTCCTTCCTTTATTAAATACCCACTAATTAAGCTCATTATCCTTGATGACTCGTTTCGACTTTTCGGGGTGTTACAAGTCTCCCCCACTTATTTAGGTTTCATCCTCGAACCCTATCAGTCATCAAACAATTAAGGATGAAATTTCCTCATCTCCTCCTTGGTCTCCTATGTAGATTCCGATCATTTTCTGTGTCTCCACTATACTCGTACTAGCGGAACCACTTTATTCCGTAAGTGATTCTCTTTCCAATCAAGGATGGCCACTGGCTACTCCACATAGTTCAGTCATTCATCGACTTCAATATCATCTAATGGTACAACTGCATCATAGTCTGTCAGACATTTCCTAAGATGAGATACATGAAACGTAGGATGAATTCCACTCAGCTCATTGGGTAGTTTTAATATGTAGGCCACTTCCCCTACCCTCGCAACAATACGGAATGGACCTATGAACCTTGGGCTTAACTTTCCCGTTTTCGAAACCTGATGATCCATTTCTAGGAAGATACCTTGAGCATAACCTTGTCACCAACCTCAAACTCTATCGGTCTACGCCTCTTATCAGCATAAGAATTCTTGCGATCCTTTGCAGCTTTTGTAGATACATGTGTACCTAGTTTCTGAGCTTAATGTAAAATGTCTTTATTGTCTTACACATATGTAATTGAATGGGTACTTAATGAAATAAAATGTGTGGTTGTTCTTATAATGTTGAATATTCATTGCTTGGTATGTAATGATGCTTATTGAACTAACTATATAGGTTTGTGGTTGTTTGAATAGATCTACGTACTAAATCGTACCCTAGCCGTCCAGAGACCTCTAAGAACCTGTTCCAAGTTCATAGATTGCATTAGATTGATTGCCAATCGTTCTTAACGTTTAGATTCAATCCATAATTGTTTCTACGTGCGTTCTCACTGATTTGATCACCAATCAAATAGGATTCCGCACTCTTTGATTCGGTATACACGTATATCAGTTAGTATTTCATTCAATACATGATCCTAACAAGTGGTATCAGAGCTTTGGCTCTTAATTTACGTGTGATTCAATCATTTTTGATACAAAAATTGTGTTTTTTCACTACAAATGCAATCTTTTTGTGTTAAAACGGTGTCTTAGACGTTTCTAGTTTGTAAAGTTAACTTTTTCCGGCATACGGCATTTAGGGTTAGTGAAAATTCGAGTTTTTGCATCCAAAATACCTTAGACGATGGGAAAGGAGAGCTTAGATGATGTATTGATTGTTTCAACCATCTGATGAGTGAGCTGCACACTCATGGAGTTACTACGTCTATGGAAGACGAAGTTTCAAACTTTGCAGATGGTTTGCCCGAGAAGTGGAGTTCATTTAACTCCAACCTCAGACAGAATGATATGCTCGTGAAATTAGACATCAATAACTTCATTCTGAAACTGTGGGAGGAGGAGTTAAGGATGAAGTACAGGGCACAAAAGTCTACGTATGATCAGAACCCAGCCTTGTACAACTCAACCCCTTAAGCCAAAACGTCTGGAGCTCCACTACAAATGGCGTTTGTTTCGAGTTCCGATGGTCCATCTCAAGCCTCTTCTTCAGGATCTGACACGTCAGGGTCGTCTGGTACCAATACATTGCACCTGAAGCAAATGCTACAAAACTGAAGACCAAGAATCTCGGGAATGTGACTGTTGAGGTAGCAAAGGAACACATGGACCTCTTAGCAGCGGTAGTCCACTCCTATGATGGGCTAGTTGCTGGGAAAATTAGGAACTGCCATCTGGCAGACGAGGACTACAAGCCGGTTGACGAGACAGAACTGGAACGGATGGACATAATGTGGGACTTAGCAAGTGCTGTTCGGAGAGCAAAGAAGTTTGTCAAGAAGGCTGGACTGAATTTGATTGCCACTAAGGACACAACTTTTGGTTTTGACAAATCCAAGGTTACCTGCTTCAATTGTGGGGAAAAGGGGCACTTCAAACGCGAATGTGTGAAGCCCAAGAAGACAGGAAATGGGAATCCATTCTCATCTTTTACTCGTCAGGAGAAGCCCACAAACAGTCCTACCTCATCAAGCAAGGATCCTAAAGCCTTGACTGCTCATGATGACGAAGGACAAGATTGGAGCTTCCGGTTTGTGTCTCCGGGAAAATCCAACATTGCTAGTGTCAAGGACTTAGATGACGACTCAACAAGTGAGGGTGATATTGCAGTGGAGCTCGCGATGTCAAACATTGAAGAATCTGCAACAGTAGTTGATCACCAACTTGAAGAAAGGACAAGTACAACAAGTCCAAAATCACCAGAACTAGAGAAGTCAGACACTGCTTTCATGGCTGATTCAACCACTCCCTCTTAGGTTAGTTCTACTACTCAACTATTCAATAATCATGCTTGTTTGATTGTAATAAATTTAGGGAAAGCGTTGATTTAAAATTTGCTAGGTTATTAGATCATAATGATAGCTTAGTAAAGGACTTACAATTGTGCACTGAAGCAAATAGAGTCTTAAAACAAAATGAGCACAGCTATAAAGAAAAGATAGAACTTTTGAACAAACAGCTTAGGGAAACAGAAGTTGTAGCCTTTAATCAAGCTAATGACATTAAGTTCTATCTAAACTCCATTGAAGACACTAAGAAACAAAAGGCAGTTTTAGAAGTAGAAGTAAATTCACTAAAACAAAAACTGCATAGTTGGACAAGTTCATCCCATATTGTCCAACACTTAGTGAGAGAGCGTAATAATGGGGAGGGTTTGGGATATAAAGTGGTTCCACCACCACATGAGACCTTGATGAATGCAAAAAATAAACCAATCAATAATAACCCAATCAAGGATCATGTGGTGTCCACTCTTCTAGTAAGTGACCCAGATACCACATGTACATCTAATGAATCTAGCACTAAACGAGAGGAGGCCACTTCAAGATCACAAGGTAAAATGCTTTGTGTCAATTTGGAAAAACAATTTGAAAAGGTTAAAGTTAAGTCTGGGTCAACCAAATCTAATACTGAACCCCAAAAGACCAAACATATTAACCACCCACATGCTTCATGTCTAACTCCAGAGAAACAAAAAGGTAAAGATGTTAATGATGTCCCAACAATTAATTTTGTTAAACAAGAGAACACATCTAAGCAGGAAATGCCAAAACCCAACAAACCAATGTCACATGTGAGCCACATACTTCTCCACAGAAACAGTTAAATCATAAAGTTGAAAGCAGATCATGCTACAACTATGGAAAGTATGGACATATTGCGTCTTATGTCCTTATTTTCAGATGCCAAAGAAGAAGGTAGAACTTTACGACACTAAAGTAAGCTCTTCCAAAAGAAGATCCATGACTCCACCAAAAGGAGTCAGTGAACGTAAAGTTCAACCTATTAACCAGTCGTCTATTTATCACAAACAGGCATTGCATAAGACTGGCTTATGGAAAGAGAAAATATCCATGAATTGATAATGAGAACAAGAATACCATAGATCTTCCCTCACCCTTAAAAGGTCAATGGGGGAATTTATGATGTGTGATGCCTCTGGGACACCCAAGCCGGTTAAGGCTTGGGTCCCTCACCTTAACTAATGTTTTAAATTGAATGTGCAGGGTGTTCACTATAGTGCTGAGACAAACACTTGGATCGCAGATAGCGGAGCATCAAGGCACATGACAGAAAACCAGACACTCCTATCAAACGTCAAACAAATCAAAGAAGGTCATGTTTCTTTTGCTGGAAACAAAGGAGGGTACATCACAGCTCAAGAGGAGGTAGGGATCCAGAAAGTAAAGTTTGATAAGGTAAATTACATTCAACAGCTTCAAAACAATTTACTTTCTGTGTCCCAAATTTGTGACAAGGCTTTAAAGTAGTCTTTGATAACAAAAAAGTGCTATGTCCTGAAAAAGGACTATGTGATTCTGGAGGAACAAGTATTAATGTCAACCTCAAGATATAATGACCTTTATGTCTTGGATCTATCGAAGGCCTCCACAACGGATCATCAAGTATAGTGCTTCCTGTCAAAAGCTACTGACAAGGATTCAATCTCCTGGCATAGGAGAATGGGCATATCAATCCACGAAAGATGAACCACTTGATCCAGAATGATCTCGTGCGAGGAGTCAATGTCAAGAACTTCTAACTCCTAGATTTTTGTGTTGCCTGCAAGAAAGGCAAACAGACAAAGAAGTCTCATAAGGCAAAGAAAGTTAATTTTATAGAACTACCTCCTGAGCTTCTTCACATGGATCAGTTTGGTCCAGTCAGTACAAGAAGCATCGCAGGTGACTTGTATTGCTATGTAGTTACAGATGACTACTCAAGATTCTCTTGGGTGATGTTTCTGAAATCAAAATCAGAGACATTTGAGTCATTCAAAGAATTAGTAACTACACTGGAGTCTTTTTACAAGCTTAAGGTAAGACTAGTTCGCTCAGACAACGGAACCGAGTTCAAGAACCAATGGATGGAGGCTTTCTGCAAAGAAAAGGGAAACACTCCTCAGATGAACCTCACACTCCTACTGCTTCAGATACTAAACCAAACGTTCATAATCTTGATTTTGAGGTAGCTGTTCCCAGCACTCCTGGATCACACCTAAACGTCTATCATCCTCTGGACAATGTTATTGGGGATGTCAGATCAGGAGTTCAGACTAGAAATCAATTGTATTCAGTTGATTATGCCTCAGTAATGGAAAAAGGGTACCTTCATGATGATGCTATCGGTGTTTTGTGTCTCAGTTTAAGCCAAAATACGTTAGTGAAGCCCTAAATGATGAGGCATGGGTGAGTGCCATGCAAGAAGAACTTCTTCAGTTCAAGAAGTTAGGTGTATGGAAACTGGTGGATAGACCTAAATGTGCTAAGGTCATTGGCACCAAATGGGTCTTCAAATGTAAGAAAGATGACCAAGGTGTCATCATCAGGAACAAGGCTCGGCTTGTAGTTCAAGGATTTTGACAAGTCGAGGGAATAGATTACAATGAAGTATTTGCACCTGTGGCGAGAATGGAAGCAATCCGTATCTTCCTAGCCTATGCATCTTACATGAAGATTAAAGTCTATCAATTGGATGTAAAGAGTGCATTTATTCATGGTGAAATCCGAGAAACTATGTATGTCAGTCAACCCGAAGGATTTGAGGATCCATATCATCGAGACAGAGTTTACAAACTATATAAGGCTCTCTACGGGCTTCATCAAGCCCCGAGGGCCTGGTATGAAAAACTCTCAACTCACCTTGTGAAACACGGATTTCGCAGAGGTGTAATTGACTGCACACTGTTCATCAAAGAGAAAGATGGTGATCTGCTGCTGGTTCAAATTTACGTTGATGACATAATCTTCGGTTCCAAGAACGAAGAACTATGTAAAGAATTTGAAGCAGTGATGAAGGCAGAATTTGAAATGAGTGCCATGGGAGAGATGAAGTTTATTCTTAGGTTACAGGTGGATCAAACACCAAAGGGAATATTCCTACATCAGACCAAGTATGTCGGGGATATTCTCAGTCGGTTTGATACGGAGAATGCGTCCGTAGCTGAGACTCCACTTGCTACAAACCATGATGTAGCACCCGATGAGAATGGTGATCTGGTTGATGCCACCATGTACCGAGGAATGATTGGATCTCTCATGTACCTCACTACCTCAAGACCTGATATAATGTATGCAATGTGTCTTTGTTCAAGATATCAAGCAAAACCAAAAGTAAACCATCTTATCGGGGTCAAGAGGATATTTCATTATCTGAAGGGTACACCCACACTTGGATTGTGGTATCCTCATGACGATGACTTTGAGCTTACTGCGTATAGCGATTCGGATTATGGCAGCTGCAAGATGAATTACAAATCTACATCAGCAGGTTGTCAATTCTTTGGGAGAAGATTAGTCACGTGGCAGTATAAGAAGCATGCATCAGTTGCATTGTCAACTTGTGAAGCTGAATATGTTGCTGCGGCAAGCTGCTGTTCTCAAATCATCTGGATTCAACAACCGATGCGGGACTATGGTTTGGAATTTTCTAAGACCCTTATTTTTGTTGATAATTCTGCTTTAATAGCTGTTACTAAAAATCCTGTCCAACATCCTAAGACCAAACACATCGGCATAAAATATCACTTTATACGTGATTGTTTTGAAAAGAATCTAATCGATGTTGTTAAAATAAACACGGATTTTCAACGCGCTGACCTATATACAAAAGCTTTTGATAAACCACGTTTTCTATACTTGTTAGAAGTCAACGACGTTAAAAAGAAAAGTGAGGTAATTCAAGAAGATGACCATGCCTAGTCCGATGCGAAATGTTCAATATTTTATTTTCTTTAATTTTAGTTTATTTTATTTAATTAATTTTATTGTTGTTATTTCTTCGCCTATTCAAATCCTAAAAATGCAATCCTTTTACGGCTTTAGAATTTTAGGGGGAGAATAGGTTAATAGGTTAAGTCAGTAATTAATAATAAAAAAGGAGGGAGGAGGACGGGCTAGCTGATAGAAATGAGATCGACTCTGTGAAACCGATTCAATGACTGTGGAAAATGATAGTACACAGGAACAAAATATTTGGGACTTTTTAAATTGAATTAGATGCAAAGTTCAAATTATAAGTCTGAGATGTCTGGGTAATATAAAAGGAAAAATGATAGTACACTGGCTACTACTAAGGTAATACAAAGAAAGTAGATCTAGAGGTTGTTAGACCACTACATGATGTGTCAGTAGATTCAACACAATAGATGATTAGATCTCATTAGTGAACTCAATTTAAACTAAACTGTTCAAGTGACTATGGGTTCCCATCTTATCACTGGTTAACACAATCAGTTATTTGCAATAAGGGGTGACGAGCAAATAAACACCACAAATGTGTGCGGATGACCACCAAAAGAGCAAAGCATGAAAAAGATGAAAAATAAACGCAATCAAGCTGATAACCTATGTTGTTGGTGTGTTATGTGCAAAAGAAAGTTATGCTCTAACAAGAAGATAGGTTGTGTGCCTCTCTGCTGTGCGATGGCACTGACCTGAGGATAAGCTTAACCTAGATATTCTAGAATTCATTGTTGTTTGCCGCCTCTATGCTATGCGGTAGCACTGACATGAGGCTTGGCTTCTCTTTGAAAGCTTTAAGAATAGTCTCTTCTTGTCAAAATACCCATAGACCACTCAAAAATCTCCTGAGGCATGTTGATTACCATATAAGTGTGTGATCCACAAATGTTGGTTGAAATAACATAACCTATTCTATCACCAATCTGTGTCAAAAGGCTATGTATGGATTTAAGTGGACAATTATACTGACAATCAGTGTGGCTACAATTCTTGAACATCCAAATCAATGTATGCACCTCGTAGTACCAGTATGATTTCCTAAAATTGCTAAATGACCCTCGATGAAAACAAGAATCTAGCATCAACTGAAATTGGAAACACATCCTGAATGATTTGATTACTTGTATGATTCCATAATGACTCGTTTCACTTATGATCAAAATAACTTGAAGCTGCCTTTTCAATGAAATAAATCTGGTAGATTTCTATCTTAGGATTTCCACTACTCACAAAAAAACAAAAACATTTTAGTTCTGTTAGTTAAATTTTATTTTGTTTAAATTTGTTTGAGTTAGTTTAGTTGTATCTGTTGGACTATGGAGTGGAATTCAATATGGAATTTAATCAGTTAAAAGGGTCACGTCTAAGGTGACCACACATGCTTTCAAATGTAAAATGAGTCACGTCTGAGGTGACAAATTGTTTTTAAAGGATCACGTATGAGGTGATCAAAAGTTTTCCAACTTAAAAGGATCATGTCTGAGATGATCGTATGCTCAAAATGTTTAATCAATAGTTAAAGGGTGTAAAATGACAAATGGTCATAAAGTCAAAATCTTGAGTGTTATCCATTCGCACGACTGGATCATGAGTATGGACCAATTGTATGATTGGACCATACTTATGCCCTAGACAACTGAATGGAGCATGAGTATGAACCATTCACACGATTGGCTTACAAGATTGAGCTAGTCACCCGAATGGAGTTGACCGAATGAGTCAGTTGACCGAATGAGTCAGTCGCCCGACTGAAACCCAGTCAGCCGACTGAATGTGATCGACTGAACTAATCACACGACTGAGGTCCAATCGCCCGAATGAACAGAGCGAATGGGTCCAGTCGCGTGATTGAAATCAGATTCAGTATAAATAGGGCCATAGTTGATCGCATAAACTCATCACCCCCATTCGCCCTAAAATCGAATAAAGTACCATTACTCTGCCGAAATTTCTTCAGACCTTATTTGCCTAATTATTTTGACATTCTGACATTCGATGGTAATTATACAGGTATAATGCGGTACTATTCAACAAAATCTCGGTTGATCTGAGCTCTAAATCACGACTTTTGGCCTAACCAAGACCCGAGACTGAAATTGGACTAATAACCTAACTAAACTATGTAAAGTGTTGAAATCTAGGTTATTAGATGATTAATAGGTTGATTGTGAGTCTAATGAACCAAAACACGACATCTAATTTGAAGAATTGGTCAAAATTTGAATTTCATTCGAACAGACAGTAGGTCAGATGACTGGACACTCGGATGAACTCCAATCGCACGACTGAGCTGGTCGAACGACTCAGTCGGCCGAATGGATAATCCGAATGAGCTTAGTCGGCCGACTGAACCAATCGCAAGCTCAGTCACTCGACTGAACTCAGTCGCATGTTCAGTCACCCGACTGTATTCTGTCGCCTATTAGATCAACCAACTGAACACAGTCATATGGTTCAATCGCATGATTGAACCAGACTGATCTCAAACAAGTTATCTTGAACTGAATTTTGTTGTGTGGTGATCTAATGTCTATATGTCTTGTGTTACAGATTGATGACTAATAGGTGGTCCATCAACCCCAAGCACAACATTTGTGCCCATTTGGAGGCCACAACTCGGAATGGTGCCGAGTTTGCGGGGATCATTGCATTCCTAAAGAGATCCCGGATTCACAGAGCTATTTCCACACCGTGCACTCCCTATCGGTCTATATAGCAGGCCTTTTGGGAGGGGGCATTGGTTGATCATTCACAAGAGCCCTACTACATCCGGAGCACCATTTTTGGGAAGGTGATCGAGGTGACTGCTAATGATATGATGTGTACTCGATCTGGGTGACGATGCAGATCACCCTACTAGGCTACACCCTCTGACAGTTAGAGGGTGCTTTCTCAGGATGAAGTACGCTGGGGACATAAATGTAGGTGTGCTGAACAAAAGCAACCTGTGTCCCCAGTTTAAGTACTTGGCGCATGTGATACTGAAGTGCTTGGCATCGAGGAGGGGTACCACTCAGACGAGATCTAGAATGCCTACGTGGCACTGGTACTCAACCACCCCTTCAGTTTCTCCACTATGATTTTTGCCTATCTGATAGAGAACTTAGAGGCAAAGGGCAAGGAGGGATTCTGCATGTACCCCAGATTCTTGCAGATGATTATTGATGAGAAGCTGCCTGCCTTGCCCAAGGAGAGCCACAATGCTATATCGTTGGAGATTATGGATGACATGACCTTGGGCCGCATGAATGTCTACAGGGGAAAGCAAGTCAAGCCCCCTGTGAAGAGACTCTTTGGGCATCTGGCCAAGGCTGATTACATGGCGCCGGGTAGGCGAAAGTGGCGCCATGAGGAGAGTGATTCAGATGTTGAGCAGATTGCTCTCCCATCTGATGACTCTGATGACGATGACGGTGACACCGGCGGAGACTCTGGGCCCGTTTCTACTAGGGGCCCCACTACCCATGTTACATCTCCACCTCCTACAGATACCACCACTGCTAGCTTTCACCAGGATTTTTGTCCTCCAGTTAAGGAGGCAGAGAGTGATGAAGAGCCTCTCACAAGGACTGTGGGCAGTAGGGTGGTTGCCACAGAGAGAGGTTTGAGGGTGGTTGGTGGACGCCCAGGGGATTCCGGGGATGCTGCTGCTGATTCAGATCCCATATATGCCCTGGACCCGCCCAGCAGCCAAGGGGGAGCCTCTGTGCCTAGAGGCTCAAGGAGGAAGAGGATGGCACACACCTATGGCAAGAAGGGGAAGAGATTGAAGTTTAACTTGACCTCATCTACCACCACAACCACTACCTCAACTACACCTTCCACCACTACCACCACCACTACTACCACACCACCTGCCACTACCTCTACCACCTCACACACCACTCTGACACCCATCCACCACTTACCCACATCCCATCCCCCACCACTACAGCTCATTAACCACCACCCACATCTATACCACCCCTAATATTCACTACTGCCACCACCACGACCACCCCTAGCCACCAAGCAGGACTATCATCATACCCCTTATTTCCATCTGGATCATCTCTACCTCCTAGTGGGGTAGAGGAATAGCTCTCAGCACTAAACTGTATGGTGTTGAAGCTGTTTGCAGCCGATGACGAGAAGACTGCTCAGATTCATCAGTTAGTAGAACTTATTGTTGCACAATCTCAGCAGATATCTCAACAGGCGCAACAGATTGAGCAGCAGGCACAACAAATGGCTGCTTAGAGTCTAGAGCTTTTCTAACTCTAGGAGCAAAATGTCCATTCAGCAAAGAGGATAGAGGAGTTGGAGGCATCAAACAAGACCATCATGCTTAAGCTCAAGGGCTCAAAGGATGAGCCACTCAAGATAAGGGATGGAGATGATGATGATGATGATAATAAGAGTGAAGATGATGATAGTGATGATGATAAGGCAAGTGAGAAGGAAGAGACAAGGGAAGGGCAGAATAATGATGATGATGAAGAAGGAGATACAGCTGAATCTACATCAGCTCAAGGTTAGGAGAGACATACAAAGAGAAATCAAGACCAAGGAGCCTTATCTTGTGCCCTTCCTACTCACACGTCGGCTATTCAGGGGAAAAGTAATGTCTAGATATTTATGTACTTGAAACCATTGTAATTGAATTTTGGATTAATGTTATGTAATTAATGTCTATGTATATATTTGATGTTTACTACTTTTGATTATTTACTGATGGATGATATGTTTATATGTTTAAATCAAGCAGATCACACATCTCAGCAAGATGAGTATGACGTTGCTCCCCTTCAACAGATCAAGTCTCAGCTCATAATGATACTTGATCTACAAAGGATAGTCAGAATGTCTGTGAGTTACACTCCTGAAGAAGAAGAAATAATCCACGACCTTACTGATGAGCAACTTGCTGAGATGTTCAGACTGAATCCCGACGAGATCATGTAGGATGCTCCTACAGTGGACATTGACAGTGATGATGAGCTTAATGATGTCGATGAAATCGAGATTGAAGATGTCACTGCTCAACATTATCCAGAGTATGCTGACAAGGAGGGTAATGTAGTCCCCAATCTGGGTGACTCCCTTGTTAGTGATACTTTTTGAAACTCTAGATAAGATAGAGCAAGAGTCAGAAAAGAAGGAAGACAAGGCCCAAGCCTCAAACGTCGATGTCAATATCAGAAAGGCTGAATGGGCAGCGTGTTTTACAGAAGTTAGAGCCCAGCGCAGTGCTCCAAAGTCAAATGTCTACACCAAACTCTATAAAGTGAAGAAGCATCACAAGGTGTCTGACAAAATTATAGCGTGGGCCTATTTTGAAGATCTTAATGTTTGCTGTTAAAAGAGAGAAGGGGATCGAGTACTTTAGATTCCCACATGATCTGAAGACTCTTCCAGGTTTTGAGCTTAACCAACAAGCAAAATTGAAGTTACTATATGCTGACCCTCATAAGATGTCAGGCTGGTTTGAAGCAGCTTTAAAGAGAGAGTACCACACCCGGTGGGTCAACTTCAAGCCTCAACAACCAACGAGGTATATCAGGAGATTTGAAGTTGATGCCATAACTAGGAAACCAAAATTAGTGCTGAAGTGGAGTCCTCCACACATGATGTCAAGAATCCCTCTAAGGGAAATGCCACAGGACTTCACTCCACACTTCAAGTGGTGGTACTATGATTGGAGAACAGGCGAGGCAGTCATAGTGTTGAAAAGAAATGGTAGTATGGAAACTATCAGGGTGTTTGATCCCATATGGCTCACTAACTTTTCGGCTGATGATGTTTACACCTCATACAAGTGGCCACTGTTCTATCACTCGTAGGATATTGTAAGACAGTAGATGAAACTAGGTCTAAGGGGGAGTTTGTAGATACATGTGTACCTAGTTTCTGAGCTTAATGTAAAATGTCTTTATTGTCTTACACATATGTAATTGAATGGGTACTTAATGAAATACAATGTGTGGTTGTGCTTATAATGTTGAATATTTCATTGCTTGGTATGTAATGACACTTATTGAACTAACTATATAGGTTTGTGGTTGTTTGAATAGATCTAAGTCAAATAATGATTGTGAAACATATTCAAACTAAATCATTTGAAGTTCTCATGTGAATGGCCCATGCTAATGGACCATACGCATGAACAACTTCATGCTAATGAACCAGTTGCAAGACTGAACCAGGAGACTGGATCAGTCGCATGATTGTAACATGAGAATGACTCAGTCGCACGACTGAACACTCGGTCGTGTGAATGGAGCAACCGCATGACTCAATCGCATGACTAAACCACGCTAATGGTTCAGTCGCCCGAATGAGAAACCCTAACCTATAAATACCACTTATATCATGGAAAAACATACACTTCGAAAACCTACGTACTAAATCATACCCTAGCCGTCCAGAGACCTCTAAGAACCTGTTCGAAGTTCATAGATCGCACTAGATCGATTGCCAATCATTCTTAACGTTTAGATTCAATCCATAATTTTTTCTACTTGCGTTCTCACTAATTGAATCACCAATCAAATAGGATTCCACACTATTTGATTCGATACATACGTATGTCAGTTAGTATTTCGTTCAATACACGATCCTAACATCTTTCATGAACGCCTTAATCTTATCTAACTTCTCAATTGTGACCTCAATCACTTCATGACTCCCTAATTCCTTTTGCCCGATGTCACTCCAACACACGAGTGTTCTGCACTTCCTACCGTACAACATTTCATAAGGTGGCATACCAATGCTGGCATGGTAACTATTATTATATGAGAATTCCGCCAACGGTAAGTGCTCATCCAGCTTCCTCCAAAGTCGATTACACAGGCTTGTAGCATGTCTTTTAAAGTCTAGATCGTTCTTCTGACTGACCATCCGTTTGGGGGTGACAAGCTGTACTAATATGCAGTCTAGTCCCCATTGAGTTGTGAAACCTCTTCCAGAACTTGGACGTAAACCGCGTGTCCCTATCCGAAATGATAGAAACTAACACGCCGTGATGAGCCATGATCTTCTTGATAAATAGCTCTGCCAACCTCTCAGAGGAAATTGTCTCACAAATTGGTAGGAAATGGGTGCTCTTTGTTAGACGGTCAACAATCACCCAGATCGCATCGCTTCCTCTAGCCGTGCGAGGTAGCTTCGTGATGAAGTCCATTGTGATGTGTTCCCATTTCCATTCATGGATATCCAAAGGCTGGATCTTCCCATATGGCTTTTGGTGCTCTGCCTTCACTTGCAGACAAGTCAGCCACTTGCTCACGTACTTAGCCACGTCTCACTTCATTCCCGATCACCACTAATCTCTCTTCAGATCCTGATACATTTTCGTGGCACCAGGGTGAATGGAATATCGAGTTTTGTGAGCCTCATCCATGATTTTCTCCCTCAGATCCCCATAGAGAGGGATCCACATTTGCCAGATCGGGTTCTAACACCCGGGGTGTTTTCCCCCAAATTTGAAATTTGTCCTTTCATCCTTTCAGAGTTGACTCTGTCCTCTCTCAATGCCTCATCCTGAAACTCCCTCATTTGTTTCATGACATCAGGCATCATGATTATCTGGCAAGCCCTCACCCGAATTGGTTCGGGTCGTCCCTTCCAGCTAAGGGCGTCAACAACCACTTTGGCTTTGCCTGGATGATAATGAATTTCATAGTCATAATCCTTGATCAGTTCCAACCACCTACTTTGCCTCATGTTGAGTTTCTTTTGTTGAAAGAAATACTTCAGACTTTTATGATCAGTGAAGATGGTGCACTTCACTCCGTACAGGTAGTGCCTCCAAATTTTCAATGCAAACACCACCGCAGTTAACTCCAAATCATGGGTAGGATAATTGGCCTCGTGAAACTTTAAATGTCTTGAAGCATAGGCTATCACCTTCCCTCGTTGCATCAACACACAACCCAACTGCATACGAGGCATCCGAGTAGACTACCAACTCCTCGTTCCTTTCAGGTAACGTCAAGATAGGGGCTTGAGTTAACCTCATCTTTAGTTCTAGGAAGGTGTTCTCTTGATTAGTACCCCATTCATACTTCACGTCCTTCCTGGTTAGCTTATCAAAGGAGAAGCTATCTTGGAGAAATCCTGGATAAACCTCCTATAGTAACCTGCCAGGCCTAAGAAACTGTATCTCGAATGGTGTCTTTGGAGGTTCCCATTGCATCACTACTTCAACCTTCACAGGGTCCACCCTGATCCCCTCAGGATTAACCACATGACCTAGAAATTGAACTTCTTGAAGCCAAAATGCACATTTAGAGAACTTAGCATATAACTTCTCGCTTCTGAGCATATCCAGTACTTTTCGAATATGATCGACATGTTCCTCTTCATTTTTGAATAAAATAAGATGTCATCGATGAACACTATTACTGATTTATCCAACATCGGTTGACATACTCGATTCATAAAGTCCATAAAAGCAGCTGGCGCGTTGGTTAAACCAAAGGACATGACGAGAAATTCGTAGTGTCCATACCGCGTACGGAATGCTATCTTAGGAATGTCTTGTTCTTTCACCTTTAGTTGGTGGTAACCAGACTGCAGGTCTATCCTTGAAAACCAGCTGGCACCCTGAAGTTAATCGATCAGGTCATCGATCCTTGGTAACGGCTGGCACCGGTTGTGAGTGACTTTTCGAACGTGTTTCCCGAAGACTTACCGGAGTGCCACTCGACCGCGGGATTGAGTTCCAAATTGACTTGATATCAGGTGCCCAACCTGTTACTAAGACACCGTATCGGTTGGCTCTGATTGAGATGAAGGAACTGATGGAGCAACTGCAGGAGTTGCTTGATAATGGGTTTATTAAACCGAGTATCCCTCCTTGGGGTGCTTCGGTCTTATTTGTGAAGAAGAAAGACAGTAGTATGAGAATGTGTATTGACTACCATGATCTGAACAAGATGATGGTGAAGAATCGGTACTCGTTATCGAGAACTGGTGATCTTTTTTATCAGCTTCAGGGTGCCAGTTGGTTCTCGAGGATAGACCTTCGATCTGGCTACCATCAGTTGAAAGTAAAAGAGTAGGATATTCCTAAAACAGCTTTTCGCACGTGTTATGGACACTACGAGTTTCTCGTTATGCCTTTTGGTTTAACTAACGCGCCAGCTGCTTTTATGGACCTGATGAATCGAGTGTGTCGGCCAATGTTGGATAAATCAACAATTGTGTATATATAACACCCGGTTATTTTAAAGTCAAGAAAGAAGAATAAAGTGAAAGAAAAGAATGAAAAGAAAGAAAACCCAATTCTAGGGGTAAAAAAGTGTCCAAAAGAACAAAATGTTTGAAAAGTTGGTGATAAAGGTGGCATGGCCGCCCATCACCCTTTCTACACACAAATTTTCGTATTTTAGAGAGAGAGAGCATCAGGAAGCAGAGAAACTCTCAGTGGAAGAGAAAGAAGAAGAAAAGTGTGAATTCAAGTGGGTTCTAGGCGGTTGAATTCAATTTGCAAACGAGTTTGGAAGAAAGCCATACTCAAGAGATGCAAATGTGAGTTCTAGAGCCCCCCCCCCTTCTACATGTTTTTAACCGATTTTTGGGGCTGGAAATGCATGAATGTATGTTTTCATTAAACTGGGTTTCGAACCCGTATGTTTGATTGTGTGTATGTTGATGTTATGATGCGATGTGTGACTATGTTCATGCTTGTGGATGTACGATGGGATATTTAAGGCTTAGAGGGTAATATTTAAGCGTAGAATATGATGATTGGTGTATGGGGATGTAATATGATGTTTTAGGCCCATGTGTTAAGTTTTTGAATCTACCTAAGTGTTGGAAAATAAAGGCGGATGGCTCATGCGGATGAGTAAGGTCAATGCGGATGAGCATTGACTAAGAAATGCGGATGGCTCATGCGGATGAGTGACGTCAATATGGATGAGTATTGACCAAGTATGGGAAATGCGGATGGCTAATGCGGATGAACCCTTAGACTGTTTTCTGACTTCTTGGAAAAGGGTGAAATGTAGGCTTTGACTTGGGAGGTTTCGGGGGCTATGTAGGTTGACTGTTTGAGGTTCTAGTTGTGATGATGGGCTGGTTATGATGTATGATTGGTGCATATGCATGATAATGATGATGATGTTGCATGATTATGCATGTTATGTATGTATGATGTTGCCTTGTATGATGATGTTGACTATGTATGTTATGTTCCTTGTTATGATGTATGTTTATCTTTCCTGTGACTTTACGTTGAATATTGATGAATGAAGTGAAAGTATTATGTAACGTAAAGCGTAAGATAATGAAAGAGGAACATGAAGTAAGAATGCATGCATTAATGAATAATGAACATAATGAAAGTCTTGCAAGCCTTGTATGTCCGGACACGCCATTAAAAGGTGTTAGCCCAACGGTGTGCAGGTTCGCTACCCCGGGAGGATGCACATTGGGCTCTTTCTTTGTGATTGACCATTTGTATGGAACCATTATTGCTCGCCTTAGGTACTATGGCCAGAGGTTGTAGATACATGTCTCCTTAGTTTCTGAACTTAATGTAAAATGTCTTTATTGTCTTACACATATGTAATTTAACGAAATACAATGTGTGGTTGTGCTTATAATGTTGAATATTTCATTGCTTGGTATGTACTAACGCTTATTGAACTAACTATATAGGTTGTGGTTGTTTGAATAAATTTAAGTCAAATAATGATTGTGAAATATATTCAAACTTAATCATATAACTTTCACATGCGATTGGCCCATGCTAATGGACCATACGCATGAACAATTTCATGCTAATGAACCAGTCGTACAAATGAACCAGGAGACTGGATCAGTCGCATGATTGTAACATGAGATTGACTCAATCGCATGACTGAACACTCAGTCGTGCGAATGGATCAACCGCATGACTCAATCGCACGACTGAATCATGCAAATGGTTCAGTCGCCCGAATGAGAAACCCTAACCTATATATACCACTTAAATCATGGAAAAACAAGACACTTTGAATAATTCGATACCTACACGTACCCTAGCCATCCAAAGACCTCTAGCAACCTGTTCCAACTTCATAGATCGTAGTAGATTGATTGCTAATGATTCTTAACGTTTAGAGTCAATCTTTAATTGATTCTACGTGCGTTCTCACTGATTGGATCACCAATCAAATAGTATTCCGCACTATTTGATTCGGTACACACGTAAATCTGTTAGCATTCCTCAAGTATACGGTCCCTTCAACAAATCAAGTCTCAACTCACAATGATACTTGATCTGCAAGGGATAGTCAGGAGGTCTATGAGTTACACTCCTGAAGAAGGAGAAATAATCCATGACCTTACTGATGAGCAGCTTGTTGAGATGTTCAGACTGAATCCTCACGAGATAGTGAAGGATGCTCCGACGGTGGACATTGACAGTGACGATGATCTTAAGGATATCAATGAAATCGAGATTGAAGACGTCACTGCTCAACATTATCAATAGTACGCTGACAAGGAGGGAAATGTAGTCCCCAATCTGGGTGACTCCCTTGTTAGTGAAACTTTTGAAACTCTGGATAAAATGGAGCAAGAGTCTGAAAAGAAAGAAGACAAGGCCCAAGCCTCAGAAGTCGACGTAAATATCAGAAAGGCTGAATGGGCAGCGTGTTTTGCAGAAGCTAGAGCCTAGCGCAGTGCACCAAAGTCAAGTGCCTACACCAAACTCTATAAAGTGAAGAAGCATCACAAGGTGTCAGGCAAAATTATCGCGTGGCCTATTTTGAAGATCTGAACACTTATGCAGTTAAAAGAGAGAAAGGGATTGAGTACTTCAGATTCCCACACGATCTGAAGACTCTTCCAGGTTTTGAGCTTAACCAGTTAGCAAAATTGAAATTGTTATATGCTGATCCTCACAAGATGTTAGGCTGGTTTGAAGCAGCGTTAAAGAGAGAGTACCACACCCGGTGGGTCAACTTCAAACCTCAACAACCAATGAGGTATATGTGGAGATTTGAAGTTGACGCCATAACTAGGAAACCGAAAATAGTGCTGAAGTGGAGTCCTCCGCGCACGATGTCTAGAATCCCTTTACGGGAAATGCCACAGGACTTCACTCCACACTTCAAGTGGTGGTACTATGATTGGAGAACAGGAGAGGCAGTCATAGTATTGAACAAGAATGGTAGTATGGAAACTATCAGGTGTTTGATCCCATGTGGCTTACTAACTTGTCATCTGATGATGTTTATACATTATACAAGTGGCCACTGTTCTATGACTCGCAGGATATTGTACAAGCTCTACAATTTCAGAATGTGATGCAACTCTGCTTTGCTTTTGTAATACATTCTGGAGTCACAAGAGAAGAGAAGTACAAGAAGTATGAGGAGCTTATGAAGGATGTAAGACATGAGATGAAACTAGGTCCAAGGGGGAGTTTGTAGATACATGTGTCCCTAGTTTCTGAACTTAATGTAAAATGTATTTATTGTCTTACACATATGTGATTGGATGGGTACTTAATGAAATACAATGTGTGGTTGTGCTTATATTGGTGAATATTTTATTGCTTGGTATGTACTAATGCTTATTGAACTAACTATATAGGTTGTGGTTGTTTGAATAAATTTAAGTCAAATAATGATTATGAAATATATTCAAACTTAATCATATAAAGTTCACATGCGATTGGCCCATGCTAATGGACCATACGCATGAACAACTTCATGCTAATGAACCAGTCGTACGAATGAACCAAGAGACTAGATCAGTCACATGATTGTAACATGAGATTGACTCAGTCGCACGACTGAACACTCAGTCGTGTGAATGGATCAACCGCATGACTCAATCGCACGACGGAACCATGCAAATGGTTTAGTCACCCGAATGAGAAACCTATAAATACCACTTAAATCATGGAAAAACAAGACACTTTGAATAGATACCTACACGTACCCTAGCCGTCCAAAAACCTCTAGCAACCTGTTCCAACTTCATAGATCGTATTAGATTGATTGCTAATCATTCTTAAGGTTTAGAGTCAGTATTTAATTGATTCTATGTGCGTTCTCACTGATTGGATCGCCAATCAAATAGGATTCTGCACTATTTGATTCGGTACACGCGTAAATCTGTTAGTATTCGTCTGGTAGACAATCCTAACAGAGGTGCTGAGCACCGTGAATGAAGGTCTATGATAGGCTTAGGTCCAGTACCACGAGCATGAAGGGCATAGCACATGACAATGGTATACCTGAACTTTATCTTAGGTATTGTGGCCAGAGGTGCTGGGCACCATGAATGAAGGTCTATGATAGGCTTAGGCCCAGTACCATGAGCATGAAGGGTAAAGTTCATGGTGTTGATGAAAGGAAAAGATGTAATGAATGTAAGAATGAATATATAGATAATAATGATATTATCTATGTGTACGTATGATGTATGATCACATGAATGTAAAGAACGGTTTAATGAAATTAAAAGTATGTTTTGAGGTAAAACTAGAACTCACTCAGCAACGCTAACTTTTTATGCATTTTCCAGTTGGAAGGTGAGCATTGCTGAGGATGGCGCGGGGCAGCTACTTGGCATTGGGATGGCATTTTTTTGTTAATGTTTTTGCATGATAATGCAAACAAATGAAATTGTGTAATGAATATTGTATTATTTTGCAAAAGCATTGTTAATGAGAATGTTTCCGCTGCAACATTTATTTCATGTTAATGTAATTATATGTTTTATGAGCAATGATTGGCCAGTTGTAAGCGTCCCAGGAATGGGGCCTTATAAGTTGGTATCAGAGCCAAAGTTTAGTGAAACGGGTAAATTTTCAAAATGAACCTAAACTTAAACTGAAAATCAGACGGAAAAGGGAAGGGATGCCAGTCTGAGTAGCTGCGTGCCATCATGTATTTTCTTAATATTAACTGATATTGCGTACGCATGTTATGTGGTTATGTGTTGCTAGTAGAATTAGATACTGATGTAGTCAGGATAGGTAATGCTTGGGGTATGAAGAGTAAAGTAAGTGGCTAATCACAACTGGCCACTATAGTTAGGGACTTATTATACTTGACATAAACAGAGCTGTTTCCTTGAATGATCGTGTTGGTGTTTGAATCTTTCAGCGTGTGTGTGTGAGGATGGCCGGTGGTAGATCATATAAAGCTTCGCATGGTGGAGGTTGTGGTGCTGAACCGCGGGTTACGAGAGGGAGGCCTAGGGCCGAAAAGGTGGTTCCTGAAGAACCAGAAACCCCTCATCCGGAGTGCGGAGATAAGAGTGTTAACCTGAGAGCCTTAGTGAAGGAGGCGGTTATGGAGGAAGTGCATCAAGTCATGCAAGCGATCCTACCGTCTGTGGTGACCGAAGTGATAAAGGCAACTAGAGAGGGGGAGAGAAGGGAAAGGAGTAGACCTATGGGCGAAAGAAGATAGACCGAGACTGAGACGGTTCCGTCTAATGATGAAGAAGAAGAGGAAGAAGAAGAGCCTGTGCACGAGGCGGCTCGAGGCTCTAACTATGGGGCATTTCAACGGTGTAAGCCCCCTACTTTTGACGGTAATGGCACTGCTGCTGCTGCTCACCGATGGGTGAGAGAAATAGAAGTTGTTTTAAATATCAGCGAGTGCCGGGAGGATCAAAAGGTGAAGTTCGCTGCCTATTCTTTTGTGGACTCAGCTCTGTGCTGGTGGGACAATATAGTCCAAGCCGAGGGTAGTCGGGCAATCGGGAGGATGAGATGGTCTGAACTGAAGAAGTTATTGATTGAGGAGTTTTTCCCTCATCGGGAAATGGACAAGGTCAAAAGGGAGTTCCTACAACTGGAGGTGGGAACGATGATGCACTAATAGTACACCACCAATTCAATAAGATGGCATGTCTGGTGCCGAATCAGGTGATGCCTCTGTCACGGAAGATTAAGAGGTACATTCAGGGTTTGCCAGCAGACATTTGCAGGCATATGATCGCCGCCCGACCGAGCACGTTTAGGTCAGCGGTGGATTTGGCAGGGAGGTATATGATGAGAGGGCTATAGTGGTGGTGGCTGAAGGTAGCAGGAAGGGTAGAGGTGATCGAAACCGGAATGGGAAGAGGTTTGGTCAGGGTGGTGCCTCGACGGGTAACAAGAAGGCAAGGGTGGACGACCGCCGTGTGGTCGCGTCGGGTGCGGGTATGAAGAAGTGTGGTAGGTGTGGGAGAGAGCATAGTGGGTAATGTAGGTTTTGGTCGAACTTGTGCTTTAAATGTGGGAAGATGGGGCACATGGCAAGGGACTGTCGTACGGTCCGGTGCTTTAACTATGGTGAAGAGGGTCACATAAGTAAGGATTGTAAGAAGCCGAGGGCGGAGGGTTTCGGGGCGAAGAAGACGGCGGGAGAAGAACCAGGGCGAGTGCCAGGGCATTCAAAATGACACAAGAGGAAGCTAGGACGGAACCTGATGTCGTGTCCGGTACATTTCTGGTGAACCAAACTTTAGCTTCTATGTTATTTGATTCTAGTGCCAGTAAAAGTTTTATTTCTGCTGCTTACTGTGCTAAGCTGCCTGTTAGTAGTAGACGTGTTGATGTGCCCTTTGATGTAGAAACTACCATAGGTAAGTCTACCATGATTTCTGAGATGATAGAGAACTGTGATGTGGAACTTGAGGGTCATAAGTTTCTTGTTAGACTGACCTTAGGTGGTTTCGATTTGGTTCTTGGGTTGGATTGGTTGGCGGAATCCGAGGAGAACATTGTGTGTCACAAGAAGATGATTCGTTTGACAGCACCTGATGGGAGTTTGGTAACTTTTTATGGGGATCGGGTTACTACGATCCCAAAAGTAATCTCAATGGCGGTGGCGGGAAAGTGTATGAGGCGAGGATGTAGCGCTTACTTGGATTTTGTAAAGGATGTGGATACGCCAACACCACAACTATCCGATGTACCGGTTGTGTGTGACTTTCCAGATGTATTCCCAGGAGACTTACCGGAGTGCCACCTAACCGAGAGATCGAGTTCCAGATCGATCTGATACTGGGTACCTAACCTGTTGCCAAGGCACTGTATTGGTTGGCTCCGATGGAGATGAAAGAATTGATGGAGTAGTTGCAAGAGCTGCTTGATAAGGGGTTCATTTGACCGAGTATCTCTCCTTGGGGTACTCTGGTCCTGTTCATGAAGAAGAAAGACGGTAGTATGAGGATGTGTATTGACTACCGTGAGCTGAACAAGTTGACGGTCAAGAACCGATACCCCTTACCAAGAATCAATGATTTGTTTGATCAGCTTCAAGGTGCCAGTTGGTTCTCAAGAATAGACCTTCGATCTGGCTATCATCAACTGAAGGTGAAGGAGCAAGACATTCCTAAAACAGCTTTCCGCACGCGTTATGGTCACTATGAGTTTCTTGTAATGTCTTTTGGTTTGACCAACGCGCCAGCTACTTTTATGGGTTTGATGAATTGAGTATGCCGGCTGATGTTGGATAAATCAATGATTGTTTTTATTGATGATATCCTGATTTATTCAAAGAACGAAGATGAGCATGCCGGTCACATTCGGGTGGTTCTGGAGACGCTAAGAAAGGAGAAGTTGTACGCCAAGTTCTCCAAGTGTGCATTCTGGTTGTGCGAAGTTCAGTTCTTGGGTCATGTGGTGAATCCTGATGGGATTATGGTGGACCCGACAAAGGTGGAGGCAGTGATGCAATGGAAGTCCCCAAAACACCATCCGAGATTCGCAGTTTCTTGGTTTGGCGGGCTATTATAGAAGATTCATCCAAGACTTTTCCAAGATCGCTTCTCCACTAACCAAGTTGACCTGAAAACATGAGAAGTTCATATGGGGTCAAGCTCAAGAGAAGGCGTTCGAAGAATTGAAGGCGTGGTTGACTCAAGCTCCTGTTCTGTCATTACCTGATTGGAGTGAAGATCTGGTGGTTTATTCTGATGCTTCCTACACGGGGTTTGGGTGTGTGTTAATGCAAAGAGGGAAGGTTATAGCTTATGCATCCTGGAAGTTGAAGGTTCATGAGGTCAATTATCCTACTCATGACTTGGAGCTAGCAGTCGTGGTCGTCGTGGTCTTTGGGCTAAAGATTTGGAGGCACTATCTTTACGGGACGAAGTGTACCATTTTCACTGACCACAAGAGCTTGAAGTACTTCTTCGAGCAGAAGGATCTGAACATGAGGCAGAGACGGTGGTTGGAACTTATAAAGGATTATGATTGTGAGATCCACTACCATCCGGGCAAAGCCAATGTGGTGGCTGATGCCCTTAGCCGAAAAGAGAGGTCTGAGTCGATTCGGGTGAAATCATATCAACTAATCATGACCTCTAAAGTGATAAAGCAAGTCAAAGAGTGTCAAGATGAGGCATTGAAAGAAGATCGTCTTAACTCTGAAAGGATGAGAGGTCTAGTTGGGGAATTGGGTGAAAACACACTTTGTGTTAAAACCCAATTTGGACGGGTGTGGATTCCTCGTTTTAGGGATCTACAGGTGAAGATTTTGGATGAGACTCACAAGAGTCGATACTCCATTCATCCAGGTGCCACAAAGATGTATCAAGACATGAAGAAGGATTATTGGTGGCCGGGTATGAAACGTGACGTAGTGGAGTATGTGAGTAAATGCCTTACTTGTCTACAAGTGAAAGCCGAGCATCAAAAGCCGTGTGGGAAGATCCAACCTTTGGATATACTGGAATGGAAGTGGGAGCACATCACCATGGATTTTATTACGAAGCTGCGGCGTACTCCGAAAGGGTATGATGCTATATGGGTTATTGTTGACTGCTTGACGAAGAGTGATCACGTCCAACCGATCCTCAAGACATATTCATCTGAGAGGCTGGCTGGTCTATGCATCAAGGAAATTGTAACTCTTCATGGTGTACCGGTGTCTATTGTGTCGGATCGTGACACCCGGCTTACATCCAAATTTTGGAAGAAATTTCACGACGCGATGGGGACGAGGTTACACATCAGTACGGCTTATCATCCTCAAACTGATGGTCAGTCAGAAAGGACCATTAAGACATTGGAAGACATGCTTCGGGCATGTGTTATCGATTTTGGGGGAAGTTAGGATGACCACTTATCGTTAGCTAAATTCTCATACAACAACAGTTATCATGCCCGCACTGGTATGCCACCTTATGAGATGCTATACGGTAGGAGATGTAGAACGCCCCTCTGTTGGGGTGATATTGGTCAGAAAGAACTATGGAGTGTCGAGGTGATCGAGGCTATAACTGAAAAGCTCGAAAAGATCAAGGCCTTCATGAAGGCAACCAAAGATAGACAGAAGTTGTATGCTGATAAACGATGCAGACCGATTGAGTTCTAGGTGGGTGACCGGGTTATGTTGAAGGTCTCACCTTGGAAGGGGATCATCCGATTTAGGAAGCGGGGCAAGTTGAGCCCAAGGTATATAGGGCCTTTCCGAATCGTTGCTCGAGTAGGAGAGGTGGCGAATAGACTGGAGTTACCAGATGAGTTAAATGGAATTCACCCGACATTCCACGTATTTCATCTAAGGAAATGTTTGGCGGACGAGGATATGATTGTTCCACTGGAAGATATCAAAGTAGACGAACAACTCAATTATGTGGAGCAACCAGTTGCAATTATCGATCGTAAAGAGAAGAGGCTGAGAAATAAAGTGGTTCCTCTTGTGCGTGTACAGTAGAAGCATAGGAAGGGATCCGAGTCTACGTGGGAGACTGAAGAAGAGATGAGACAGCATTACCCACAACTCTTTGAGGAATAACAGGTTTCGGGGATGAAACCTAAATAAGGGGGGTGGACTTGTAACACTCGGTTATTTTAAAGTCAAGAAAGAAGAATAAAGTGAAAGAAAAGAAACAAAACCCAAGTCTAGGGGTAAAAAAGTGTCCAAAAGGACAAAATGTTTGAAAAGTTGGTGATAAAGGTGGCATGGCCGCCCATCACCCTTTCTACACACAAATTTTCGTATTTTAGAGAGAGAGAGAGAGCATCAGGAAGCAGAGAAACTCTCGGTTGGAAGAGAAAGAAGAAGAAAAGTGTGAATTCAAGTGGTTCTAGGCGGTTGAATTCAATTTGCAAACGAGTTTGGAAGAAAGCCATACTCAAGAGCTGCAAAGGTGAGTTCTAGACCCCCCCCCCTTCTACATGTTTTTAACCGATTTTTGGGGCTGGAAATGCATGAATGTATGTTTTCATTAAACTGGGTTTCGAACCCGTATGCTTGATTGTGTGTATGTTGATATTATGATGCGATGTGTGACTATGTTCATGCTTGTGGATGTACGATGGGATTTTTAAGGCTTAGAGGGTACTATTTAAGCTTAGAACATGATGATTGGTGTATGGGGATGTAATATGATGTTTTAGGCCCATGTGTTAAAATTTTGAATCTGACTAAGTGTTGGAAAGTAAATGCGGATGGCTTATGCGGATGGCTCATGCGGATGAGTAAGGTCAATGCGGATGAGCATTGACTAAGTATGGGTAATGCGGATGGCTCATGCGGATGAGTAAATTCAATGCGGATGAGCATTAACTAATGAAATTAAAAGTATGTTTTAAGGTAAACCAGAACTCACTCAGCAACGCTAACATTTTTATGCATTTTCCAGTTGGCAGGTGAGCATTGCTGAGGATGGCGTGGGGCAGCTACTTGGCATTGGGATGACATTCTTTTTTAATGTTTTTGCATGATAATGTGAACAAATGAAATTGTGTAATGAATATTTTATTATTTTGCAAAAGCATTGTTAATGAAAATGTTGTTTTAAATGTTTCCGCTGCAACGTGTATTTCATGTTAATGTAATTATATGTTTTATGAGCAATGATTGGCCAGTGTAAGCGTCCCCGGAATGGGGCCTTACAGTTTACCGATGATATCTTGATTTATTCCAAGAGTGAGGATGAGCATGACGGTCACATTCGAGAGGTGTTGGAGACGTTGAGAACGGGGAGGTTGTATGCTAAATTCTCCAAGTGTGCATTCTGGTTGCTCGAGGTTTAGTTTTTGGGTCATGTAGTGAATCCCGGTGGGATTATGGTGGATCTGGCAAAGGTGGAAGCGAAGATTTGGTGGTTTATTATGATGCTTCCTACTCGGGGATGGGATGTGTGTTGATGCAGAGAGGAAAGGTTATAGCCTATGCATCCCGACAATTGAAAGTTCATGAGGTCAATTATCCCACTCCCGACTTGGAGCTAGCAACTGTGGTCTTGTGTTAAAGATATGGAGGCACTATCTATATGGGATGAAGTGCACCATATTTAGCTGAGATACATAGGGCCTTTCTGAATTATTGCTCAAGTAGGAGAGGTGGCCTATAGGTTGGAGTTACCAGAAGAGTTAAGTGGAATTCATCCGACATTCCATGTATCTCATCTAAGAAAGTGTTTAACAGACGAGGATATGATTGTCCCACTGGAGGATATCGAGGTCGACGAACGGCTCAATTATGTGGAGCAACCGGTGGCGATCATTGATCGTAAAGAGAGGAGGTTAAGGAATAAAGTGGTTCCTCTTGTGCGTGTACAGTGGAAGCACAAGGGATATGAGTCTACGTGGGAGACTGAAGTGGAGAGCATTACCCATGATTGTTTGAGAAATAACAGGTTTCGGGGACGAAACCTATATAGGGGGGTGGACTTGTAACACCCGGTTATTTTTAGAAGACTCAAACGAAGGAATTAAGTGAAGAAAAAGAAAGAAAACCTATTTAACCCAAGTAGAGGGGTTAAAAGTGTTTTAATGACAAAATGTTTGAAAAAGTGGTGTAAAAGGTGATGGCCACGCATGTTGTCTACCTACATCTTTTCATTCGGATATTTACAGAGAGAGTAAGTGAAGGAGAGCATAAACTCTTGTATTTTGAAGAACAAGAGCTTAAAAGATCGAATTCAAGGTAAGAATTCATGTGCTTAAGTTGTTCTTAACTGGTTTCATCCTCGGTTGTATGCTTATGTATGTTGCGTGTGTTCGGGTGTGTGTTTCAAGTGGGTTTCTAGGTGAGAACTTGTAGCAATCGGGCTTTGAAGGAAGTCTTACCCAAAGAGGCTGTTAAGGTGAGTTCTAGAACCCTTCTTTTTACTTGTTTTAATTGTTTTGGGGCTGGAAATGTATGTATGAACGTTTTTATTAAAATGGGTTTTATACTCATGTGTATATTTGTGTGTATGATGTGGGTGGGGTTTGATTTTGGGCTATGTATGGGTTTTATGATGTTAAGGTTGTGTTTCTATGGCTTAGAATGTAAGATTTAAGCTTAGAACGTGATAGATGGTGTTTGAGGGATGTTAAGTGTGTCTTAGGCTGCTCATGTACCCAAACAGTAGCTCATACACCCAACGATAAATAACTGCCTAAGTGTTCCTCATGCGGATGAAGAGTCTACGGGAAAAGAACTGTTTTGTTCTTCCATATTAACAAATGCGGAAGACCAAAAGAAATGCGAAGGAACAATAAGAAATGCAGATGAACAATATGAAATGTGGATGAAAGTTGTGCGACTGGAGGAAATGCAGATAAAAGTTGTGTGACCGGAGGAAATGCGGATTAAAGTTGTGCGATTGGAGGAAATGCAGCTGAAGGTCGTGTGACTGAAGCCCATACGTCCGAATGCCATGCGACTAAGGGTCATACGCATAGGAGTCATGCGACTGAAGGCTATGCGACTGAGAGTCCATACGCCTAAGTATTCTCATGCGTCTGGAAGGCCATGCTACTGAACAGGGTCCATACGCCCAAATAGGGCTCATGCGCCCGAAAGAACTTAGTTTATTTTCTAATTTTTGGGGGAAAGTGTTATGTAGGCTTTGACTTGGGAGGTTCCCGGGGGCATAGTAAGTTGACTTTTGAAGTCATAGATGATGATGGACATGTATGATGATGATGATGTTATGTATGATGTTATGCATGATGACATGTATGATGTATGTTATGTATGTATGATGATGCCCTGTATGGTGATGTGTATGTGTATGTTGATGTTCCTTATTATGTATGAGTATTTTCCTATGGCTTTACGTTGAATGTTAATGAATGAAATAAAAGTATTATGTAACGTAAAGTGGAAGATAATAAAAGAGGAACATAATGAAAGAATGCATGCATTAATGAACGAAGGAAAGTAAAGTAAGTCTTGCAAGCCTTGTATATGGAAACATGCCCATTGAAGGGTGTTAGTTCAACAGTGTGTGGGTTAGCTACCCTAGAAGGATGCACACCGGTGTCCGTCTTTATGACCGGCCATTTGGATGGAACCTTTGTCGCTTACCCTAGGTGCTATGGTCAGGCTGCTGAGCGCCATGAAGGCGGGTCTATGATAGACCTCGGCCTAGTACCCGCTTTATGCATGACGGTGGGGTATAGCACATGATAATGGTACACCTGAATTTACCCTAGGTACTATGGTCAGGCTGCTGAGAGCCATGATGGGGGGTCTATGATAGACCTCGGCCCAGTACCCGCTTTATGCATGACGGTGGGGTAAAGTTCATGGTTTTGGTATGGAATGTAAAGAATTAAAGATGAACGTACAAATGAAAGTAATTTATGAAAGTGAACAAAAGTGAATGATAATGTCGTACGATGAATGAACGAAGTTAACGAATGAATGATGAAGATAATAATGATATTATCTATGTGTACGTATGATGTGTGATCACGTGCGATAGTAAAGAAAATTTTTATCGAATGAAAGGTAATGTAATGTTTTTATAAAAATAGAACTCACTCAGCAACGCTGACTTTATATGCATTTTTCCAATTGGCAGGTAAAGTTGCTGAGGATGGCACGGGGCGGCTACATGGCTCTTTCGGATGGCATTCTTTTGTTTAATGTTTTTGCATTTTAATGCGAACAAATGATATTGTGTCACGAATGTTGTATTATTTTGCAAAAGCATTTTCAATGAAAATGTTGTTTTAATGTTTCCGCTGCAACATTTATTTCAAGTTAATGTAGTTATATGCTTTATGTGCGATGATTGGCCAGCTGTAAGTGTCCCGGGAATGGGGCCTTACTCGAACGTTCTGCATTTATGTATAGGTGTGAGCAAAAGTATGTATGTATGCATAATAAAGATTCAATGCAACTACATAGAAATTATGGATATATGTATGCCTATAGAAAGTTTGTTGCATGTGTGTATATCAAAAGTGTTTTTGCATGTGTATATTGAAAGATTCTATGTGGTCTTACATTGAAAGTTGGTGCGATTGGCCTATCGAAAGTTAGAAGAATAGGAGGCTATAAGAAGTGTGGTGATAGTAAGTGTGCATGGATTCTCCCCAATTAAAGTTAAGGGGGTGTATCACTTAAATGTCATTCATGCATATGTCTTGTCTAAATGATATGTGACTAGAAAGTATTCATGAGAGTACATGCATGTGTAGGGAGCGTGAGTGTATATTGTGTTCTTAGGTGTGGAGTGTATGTACGGGTGTGTGTTGTGTGTGTGAGTGATACGTGAGTAAATATACATTTTATAATGCATATACTTTCTCATTTTAAGTGTTTTTGTTACAAATTCATATTGTAGATACTTAATCGCACTACAGAAAAGAAGCTAATACAACCCCGGTAAAATGTTGCATTATGCCATTAAAAAGTTGCATTAGACCTAATGCAACATTTTATTGGGGGCTGCATTAGAAACAGTTGCATTAGACCTAATTCAACCTTTTTGTTAGATAATGCAACATTTTTTGAAAGTGTTGCATTTACTATTCAAATGCAACTTTTTAGTATGCAACTTTTTTTACTTCATATTGCAAGCTTTTCACTATTGAAATGCAACCTTTATTAAAACTTAGTTATAAAAATGCAACCTTTCCTAGAATTAATGCAACCATTTTATGTCATTCTAATAGAATAAAAATGCAATCTTTTTATAGTAAATGTAACAATATTAAGCTTTTATTTGTAACAAATACAACCCTTAATGCAACTTTGTAACATAAAAACAACTATTATTAATTAAATGCATTCAATAGTAATTATGACACATATAATACATGGAAAACACTTGATAGTCAAATGACATACTTTAACATAGTTGTCCAATCTCAAAATATATATTGTCATCACAACGTGCCAATTGCAATATTAGGGATAAAAAACATTCATTGTCTCACTCTTCAAGCGGTAGTTGTTTCAAAACCTTTAGCATCATAGCTTGCACATTTTTTCGTTGCTTGTCAATATCTTCTCGCATAGCTTCAAGCTCTGTTTTTTTCTTTCATTATCCTCTTCAATTTCTTTGCGCATTTCTAGTAGCTGATTTTCTCAACTTCAATGATTGTTTTTAAGGATTCCATTAGCCCTTCTGGAATCATATATGATTTGCTACCGTCATCTACTTTTTTTTTATCAATGCATTTGTAACACTTCTACCGTAAAGTCGACGATATTCATAGTTCTCTTTGTTCATAACAACCAAGAAAGGATCTACTGTAATGTTGCCATTGTTTATAGGTTCATAATTCTTCATTTGTTCCTATAACAATATCCAAAAATAATTAAGAATATATTATCAACACAACGTTATATACATAACATTAGCTATTGGTGAATGTTTTAAATTAAAAATACAACTAATAGTCAAGAGCTTGTTCAAGTACAACTATTTTCTATAAGATTGGTTTTTCATATTATTTCACTAAAAAGCAAATGAATTATGCATACATACATAATATATATATATATATATATTCTGCCGTGTCATCATATGTATCAACATATGCATGTCCTTCCGTCCTTTTACATGTACGTTCAAACACTGAGTTAAAGTAGGTAATTCTTGGTTTGGATTGTCATTTTTCTGTATTGATAAAAACATAAATATCTTAAATATTTGCATATTTAATAAAAAAGACACAATCACAAGCAAAGCAAAACCAAATTACCATCTCCTCACGAATTCTAGCAAAACTTATTGGACTAGTTGTATGCATATTTTTTTGAGACATGCGTGATTCCTTTGCTTTTAAACAACGTTTCTATACACATATCAATTAATGAAAAATTGTCAAGAAAATACCATCACATCTTTATTATTCCATCAATGCAACAATTATGAGATATCATCTTCTAGAATGTTTTTAGGTCGGTTCTTCCATCTTGTTTTGTTATCCTTAAACCGACATTTGTGCACCTTATAAGACTCTCCAATACACTTTACAACACATTTCTTAGCAGCATTGGGCACATCATATTTTTCCTTTAAAAAGTTAGCATTTAGTTGATAAATAAAATCTAACAAATAAAAGAAATAACACTACTAAAAATCTTACCAAGACGTATTCTCATATCTTGTCTTTATGTGGCACCTTGTGCCATGAACTATGGATCAATGGTGCATAACTATGATTACGAGCTATTATACCTAAAAATCAAGAAAATTGCCCGACTATATCTTTCTTCTCTTTTACCGGTCCAATGGGTTGTCCAAATTCATTACATTGATGGCTTCGTGCTCGTCAACTTTTCTTGTGTGCACAACATGCAGCATTGTTGGTCCTCTTTTAATAGTTTTAGATATTTCTAAATGCCATAATACAATAAAAAATATATTATAAAGCTAATGACTAACACACTAACACATGGTATAACTAGTCAAAACAAACCAACCTTTATGTAATTCGAGACCTTGTAGTTGTACATCATCCTCATTTTCGAAATCAACATTGTTATCTTCCATTTGTATCTCATTTTAGTTATTTGTAATTTTTATATCTTCTAGATCTTCATACTCTTCATCTTGATCAACATCATCTTAGCATTTAAAATAATTAATCGTTGATATATAAATAGCAATAACAAAATATAGTAGAAACAAAAAAATCTAACTAAATCACTTAACACACAAACCTTGAGATCTCATAACATTCTCTTCATTCTCATTAGTTTCCAAGTCATCTATATTCATATTTAATCCATTAACATCTAAACACATAAAACTATAAATTTATATGAAAAGTAGTTTAATAAAATAATCTTTTAAAAAACAAAATAAGACCTTGAAATATCTCATCATCCTCATCATCAAGAACTAATCATCTTTTTGTACAATTAGCATGTGTTGTATTTTTCTTCAATACCTCATTTTGTGTTTTTGAAATTACTTCACCCATGGTAATTGTTGCTTTACATTGATTCTTCTTTAGAGCAACCACTCGGTTTTTTTTGCTAAATTAGCAATCAAAGTCATGGACCGTGATGCAATATATTGTGGACATTGTTTCTATAACAAATGCTTGTTGTTAGAATTTGGTCTAACAAAATAAAATAAATAAATAACTTATTATTGTATTACCCTTTTGGAAGCTTCAACACTTGTATCGACCTCTTGATAATCTTCCTCACTATCATCACCATTATCAGGAATATAGTCTACATCTTTTGCACTAGTATATGTTGGTTTCACTGTCTTTTTCTTCGTTTTTTGACTTTCCCCCAATTTGTCAGAGAACTTGCAATCCTTTTCAATCCTAAGTCTTGTATTTTTTTTTTGTTTTCTTGAACCCTCAATTGTCTACTTCTCTCATATTCATTGACTTGTCTTTGTACACTTCGAATTTGCTTGCTTTTGCTTGCCATTAGACCTGCTCAAAGTCAAATTAACAACTAACAGTTCATATATCTTATCATTAACACGAGATGTGTGAACCATTTGAAAATAAATACATCTAGTTGAATTCCAAGGGACCACGGGCCAAGTAGTTATGTTACTAAGGCACTACAAGCTAGAAGGTTCAATCGCTAATAGATGGAATCATGTAAAAATACTTGACAAAAGTGAGATCAGATGGAACAAAACCTAGTTTGTGATTCATGAACCAAAAAATGAGAGGTCATACCTTAAATGTTCTCACCTGTTTTCTGACCTGGACTCAAAATTACATCACAGAACACATATCACGCTTGATGGTCGACTTGTTTGCTTTCCAAATCACAACTCCAAATCAACTAGGAACATGTGTCGATGATGGACTGCTAGTATTTCTCGAAATTATGAAATTAATTGATTCTAGTGAACGTTGCTCAACATCAAATTAGTATTAAAGTGATCGTATATACATGAATACACGAAAAATCAATTTCAATCAATATTAATGATCTCTTCTCAACACCAAATCAGTATTAATCTGATCGATGCTCAACACCAAATCAGTATTATTGATGATGAAGAACTACTAGTACTTACATATTTCCTCTCGTGCACTTGTAGTCTCTACCCACGCGAATTCGATCTGATGCATTAACTGAACCGGGAGAAAACACCATTTGTGGGTATTAGTGAATAACGGTCACTTTGTTAGTATAATTAGAGGGAAAATTTTAGTGATTTAAGAGGAAACTGAAATTAGGAGGAAATTATAATTTTTCTAAGTATATATGTAGATAAGAACTTAAAATTCAAATAAACAATTCGATAAAATTTTATGATAATATAAAAAAGTTTATTTGTATTTGATAAATTCTTTTTATGTGAATTTAGATTTTTAACTGACAATAAAAAAAATGTTTTAACTAATAACAATTTAAGTTAATTAATTGTCAATTATGGTCAATGATGCTCAATTAGGGCCAATGATGCTTACATAGGGTCAATGTACTCAACTAGGGTCAATTATGCTCTTTGAGGGTCAATGATTCTAAATTAGAGTCAAATGTTGAATTAAGGTTAATTTTATCACGAGTAGTTAGTTACATTTAATCGATGGTTAACTAGGGTAATCGATGCTCAATTAGGGTCGTCGATGCTCAATTAGGGTTAGTGATGCTCAATTATGGTCAATGATCCTCAATTACGGTCATCGATGCTCAATTAGGGTCAAATGCTAAATTATGGTTAATTTGATCACTAATAACAATGTTAGAGTTTGTCCATAATCAATTAGGGTCACCGATGCTCAATTAGGGTCAGTGATGCTCAGTTAAGGTCATTGATGCTAACTTAGGGTCAATGATGCTCAAGTAGGTCCATGGTGCTCAACTATGGTCAATTATGCTCTTTGAGGGTCATTGATTCTCAATTAGGGTCAAATTTTGAATTAAGGTTATTTTATCACAAGTAGTTAGTTAGATTTAATCGATGGTTAATTAGGGTAATCGATGGTTAATTAGGGTAATCGATGGTTAATTAGGGTAATCGATGCTCAATTAGGGTCGTCGATGCTCAACTAGGGTTAGTGATGCTCAATTATGGTCAATGTTGCTCAATTAGGGTCACCAATGCTCAATTATGGTCACCGATGATCAATTAGGGTCAGTAATGCTTAGTTAAGATCATTAATGCTTAGTTAAAGTCATTGATGCTCACTTAGGGTCAATGATGCTCAAGTAGGGTCAATGGTGGCTCAACTAGGGTCAATTATGCTCTTTGAGGGTCATTGATTCTTAATTAGGGTCAAATGTTGAATTAACGTGTATTTTCTCACGAGTAGTTAGTTAGATCTAATTGATGGTTAACTAGGGTAATCGATGCTCAATTAGGTCCTCGATGCTTAATTAGGTGTGATTGCTCAATGATGTTCATGATGCTCAATTAGGGTCAATGCTAAATAAGGTTAATTTGATCACTAATAACTAAGCTAGAGTTCGTCCATAATCAATTAGGGTCACCGATGCTCAATTAGGGTCAATGATGCTCAGTTAAGGTCATTGATGCTCACTTAGGGTCAATGATGCTCAAGTAGGGTCAATGTGCTCAACTAGGGTCAATTATGCTCTTTGAGGGTCATTGATTCTCAATTAGGGTCAAATGTTGAATTAACGTTATTTTTCTCATGAGTAGTTAGTTAAATTTAATCGATGGCTAACTAGGGTAATCGATGCTCAATTAGGGTCGTCGACGCTTAATTTGGGTTAGTGATGCTCATTATGGTCAATGATGCTCAATTATGGTCATCGATTCTCAATTCGGGTCAAATGCTAAATTAAGATTAATCTGATCACTAATAACTAAGTTAGAGTTTGTCCATAATCAATTAGAGTCACTGATGCTCAATTAGGGTCAGTGATGCTCAGTTAAGGTCATTGATGCTCACTTAGGGTCAATGATGCTCAACTAGGGTCAATGGTGCTCAACTAGGGTCAATTATGCTCTACGATCGTGTTTGATATGGATTTTGTAGTTTTGGATGGTTACTTGGTGATCTTAAAAGAAAAAGACAAGAATTTAATGAAGATTTTGGAAAGTAAAATGAATGGTATCGTCATGGCCATAACATGCATTAGGTATCCTTTTCCTACATATTATGGCCATGACTGATTTTGTCATGGCCATAACATGCATCATGACCCCTTTTAAACCCTTCTTTTTTTTTCATTTGGGGGGAGACGAATTTTGGAAGCCCTAGTTTTCTCCATTCTTACGGTGATTTTGGAAGAAGTCTTTCAAGAGTTCAAGCTAGATTGAAGATCAAGCATTTCAAAGGAAGATTCAACTTCACATAACCTATTTTTACTCATCTTTGGTTTGAAATATCTAGATTCATCATGTTTTCTTACATTGTTATGAGTTTGGTTGTGGTTTTTGTAAGCCTCATGGGCTAAATACTCTTTTCACTTAGATTAGATGAAACTTAACATACTTTGACATTTTACATGCAACTTTTGGTGATGATTAGGTTAATGTTTACTACAAGTTTGTAAATGTTCTTCATTTATTGTGTATGCTTGCTGAACCTAATGAATGATAATTCTTATAGGTGCTATAATCATATTATGATGGAAAACTTTATGTTCTAGGACATATATTAATGAATTGTATATATTAGTTTGTGGTTTATGGCATGTGACTAGGAATGGTAGATGAGAGTTGACTATTTAGTAAAATTGAACAAGTGGCATCCTTATACATATGTTTGTAAAAATCATTGTGTTTGTTATGAATATCTCTTAACTTTGTTTATTTATAACTAGGGGTGAGCACATAACCGATTTAATCGAACCATAACCGAATTAACCACATTAACCGAACCAATTAATTGAACCGAACAATTAATAGAGGGTTTGGTTAAGGCATAACCAATTAACTGCACATTCTGTATGAATCCAAGGATCGCAATCAGGAATTATTAGTGTTAGAAGAATGGAATCAAGTTAATGATTGCGGAATGATCATTAACTATTGTTTAATTGTTTTTATGAGTAAATATCAAATTAAGTAAATGTTGATTATGGCGAACACAATGATACGAATCACAATAAATAAGCAAACAAGATTTGATTCAAATTTCATTAAAACTAATTAATGATTACAAATGAATAAAGAATGAATGCAATAAACAATAAACGCTTTGATCATGCTAATGTTGATGATGTATTGATGTGACGGCTGCTAGGGTTTTTGATGGATGGATTGTGTGAATCGATGTGATGTTTTTCTGTTTGCTATCTCATTTGTTTTTATGTGTCTATCGTCACTTTGATGTGAAACCTAGGACTCATATTTATAGACAATTATGATTCTGTTAAGGAAACACCAAAATCTTGGGATTCAAATTGTCTTGTTGACTTGTTGATTTGTTGACTTGTTTACTGGTAACACTTGTATTATTCTAATACAAGTGTTTGGACTCCGGAGATGCATAGTCTTCCATAGGTGATTGTTAATCCGCATGTATCTTGTTCTTTCGAAGGTATTTTGTTCTCCCGAAGCTATCTTGTTCTTCCGAAGGTACTTTGTTCTTCCAAAGCTATCTTGTTCTTCCACAGGTACTTTGTTCTTCCGAGCTATCTTGTTCTTCCAAAACTTCAAATGGTTTTTCATCCACAGAAGATCTTTGAATAATTGTGTTTGTAAGAAATACATCTACGGAAGAACAAAATTTTCATCTGTATATGTTTCTTACACTAGTCATTTCATACATTGATCAAGTATAATGTTTACCTGCAATCATACATAAATCAACATACATATGGGTTAACCTATATACATAATTCATACATCAAAATAATTAATTATAATCATTAATTACAAGTATTGATTAAAGATGATCTATATTGTTCCTAGATCCAACAATACTCCCCCTTAGGCTTAGACACTTGTAATCAGCTCTTCAAAACTGAAAGCTCTTTCATCCTTGACACCATTTTCTTGTTAAAGTATGATATTGCATCCTTTTGATTATCATATTTGTACTTGATCTCCATTCTACATATATTTTGTAGTGTCTCAAAACCCAATCCCAAGATGTCTTCTTCAAAGGTAAGTGTTTCCACTACACTTTAATTGTACACTATGTCAAGCTCATCTTTTTCTAAGATTCTTAGTTCAGAAACTTCCTCAATAGTAGATCCTTTCACCACCCCAGCTTCATATCTTCTTCTTTTGTATGCTTTAGCATGCAATTTATCAACCACTTGAATCATATGTACATACAAAGATAGATCATTATGTGCTCTTTCATCAGCAAGTTTAGGAAGAATCTTTCATGCAAATATGATGTGTAGCTTGAGTGAAGCAACTTGATCTCCACTGGATCAAAGATTCTTATCTTTTCAGCTTTCTTTCCTTTAACATCCTCAATAGCACCAATTCTTTTGTCTTCTCAACATATCCCCATTCTATTATGGGATATGTATATTGATTCCCTTCAAAGCTTTCGATGGCTGCTGAATTCCTGTTGTTGTATCCAACCCTCTTCAATAGCTCATCATCTACCAATGTAAAGGAGTTGGTTCTTGATCTTTTTATCCTTTTTGTTATTCTATTATGCTTATCATCCTCTCTCTTAGCTTATTTCATCACATCATCTCTGAATTTAGTCTTTAGCTTACCCACCAAACCAAAAAAGTCTCTTCCTCTTGGGTGAATTGGGTAGTTAGAAATGACTAAGCTTTGTAGATCCTTAAGGTCACTTTTAGATAAGCACAATATTAATACTCTATCATGGAAGTATTGAATCCTTCTAGAAGTTCTCTTTATGATTGCACAATCCCACCCTTGATCATACTTCCAGGCCATAATCATGTTGTCTTCCACAGAGTTGGGACTTGTGATGTGATTAAACAACTCTATCAAGGTTGATTTTTGTTTTGTTATCTCTCTGACTATTGTTCCCAATGGCCACACTTTGCCAGGTATAACTGCTCGTGGCTCTCTGATAAGTTTTTCTTTCCCTTTGTGATGATCTTTACTATAAACTGTTATTGGTTCAGCAGGGGTTTTGTTGTGTTGCTCAGCATCAGACTTTGGAGCTACAGCTCTGAACCTCACTCCAGTTTCTAGTTCAACATCCATTACATGTTCCATCATCCTTTTTAGCTCACCTACTTTTCTTCCCTTAAGCTCATGCAATTTGTAGTTATGACCCTGTAGCTAATAGGTCATATTGTATTTGTTGAGCTTTGTTGTATCACAGTGACCTAACTCTTTCTTGATTTTCTAAATAGATTAAGATGTTATGAAGGCTTCATTGTCATAATTAGGGATCATGAATCTAGCAAGATCAAATTCTTTCAGTTGATCCTTTATTTCAGTCACTTTCATCCTCTCAACCATATCAAATGGAAACCCATGATTGATAAGGGTCATAAACATGGTTGACTCAGGCCTCTCTTCTAATATGTCTTTTGTTGTTAGAAGATCATCAGCCTTTGATTCTTCTTGTTCTTTGTGAGTTTCTTCTTTAATGAACTCTTTCTATTCTTCATCACTATCAGTTTCATCATGAGGCATAGGCTTTGAAGTTGATACATCCATTGAAGGTGTGTGCTTAGAAGATGTAGGCCTTGATCTTTTAGGTGAATCTTTCAACATTAATCACCTATTTATGTGTAATACATAGGTACTTATTTTTCCTTGTGTATAGAATAAGAGGTTTTGAAGTCTGAGAGGTTTCTTTTGATGGTTTTGTTGATGGAGTAGCATTTGATTCCAAGGCACAGATTTTCATCTTTAGCTCATTAATTTCTTCCTCTTTCCTTTCTAATAGAGCAGATTGAGCAGAAAGAGAGTTAGTTACATGATCAATTTCCATAGTTAGCTTCTCCTTTTTAGTCTTCTCAAACCTCACTGACTCTTTTAGCTCTTTTTCTTATTGAAGTAGTGCATCAATTACTTCATTGTTGCATTGTGCATCTTCTCTTAATCTTTTAATTCTTGATTCTTACTTCATCAATTCATCATCCTTTTTTTAACACACCTTTCAACTCTTGAATTCTTTCTTTCTTTGTTGGATTTGATGACCGGTTTGCTATTTTCAGAAACTAGATAACTCTTCTTCACATGAATGTCATCTTCACTCAGGTCATCTTCATGATAAGCAATTACCTCAACATAGTTTCCTTCTTCTTCCCCTTCTTCATGTTTAGAAGCTACATCATCATTATTGACATTAGCAGGGGTTGCACTAGCTAAGCTTGAGCTAGACTTAACATTTTGATCTTCGTGCTCCTGGTGAGGTTGTTGTTGTTGTTCAATGAATGGAGAGATTGGTTCGGTATAACCAGAGTACACACTATTTTGTGAGACTAATTTAGTCTCACCAATGTAAATGCTCTCATGTGATTGATGTTCAGGAGTTGGAGGTTGTTGATGAATAGGTGATTAATGGTTTAAGTGAATGGGTGATTGATGGTGTGATGGTGATGGAGGATGTGGAGATTGCTGATGTATGGGTGATTGGGGAGGAGAATATGGTGCTTCTTCATCATCATCAAATGTATCTCTTGATGTTCTTACCACAACAGCTCTACTGGGATGTTTGCAACAACATCGACCACATGAGCAAACATGGGTATGTCTTCTCCTTCATACTTCCCACTGATCTTATTCAGTATAGATCTTCCTAGATGCGCTTGTACAAAGACATCACCTAATCTTTCTATCATGGGCAGCTCAACATAATGATCAGTTTGAGGAACCTTGAAAACATGAACATTTTGTATTCTTTCTCTACTCTTATTTGGTCATATAAACAAATAAGAATGTACTTTGAGTAGTTATATGTTCTTCCTTCAAAGATCCCTATGATTCCAGAAGAGATCTGCCTTGAGAATCTATCCAATCTGGATTTCCTGTTTGAGATACACTTCAGGTAAGTGTGATAGAGAAACCAATAGGGCTTACACAATCTCCCCTTTTTGATCTTTCCTCTTTCAAACTCACCATCATAGCCCATCGATAGAAATATCTTTTCAATGTATTCATGTTCAAAGACGTCTGGATGACCTTTTTTTGATCTCCCAACTCTAGTACCCTTCTCATTGTCTATTCATCAATTCTTAAGTGCTCATTTCTTACATTTGCCATAATGACCTCCATCCTCCTCTATATGTGCAGAATTCTAGAAATCAATTATGTGTGCTTGATGAATCACAGGTTGTGCTGTTAAAGCATAGAAGATCTTGGATCATCGCATATATCTGATAATGTCTCGACACCTTTCCGATATAGGGTCATCAGCATCGAGAAATGCATATACATTATGCTCTTTCGCAAATCGATTACTCATCTCTTCAGGAGAGTTTAAGAAGAATAGATTAGAATCAACACTACAGACATAAGAATACGAACAGTTTTAATGATAATCAAGAATCAATCAGTTCATTTTTTATGATTATAACATGTTTTACCTTCAAAACAATGATTTGAAATCAAGAGTATGTGTTTGTTTAAGGTTTTGATTTGGTAATTTTGAATGTTTGTGAAAAGGGGAAAAGGTTTGTTCAGTGCACTTTTCTAGGTCTGAAAAGCGCTTTGAAAAAGTGAATAATGAACGTTTAAGTCAAAAACATCTACTCACTCAGAAACATTAAATTCATTTATTTAATGATGTGGGACCCTCTATCCTTATTGTCGTTTCCTTAGTTTTTAGTTCTTCCGTATATCTTCTACGGATTCCGTAGATTAACTTGCTTCCTTAGATCTTCTACGGATTCCGAAGATCAATTATGGATAACTTAGAATTAAAAACTGACTTTTGATCTTCTACGGATTCCATAGATCTTCATGTTCATCATTGGAAGTAGGATGATCTTCTTCATGAGTTTGTACATCAGTTGCATTGTGAGTATCTTCCGTGGAAACTTCTACTGAAGTATTTTGTGCTTCTATTGGAGTTACAGGAACATCTACAGATGGTGTTTGTTCAACATCTACTGAGGCATTATCCATATCTTCGGATGTAGGATGCTCATCTACGGATGTAGGGTAATTAGCTACTGATAAAGTATTTCCATAGAAGGATGTAGATCCATTTTGTTGACTTTTCGGGTGTTACACTTAGAACTATAAATCAATACTTGTAATGAATTATTATAATTCATTATTTTGATGTATGCATTATGTATATAGGTTAACCATTATTTGTGTTGATTTATGTATGTTTGTAGGTAAAACATTATAATTGGTGAATTACTGAAATTGACCAAATGTAAGAAACATCTATAGATGAACATTTTGTTCTTCCATAGATATGTTTCTTACAAGTAAAATACATCTAAAGATCTTCTGTGGATGAACAACCAGCTCTGAGGCTGGAAGTGAAGATACCTTCGAAAGAACAAGATAGCTTCGGAAGAACAAAGTAGCTTCGGAAGAACAAGATAGCTTCAGAAGAACAAAGTACCTTCGGAAGAACAAGATAGCTTCAGAAGAACAAAGTACCTTCAAAAGAACAAGATTCCTGCGGAAGAACAAACATCTACGGAAGACTATGTACCTGCGAAGTCCAAACACTTGTATTTAACACGTGCCTATAAATATGGATCCTAGGTTTTACATCAAAGAGAGATGAGAACACACACGATAGGCGGTGGCTAACATTAGATAATCAACACAAAAACATCACATCAATTCACACAAACATAAACCCTAGCAGCCGTCATATCAACATCAACACAACCAGAGTATTTATTGTTTATGTCATTCTTTGATTATTCATTTGTAATCATTGAACAATTTTAATACTTTTTAATCAAATCCTATTTAATTATTAATTGTGGTTGTATTATTGTGTTCATCATTATCATTATTCATTAATTAAATAATTGAACAAGGTTAATGTTGATTCCGCAAGCATTAACTTGATTTCATTTAACACTGATAATTCCTGATTGCGATCCTTGGATTCACAGGTGGTATCAGAGCCAAGTGTAACATCCGCCATTTTTCCAAGTTAAAACCAATCTTTAAGTTCTATTATAAAATTATAATAATAATTGTAATGGATTAAATGCATTAAATTTACAATTTATATTGTGAATTATACATTTGCTATTCATCTAAATAATTTGTAATAATTTATGATTTATAAACAATTCTTTTTCATAAAATTATAAAGTGAATAAATCATTTTAGAATAAATAATTAAATGGAAAATTCTTATCATTTTACAATAATTTGTATTTGAAATATGTCACACCCCGACCGACGGTGGAATTATCGAGGCGGACGATGTGAACTGATTGTTCATAACACATGGAACTAAATGAGTTGAAATATTATTAAATATCATTTTAATTAAACATTACAAGACATTTAAATCATTACAAAGCAACCAAGACATAAACAACAATATAAGACTTTCAATTAACTAAGTCCAAATCCTATATGAGCACGAAGGGATCTTCAAGTATAAAACCTGAAACATGTTAAAAATAAAAGGTCAACAATATGTTGGTGAGATTTCCATAGTTTACAATACATAAGTATATAAAGGATGGAAATTCATGTTATAAGTTAGAGAATAAAGTAATTAGGGATGTAAGACAGAATGCATAATCAAACCTTGATAGTTTTACAAGTCTTAATGTTTACAAGTTTATATGATTAGCTAAGTGTACTTGGATTAACTAAGCAGGATTGCCAGGCCTATAGATCTATGACGTCGCCAGGCTAGCAAATAGTTAATGACTGTACCTATGATTGTTAATACATGGTAATTACAAAGATCAACTAACCACAACATATAAGTGAATTGACATAAGTTACAAGAATCAAATGTTTTATAAGTGCAACAGTTATAAGGTAACATGTTTCACCCCAAAGTGTGAAAATATGAAAAAGGGGTATAGAAATACTCACATGGTCAATAAATATTGGAATAGTGATTATTAAGAAATATAAATAATGTTCCAACGCAAAACCCTTCACATGGTACCTAAAATTATATATTTACAAGGTTAAGTGTGATTATAATAAGTTTAATGTATAAACAAAGACTAGGGTTCAATGTGGTATTAGGGATTTTCAAGTTATGTTTAACAAATGAAACCATTTATATGTATTAACATCAAAGAACACTATTATATTTTATATAAAGTTTTATATAAAAATTAAAACACTCATAATAATTTCCTAAAGGTTAAATAAAGCCTAATAAACATAATCTTAACAATAATTTTAACGTTTGGAATAATCACATTTGTGTAACAAAAATTAATTAAAGTAAAGTTTTTTTTTATAAAAGAAATAAATTATTTATATTAGTTTTTTAGGATATTTAAAAAGAAAAGAAAGTATATAAGTATTTCCTTTAAGAATTAATTACAAAAATTAACGAAAAGTATTTTTAAATTATCAGACTTTATAAAGTGGCTTTTTATAATTTAAAAAAAATATAAAATTAATGTTGAAGGTCAAAAGACCCCAAAATAAAAACATGAGGTCCCCCGGATTCGTCCGCCCCGATGATTCCACCATCGGTCCGGGTGTCACACCAAGTGCTCATTGATTTAGATCGATTGATCTATCAGTGTTAAAAGTGTTTAATTGTTTGCTTGTTTTTTAATTAGATTTGTCAGTTTTGTTGATTAGATCGATTGTTTTTAAGCAAATCGTTTGTGTGTGAACATTAAAAAAACAGTGAATTGTCTTTCAGCGAGTACTGTTCCATTGCTTGATTAACTTAAATCAATATTCAATCAATGAATAAGAGATATGGGTTATTGATTAACATTCATCGAATGTTCAAGATTATTTGAACAAATACATTAACAAAATCCTTGATTTGATAATTTAATTATCATTAAAAGGATTGACTGATTCGTGACCTTAGTTGCTTATTTCTTGTTAAGTTCTGTCACTAATTTGTTCATTACTCAAACGATACTCTGTAATAGTTAAAATCTTAGACTTTAACTAAACATGAGTAACTTTGGTGGATCATCCTACCAACCTCCAAAGTTGGAAACTAAAGTAGATTTTAAGTCTTGGAAAATCAAGTTCAGGAATCATGTGAATTATACAACTCCATAGATTTAGGGTCAATCGATTCCAACAACTCCATAGATTTATGCAACTTGTAACAAAGATGAATATCTTGGAGTTAAAATATACAAATGAGGAATTAAACAAAAAGATGCTCCATACTTTGCCAAAAAGTTGTAAGTAAACAGTGTCCATGTTCAAGAACACCATTGACCTCAAAGCAACTGGTTTAGATATATTGGTAGCTAAAGTTGAGGCTCTTGAAATGGATGAAAAATCAAGAAACAAGAGTGTGAGAACACATGTTTCACCCTATCATTTTAAAGAAACAAAAAGTGCTGGAAGTGCCTTTATTTCCAACAATGATAGTGACACCTCTTGTACTTTGAGTGAAGATAAAGTGGAAGTAAGTTTCTATGCATCAAAACCTTTAAAGAAATCTTCTCAAAGTAAGTCAAAAAATGACAAAAGGAGATCTGATGATAGAAGAGAAACATCTACAACAAAGTCTTCATCAAATATCAACCAAACTAAGCCCATCACTGTTGTTCTGGACTCAAAAGAACAAAAAGCAGCCTTTGTAGCTTTTAGTTCAAGTTTTCAAGCTTACTTGGGAAGCTCATTAACATCTTCCAACATTTGCCAGTAAGACTTGGAAGAACTACATCCAGATGTAGTAGAAGAGATGGATCTACAATGGCAAATGGCAATGTTTTCTTACAAAGCCAAACAATATCTTAGGAGAAATAAAAACATGGCTGCTGCAAGCAAATCATCAAAGATTGGTGTGGATAAGTCAAAAGAATGGTGTTTCAAGTGCAATCTCTATGGACATTTCTCAAGAGAATATAATCAAAAATCAAATCCTGACTTGGCACAACGACAACAACAACAGTCTCAATAACCCTCATCATCTCAAAGATCTTTCAGACAACCACAACTGACCAACTCATCCCCACCAGCCATAAATACATCAGCAGGAACAAGTAACTCTAAAGAAACTGGGCTAATAATTCTTCAAGATAGTACGTGTGACTGGAGTATGTATGAGAAGGAACTCTTGGAAGAAAGTCGAGCATTAATGGCTCACATGGAAAACAAAGTTCCACCCATGGCTAGAGAGGTAAGAGAAATATTATGTTCATCAAACTATTTTGAGAAAGTTGAAAGATATAGAGTCCATACTCAACAACTGGCTGATGAAGTCAAAGAAACAATGATATTGAATGAATCACATGTAAGAGAACATAAATTATATGTAACACCCCAAATTTTTATTAAAACAAAAGGAAAAGAAAGTAAGTAAAAGAATAGATAATGAGCACAAATGGAGGGGAATAAAGTGTACAAAGTACAAAACCTTATTATTTTAAGGTTTAAAGGGGCATGGTCGCCCATTTTCTCTTCATCTTCTTCATTCGGCTGAAAGGAAGAAAGAAGAGAGAGAGCCCCGGTTCTAGAGAGAGAAAGAGGAAGAAGCAGTTGCAAAGGTAAGTCTTCTCTTATATGAGCTCAGTTTCAGCTGGGTTTCGAGTTCTTGACCGAAGTTCTTGGTGTATAGTGTTTGTTTTCGGGATTCAAGAGTTGAATCGAAGGTGGGTCTCGACGGAAGTGTGTTGCTCAAAGGCTGCTCAAGGTGAGTTTCTAGAACCCCTCTTTTACTGATTTTCAAATTGTTTGGGGCTATTATGCATACCAAGAGAATGTTTTCAAGTAACCGTGGGTCTACAGCCCTATATTCGAATGATGTATGTATGTATGTATGTTTTAGAGTTGGTTTATGGGTTAGTGTTGATGTGTAGCATGCTTAGATGCCCTAGTATGTTAGATCTATGCTTGGGTAGTGTTAGAATGATAATCGGGTGATGTTGGAAGCATAGAAAATATTTCAGAAGGTTCTTATACGCCTAAACAGTGGCCCATGCACCCAGCATGTTGGCCATGCGCCTAAGTGTTGGCCATGCGCCCAAGTGTTGGCCATGCGCCTAAATAGTGCCCGTGCGCCCAAGTGTTGAAACGGCTAAGGGTTGGTGCGCCTAAAACAGGTGCCATGCGCCTGCATAGTGGCAAAGCGCCTGAACAGGGTAGAAGCGCCTAAATAGTGCCCATGCGCCCAGACTATTTTACACTTAGAATTTTTATGCTCATGCGCCTAAAAGGTCCCATGCACCCAATTTGGAATTAGGGTTTTCTAAGCGGTTTTTAAGGGGTAATATTGGGAGATAGGCCTGGTTATGATGTGATGGCTTATGTCAGATGTGTGTTATGTATGTATGATGTTGCCTATATGGTGATGGTGTATGCTTATGATTAGGTGTATGTTCCTTATTATGTATGTATGTCTTCCCTTGACTTTATGTTGAACGTTAATGAATGTAACGAAATATATGTAACGTAAAGTGGAAGATAATGAAAAGAGGAAGTAATAAATGAATGCATGCATTAATGAATGAATGAGAATGTGAGAGGCTTGCAAGCGAAGTGTACGACTTTAAATGCCTTAAGCTCAATCGCGTGAGGTTCAGCTAATCCTAAAGTATGCATGCAAGGGTACTAGTCTTTGTGGCTGACCTTCGGTGTAGTACCCATGTTAATGGGGGTGATGTGCCCATGTTGATGGGGGTGATGTACCCATTTCGATGGGGGTGTAGTACCCATAATGTTTGGGGTGAAATATATGATGGTTACCCGAGTTACGCATAACTTCGGGGTGTGTAGCATAAAGCCAAGCATATGTATGAGGTGAGCAACCCTGTCATTGCAACAGACTTGGATAGCATGCAATCATGAGATTGCCTATGAGGTGAGTGACTTTGTGTCGCAACAGACTCGATAGAGGTTCTTGTCGCGTACCCCGGTACTGTGTCAGTCTTAGGACATGAGTCGGGGGTTTGTGTACAGACCCCGACACAGTATCCATCTTCGGACATGAGTCGGGAGTATGGTGTGAGGGGATGAATGAGAAAATAATGATGGAAAGAACGAACGTATGAAATGAACGTAATGAATTATCATAATAATGTACGATACAGACCCTTGTCATTCGACCTCAGTAATTGTGGCTGAGTGCCATGTTGGACCAAAAGAACCAATGAGCCAAGATCAGAAAACCTCTAAGTCCCACATGGTATCACAACAACTGTTGAAAGCTTCATCAGCAGTTTGACAAGTGCTGAAGACTTCAACAGCTGAAGATCAAGTGCTGAAGACTTCAACAGCTGAAGAACTAAAGTGCTAAAGTACAACAGCTGAAGAACACAAGTACTGAAGCTGAATAGCTAAAGAACACAAGTACTGAAGCTGAACAGCTGAAGAACACAAGTACTGAAGCTGAAAGACCAAAGTACTGAAGTACAACAGCTGAAGTGTTTATAAGTGCTGAAGATCAACAACTAATGTATAAAGTCTGAAGACAAAGACTGAAGACATCAGCTGATGATATCTACTGAAGTCATCAGCTGATGAAACATCTGAAGGTCAAAGTCTGAAGATCAAGTACTGAAGCCTCAGTAGTTTGTCACAACTGCTGAAGAGTACTTCTTCAGTAGTTGTGATATCAGTAGTTTTATATTTCTAGTTTCAGTAGTTTTGTAAAACGACTGAAGAGCTTGTTCTTCAGTCGTTGTAGTTTCAATAGTTTTATATTTCAGTAGTTATAACAACTGATAACACTTAGAACTTTTTGTAAGAAGATGTCAGCTGTTTTGACATCTTTAGTAGTTGTGTTTCAGTGTAATAAATCTGTTAGATGTCACTATCAAGTGACATCAGCAGACGTCACATCTCTTATATAAGAGGTGTCGACCTAATCATAATTGTGACATTCTGTTACCACGAAAGCGAATATTGAATGAAATATATTTGCAGATATTCTCTCTCTCTATAACCGTCTTTGTTCTTTATTGAATATCGTTTTGTTCTTGTGAATCGACTAATTCATTGTCTGAATTCTGCTGCAACACTCTTCAATCAATCAAACATAGATCACTGATCCTAACAAGTGGTATCAGAGCAAGGTTAATCATTGATCGATCTAACAATATCATTGAAACTGCTAATTGATATTTGTTTGATTGAATTAGCGTATTTGCAAGAACTGGTTATAGATAATTGAATTTCTGTGCTTTTGTTCATTTATTTTGAGATCTTCTGGTTCAATTGGTTGTTGTGTTGTCTGTTCTAAATCTGTTTTAGTTTAACTGAATTTGATTGAATCCGAAATGACGACTCCTTCTAATGATCCTCACAATACCGGTTCCTCAACCAAGCCTCCGATGCTGGTTAGGACCGAGTATAACATATGGCAACGAAAATGCTTCATCACCTGTCTGTTAATAGTTCAGGTTGTTGGACATCTGTGGTACATGGACCACATAAGCCTATGGTGAACAATCCGGAAACCAATCAAATGGTTCCGAAAGAAGGAACAATATTCTGATGAAGATCGGAAACTATTTGAGATTGATGCTAAAGCCTATGGAATTTGGCCATGGCACTGCCTAATGAAATCTATTCAGGGCTTATGCATCATGAAACTGCTCATGATCTCTGGATGCCCTGAAGGAACAATTCGGTGGCACTGATGAGGTCTTAGCAAACAATAGAGAGATCCTTGCCCAACAATATGAGACATTCTCTCATAGAAAGGGTGAGACACTGACTCAACAGTTTGAGCGTTTTTCCTGCTTGATATCTGAGCTGAAAATGGTGAAACAGGAATACACCAATAGCCAGATGAACAACAGATTCCTCAGATCACTGCCTGAGAGATGGGACACATACACTATTGTCCTACGCTCCAGTGCAAATCTAGAAGGCCTATCTCTCACCCAACTTCATGGGAAACTGCTTACATTTGAAAGAGAGATAGAGCAGAAGAGGAAACTATCCTCATCAAGAAAGCTCACTAATGACTTTGTACCAGGCAATACTGCCTTGGTTGGTCATGAGTCAGAATATGTTCATCAGAAAGCAATTATGATGAGCATATAGATTTCTCTTAAAATAGTTCTGATCATGCATTTGTTGGTATTGAGAGTCATTCTGGCAGTAATAGTGACAATTTATGCTTCATCATGGATGATCTGATAGGAATAGCTGATGATGATCTAGAAGAGATGGATATTCTGAGCCAGATGGCACTGATTAATATCAGATCTCAGAAGTTCTACAAGAGAACTGGCAGGAAATTTCCTGGACTCTCTGGCAAAACCAAAGTTGGTTTTGACAAGAGTAAGTTGAGGTGTCACAAATGCCAAAGGCTAGGACACTTTGTAAGAGAGTGTAGATCAACTGGATCTAACTCTTCTGCACCCTTTGTGACTTTTCCTAGTACTAGTCCACAAAACAGAGGCAACATCCTGCTGGTTCTAGTCATTATTCACATCCTAGATCTCCTGCATACTTTGTTCCCCAGGGTCAAATGTCATATCCTTATCCCTGCTATTATGTGCCTCAACCAAATTCTGTTCAAGCTCCAATTGCACAACACCCACGCATTGCCTGAACCACAGCCTTCCCAATCTCATCAACAAATCAACCTCAACAACACAGCTTCTTCACCCCAGGAGTTGTTGACTGGAGCAGTTTACACCAGATGACATGTCTGGTCATGAACAACTGTTCTCAGGTGCTGGTCAACATGGTGGTGACAGTCCATTTGGAAATCTAGCTCTTATGGCTTTGGATTTCTGCTGATACTTCATCCTCTAATGCCTCTACACCAAGGTATCACAGGTATCCTCTGAGGCAAAAGCCAAATTATGTTCTGACACATGCATAGCAGCATTTGCATCTATTAGAGAAGCAAATGTAGCTTTAATCAACAAGAACATTGAGCTAGAACAAATAATTTCCAAAAACAAAGCTGAATTTGAGTCTGTGCTTAATGATAAAAATGATGAGATTTACAAACTGAAATGCCAAATAACTGATGATAAGGCTAGGGAAGAGATACTTCTAGAGAAGTATAAAGATCTCAAAGAAACCCTTGCAGTTACCCAGGTAGAGTGTGATAGATGGGTACAATCATGCAAAGGTTTTGAAATGCTTCTTAGTAAGCAATCTGCTTCCAATGTGAAGTTTGGCATTGGTTACAATCACACAGCTCCACCTACAGATTTTACTCCAAGAGCAGAGGTAGAATCTGATGGTGAGAGTGATAACCAATCCATCTCATCATGTGATCTACTTTCTGATACAGCACAATCAGAAGTAGCAGTCAGCATCAAGCCCTCTCTGAACCTATCAGCTGATGTTGATGGTTCAAATGCTAACACTCACATGATCAATGAGTTGATCAACTCAGGAGTTAATTCTGAAAGTCCTGAAAGGACTAGAGAGCAGGATTAAAACCTGAAGTTCAAACTCCAACTGCTGTCAGTACTGAAGAGAAGAAAACTGTTAGTAGAAAGAGTTTGAAGACTACTAAAGAGGCAGTCAAGAAGCAAACAATGCTTCCAAAGCATTGAAGAGCAAGTCTCTAGTTGCTTCACCCTCTTTAGTTGATGATCAACCTAAGATGAAGAAGAACCATGTGAAGTATGTGGTTTGTTCAATCATCTTACAGATGATTGCTGGTACAAAAGAGGTTCCAAACTCAAACAAAAAGAAAAATTAAAAGAAAAAGGGTAAAAATGAAAACTGAGTTTGAGACCACATTTGTTATCAGCAACATCACATCCTGTAACCCTTAAGTCCTCAAAGAAATCCAAAAGGAAGGGGTTAAACAGGTGACAGCTGAGAGTGCTCAGAAGAAGAAGGTGCAACATAGGAACTTATCAAACTCCACTGGCAATGTGTCTGATGAGCTGAAAGCTTTATCACAAAATCAGACACAGCTGTTTGATGTTCAACATCTGTTGGGTAGAGTTAACCAACTAGATGCTCCTATGTTGAAACCACAGAAAAGGAGATCCAAGCCAAGGATTCCTCTTCTCCTCATCTTCTTCCTCTCAGCTGTTGTTTCAAATAAACCTGTTAGTTTACCATCTATTGATGAGACCAGGCCCAAAACCAAAAAGGTTTGGGTCTCTAAAACTAACTGATTGTTTATTTTTGCAGGGTTCTTCCAACATGCCAAAGTAGCATCTGGTATGTAGACAGTAGGGGATCTATGCACATGACTGGGAACGCTCTCTCTTCATGACTACTCTCAAGGAAAGAAGGGATTTGTTTCTTTTGGCAATGATGTTAGGGGTTACGTCATTGGTAAAGGCTTTGTCTCCAATGGAGAAATCAAATTTGATGATGTTAATCATGTGGAAAAATCTCAAGTACAATCTCTTGAGTGTCAGTCAATGTGTGATAAAGGCCATGTTGCTCTTTTCACCAGTCAGAACTGTAGGATTCTGTCATCCAAAGTTTTGCACTTGATTGACAAGGGTTGGATGATCACACTCTCCTGAGAGCCAAACGGACAGGAAGAGTGTATGCCTTAGATCTTTCCAAGAAAATAGATCTCAAAGGCAATCCTTGCCTATTTTCTAAAGCCTCTTCTCAAGAATCTAAACTGTGGCATAGAAGGATGAAGGTGGGTCATGTTAATTTTAAAAACATGAATCAGCTTATCCACAATAGTTTAGTCAGAGGCTTACCAATAAAGGAGTTCCACCTGTGATGAAACCTGCACTGCTTGTTTAAAAGGAAAACAACACAAAGTCTCATTCCCTCATATTGAAGAACCTAAGTCCCTGCCTACTTGCATTACTGCATATGGATCTATTTGGTCCTGTGAGAGTGATGAGCATGGCAAAGAAGAAATACTGTCTGGTAATGTGGATGATATCCAGATTTGTATTGACTTTCTTTCTACATTCAAAGGATGAGGTTGCTCAGAAAGTTATTAACTTTGTGTTGTATATTGAGAAGCAGTATTCCCTTCAGTAAAGTGTATCAGGAGTGATATGGAACTGAATTCATGAATCATACACTTGATGAATTCTATCTCTCAAAGGGAATCAAAAGGCAGTTTAGGCATCCCCAGGACTCCAGAACAAAATGGAGTAGTGGAGAGAAAGAACAGGACCCTCATTGAAGCTGCAAGGTCCATGCTGGCTGACTCTGGTTTGCCACTGACCTTTGGGCTGAAGCTGTTAACACAGCTTGCTATGTGCAGAATAGAGTTTTAGTAAATCAGAGGTTGATGAAGACTCATATGAAGTTCTCCATCATTTGGCTCCTCTGATTTCATTTTTCAAAGCATTTGGATGTCCTGTTTTATTCTCAACACAAAGGATCAACTCCATAAATTTGATCCTAAGGTGGATGCTGGGTATTTTGTTGGTTATTCATCTACTTGCAAGGCATACAGAGTCTTCAAATGCAGAACAAAGATAGTTGAAGAGACTTGCATGTGAAGTTTAAGGAATCTCCTTTGGACAAGATTCCACAAAACCTGTGGAGTTGTTTGATTTGGACATACTGCAATATGTTCTTATCAACCTCCAGCTGTTGGCAGATCCTGTGGCTCAATCATCTTCTGCAGCATGTCTTCCACCTGGTGGTATTGATGATGATGATGATAATATCAATACTCACCTATTCAAGTTTAGTGACCAACTGCCTGTGTCTGCTAAACTTGATGTTCTGTAGCTTCAGCAGTTCCATCCACAACAAATGCTGATGAGATCTCTGTTCCTCTGCATCTTTTGAGTTACCATCAAATTCTTGGTTTCAAGAGTCTCCATCAGCATCTGCTGCTGCTGAAGGTTCTACAAACACTTGCACAGATCTCATTGTTTATCAAGAACTGAAGAATCACCCCATGTCTCAGATTATTGGTGATATCAATGCTGGTGTTTCAACCAGAAGTCAATTGTCTAACTTCTGCTTCTATGCTCTTTCATCAGTCAGCTAGAGCCAAAGAACTGTTCCTCTTCCCCAGGTAAGTGTGCAATAGGCACTAAATGGGGTTAGGAAATAAAACCGATGAAAATGGGAGTATTGTTAAGAACAAGGCTAGACTGGTTGTACAGGGTTTTCACAAGAAGAAGGTATTGATTATGATGAAACCTTTGCCCTGTAGCCAGACTAGAGGCAATCAGATTGGTCTTAGCCTATGCTGCATTCCAAAATCTTAAAGTTTTTCAAATGGATGTTAAAAGTGCATTTTATATGGTAAAATAAAGGAAGAAGTCTATGTGTCAACCACCAGGCTTTGAGGATAATAAACATTCTGAATGGGTGTACAAACTTGATAAGGCTCTTATGGGTTGAAACAAGCTCTAGAGCTAGTATGAGACACTCTCTACTTCTTCTTAAGAATAATTTCACTAGAGGCTCCATTGATTAAAACTTTGTTTATTAAGAAGGGGATCAGCATAAGCTACTTGTTCAGATTTATGTTGATGATATTATTTTTGCATCCTCTGATCCCCAGTTGTGTGATGATTTTACAACATTAATGAAAAAGAGGTTTGAAATGAGTGCAATGGGAGAATTACAGTTCTTTCTAGGCTTGCAAATCAAACAAAAGGCTGATGGAACCTTTATTATCAGTCAAAATATACAAAAGATCTTTTGAATAAATTTGATTTACAAAACTGTAAGCCTGTTCTACTCCCATGTGCAACACCACACAACTGGATGCTGATCAGAAAGGTAAAGCTGTTTTGAAACGCTTTACAGATGTATGATTGGTCCTTGATGTATCAACAGCTTCTAGACCAGATATTATGTTTGCTACATGTGTTTGTGCTAGATTTCAGGCTGCTCCTAAAGAGTATTATTTGATTGCAGTCAAGAGAATCTTTAGATATTTGCAAGGTACACAATCTCTAGGTTTATGGTATTCCACTGGACACTCTTGAAAATTAGTTGCTTTTTCAGATAGGACTATGCAGGGTGCAAGTTAAATAGAAAGTCAATTCTGGTGGTTGTAAATCCTAGGCAACTGTTTGATTTTTGGCAGAGTAAGAAACAAACATCTGTTGCTACATCAACTGCTGAGGCCGAGTACATTGCTGCTGCAAGTGCACCCTCAGGTACTCTGGCTTCAGAACCAACTTGGGATTATGGCATTACAGAGACTAAGACTCCATGTTAATGGATAGTGCTTCAGCGCTGTGTATTGTCAAAAATCCAGTCCAGCAGCTCTAGGACCAAACATAGAGATCAGACATCACTTTATTCAGGATTGTTTTGAAAAAGGTCTGTTGATCCTAAGTTTGTTCCTAGTGCTGATGAGCTGCAGATATTTTTACTAAGCCTTTGGATAGTTCTACTTTCCAAAACTTGTGTAAGGCTTGGTATGCTGCAGCTAGAATAAGTGACAACTACTGATGATTTCAGTAGTAATTACTGATGATCATTGGTACCCATGGCACATATAAGTACTGATGAGTCCTTTTCCCTTCAGTAGTTTTTATAACTACTGATGGCTAAATGCCTCCAGTACTGAAGTACTTTATCTGTTCCAAACTACTGATGTAGTTAAAACTACTGATATAGTACAAATACTGAAATCAGTATCAACAGATAAGTACTGATGTCCTATGAAACACCTAAAAATCCGATGCAAAGTCTGATGAGTAAGTGTTGAGGACAACATGAAACAGCTTAAAGCTATGAATTGACGACAACTACTGAAGAGAACTTTCTCTTCAGTTGTTTCAACAACTGCTGTTTCATTCTAAACAACTGAAGCAAAACCATGTCTTCAGTAGTTTTTATAACTACTGATGACTAATACCAAGTCTTCAGTTGTTTAAACAGCTGATGACAAAACCACTGTCTTCAGTAGTTTCACAACTACTGATGACAAACACCAAGTCCTCAGTTGTTTCAATCATCTGAAGTCAAAACCATGGTCTTCAGTAGTTTTCTAACTTCTGATGCCTAACACCACGACTTCAGCTGTTTCAACGTCTGAAAGGATAATACCATGTCAACAGTCGTTTAAAACTACTGATGACTAACACCACATCCTTCAGTCGTTTTCTTACCGTACCCTATAAATATCCTGACCTAATCCTTCAATGCTTCATCTTCTTCAAACCTAACGTTCCTCTCCAAAACTTCTCTCTTCTCAATGGCGTCCATGCAATTAAACCGCGACACAACTGTGTTGCCTACCTTACTAAATCGCCTGTCTGGGCTAAGTTCGATACTGCTATCGATCTTATGGTTCAGTCCCAATACAAAACGGCATTTCTTCTGAATCCCATACTATATGCCGAATCCCTCCAACAATTTTGGATGAACGTTACTATTACCACTGGGGAGAACAACACACCATCTCTCCAGTCGGTCGTTAACAACAAAGAAGTGGTCATCACTCCTGCAATAATCCGACAAATTCTTCATCTGGATGATGCTATTTCTCCTGCTGGATATCCCAAGGGCACCACAATCTATCCTTTGCCCAACATGGATATCAAGGCAATCTCAGTGCCTCCACTATCATGAAGAAACACTTCCATAACGCTGAACGCCTAATTTTTCACATGGTGAATGTATGTTTGGCTCCTAAGACTTCGTCTTGGGATCAAATGTCGACAAAGTGGCAGCAGGTAATGTATTCTATTCTTGAGCAACACCGTTAAACTTTTCAGAAATAATTTTCGGAGCTCAAGGATATGGCTCAAAAACTAACTGTAACCGTTGGATACTATATCCACGGTTCATAATGGCCATCATTACAAACCAGCTTAATGCTGAGGGACTTGTTGGCTTGGGAGTCCCTGCTACGGCTGTTCTGACCGGAAGTATACTCCCAGCACAACTCTGACCAGACACTCAAATTGGCTGCCAAGCTGCGCAAACCCACGCAGCTGGAACCCACAGCCACCACCTCCAAATCAAAAGTCCCACCAAACCCCCCAAAAAGAAACACAAAACGGCTACTCAGGGATTGAGTCCCCTGAGGATGCCCCTGCAACACAAACGCAGGATATATCCACTAGTCCAAACCCCTAGTGGATACAATGACTCTTCCAGCCATAGCCGCTAGGCTTCCTCTCAACAGGAGCCTGCAGCAAACACACAAGGGGTACCTACATATCTGGGATCTTCCTCACTTGAGCAAATTGCCATTGAAAAGCACCAACCTCCCCAGGTGCACACTGCTTCTATCCCTTCACCCCATCCAACCGCCCCTCACAGCCAAACTTTTAATAGTTGCACAAGTGCTGACTCAACTGCACTCTCACCCCCTCCCCAGAAACACCTTACTACTGGGAACACTCTACAATTGAGGGGGAGGAACACAGTGCAATTGAGAACCCACAGCACAAGGGTTACCACTTCTATCTCCTGGTGTAGATAAGGAGATTAGAATATCTAGTGAGGCTGCCACCCTTCTGAATCAGCACATGATCAGAATGAGGCTGGTAACTTGCTAAGACCTCACTAGAGGCAACAGCTGATGATGGACATTGTCCTGAGGCTGGAAGTCCCCAGTACCAAGCAAAAGGGGCACATGCAACAATGGTCTACACCCAGTGCATGTAAATCCTGCTCCAAGCAGGAGGGTCGATGATTCAGCTTCGGGATGATGATGACTGGGCTTTTTCTACGATGTTCTTGCCCAGAACACAATCCTTGAAGAGAAAGTCAGTAGGCTGCAAAACCTACTTGACCAACTCTAACAGGAGGAGAAAGACCATCTGCCTCCACCAACCACAGATGGCACCTTCAGTTGAAGGTTCCCCAAACACTGAGCCACTCCAAAACTCAACCACCTGCCTCTGCTTCAGGCCCTATTTCTCAAGAACAGAACCCTCTGAGCAAATAGGTGTTGTACTTCAAAATTCCCTCCCTCTCATCACACCCATAATCACTGATATTGTGACTAAAGCCATGATGAGAGGCTTTCCTCAATTTACAAACCCTTGATTGATGCTGCTGTGCAAAAGACACTTTCTGCGGTACAACCCCTTCCTCCAATGCATTCAAAAGGGGGAGAGTACTGCAGTGAAAGAAAAGAGGAAAAACAGAGGGAAGAGAAGGAAGAGAAGCAAGCCAAGAGGGGGAGACAGAAAAGCAACCTTGCTCACTTACAAGCGAAAGAAAAGTGCTGATGATCATACTGCTGAAGAAATCCTGGAAGAGCTGGTTAAGAAGCTGACACTACACACAGCCGATCCATGGATAAAATAATTGAAAACTCTTCAGGCAGGGTTGATACAGCCACACTGGATAGTGAGATCAGAAGGTTGGAAGTGCAAGAGATTCAAACCGATGGGCTGGGTATGATGCTCTTGAAAAAGAGAGATTGGAGATCATGATACGCTTCATTGCCAAATACTTAGGAAGATCTTTAATGGAGATTCGCGCGTGGACCAGGGACAGTATTCTGGCTATAGCCACCAGAATCTGTCTGTCTGAGCATTCCCAAGGGGATTATTGTTGAAGCCCTTGATGAGGCTGGGGCTGGTAAAAGGTTGGAAATGGCTAAACTTACAAAGGTGAAACTTACTACAAAGATGCCGGATCAACCTTCCCTTCCACCCACTCAACACACCTACCCTCAAATCTCCAAAACAATCTCTAAGCCAAAGTTCAAACATCCTCATTCTTCAAAACCAATTCCTTACCAACCCAACCATCATCCAGTGATGCACCTAGAAGGAGGAGAAGGGTGCTGAGGATGGAAGAAGAAGAAGAAGAAGAGGAGAAGGATGATAGTCTGCCACTCTCTGCTGTTCTAAAGTACCAAACCCAGAAGTCAACCCATGATCACACCTGACTCTCAAAGGGAGATGGTTAGAGTCAAGATAGAAGATGAAGAACAGCAGAAACAGCATGATGAGCAACTATTGAAGATGGTTGACAAGGAATTTCCTCAATCATCATCTATACAAGCCTGAAAGGGCATGCTCAGAGGCTGTACATCTCAGGACACTTTTCAGTATCAGAAGGAGAGAGTGAGAGTATGGCCAGACCCCAGGGTGATTCTAGAATCCATAAAAGAACTATTCCACCAGATACAATGGCCAGGTTAGAAAAACAATAGATTTACCATCATGTTGGCCATTGTAGTCACACCTTGGGAAATCATTGATGAATTCAAGAAAGCTCATCAAGCAAAGATGACCCCTCAAGCCTTACTAGAAAACAAGATGATTAAAAGGGGTTGTTATATAAAAAGCTTGAAGACATCCAGAGAATGAGCTCCAGTTACTCCTTGAAGGCACCCATCCTGATGAATTTGTCTATAGGGAGGTAACTACAGTGGAGCTGAAAAATGGCAGGACCATGAAGTACTTATATGGTAACTACCGTACTATGGTTAGGTCTTCTGCGAGGAGGAGTAGAAGAACTCTCCAAGGAGGAACAAGTTTGTTCTCCTTGAGGCCTATGTTCGAGAGTCATACAGACTCATTATGGGAAGTAAATCTCATGAATGATAACAACTCTGTGTCCAGTTCCCCAAAACAGAGTTCCCATTCATACCTGCCAAACAAATATCTGAGATTTCTTCCCAGGCCGGAGCTTACATGGGTCTCTTCTCTACTGATCAAGAAGGAAAGAGACCAACATTTTGCCAACAATAAGTGGGATGATAAATAATTAGAGGTTTTGGCTGCATTGGTTTCAGGGGGAGTTGTTGGACCAAAGAACCAATGAGCCAAGATCAGAAAACCTCTAAGTCCACATGGTATCACAACAACTGCTGAAAGCTTCATCAGCGGTTTGACAAGTGCTGAAGACTTCAACAGCTGAAGATCAAGTGCTGAAGACTTCAACAGCTGAAGAACAAAGTGCTGAAGTACAACAGCTGAAGAACACAAGTACTGAAGCTGAACAGCTGAAGAACACAAGTACTGAAGCTGAACAGCTGAAGAACACAAGTACTGAAGCTGAAAGACCAAAGTACTGAAGTACAACAGCTGAAGTGTTTATAAGTGTTGAAGATCAACAACTGATGTACAAAGTCTGAAGACAAAGACTGAAGACATCAGCTGATGATATCTACTGAAGTCATCAGCTGATGAAACATCTGAAGGTCAAAGTCTGAAGATCAAGTACTGAAGCCTCAGTAGTTTGTCACAACTGCTGAAGAGTACTTCTTCAGTAGTTGTGATATCAGTAGTTTTATATTTCTAGTTTCAGTAGTTTTGTAAAACGACTGAAGAGCTTGTTCTTCAGTCGTTGTAGTTTCAATAGTTTTATATTTCAGTAGTTATAACAATTGATAACACTTAGAACTTTTTGTAAGAAGATGTCAGCTGTTTTGACATCTTTAGTAGTTGTGTTTCAGTTGTAATAAATCTGTTAGATGTCACTATCAAGTGACATCAGCAGACGTCACATCTCTTATATAAGAGGTGTCGACCTAATCATAATTGTGACATTCTGTTACCACGAAAGCGAATATTGAATGAAATATATTTGCAGATATTCTCTCTCTCTATAACCGTCTTTGTTCTTTATTAAATATCGTTTTGTTCTTGTGAATCGACTAATTCATTGTTTGAATTCCGCTGCAATACTCTTCAATCAATCAAACATAGATCACTGATCCTAACATGCCACAAAGAGGGTAAAGTCTGACCAGGTCTAGAGAGAGAAGTGAAAGATAATGAAGTACGTTGAATGAGCGAAAGTCAACGAACATAATGATGAAGATAATAACGATATTATCTATGTGTACGTATGATGTATGATCACGAACGAATATAAAGTGTAGTATGATTTTGAAAGAAAGTAAAAGAACGGTTTTAACGAAAGCAAAGTATTTTATTATAAAATCTAGAACTCACTTAGCGTCGCTGACTTTTGTATGCATAATTCTTGGCAGGTATATTTTGTTGATGCTGAGGAGTTGCAGGCATGGATGCATAATGTTAGGACCTGGTATTTGACCGAAATACATAGAGATTAACGCGTAAACCAGATCAAATAGTGCGGAATCCTATTTGATTGGCGATCCAATCAGTGAGAACACCAGAAGAATCAATCAAGGATTGAAACTAACGTTAGAAATCGATTGGGAATCGATCTAAAGTGTTCTATGAACTTGGAGAACGAGTTGGAAGGTTTCTGGACGGCTAGGGTCGTCTGGAATCGTAATTGATCGAGTCTTCTAATTTTTCACGAATTGAGTTGTATTTATAGGTTGGTATTATTCAATCGTGCGACTGAACCATTAGTCTGGTTCAGTCGTGCGATTGAACCATGCGGTTGATTCATTCGTACGACTGAGTGTTCAGTCGTGCGACTGAGCCAATCTTATATTACAATCGTGCGACTGATCCAGTCTCCTGGTTCAGTCGTGCGACTGAGTCAATCGTGTGAAGTTATTCATGCGTATGATTCATCGCATGAGCCATTCGAATGAGAACTTCATTAAGTTAAGTTTGAATGTTTTAATTAATATAACTAATGTGCAACCATTCAAATAATCATAAACCAAATCAATTCAGTCACGACTCATTAATGAACTATAAACATTATAACTAACAAACTATCAATATCATTTCATTAATCATACCAAACAAGATCTATTACATCACATATCATGATCTAGGGACAAACATGTATCAACACATAAGCTACTGGGAGCGTTTAGAGGCTGGCAACCATATTTTGACATGTTATTGTATTTTGAGATGAGAACGAATGTTTTAAATTCCGCTGCAAAATAAATGTACGTTTTAAAATGTTTTATGTGCAATGAATGACCAACTATGAGGTGCCCAGGTACGGGGCCTTACATTATAATCAAATCAAAATTAACTCTTTACAAAGGGATTAAGATAAACTTGTTTCAGAAAATTACAGTCTAAAAGCCCAAGTTGAGCATATGACCACTTCCTTAACCAAATCCATGGCTGATCATGCATCAACTGAAGTGAAACTTCAGAAGTTTCAACTTTCATCTCAGCAATATGAGAAATAATTAAATTCTCATATTGAATCAAAGAACAGGTATGGGTTGTGTTAGGATCAGAGATCTACATTTGATTGATTAGAGAGTATTGCAGCGGAAATCAAACAATGAATTTAGACAATTCACAAGAATACAGTTGATATTCAAAGTAAGAACAAACGATTATAGAAAGAATTCTGCAAATCAAAGATTTCATTCAATACGCGCTTTCGTGGTGGCAAAATGTCACACTTACAATCAGGACAATCATCCTTTATATAGGAATATCGTGGTGGAACATTCCTTATATAGGAGATGTGACGCCTGCTGATGTCACTTGATAGTGACATCTAACAGAATTATTCAAACTACTGAGAGTTAACACAACTACTGAATATGTCAAAACAGCTGACATCTTCTTACAAAAATACTAAGTGTTAACTATCACTACAACTACTGAAAAGAAACTACTGAACTACAACGACTGAAGAACATGCTCTTCAGTCGTTTTACAATAATGAAACAAAAAGAAAACTACTGAAAGGAAACCATCACAACAACTGAAGAATGCTTCTTCAGCTGTTGTAACAAACTCTGAAGGCTTCAGTACTTGTACTTGAACTTGAGTTGTTGTCATCAGCTGATGTCTTCAGTCTTTGTACTTCAGCTGTTGATCTTCAGTACTTTGTTCTTCAGTTGTTGATCTTCAGACTTTGGTCTACAGCTGTTGAAGTCTTCAGTACTTTAGTCTTCAGCTGTTGAAGTCTTCAGTACTTTAGTCTTCAGCTGTTGAAGTCTTCAGTACTTAGTCTTCAGCTGTTGAAGTCTTCAGACTTTGTTAAACAGCTGATCAAGTCTTCAGCAGTTGTTGTGATGTCTGTGGGACTTAGAGGTTTTTCTGATCAGGCTCATTGGTTCTTTTGGTCCAACAAACTCCCCCTGAACCAATGCAACCGAAACCTCTAAAATTATTGAAGATGTCCCACTTATTATGGTAGAAAGATTTGGTCTTTTTGTCTTCTAGATCAGCTCAGAAGTGACCCATATAAGCACAGGCCTGGGAAGAAGTCTCGATGATCTGTTTGGCAAAGAATGAATGGGAACTCTGTCTTGGGGAACTGGACACAGAGCTGTTACCCCATCCATGAGATCTACTTCCCAACAATGAGTCTGTATGACTCCCTTGTATAGGCCTCAAGGAAGGTTATCTGTTCCTCCATGGTAAGTTCTTCAGCTCCTCCTTCAAAAAGTGATTTTGGCCCAATATTGAGATAGGTATTTAACCTGTTTCCCATTTTTGAGTTCCACAGTTGTTATTACTCTATAAGCAAATTCATCAGGGTGATACCCCTAAGAACAACTGGAGCTCATTCTTTCTAACTTCCTTAAGCCTCTTATATACTAACCCCCTTTTCACCATTTTCTTTTCCAGCATCTTTTGTGGGGTCAGGTTGGCTTTATAGGCTTTCTTGAAGTCATCTAGGATTTCCCAGGATGATACTACAAAGGCCAGTGAGATCACTTCATCTACAATCTTCTTCACTTGGCCAATGTATCTCTGTGGAATGTTTTTCTTGTGAATCCTATGAGACACCCTGGGATCAGAGGCCAAATCCTCACTCTCTCCTTTTGATATTGAAATGTATGTTTAAGAGTGTATAATCTGAGAGCATGCTTCTTCATGTTGATGATTGAAGATGTGGCAGCATATGCTTTGTCAACCCTTCTTAACAATTCCTCATCATGTTGTTTGTGAAGCTCTTCTTCTTCTAGCTTTACTTCACAATTTGTCTTGATTTTCAGGAGTAATTGTTGGAGAGTGACTTGTGGCCTTCGGCAACTGTATAATAGCTGAGAGTGGCAGCCTATCTTCATCTTCATCATTATCTCATTATCTCTTCTAGCCTCAGTACCCTTCTCTTCCTCTTCTGGGGTACTTTATCGGCTACTGGTTTTGAGGGTAGAGGAGTGGTTTGGTGGGTTGTGGTGTGGTGGTTTTGTGTGGGAATGTTAACAGGCTATTCTAGCATTCTGGATGTGAGGTCGGCTTTAGATTGCTTGACTAGTTCAGTCCTGCTCCCAGCACCAGCTTCGTTTAAGGCTTCAATAACCAATCCTTTTGTGTATACTTCAGACGAACAGATCTTGGTGGTTATTGCCAAGATGCGTCCCTGGACCATGCCTTGATCTCAATCAATGATCTACCCAGATATTTTGCTATGAACCTGATCATGATCTCTACCTTTCTCTTTCCAACACATCATAACTTGGCCATCTAGCTTGGATTTCTTCAATCTCTAGTCTTCTGATTTCTGAGTCAAGTTTTTTAGTGTCGTGGCCTTGCCTAAGCAACTGATCAATGATGTTATCCATTGATCGGCTGTGTTCAACATCAGCCTTCTTCACTATTGTGTCCAAGTCAGTCTCATTCTTCCTTTTCTTGTATGGACATGAAAGTCTTTAGTACTTTCAGTCACTTTCTCCATGTCAGTATCCTTCACCTTCCTTTTCAGTTTCTTTCCTATCTGCCATCCTCTTTCTTTTGCTTTCACTGACTGAATCTCCCCCTTTTTGGTTGCATTGGTTGCAAGGGTTTGATTGTCAGAAAGCCTTTTGCTCACAACATCCTCTATCATGGGTTGTATAACTGAGGGAAGCCTCTCATCAAGGGTTTTAAGGACCATATCAGTATAGTTGATGTGATGAGAGGTAAGGGATGTTGAAAGATAGCAGCTATTTGCTTAGGGGGGTTCTGTCCCTGAGAAATAGTGCCAGAAGCAGAGGCAGGTGGCTGAGTGTTTTGGAGTGGCTCAGTGTATGAGAGACCTCAGAGGAAGGTGCCATCTGTGGGTTGTGAGGGGTAGATGGTCTTTGATCCTGAGAAATGTTGGCAAGCAGCTCTTTGAGTCTGCTCACCTCATCCTCGAGGATGGTGTTTTGGGCTAAAACATCATAAAAGAAGCCCAGGTCATCATCAGTGTTTACTGAATCACCTGACCTCCTGATAGAATCAAGATGAACATGCTCTGAGTGTAGATCAGTAGTAGCATGTGCCCCTTGGTCATGTACTGGGGACTTCCTGCCTCAGGACCATGTCCTTCATCGGCAGTTGCCTTTGGTGAGGTCTTATGGACAGTACCAACATCCTGATCATTTGCTGAAGCAGGAGAAGTGGCAGCCTCACCAAAAATTCGAATTTCCGTTTCTACACTGGGAGATGAATATGGTAACCCCTGTGCTGTGGGGTGTCAGAAGCACTGTGGTCCTCCCCCTCAATGGTTGGAGCTATCCCAGTGTGATTGGTATCTGGGGAGGAGGTGAGAAGTGCAACTGAGTCAGCACTTTGGCAATTATGATGGTAGGACTTGGGGGGCGGTGTAGTGGGAGAGGGTGTGAAGCAGTATGCACCTGGGGAGAGTGGTGTGTTTCAATGGCAACCTCCTCAAGTGAGGAAGGTTCCAGATGTATAGGTGCCCCAGAGATGGTTGCTACAGGTTCCTGTTGAGAGGAAACCTGAGCGGTTAAGGGTGAGTGAGTCTGTGTATCTACTGGGGGGTTATGACTAGTAGATATAACCTGCGTTTGTGTTGCAAGGGATCCTTAGGACTCATTTCCCTGAGTAGCCTTTTTGAATTTCTTGTGTTTGGGTTTGGTGGGGACAAAGGATTTGGAGGTGGTGGCTGTGGGTTCCAGCTGCGTTGGTTTTCGCAGTTTGGCAGCCAGTTTGAGTGACTGGTCTGAGTTGTGCCTGGAGTATACTTCAGGCAATACAGCCATGGCAGGGACTCCAAGGCCAACAAGTCCCTCAGCTTTCAGCTGGTTTACTATAATGGCCATTAGGAACCGAGGATATAATATCCATCGGTTAGCTATAGGCTTGGAGGCCATATCCTTGAGTTCAAGAAATAATATTTCAGAATTTAGTTTTGTTGGTCAAGGATAGAATAATACCTGCTGCCACCTCGTCGACATTTGATCCCAAGAAGAAGTCTTTACTTTAGGATGAAAAATTAGTCGTTCCACATCATGGAATGTTCTTTAGGATGGTAGAGGCACTAAGGTTACCCTGGTATCCATGTTGGGCAAATGATAGATCAGTGGTGCCCTTTGGATACCCAATGGGGAAGGTGGCATCATCCAGTTGTAGGGTTTGTCGAAGGATTTCTGGAGTGATGACCACCTGACGATTGTTGACGAACGACTAGAGAGAGTCGGTGTCATTCTCCCCAGTGATGAGGGTGACGTTCGTCCAGAACTGCTGGAGGGATTCGGCATGAATGTAGGATTTAGAAGGAAAGCCGTTTTGTATGGAGAGTTGATCATTAGATCAATGGCATTATCAAACTTTGTCCAGAAGGGTGATTTAGTAAGGTAAGCAACACAGTTGTGTCGTGGTTTAAGCTTCATGTTCGCCATTGATGTGAGAGAAGGTTCTGATTTTTGAACGTTAGGTTTGAGATGATGAAGCTCTGTAAGACAAGGTATATATAGGGTATGGGTTATAAAGCAACTGAAGGGTTTGGTATGAGTCATCAGTAGTTTTAAGCGACTGATGACGTGGTATTAACCTTCAGAGGTTGAAACAACTAAGTCTTGGTTGTAGGCATCAGTAGTTATAAAACTACTGAAGACCATGGTTTTAGCTTCAGATGTTGGAAACAGCTGACGACGTGGTGTTAGTCATCAGTAGTTATGAAACTACTGAAGACATGGTTTTGTCATCAGTTGTTGTAAACAGCTGACGATTGGTTTAGTCATCAGTAGTTGTGAAACTACTGAAGACGTGGTTTTGTCATCAGTTGTTTAAGATGAAGCTAGTTTTAGAAACACTGAAGAGAAATTCTCATCAGTATTTTCGTCAATTCATAGCTTTTCAGCTATTTCATACTGTCCTCAACACTTACTCATCAGTCTTTTTGGCTGTTTTTCAGTTGTTTCATAGGACGTCAGTACTTATCTGTTTGTACTTATATCAGTAGTTATGACTGTATCAGTTCTTGTAACAGAATCAGTACTTATTTGTGATATGGTTACAAATGATCATCAGTACTTATTTACTGAGATCATCAGTAGTTATCACTTATTCTAGCTGCAGCATACCAAGCCTAACACTAGGTTTTGGAAAGTCGAACTATCCAAAGGCTTAGTAAAAATGTCTGCAAGCTCATCAGCACTAGGCACAAACTTTGGATCAATCAGACCTTTTTCAAAACAGTCCCTAATAAAATGATGTCTGATCTCTATATGTTTGGTCCTAGAGTGCTGGACAGGATTCTTGACAATGCAAAGAGCTGAAGCACTATCCATTAATAATGGAGTCTTAGTCTCTGTAATGCCATAATCCAAAAGTTGGTTCTGAAGCCAGAGTACCTGAGAAGTACAGCTTGCAGCAGCAATGTACTCTGCTTCAGCAGTGGATGTAGCAACAGATGTTTGTTTCTTACTCTGCCAAGAAATCAAACAGTTGCCTAGGAATTGACATCCACCAGAATTGACTTTCTGGTTAACTTACACCCTGCATAGTCACTATCAGAAAAAGCAACCAATTTGCAAGAGTGTCCAGTGAATACCATAAACCTAGAGATTGTGTACCTTGCAGATATCTAAGATCCGTTTGACTGCAATCAAGTGAGACTCTTTAGGAGCAGCCTGAAATCTAGCAAAACACACGTTGCAAACATAATATCTGGTCTAGAAGCTGTTAAGTACATCAAGGACCCATCATACATCTGTAAAGTGTTTCATCAACAGCTTTACCTTTCTGATCTGCATCCAGTTGTGTGGTGTTGCACATGGGAGTAGAACAGGGCTTACAATTTTGTAAATCAAACTTATTCAAAAGATCTTTTGTATATTTAGACTGATGAATGAAAGTCCCATCACCTTTTGTTTGATTTGCAATCCTAGAAAGAACTGTAATTCTCCCATTGCACTCATTTCAAACTTCTTATGCATTAAATTGGTAAAGTCATCACACAACTGGGGATCAAGGATGCAAAAATAATATCATCAACATAAATTTGAACAAGTAGCTTATGCTGATCCACCTTCTTAATGAATAAAGTTTTATCTATGGAGCCTCTAGTGAAATTATTTTGAAGAAGAAAATTTGATAATGTCTCATACCAGGCTCTAGGAGCTTGTTTCAACCCTAAAGAGCCTTATCAAGCTTGTATACCCAATCTGGATGTTTATTATCCTCAAAACCTGGTGGTTGACATACATAAACTTCTTCTTTTATTTTACCATATAAAAATGCACTTTTAACATCCATTTGAAAAACTTTAAAATTGTGAAATGCAGCATAGGCTAAGAACAATCTAATTGCCTCCAGTCTGCTACAGGGGCAAAGGTCTCATCATAATCAATACCTTCTTCTTGTGAAAACCCCTGAACAACCAGTCTGGCCTTGTTCTTACAATAAGCCCATTTTCATCTGTTTTGTTCCTAAACACCCATTTAGTGCCTATTGCACACTTACCTGGGGGTAGAGGAACGAGTTCCCACACTTGCTGTTTCTTGAACTGAAGTAGCTCAAGCTGCATGGCTTCCACCCATCCATTGTCTCTTAGAGCAACATGATAGTTCTTTGGCTCTTGCTGACTGATGAAGAGAGCATAGAAGCACAAGTTAGACAATTGACTTCTATTTGAGACACCAGCATTGATACCACCAATGATTTGAGACATGGGGTGATCCTTCAGCTCTTGGTGAACAATAAGATCAGTGCAAGTGTTTGTAGCCGGTTCAGCATCAGCAGATGTTGATTCAGATTCTTGAAACCAAGTATTAGATGGCAAATCAAACGATGTAGAGGAATCAGAAATCTCATCAGCATTTGTTGTGGATGGAGCTGCTGAAGGTACAGAACATCAAGTTTAGCAGACTCAGGCAGTTGGTCACTGAACTTGAAAAGTGAGTACTGATATCATCATCATCTTCAGTACCACCAGGTGGAAGACTTGCTGCAGAAGATGATTTATCCACATGATCTGCAACAGCTGGAGTTTGATAAGGAGCATATTGCAGTATGTCCAGATCAAACAACTCCACAGGGTTTTATGGAATTTTATCCTTAGGAGATTCATTGAATTTCACATGCAATGTTTCTTCAACTATCTTTGTTCTGCAGTTGAAGACTCTGTAAGCCTTGCAAGTGGATGAATAACCTACAAAATACCCTGCATCCACCTTAGGATCAAATTTGTGGAGTTGACCCTTTGTGTTGAGAATGAAACAAGGACATCCAAAGGCTCTGAAGAATGAAATCAAAGGAGCCAAATGATGTAGAGCTTCATATGGAGTCTTCATCAACCTCTGATTTACTAACACTCTATTCTGCACATAGCAAGCTGTATTGACAGCTTCAGCCCAAAAGGTCAAAGGCAAACCAGAGTCAGCCAACATGGACCTTGCAGCTTCAATTAAAGTCCTGTTCTTTCTCTCCACTACTCCATTTGTTTTGGAGTCCTTGGGATGCTAAACTGCCTTTTGATTCCTTTTGAAAGATAAAAATCATCAAGTGTATGGTTTCTGAATTCAGTACCATTGTCACTCCTTATACACTTGACTGATAGGGAATACTGCTTCTCAACATACACACAAAGTTTGTAATCTTCTGAGCAACCTCATCCTTTGAATGTAGAAAGAAAGTCCATACGAATCTGGAGTAATCATCCACAATTACCAGACAGTATTTCTTCTTTGCCATGCTCATCACTCTCACAGACCAAATAGATCCATGTGCAGTAACTGCAAGCAGGCAGTGGACTTAGGTTCTTCAATGGGAGGGAATGAGACTTTGTGCTGTTTTCCTTTCAAACAAGCAGTGCAGGCTTCATCACATGGAACTCCTTTATTGATAAACCTCTCACTAAATGATTTGGATCAGCTGGTTCATGTTTCTGAGATTAACATGACCCAGCCTTCTATGCCATAGTTTAGATTCCTGAAGAGAGGCTTTGGAGAATAGGCATGGATGACCCTTCAAATCAATCTTCTTTGACAATCCAAGGCATACACTCTTCCAATCCTGTTGGCCTTCAGGAGAGTATGTTCATCCATTACCTTGTCAATCAGCCTCAGAACTTGGGAAGACAGAATCCTGCAGTTTTGGCTTGTGAAAAGTGCAACATGCCCTTTATCACACATCTGACTGACACTCAGCAGATTGTACTTGAGATTCTCCACATGGTTGACATCATCAAACCTGATTTGTCCATTAGACACATATCCTTTCCCATGATGTAACCTCTGGCATCATTTCCAAATGAAACAAATCCCTTCTTTCCTTAGAGTAGTCATTAAGAAGAGAACTGCTCCCAGTCATATGCATAGATCCTCCACTGTCCACATACCAGATGCTCCTTTGGCATGTTGAAGAACCCTGCATGAAAGAAAAATAGTTAGATTTTGAGACCCAAACCTTTTTGGTTTTGGTCTGTTTTTCATCAACAGATGCAACCATAACTTGTTTCTTATGATTAACAGCGAAGAAGGAGATGGTGCTGAAATGGATTCCTTGGATTTGGGCTTGGAATGCCTTTTCAGTGATTTGATCACAGGTGCATCTAGTTGGTTAACTCTCCCCAACAAATGCTGAACCATCATAACAAGTTGTGTCTGATTTGTAGCCAAAGCTTTCAGCTCTTGTGACATATCAGTACTTGTGTTGATGAGTTCCTGTGATCCACCATTTCCTCCTTAAAATTAACAGACTTGGTCTGATGTTTATCATGAGGAGCACCATCAGCTGTTTGTGATGAACCTTATCCTTCTTTTTGAATTTGGTTGAAGGCTTGGGTTTATCACAATGGAATGATTGTGGTACAAACTTGGTCTCAAACTCATTTTCATTTCATCCATCTGGATTTTAATGAGCTTATCTCTGTTGAGTTTGGAACCCTTTCTGTACCAACATTCATCAGAAAGATGATTGAATTTACCACATATTTCACATGGTTTATTCTTCATCTTGGATTGATCAACTGTTGATGAGGAAACTACTGAAGGTGTGCTCTTTAGTACTTTCCTCCTTTCAGTAATTTTGTTCAGTACTGAAGAATCTGTAACAACTGAAGAGTTGTTCTTCAGCTGTTTATTGTCAGCAGTTGTTAATCCATTTATTTCAGCTAATTTGAAATGCTTTTCAGTTGTTGTAACTTGCCCTTCAGTACTTAAGTTACTTTGAGGGACAACATCTGAAATACTCAGCTTCATGTGCTTATGAGTAGTTAACCCATCAGCCAATTGACTTGTTGAGGTATCACTTTGTGAATGATGCACATGATAATGTGGTTTTGAGATTGCTTTCACTTTCAGATTTTACTATTGGTTTTGGAGTAAAATCTGTTGGAGGTGCAATATGGTTTAACCAATTCCAAACTTCACATTCGAAGCAGATTGCTTACTGAGCATCATTTCAAATCCCTTGCAGGATGACACCCAGCGGTCACACTCAACTTGGGTAACTGCAAGTTTTTCTTTGAGTTCCTTATGGTTCTCAAGAATGACCTCTAGCTTAGCCTTTTCATCATTTAATTGGCATTTAAGCTTATAAATCTCATCATCTTTGTCCTTAAGGACAGACTCATATTCAGCTTTTCTTTTGGAAATAGTTTGCTCAAGCTCTAGATTTTGATTAATTACAGCTACATTTGCTTCTCTAATAGAGACAAATGCATCTATGCAAGATTCAGAACAAAGCTTGGCCTTAGCCTCAGAAGATACCTGGGTTACCTTGAAGAAGATGCATTGGAGCAAGAACCCTCAGTAGATTCCAGGGCCATGAGAGCTAGATTCCCAAAAGGATGTTCACCACCATGTTGACCATCACCAGTAAATATTGCTCAGTACCAGAGAGATCATCTGGTAAACTGCTCCAGTCAACATTACCAGGGGTGAAAAAGCTGTGATGAGGTTGTGAATGAGATGGTAGAGGCTCAGGTAATGCTTGTGTTGTTGTGCAGTAGAACTTGAACTGGATTTGGCTGAGGCATGTAATAGCAGGGATACGGATATGACATTGGACCCTGAGGGACAAAATATGCAGGTGAAACAGGTTGTGAATGATGACCAGAACTAGCAGGTTGTTGCCCCCTGTTTTGTGCTTAGTGCTTGGAAAAGTCACAAAGGGTGCAGAGGAGTTAGATCCAGATGATCTACACTCTCTTGCAAAGTGTCCAAGCCTTTGGCATTTGTGACACCTCAACTTACTCTTGTCAAAACCAACTTTGGTTTTGCCAGAGAGTCCTGGAAATTTCCTGCCAGTCCTCTTGTAGAACTTCTGAGATCTGATATTAATCAAGGCCATTTGGCTCAGAATATCCATCTCTTCTAGATCATCATCAGCTATTCCTTTCAAATCATCCATGATAAACATAAATTGTCACTATTACAGCCTGAGTGACTATCAACACCAACAAATGCATGATCTGAACTGTTTGAAGAGAAATCTATATGCTCATCATAATTACTTTCAGATGCAGCATATTCTGACTCATGACCAACCAAGGCAGTGTTCCCTGGTACAAAGTCATCAGTGAGCTTTCCTGATGCCAGTTTCCTTTTCTGCTCTATCTCTCTCTCAAATGTAAGCAGTTTCCCATGAAGTTGGGTGAGAGATAGTTTATCAAGATTTGCACTGGAGCGTAGGACAATAGTGTATGTGTCCCATCTCTCAGGCAGTGATCTAAGGAATTTGTTGTTCATTTGGCTATTGGTATATTCATGTTTGACCATTTTTAGCTCATAGATCAAACAGGAAAAACGCTCAAACTGTTGAGTCAGCGTCTCACCCTTCCTATGAGAGAATGTTTCATATTGTTGGGCAAGGATTTCTCTGTTGTTTGCTAAGACCTCATCAGTTCCACCGAATTGTTCCTTCAGTGCATTCCAGAGGTCATGAGCAGTTTCATGATGCATAAGCCCTGAATAGATTTCATTCGGCAGCGCCATGGCCAGAATTCCATGGGCTTTAGCATCAATCTCAAATAGTTTCCGATCTTCATCTGAGTATTGTTCCTTCTTCTTCGGAACCATTTGATTGGTTTCCGGATTGTTCACCATAGGCTTATGTGGACCATGTACCACTGATTTCCAACAACCTGAACTGTTAACAGACAGGTGATGAAGCATTCTTCGTTGACATATGTTATACCCAGTCCTAACCAGCATCGGAGGCTTGGTTGAGGAACCGGTATTGTGAGGGTCATTAGAAGGAGTAGTCATTCTCAGATTCAACCAAAATCAATTAAGTTTTAACAGATTTAGAACAGAACACAATAGACCAAATTGAACCAAGAGAAAACAAAAAGCAATAAAACGAAAGTAGTAGAAATTCAATTTAACTATAACCAATTCTTGCAAATATGCCAATTCAATCAAATGCATATCGATTAGCAGTTTCAATGATCAATTGTTAGATCGATCAATGATTAACCTGCTCTGATACCAATTGTTAGGATCAGAGATCTACGTTTGATTGATTAGAGTATGCAGCGGGCGGAAATCAAACAATGAATTTAGAAAATTCACAAGAATACAGTTGATATTCAAAGTAAGAACAAACGATTATAGAAAGAATTCTGCAAATCAAAGAATTCATTCAATACGCGCTTTCGTGGTGGCAAAATGTCACACTTACAATCAGGACAATCATCCTTTATAAAGGAATGTCGTGGTGGAACATTCCTTATATAGGAGATGTGACGTCTTCTGATGTCACTTGATAGGACATATAACAGAATTATTCAACTACTGAGAGTTAACACAACTACTGAAGATTTCAAAACAGCTGACATCTTCTTACATAAATACTAAGTGTTAACTATCACTACAACTACTGAAAAGAAACTACTGAAACTACAACGACTGAAGAACATGCTCTTCAGTCGTTTTACAAATACTGAAACAAAAAGAAACTACTAAAAGGAAATCATCACAACAACTGAAGAATGCTTCTTCAGCTGTTGTAACAACTCTGAAGGCTTGTACTTGTACTTGAACTTCAGCTGTTGTCATCAGCTGATGTCTTCAGTCTTTGTACTTCAGCTGTATCTTCAGTACTTTGTTCTTCAATGTTGATCTTCAGACTTTGGTCTTCAGCTGTTAAGTCTTCATCAGTACTTTAGTCTTCAGCTGTTGAAGTCTTCAGTACTTTAGTCTTCAGCTATTGAAGTCTTCAGTACTTTAGTCTTCAGCTGTTGAAGTCTTCAGACTTTGTCAATAGCTGATCAAGTCTTCAGCAGTTGTTGTGATGTCTGTGGGACTTAGAGGTTTTTTCTGATCAGGCTCATTGTTTTTTTTGGTCCAAAAAACTCCCCCTGAACCACAATGCAGCCGAAACCTCTAAACTTATGAAGATGTCCCACTTATTATGGTAGAAAGATTTGGTCTTTTTGTCTTCTAGATCAGCTCAGAAGTGACCCATATAAGCACAGGCCTGAAGAAGTCTCAGTGATCTGTTTGGCAAAGAATGAATGGGAACTGTCTGGGGACTGGACACAGAGCTGTTACCCCATCCATGAGATCTACTCCAAACAACGAGTCTGTATGACTCCCTTGTATAGGCCCAGGAAGGTTATCTGTTCCTCCATGGTAAGTTCTTCCTCTCCTCCTTCAAAAAGTGATTTTGGCCCATAATATTCACATAGTATATTTTCCTGTTTCCCATTTTTGAGTTCCACAGTTGTTATTACTCTATAAGAAAATTCATCAGGGTGATTACCCTCTAAGAACATTGGAGCTCATTCTTTCTAACTTCCTTAAGCCTCTTATATACTAACCCTTTCACCATTTGTTTTCTAGCATCTTTTGTGGGGTGAGGTTGGCTTTATAGGCTTTCTTGAAGTCATCTACGATTTCCCAGGGTGATACTACAAAGACCAGTGAGATGTACTAACTAATTAACGTGTAAACCGAATCAAATAGTGCGGAATCCTATTTGATTGGTGATCCAATCAGTGAGAACGCACGTCGAAACAATTATGTAATTGAATCTAACATTAAGAATTGATTAGAAATCAATCTACTGCGATCTATAAACTTGGAGTATGATCTTAGAGGTCTCTGGACGGCTAGGGTACATCTGGAGTCGAAGTGTGTTCAATGCATTTTGTTTTTCCATGAATTAGGTGTATTTATTGGTTTAGGTTTCTCATTCATGCGACTAACCATTAGCATGGTTCAGTCGTGCGATTGAGCCAAGCGGTTGATCCATTCGCACGACTGAGTGTTCAGTCGTGCGACTGAGTCATTCGCATGAATTTGTTCAGGCGTGTAGACTATTTAGGTGCATAGACACTCAGTCGCATGGCCATTCAGACACATGACTACTGTTGAGGCGCATGGTCTAGTCGGACGCATGAGAACTTCCTTAACCAAGTTTGAATGTATTCATTATTATAACATTATGTATATCAATTCAAACAATCACAAACCTATATAATCTTGTCAATATGCGTTATACAACTCATTAATGAAATATTAAACATTATAAATCACAACCAAACATTTACATTTCATTAAGTACCCAAACATTACATAAATGTAAGACATTAAAGACATATTACATTAAGTTCAAAAACTAGGGACACATGTACCTACAAACTCCCCCTTGGACCTAGTTCCATCTAATGTCTTACCATCTTCATAACCTCTTCATACTTCTTGTACTTCTCTTCTCTTATGACGCCTACATGTATCTCAAAAGCAAAGCAGAGTCGTATCACATTCTAGAATTGTAGAGCTTGTATAATATCTTGCGAGTCATAGAACAGTGGCCATTTATACAATGTATATACATCATCTTCAGACAAGTTCATAAGCCACATTGGGTCAAACACCCTCATGGTTTCCATAACACCATTTTTGTTCAGGACAATGACTACTTCTCCTGTCCTCCAATCATAGTACCACCATTTGAAGTGTGGAGTGAAGTCCTGTGGCATCTCCCGTAGAGGGATCTTTGACATTGTTCGTGGTGGACTCCACTTCAGCACTATCTTCGGTTTTCCAGTAATGGGATCAACCTCAGACCGTCTGAGATACCTCGTTGGCTGTTGAGGTTTGAAGTTGACCCATCTGGTGTGGTACTCTCTTTTAAGAGCTGCTTCAAACCATCCAGACATCTTGCGTGGATCAGCGTATAGCAATTTCAGCTTCGCTAGCTGGTTCAGCTCAAATCCAGGAAGAGTCTTCAGGTCGTGTGGGAACCTGAAGTACTCGATCCCTTTCTCACGTTTAACTGCATAAACATTGAGATCTTCAAAATATGCCCACGCGGTGATTTTTCCCGACACCTTTTGATGTTTCTTCACTTTGTATAGCTTGGTGTAGACAGTCGACTTTGAAGCATTGCATTGGGCTCTTATCTCTTCAAAACATGCAGCCCATTCAGCCTTTCTGATATTAACTTCAGCATTCGAGGCTTGAGCCTTATCTTCAGTCTTGTTAGACTTTTCTTCCATTCTATCCAGAGTTTCAAAAGTTTCATTGACAAGGTTGTTGCCGAGATTGGGAACGACATTACCTTCAATGTCAGTGTACTCTGGATAGGGTTGATCCGTGACATCTTCTATCTCGATCTCATCAACATTGTTGAGCTCATCGTCACTTTCAACTTGGACTGTTGGAGCATCCTTGACAATCTCATTAGGATTTAGCTTGAACATTTCAGCAATTTGCTCGTTAGTGAGATTGTGAATGATCTCTCCTTCTTCAGGAATGTACATCACCAATCTCCTGACTATACCCTGTAGATCAAGAATCACTGTGAGCTGAGTCTTGATCTGTTAGAGGGGAGCAACATCATGTTCATCCCTCTGAAAGTTTGGATCTGCTTGATTTATACATGTAACACAACAATCATTAGTTAATAATCAAGACAGAAATACCAACATTTAATATAAACATTCATTACATTAATATGATACAAGATTTAAATACATATGATTTAAATAACAAAAACAACTAAGTATTACTCTTGTCATGGATCATATGCTCCTCTGCTGACGGGGCGGATGTGGAGGCACCTTGGTCTTGAGACCTTTTGCTCCTCCTTTCACCTACAGATGTGGCACCCACAGCAGATGCATCCTCATCATCATCATCAACATCATCAGCATCATTACCAGCATCTGTATCATCCTCAATGTCATCACCATCATCATCATCATCATTATCACTGTCATCATCACCATCATCTCCATCTCCTTCCTTGATCTTTAAGGGCTCTTCCTTTGATCCCTTGAGCCGCAGCATGATGGTCTTGTTGGTGATCTCTAACTTCCCTATCCTTTTAGCTGTTTGAGCATGCTGCTCTCAAAGTTAGGACATCTCTACACGTTGTGCATCCATCAGCTGGGCTTGCTGCTCTAGCTGCTGTGCCTGCTGAGATATCTGCATAGATTGAGCAACAGTAAGGTCTACTAGTAGCGAATCTGAGCAGTCTTCTCGTCATCGGCAGCCAACAGCTTCAGCACATACGATTAAATGCTGAGAGCTGTTCCTCTACCCCACTAGGAGGTAGAGTGGATCTAGATGGGAAGGAAAGGAATGATGATGGTCCGGCATGGTGGCTCGTGGTAGTGTGGTGGTAGTGGTGAAGATTGGGGGTAATATAGATGAAGGTGGTGGTGGAATGGGTGTGGTAGATAGGATAGCATAGTGGTGGTAGTAGGTGGATGAGTGGATATAGGTGGAGTGATGGTAGTAGGTGGAGTGGTAGTAGTGGTGGAGTGGTGGTAGTGGTGGTGGTTATGAAGATTGTCCTTCTCTTCTTCTTCCTTAACTCGTGGGGCTGAGCCATCCTTTTCTTCCTTGATCCCTTCGAGGTGGATGCTCCCCTTGGAACACTGCTTGGCTGATCGGGAGCATAAGTAGGATCAATGTCAGCCTCTCCCGATCCGCTAGGGCGTTCACCAAACACCCGGAGCCCTCGCTCTGTGGCAACCACTTTGCTGCCAACAGTCTGAGTTAGAGGCTCCTCATCCGTATGCTCCTCCTTATCAGGTTGGAAATCCTGATAGAATCCTGCACCCTCAGTCTCTCTATGGGTGGGTGTTGGAGATGCTATATCAGTAGTGGGGGCCCTTTGTTGAATGGGCCCTGCATCTCCACCAGCACCACTGTCGTCATCATCTGAATCATCATCTGGGAGCTCGATCTGCTCAGTATCTGAGTCACTGTCGCCGTGGCACCACTTTCTTCGTGACGGTGCCACATAGTCTTCACGGGCCAGATGCCCAAACAGTCGACTCACAGGGGTTTCACCTGCTTCCCCCTGTATACCTTCATCCGACCCAAGGTGGTATCATCCATCACCTCGAGTGCTATGACATCCTCCTTCTCCTTTGGCAACGAAGGGAGATTTTGGTCAATGATCATATGCATGAATCGGGGTACATGCAAAAGCCCTCCTTGCCCTTGGCCTCTATGTTCTCCACAAGGTAGGTGAAGATCATCCTGGAGAAGCTAAACGGATGGTTCAGCACCAACGCCACATAGGCGTTCTGTATATGATCAGACAACTCATCGAACCCCCCTTCTGTGAGGCAATGCACTTGAGTAGCACATGGGCTAAGTACTTAAACTAAGGACATAGGTTGCTCTTGTTGAGCACACCTGAGTTGATGTCCCTAGAGTACTTGGCTCACAAAAAACAGACTCGTACTGTCAGTGGACGTAGATGGGTAGGGCAATCAGCATCATCCCTGAACTCTAATACTATCCTGAGATCATCCTCAGTGATCTCTATGGGCTGACCAAAGATAGAACTCCTGATCCGGTAGGGCTCTGAGGTCTGGTCAACAACTACGCCTTCCCAGAAGGTCTGCTGAATTGAGCGATAGGGTGTGCATGGAGTCGAAATTGCACGGAAGATCCTCGATCTCCGTAGAAAGGTGATAATGCCAGAGAAGTCTGAAGCATTTCGTGAGGTCAAGTCTACATGAGCACAGATGTTATGCTTGGTGCTCATAGTCCAACGACTAGCCATTTGTTACACAATGAATATAAACGTTAGTGTCAGTCAATAAGTAATAAACTGAATCATTTGAACATGAAATTTTCTGTTAAGTCATTTGAATGACAATGTGCGACTGAGATCTAGTCGTGCGAATGACCTCATACATATGACTTAACATGCGACTAAGCTCATACGTATGCTATCTCATGCGTTTACACTAGTCGTGCGACTGATCTCATACACATGGTTCAGCTGTGTGATTTAGCCATTCGCCCCTTTTAGTCGTACGACGGAAGTTCATCAGAGTGTCCATTCGCATGACAGACTAACTGTTCAATTCAAAATAAATTTTGAGCAATCTTTAATGTTACACGTCGTGGTTTGGCTCATTTGACTCGAATTTTACCGACACAACACATTATAACCTTTAATTTCACAATTGACTTAGTTTTACTGATGTATTAGTGAATCTAAGTCTCGGTTCCTTTTAGGGTTCGTTTTCGTCGACTAGGGCATGAATCAATGGACATTCTCATGGATAGCACCGCATTATACCTGTATAATCACTATAGATAGTCAGTACGCAATAATCAAAGATCTAGAGTGCTCAAATAAGAATCGGGCAGAGTAACTGTGCTTCGTGCAATTTAGGAGTGATTTGGGAGTGATGAACAACTACGACCGACTCCCCCTCTATTTATACTAGGGTTTACTTTCAGTCGTGTGACTGAGCCCAGTCGCATAGTTGATTCATGCGACTGAAGATCAGTCGTGCGACTAGCACAGTCGGTCACTTTCAGTCGTACGACTAGACATCCATTGTGCGACTAAGTCATTCGGTCACCTTCATTCATGCGACTAGACACATTCGTGTACACCAATCGTACGACTGATCCATACTCATTGTCCAGACGTGTGAATGAGTCATACTCAAGGTTGTTTGACTTTATGACCATTCGACAATTAATACCCTTTTACCTTTTGAATATACTTTATGAGCATTTGACCATCTCAGACATGATCATTTAAGCTTGAAAACCCTTTGATCACCTCAAACGTGATCCTTTTAAAATACATTGTCACCTCAGACGTGACCCATTTTTATTTGAAAGCACGTGTAGTCACCTCAGAGTGACCTTTTAGATGATAAGGTTCCCTATCAACTTCCATGACATAGTTCGATATTAAACAAACTGAAATTGACAAACTTTATACAGAAATAATAGAAATAAAATTGCAACTTAAAACTAAGACGTTTTTGTGTTTTTGTGAGGGTAAATCCTAAGATGTAAATCTAAAGAATTATTTTTCTAAAAAGGCAGCTTCAATTCATTTAAACCATATATGAACCAATTCAATTTGGAATCATACAAGATATTCAAATCATTTGGGACAAGTTATCAAAAACCTTTGATGCTCTATTCTTGTTTTTCATCTAGAGTCATTTAGCAAATTTAGGAAATCATACTAGTACTATTAGGTCCCCACACTAATTTGAATATTCAAGAATTGTAACCACAATGATTGTCAGTATACTTGTCCTCTTAAATCCATACACAGACTTTCAACACAGATTAGTGATGGTTTAAGGTTTGTTTATTTCAACAAGCATTTGTGGATCCCACACTTATATGGTAATCAACATTCCTCAGGAGATTTTTGAGCGGTCTCAGGATAGTATTCAAGAAGAAACTATTCTTAGAACTTTCAAAGAGAAGCCAATCCTCAGGTCAGTACCACCGTACAGCAGAGAGGCGGTAAACAACAATGAATTCTAGAATATATAGGTTATGCTGATCCTCAGGTCAGTGCCACTGCAAAGTAGAGAGGCACATAACCTATCTTCTTGTTTGAGCAATTTCATTCTTTTTGCATAGATCTCACCAACAACATAGGTTATTAGTTTGATTGTATTTGCATTTCTTATGTGCTTTTGCTCATGCTTTGGTCTTACGCACACATTCGTGGCGTTTATTTTGCTCGTCACCCCTTATTGGAATCTTGTTGATTGTGTTAACTAGGGATAAGGTGTTACCCACAGCTAGTCAAACATTTTAGTTTAATCTTGAGATCACCAAAAAGGTCTAGTCATCTATTGTGTTGTATCTACCGACATATCATCTGTGGTCTAGCAACCTCTAGGTCTACTTTCTTTGTGTTATCTTTGTAGTAGCTAGTTTATCTATCATATTTCCTTTTATATTGCTCAGACTACATAAACTTATAGTTGAGCTTTGCATCTTTTTCAATTTAAAAGTATAAAGTCCCAAATGGTTTGCTCCTGTGTACTATCATATTTCAAAGATTGAATCGGTATCAAACATACGATCTTATTTTTATCAGCTACCTCTCCTCCTCCCTCGTTTTTTTTAATACTGTCTAAACCTATTCTCCCCCTAAAATTTTAAAATCGTAATGGATTAGCGTTTTAGGATTTTAATAGGCAAAGAAATAAGATCAATTTTAATTAAACTACTTAAATTAAGCAAATAAAATAAAGTTGAAAAATAAAAGAAAATTTACAAGACGCATCGGACTATACATGGTCATCTTCAGGAATGACCTCACTTTTCTTTTTAACGTCGTTGACCTCTAACAGATATAGAAAACGTGGTTTGTCAAAAGCCTTTGTATAGAGGTCAGCGTGTTGAAAATCTGTGTTTTTTTACCACATCGATTAAGTTCTTTTCAAAGCAATCACGTATGTAGTGATATTTAATACCGCAGTGTTTGGTCTTGGGATGTTGGACCGGGTTTTTAATGACTGCAATTGTAGCAGAGTTATCAACAAAGATAGGAGTAGAAGAGAATTTCAAACTGTAATCCCGCATTTGCTGTTGAATCCATATGATTTGTGAACATCAACTTGGAGCAGCAACGTATTCGGCTTCACAAGTTGACAATGCAACAGAGGTCTGCTTCTTACACTGCCAGGTTACTAATCTTCTCCCAAAGAACTGACACCCTACTCATGTAGACATGTAGTTCATCTTGTAGCCGTTGTAATCCGAGTTACTATACATCGTAAGCTCAAAGTCATCATCATGAGGATACCACAACCCAAGTGTTGGTGTACCCTTCAGATAACGAAAAATCCTTTTGACCCCAATAAGATGGTTCACCTTAGGCTTTGCCTGGTATCGTGAACATAAACATGTTGCATACATGATATCAGGTCGTGAGGTAGTGAGATACATGAGAGATCCAATCATCCCTCGGTACATAGTGGCATCTACCAGATCACCATTCTTGTCGGGTGCTACATCATGGTTTGTAGCAAGTGGAGTTCTAGCTGTAGAAGCATTCTCCATGTCAAACCGATTGAGAATATCACCTACATACTTGGTCTGATGTAGGAAAATTCCATTTGGTGTCTGATCCACCTGTAACCCGAGAAAAAACTTCATCTCTCCCATTGCATTCATCTCAAACTTCGCCTTCATTACTGCTTCAAACTCTTTACATAATTCTTCGTTCTTGGAACCGAAGATTATTTCATCGACATAGATTTGTACCAGCAGTAAATCCCAATCTTTTTCCTTGATAAACAATGTATAGTCAATGACTTCCCTACGAAAACCGTGTTTCACAAGATGAGTCGAGAGTTTCTCATACCAGGCCCTTGGAGCTTGATGAAGCCCATATAGCGCCTTGTCAAGTTTGTAAACTCTGTCCCGATGATATGGATCCTCAAATCCCTCGGGTTGACTGACATACACTGTCTCTTGGATCTCACCATGAAGGAACGCACTCTTCACATCTAGTTGATAAACTTTGATCTTCATATAAGATGCATAGGCAAGGAAGATGTGGATTGCTTCCATTCTTGCCATGGGTGCAAACACTTCATTGTAGTCAATACCCTCAACTTGTCGAAATCCCTAAACAACAAGCCGAGCATTGTTTCTGATGATCATTCCTTGATCATCTTTCTTGCATTTCAAGATCCATTTGGTGCCAATGACCTTAGCACCTTTAGGTCTATCCACTAGAGTCCATACACCTAACTTATTGAACTGAAGAAGTTCATCTTGCATGGCACTCACCCATGCCTCATCATTCGAGGCTTCACTAACATACTTTGGCTCAAACTGAGACACAAAGCAACGATAGGCATAATCAGCTGAGTACAACTGATTTCTGGTTTGAACTCCTGACCTCACATCCCCAATGACATTGTCCAAAGGATGATACACATTTAGGCGTGATCCAGGTATTATTGGAAAACTACCTCAAAATCCAGATTATGAACATTTGGTTCAGTATCTGAGGCAGTAGGAGTCTGAGGTTCCAAAGATTCAGAAACATCAACGTCAGATGCTTGTGGACTTGCAAGAATAGGAACCTATTCCTCCTGCTTGTTCTGATCAGTCTCCACAGCTTCCTCATTAGAGGAGGAGTTACTATCATCAAGTGCTTCCCTTAAGTTGTTAGATGACTGACCCTGTGAACCAGATGGTGTTGCATCTTGAGACGGTGTGTTCAAGACATCATACATCATCATGGTTGCCAACTCATCTTCAGAGGTGGAGAGAGGTATGTTGAAGGACTTGAAGAATCCATCATAGTTGAAGAAGTAAGCAGGCCCTTTTCCAACGAGTGGTGTGGTGTATCTCTAAACATCAATGTTACACCACACTTCTACTTGACCTTTTGAGTTGTTGTAAACTCTCTTGTTCAGTATGTTGTATCCTCGAAAGATCCCTTCATCAACCTTCTCGCTGAATTTTCCCTCTTGAGTCTTCTTCAGCAGGGTGCACGAAGCGCCAAATGGCTGGAGATACTCTAAGTTAGGTTTACGTCGTTGTAGTAACTCGAAGCACGTTTTTCCATGGTGTTTAATTACCAGATCTTGATTGAGCGTATAACATGCATTTGCATCTGCCTCATTCCATAATTGAATAGACAGTTTCGAGCCTGCTAGCATAGTCCGTGTGGTCTCTATCAAGCTGCGATTCTTCCCTTCGGCAACACCGTTCATCTGAGGAGTGTAGGCAGAGGTAAATTGATGCACAATTCCCTTTTCCTTGCAGTAGGCCTCCATCCACTGATTCTTGAACTTGGTTCCGTTGTCTGAGTGCACTTGTTGTACTTTTAGCTTGTATAGGGATTCCAGTGTAGTTACTAATTCCTTGAAGGATTCAAATGTTTGTGATTTGGACTTCAGAAACATTACCCAAGAGAATCTTGAGTAGTCATTAGTAACTACGTAGGAGTACAAGTCGCCTGCGATGCTTCTTGTACTGAATGGACCAAACAGATCCATGTGAAGAAGCTCAAGAGGTAGTTCTATGGAATGAACTTTCTTTTCCTTATGAGACTTCTTCGTCTATTTGCCCTTCTTGCACGCAACATAGAAATCCGGAGTTGGAAGTTTTTGACGTTCACCCCCTCACTAGATCATTCTGGATCAAGTGATTCATCTTCCTCAGATTTATGTGTCCCATTCTCCTATGCCAGGAGATGGAATCCTTCTCAGTAGCTTTGGACAAGAAGCACTGAACTTCACATCGGTTGTGGAGGCCTTTGAAAGATCCAAGACATAAAGATCATTATATCTTGAAGCTGACATTAGGACTTGGTCCTCCGGGATCACGTAGTCCTTCTTCAGAACGTAGCACTTCTTGTTGTCAAAGACTACTCTGAAGCCTTTATCACATATTTGAGAAACAGAAAGTAAGTTATTTTGTAATTGTTGGACATAGTTTACCTTGTCAAACTTAACTTTCTGATTTCCCACTTCCCCTTGGGCTGTGATGTACCCGCCTTTGTTTCTAGCAAATGAAACATGCCCTCCTTTGATTTGTCTGATGTTTGATAAGAGAGCTCTATTCCCCATCATGTGCCTGGATGCTCCACTATCTACAATCCACGTGTTAGTCTTAGCACTATAGCGAACACCCTGCACATTCAATGAAAACATTAGTTCGTGTTAGGAACCCAAGCCTTCACTGGCTTGGGTTTCCCCGAGGCATCACACAATATAAACTCAACCCATTGACCATTTGAGGTTGAGGGAAGCTCATATGTCTATTTGTTCTCATTTTCAGATGCGGAGGCGGATTTTTCTTTCCATAGGCCAGCTTTGTGTAAGGCTTGTTTGTGATAAACAGACGACTAGCTGATAGGTTGAACTTTGGATTCACTATCCCTTTTCGAAGGCGTCACTGAGTTCCTCTTAAAAGATCTAGTTTTAGATGCAGGAAGTTCAACTTTCCTCCTCGATGTCTGATAATAAGGACAATTAGACGCAATGTGACCATACTCTCCACAATTGTAGCAACATCTGCTTTCAACTTTACGGTTTATTTGTTTTTGTGGAGATGTAGGTGTCACAAGGATGACCTTATTTTGTTTAGATTGAGACATTTCTTTGTTAGATGTATGGTCGGGTTTTACAAACTTAATTTCTTTACCTGGTTTTACATCTTTTATTTCTTGTTTACCTGGACTTTGACATAATGCTCGTGATTGATTAGGTTTAATAGTCTTTTTGGGTTCTAATTTGACTTTGTTTGAACTTGACTTTAAATTAACCTTTTCAGACTCTTTTTCCAAGTTAACACAAGGCATCTTTTCTTTTGCCTTTGAAGTGGACTCCTTTTGTTTAGTGCCAGATTCAATTGATTTACTTGTGGAATCTGGGTCACTAACAAGAGGAGTGGACACCATATGATCCTTGATTGGGTTATTATTAATTGATTTACTTTTGGTGTTCATCAAGGTCTCAGGTGGTAGCAGAACCACTTTGTATCCCAATCCCTCCCTGTTGTTTCTCTCTCTCACTAAGTGTTGGACAATATGAGATGAGCTTGTCCAACTGTGCAGTTTTTGTTTTAAGGAGTTGACTTCTACTTCTAAAACTGCTTTTTGCTTCTTAGTGTCCTCTAGGGAGTTAAGATAGTACCTAATGTCATTAGCTTGGTTAAAGGCTACAACTTCTGTTTCCTTAAGCTGTTTGTTCAAAAGGTCTATCTTTTCTTTATAACTATGCTTATTTTTTTTAAGACTATGTTTGCCTCAGTGCATAGTTCTAGGTCCTTTACTAAGTTATCATTATGATCTAATAACCTAGCAAATTTAGAATCAATGCTTTGCCTAAATATATTACAATCAGAACAAGCATGATTATGAAACAACTGGTTAGTAGTACTTATCTGAGATAGTGGTGATGAGTCAGCCATGAGTGTCGAGTCTGTTGTCTCGGGTTCTAGTGATTCTGACGTTGTTGAAGATTCTACTTCTTCAGGCAAGTGGTTGACCACTGGTGCAGTGTCTTCAGAATTGGACATCACAAGCTCTACTGCTATATCTCCCTCACTGGTGGAATCGTCATCTATATCCCCACACTAGCTATGCTAGATTCTCCCGGTGAGACAAACCGAAAGCTCCAGTCCTGTCCTTCATCCTCGTTAGCAGTCAAGGCTTTAGGATCCTTGCTTGATGAAGTAGGACTGCTAGTGGGTTTATCCTGACGATTGAAGGTCGAGAAGGGATTCCCATTGCCAGTCTTCTTTGGCTTCACGCACTCCCTTTTGAAGTGCCCTTTCTCACCACAGTTGAAACATGTCACCTTTGATTTATCGAAGCCAAAGGTTGTGTCCTTAGTTGCAACCAAGTTCTGTCCGATCTTCTTGACAAACTTCTTTGCTCGTCGGATAGCGCTTGCTAAGGCCCACATAACGTCCATCCATTCCAACTCAGTCCCGTCCACCTATTCGTAATCTTCATCAGCCAGGTGGCAGTTCCTTATCTTTCCAGCAATTAGTCCATCATAAGAGTGGACTAAAACAACTAAAAGGTCCATGTGTTCTCTGGCCACCTCAACAGTCACATTCAGAAGTTATCGGTCTTCAGTTTAGCTGCATTGGCTTCAGGTAATATACTGGGTACCAGATGACCTATGACGTTTCGCAACCTGAAGTAGATGCTTGTGCGGGACCAGAGGAGCTTGACACGAAAGCAGTCTGTAGTGGTGCTCCAGATGTCTTGGCCTGAGGAGTCGCGTTGTAAAGCGCTAGATTCTGATCATAGTTGGCCTTTTGGGCTCTATACTTCATCCTTAGTTCCTCTTCTCTCAGTTTCAAAATAAATTCATATATATCTAACTTCGAGAGCATCCCATTCCATCTGAGATCTGAAACAAAGGAAGCCCATTCTCTGGTAATCCATCTGCAAAAGTTTGATACCTTATCCTCCATTGACGTAGTTACTCCATGAGTGTGCATCTCACTCATCAAGTGGTAGAATCTGTCGATCACGTCGTCCAGGCTTTCCTTTCCCATTGAAGAGAAGTTGTCAAACTCCTTCTTCAAAGCTTTGGCCTTAATGGCATTTCCATCATACCTCTTCTCCAACGCATCCCATAATTTATATGCTTGAGTATACTCCGAGTACGAATGGAAGATATCCTTTGGAATAGACTAGGTAAGCAAAGCGTAGACTTTCTTCACAGCGTTGTGTTTCACCTTTTGTGCATCAGACATGCCACTTAACATAAGTTTGACACCGTGAGCTCCTACTGGCATGCTGTACTCCGACTCTATAGCCTCCCACAAATTTGTATCTACTCCATTTAAGTAGATTTCGAAACGTTGCTTCCATTGTGGGTAGTCGTCTAACGTGATAAGCTTTGGGGGTTTATTATGAATTCCCACTTCGTTCTCCAATAGCAGTAGATTCTGAATACGAGTGTCTCTACTTGCTGTGTATGCTGAAAACTAGTCCTCCATTTCACTTAACTTTACTATTAAACAAACTGTTTATGTGTGCAAATGTAGGTATGCGATTGGGCTTATTCGGGCGATTGAACTAGGACAATGGTTCAATCGTGCCACTGAACTAATGCGGATGAGTCAGTCGGCCGAATGAACTAATGTGGTTGAACAGTCCGAATAGGGTTCTCAGTCGTACGAATGAGGGTATGAATGAGTCCAATCGTGCATTTGGGGAATGCGAATGAACTTAGTCGTGCGATTGAGCCAATCGTGCGACTGAACCTGCTGAAGTTTGAAAATTCGTATGTTAAACGTGTTTTGGCCGCAAAAACTCGAATTTTCACAAACCCTAATTGCCGTATGCCGGAAAAACTAAACTTTATGGTCAGGAAATGTCTAAGACACCGTTTGACACAATAATATTGCATTTTTAGTGAAAAACACAATTTTTGTATCAAAAACGATTGAATCAACACGTAATCAAGAGCCAAAATACCACTTGTTAGGGATCGTGTACGGGACGATGTACTAATTGATTAACGTGTAAACCGAATCAAATAGTGTGGAATCCTATTTGATTGGTGATCCAATCAGTGAGAACGCACGTAGAAACAATTATGTAATTGAATCTAACATTAAGAATCGATTAGAAATCGATCTAGTGCGATCTATGAACTTGGAGTATGATTTTAGAGGTCTCTGGACGGCTAGGGTACGTCTGGAGTCGAAATGTGTTCAATGCCTTTTGTTTTTCCACGAATTAGGTGGTATTTATAGGTTTAGGTTTCTCATTCATGCGACTGAACCATTAGCATGGTTTAATCGTGCGATTGAGCCAAACGGTTGATCCATTCACACGACTGAGTGTTCAGTCATGCAACTGAGTAATTCGCATGAAGCTGTTCAGGCGTATGGACTATTTAGGCGCATAGACACTCAGTCGCATGGCCATTCGGACGCATGACTACTGTTGAGGCGCATGGTCCAGTCGGACGCATGAGAACTTCACTTAACCAAGTTTGAATGTATTCATTATTATAACATTATGTATATCAATTCAAACAATCACAAACTTATATAATCTCGTCAATATGCGTTACACAACTCATTAATGAAATATTAAACATTATAAATCACAACCAAACATTTACATTTCATTAAGTACCCAAACATTACATAAGTGTAAGACATTAAAGACATATTACATTAAGTTTAGAAACTAGGGACACATGTACTTACAATGTTGTTGCACCTCCTATCAACAATAGTTACTTACCTTTACCTAAATCTATGACAAACAACTTGTCAAATCATTTTGTGCCTTGCACCAAGTTTGAAACAAACTCTAATCAACAAGTTAATCACAATGAAACTGAGGTGAATGAAACTGAGTCTTCTGAATAAGAAATATTAAACAAAATGACTTACAATATGACTTTGATGAGTGTGATGACTTGGATGATTCTGATGAACATGATGATGATCTACTAAACATTGGTAAGAATGTTTCTCTTGAAACAATCATTCCAAAAGTTCTTGAAGAATCAAAGTTACCATATCCACCAAGACAAAGAAACATGCTTAAGACTATTTGCAAGAGAATAGCTCAATTAAATGAAGGTTTTCAGGAACTACATTAGCAACAAAAACCTTCAAAGGAAGAGATAGAAAAGTTTGCATTTATTGAGAAAGTACACACATCTGTCATACAAAAAGGAAAGAAGAAACAATCAGCAGATCTTACTAAAAAGAAATCTTCTTCACTAGTAGATCTGCGAAAAACCAAATCCATTGAATCAATAGATAATCTACGGAAGGCAAAATCAGCAGCAAACAAATCAAAGCCTCAAAAGCTGAAATATGATAAATCAACTGAAAAACTGGAGAAGGATGCAAAGCCTAAAAAGTTGACAAAGAAGAAGAAAGCAGTCAACTCTGTTGAAGAATCAAAGGATATGTATTGCAAATGGTGTGATATGAAAAATCACAATACTAAAGATTGTTACTTCATCAGTTATTGTTCCATTTTTAACTGAACAATCACATGACATCTGATTGTTACTTCAACAAACATTATGCTATTTGCAACAAAAATAACTATTCAACTCAGGAATGTTATTTCAATAAAACAACAAGACAAAGAGCACAAAGAAGAAACAATCTGCTAATGCTGAATTAGACACTCAATCTACTGATAGTGAAAAAACCTCAAAATCTTAGAAGCAACAACAAAAACAAAATCCAAAACCAAAAGAGAAAACATCCAATGATGTTGAACCTTTGAAGAAAAAAACAATATTTCAGCAATAAAAAATACCTCATAAAAGGGTGGATTTGACTAAAAAAGAAACAAAAACTGATGATGCTTTCTTTGATAATTTTGAAGAGGAAACTCATGTACCTCATTCAAAATCAAAAGATGATGAAACTTTCCACAATCAAGGCTCATCATCAAAATCAAAACAACAAACCAATAAAGAAAAGATGAATGAAGAAGAGAATACGAAACCAGGAGCTAGTTCAACAACCTTATCTTTAATAGAATCATCCTCACCTGAAACAACTCAAAATGAATCAATTAAAACTAAAATTAATACAAAAACTTCAAGACTTATTCATGAAGGAGTAACATTTTAGATACTGCTGGCAAGCCCAAAATCATTAAGGGTTGGGTTGTCTATGAAGTTGCTGGATCAGTAGACATCCGAGCGTGTTCTTGACGGAAGAAAACAAAACCAAAACCAAGAGACAAACAATAAACATGAACTATAATAAAATGGTTTCATTGATAAAACCTAATGATTACAAGCTCGTTATATCATAAGAATCAAGACTCTTGGCAAGGGGAGATCGAGCACAATCTTTCTTTTTTACTACACAATGAAACTGGTATTTATAGGCCTCGGCCCATATCAGATGCGACTGGGCCCATTCGTACGATTGGGCCATGCGTATGGTTCAATCATACGACTGGACCATACTTATGGTTCAGTCTTACGAATGGCCCAATCGCATCTCTCAGACGCACGACTGGTCCATTAGCATGGTTTAGTCATACGACTGAGTCTCATTCGCATATGCCCTTGTGAATGACCCAGTTTCATGTGTTTACAACATATCAGGTGTATTACATTAAGCCTAGACTATTTGACAAGCGACGGACACACTATATATGACAATATATGCTCCAGCAAATTCCCCCTTGGACGTTGCTTGCGAATAGTAGATAACACCTCTTACAATCTTTAGTCAATCTTTGCTCTGGTTTCCAATAGAATAAATGAAAAACCATATTAGCCAACGTTGTTGATCCGTCAGGTTGCTACAGTATCCCTAAAAATGAATTTAGGCACAATAGCTTTTGTTTACTTTACAGAACACCATCATAGTAGCAAGACTCCCCATATGACTGATTTTTTCAGATAATGACATGAACAGTTTTCCATTGCTTCAATCTTCACACAGGCTAACCTGATTAACATTAACACCTGTAGAAATTCCCCCTCAAATTCAGCATATCCCAATATATAAACGTTGTGCTCTCCTGACATCTTCACATGGTGTATTGGGCAAAAAGTAGAAGGTTCCAATCCACAGTTGACAATCTCAAACAAATCAGCATGCATTCAGATTCATTATCAGAAACCGGCTCACATCATCACTTTCTGATTACATCTTCAATTTCTCTATACATGGATTCCCCCCTAAGAATGAGAATCCTCTCTATACGGATAGATATAACTTGATTGGCCCATAAATAGTCAGATGCTCCTAACTACCCCACAAAATCAACACCAACTGCTGACATCTTCTCTTCTCTCTTTCGTGTTCTAACTACAATCACCTATTCTGAATGTCCAACGAATAATGGGGTATCCATCAAACTTATTTGACAAAAGAACCTCATGGTGAATGTGCTTCGCTCATCCTCAAATCTGTACAAAAGGTAGTTCCAGCAAAATTTTTTCGGTTTGGAACACCGTTCATTCGTATGACATGGAGTACAATTATCACATTCGTATGAGTGGATAATACGAATGATATCTTCGTGAGAATGGTCATAAGACTTGTACAGTAGCATGATTGGTCATAAGACTGGTCTAGTAGCATGACTGGACATAAGACTGGTCCAGTAGCATGACTTGTCATAAGACTAGTCCAGTCGCATTCCAGTCGTACAAATGGTCCAGTCGCATGGTCCAGTCATACGAATGGTCCATTAGCATGGTCCAGTCGTACGAATGGTCCATTAGCATGGTCTAGTCACACGAATGGTCCATTAGCATGGTCCAGTAGCACGAATGGTCTATTAGCATGGTCAAGTCACACGAACGGGTCTGCACGAAGATTTTCAGATCTGCAGCTGCCATGGCTGCCAAAACCCTAAGGGTGATCAGAATGTGGTTCCGGGTTTGATTTTAACCAGGAAACAACATACGTGACAAGATCTGAACAAAACACGAAGAAGACGAAGTGGGTTTAATGTCAAAGAACCTGAAATCGATCCAGAAATCAAGAGCTCGGGTTGCTAGTATGATTGTTAGATCATTCTAGCAGTAACCGGCTCTGATACCAATTGTGAAGTTGCTAGATCGGTAGACATCCGAGCGTGTTCTTTAAGGAAGGAAGCAAAACCAAAACCAAGAGACAAACAATAAACACGAACTATAATAAAATGGTTTCATTGATAAAACCTAATGATTACAAGCTCCTTACATCATAAGAATCAAGACTCTTGGCAAGGGGAGATCGAGCATGATCTCCCCTCTCATCCGGCAGCACCTAGGCCCCAGGCACAATCCTTCTTTTTTTCTACACAATGAAACTGGTATTTATAGGCCTCATCCCATATCAGATGCGACTGGGCCCATTCGTATGATTGGGTCATGCGTATGGTTCAATCGTACGACTGGACCATACTTATGGTTCAATGTTACGAATGGCCCAATCGCATCTCTTAGTCACACGACTGGTCCATTAGCATGGCTCAGTTGTATGACTGAGTCTCATTCGCATATGCCCCTACGAATGACCCAGTTTCATGTGTTTACAACATATAAGGTGTATTACATTAAGCCTAGACTATTCAACAAGCGATGGACACACTATATATGACAATATATGCTCCAACATTGTCAATTCTAATTGATTTCTTTCTATGTGCAGGAACAATCTTGGAGAGCTGACAACAAGTGGTATGTTGACAGTGCTTGTTCCAGGCATATGACAGGAAACTGTTCTCTTCTCCATGACTTCAAGCATAAAAATCCCTCATATGTGGCATTTGGTGGGAATAAGAAGGGTGGTAAAATAGTTAGTGAATGAATGGTAACTAATAGTGTGCTCAAATTTAAGAAAGTAAACTATTGTGAAAATTTACAGCATAACTTACTGAGTGTGTCTCAAATTTGTGATCAAAATTATACCACTTTATTTGATAACACTTGTAACATCTTGAATTTTCGTTAACTAAGTGTTAACTTTGCTTAATCTTCTAAGGGCCATTGTTGCCATATACGAAACTTATGGGCCATTTATGCTTATTGTCTTAATTGTTTTAATTCTTTAACTTGAAAGTTTATGATGTTAATTATTACTTAATAAATAATTAATGTTCTTAATAATACCAAATTATAATAATCATACTAATAATAATAATAATAACAATATTAACAAAATTAATAATAATAATAATAATAAGGATAATAATAATAATAATGTAGGGGTTTGTTGGACCATTTACAACTTGTTTAACCATTTAAACATATGAACGCAGCAGAAGGAAACCTTAAATCATGTTAATGTTTCTGAAAATTAACATTATTATGTGTAAACAAACAAACCCATAACAAGAGGATCTTTATTATGTGAAGAACTAGCATACAATAAGAAATAACAACCCAAAACGAGTCATACAAACTACCTTTAGTAAAGCTGCTAAAAATTGATTTTTTGTGAAGAAGATGATGATCTTGAACAGCCAAAACACCAAGAGAGGTGTTCTCAAGCATTCATACCCAAAGCATCAAGCATACACCATTCTTGCTAGGATTTGAGCACCAAAACAACTGAGAAGATGCTGCTGGAACATCTTCCAGCCCCAAAACGAACAAAAGGGTGCTACTGGAACAACTTCCAGCCGAGACTCTCTTCAAGAAAGGAGATTACCTTTTGTTTTTCGGTCCTTGCATGTGAGAGAGGGAAGAAGATGGAGTATGTGTGTTCTAAGGTTTTAAGACATCCAAGAAAACCAAAGTGGAACCCCTTCTCAAAGGGGGCGGCCAAAAATCATACCTTTTAAGGGTTTTCCCCCCCAAAATTCACTTTTCAATTTTGTAAATTAAATTAGAATAAGTTATGTAATTAGCCATTTAATTATATAACTTATACACACACACTCCTATTAGTTGATGTTATTTAACCAATTTAAACAACATTAAAAATAATATCCATGAACAAAATATCCATATAGGTTGTTCAATCTCATATGCAACTTATTTAGAAAACCCATTTTCTAAATTGGTGAATTTATTTAATTACATGATCATATCATCAATGAAATATTAATTGGTGTTTGCTAAGCTTGTTATTGGGTATAACCCGACTTGGATCGTGACGTACTAACCACATCAATGTTCTATGTATCTTGGGCATACAGGATCCAACAAATAATAATAATAACTAAGATTATGGTAAAGATAATAATGATTTATAAAAATTATTATACTTAAAGATGATTTAAAACCTAATGTATTTAAGTAAAAGGGATTGTTTTGTCAATTCATTAAACTTTAAAGAAAGTTTTTACATAAAATGATACAACTCCAATCTTAAGGGGGCCATGTAAATTTATAAAATCGAACCAAACCCCCCTCCCACCCACGCATTTCCGGCCAAACCTCCGGCCATCTCCGGCCAATCGCCGGCGAGCCCAAAAACGCGACAAATGCCATCGAAACCAACTCGAATTAAAGCCAAATGACTCGCGAAGACGTTTCTAACTTGAACCCGTGACTAATTGTGGTACTTTATTCGAAATTTAAGGGAATTAAATCAAAATCAACAATCAAAATTGGTTCATAACCGTTCAACGTATACAAGGTGTCGATTAATCAAATTAAACGGTTGGAAACGTTTGTATAATCAATTCCAACCTTAATCCAGTGTTTAATTGGAGTTAAACTATCGATTAAATACGTGTTAGTAACCGAATTAGTTGAACGGAACTTGAAGCTTGTTCGGCACTCTAACGTACAAATTGAACCTTTTTTACAGAGATAATCATCCCATTCGTTCCCTTTAACCTCTCTAAACACTCAATTGCATAACAAACTCATTGCAAGGTCGGATTCTAACTATCTTTTCTTCGCGTGTGAACTGAGATAAACTCAAGCTTAATCACATCTTTTAGATCGTAATCAGGTAATTTTAATACATCATTGTGCTCGATTAAGCTTAGGGATCAAAAGCCCTAAGGTTAATCGAGTTGAAACACTCGAATCAATGTTTAATTTGAATCAAAATGAAAGTAGCAATTTGGGGGTGATTCAGCATTTGGTGGTTTTAAGTTATTAAAACAAAGCTTTAACGCGGCTAGGGCCTTAGATCGCTGGTAAAGTGCACGCCCCATAAACCTGAGGTCCCCGGTTCGAATCCGGGGAACCCAAAATTTTTTGTTTTAATGCTTTTTGGCCTTTAAAATAAACTCAAAAAATTCCTAAAAATTATAAAAATTATTTTAAGAATTTTAATTAACTTGTAAGACAATTAAATAAATTCTAAATATTATCTGTATTTTCCTATATAGTCTAAATTAACATTACAATTAGTTTGTTCCTATAAAAAGTTGGATTTCAAATAATGATTTAAATTACTAGGTTATTATTAGAACAACCACCATCATATGTTATTGTTAAAATGAAGATTTATTTACAAACTATCAAGATTTATTCAAGATTAAGATTTTATTAAAAATGATTTTCTTTTTTTATTTTTCCTTACACTAGAATGCTTAAATAGTATATTTAATTTTGAATCAAACTTAACCTATTATTTTCATTTCGTTAAATTTAAAAAATAAAACCTCTAAACATCCAACCCAGTCTTTTTTTAATTCGTTGAGTTTATTACTTAGATGTTAAAACCTTGTAAATATGGCTATATAGGTGCCTTGTAACAGTTTACGTTGGAACGACACTTATTATTTTCTTATTAATCATTAGTTATATATTTATTGACCATGTGAGTATTTCTATACCCCTTTTTATATTTTTTTACACTTTAGGGTGAAACATGTTACATTATAAACATTGCACTTGTAAACACGTTTGATTCTTATAAACTTATGGCATTTCACTTGTATGTTGTGGTTAGTTGACCTTTGTAGCTACCATGTAATGTCGAATATATATACAATCATTAACTTTTGCTAGCCTGGCGATGGCATGGATCTATGGGCCTGACAAGCCTGCTTGGTTAATCCAAGTACACTTAGCTAATTGTATATACTTGAAAACATTTGAGACTTGTAAAAATCTGTCAAGGTTTGATTGTGCATTTTGTCTTACATCCTTAGTTACTTTGTTCTCTAACTTACAACATGAATTGTCATCTTCTATATACTTATGTATTGCAAACTATGGAAATCTCACTAATATTATGTTGACCATTTTAGTTTTAACATGTTTTAGGAAATACTCAAGTTTGATCACCACTTTAGAAGCTTGTTCACACCTAGGAATGGATCTAGTTAAATAAACAAATGAGCTTGATATATTTCTTATTATGCTTGTTAACTTTTTATTTGAGACTTAGGTTTGTATTGGTACAATTGAAACTTATGATTAATATATTTGGATTTAATAATAGCGTTATGTGGCTGTGAATGATCTTAACTCTGACTCCTCGACGTTTCCGCCGTCAAGGATGGGGTGTGACAGATTGGTATTAGAGCCTATAACTATAGGGATTTAGGTTACTAGAAATGGTGACCTAGACTATAGTATGAATGAACCTTATAGAATTATATTTTTATCTTGTAAAATGTATGGTTTGCATGCTATATAATGCTATGCCCTCCTATGTGCAATTTGATGCCTTAGCATAGGATTGCCTAAACATTATTACTTGTCTCCCTAAACTTAACTTTTACTCTTTGACTCTCCCTGAACATGAAACCTCTTAATCTTATTCTCGTTGAGACGTGGAATCTTTTGCTTATGCTTATGACTTAGATCTTTACATGTTATGTTTAATCTATAAATCTCGTCAAGGTTTTGATTCCATGAACCTAAGAAATATTATGTGACACACAGACACCTGTATCCTGGATTTCTTGGCAAAAGGCCTTCGGGCTAAGGCAAGCATTTCGCATAAATCCTACGGGACTAGTCATGCTTACCTGGGAATTTCTAGGATAAGTGATAAATTATGGTCAATATACACAAGTTTCTAAGGGAAATGGGTCAAGTCACCTTGACGTGTCAACGTTTCCAAATGGTAATGCATTACCAAATGGAATCATTCCATGTACCTTACAACTCTTAGCTTGTCTTTGTCTAAACTACTATTCTTTGTTATCCTCATTCCCGTAACTAACTCATTTTGTATATCCAACATATCTCGTCACCATGGAAAGCGTGGAAGTTCCGACTGTAAGTTAGCCACCATGATTGCCCGGCAAATGGATGTCGTCATCCCGACCATGGTTGCTAAACTTAATAGCACTCTGATGGCTAATAGCAACAACAACACCAATGGGAACAATAGCGGTGCTCATGGAGAGAATAGCAACAACCAACAAGGGAACACTCGCACCTGCACTTTCAAACATTTCAACTCGTGCAAGCCTACTAGTTTTTGTGGAAAAGAAGGAACCAATGGACTTCTCGAGTGGTTTGAAAGTATGGAGAACACGTTCATCGTTAGCGAGTGCCCCGACGAGTTCAAGGTTTGCTATGCTACAAGTCTCCTTCAACAACGGGCACTAACATGGTTGAATAGTGAAAAGAGAAACTGTAGGACTGAGATTGCTTTGGCGTTGCCCTGGGATGAATTTAAGGATATCATGATCCAAAAGTTTTGCTCGAGGAGTGAGTTGCAAAAGCTAGAGGAGGAATTTTGGAACCTCAAACAAGATGGTGGAAATCACCTGGCTTATTCCACCCGGCATCATGAGTTGAGTATGCTTCTACGACACATGGTGGACACCGTGCCCCGTAACATTGAGAAATTATCAAGGGGGTGCCACCTCAAATTCAAGATGTCGTGGTGGGTAGTAGGCCCACAAATTTGGAGGAGGCAATTACTATCACCGGCAGCTCACCGAGAATCATATAAGAGCTGGCACTATGTCGGCAAAGGGTTCCAAGTCTACTGCGAAGGTGACACCCGAGGCAACAAAGGAGGTAAAGGCCGAGTCATCTTCCCAAAACAAGAAGCGTAAGTTCACCCCGACACGCAACTACACTGTGATCGCCCTAAATGCTCCTAAAAAACAAATGGTGGTTGCAATTCAAGCTCCCATGGCTAAAGCTTATGCTGGTCCATATCTGTCACACCCCCGCTAAGAGTGGAAACACGGGGATGTAACAAGACGGGATCATCATAACACATGGTAGACAATAGAGATGCAATATAATAAATGATGATAAAGCGTGTCATGACGACACCCGACACAAAGGAGACTTGTGTCGTGTTTAGTCAATATTCACGATAACATAGCCATAAGCATAAACATGTTAAATGATTCACATAGTCAGAGTAGTAACAATTGTAATGTAACTCCCACAACTCGGGAACAAGTAACAAAAGAATGAAGTTGTTTAAACCAAACTACAACCATGATTACAAAATGAATGTTTGTCAAGTATGTTTAGTCTCAAAAATGCATCCTAGGGTCACCACTAAGGCAGCACACCTAGATCTTAAATTAGCATTGTCACTTGAAAAGATATGCTCAAAATGGTTAACAAAATTATTGGTGAGCTCGCAGGTTTAAAAAGTAAATAAGTAATTGATGTTGTATAGTAATTGTGGTGGAATACCGTGAATACAGTTATAAGTAAGCAAAATCACATGACAATGAGCTTTACAACCAAACCTAACGACGTACACACAGAATATTGTCAGAATATATTCACCCAAGGGCCCATTCTTGGCCACTGTTGGTACTAACTAGTATACCAATAAACAAGGGTGGCGGTGTCGACCCAGTAGTACTACCAATACCTATCCGTCAGTTCCAACACCGGAATTATATGGTTGTAAAGAAAGTTATTGGATCAAGAAAGGCTAATGCGACCAAAACTAGATCACTTAAGTTATTTTGGTGCTGCATGCAAAGGCTTCCGAAGCTTGTCATAGAACTTCCGAAGGTTGTAGAGTTCTTCCAAAGACAAAGGAAAAGTCCAACTTCCGAAGAACTCTACTTCCGAAGACAATGCATATTTCCGAAGTTCAAGACTTAGAAGAATGAAGTAAAGACCACTCCGAAGTATGATGAATAGAAGAAGTCTCCAAGTCTTGGAAGAAGCAGCCTCTTCCGAAGTATAAAGTGGCTTCGGAAGTACTTACTCTTTGGAAGACACTTAACCTTCAGAAGACACTGCTATAACCAGTGGACACAAGTATGGTCTCTGACACTCCACTGCAGACTTCTGATACAGCATGGCTTCTTCCTAAAGAACCATGTTGTTGACCATACTTTATTCCACTGTTTACCTTTTCATGATAGTACAGTTACCTTCTTTAGTTGGTGACAAAAGGTAAGTCAGGACATGTCCTGACTACCAAATCTCAGACAAGACTTTATCTAAGATACCTTAACTATAGTCTTGTAGTATAAGGTTTAGCTAAAGGATCCCAGCTGGAATCAAAGTATATCCGGCTGTAGATAGTATTATATATAGGTTCTCCTTGTAACACATAAAAATAATCATCTGCTTGTAAGAGTCTTCGTATCTTGAGTTGAGAATCAATATATAAAAGTATCTTGAAATTATCTTTCTGTGTTCTTAGTTACTTTTCATATTGTGATCAAGTCTTATTGATTCTTACCCGAGTGTGATTCTAGGTGAGTTTGAGAGAAAACCTTGTGTTTAAGTGACAAACACCATCCTGCAATTGGTATTAAAGCTTCTCAGGCTCTTGATTGCATGATCTAACCATCCAAATAAACCTGTTTTCACTCCTCCCTACCACCCACTCACTCAAATGGCCCTCAACAAATCTAAAGTAGAAATGGGGATGATGACCAAAGCACCAATCATCACCACTGAAAACTTCAGGTCTTGGAGTAGAAGAATGGAAGGCTTCATTAGATACCAAGACAACAAATGTGGAACTCTATTGTCAATGGACCGTACAAGCCAAAGGTGGCTTCACCTGGTGGAAACGGTGCCATGATAGAAAAAGCTATCGAGGACTATTCTGATGAAGACATAAAGAAGATGGACATCGATAGCAATGCTATGACTATTCTCATGACTGCAATACCGAACTCTATTATGGTGGGGTTCGAGCATTGCAAGATTGCCAAAGAATTGTTTGATGCACTTGCTCAGATGTATTCTTGCTCCAACGACTCAAAGAAGGACTCACCGAAGTAGCAGTTCGAGAACTTCACTCATATTGCTGGAGAGACCCTCAGCCAACAGTACTTTAGGTACATGGATCTTATCTCTTCCCTTCAGTCTGTAAAGATCACTCCTGAACTTAGAGATCTCACCAGAAAGTTCATGAGTTCTCTTCCAAATGAGTGGACATTCTACTGTGTCTCTATGAAGAGAACATAAAACTTGAACACTCTTTCCATGACTAAGCTCGATGGCATCCTTGATGGATACTGTCTAGAGATGGAGAGTAAGAAGGGCCATCAAACAAGCAGATCTATGAGTCTTCCTGCTAGCAATGCTTTAATGGTTACTGAAGGCTCATTAACCCCTCAACCTCAACACTTCTGGACTTATCAGCAGCCATCCTGCTCATCTGGTCCCTACGTCACTTATCCTGAGACTCCAAGGTCTCAACAGGCTAAACACAATCCCTTCCAGGAAAGTTGTGCCTTTGTCTCAGGAGGTGGACACTCAGGAGATTTTCAATACTGCTTTGATGATCTTAAGTGTTTCAGCCCAGATGATGTAGAGTACGTGGACATTGTCCAGCAAATGACTCGCTTAACTTACAGAGCAAAGAAGTTCTTTAAGAGAACTGGAAGGCATTTCCGTAAAACCCAACTACTAGCAAATTCGGGTTTGACAAGACCAGGGCAAAGTGTTACAACTGTAACCAACTGGGTCATTTTGCAAGGGAATGCAAGGCTCCCAAGACCAATCCGGGAACCCCACAGGCCTCCACATATCCCTCAACCTCAAAGCCCACTGAGAAGTCAACTGAGACAACCGCAATGGCTCAAGAAGTTGACTGGAGCTTCATGGTACAGGATGTGACTCCTGCTCAAGCTCTCGTGGCCGGAACAGATGATGCCCATGTATATGAACATCTCTGCACTCCAGCCTATATAGCTAAAGTTAAACTCTATCAGGATTACAATATGGAAATCAGATCTGACATTGAGTCTTTAAATATTCTAAAATCTGATTTTAAAAGAGCTGAATCTGACTATCAAAAGAAAATTGATGACTTGGAGAAAACTGTATCTCTTTTGAAACATGAACACACCAACTACAAGACTCAAATCAAGGATCTGATATCCAAATTGTCTGAGGCTCAAGCCCAGCTTGTCACTGCTGAGGCTCACGCCAGGAAGCATGCTATCTCTGAGCAAAACTTCCAAGCTATTCTTGCATCATCCTCCCATTCCAAACTCTGTTATCAGAACAAAGAAGGGTTAGGAACCAATGAAATTGCTCCACCACATTCCTATGAGTCTATCAGACAGCCTAGATGTGGTACTTAAGAGCAAGAGGTTCCAATTGCTGACCCTTTCTTTCTAGAGTTAAAGGATGAGGCACCAATAGTGGCCACCACAGGGAAGGAACATGTAGATAATCCCATTGCCTCCTGTGATGATCAAATCCTAACCACCAAAGCCAGAAGAAGCAGAGCTAAAGCAGCTAGGAGAACTGCTAAGAAAGTGGCTGAATCTAAACTGAAAATTGACCCCAAACAGAAGGGTGTCTTTGTTTCAGCTGGTTTCCAAGTGTTAAGTACTTCTAATTCAGGAAAGGAATGTAATACCAGCATTCTGTCCTACCAAAGGATCAGAAGTAAAAGGGAAAAGTTGTTGACGAAGAAAAGAAAACCAAGAAACAGCAACCCTCACTTTCCCAAAAGTCTAACATCGCATGCATCATCTGTGGCCTGCAAAATCACATGGCAAAAAATTGTTACTACAATCCTGCAAGCACACATTATGCAAATAATGTTAGAAAAGAAGGAGTCAGGGAAGGTTTCACATTTGGAACCTTCCATACGGTTCAAGAGTTGAAGAAGGGAAAGCTAGTTTCCAAAGCCAAGTTGCTTTCGGAAGAAACTCCTTCTTCCGAAGGAAAATGGCTTCGGAAGCAAAAGCTACTAAGGTTCGAAAGAACAAGAAAGCTCCCTTGAAACCATCCCAGAGAAGACTGCTTCGGAAGAAAAGGTGGTGAGGACTTCTTCCAAAAGGAAAGAAGCTTTGGAAGAAGACCATGCTGCAAAAGCTTCAACAAGCTCATCCTCCAAGATCAGCCAAAGGGTGGACTGGAAGATCAAGGAAGATGCTGCAGCCCAAACCTCTTCCTCAAAGACCTCTGTTGAACCCCCATGCATATCATTTGGTTCACTCATGTCATTATCTTTGGAAGAACCCAAGACCAATAAAACTTGGGTTTCCAAACAAAACTAAATCTCATCTTATGTGCAGGAACATCCATTTGACAAGAACAACAATGTATGTATTGTAGATAGTGGATGCTCCAGGCACATGACAGGGAACAGACATCTCCTTCAACAATTTCAACATTATGATGGAGGTCCTGTCCAGTTTGGAGGTGAGGCCGGAGGATATATTTCCGGCAAAGGGAGTATATCCAATGGTATGTTAACAGTTGACAAAGTTAACTTTGTCAAACAGCTTGAACACAATCTATAAAGTGTTTCTCAATTCTGTGATCAAAAGCACCAAATGCTTTTCACAGAACATGAGTGCATTATCCTCAAACCAGGGATGACAATTCCTCTGGAATTGGTGCTTCTTAGATCTCCCAGGAAAGGGGATATGTACAAGCATGATATGAACAATGCTTTCCCATTGGGTGAAGTATCATGCTTTCTTTTCATAGCTGATAGTGATGAGTCAACACTGTGGCATAAACGTATGTGTCATGTAAATTTTAAGACAATGAATAAATTGGCTACAAATAACTTGGTACATGGTTTGCCTAAAAAGGAGTTTTTCTGCAAAGACAACTATGTTGCATGCCTGAAAGGGAAACAACACAGAACATCTCATAAATCCAAATGTGTTAACTCTATCACTACTCCATTGCACTTATTGCACATGGATATTTTTGGTCCCACAAGTATAATGCGCATTGGAAGGAAATCATATTGCCTTGTGATAGTTGATGATTTTACAAGATTCATATGGGTATTCTTTTTAAGAACTAAAGATGAAACTGCTGAAACATTAAAATCTTTTATTCTTAAAATAGAAAATCAAATTGATCACAAGGTTAAAATAATTAGATGTGATTAAGGGACTGAGTTTAAGAACTTCGTTCTTGACTCATTCTGTAACTCAAAAGGGATTGCCAGACAATAAAGTGCTCCCAGAACTCCTCAACAAAATGGTGTTGCTGAGAGGAGGAATAGGACACTTATTAAGGCTGCTCGAACTATGTTAGCTGATTCAAAGCTACCTCTAACATTCTGGGCAGAGGCAGTCAGCACTACATGCTATATGCAGAACGAGTTCTTGTAGTTAAGCCTCATGGAAAAACCCCTTATGAGCTATGGAACAAGAGGCCACCGTTCATTGGCTTTCTAAGGTCCTTTGGCAGCAGGTGTACCATACTTAACACAAAGGACAATTTAGCAAAATTTGTTGAAAAGTCGGATGATGCTATCTTTGTTGGATACTCTTCTAGTTCCAAAGCTTATAGAGTATACAACTTTAAGAATCAACAATTTGAGGAGTCATCCAATATAGTTGTTAATGAGCACACTCCTTGTGTTAGGGGGAATGGACCTAATCACATCTTTGATTTAGAATTGTTTCCAAACTATTCTAAACCTTCTTATGAGAATGTTTCAGTTGGAATAGGTGCTCAAAATGATGCTGATGCTGCTGCTAATGATCAACTGTTTGAGCTTCCCATGCCTAGACCAAATTCTCCATGTGCTGCAATACATCCAGTTTCCACTATTCATAGATCCGACAATTTAACTATATCAAGAATAGTGAAGCTTCAACAAGTGAGTCAGCTACTGAGCCTCAAAACTCATCAGGTGATCCACCACAACACCAGGCAGAGGGAGGTAGTATTTCGAGGAATAGGCAACTGTTAATACTACCTCACAGCCACTATTGATGATGTTTCTCATTCATTCAATCAGTCCTCATTGAATGACTTTGAAACAACAGCTAGACAGAGTGTTCTAGTTCCTGAGCAGAATATGTCCAACCTGGATCTATCTCTGCAACTGGAAGTGATTCCTCGTCTAAGGATTCATAACACTCATCCAACTAAGAACATCATAGGGAATGTCTCTGAGGGTGTGAGAACAAGAGGACAGACTCATCAAGGGAATGTCTACTTGTACTCATGCTTTCTATCTCAGATGGAACCCAAGAAGGTAGAAGATGCCTTAAAAGATAGTAGCTAGATTGAATCGATGCAAGAGGAGCTGCTTCAATTCAAGAGACAGAAGGTATGGAACCTATTTCCGCTACCATCTGGTCAAGTACCCATAGGAACCAAATGGGTTTTCTGAAACAAGAGAGATGACAGAGGCTTGATCATCAAGAATAAGGCAAGACTTGTGGTTCAAGGATACTCAAGAGGAAGGAATCGATTATACTGATGTCTTTGCACCAGTTGCAAGACTTGAGGCAGTTAGGATCTTCCTTGCTTATGCTGCATCCAAGGACTTCACAGTATACCAACTTGATGTCAAGTGTGCTTTTCTATACGGGGATATAGACAGGGAAGTCTATGTATGCGAACCTCCAGGATTTGAAGATCCACAGCACCCCAACTATGTGTGCAAATTGGATAAAGCTCTATATGGGCTGCACCAAGCACCTAGGCTGTGGTATGAGACTCTGTCTCAGTTTCTTCTGAAGAATGGCTATACTAGAGGTACCATTGACAAGACTCTCTTCATTAGAAAGTCTGGAAAGGACATTTTTCTCGTACAAGTCTATGTCGATGACATCATATTTGGTTCCTCAAATGACCAAATGTGCAAGGACTTTGAGAGCATTATGAAGAAGAAGTTTGAGATGAGCTCCATGGGAAAAATGGACTTTTTCCTTGGAATTTAGGTAAAGCAACTGAAGGAAGGGTTCTTCATTAATCAATCTAAATATGTCTCTAACATCTTAGAAAGATTTGAGATGAAGGATTGCAAGCCTGCAAAGACACCCATACCTAGAAACCATAATCTTTGTCCTGACCTGGAGGGGGAGGATACTGATCAACATCAGTATAGGGAAATTATTGGTTCTCTGATGTATCTTACAGCAAGTAGACCTGATATCATGTTTGCTACTTGCATTTGTGCAAGATAGCAGGCTGCTCCTAAGGTGTCTCACCTAGCTGGTGTTAAGAGAATCCTCAGATACGTTAAAGGAGCACCTAAACTAGGTCTCTGGTATCCCAGAAACAAGGATTTCAATCTTTATGGATATTCTAAAAGTGACTATGGAGGCTGCAATATTGACAAGAAATCAACATCAAGAGGATGTCAATTTCTTGGTGGAAGGATCTTCTCATGGCAATGCAAGAAACAATCATGTGTCTCTACATCAACTGCTGAAGCTGAATACATTGCTGATGCTAGCTACTGTGCTCAACTACTATGGATTCAAAATCAGATGTTAGACTATGGATTCAGCTTTATGAGTACTCCTATCCATAATGACAACAACAGTGCTATCTCCATTACTGAAAATCCAGTGAAGCACTCCAAGACTAAGCACATTGACATCAGGTATCATTTCATTAGAGACATTCATGAGAAAAATCTAATCAAATTAATCAAAGTTGATTCAAATGAACAATACGCTGATCTGTTTACCAAAGCTTTTGATTAATAAAGGTTTAAGTATCTCATAACAGCTATTGGGATGATAAACATTGATTAATCTGATCTCCTTTGAAAACTGTTTTAATATGTAAGTCTTGTGTCAATACAATTTAAGCCCTGTAACAAGAAATTCTCTCTGAAATTTTCTAAGTGTAAATTCCTTCCGAAGAGAAATTAACCTTCGGAAGACAATCTCATATCCTCCGAAGCATAATTTCTCAAAGATAACTTTCTTCTCGGAAGAAGCGATTGATTGCATATCATATCTACTTCCGAAACTTACAAATTCTCTATTCGGAAGCAACTCTAACCTTTGGAAGCAAAGATTTGGCTTTGGAAGTAAGAATTGCCTTCGGAAGACAAGTTACCTTCGGAAATATTTTACACTCGGAAAGGAGATTTCACTGTGTAACATAAATTTTCTTGGGCCCCACACTGTAAAAAGCAAAGAATTTGTTAATGATGTTGGATTATTTAACTGATTTTTAACCTTACCGCCACTGTCATTTCATCCACTAAACCATCACATCACCTTATCCTAACCCCCATTACCACCTTTCCACAATCTTTTAAATAATCTCGACTATTCACTTTCACTCTCTTACTTGCAAATTTTACAGCCCTAGAAATTTCTCCTACTCAACTTTACCCAGCTCAAATCATTCCCATTCAACTTTCCAAATGGCCTTCAACCCTCAGCATAACCAAGCCGCACTTCTTGATTCATCAAGAGATGCTGACATCTCAGATATCATCTCCTTTTCTAACCCAGTCTTCCTACTACACCGCTCTGACTGTCAACCCCACAATTTACTCAAACCATATGTCTGAATTTTGGGCAAATGGTCAGATTGAAACCCTAAACGGGGTTCGTGTCATTCGATCGAGCATCTGTGGCCAGGAGTTGGTCATTTCTGAACAACTCATCAGGGAGCATTTATGTTCTTTGATTATTTGTGTTTGCCATTCAATCACTGACTTGATTACCATATTCGATTCACAGTAAGAATCTCACTCTTACTCAACCCCAGTCAATTGGTATCAGAGCTTTGGATCTCGATTCTCTTTCAGATCTGCGCAAGAACTTAATAGAATTCGATTGATCTGGTAATCGAGTTGCTAGTAGAGTGTATCATCTTCTCTACTTAGTAAACAACAGAAAATACTCTTGTCAACACGTACTCACCAAAATACCCACAACAGCAAGAAACTCACTACAATCATAGATCTGGTTCTGAAATCTGTTTGAACTGTTTGGACAAGTTGGACTAATCAATCCTAAAAAATCATTTAAATTATATTATACCAGTTCAACACTTAGTTAAAATGGATTCTAACAGCTACTCAGAACTTGGTCATACACCTAAACCTCCTATGCTTAAACATAAATCTGAGTTTAAACAGTGGAAAATCAGGTTTAGGAATTACATCACAGGTGTAGATCCTGATTTCTGGATCTTAATATGCAAGGGGCCACACATCCATGTTACTATGTCTGCAGATCAAGCTGCAATATATAGAACTGCAAGAATACCCATTGAAGATCTGACCTTAGATGATGAAGACTACAAGAAAATCCAGATTGACCTCAAAGCCTACTCCATTCTAACTCAAGCACTGAAGATGGATGTGCTGAAAAGATAGAGAAGTATGGTACTGCAAAAGCTGTATGGGATGCATTGAAAATCATGTGTGAAGGAAGCAGTGAGGTGGCTGAAATCAACAAGGATAAGCTTGTTAATGAGTATGAAACATTCCACCACACCAAGGGAGAATCAATATCTAAACAACTGCACAGATTTGTATAGTTAGTAAATGACTTGGAAATCATGGAGTCACTTACAAGATTAAAGAGTTAAACAAGAAAATGCTTCACAGTCTCCCTGAAAGCTGGAAACATAATGTAATCATGCTGAAAAATACTCTTGATCTTGAAAGTACTACTTTAGACATCATGATAGCCAAAACTGAAGCTTTAGAACTTGATGAAAGAAGCAGAAATCTTGGTGGACCAAGAGTGATTAAGGCTTACAAATTTCCATCAGAATCTCATTATGTGAAAAATGCCTTCATCACTGAGGAAGATGATTTTATCTCATCAAGAGATCAAATGAACAACACTGGGTTCATTGCAACTCCACCATTCAATCATCCATCAACCTCATCTCAAACACCTAGGGTCACTGCTGCTCCTCAAACTTCCAGAGTCACTGCTGCTCCTCAAACCACTCTTGAAGACTCAAGATCAGAAGAATAAAAGGCAACTTACAATGCCTTTGTTGCAAGCTTTGAAGCCTACTTGGGAGGAAGACTCACTTCTGCTCATCTAGTTCAGGAAGATTTGGAGGAAATGGATCCTGATGATGTGGAGGAAATGGATCTACAATGGCAAATGACCATGATTGCCATGAGAGCCAAGAAATTCTTCAGAAAAGGAAGAAAGCTGAGCCTAAATGAATATAGAAAACTTGGATATGATAAATCCAAGGTGAAATGCTTCAACTGTGGCATGGCTGGCCACTTCTCAAGAGAGTGCAATGCCCCCAAAAGAAACAACTATCAAAGGAACTCTCAAGGCTAGTCATCCTCACAGCCTAACTCAAGTTTTCACTCTAACAACCAACATCAGCAGTATCATCAACACCAATCATACCAGAATCCACCCCAACTGACAAATCAAGCTCATGGAAGTAGTCAGTTGTCTGCCAGTGCTCTCGTGATAAAGCAAGATGGAGTATGAGACTGGAGTGTGTATGCAGAGGAAGTCAAGCCTCAATTTCAAAATCATGCTCTTATGGCTCACATCAACGATGAACCATCTCCAATGCCTACTAAGGTAAAATCTAACCTTCGTAGTGAAAAAAGCATTAATGAATTGCAAGGTTATAGGGAGCATAATCATAAACTAGCTGATAAAATCAAAGAAGAAAAGGTAAAGTCAGAGATGACAAAGAGAGAAATAAAAAACTTTGAAATCAAAATTAAATCTCTCATCTCTGACATAGAAAAACTGCATGGTGAGAAGTACACTCTTGCAGCTGAGAATGAGCTACTTACTGAAAAGTTAGCTCAATCTAAGGCTCAACAATCTATGACTGAAGTGAAACTTGAAAAGTTTCAAATGTCTTTAGTCAAGCTGAAAGAGATGCTTGATTCCCAAAAGGATCCAAAGGATAGGGATTGGGTATAATTCATGTCCTCCACCATACAATGACAACTACACTGTCATGCCTGAATCTGTCTCACTCACTAAAGCAATTGAAACTAAAACTATGGAACCTAAATCTGTAGTAAAACAGGTGACCAATCCTCAAAACAAACATGATGTTTACATTGAAACCAATAAGGATAAAATCAAGTTAGGTCACCCAATCAAAATTAAAGAGTGTTCAGACAAGACAGTGAGTGTTATGAAACCAAGCCCTGTAAAAGCAATTGTCCCTTTTATAAAATTCATACCATCTGTTTTACAAGGTAAAATGAAATATGTGAAAACAGTGAGACCCACTACTGAGAGTAGTTCTGATAATGAGATCATATCTCCAAAAAATTCAAGCAAATCAGAAAAAATTTCACGGCAAAAGAAACAAACAGTAACACTGAGTTCAACACATAAAACATTATCAGACCCTCAGTCTTCAAGATTAAGGCAGGGCGTTGGGTTTGATATCTGCAACAAGGAACATGTTGACCAGCTTGAGAAAGAAGAAATAGGTTAAAGAAACAAAAACATCCCAGACAATCAAACAAAAGTAGTGTTGTGAAACAAACTACAAAAAGGCTGATTTTGATTCATCCCCTAAAGAAAGAAAGTGACTCATCTAAAGAAAATATCAGTTGAGTCACACAAGGCAAAAACTGATTCAAGAAACAAACAAATCTATTGTGACATTTGTGAAATGTTCAATCACAAGACAGATAAATGCTTTTTAATCAATATTGCTCTATCTATGATATGAACAATCACTCTACCAAAAACTACTATTTCAACAAGTATTGTTCAATCTATGACATGAACAATCACAATGCATCTGATTGTTACTTCAATCAGAAAGGTTTGAGAATTCCCCAACACAAGCCCATCTCAAAAAATCCACTGTGATGCATTCTACCAGACCTTATTTTCACAATACTCAATCTAGGACACCTAGATCAACAAATGATAGGAATAATTTGAAGGAATTGAGGAAGGGTCAAAGAAATCATCTCACAATGAAACACCAACTTGACCTTCCAAAACAAAAACCTACTTTTGATAATGAAAAACGGGCTAAATTTCTACAAAGAAACAAAGACCAACGATTTCATTACTCCTCTGAATCCTCAGTAGATGTTGATGAGATGACTCAACCCATTCATTACCAAAAATCTCCCAGGACACCTCCAACTAAACCACAATTTAGAGAAAAATACTAAGAAGTCACCATCATGAATAGGAACAGGAAACCCAAGACCATCATTGCTTGGGTTCCTTATTCTAATTAGTTCTTTATGCTTGCAGGTTCATCCACACAGGTCTAATAGCCTATGGTACGTAGACAGTGGATGCTCCCGACACATGACTGGAGATCGTTCCCTCCTTCATGACTTCAAGCACATACAAGGAACTACCGTAGAATTTGGTGGAGATTCAGAGGGTGGTATAATTACAAGAGAAGGATCTATGAAAAACGGGATGCTGAGCTTTGATAGAGTGAACTACTATGAACAACTAAATTTCAATCTACTAAGCGTGTCTTAGATCTGTGACAAGAAATATTCCACTCACTTTACAGACACTCATTGCTACATTTTGAAACCTGGATTTCAGATCTCTGAAGAATGGGTTGTCTTAAAGACACCGAGGAAGAATAATACATATGTCTTAAACCTGTGTTCTGCAACACCTAAAGAAGAAACATGTTTTTTGTCTAAAGCATCGTTTGATGAGTCATAGCTTTGGCATAGACGTTTGGGGCACACAAACTTTAAAAATATGAAAAATTTGGTCAAAGGAAACCATGTCATTGGTCTTCCTCAAAAAGCATTAATTTTATTGATCAATGTTCAGCGTGCCTCAAAGGAAAACAACATAAATCGTCTCACAAAACCAAGCTTGTGAACACTAACAATACTCCATTGAAGCTACTTCACATGGATCTATTTGGACCAACTCATGTAATGAGTATGGGAAAGAAACAGTATTGTTTAGTGATCATTGATGACTTTTCACGATTCACATAGGTGTTCTTCCTACTTCATAAAAATGAGGCATCCCAAATCATACAAGAATTTATCACTAAAATTGAAAATCAAATTGATCTTAAGGTCAAAATAATAAGAAGTGATAATGGTACTGAGTTCAAAAATGAAAGTATGAGTTCCTTTTGTACAACCAAAGGCATTGCTCATCAATTCAGTGTAGCTAGAACTCCTCAACAAAATGGGGTAGCTGAAAGGCGAAATAGAACACTGATTGAAGCAGCAAGAATGATGTTAGCCAATGCTAAACTGCCAATCACCTTCTGGGCAGAAGCAGTTAACACATCGTGCTTTGTACAAAATCGAACTCTTATTGTTAAAGAAAGTAACATGACACCTTATGAATTGCTCTTTCATAGGAAACCATTTATTGGATTCCTCAAATCATTTGGTAGTCCTGTCTCAATATTAAACATATAAGACTATTTGGGAAAATTTTCATCCAAGTCTGATGAAGGATTCTTTGTAGGTTATTCTTTTGTTTCAAAAGCTTATAGAGTGTTCAATCCTAGATTGAACATTATTGATGAATCAACAAATGTTCAATTCAACGAACATTCGTTTCTCAAATCTACAAATGGTCTCGACTGGTTGTTTGATATTGACACATTTACAAAGTCATTTGATCAATTTCACTTGTCTGATGCAGGAAATCTACATTCAAATGATACTTCGTCAGCTGTAGAAAGAAGATATGATTTTCCCTTGATTCCTCCTACATTTGATGAACACATGAATGAAGACATTGATATTCAAGCTGATCCCATCAGACAACCGTCATAAAACCTTAGTGTTTCTACTGAAGGAAGTCTAAGCCTGGTACCATCACACTCAGATGACTTGTCAAATGAGATCAGAAATCAAAAACAGGCTTCTCCTCCAGTTGAAACATAAGATACATCAAATGATGCAAGCAATCTCAGTGCTGCTGAAGATGTAGCAGTAACTGAAACAGAAGTTGACAATCTTCATAATTCAACAACAGTACCAGATGAGTGTGCCTCTGACCATAATGAACTTAATGTCTCCAATCTTGATGTAACTATTGCTGGTGACACCATTCCAACCACAAGAATACACAAGAATCATCCAGTTGAAACCATTATTGGTGATCTTAATGAGAGGGTGACAAGAAGCAAGTCAAGTATTGCAAACATCTGTTTGTTCTCATGTTTTCTATGTCAAACAGTACCCAAAAACATCAAAGAGGCTCTTCAAGACAATAGCTGCATTGAAGTAATGTAGGAAGAATTTCTCCAATTCAAGAAGCAAGAAGTATGGCAACTGGTAGATCTTCCCGAAGGACAATACCCTATCGGTACCAGATGGCTGTACAGGAACAAGACTGATGATAGAGGGATCGTCATCAGAAACAAAGCAAGACTAGTAGCACAGGGGTACACTCAAGAAGAAGGAATCAACTATGATGAAGTGTTTGCACCTGTTGCCAGACTAGAACAATCAAAATCTTTCTTGCAGTCAAGAGGATATTCAGATATCTGAAGGGCAAACCAGCTCTTGGGTATGGTATCCAAAGGAAGGAGAATTTAATCTCTATTCCTACACAAATAGTGATTATGGAGGATGCAACTTCAACAGAAAATCCACCTCTGCCGGTTGTCAATTTCTTAGTCCCAGACTAGTATTTTGGCAATGCAAGAAACAGACCAATGTATCAGTGTCCAAAACAGAAGCTGAGTATATTGCTGCATTAGCATGTTGCTCTCAAGTTCTATGGATTCAAAACCAGATGCTAGATTATGGTTTTAACTTCTTGCACACGCCAATTTGTATTAACAACACAGCAGCTATTTTTATAACTAATAATCCATTTCAGCACTCAAAAACAAAACTTATTGAGATTAGATATCACTTTTTGAGAGACTGTGCCGAAAAAGGTTTAATCAAATTGATTCAAGTACGAACTGAAAATCAATTAGCTGATTTGTTTACTAAGGCAATTGAACCTGGTAGGTTTGAATTCCTGGTTCAGTCAATTGGCATGATTAACCTTGAGTAAAAACCGTGAAAAACATCAAAAACAATTAACAACATCAGAAAACCACAAAAAGAAATCAAGTTTGATGAAGAAAAGAATTCTATGGGAAATGATATAATTACAGTCATTATATCATTCATTGTGCTTAATTTCAAAATGTGAAAGACTAAAATGACTTACCAGATATGTTGGTAGGCTCAACTTGGAAGAAAAGATACATGCAGTGATGAATTAAAGACTTATTCAATTGTGAAACACTCATCACAAAGTACACATATGTATTGGCTTATCTGAATGCATGTGTGTGTAGTACCTAAACACTCTTTCACCACATCATGTTTCATCTTTGTTTTGCTGAGCAAAGACCTGATGAAACTTGCACATAGTGCAGATGTTATGATCCAAAAGATGCCCAATATGGAACACATCCAAAATTGGATGAATCAACAAAAGTAATACATTCCAAGTGAATGAACAAAAGAATCCTATCATGGATCACCTTCCAAAGTGAAGTGAAAAGAATCCCAATGTGGATCATCATGAAAAAGGATCAAAGTAAAAGAATCCCAATGAGGATCAGTGAAAATGAGACTTCATAACTTAAGTGACCTGGTAAGAAAAGTTGTGAAAAAGTTCTACCATGCATTGTATAAGGATGGTTGATCATTCCATGCTTGTGTGTGTAAGGTACACATTAGATAATTAATTCAACCAAAATATGATAAAAGTCATTTGCATCAAAATATCAACAGGTATGAGTTTAAGAGGACAAACATACCTTCAATCTTCAAGTTCATGAACATGTCCATTTAATCATAAAGGATGCACAAGTGTAATGTAAGACTAATATGATCCCAACAAAAGAGATAATTCTCTTCATTACTAATAATCAAAATAATATTCAAAAGGTTTTAAATCTTTAAGTTTCTATCCAAATGTGGATATAAACTTTAGGGGGAGTAATTTAAAATTTTTGAGTAAGTCCAAATTTTTGTTTATTAACTTAACTTTCAAAACAAAACAAAACAAAAAGAAGTTTGGTGTTGTTGCAAAAAGTCATACCATTATATCTCAGCTTATGCAGATTCTTAAAAGCATGATAAGTTCAAGATCTGTCAAAATTGGGAAACTTGTATCACTTGTGACATACAAGTTAACAAGGAAGAATTGACAACTTCAATAGTCAACTTCATAAGAAAATTAATCAAGGACAAATCTTCATAAGATGAATAATCAATTCAATCACATTAACTTATGATTAAGTTCAAAAGTTAATGCAGGTCAGTGCATTGGTTAATGCAGGTGAAGGTAACCCATGCATGTAACCAATGCGGGTAATAGTATATTTTCAAGTGCAACTAATGCGGACAATGATTTTACTCTACTGCATTAGTGTGTTAAGTAAATGTGGATTTTACTCTACCACATTTGCTACAGTAGACAAATGTTGATGAACAACTCTATCTCGCATTTGCTACAGTGCAATGCTGACCAAGTGTTGTCAAGCGCATTTGGTGCAGTCACACAAATGCTGATTGACTTGGTTCTATCGCATTTGCCACAGTGTACAAATACGGATAGGATGAAACAAGTAACAACACAACTGCATTTGCTATAATGTGTTATGCTGATGAACAAAATCACAAGTTATTCTTCTACATTTACTACAAAACAAAAATGCGGATAGTCAATGTTTTCAAATTTTAACTTCCGCATTTGCAACAGTACACAAATGCAGGTAGTCAATGATTATCGAAGCTTAACTTTCCAAAACCATTTAAACAAGAAAAACGCAGCGGAATATGAACTTAATATCATGTTCTATAATCTGAAAAATTAAAGCTCATAACTTTGTTTCAACAAACCCAAAACCATAGGATCAAATATATGTGTTTGAACTAGTTACCAAGATAAAACAAAACAACCAAAACAACACAATGGAACTACCTTCCAGAAGCTGTCAAAACCGTGGATTGGATCAAGATGATGATGCTTTTGAATGACCAAAACATCAAGATAGATGTCCTCAAGCAATCATACCCACAAGCCTATAAGAAAACACCATCTTTGCTAGGATTTGACACCAAAATCAGATCAAGAAAGTTGTTGGAACTTTCTTTCAGCCGTGAGACATCAAGAGGCTGCTGGAGCCTTGTCCCAGCCGTGAGACTTCTCTTCCAGATGAGAAACTCGAATTCTTGTGTCGATTTTGCATGTGAGAAAGGGCTAGATGAAGTATGTGTGTGTTCAAAAGATCTTTTGTTCCAAGAACACAAAACAAAAGGAGAGAGTTGGCTGCCATGGGGTGGCCGAAAAAACTTAAACCCTTAGGGTTTCCCCTAAAAAATCTCCCTTTTAAATTTTACAAAAGTTTAAATATTATACATAATTAAACTTTTAATTATATATAATATGTACACACACTTTTATTATTTGATGTTGCTTAACTAATTTAAACAACATAACAAATAATATCCATGAACAAAATATCCTCATAATTTGTTCCTTCTCACATACAATTTATTTAGAAAACCCATTTTCTAAATTGGTGTAATTATTTAATTGTATGATCATATCATCAATTAGATATTAATTGGTGTTTGCTAAGCTTGTTATTGGTATGACCCGACTTGGATCACAACGTACTAACCACATCAATGTTCTATGTGTCTTGGGCATACAGAATCCAACAGTCTCCCACTTGCACAAGATACATAGAAGATTGATGCAAGCAGTAAATACCGCCTAACAACGGTTTACTACCCTTAATACGCATGAATTAAAGCCATTCAATAACATCATCCCCTTCAATTTATCCAACTTGAAATGATTTAGGTGAATCAATCATCTATCCTTTTGTTACACATGTCATGTTAAATCCAAGGACACAGAATGATCATTCCTTGTTGATTTAACTTAATCAGGCCTTAGACATCATGCTCTCAACGAATAAGAGGAACAAATTCCATCTTGACTACATACGTTTCTCACAATCACCTTATGTTATACCTAAACATAGCCTTATGTACTGACCATTATTTCAGAGCAGCGAAGAACTAGCTCAAGGTATAACACTCGGTGAATATCAAAACCCAATATGTATCTCAGGTCAGAGGATACCAATGATATTCGCCTTTACTCAAATTTACTTATGATCAATCTAGAAGATTCCATGTAGTAAAATTGAGACGCGGGTCAGTCCAATATTTGTATCCCACAAATATCTATGAACCTGGGTAGCAACCAATTGCTCTATATTCATACCTTATGAATATCTACCAATCCATGTTCATAATAGTCTTACATTCATACTTGTTCCCACAAATATGACCGACTACGAACATTTAGAATAATAAACATATTCATGGATGTAATCATGCTAAAAAGGAACATGACTCAAAGATATAAAAGAGTTAAAGTTACAATTGTTCCATACATTAAATACTAAACAGACCAATTCCAATCACTAGAATATCGAAGTTCTAAGGCACAAGTATGACCCTCATACTTTGCCCTCACAAGGAGCTTCGTGAGTGGATTCGTAACGTTTTGATCTTTATGAAATTTACGAATACATATCTTTACCCTTTTCAACTCCATCCCTTATGATGTTGAATCTCCGCTCAAGGTGCTTAGTCTTTGATGAGTACGGGGTTCCTTGATTGAGCAATCCCACCCACGTAATTTACCAAAGATGTCTAGGGGGTCTTGAATGGTAGAGACCACCCCTAGATAAGCAATGGACAAACTTATCCATGCAGCTTCCAAAGCTGCCAATGAAGTGGCTATGTATTCGGATTTTATAGTGAATAATGCTACCAAGTCCTGCTATGAACATTTCAAGGATACCTCTTCGCCATTCATAATGGAAGTACACCCGATTTTGATCGAGAGTCATATCGATCAGTTTTGGGAGCCCGCATCTGTGTAACCCTTTACACGGACTTCCTTTTCAACAGATCCGTATATTAGAAACATATCCTTAGTTCTACTAAGGTATTTCATCATACTTTTAACAGCCATCCAATGGTTATTTCTATTGGTATCTACTTTGTCATACCTAATAAGCATGACACGTCGGGTCTAGTGCATATCATCAGTCAAATGATGGATCCTATAGCAGATGCGTATGGGATATCCTTCATTTGATTTTGCTCATCCTATGAGCTTGGACATTGAGACGTAGTCTATCATTATCTCTCTTAAATAGGTACCATACCTTTCTAAGAGTTTTCCATCTCGAACCTTTTCAAGATTTTATAAATATATGCACTTTGGTTAACCCTATCAACCACCTCGACCTATCCTTATAGATCCTTATTCCAAATATGGGTGGTTTAAACGAGATCTTCTTATGAAAAACATCTTCCAAGCTAGGTTTTAACACCTTCCAAGGTTGGAATATCATTTTAAATAGTAGTGTGTCATCAGCATACAACACTGAGAGTACATTATGCTCCCACTAGCTTTCATATATACACAACCTTTTGATGCTTGTTTCAATCCATAGATTTATCACTTTAACTTGATATACTTTATTAGGATGTCACGGATTGACAAAACCATCATGCTGAACTATACGGACAGTCTCAACGAGATGTCCATTAAGGAAAACGGTTTTGACATCCATTAGCCAAAACTCATATTCAAAATGTGCAGTTATGGCACTTAATATCCTAATCGACCTTAGCATTGCCACGGGCGTAGGATTTTCATCATAATCAACCAATTGAGTTTGATGGAAACCTTATGCTATAAGTCTTGACTTATAAGTATTCAAGTCTCCATGTATATTTGTTTTCATCCTGAAAACCCACTTGTATCCAACCGGTTTGGAGTTAAGTGGAGGTTCAACCAATTCCCAAACTTGGTTGTTATACATGAATTGCATCCTTACGTTCATGGCTTCTAGCCATTTGTTCCAATCCAAATTGGACACAACATCTTGGTATATGGTTAGCCCACAGGGTACAGCCACATAGCATCCTTTCATGGAATATCCTTATCTTTCAGATGAAATGCTAATTCTACCAGATTTGTGAACGTTTTGCATGTATTGATCAACCTCTTCATCATCGTCAACAACCTCTTGTTGATAGCTAGTGTCAACCAAACGTGTATCGGCTCGTGGATCTTGATCCTCATCAGATTCCACTGATCCATGCGTCATTCCTTCCATAAGGAACTTGGCTTCCAAGAACTCGACCCATCGAGTAATAAATCCTTTTGCTTTGTTGGATCAAAGAAGCAGTATCCTATACAATCTTTGGGATTTCCAACAAATATACACTCAGTGGATCGACTTTCCAATTTGTTTTGGGTGTTAAGCTTAACATAAGCTTCACAAAACCCCATACCTTTAAATATGATAGCGATGGAACCTTTCCATGCCATATTTCAATAGGTGTCGAACCCACTTTCTTGGTTTGGGCCATATTCAAAATACGAGCCGTGGAGAGTAGTGCGAAAAACCAAGATGATAAGGTGATAAGCTCATAGCCATAATGAATTGAACCATATCCAAATAGGGTTCAGTTTCTCCTTTATCAGAATGAAGAACATAGATAATTATGCGGAGTTGATTTTCTACTTCATTATTGAAGATTTTGAACATTTCAAAAGCTTCATGCTTATGTGTCATCAAGTGCACACAATAATACCGACTGTAATCGTCGGTAACAGTAATGAAGTATCTTTTACCAGTTTTAGACATTGTCTTAAAAGGATCATATACATCCAAATGTATCATTCCTAATAAGTCTTTGGTTCATACTCATCAAATGAAACATTTTCATTTGTTTCCAAAAGACCATTCTTTTGAAGTGTTTGAATCCAATTCTGGTTTATGTGACCAAGATGACAATGTCAAATATAATAATAACTTAAACCCTTTTAAGTTTTTGTTGATTAATGTGTATAATGAGTTATTATAGGACGATCTAGCATGAACCAATTCATGGATATCATTAAAAGGGCATATTCTTAAAATGATATACATCATCCAAAAACTTAATACCATTATTTGCAAACTTTAAATCATGATCATATTGTTTTAATAGGAAACATTAATTATGTTCCTAGTCACACTAGGTGCATACAAAATGTTTTGAGAACAACTTCCAAACCTTTTGAAGGTCTCAAAATAGAGTTTCCCTCCTTGAAGCGCACATTTCATTGAACCCCTTTGCAATAATTGCAAGTGTGAGTCTCACATCCGGTGTCCAATACCCATGTGATTGAAGAAATCGCATTTAAAACAACGTGTGAATCATGGAATTGTATTTGAGGTTTGCCCAAAACCCCTTTGTCTTTCAACTCCGTGAGATAGGAGGGACAATTCCCTTTTTATAGTCCTATCTCTCCATACTCAAAGCATGGATCGTTCTCCGTTACCTTCGGCTTTATAAGCTTAGGTTTTTGAGGTTTCGCTTTAACCTTTGCTTTGGGTATCCTTTCTTTTGGCAATAATTGCTTTAGGATCGGGATGAGCCACTTCTTATAGCCTCCCTTATTGATGAGAGAATAGGTAGAACCTCTCTACCTATCCCCGCCTCGGTTGCTTTGAGCATTGCGTGAAGTTCACCGATACTCTTGTCCCATCGTTCATATTACAGTATTATGAATGTCTCAAACCTTTAGTTAGGCAATTAGGATCAAATCCTTGGCCAACTACTTTGAGATAGGACAGTTAAGCATCTTGAGGCTATCAATATGGCTTTTCATCTTAAGAATATGTAAGATGATATCGATTGGGTCTCTTTCATGTGACATGTATAAAGTGCTTGAACCGTTTCGAAGCAATTTTACTAAAGTTAGTTGAAGGAACATTTCCTCTTTAGATTATCATGTCATGTGCCCCATGAGGTCCAAACCTTTTGGAGTTCGGGAATCATATTCCAACATGAGATCAGATGCTTGCACAGAATCCTTAGTGTGCTTAACCCAATCATCAAAAAGCCTTAACATCAACAGCGTGGGTTGGTGAGGTATGGGATCTTCAAGGACATAGACCTTTACTCATTCTTGAGAACGATTCTCAAGTCTCAAAATTGAGTTCATAAGATAATTATGGTTAGGACGATCCCTCTTGGGAATGGATCTCAGTGATAGGGAAGGGACGATCGGGGTGGGGCGTTATAATTAGCGGTCATCACTACAATATTTGACAAAGTTCATTTTAGTATTTTTTGATAAAATTATTTTAATCATTAATACCCTTAAATGTCTCATAGACAATTAACAACTAAAATCTAGAATCCAACGTTACATTTAAATGATGGTTAGGTGACCTTTATCCCATTATTTAAATTAACAAGGTAGTCAACAGTTGACAATTGCAACCTATTGCAACTTCTAGTCTTATGGGATCGGTTAAACATCATATGTTTAGTCGGCATGTTTAATCCCATCAACACCATTGTATGCCATGCTTCGGTGACCCTAAGCACATGGTTTCCAATTCAAGTCGTCCTACTTACACACACATGTGAGTTTTCACATACAAGCGGTTAGGTGACCTTTATCCCACAAGTACGTTAGACTCATCTCAAAACACAAGTTCCCTACAAGTGGTTAGGTGACCTTTATCCCACAAATAGTTCTCAAGTGATTCGAGTGTCGTGTAAAAGGATGGTGTTAAACTTGTTTCCAAAGGGATTTAAGTTTCCATTAATTCAAGACTTTGAAAGCTCTATGTACCTTGTAATTGCATGCTTTCAAGTACATGGTACCCTATGGTTCTCTTTTAATAAAACCTCTTTTATTTTGAAATCATTAATCCTTTTAATAACCTTTTATAAGTACTTAATGATTAGGAACCATAAAATTCATCTTGTTAAGTTTGCTAATGAGTTTGTTATGCATATCCAAATATCAAACAACAATCATACAACAAACAACCAAACAAGCATAATCATTCAAACATATGTGCATAACCATAGCCATTAAGTTGACTACACTTGTTTGCCATCACAAGTGTTGTCATAAGGTCTTTCCTAAGGGTTCAACATAACACAAATGATGAGATCTCCAAAGACCCCCACTTGAACTTGCATCCAAATGCTTCAAGTCCATCCTTTGTGTCTTCCTTTTGTGCTTCAACTCCCGAGCATATTCTTTTACAAAATATATATCCTAATACATATTTCTAGTAAAAGAAAAATACTCCTAATCTATTTATTACATTGCCAAATGAATGAACAAATTACAACCCATAAAGAATGAATGCAACCAACATGACAAGATTACAATTACCAAAACCATAACAAACATGGTCAAGGCTATGTTATGCACTAATACATGTAACCATATACATCATTACAAGATCCAAAATGAACCCCATTTGACCCTAAATTTTCAGCCAACATAAACCAAGAATTTAGGGTCTTTTGTCCAAACAAAACACAATCAACCAAAATGATATCTTTCCTTTCAAGATTCAATCATACGCATGCATGATTATAACCTTGAAAGGTTGGGGTATCATCAAATCATCACAAAACAGCCCTAATAATGGTGGTTAAATCCTTATAAAACAAAATTTATAAGAACACATGAAACTAGTCATCCACATATCCGGCTCTAGATGCCAATCTTGGGGTTGTTGAGTTTAACAATGTTGTTTAACCATTTAAACAAGAAAAACGCAGCGGAATATGAACTTAATATCATGTTCTATAATCTGAAAAATTAAAGCTCATAACTTTGTTTCAACAAACCCAAAACCATAGGATCAAATATATGTGTTTGAACTAGTTACCAAGATAAAACAAAACAACCAAAACAACACAATGGAACTACCTTCCAGAAGCTGTCAAAACCGTGGATTGGATCAAGATGATGATGCTTTTGAACGACCAAAACATCAAGATAGATGTCCTCAAGCAATCATACCCACAAGCCTATAAGAAAACACCATCTTTGCTAGGATTTGACACCAAAATCAGATCAAGAAAGTTGCTGGAACTTTCTTTCAGCCGTGAGACATCAAGAGGCTGCTGGAGCCTTGTTCCAGCCGTGACTTCTCTTCCAGATGAGAAACTTGAATTCTTGTGTCGATTTTGCATGTGAGAAAGGGCTAGATGAAGTATGTGTGTGTTCAAAAGATCTTTTGTTCCAAGAACACAAAACAAAAGGAGAGAGTTGGCTGCCATGGGGTGGCCGAAAAAACTTAAACCCTTAGGGTTTCCCCTAAAAAATCTCCCTTTTAAATTTTACAAAAGTTTAAATATTATACATAATTAACCGTTTAATTATATATAATATGTACACACACTTTTATTATTTGATGTTGCTTAACTAATTAAACAACATAACAAAAATATCCATGAACAAAATATCCTCATAATTTGTTCCTTCTCACATACAATTTATTTAGAAAACCCATTTTCTAAATTGGTGTAATTATTTAATTGTATGATCATATCATCAATTAGATATTAATTGGTGTTTGCTAAGCTTGTTATTGGGTATGACCCGACTTGGATCACAACGTACTAACCACATCAATGTTCTATGTGTCTTGGGCATACAGAATCCAACACAAAAGTCAAAAATTTACCTTTTCGCATTTGATACAGTGGTAACTGAACTTGCTCTTAAACTTGTAAAATCTTTCAAAATGCATTATTTGACTATTTAAAGGAATTTAAATGGGTCATTTAATACTTTTCAAATTTGAGAGACTTTATAGTGAGACGAGTGCAAATAACAGTACACCATCTTTGATCATCTTCATCATAAACAACCAAAGATTTTCGTGTCATTCTACTCAATCTGCTCTTGTTATCGATTCTGAAACACATTTGTATCGGAAACAAGGTGAAATTCCATATAAACATTTTATTCAAGACCTAGTTTCAGACTGTTAAACCAATCAAACAATGAACCAACTGATAATGAAGAACACAAAAACATGTCTTATTGATGTAACATAATACACCTTTTCGACTTCAATGAGCATGCAAACCAATATAAATTCTTCTCATCATGAAAACCTTGATATTCATGTTTGTTGTAAGAACAGAGCATGATGAAAATTGAAAAATGTGTAACAAATCAATGAAATAACATCTCATTAATGATTCAAACATAGAAACTGTGATTGTTGAATAACAAACTCACCATTTGCTATGAGAACAATGAAACAGAAATGACAAACGTTTGTCCTTGACCATTTAAAGTCAAACTGATAACTGATACACATATCTCTTATGCAGATTACATGGCAAATATTTAATGGAGCAAGCTCCATAATGTCAGCGGTTATTTAAACCCTGATATGCATGAAGCTGAAGGACTTAGAGATATGATCAGATTCTTATCTACCACAAGGGTAGCCTATGCTATCACTGTGAGACCCACCATCAATGAGAATCTCATTAGGTCCTTCTGGAACTCAGCTGAGGTAATTGAAGCTAATGGTGTTAGAACATTAAATGGGAGAATCAACAATGACACACTCTGAGCATCACTGAAGAGTCTGTTAGAAGATGCTTACAATTTGGTGATGATGCTAATGCACCTCCGGAGCTGGATGATGAATAAATAACCACATTTTTTGCTGAAATGGTTATGAAGGAGGATATGAAGCAAAACAAATTGTTAAAGGATTGGTTGATCTACCTTGGAGATTCCTAATTCATATGTTTCAGTACTGTCTATCCAAGAGAAAGGCAGGATGGAATGACATTCCAGTAATCACATCCTCAGCAATCTGTGCTCTCTGCTCAAACAGGCCATTCAACATGTCTGCCTATGTCTTCAATGGCCTGATATCAAACATTCAAGAAGAGATAAGATACAAGTTCTTAATGTATCAAAGATTCATTCAATGCCTGATCAATGAATCATTCCCTGATATTGCTAAAGAGGGACTAGTGCTTGATATTCCTCACTATGATACAAGATCTTACTAATACATTAAGAAGAGGGATCCAAGAAACTTTTATAGTAAGGCTCACTCACCTCTTCGTCCATGGTTGATTTAGCATATAAATCAAGAAGGTCAAGCACAAGAACAAGCTGCTCCACAACCATCACCACAACCAACTCCATAACCATCACCACAACCAACACCACAACCATCACCACAACCAACACCACAACCAACACCACAACTAACACCACAACCAACACCACAACCATCACCACAACCAACACCAAACCAACACCACAACCAACACCAACAACAAAACACCACAACAACACCACCTCATCAATCTCCAATATCACCACCTCATCAATCTCCAATATCACCACCCATCAATCTCCAATATCACACCTCATCAATCTCCAATATCACCACCTCATCAATCTCCAATTACCATCTCATCACTCACCAATATCACCATACCAACTTTGCCAACCCATGATTACACTGCTGAAGTTGGAGGATCAACTAATGCTTCTAAAGCATCCAAATCATCTTCAGATGAGGAGGATCATCATACTCAAATGCCTGTAAAGAGAGCAACCTCTAAGACTACTCCCTCAGAAAGCTTTGCTGAATCAAATGAAAACAGGCCTAATGAAAAAGATGAACTTATATCTGAGCTCCTAAAAAGGTGGAAAGGATTTTAAACAGGAGAGCTAGAATCATTGATGACAGGATTCTAGAGCTTGATGAAAAGGAGAAGGAGTTGAAAGAGCTTAAAGAAAAACATGAAGCTAAAAAGAAGGAGAAAGAGAAAGAAATTGAAAACTTAAAAGCTGCACTCAATCATTCAAGAGAAGAAGTGAGTGGCCATGTTGACACTCTTGCCATTCAAACCATAGCAATGAAAGAACAAGAGAACATTATTGAAGAACAAGTTGAAATCAACTCTAATCTTGAAAATGAAATTCATAGCAAAAACAAAAGGATCTCTAAACTTGAGCTGATAATTGAGATTCAAAGAAGTGCAGTGGCTGATGAAAGGAAAGATAAACAAGAAAAGGTTGATAATGATGAGAACCAGTCTGTCTCTGACAATGAAGAACAAGAAGAAGATACAAGTCAATCAAAGCATGAGGAACAAAGTCTAGAAATGGTGCTTTATTCTGGGCAATCAGAGGCCACTCAGACTGAGAAAAATGTATTTGAAGAATTGATCAATGCTATGGATAGTTTTTCTTCAGAAGAATTCACAATAGATGAAGATTTTTGGGAATTTGTGAACTATCAAAGGACTTATTCTGAACCTATTGTGATCATTCCCAAATCTCCAGTTCCTTTGGAGAAAGAGTTGAGCATGCAGATTGTCCCTGCTGTGTCACTGACTGAAGAACAAAAAGAAAAGATAAGAGAAATGTGTGAAAAGGAAAAAGAAAAAGAAAAGGAAATAGAAAAAGAAAAGGAAAAAGAGAAGGAGGATATAGAAGTGAATGTTCAAGAACAAACCACACCTAAAAAAATGTCTGAAGGGATTGAAAAGGCTGAAACTTCAAGCCCAGAACATCAAACACACTTAGAAAGGAAAATATCTAGCTGAAAAGGCTAAGGATAAAACACTAGTAGTTGAAGAAGAAAGTGTTAAGAAATAGAAATATGATCCAAGAAGCCTGGCAGCAATTGCTAAATTTCTTGAAGAACATGAGCAGGCAGCTGAAGCTCAATTAAAGAAACAAGTTGTTACCATTGATCTAGAGAAGGAGAGATAGCTTGAGGTTATGATGCTACAAAGGATGTTGATATGGACAGTCCTATAAAAACAGAACAACCAGTGGAAGAAATGGTGTCAAAAGCCCAAACTGATGACTTAATGATAAAAGCAATGTTTTTGATCAATCAAGGGTATGTCCAGATGAAGTTTTTTGGATGACCTATGAAGGAATGAAGGAAGAGGAAGAAAAAGTGAAAAAGCTATTGGATCCAAGTGTTGAAACAGAATATGAAAAATCAATCACCAAAGATGTTCCAGTGCAAAAGGGTCTTCTATGAAGAAATCAACCACAAATGTGTATGAAAGACCATTGTCAAGAAAGGTTCCCTTACCTAAACTATCATCTATGATGAAATCATCCCCACTCCTGAACCACTATATCCTGATCCTTATAGTATGTCAGATAAGGAAATGAAGGATTACTCACCAGTCAAGGCTTCACCAAAAGAAAATTGGCAAGCATGAAGACTAACTCACTAAAAGCTGCAACACTTAGGTTGATAAATGAAAAGAAAGAAAAGTTAAAGAAGTTAGAAGAAGAAGTGCTCAATCAAAAGCCAAGATCAAGAGTCTCTGCACAAGACATGAATCTTACGCATAAAGATCAAGACTATCTGGCACCTGTTATTATAAATATCCAGAGTGGTTTGCTGAACCCTCCCAACTGAAACTTCAGGAAGGGTTGACCATTGCTGAGATGATCAGAGGTGTATCTACTCCAAAAGGCAAAATAAACTAAAATTATTTCTTGGAAGTATGATAGTTCATGGAATATGTTTATGGTTAAAAGGATCTCTGCTCTAGTGCACTTTTTACAGAGTACTCTGCTCTGGTAAATGCACTTGAGATTCATGACCTGAAAGAACCGGCTAATCTGGAGCTGATCAACCATAATGCAATGTTTAGAGGATATGAATTTGAAGGTATTCTTAAAATGTCACGAGAACCAACAACTTTAATCATTAAAAGCAACATGTATGATAAAAGACAAAACTTTCAAGAACCCTCTAGAGATGAGACAGACAAAACCAGCTAAAGAAGTAGTGTTTCCAGAACTTAGAGTGAAACCTACTGAATCATTGAAAAGAAAAATGGTGGCTGGTACACATTCCTCAACACCAATCTCAAATGTTTATTATGATGAGAAGACCTATGAATTGGTGATTGAGAGGAAGTGGGGAGGCAAATAAGGTGCTAAAATCAGATTGTTAGTGGCTATGAGTGAGACGACTGGATCAATCATATATCCAATACATATACACAAGGCACTTCAGAGAGATATCAAAAAAATTGGGTCAAGAAGATCTACATTTCTTTCTAAAGTGTATCAAAATATTGAAGATGGCTTATGATCAGATTAGTGCAAAGAGGGAGAAAAGGAAGAAGAAGAAGACAACTTTATAGTTAGGCAACATTGTCAAACTTGAAGTTGATGTAGATGGTTCTCTTTTGATTCACAGGGATGGGCTATCTACGGTGTCTATTTGGGAACCAATCTCACTAAAGAAACTACCACTTGAAGTCATTCATAATATGAGCAGAATGAAGATCATGTACTAAGCAAGGATAAAATGTCAAATGCTCAAGATTTTGTTAACATGATCAAGGCAATTTTGGATCCAAGTCAAGCAGCACCTTTTACACCACCAGAAGACCCAGCAGAATCATCACAACATCAATCACCTCCCAAACATTGAAGAAAACTAGGTTGTATAATCCTTAGGGGGAGTATTGTATAATCCTAAAAGGATCATAAATGCCAACTCAATGGGTGATTTGATGATTGCTCTGCTGGAATCCCTTAAGTCCAAGAAGAAATGTGGATGAAATTATGCTAAGCAAAAGAACAAGTGTTGTCTTCTGCATTTGTCAATACGGAAGACATAATGCAAATACGGACAAGTATTTGCTCTTCCACATTGACAAATGCAGAAGACTAAAAGTTAATGCGGACAAGACTTTGCTCATCCGCATTAGACAAATGCGGATGACCGAACAAATGCGCATAAGTATTTGTTCATCCGCATTAACCAATGCGAATGATCAAGTGAAGAAATGCTGATCAAGTTAACTTATCTGCATTTGTCAATGCAGATGAACAAGCAAAGATGCGGATGAAGACTTAGACTAGTTCTGATGTAATAGTTCAGGGGTAGTTTAGTCATTTTGTAAAAGGCATCTTTTCTACCTATAAATAGAATAGATAACCTTGTACTTGAGGTGACGGCTGATAGATATAGAGAATTTTTGTTGTAATTATTCTCTGTAACTCATCTAGTTTCATATATACAATACACAAGCATTTAGAGTAATTTTCTTGCATTTAGTGTTCTTTGATTATTTGTTTCTGCCATTCAATCATTGACTTGATTACCATATTCGATTCACAGTAAGAATCTCACTCTTACTCAACCCCAGTCATGTTGTAGCCAACGCGCTAAGTCACAAGGTTCACAACAAGGCTGTCTCGCTTCAGAGATTCGAGATCAAAGACAATGGTTTGATACATTAGGGGAATTTGAGACCGAGATTCATGTAGATGTTAACGAGGCTACTGTCATGCGTCAAAACATAAGGATAGAAAGTGATCTCGAGTTATGCATTCGGAGGCTCAACAAGCAGCATTAACGACGAAGGTAAAGATGAGGATTTGATGCCTAACGTTCGGTCACAACTAGAGACAAAACGAATGGTAGGTGGTACTTCTTGAATCGACTTTGGATCCGAATCGTGATAACCTTCGACACTTTTTATGAACGAAGCTCATCAAGCTCGAAACTCTATTCATCCTGGCTCCGATAAGATGTACATGGACTTGCGTGGTCAATATTGGTGGCCTGGAATGAAAAGATATCGCGTCATATGTTTCCAAGTATCTCATGTGCAAGAGTCAAAGCCTATTGTTGATACATATATGTATCTAGATCCTGATCTGAATGTAATATGTCTTACACTTATGTAATTATTGGGTACTTAATAAAATACAAAATGTTTGGTTGTGTCTATAATGTTTAATATTTCATTAATGAGTTATTTAACGCATATTGACTTGATTATATAGGTTTGTGATTGTTTGAAGTGTTATGCATAATGTTATAATATTGAATACATTCAAACTTGGTGAAGTGAAGTTCTCATGCGTCCGACTGGACCATGCGCCCCAACAGTGGTCATGGGTCCGAATGGCCATGCGACTGAGTGTTTGTGCGCCTAAATAGTTCATACGCCTGAACAACTTCATGTGTCTGACTCATTCGCATGACTGAACAATCAGTTGTGCGAATGGATCAACCGCATGGCTCAATCGCACAAATGAACCATGCTAATGGTTCAGTCGCACGAATGAGCAACCCTAACCTATAAATACCACCTAATTCATGAAAAATGCAAGCATTAAATCCACTTCGACTCTAGACGTACCCTAGCCATCCAGAAGCCTCTAAGTTCGTACTCCAAGTTCATAGAACGCTGTAGATCAATTTCTAATCGATTCTTGACGTTAGATTCAACACATTATTATGTCTACTTGCGTTCTCACTGATTGGATCACCAGTCAAATAGGATTCCGCACTATTGGTTCGGTTTAACACGTTAATCAGTTGGTGTTTGGTCAAATACCAGATCCTAACAAGTGGTATTAGAGCTTTGGCTCTTGATTACGTGTTGATTCAATAGTTTTGATACAAAATTGTGTTTTTGCATAAAAAACGCAATCTTTTTATGTCTAACGGAGTCTTAGATGTTTCCTAATCGAAAAGTGTAGTTTTTCCGGCATACGACTATTAGGGTTTGGTAAAATTCGAGTTTTTACGGCCAAAACAAGTTTAACCTATGAATTATCAAACTTCAGCAGGTTCAGTCGCATGATTGGCTCAATCGCACGACTGAGTTCATTTGCATTCTTCAACCGCACGATTGAACTCATTCGTACCCTCATTCGTACGACTGAGATCTTCATTCGGATTGCTCAACCGCATTAGTTTATTTGGACGACTGACTCATCCGCATTTGTTTAGTCGCACGATTAACCATCCGCACTTGTTCAATCGCCCGAATAAGCCCAATCACATACCTTCATTCGCATTCATCAGTAGTTGTTAAATAGTAAAGTTAAGTGAAATGGAGGATCAGTTTTCAGCATACACAGCAAGTAGAGATACACGTAGTCAGAATCTACTGCTGTTGGAGAACAAAGTGGGGATTCACAATAAACCCCGAAGCTTATCACGTTAGACGGCTACCCACAATGGAAGCAACCTTTCGAAATCTACTTAAATGGAGTGGATACAAATTTGTGGGAGGCAATAGAGTCGGGGTACAACATGCCAGTAGGAGCTGACAGAGTAAATTTTACTCTAAGTGGCATGTCGGATGCACAGAAGGTAAAACACAACACTGAGAAGAAAGTCTACGCCTTGCTTACTCAGTCTATTCCGAAGGATATTTTCCATCAGTATTCGGAGTATACTCAAGCCAAGAAACTTTGGGATGCGTTGGAGAAGAGGTATGACGGAAATGCCTCTCTGAAGGCTATCAAGGCAAAAGCTTGAAGAAGGAGTTTGACAACTTCTCTTCAATGGGAAAAGAAGGCCTTGATGATGTGATCGATAGATTCTACCACTTGATGAGTGAGATGCACACTCATGGAGTGGTTACTTCGATGGAAGATAAGGTATCCAACTTTGCTGATGGATTACCAGAAAAATGGGCTTCGTTTGTTTCAAATATCTGATAGAATGGAATGCTCTCGAAGTTAGATATAAATGACTTCATTTTGAAACTGAGAGAAGAGGAGCATAGGATGAGGTATCGAGCACAAAAGGCGAACTACGATCAGAATCCTGCACTCTACAATGCTACTCCTTCAGTCAAGACATCTGGAGCACCACTGCAAACCGCCTTCATCTCAAGCACAGCAGTTCCAACACAACCCTCAACTTCAGGATCCGAAATGTCAGGGTTCTAGCACCCAATATATGATACCTGAAGCTGATGCAGCAAAGCTTAAAACCGACAACCTCGGGAATGTAAATGTGGAGGTGGCCAGAGAACATATAGACCTTTTAGCTGCAGTGGTTCAATCCTACAATGGATTAATTGCTGGAAAGATAGGTAACTGCGACCTGGCAGATGAAGATTATGAGCAGGTGGATGAAATGGAGTTGGAACGCATGGACATAATGTGGGCTCTGGCAAGTGCTGTCCGACGAGATAAAAAGTTTGTCAAAAAGACCGGACAGAACCTGTTTGCAACAAAAGACACAACCTTTGGGTTTGATAAGTCAAAGGTTACATGTTTTAACTGTGGTGAGAAAGGACACTTCAAGAGGGAGTGTATAAAACCAAAGAAGACAGGTAATGACAATCCCTTCTCATTATTTAACGGTCAAGACAACGCCACATCTAGTATTCTGACTCATCAAGTAAGGATCCAAAAGCCTTAACTGCTAATGAAGATGAAGGACAGGACTGGAGCTTTCGGTGCGTCTCACCAGGAGAGTCCAATATAGCTAGTGTGGAGGATATTGATGACGATTCTGCAAGTGAAGGAGATATAGCAGTAGAGCTTGCAATGTCAAATTCTAAAGATACTGCAAATGTGGTCAACTACCTGCCTGAAGAAGAAAAATCTGCATCATCATCATCATCAGAATCTCTAGAACCAGAGATAACTGAGTCAGCACTCATGGCTGATTCTTCTTCAACATCCTAGGTAAGTACTATTAACCAACTGTTTAATAATCATGCTTGCTTAGAATGTAATAAATTTAGAGAAGTTATAGATTCAAAATTTGCGAGACTATTTGATCATAATGATAGCTTAGTAAAGGATCTGGAACTATGCACAGAAGCGAATAGAGTGTTAAAACAAAACGAGCACTATGACAAGGAAAAGATAGACCTATTAAATAAACAGCTTAGGGAACTGAGGTAGTTGCCTTTAACCAAGCAAATGACATTAGGTATTATTTGAACTCTCTTGAGGACACTAAGAAGCAAAAAGCTGTTTTAGAAGTAGAAGTCAATTCATTAAAACAAAAACTGAATAGTTGGACAAGCTCATCACACATTGTCCAACACTTAGTGAGAGAGAGAAATAATAGGGAGGGACTGGGATACAAAGTAGTTCCACCACCACCTAAGACCTTGATGAACACCAAAAGTAAGCCAATTAACAATAATCCCATCAAGGATCACGTGTTGTCTATGCCTCTTGTAAAGGATCCAGATTCCATAGGTAAATCAAGTGAATCTGATTCTAAACGAAAAGAGGACACTTCAAAGGCAAGAGGAAAGATGCCATGTGTTAACCTGGAAAAAGAATTTGGAAAAGTTAGTTTAAATTCAAGGTCAATCAAAGTCAAACAAGAACCTAAAATGACAATAAAAACTAATCAATCATGTGCATCATGTCACAGTCCAGGGAAACAAGAGATTAGAGATGTAAAACCAGGTAAAGCAATTAAGTTTGCAAAACCAACTCATACATCTAACAAAGTAGTGTCTCAGTCCAAACACAATAAGGTTGATCGTGTGACAAGTACATCTCCACCAAAATAAATAAACCGTAAAGTTGAAAGCAGATCCTGCTATAATTGTGGAGAGTATGGTCACATAGCGTCTCACTATCCTTATTACCAGACACCGAGGAAGAAAGTTGAACTTTCTGCATCTACATCTAGATCTTTTAAGAGGAACTCAGTGACGCCTCCTAAAAGGGATTGTGAACCCAAAGTTCAAACCATCAGCCAGTCGTCTGTTTATCACAAACAGGCCTTACACAAATCTGGATTATGGAAAGAAAAAACCTCCTCAGTGCCTGAAAATAAGAACAAACAGAATTCTGATCAATCCTTCACCTCAAAGGGTCAGTGGGTTGAGTATGTGATATGTGATGCCTCAAGGAAACCCAAGCCAGTTAAGGCTTGGGTTCCTAACATGAACTAATGTTTTCATTGAATGTGCAGGGTGTTCGCTATAAGCTGAGACTAACACATGGATTGTAGATAGCGGAGCATCCAGGCACATGACAGGGAACAGAGCTCTCTTATAAATGTCAGACAAATTAAAGGAGGGCATGTTTCATTTGCGGGAAACAAAGGTGGGTATATCACAGCCCAAGGAGAAGTGGGAAATGAGAAGGTTAAGTTTGATAAGGTAAACTTTGTCCAACAATTACAAAATAACCTGCTTTCTGTCTCTCAAATCTGTGATAAAGGATTCAAGGTAGTTTTTGACAACCAAAAGTGTTACGTTCTAAAGAAGGAATACATGATCCTGGAGGACCAGATCCTAATGTTAGCTTCAAGATATAATGCTCTTTTCTTGGACCACTCAAAGGCATCCACAACGGATAGTGAAGTCCAATGCTTCTTGTCCAAAGCTACTGAGAAGGACTCCATCTCCTGGCATAGGAGAATAAGACACATAAATCCAAGGAAAATGAATCACTTGATCCAGAATGATCTTGTGAGGGGAGTAAATTTCAAAAACTTCCAACTCCCGGATTTCTATGTTGCTTGCAAAAAGGGTAAACAGACGAAGAAGTCTCATAAGGAAAAGAAAGTTCATTCTATAGACCTTCCTCTTGAGCTTCTTCACATGGATCTGTTTGGTCCAGTCAGTATAAGAAGCATCGCTGGCGACTTGTATTGCTATGTAGTTATTGATGACTACTCAAGGTTCTCTTGGGTAATGTTTCTGAAATCCAAATCAGAAACATTTGAAACCTTCAAGGAATTGGTAACTACACTGGAATCCGTATATAAGCTGAAGGTATGACAAGTGCGCTCAAACAACGGAACCGAGTTTAAGAATAAGAGGATGGAGGCCTATTGCAAGGAAAAGGGAATTGTGCATTAATTTACCTCAGCTTATACCCCTCAAATGAACGGTGTTGCTGAACGAAAGAACCGCAGCTTGATAGAGACGGCACGGACAATGCTAGCAGACTCAAAACTGCCTATACAATTTTGGAATGAAGCAGTTGCAAATGCATGTTATACTCTTAATCGAGTTCTGGTAGTAAAACGCCATGGAAAAACATGCTACGAGGTTATTACAGCGACGTAAACCTAACTTGGAATATCTCGAGCCATTTGGCGCTCGGTGCACCCTGCTAAAGAAGACTCAGAGGGAAAATTCAGTGAGAAGGTTGAGGAAGGGATCTTTCTAGGATACAACATAGTGAACAAGAGAGTTTACAACAACTCAACAGGCCAAGTAGAGGTGTGGTGTAATGTTGATGTTCAGAGATATATCACACCACCTGCTGGAAAAGGGCCTTCCTACTTCTTCGACTATGATGGATTCTTCAAGGCCTTCCACATACATGCTCTCGCTTCAGAAGACGAGTTGGCAAACAAGATGATGTACGATGTTTTGAACACACCATCTCAAGATTCAACAAGTCATGATACTACCAACTCAAGGGGAGCAGTTGACGTGAGTGATTCTTCCTCTGATGAAGACAATGAAGAAAATGATCAGATCAACCAGGATGTACAGGCTCCGACTACCACAAGTTCCCCAGCATCGACTAGTGATACATCGAATCCTCAGAACCTTAGACTCCGACTGCCTCCGACCTAGGACCAAATGCTCATAATCTGACTCTGAGGTGGTTGTTCCAACAACTCCTGGATCACGTCTAAACATCTATCATCATTGGATAACATTATAGGAGATGTGAGATCAGGGGTTCAGACTAGAAATCAGCTATACTTAGTTGATTATGCCTCCGTGATGGAAAAAGGATACCTTCACGACGGTGTATACCGCTACTTTGTGTCTCATTTGAGCCAAAGTATGTTAGTAAAGCACTAAATGATGAGGCTTGGGTTAGTGCCATGCAAGAAGAACTTCTTCAGTTTAAGAAGTTAGGTGTATGGACATTAGTCGATAGACCTAAAGGTGCTAAAGTCATTGGCACAAAATGGGTCTTGAAATGCAAGAAAGATGATCAAGGGATATCATCAGAAACAAGGCTCGGCTTGTTGTTTCAGGTTTTCTACAAGTGAAGGTATTGACTACAATAAAGTATTTGCACTAGTGGCAAGGATGGAAGCCATCCGCATCTTTCTTGACTATGCATCGTATATGAAAATCAAAGTTTATCAACTTGATGTGAAGAGTGCATTCCTTCATGGTGAGATCAGAGAAACAGTGTATGTGAGTCGACCCGAGGGATTTAAGGATCCATATCATCGGGATAGAGTCTACAAACTCGATAAGGCTCTCTACGGGCTTCATCAAGCTCCAGGTATGAGAAACTTTCAACTCATCTTGTGAACCGGATTTCGTAAGGGAGTCATTGACTGCACACTATTTATCAAGAAAAAGATGGAGACTTACTGCTAGTACAGATCTATGTAGATGACATAATCTTCGGTTCAAAGAACGAAGATTATGGAAAAATTCGAAGCAGTTATGAAGGCGGAGTTTGAGATGAGTGCCATGGGGGAGATGAAGTTTTTCTCGGGTTACAGGTGGATCAACCACCAAATGGAATCTTCTTACATCAGACCAAGTATGTAAGGGATATTCTCAATCGTTTTGACATGGAGAATGCCTCCACAGCTGGCACTCCACCGGCTACAAACCATGATGTAGCACCCGATGAGAACGGTGATCTGGTAGATGCCACTATGTACCAAGGGATGATTGGATCTCTCAGTATCTCACTGGCTCAAGACCAGATATCATGTATGCTACATGTTTATGATCACGATATCAGGCAAAGCCTAAGGTGAATCATCTAATTGGGGTCAAAAGGATATTTCGTTATCTGAAGGGCACACTGTTGGACCAAAAGAACCAATGAGCCAGATCAGAAAAACTTTAAGTCCCATAGACATCAAAACAACTGAAGTGGTCTACAACAGTTGAAGACAAAGTTGAAGACAACAGCTGAAGACAAAGTCTGAAGACAACAGCTGAAGACAAAGTCTGAAGACAAAGTCTAAAGACAACAGCTGAAAGAATCTAAAGACAAAGTCTAAAGACAACAGCTGAAGACAAGTCTAAAGACAACAGCTGAAGACAAAGTCTGAAGACAACTGCTGAAGACAAAGTCTGAAGACCAAGTTCTCAGAGTTGTCACAACAGCTGAAGTAGTTCTCTTCAGTAGGTGTGATGGTTTACTTTTCAGTAGTTTGTAATCAGTAGTTTTATATTATGTAAAACATATGAAGTTCTTACACTTCAGATGTTATAACTTTAGTAGTTGTAATGTTAGCTTATACTTAGCTTTTAGTGAAGGTGTTCTCAGTTGTTGTGAGCATCTTCAGTAGTTTAGTTTACTTTCAGTTGTTTGTATAAATCAGTTAGATGTCACTATCAAGTGACGTCAGCTGATGTCATATTCCTTATAAAAGGAATGTTGACCTGATTTCCTTGGATGGAAGCTTGTGCGTGAATGAAAACATTCTTTTTGCAAAAAACTTTCTCTCTCTATAACCGTTACTGCTTGATTGACTATTAATTACTCTTGCTATAATTTAGTCTAATTTGTGTGCTATTCCTCTGCAAATATCAATCTAATTGATCAAACAAGATCTCGATCCTTTCAAATTGTATCAGAGCAAGTTAATCATTGATCGAATTAACAATTGATCACTGAAACTGCTCTTTTGATATCTAAGTTTGATCGAATTAGCAAATTTGCAAGAATTGGTTAGAGAGGTTGTTTTTCTGTTGCTTCCTGTGAATTAATTTGAGATTCTTCTTGTTTTAAACTGTGTTGTTGAGTTTTTTGAGCTAGATCTGTCAAAATCTCATTGAACATGTTTGAATTGGTGAAAATGGCTACATAAATCAATGATCCTCACAATACTGGCTCCTCAACAAAGCCTTCGATGCTTGTTAGGAGTGAGTATAACATATGGCAACGCCGAATGCTCCATCCTGTCTGTCAACAGTTCAGGTTGTTGGAAATCTGTGGTTCATGGACCATATAAGCCAATGGTGAGTAATCCGGAAACCAATGAGATGGTTCCGAAGAAGAAAGAGCAATACTCAGATGAAGATCTGAAACTGTTTGAAATTGATGCTAAAGCCCATGGAATTCTGGCCATGGCACTGCCTAATGAAATCTATTCTAGACTTATGCATCATGAAACTGCTCATGACCTCTGGGTTCTCTGAAAGAACAATTTGGAGGAACTGATGAGGTCTTGGCAAACAATAGAGAGATCCTTGCCTAGCAATATGAGACATTCTCTCATAGAAAAGGTGAGTCACTGACTCAACAGTTTGAGCGATTTTCCTGTTTGATATCTGAACTAAAAATGGTTAAACATGAATATACAAACAGTCAGATGAACAACAGATTCCTCAGATCCCTGCCTGAGAGATGGGACACATATACTGTTGTCCTACGCTCCAGTGCAAATCTGGACAATCTATCTCTCACCCAACTTCATGGGAAACTGCTAACATTTGAAAGAGAGATAGAACAGAAAAGGAAACTGGCTTCATCTGGGAAGCTCACTGATGATTTTGTACCAGGGAATACTGCTCTGTTGGTCATGAGTCAGAATATGCTGCATCAGAAAGTTCTTATGATGAGCATATAGATTTCTCTTCAAACAGTGGAGATCATGCTTTTGTTGGTGTGATAGTAACTCAGGGTGTAATAGTGATAATTTGTGCTTTTTGATGTATGATTCGAAAGGAATGCTGATGATGATTTGGAAGAGATGGATATTTTGAGCCAAATGGCATTAGTTAATACAAGATCTCAAAAATTTTACAAAAGGACAGGTAGAAAATTTCCTGGTCTCTCTGGAAAAATCAAAGTTTGTTTTGACAAGAGCAAGTTGAGGTGTCACAAGTGCCATAGAGTTGGACATTTTGCAAGAGAGTGTAGATCATCTGGATCTAACTCTTTTGCACCCTTTGTGACCTTTCCAGGCAATAGTTCACAAAACAAAGGGCAACATTCTACCAGTTCTGGTCATCATTCACCAATTCAATCATCTCCTACACATTTTGTTCCTCAAGGTCAAATGCCATATCCTTATCCATGTTTTTACATGCCTCAGTCCAATCAGGTTCTTGTTCCCATAGCTCAATAACCACATGCCCTACCTGAGCCTCAACCATCTCAATCAAGTCAACAATCTCAATCTCAATCACATCAAAGCTTTTTCACTCCTGGAGTTGTTGACTGGAGTAGCTTACCAAATGATCTTTCTGGTTATTCTGAACAAGTGTTTTATGGTGCTGGTCACATGGTGGTGAAAATCCTTTTGGAAATCTTGCTCTTATGGCCCTGGAGTCTACTGATGGTTCATGTTCAAATGCTTCATCATCACAGGTACCACAAGTATCTTCTGAGGCTAAGGCCAAGTTATGTTCTGAGTCATGCATAGCTGCTTTTGCCTCAATTAGAGAAGCAGATGTAGCTTTAATTAATCAAAATCTTGACCTGGAGAAAGTGATTTCCAAAAGAAAGTGAGTTTGAGTCTGTTTTTAAAGAAAAAGATGATGAGATTTACAAATTAAAATGCCAAATCACTGATGAAAAGGCAAAGGTAGAGGTCATTTTAGAAAATCATAAGAATCTCAAAGAAACACTTGCAGTTACTCAGTAGAGTGTGAACGCTGGCTAACATCTTGCAAGGGGTTTGAAATGCTTCTCAGTAAGCAAACAACTTCGAATGTGAAGTTTGGGATTGGTATAATCACACTGAACCCCTACAGATTTTACTCCCAAGACAGAAGTAAAATCTGAAGGTGAAATCAATTCCCAAACCACATCATCATGTGTCTCATCCTCAAGTGATAATGCAAAATCAGAGGATGAGTTAGTAATAATACCTCAGCTAATCAACTTGCTGATGGTCTTACTGCTGATGAACACATGATCAAAGAAAAGCTGAGCACTTCAGGTGTTGTCTCGCAAGGTATTCAAAGTACTGAAGAGCATGTAACAACACCTGAAGAATATTTCAAACCAAATGAAAACAAACATGGTTTGACAACTACTGGAGAGTCTATCAGGAAATCCAAATGTACTAATAGAAAACTTCTAAAGAACAAGTCTTCAGTTGTTACAAATCCTTCAGTACTTCACATAAGTACTGAGAGGAAGAAAGTACTAAAGAACACACCTTCAGTAGTTTCATCTTCTTTAGCACTTGAACAACAGAAGATGAAGAAAAAGCCATGTGAAATATGTGGTCTATTCAATCATCTCACTGATGAATGTTTGTACAGAAAGGGTTCCAAATTTAACAAGATAAAATCATTAAAAAGAAAATTAATAAAATGAAGATGAATTTGAAACCAAGTTTGTGCACAAACATCTCAAACTGATAACCCAAAGCTTTCATAAAAATCTAAAAAGAAGGAAGGGGTTTATCATAAAACAGCTGAAAATATTCCTCAACGAGTATCAAAACACCAGACTAAGTCTGTGTCTTTCAAAAAGGAGGACATGGTGAGTCACAGGAACCAATCAAATACAAGTACTGATGTGTCTGCTTAAGTGAAGGCTTTAATAACCAATCAGACACAACCGGTTATGATGGTTCAACATCTATTGGGGAGAGTTAATCAAATAGATGTACCTGTTATTAAACCACTAAAAGGAAAACTAAGCCAAAATCAAAGGAATCCTTTTCATCACCCTCTCCACCTTCAAAGGCTGTTAATCATGACAAATCAGTTAGTATAAACTCTGTTGATGAGAACAAACCCAAAACCAAAATGGTTTGGGTCTCAAAAGCTAACTAGTTTGTTGTGACACATGCAGGGTTCTTCAGCATGCCATAGAAGCATCTGGTATGTGGACAGTGGAGGATCTATGCATATGACAGGGAGCAGTTCTCTTCTTCATGACTACTCTCAAGGAAAGAAGGGGTTTGTATCTTTTGGTAATGATGCTAAGGGTTACATCATCGGCAAAGGCTTTGTGTCAAATGTTGAGATAAGATTTGATGATGTTAACCATGTGGAGAATCTCAAGTACAACTTGTTGAGTGTCAGTCAAATGTGTGATGAAAGGCATGTTGCACTTTTCACTAGCCAGAACTGTCGGATTCTGTCTTCTAATGTTTTGAGAATGATTGACAAGATATTGGATGAATATACTCTCTTGAAGGCCAACATGATTGGAAAAGTATATGCCTTAGATTTATCAAAGAAAATTGATCTAAAAGGCCATCCATGTCTGTTCTCCAAGGCCTCTCCTCAGGAATCTGAACTATGGCACAGAAGGCTTGGTCATGTGAATCTTAAAAACATGAACCAGCTGATCCATCATGGTTTAGTGAGAGGTCTGCCTTTAAAGGAGTTCAAATGTAATGACAACTGCTCTGCTTGTTTAAAAGGAAAACAACATAAAGTATCATTCCCTCCAATAGAAGAACCAAAGTCAACTGCCTGCTTGCAATTACTGCATATGGATCTTTTTGGTCTAGTAAGAGTGATGAGCATGGCAAAGAAAAAATACTGTCTAGTAATTGTGGATGATTATTCCAGATTTATATGGACTTTCTTCTTACATTCAAAAGATGAGGCTGGTCAAATCATCATCTACTTTGTGTTGCATGTGGAAAAGCAGTACTCTCTTTTTGTCAAATGTGTGAGGAGTGATAATGGCACAGAATTTAGAAATCACACACTTGATGAATTTATCTCTCTAAGGGAATCAAGAGGCAGTTTAGCATTCCAAGAACTCCTGAACAAAATGGATTGGTGGAGAGAAAGAACAGGACCCTTATTAAAGCTACAAGGTCAATGTTGGCTGATTCTGGTTTGCCACTAACCTTTTGGGCTGAAGCTTTTAACACAGCTTGCTATGTGCAAAATAGAGTGTTAGTAAATCAAAGGTTGATGAAGACTCCTTATGAAGTGTTACATCATTTGGCTCCTCTGATTTCCTTCTTTAGAGCATTTGGGTGTCCTTGTTATATTCTTAACACAAAGGATCCACTTCAGAAATTTGAATCAAAGGTGGATGCAGGATACTTTGTTGGGTATTCATCTACTTGCAAGGCATACAGAGTTTTTAATTGCAAAACAAAGATAGTTGAAGAAACCTTGCATGTAAAGTTCAATGAATCTCCAAAGGAGAAAATCCCACAAAACCCTGTGGAGTTATTTGATTTGGACATACTGCAATATGTTCCTTACAGTCTCCAGCTGTTGCAGGTTCTGTGAATCCATCATCTCCTGCCACTAGTTATCCATCTGTTGGTATAAATGCAAGTTTTAGTGATCAACTGCCTGAGTCTACTAAACTTGATGTTCTTGTAGCTTCAGCTGTTCCATCCACAACAAATGCTGATGAGATATCTGGATCCTCTACTTCTTTTGAATTGCCATCTCATTCTAGTTTCAAGAGTCTGGATCACCATCTGTTGCTGCTGAATCACCTACAAACACTTGCATAGATCTTATTGAGTATCAAGAACTGAAGAATCACCCCATGTCTCAGATCATTGGTAACATCAAAGCTGGTATTTCAACTAGAAGTCAATTGTCCAAATTTTTCTTTTATGCTCTCTTCATCAGTCAGCAAGAGCCAAAGAACTATCATATTGCATTAAGAGACAATGGATGGGTTGAAGCTATGCAACTTGAGCTTCTTTAGTTTCAAAAGCAGCAAGTGTGGGAACTGGTTCCTCTACCCCAGGTAAGTGCGCAATAGGCACTAAATGGGTGTTTAGGAATAAAACTGATGAAAAAGGCCAAATTGTCAAGAACAAGGCCAGACTGGTTGTACAGGGGTTTTCACAAGAAGAAGGTATTGATTATGATGAAACCTTTGCCCCTGTAGCCAGACTGGAGGCAATCAGATTGTTCTTAGCTTATGCTGCTTTCCATAATCTTAAAGTTTTTCAAATGGATGTCAAAAGTGCATTCTTATATGGTAAAATAAAAGAAGAAGTTTACGTGTGTCAACCACCAGGTTTTGAAGATCATAAACATCCAAATTGGGTGTATAAGCTTGATAAGGCTCTTTATGGGCTAAAACAAGCTCCCAGAGCCTGGTATGAAACACTGTCTAACTTTCTTCTACAAAATAATTTCACTAGAGGCTCCATAGATAAACTTGTTCATTAAGAAAGTAGGCATGCATAAGCTCCTTGTTCAAATTTATGTAGATGATATCATTTTTGCATCCTCTGATCCACAGTTGCGTGATGCCTTTACTGAGTTGATGCAACAAAAGTTTGAAATGAGTGCTATGGGAGAATTACAGTTCTTTCTAGGGTTTGCAAATCAAACAAATGGCTGATGGAACTTTCATTAATCAGTCAAAATATACAAAGGATTTATTGAAAAAGTTTGATTTACAAAACTGTAAGCCCTGTTCTACTCCCAGTGTAGCACCACACAACTGGATGCTGATCAGAAAGGTAAAGCAGCTGATAAAACTCTTTACAGATGTATGATTGGTTCCTTGATGTACCTTACAGCTTCTAGACCAGACATTATGTTTGCAACTTGTGTCTGTGCTAGATTTCAGGCTGCACCTAAAGTATCCCATATGATTGCAGTCAAACGGATCTTTAGATATTGCAAGGAACTCAATCTCTAGGACTTTGGTATTCCACTGGGCACTCTTGCAAATTAGTTGCTTTCTCTGATAGTGACTATGCAGGGTGTAAATTAACCAGAAAATCAACCTTTGGTGGATGCCAATTTCTAGGCAACTGTTTAGTTTCTTGGCAAAGTAAGAAACAAACTTCTGTTGCTACATCCACTGCTGAAGCAGAGTACATTGTTGCTGCAAGTTGTACATCTCAGGTACTCTGGCTTCAGAATCAATTACTGAATTATGACATTACAAAGACTAAGACTCCTTTACTGATGGATAGTGCTTTAGCTCTTTGTAATGTTAAGAATCATGTCCAGCATTCTAGGACCAAACATATTGAGATCAGACATCATTTTATCAGTGATTGTTATGAAAAAGGTCTGATTGATCCAAGTTTGTTCCTAGTGCTGATGAGCTTGCAGATATATTTACTAAGCCTTTGGACAGTGCAACTTTCCAAAATCTAGTGCTAAGGCTTGTTATACTGCATCTTGAATGATTTGACAACTACTGATGATCTCAGCTCACAAGTACTAATGAACATCAGTATACAGCTGTCAAAAATAAGTACTGAAGTTATTTTATCTTCAGCAGTTTTCATAACTACTGAAGACTAAATTACTTAAAAGTACTAAAGTACTTTATTTGTTGCAAAGATCTGATGTGGTTACAATCACTGATGTCTGTTTTAACAGATAAGTACTGATGACCAATGAAACATATGAAAATCAGATAATCTGTTGAGTAAGTGTTAAGGTCAAATGAAACACTGAGATATGTGAATTGACGACAACAACTGATGAGTAATTTTATTCTTCAATTGTTTCAAACACTGCTGTTTCATTCAAAACAACTGAAGCCAAAACCAAGTCTTCAGTAGTTTCCAACTACTCATGACAAACACCAAGTCTTCAATTGTTTACAACATCTGAAAGTTAAAACCATGTCTTCAGTCGTTTTCTAACAACTGATGACTAACACCAAAACTTTTAGTTGTTTTCTTTCAGTCGTTTCATAACCTATAAATACCTAACCCTAACTTCAAACTTTTCATAAATCGATTTCCGAACGTTCATCTTCCATTAATGGCGACCATGCAAATCAAACCACGACACAACTGTGTTTCCTACTTCACAAAATCGGCCTTTTAGACTAAGTTTGATGATGCCATTGATCTGATGGCTGATTCCCCGTATCGAACTGCTTTTCTTCTGAATCCAACCACCTATCCCAATACCCTTCGCCAATTCTGGACAAATGTCACTATCCATACTGGTGAGAATGATGTCGCGATCACTCTCCAGTCATTTGTAAACCAGAAGAAGGTGGTAGTCACTCCTGCTATCATTTGCCAAACGCTAGATCTGAATGATGCCACCTTTGTCACCAAATACCCAAGGGCACCAGTGATCTATCATTCATCAACCATGGATATGTGGCGACCTAAGTGCTACAACCATTCTGAGAAGCACTTCCATGATGTTGAACGCCTAATCTTCCACATGATCAATGTTTGCCTTGCCCCCAAAACCTCTTCATGGGATCAAATGTCATCCAGGTGGCAGCATGTATTGTACTTTATCCTTGAACATCAAAGCTTAAATTTTTTTGAAATTATATTTTTAGAATTAAAAGATCTGGCAATGAAACCTGTGGCTAACAGATGGCTATTATATCCATGGTTTCTTATGGCCATAATCATGAATCAGTTAAAATCTGATGGCCTTGTTGGCCTTGGAGTCCCTGCTGTGGTAGTTTTGCCAGAGGTATACTCCAGGCACAACTCTGACCCACACCTCAAAGAGGCTGCCAAACTGCTAAAACCCAAGCAAAAGGAATCCACAGCCTCATCCTCCAGATCCAAAGTCCCCTCCAAACCACATTCCAAACAAACCAAAAAGGCTACTCAGGGAGTTGAGTCCCCTGATGATGCCCCTGCAACACAAAGGCAGGATGAAACTATGGGTAGTAATCCCCCTGTAGTTTCCAAGACTCTACCAGCTGAAATTGCTCAGGTATCCTCTCAACAGGATCCTGATGCAACCAAAAATGGGGAAACCACATTACTAGAATCTCTCTCACTTGAGAAGATTGCCATTGAAGAGCACCATTCACCCCAGGTGCAATCCTCTTCACACCTATCTCCCACTGAAGCCACCCCTACAAGCCCAACTATGGTTATTGCACAAGTGCTGACTCAACTACATTCCTCTACCCCTCCCCAGAAACCTATTACCACTGGGAAAACCTCAACAGTTGAGGGAGAGGATTATAATGTGGTTGATAACCCACAGCACAGGGATTACAAATTTCAATCTCCCTGTGTAGAGGAGGAGATTAGAACATCTGGTGAGGCTGCCTCTTCTCCTGTTTTAGCACATGATCAGGATGAAGATGGTATCATTTCTAAGTCCTCACCAGAGGCAACTGCCAATTAAGGACATCATCCGAGGCAGGAAGTCCCCAGTTCCAAGGAATAGGGGCACATGTAAATACTGATCTACACTCAGCACATGTTCATCCTGATTTCATCAGGAGGTTAGATGATTCAGCAAAGACTGATGATGACCTGGGCTTTTTCTTTGATGTTCTAGCCCACAACACCATTCTTGAGACTGAGGTATGTAGACTACAAGAACTGCTTGCCAAAATGTCACAAGAATCAAGTCCATCTGCCCACATTCACCCACAGATGGTAGTTTCTCCTGAAACTATCCCAAACACTGAGCCACTCCCAACAAATTTGCCACTAGCCTCTAATTCAGGCACCATTTCTCAGGGACAGAACCCCTCTGAGTTAATGGTTGCTACCTTTCAAACATCCTTACCTCAAATCACTTCCATAATCACAAACATTATGCATCAAGCCATTGATGAGAGGCTTTCCTCAAATCTTCAATCCTTAGTTGATGTTGTTGTTCTCAGAGACTTTCTGACATTCACACCCCTGAACCCAATGCAACCAAAAAGGGGAGTCTAAGTCAGCAAAAGTAGACAAAAGAAAGAGACTTGAAGAGGAAGAAGAAAAAGAGAAGAAAGAAAAGGAAATGATCACCTACAAGAGAAAGAAAAGCTTTGAAAAGACTGAAGGTGAGAAAAAGTTAGAAGAACTGATCAAAGAAGCTGATGAGCAACATAGCAGATCTATGGATAAGATTATTGATCAACTCTTCAGACAAGGATTTGACACTGCCAAACTTGACTCTGAAATCAAAAGGCTAGAGATTCAAGAGATTGAACAAAGATGGGCAAGTTGGAGTGAGAAAGAAAGGGAAAGGCTGGAAGCTATGGCAAGATTTATATCAAAACATCTGGGAAGATCAATCATTGAAGTGAAGTCATGGTCCAGAGACAGTATTTTGGAGATAACCACCAGAATTTGTTCTTCTGAAGTATTCAACAAAGGATTGATCATAGAAGCCCTTGATGAAGCTAGTGCTGGGAAAAGGTCTGATATGGTAAAGTTATCCAAAGCTTCACTCACAACCAAGATGCTAAAGCAGCCTGCACAATCTCCTACACCAAAACAACCACCCTCACAACCCTCAAAACCAACTCCTTTACCCAAGAAACCTACTCAACCCACTACCAATAATGCACCCAAGAGGAAGAGAAGGGTGTTGAGGATGGAAGAAGAAGAAGAAGAAGAAGATGAGGATGATAGTCTGCCAATCTCTGTTGTTCTTAAAATAAAGATGCATGAGCCCAGGAGTCAACCAACAACAATCACACCTGACTTCCAAAGGCAAATGGGAAAAGTCAAACTTGAAGAAGAACAACAACACAAACAACATGATGAGCAGCTGTTAAGGATGATTGATAAAGAGTTTCCCAAGTCTTCATCCATACAAGCTATGAAGAAACATGCTCAGAGGTTGTATGCTCTCAGATTTACATTTCAATATCAGAAAGAAAGAATGACAATTTGGCCTGACCCTAGAGTAAGTGACAGAATTCATAGAAAGAAATTCCAAGTAGATACAATGGCCAAGTAAAGAAGCTTGTAGATGTTGTGATAATGCTGGCCATTGTAGTGTCACCCTGGGAAATCCTTGATGACTTCAAGAGAGCTTACAAGTCTAAGATGACTCCACAAACTTTATTAGAAAACAAAATGGTAAAGAAGGGGTTGATCTACAAGAAGCTTGAAGAAATAATAAGAAATGAGCTCCAGTTGTTGCTTGAAGGCACTCATCCTGATGAGTTTGCATATAGAGAAATAACTACTGTGGAGCTGAAGAATGGAAAGCATATTAAGTACTTATCAGAGTACTATAGGCCTGAGTTCTTCTTTGAAAGTGAAGCTGAAGAACTCACAATGGAAGAACAAGTTGTTTTCCTTGAGGCCTATGTCAGAGAGTCTTACAGATTTATCATTGGGAAGTAGGTTTCATGGATGGAGTAACAGCTCTATGTCCAATTCCCCAAGACAGAGTTCCCATTCATCCTTTGCCAATCAAACCTTCTGAAACCTCTTCCCTGGCCTGAGCTTAATTTGAAGATTTCTAAGCTGATCCAGATAATGTTTCTACCAATAAGTGGAATTTCAATAATCTTAAAGGTTTTGGCTGCATTGGTTCAAGGGGAGTTTGTTGGACCAAAAGAACTAATGAGCCAAATCAGAAAATCCTTTAAGTCCCACAAACATCAAAACAACTGAAGTGGTCTACAACAACTGAAGACAAAGTCTGAAGACAACAGCTGAAGACAAAGTCTGAAGACAAAGTCTGAAGATAAAGTCTGAAGACAAAGTCTAAACACAACAGCTGAAGACAAAGTCTAAAGACAAAGTCTGAAGACAACAGCTAAAGACAAAGTCTGAAGACAACAGCTGAAGACAAAGTCTGAAGACAACTGCTGAAGACAAAGTCTAAAGACCAAGTTCTCAGAAGTTGTCACAACAGCTGAAGTAGTTCTCTTCAGTAGTTTTATATTATGTAAAACCTCTGAAGTTCTTACACTTCAGATGTTATAACTTCAGTAGTTGTAATGTTAGCTTATACTTAGCTTTTAGTGAAGGTGTCCTCAGTTGTTGTGGACATCTTCAGTAGTTTAGTGTACTTTCAGTTGTTTGTATAAATCAGTTAGATGTCACTATCAAGTGACGTCAGCTGATGTCACATTCCTTATAAAAGAATGTTGACCTAATTTCCTTGGATGGGAAGCTTGTGCGTGAATGAAAACATTCTTTTTGCATAAAACTTTCTCTCTCTATAACCATTACTATTTGATTGAAAATTCATATTACTCTTGCTATAATTTAGTCTAATTCGTGTGCTATTCCTCTGCAAATATCAATCTAATTGATCAAACTAGATCTCGATCCTTTCACACACCCACACTTGGGTTGTGGTATCCTCGTGATGATGACTTTGAACTTACAGCGTATAGTGACTCGGATTACGGTGGCTACAAGATGAACTACAAGTCTACATCAGCAGGGTGTCAGTTCTTTGGGAGAAGATTAGTAACCTAGCAGTGTAAGAAGTAGACCTCGGTGGCTTTGTCAATCTGTGAAGCCGAATACGTTGCTGCTGCAAGCTGCTGTTCCCAAATCGTATGGATTCAACAGCAAATGCGGGATTACGGTTTGGATTTCACCTCCACTCCTATATTTGTTGATAACTCTGCTGCAATTGCAGTCACTAAGAACCCGGTTCAACATCCTAAGACCAAACACATCGGAATCAAATATCACTTCATACGTGACTGTTTTGAAAAGAATTTAATCGATGTGATAAAAATAAACACTGATTTTCAACGCGTTGACCTCTATACAAAGGCTTTTGACAAACCACATTTTCTATATCTGTTAGAGGTCAATGGTGTTAAAAAGAAAATTGAGGTCATTCCTGAAGATGACCATGTATAGTCCGATACGTCGCGTCTTGGTTATTTTATCTTTTAAACTTTAGTGATATTTAAGTTTAATTCTCTTGTTTTTGTTAAATGTTAGTTCGTTAATTACACTTAGTGTCTTTTCTTGCTCATTAAAATCCTAAAACGCAATTCCTTAGAGGTTTTAGTATTTTAGGGGGAGAATAGGTATGAAAAAAAAACGAGGAAAAAGGGGAGGCAAGCCGATAATAAATAAGATCGTACGTGTGATACTGATTTAATGTATGGAATATGATAGTACACAGGTACAAACCATTTGGGACTTTAAAAATCAAAATTGAAAAAGATGCAAAGTTCAAGTATAAGTCTGTGTAGTCTGAGCAATATAAAAGGAAATATGATAGTTAAGCTAGCTACTACTAAGGTAACACGAAGAAAGTAGACCTAGAGGATGCTAGACCACAGTTGATATGCTGGTAGATTCAACACAATAGATGACTAGACCTTTTGGTGATCTCAAGATTAGACTAAAATGTTTGACTAGCTGTGGGTAACACCTTATTCCTTGTTAACACAATCAACAAGATTCCAATAAGGGGTGATGAGCAAAATAAACGCCACAAAAGTGTGCGTAAGACCAAAGCATGAGCAAAAGCACATGAAAAATGAAAATAAAATCAAACTGATAACCTAGGTTGTTGGTGAGATTTGTGCTAAAAGAAGAAAAATGCTCAAACAAGAAGATAAATTATGTGCCTCTCTGTTGTGCGGTGGCACTGACCTGAGGATAAGCATAACCTATATATTCTAGAACTCATTGTTGTTTGCCGCCTCTCTGCTGTGCGATGGCACTGACCTGAGGATTGGCTTCTCTTTGAAAAGTCTATGAATAGTCGCTTCTTGAACACTACCCTAAGACCGCTCAAAAATCTCCTGAGGAATGTTGATTACCATATGAGTGTGGGATCCACAAATGCTTGTTGAAATAAACAAACCTTAAAATGATCACCAAACTATGTTGAAAGTCCGTGTATGGATTTAAGAGGACAAGTATACTGACAATCATTGTGGCTAAAATTCTTGAAAGTTCAAATCAGTGTGGGGACCTAAGAGTACTAGTATGATTTCCTAAATTTGCTAAATGACTTCAGATGAAAAACAAGGAAAGAGCATCAAAGTTGTTTTTAATAACTTGTCCTGAATGATTTGAATATCCTGTATGATTCCAACTTGAATTGATCCATGTATGGTTTAAATGATTGAGGCTGCTCTCTCACAAAAACATGTCTTATTTTTTTAAGTTCTCAGTATTATTTCTTTTATTTCTGTACAACGTTTGTCAAATTCAGTATGTTAGTATCAGACTATGTCATGGAAGTTGATAAGGGGCCTTATCATCTAAAAGGTCATGTCTAAGGTGACCACAAGGGCCTTCAAACAACAATTGGGTCACATTTGAGGTGAAAAATTGTTTAAAAGGATCACGTCTGAGGTGATCAAAAGTTTTTCAAGTTAAAATGATCATGTCTGAGATGATCAAATGATCATAATGTTAATTCAATAGTTTAAAAGGATTTAAATGTCAAATGGTCATAAAGTCAGAAAAATTTAAAGAGTATGACCCATTCGCACGACTGGACGATGAGTATGGACCAACCATATTAATGGATCATACTCATACCTTTTATAGCAGAATGGACATGAGTATGGACCATGCAACCAAATGGCTGATACGAATGAGCCATTCGGCCACATGAGTGTAGGCGAATGACCAAGTCGCACGACTCAACTATAGTCGGACGACTGAAGGTGAATGACTGTGCAAGTCGCACGACTGACCTTCAGTCGCACTAACAACTTGTGCGATTGGGCTCAGTCGCACGACTGAAGGAAACCCTAGTATAAATAGTGGGTTAGTCGGTCGCAGTCACTCACCAACCTGAAAATCGCCCCGAGACGCACGAACTATCATTACTCTGCCAAAATTTTCATTCGATCATTATATACCACTGATTGTTGTGCACTGACGCTTTTCACTGACTATACAGGTATAATGCGGTTCAATCCAATCATATTTCATTCAATTTGACTCCAAAATCGACAAGTTTGGTCCGAACCAAGAACCGAGACTTGTTTGACAAAATAACCCAATTAAACCAAGCAATCAACTGAAATTAATATTATTAGATGTTAAGTATAATGATTGCGAGTCCAATAAATCAAAACACGACGTCTAATCATAAGAATTGGTCAAAACTTGAATTTGAATTGAACAGCAGTCTGTCATGCGAATGGACAGGCTGATGAACTTCAGTCGCACGACTGAGTAGTGCGAACAGCTAAGTCACACGACTGAATCATGCGTGTGAGTCCAGGCGCACGACTGATATACACGACTGAGTATACATACGGGTGAGCTTAGTCGCATGACCAGTTGTAAGTATGGAATAATCCGCACGACTAGATCTAAGTCGCACTACTCATTCGCACGACTAGATCTTAGTCGCACAGTCTCATTCGCACGACAGATAAAAAGCGGAATATTTTCAAGTCCAAGTGTTTCAAGTTATTCTTAATCAACGGATACTAACGTTCATTTTTTTAACAGATGGCGAGTCGGTGGACAATGAGCACTAAGCACAATATCTGTGCTCATCTGGATCAGTCATCCAGACAAGCTCTTGACTTTGCTGGAATTATCTTATTTCTTAGGCGATCAAGGATCTCTCACGCAATCTCAACTCCATGTACACCGTACCGTTCTATTTAGCAGGCCTTCTAGGAAGGCGCTGTTGTTGATAAGACCTCAGAGCCTCATCAAATCCGTAGTTCGATATTTAGAGAGGCCATTGAGATCTCTGAGGATGATCTTAGGGCAGTGCTGCAGCTTGGGGACGATGCTGAATGCCCCAAATGACTACACCCCCTTACTGTCCGAGGCTGTTTCCTGTGGGCTAAGTACGCTGGGGACATCAATCCAGGGGTGCTCAACAAGAGCAACCCGTGCCCCCAGTTCAAGTACCTTGCGCACGTTCTGCTTAAGTGTATAGCATCTCGGAAGGGAGGTTTTGATGAGCTGTCCGATCAGATCCAGAACGCATATGATGCATTGGTGCTAAACCATCCGTTCAGCTTCTCTAGGATGATCTTCACCTACTTGGTGGAGAACATTGAGGGGAAAGGGAAGGAGGGCTTCTGCATGTACCTCGCTTTATGCAGATGATTATCGACCAGAAGCTCCCTTCCTTGCCAAAGGAGAAGGAGGACACAGTGGTACTCGAGGTGATGGACGATACCACCTTGGGCAGGATGAAGGTCTATAGGGGGAAGCAGGTAAAGCACCCTGTGAGGAGATTATTTGGGCATCTGGCCCGGGAGGACTACATGGGGCCAGCTAGGCGTAAATGGCGTCACGTTGATAGTGACTCTGAAGAAGAGCAGCTACAGCTCCCTGATAATGACTCCGATGATGATAGCGGGGATGTTGGAGATGAAGGACCCACTCAACAAAGGGGCCCACTACTGATATTCCATCTCCAGCATCTGCCCCCACTGGAGATGGAGCAGAGACTGCTGGGTTCCACCAGGATTTCATGCTTGGTGAGGAAGAGGAGGAGTCAGATGAGGAGCCACTGACTCGGACTGTGGGAAGTAAAGTCGTTCCCACAGAACGAGGGCTCCGGGCGACTGGTGAACGCCCAAGCGGATTGGGAGAGACTACTGATGATCCTACTTATACTCCTAATCTGCCAGGCCGCGCTCTAGGGGAAGCATCCTCCTCGACTGGATCAAGGAAGAAGAGGATGGCTCAGCCCTATGGCTTGAAAAGGAAGAAACTCAGAATCACCTTTATCACCACTACTGCCACCTCCACAGCTACCACCATTCCACCTACCACCACTACCACTACATCAACTACCACCACTACCACCATTCCACCCACCACTACCACCAGCTCATACACCACTTCCATACCTACTCCACCAGATACACACTTCCCATCCACCACCACTACAGCTCATCCACACCATCCATATCGATACCAACCCCAATCTTCTCTACATCCACCACTACCACCACCACAGGCCATGGAGTTGGGACCTCCTCACAGGTCCCACCTGTTTTTGGATCCTCTTACCCATCTGTTGGGTTGGAGGAGTAGTTGGCTAACCTTAACTGGTTAGTGCTGAAGCTGCTAGCGACGGATGAACAGCGAGCCTCTCAGCTTAATCAGCTGATGGAGCTTAATGCATCCCAATCCCAAAGGATAGAGGCCCAGAGCCAAGAGATCACAGAGCTGAGAGAGATGCATACATCCTTAGTACAGAGGATACAAGATTTAGAGGCCCAGAACAAGAAGCTTATGCTGAGACTGAAAGGATCCAAAGATGAGCCCCTAAAGATCCGAGAAGGAGATGGAGATGATGGTGATGATGATGACAGTGATGATGATGATGATGATGATGATGATGATGATGATGATGATGATGATGATGATGAATGTGATGATCAAGGGGATGACACTGATGCAAGTGATAATGTTGATCATGATAATGATGATGAAGAAGGAGATGCAGCTGCATCTACATCAGCTCAAGGTCAAGAGAGGCGCATAAAGAAATATCAAGACTAAGGAGCCCCATCATCTTCTGCTGATCCTACTGACACATCAGCTATTCAAGACAAGAGTAATGCATAGCTGTTTATGTTATTTAAACTATGTGTATATTAATATTGTATCTAGTAAATGTAATTAACATTTATGGTTATTATTAATGTTTACTGTTCTGTTTGTTGACTAAATGATTGATGTGTTACATGTTTTAAATCAAGCAGATCCACATTTTCAAGGAGATGAATATGATGTTGCTCCTCTCCAACAGATCAAGACTCAACTCACAATGATTCTTGATCTGCAAGGGATTGTCAGGAAATCGGTGAATTACACTCCTGAAGAAGGAGAAATAATTCATGATCACACCGACGAGCAACTGGCTGAAATGTTCTGACTCAATCCTGATGAGATTGTGAAAGATGCTCCAACTGTGCAAAAGGAGAGTGACGAAGAGCTTCAGGATGTCGATGAGATCGAGATTGAAGATGTCACTGCACAACCCTATCCAGAGTACATTGACAATGGGGAAATGTCACTCCTAATCTGGGAGAAACTCTTGTCAGTGACACTATTAAGACTCTGGATAAAATGGAGAAAGAGTCAGAAAATGCTAAGAGAAGGCCCAAGCCTCAGACGCAGAAGTCAACATCAAAAAGGCTGAATGGGCAGCATGTTTTGAAGAAATCAGAGCCCAACACAGCGCTACAACGTCAACTGTCTACACCAAACTGTATAAGGTCAAGAAACGTCAAAAGGTGGCAGGCAGAATCATAGCGTGGGCACATTTTGCAGACCTCAACATTACGCGTTTAAACATGAGAAGGGAATGAGTACTTTAGATTTCCACACGATCTGAAGACTCTTCCATGTTTTAAGCTCAACCAGTTAGCAAAGTTAAACTTGCTATATGCTGACCCTCGTAAGATGTCAGGCTGGTTTGAAGCTGCTCTGAAGAGGGAGTACCACACCAGATGGGTCAACTTCAAACCTCAACAACCAACAAGGTACATCAGAAGATCTGAGGTTGATGCCACAACTGGCAAACCTAGAGTAGTGCTGAAGTGGAGTCCCCCACGTACAATGTCAAAGATCCCACTACGTGAGATGCCTCAGGACTTCACTCCACACTTTAAATGGTGGTACTATGATTGGAGAATGGGAGAGGCCGTGACAGTCTTGAATAGGAATGGCAAAATGGAAACCATAAGGGTGTTTGACCCGATGTGGCTCAAAAACTTGTCAGCACAAGATGTTTATACTTTATACAAGTGGCCACTGTTCTATGACCCACAGGATATTGTACAAGCTTTACAGTTCCAGAAAGTGATAAGACTCTGTTTTGCTTTTGAGATAAACACAGGAGTCACCAAAGAAGCTAAGTACAAGAATTTTGAGAAAATCATGAAAGATATTAGACAATAGATGTTAGACCAAAAGAACCAATGAGCCTGATCAGAGAAACCTCTAAGTCCCACAAGACATCACAACAGCTGAAGAAGACCTGATCAGCTGTTCTACAAAGTCTGAAGAATACAACTGCTGAAGTACGTCTGAAGTACTGAAGACAAAGACTGAGACAACAGTTGAAGATCTAAAGTCTGAAGACTTCAACAAGTACTGAAGACAAAGACTGAAGATCAACAGCTGAAAGACAAAGTCTGATGTTCAAGTACTGAAGACATCAGCTGATGTTAACAGCTGATGACAACAGCTGAAGAGGGCTTCTTCAGTTGTTGTGATGGTTTTTCTTCTTCAGTAGTTTTCTTTTCCTTTCAGTAGTTTGTTTATTTTCTTTTCAGTACTTGTAAACAACTGAAGAGGTTGTTCTTCAGTTGTTGTAGTTTCAGTAGTTTTATGTTTTTCACTAGTTGTAAATAAGATGTTTAACACTTAGGAACATTGTAAGAAGATGTCAGTTGTTGACATCTTCAGTAGTTGTTAAACATCAGTAGTTATAAAACGGTTACGTGTCACTTTCAGGTGACATCAGCCTACGTCATTCTTTCCTTTATAAGGAAAGATGACTCACTGTAATCGTGCCTTTGAGGCCGACAATCTTAATGCAATATTCCTTTTGTCGGATATTTCTCTCTCTATAACAAAATTCTTTTATAGTTTTATATCAATTGTTCTTGTTTGAATTTGTCTAATTCTGAGCTATTCCGCTGCTATATCTGTTCAATCGATTAAACCAAGGGCTGAGATCCTAACAAATGGTATCAGAGCAGGTTAATCATTGATCGATCTAACAATTGATCATTGAAACTGTTCAATCGCTCTAAGTTTAATCGAATTAGCAAAATTCGCAAGGATCTGTTATAGAGATTGAGAGTGTATCGCTTCTGGCCGTTTTATTTGAGGTTCTGTGTGGTTTTGAGCTAAATTTATTGTGATTTTACTTGAATCTGTCTGATTTTCCACAATGACTACTTCTTCGAATGATCCTTTCAATACTGGATCCTCTACCAAGCCTCCGATCTTGGTGAGGATGAGTATAACATTTGGCAGAGAAGATTGCTCCATCACCTGTCTGTCAATAGCTCAGGTTGTTGGACATCTGTGGTACATGGACCACATAAGCCAATGGTGAATGATCCGGAAACAAACCAGTTGGTTCCAAAGAAGAAGGAGCAATACTCCGATGAGGATAAGAAGTTGTTTGAAATCGATGCAAAAGCCCATGGAATTTTGGCTATGGCTATTCCTAATGAGATCTACTCTGGGCTTCTGCATTGTGAGTCTGTTCATGACCTCTGGAATGCCATAAAGAACAATTTGGTGGTACTGATGAGGTTTTAGCAAACAACAGGGAAATCCTCGCCCAACAATATGAGACTTTCTCTCATAGAAAGGGTGAGACTCTGACTTAACAATTTGAGCGGTTTTCATGTTAATCTCTGAATTGAAAATGGTTAAACATGAATATACCAGGAGTCAGATGAACCATAGATTCTTAAGATCACTGCCTGAGAGATGGAACACATATACCATTGTTCTACGCTCAAATGCTGATGTTGATCGCCTATCTCTCACCCAACTTCATGGGAAACTGCTTACATTCGAGAGAGAGATAGAGCAGAAAAGGAAATTGGTTTCATCTGGCAAGCTCACTGAGGATTTTGTCCAAGGGAACACTGCCCTGATTGGACATCAAGAGTCAGAATATGCGTCATCTGAAAGCCAGTATGATGAGCATATGATTTCTCTACAAACACTTCTGAGCCTGCCTTTGTGAGTGTTGATAGTTATTCTGCTGGTAGTAATAGTGACAATCTATGTTTCATCAAGGATGATCTCAAGGGGATTGCTGATGATGACTTAGAAGAGATGGATATTTTGAGCCAAATGGCCTTGATAAATATCAGATCTCAGAAGTTCTACAAAAGAACTGGAAGGAAATTCCCAGGACTCTCTGGCAAAACCAAAGTTGGTTTTGACAAGAGTAAGTTGAAGTGCCATAAATGCCACAGGCTTGGGCACTTTGCAAGAGAATGTAGATCATCTGGATCTAACTCTCCTGCACCTTTTGTGACTTTCCCTGGCAATAGTCAACAAAACAGAGGGCAACAACCTGTCAATTCTGGTTATCATCATCAACCACAATCTGCATATTTTGTTCCACAGGGGCCAATGCCATATCCATACCCCTGCTATTACATGCCACAACCAGGCCAGGTTCAAGCACCCACTGCTCAGCAACCACATGCACCCTGAGCCTCAACCATCCCAATCTCATCAACCTAATCAACTTCAACAACACAGCTTCTTCACACCAGGAGTTGTTGACTGGAGCAGTTTACCAGATGATGTGTCTGGTACTGAACAACTGTTCTCAGGTGCTGGTCAACATGGTGGTGAGCATCCTTTTGGAAATCTAGCTCTCATGGCTTTGGAATCCTCTGATGGATCATCCTCAAATACCTCTTCAACACAGGTATCACAGGTATCCTCTGAGGCTAAGGCCAAATTATGTTCTGAAACTTGCATAGCAGCATTTGCCTCTTAGAGAAGCAAATGTGGCTTTAATCAATAAAAATGTAGAGCTAGAACAAACTATTTCCAAAAATAAAGCTGAGTTTGAGTCTGTGCTAAAAGAGAAAATGATGAGATTTACAAATTAAAATGCCAAATTTCTGATGATAAGGCTAGGGAGGATGTACTCTTAGAGAAGTACAAAGACCTCAAAGATACTCTTGCTGTCACCCAGGTAGAGTGTGATCGATGGGTACAATCTTGCAAGGGCTTTGAAATGCTTCTTAGTAAGCAAACAGCTTCCAATGTGAAGTTTGGAATTGTTATAATCACACTGCTCCTCCTACAGATTTTCCTTCAAGAGCAGGAGCGGAATCTGATGGAGAAAGTAATGACCAATCCACCTCATCATGTGATTCACTACTTGATAAAGCACCATCAGTAGTGAAGTCAGTAGTAATCCCTCTGTGAACCTATCAGCTGATATTGATGGTACAACTGCTGACACTCACATGATCAATGAGTTGATCAACCCAAGTGTTATCCCTAGAAGTACTGAGGGTACTGGAGAGGGGGAGAAACATCTGGAGTTCAAATCCTAATGACTGACAGCACTGAAGAGAAGAAAACTGTCAGTAGGAAGGATTTGAAGCCTACTAAGGAAGTTGACAAGAAGGCAAAAAGTGCTTCTAAACTGCTGAAGAGCAAGTCTTCAGTAGTTTCATCTTCTTTAGTTGATGATCAACAGAAGATGAAGAAGAAACCATGTGAAATATGTGGTCTATTCAATCATCTCACAGATGTTTGTTGGTACAAAAAGGGATCCAAACTCAAACAAAAAGAGAAAATTAAAGAAAACTTGGCTAAAATGAAAACTGAGTTTGAGTCCAAGTTTGTACCAGCAGCATCAAATCCTGTTACTCCTATGACCAAAAAGAAATCTAAAAAGGAAGGAGTGCAACAGGCAATAGCTGAGGTTGCTCAAAAGAAGATGGTGCAACACAAGAACTCATCATCAAACACCAATACCAATGTGTCTGAAGAGCTGAAAGCTCTCTCCAGAATCAGACACAGCTGGTAATGATGGTTCAACATCTGTTGGGAAGAGTTAACCAACTTGATGGCCCTGTGTTGAAACCCCAGAAAAGGAGATCCAAGCCGAAGGATTCCTCTTCTACACCATCTCCTTCACCTCAAGCTATTGTGTCCAATAAACCTGTTAGTTTACCATCTGTTGATGAGACCAGGCCCAAACCAAAAAGGTTTGGGTCTCCAAAACTAACTGATTGTTTATTTATGCAGGTTTCTTCAACATGCCAAGTAGTATCTGGTATGTAGACAGTGGGGGATCTATGCATATGACTGGGAACAACTCACTTCTTAATGACTACTCTCCAGGAAGGAAGGGATTGTGTTTCTTTGGCAATGATGCAAGAGGTTACATCATCGGCAAGGGCTTTGTTTCCAATGGGGAAATAAAGTTTGATGATGTCAACCATGTGGAAAATCTCAAGTATAATCTTTGAGTGTCAGTCAATGTGTGACAAAGGCCATGTTGCCCTTTTCACAAGCCAGAACTGCAGGATTCTGTCATCCAAGTTCTGAGTTTGATTGACAAGGTATTGGATGCTCACACTCTCCTGAAGGCCAACAGGACAGGAAGAGTGTATGCCTAGATCTTTCCAAGAAAATTGATCTCAAAGGCCATCCTTGCCTATTTTCCAAGGCCTCTCCTCAAGAATCTAATCTATGGCATAGAAGGCTGGGACATGTTAATTCAAGAACATGAATCAGCTGATACACCATAGTTTAGTAAGGGGAATGCCTATGAAGGAGTTCAAGTGTGAAAACAACTGCACTGCTTGTTTGAAAGGAAAACAGCACAAGGTTTCATTTCCACCTATTGAAGAACCAAAGTCCACTGCCTGCTTACAACTTCTTCACATGGATCTCTTGGTCCTGTGAGAGTGATGAGCATGGCACAGAAAAAATACTGTCTGGTAATTGTGGATGATTACTCCAGATTTGTATGGACTTTCTTTCTACATTCAAGGATGAAGCTGCACAGAAGATCATAAACTTTGTGTTGTATGCTGAGAAGCAGTATTCCCTCTCAGTCAAGTGTATTAGAAGTGATAATGGAACAGAATTCAGGAACAATACACTTGATGAATTCTACCTTTCCAAGGGATAAAGAGACAGTTTAGTATTCCAAGAACTCCTGAACAGAATGGAGTTGTAGAGAGAAAGAACAGGACCTCATTGAAGCTGCAAGGTCTATGTTGGCTGATTCTGGACTGCCATTGACCTTTTGGCTGAAGCTGTCAACACAGCATGCTATGTGCAGAATAGAGTGCTAATAATCAGAGGTTGATGAAGACTCCATATGAAGTCTACATCATTTGGCCCCTCTCATTTCATTTTTTAGAGTTTGGGTGTCCCTGTTTCATTCTCAACACAAAGGATCAGCTCCAGAAATTTGATCCTAAGGTGGATGCAGGGTATTTGTCGGTTATTCATCAACTTGCAAGGCATACAGAGTCTTCAACTGCAGAAAAAGATGGTTGAAAGACTTTACATGTCAAGTTCAATGAATCTCCAAAGGACAAGATTCCACAAAGCCCTGTGGAGCTCTTTGATTTGGACATACTGCAATATGTTCCTTATCAATCTCTGTTGCTCCTTGCAACAGTTCACACCTGGTGTTACTACTGAAGATGATGATAGTAGTAATCACCTCTTCAGGTTTAGTGATCAACTGCCTGAGTCCTCTAAACCTGATGCTCCTGTAGCTCCAGCCGCACCATCCACAACACAAATGCTGATGAGATTTCTGCATCCTCAACTTCTTTGAGTTGCCACCATCTTCATGGTTTCAAGAATCTGCATCAACATTGCTGCTGCTGAGACCCTACAAACACTTGCACAGATTTGATTGTTTACCAAGAGCTGAAAAATCACCCAATATCTCAAATCCTTGGTGATATCAATGCTGGTGTCTCAACCAGAAGCCAGTTGTCCAATTTCTGCTTCTATGCTCTCTTCATCAGTCAGCTAGAGCCGAAGAACTATCATGTTGCTTTGAGGGACAATGGATGGGTTGAAGCCATGCAGCTTGAGCTTCTTCAGTTCAAGAAACAGCAAGTGTGGGAGCTTGTTCCTCTACCCCCAGGTAAGTGTGCAATAGGCACTAAATGGGTGTTTAGGAATAAAACTGATGAAAAGGGCTAATTGTTAAGAACAAGGCCAGACTGGTTGTGCAGGGGTTTGCACAAGAAGAAGGTATTGATTATGATGAAACTTTGCCCCTGTAGCCAGACTGGAGGCAATTAGATTGTTTTTAGCCTATGCTGCACTCCACAATCTTAAAGTTTTCCAAATGGATGTCAAAAGTGCTTTTCTATATGGTACATAAAAGAAGAAGTTTATGTGTGTCAACCACCAGGCTTTGAGGATAATAAGCACCCAGAATGGGTATATAAGCTTGATAAAGCTCTTTATGGGTTGAAACAAGCACCTAGAGCTTGGTATGAGACCTTATCAAACTTTCTTCTACAGAATAATTTCACTAGAGGCTCATAGATAAAACTTTATTTATTAAGAAGGTGGATCAGCATAAGCTACTGTTCAAATTTATGTTGATGATATTATTTTGCATCCTCTGATCCCCAATTGTGTGAGGATTTCCAAACTTAATGCAACAGAAGTTTGAAATGAGTGCAATGGGAGAATTACAGTTCTTTCTAGGTTTGCAAATCAAACAAAAAGCTGATGGAATTTTCATCAGTCTAAATACACAAAAGATCTTTTGAATAAGTTTGATTTACAAAACTGTAAATCCTGTTCTACTCCCATGTGCAACACCACACAACTGGATGTTGATCAGAAAGGTAAAGGTGTTGATGAAAACCTTTACAGATGTATGATTGGTTCCTTGATGTATTTAACAGCTTCTAGACCAGATATTATGTTTGCTACATGTGTTTGTGCTAGATTTCAGGCTGCACCTAAGGAGTCTCATCTGATTGCAGTCAAGAGGATCTTTAGATATCTGCAAGGCACACAATCTCTAGGCTTATGGTATTCCACTGGACATTCTTGCAAATTAGTTGCTTTCTCTGACAGTGACTATGCAGGATGTAAGTTGACCAGGAAATCAACTTCTGGTGGATGCCAATTCCTAGGCAATGTTTGATTTCTTGGCAGAGTAAGAAAAAACATCTGTTGCTACATCCACTGCTGAAGCCGAGTACATTGCTGCTGCAAGTTGTACATCCCAAATACTCAGGCTTCAGAATCAACTTTTGGATTATGGCATTACAGAGACTAAGACTCCATTATTAATGGATAGTGCTTCAGCTCTTTGCATTGTCAAAAATCCTGTCCAGCACTCTAGGACCAAACATATAGAAATTAGACATCATTTTATAAGAGATGTTTTGAAAAGGGTCTAATTAATCCTATGTTTGTGCCTAGTGCTGATGAGCTTGCAGACATTTTTACTAAGCCTTTGGATAGTTCAACTTTCCACAACCTGGTGTTAAGGCTTGGTATGCTGCAGCTAGAATAAGTGACAACTACTGATGATCTCAGTAATTACTGATGATCATTGGTAACCATGTCACATATAAGTACTGATGAGTTATTTTACCCTCAGTAGTTTTTATAACTACTGAAGGCTAAATGCTTTAAGTACTGTACTTTCTGTTCTACATACTGATGTAGTTACAACTACTGAAATCAGTAGAAACAGATAAGTACTGATGTCCTATGAAACAACTGAAAACAGCTAAAAGCTGATGAGTAAGTGTTGAGGACAGTATGAAAACAGAAAGGCTATGAATTGACGAAAACTACTGATGAGTCTCTCTTCAGTAGTTCACAAACTGCTGTTTCTTTATAAACAACTGAAGCAATACCATGTCTTCAGTAGTTTCACAACTACTGATGACTAACACCAAGTCTTCAGTTGTTTACAACACCTGATGGCAAAACCACGGTCTTCAGTAGTTTCACAACTACTGATGACTAATACCAAGTCCTCAGTGTTTCAACATCTGAAGTCCAACTTGTCTTCAGTAGTTTTTAAAACTACTGATGCCTAAATCAGAGACTTCAGTTGTTTCAACGTCTGATAGTAAACACCATGTCTTCAGTTGTTTTATAACTGCTGACCACACCAATACCATCAGTCGTTTCAAACTTCTGAAAGATAATACCACGTCATCAGTAGCTTCAAATACTGATGACTAACTCCAAAACCTTCAGTCGTTTCATACCCGTACTATATATACCTGATCCCTCTTTCAGAGTTTTTCATTCTTCACGACCTAACTTTTCAAAAGCTCTGAAAACCTTTCACCTTCATAATGGCGACCATGCAACTCAAACCTCGACACAATTGTGTCGCGTACCTCACAAAATCGCCCTTCTGGACCAAATTTGAAAATGCTATAGATCTTATGGTCCAATCCCCACTAAAAACGGCTTTCCTTTTAAATCAATCATTTATGCCGATTCGTTACGTCAGTTCTGGATGAATGCGACGTTAATGGAGAATCTATCCATTCATCTATCAACTCGCATAAGGTGGTCATCTCTACTGCTACCATCCGCCAAATATTACTGTTAGATGATGCTGCCTACCCTGTTGGATATCCTAAGCGCCAACTTGATCTTTCCTTTGGACAACATGGATATCAGGTGATCTTAGTGCTTCAACAATCCTGAAGAAACATTTTCCAGATGCTGAACGATTATTATTTCATATGGTAAATGTTGCCTGGCTCCGAAGACTTCCTCTTGGGATCAACTGTCTTCCAGATGGCAACAGGTATTGTTCTCTATCCTTGAACAAGAACCACTAAACTTTTCTGAATAATTTTTCTTGAACTCAAGGATATGGCCACAAAACCACTTTCTAACCGTTGGATACTATATCCTCGGTTTATAGTGGCCATAATAGAGAATCAGCTTTCTGCTGAGGGACTAGTTGGTCTGGGAGTCCCTGCTTTGGCTGTATTGCCGGAGGTATACTCCCGACACAACACTGACCAAACTCTCAAACAGGCTGCCAAGCTGCGCAAACCCACGCAGCTGGAACCCACAGCCTCCACCTCCACATCCAAAGTCCCCTCCAAACCACAAAGAAGAAGCCTAAGAAAGCTACTCAGGGAATTGAGTCCCCTGTGGATGCTCCTGCTGCACCAACGCAGGTTATCTCTGCTGGAAATAACCCCAGTAGAGATTGACTTCACCAACTGAAGCCGCTCAGGTTTCCTCTCAAAAGGAACTGAAGCAACCACTCAAAGGGAAGCCACAATGCTGGGTCCTCCTCACTTGAGGGGATTACCATTGAAGAGCATCACTTGTCCGGGTGCACACTGCTTCCACAACTTCTCCTGATGCAACCGCCCCTCAAAGCCCTACTATCATTGTTGCAAAAGTGCTGACGCAGTTGCATTCCTCACCCCCCCACCCAGACACCAATTACTACTGGGATAACCTCAACACCTGAGGGGGAGGATCACAATGCTTCTGTCAACCACACAGCACAGGGGTTATCATGTTCCATCTTCTAGTGTAGATAAGGAGGTGCGAACTTCTGGTGAGGCTGCCATGCTCCTGACTCAGCAAATGACCAGGATGCAGTTGGTAACATCTCTAAGTCCTCACCAGGGCAACAGCTGATGAAGGACATAGTCCTGAGGCTGGAAGTCCCCAGAACCGAGAACAAGGGGCACATGCTATAATGATCTACACTCAAGGCATGTTCATTCTGACTTTGTCAGGAGGTCAGGTGATTCAGTATCAACTGATGATGACCTGAGCTTCTTCTATGATGTAGTTGCTCAAAACACCATTCTAGAGGATGAGGTTAGCAGACTCAAAGAGCTGCTGGCCAAGATGTCTCAGGATGCAAGTCCATCTGCCACCACAATACACCCACAGATGGCACCTTCTTCTGAAGGTCCCCTACACACTGAGCCAGTATATACTTCCAAGCACCAGCCTCTGCTTTCAGCACTGATTCTCAGGAACAGAACCATCCTGATCAATCAGTTGCTACCCTTCAAAAATCCCTACCTCTCATCACTCCCATGATCACAGATATAGTGATCAAAGCCATTGATGAGAGGCTTCCTACAATGATACAACCCTTGGTGGAGGAGTTGGTGACTAAATCCCTTCTACTGCTCAAACCCTTGCACCCAATGCAACCAAAAAGGGGGAGAGTCAGTTAGTTAAAGGAAAAAGGAAGAGGATAGATGGGGAGAAGGCGAAAGAATCTGAGGTTGTAAATGAGAAGGAGAAGGAGAGTGTGAAGGGAGCTGAAGTGAATGAAAGTCAAAAAGACTTTCATGTCACATATCAAAAGAGAAAAGGAGAGTCTGAGAAGGAGAAGGAGCTGAAGGATATGGTGAAAGAAGCTGACGCCAACCATAACCGTTCAATGGATAAAATCATTGAGCAGTTGTATAGGAAGGGTTTTGACATCAAACAACTAGACTCCGAGATCAGAAGGATGGAAACAGAGGAGATCAATTCAAGATGGGCTAGCTATGATGCCTTAGAAAGAGAAAGGCTGGAGATAATGATCAGATTTATAGCTAAATACTGGGAAGATCTCTAATGGAAATAAGGGCCTGGACCAGGGACAACATCTTGGCAATAACCACCAAGATTTGTTCGTCTGAAGAATACTCCAAAGGTTTAGTGAGATTGAGGTATTGAATGAAGCTGGGGTTGGGAATCGAAAAGAACTGACAAAATTTACCAAAGCCTCCCTTACAGCCAAAATGCTAAAACAGGCTGAAAAGCCTCAATCCTCAAAATCACTATCTCCACAACCCACTAAAACAACCCTTTACCCTCTAAACCAACCATCCAACCCACAAAACAAATCCTTTACCCCTAAAACCCATTGCCAGTGATGTACCTAGCCAAAAGAAAAGAAAGGTACTGAGGCCTGATGAAGATGAAGACAGACTGCCACTCTCTGCAGTCATTACTTTGCCTAAGGCTAAACCAATGTCCATCACTCCTGCTTCTCAAATGCATGATGTAATGATAAAGATTGAAGAGGAACAGATGCAAAAACATGATGAGGAAATGCTGAAAAGCATTGACAAAGCATATGCTACATCCTCTTCAATGATCAGCATGAAGAAAGAAGTATTAAGATTGTACACCCTTGCTAATACCTTTCAATACCAAGGGAAAGAGTAAGGATATGGCCTGATCCTAGGGTGGCACACCGGATTGTCAAGAAAGAAATTCCTTCAAGATACAAGGGCCAAGTGAAGAGAGTTGTCGACGAAGACATCACTGTGGTGCTTGTAGTGTCCCCTTGGGAAATTGTTGAAGAGTTCAAGAAAGCCTATGAAGCCAAACAACCACCTCAAAAGATGTTAGAGAACAAAATTATAAAGAAGGGATTGGTTTACAAACGACTTGAAAACTTCAAACAAGAAGAGCTCAACCTGCTCTTAGAGGGAACTCATCCAGATGAGTTTGCTTATAGACAAATAACCACGGTTGAGCTCAAGAATGGAAAACAGGCCAAGTACATATCTGAAGTGTATGGCGAGAAGGATTATTTGATGGTGCCCGAGGTGCTGACAATGGATGAGCAAATCATGTTTCTAAGGGCTTACACCAGGGAATCATATAGGCTGATACACGGGAAGTAGATCTCATGGTTGGGGCAACAGCTCGGTGTCCAAGTCCCCAATACAGAGCTCCCAACCATATCATGCCAAACAGATCATCAGAGACTCTTTCCAGGCCGGTGCTGAAAAAGGGTCACTTCTCATCTGATCAAGAGGATAAAGAGACCAATCTATCTGCCAAAATAAGTGGGACTCGTCAATAACTTAGAGGTTTTGGCTGCATTGGTTCAGGGGGAGTTTGTTGGACCAAAAGAACCAATGAGCCTGATCAGAGAAACCTCTAAGTCCCACAAGACATCACAACAGCTGAAGAAGACCTGATCAGCTGTTCTACAAAGTCTGAAGAATACAACTGCTGAAGTACGTCTGAAGTACTGAAGACAAAGACTGAGACAACAGCTGAAGATCTAAAGTCTGAAGACTTCAACAAGTACTGAAGACAAAGACTGAAGATCAACAGCTGAAAGACAAAGTCTGATGTTCAAGTACTGAAGACATCAGCTGATGTTAACAGCTGATGACAACAGCTGAAGAGGGCTTCTTCAGTTGTTGTGATGGTTTTTCTTCTTCAGTAGTTTTTTTCCTTTCAGTAGTTTGTTTATTTTTCTTTTCAGTACTTGTAAACAACTGAAGAGGTTGTTCTTCAGTTGTTGTAGTTTCAGTAGTTTTATGTTTTTCAGTAGTTGTAAATAAGATGTTTAACACTTAGGAACATTTGTAAGAAGATGTCAGTTGTTGACATCTTCAGTAGTTGTTAAACATCAGTAGTTTAAAACGGTTACATGTCACTTTCAGGTGACATCAGCCTACGTCATTCTTTCCTTTATAAGGAAAGATGACTCACTGTAATCGTGCCTTGAGGCCGACAATCTTAATGCAATATTCCTTTTGTCGGATATTTCTCTCTCTATAACAAAATTCTTTTATCGTTTTATATCAATTGTTCTTGTTTGAATTTGTCTAATTCTGAGCTATCCGCTGCTATATCTGTTCAATCGATTAAACCAAGGGCTGAGATCCTAACATAGATATCTAGGTCCAAGGGGGAGTTTGTTGATAATATATGTACCTAGATTTATCCTGATCTGAATGTAGATGTCTACACTTATGTAATTATTGGGTACTAAATGAAATAAAATGTTTGGTTGTGCTATATAATGTTTAATATTTCATTAAGAGTTGTTTAACGCATATTGACTTGATTATATAGGTTGTGATGTTTGAAGTGTTATGCAGAATATTATATTAATCATTCAAACGGGAGTGAAGAGTTCTCATGCGTCCGACTGGACCATGCGCTCCATAGTGGTCATGGTCCGAATGGCCATGCAACTGAGTGTTCGTGCGCCTAAATAGTTCATACGCCTGAACAACTTCATGCGTCTGACTTAGTCGCACGACTGAACACTCAGTTGTGCAAATGGATCAACTGCATGGCTCAATCGCACGAATGAACCATGCTAGTGGTTCAGTTGCACGAATGAGCAACCCTAACCTATAAATACCACCTAATCCATGGAAAAATGCAAGCATTCAATCCACTTCGACTCCAGACCTACCCTAGCCATCCAGAAGCCTCTAAGTTCGTACTCCAAGTTCATAAAACGTTGTAGATCGATTTCTAATCGATTCTTGACGTGAGATTCAACACATTATTGTGTCTACATGCGTTCTCACTGATTAGATCGCCAGTCAAATAGGATTCCGCACTATTTGGTTCGGTTTAACACGTTAATCAGTTGGTGTTTGGTCAAATACTAGATCCTAACACCGAGCACCAACGACCAAGTGGTTTACTTGAGCAACCTAAAATCCCTATGTGGAAATGGGAACATATATCCATGGATTTGATAACCAAGTTACCTCGTACTCCTCGTGGTCATGATAGTATATGGTTGATTGTTGACCGTTTGACCAAGACGGCACATTTCATACCCATACGAGATATATACAATGTTTCAAGGCTGGCTCGCATCTACATTGATGAAACTATGAGTCATCATGGCGTGCCTTTACACCTCATATCTGGCCGAGATGCTCGTTTCACTTCGCACTTTTGGTCGTCTATGCAAGAACTCTTGGGTACTCAATTGGATTAAGTACGGCTTATCATCCTCAAACTGATGGTCAAACCGAACGAACAATTCAAATCCTCGAGGATTTGCTATGACTATGTGTCCTTGACTTTGGTGCTGACTAGGATACGCATTTACCGCTCATAGAATTTTCTTATAGCAATAGTTATCACTCAAGTTTCAAGATGGTACCATTCAAAGCACTCTATGGTCGTAAATGCCGATCACCGATCTGCTGGACCGACATTGGTGAAAACTTCATTACTGGTTTTGAACTTATACAAGAAACGACCGATAAAGTCTCCACGATCCTCAAGAACCTTGAAGTGGCAAGAAGTCGACAAAAGAGTTATGTCGATAAGCATCGTAAGTCGTTGGAGTTTCAAGTTGGAGACATGGTTCTCCATAAGGTTCATCATGGAAAGGTATTGTTCGCTTTGGAAAGAAAGGTATATTAGCTCCAAGATTTGTAGGACCTTTCAAAATCTTGAAAAGCATTGGGAAAGTGGCTTATAGACTAGAACTACCTTCCGACCTTAGTGGAGTACATCCTGTGTTCCATTCTCAAATTTGAGAAAGTGTCTGGCTGACGAGAGTCTGTATGTTCCACTAGAAGACATTCAGATCAACGAGTCATTTCACTTTGTTAAGAAACTTGTTGAAATTATGGATCGCATCATGAAGAAGACTAGAACCACAACTACTCCAATTGTAAAGGTTCATTGGGAGAATAAGTGTGGATCCGAGTTCACTTGGGAGCGTGAGGACCACATGAAGACAAAGTACCCGCATTTGTTCGTTTAGTTTATTTTTAATTTCGGGACGAAATTCTTTTAAGTTGGGGAGACTGTAACATCTTGAATTTTCGTTAACTAAGTGTTAACTTTGCTTAATCTTGTAAGGGCCATTGTTGCCATATACGAAACTTATGGCCATTTATGCTTATTATCTTAATTGTTTTAATTCTTTAACTTGAAAGTTTATGATGTTATTATTACTTAATAAATAATTATGTTCTTAATAATACCAAATTATAATAATCATACTAATAATAATAATAATAATAACAATATTAACAAAATTAACAACAACAACAACAACAACAACAATAATAATAATAATAATAATAATAATAAGGATAATAATATAATGATAATAACTAAGATTATGGTAAAGATAATAATAATAATGATTTATAAAATTATTAAACTTTAAGATGATTTAAAACCTAATGTATTTAAGTAAAAGGGATTGTTTTGTCAATTCATTAAACTTTAAAGAAAATTTTACATAAATGATACAACTCCAATCTTAAGGGGGCCAAACTTTAATTTATAAAAATCAAACCAACCCCCCTCCCACCCACGCGTTTCCAGCCAAACCTCCGGCCATCTCCGGCCAATCGCCGACGAGCCCAAAACTACGACAAATGCCCTCGAAACCAACTCGAATTAAAGCCAAATGACTCGCGAAGACGTTTCTAACTCGAACCCGTGACTAATTGCGGTTCTTTATTCGACATTTAAGGGAATTAAATCGAAATCAACAATCAAAATCGGTTCATAACCATTCAACGTATACAAGATGTCGATTAATCAAATTAAACGGTTGTAAACGTTCGTATAATCAATTCCAACCTTAATCCAGTGTTTAATTGGAGTTAACTATCAATTAAATATGTGTTAGTAACCATTTAGCTGAACGGTACTTGAAGCTTTGTTAGGGATCGTGTATTAAACGAAATACTAACTGATTAATGTGTATACCGAATCAAATAGTGCGGAATTCTATTTGATTGGCGATCCAATCAGTGAGAACGCATGCAAAAACAATTATGTATTGAATCTAACGTTAAGAATCGATTAGGAATCGATCTACTAAGATCTATGAACTTGGAGTATGATCTTAGAGGTCTCTGGACGGCTAGGGTACGTCTGGAGTCAAATTGTGTTTGATGCTTACGTTTTTCCACAAATTAGGTGGTATTTATAGGTTTAGGTTTCTCATTTGGGTGACTGAACCATTAGCATGGTTCAATCGTGCGATTGAGCCGTGCGGTTGATCCATTCACACGACTGAGTGTTTAGTCGTGCGACTGAGTCATTCGCATGAAGTTGCTTAGGCGTATGGACCATTTAGGTGCATGGACACTTAGTCGTATGGCCATTCGGACGCATGACCACTGTTGGAGCGCATGGTCCATTCAGACACATGACCACTGTTGGGGCGCATGGTCCATTCAGAGGCATGAGAACTTCATCTTACTAAGTTTGAATGTATTCAATATTATTACATTATTTATACTAGTTCAAACAACCACAAACCTATATAATCAATTCAATATGCGTTAAAAAACTCATTAATGAAATATTAAACATTATAATCACAACCAAACATTTACATTTCATTAAGTACCCAACTATTACATAAGTGTAAGACATTAAAGACATATTACATTAAGTTCAGAAACTAGGGACACATGTACCTACAAACTCCCCCTTGGACCTGGTTCCATCTAATGTCTTACCATCTTCATAACCTCTTCATACTTCTTGTACTTCTCTTCTCTTGTGATGCCTACGTGTATCTCAAAAGCAAAGCAGAGTCGTATCACGTTCTGGAATTGTAGAGCTTGTACAATATCTTGAGAGTCATAGAACAATGGCCACTTGTACAATGTATAAACATCATCTACAGACAAGTTTGTAAGCCACATAGGGTCAAACACCCTGATGGTTTCCATAACACCATCCTTATTCAAGACTATGACTGCCTCTCTTTTCCTCCAATCATAGTACCACCATTTGAAGTGTGGGAGTGAAGTCCTGTGGCATCTCCCGTAGAGGGATCTTTGACATTGTTCGCGGTGGACTCCACTTCAGCACTATTTTCGGTTTTCCAGTAATGGGATCAACCTCAGACCGTCTGAGATACCTCGTTGGCTGTTGAGGTTTGAAGTTGACCCATCTGGTGTGGTACTCTCTTTTAACAGCTGCTTCAAACTATCCAGACATCTTGCGTGGATCAGCGTATAGCAATTTCAGCTTCGCTAACTGGTTCAGCTCAAATCCAGGAAGAGTCTTCATGTCGTGTGGGAACCTGAAGTACTCGATCCCTTTCTCACGTTTAACTACATAAACGTTGAGATCTTCAAAATATACCCACGCGATGATTTTGCCCGACACCTTATGATGTTTCTTCACTTTGTACAACTTGGAGTAGACAGTTGACTTTGAAGCACTGCGTTGGGCTCTTATCTCTTCAAAGCATGCAGCCCACTCAGCCTTTTTGATATTTACTTCAGCATCCAAGGCTTGGGCCTTATCTTCAGTCTTGTCAAACTCTTCTTCTATTCTATCTAGAGTTTCAAAAGTTTCACTGACAAGGTTGTCACCCAGATTGGGAATGACATTACCTTCAATGTCAGTGTACTCTAGGTAGTGTTGGTCTGTAACATCTTCTATCTCGATCTCATCAACATCGTTGAGCTCATCATCACTTTCAACTTGGACTATTGGAGCATCCTTGACAATCTCATCAGGATTTAGCTTGAACATTTCAGCAATTTGCTCGTCAGTGAGATTGTGAATGATCTCTCCTTCTTCAAGAGTGTACATCACCGATCTCCTGACTATTCCTGCAGATCAAGAATCATCGTGAGCTGTGTCTTGATCTGTTAGAGGGGAGCAACATCATGTTCATCCCTCTGAAAATTTGGATCTGCTTGATTTAGACATGTAACACAACAATCATTAGTTAATAATCAAGAGAAATATCACATTCAATATAAACATTCATACATTAATATGATACAAAATTCAAATACATATGATTTAAATAACAAAAAACAATAAGTATTACTCTTGTCTTGGATCATATGCTCCTCTGTTGACGGGGCGGATGTGGAGGCCCTTGGCACTTGATCTTGTGCTTTCTTCGTCCTCCTTTCACCTGCAGTGGCACCCGCAGCAGATGTGTCATCTTCATCATTATCCACATCATCATCACCCACATCATCACCGACATCAATATCATCTTCAATGTCATCATCCGCATCATCATCATCACTGTCATCATCACCACCATCTCCATCTCCTTCCTTGATCTTTAAGGGATCATCATTTGATCCCTTGAGTCGCAGCATAATGGTCTTGTTTATCGCCTCTAATCCTCTATCCGTTTTGCTGATTGGGCATGGTGCTCTTGGAGTTGGGACATCTCTACCCTCGTGTAGCATCTGCTGGGCCTGTTGCTCTATCTGTTGTGCCTGTTGAGATATCTGCATAGATTGGGCAACAGTAAGGTCTACTAGCTGTCGAATCTAAGCAGATTTCTTGTCATCGGCAGCCAACAGCTTTAGCACCATACGGTTAAGTGTCGAGGGCTGTTCCTCTACCTTACTAAGAGGTAGAGAGTATCCAGATGTGTAGGAAGGGTATGCCAATGGTCCGGCATGGTGGCTAGTGATGGCGGTGGTGGCAGTGGGAAGATTGGGGGTGGTATAGATGAAGGTGGTGGTGGAGTGGGTGGGAGATATGGTGGTAGATGGGATGGCAGTAGTGGTGGTAGTAGGTGGATGAGTGGATGTAGGTGGAGTGGTGGTAGTAGGTGGAGTGGTGGAAGTGGTGGTAGTAGTGGTGTTGGTTATGAAGATCATCCTCCTCTTCTTCTTTTTCAACCCGTGGGGCTTAGCCATCCTTTACTTCCTCGATCCCCTTGAGGTGGATGCTCCCCTTGGAACACTGCTTGGCTGATCGGGAGCATAAGTAGGATCAGTGTCAGCCTCTCCTGACTAGCCAGGGCGTTCACCAACCGCCCGGAGCCCTCACTCGGTGGCAACAACCTTGCTGCCCACCGTTCGAGTCAGAGGCTCCTCGTCTGACTCCTCTTCCTCATTAGGTTGGAAATCCTGATGGAACCCTGTAGCCTCTGTCTCCCCTTGGGTGGGTGCTGGAGATGTTGTATCAGCAGTGTGGGCCCTGCATCTCCACTATCACCGCTGTCGTCATCGTCGGAGTCATCCTCCTGGAGCTCTAACTGCTCAACATCCGAGTCACTGTCTACGTGACGCCATTTACGCATCCCTGGCTCCACGTAGTCCACCTTGGCCAGATGGCCTATAAGTCTCTTTACCGGGGGCTTGACCTGCTTTCCCCGGTAAACCTTCATATGACCCGGAGTCGTATCGTCCATAATCTCTAATGCCACAGCGTCGTGGCTCTCCTTTGGCAGTGAGGGTAGCTTCTTGTCAAAAATCATCTGTAAGAACCTAGGGTACATGCGGAAACCCACTTTGCCCTTCGTCTCCAAGTTGTCTATGAGGTAAGAGAAGATCATGCTAGAAAAACTGAAGGGATGGTACAGAACTAGTGGCACATAGGCGTTCTGAATCTGGTCCGACAGGTCATCGAACCCACCCCTTCGTGATGCCAGGCACTTGAGGATGACGTGTGCCAATTACTTGTACTGGGGACACAGGTTGCTCTTGTTGAGCACCCCTGCGTTGATATCCCGCCTTACTTCACCCTCATGAAGCACCCTCTCACTGTCAGTGGGTGAAGTCTGGTGGGGTGGTCTGTATCATCTCCCAACCCAAGTACTCGTTGAATGTCTTCAGCCATGATCTCTATGTCCAAACCAAAAATAGAACTCCGTATGTGTACGGCTCACGTGACCGATCAACCGATGCACCCTCCCAGAAGGCCTGTTGTATAGACCTATACGGGGTGCATGGTTAGAAATAGCTTGGTGGATCCTGGATCGCCTAAGAAAAGCATGATCCCTACAAAATCGACACCATTTCGAGTTGTGGAGTCCAAGTGTGCACAGATGTTGTGCTTAGGGTTGATGGACCACTTCTCTGCCATCAATCAGTAACACAAAACACATACACATTAGCTAACCACACGACACAAATCAATTCTAATTAACTTGGTTGAATTCATTCTGGTTTATTCATGCGATTGAACCATGCGACTGTGTTCAGTCGGTTGACTTGGCATGCGACTGGATTCAGTTAGGTGACTGAGGAGGTGACTGAGTTCAATCGGTCAACTGAAGCTATGGTTGGTTCAGTCGGCCGACTGAACTCATTCGTATGGTCCATTCAGCAGATTGAGCCATTCGACAAGCTCAATCGTACGATTGGAGTTCATCCTGGCGTCCAGTCGCATGACCCACTGTTCGGTCGACTGAGATTCAAATCTTAATCAATTCTTGGAATTAGACGTCGTGTAATGGTTCTTTAGACTCGCAATCACTTAACTAATAACCTAATAACATTAATTTTAACATTTTACTTGGTTAAGTTAGGTTATTTGTCCATTAAGTGGTTCGGTTCTTGTTTGGTCCAACATTTTCAAATTAGGGCACCATTTCATCCGATTTGAGTGAGATATCATCATATTGTACCTGTATAAAAATCCCAATCATCAGAATATCAATAGGAATCAGATTTTTTGGTCTAAGGAAATTTAGGCAGCGTAACGGTAGTTTGTGTGATATGAGGGCGATTAGGGGGTGATGAGTTGAATGCGATCGACTGTGGCCCTATTTATTTTGAATCTGATTTCATTTGGTCGACTGGACCCATTCGCTCGGTTCATTCGGGCGAATGGACCTCAGTCATGCGATTGGCTCAGTCGACTGCATTTAGTCGCCGACTGGACTTCAGTCAGGCGACTGACTCATTCGCACACTCTCATTCGGTCGAATGGCCCATTCTAATAAGCCATTCGGATGAATGGCCTTTACTCATATGCCATTCGGCTGTTTAATGCATGAGTATGGTTCATTCGCACGGTCGGTGCATACTCATGGTCCATTCGTGTGATTGGATCATACTCATGGTTTTGACTTTATGACCATTTCTCACTTAACCCTTTCTAACTTTTAATTAAACTTTATGCGCATTTGATCATCTCAGACATGATCAGGTTAACTCGAAAAACTTTTGATCACCTCAGACGTGATCCTTTTAAACAAATTTGTCACCTCAGACGTGAGTGATTTTACAGTCAAAAGCCCGTGTGGTCACCTCAAACGTGACCCTTTTAGATGATTAACTCCCTTACTGAATTCCATGATGTAGTACGATATTAACAAACTGAATTTACTAAATAGAAACAAAACGAAAGACTTAAACTGAAATACAAAACTAGACTTGTTTTTGACTTTTTGTGTGAGGTATAAATCCTAAGATAGGTATCTAATGGATTCGGTTCTGGAATAGGCAGCTTCAATTACTTTTGACCATACTGGACCAATTCAAATTGGAATCATACAGGCAAGTCAAATCATTTGGGACATGTTATCAACACTTTTTGATGCTCAATTCTTGTTTTTCATCTTGAGTCGTTAGCAAGTTTAGGAAATCATACTAGTACTAATAGATCCCACCTTGATTTGGACTTTCAAGAATTGTAGCCACGATGATTGTCAGTATACTGGTCCTCTTAAATCCATACACAGACTTTTGACACAGATTGGTGACAATTTATGTTTGATTATTTCAACAGGCATTTGTGGATCCCACACTTATATGGTAATCAACATTCCTCAGGAGATGTTTGAGCGGTCTTAGGGTAATTTTCAAGAAGACACTATTCTTAGAACATTCAGAGAGAAGCCAAGCCTCAGGTCCATGCCACCGCACAGCAAAGAGGTGGCAAACAACAAAAGTCTAGAATATATAGGTTATGGTTTATCCTCAGGTCAATGCCACCGCACAGTAGAGAGGCACATAACCTATCTTCTTGTTTGAGCATTTGTCATCTTTATGCACAGTTCTCACCAACACACATAAGTTATTAGTTTGATTGCTTTTGCTCATATTTTTGTCTTACGCACACATTTGTGGCGTTTATTCTACTCGTCACCCCTTATTGGAATTTGTGTGATTGGATTAACCAGGGATAAGATGTTAACCCACAGCTTGTTGAACAACTTAGCTTGATCTCGAAATCACCAATAAGGTCTAATCATCTATTGTGTTGAATCTACCGACACATCATCTGTGGTCTAACAACCTCTAGGTCTACTTTTTTTGTGTTACCTTAGTAGTAGCTAGTTTTACTATCATCTTTCCTTTTATATTGCTCATACTACACAGACTTATACTTTGAACTTCGCATCTTATTTTATTTAATCTTTTAGAGTCCCAAGTGATTTGTACCTGTGTACTATCATTTTCCAAAGTCATTGAATCGGTATCACACATACGATCTACTTTCTATGAGCCAGCCTCTCCTTCTCCCTCGTTTTTTTAATATTACTAACTGACCTATTCTCCCCCTAAAATTCTAAAACCGTAAACGATTTACGCTTTTTAGGATTTTAATAGGCGACCGAAAAACATTAATGTAATTAAACTGATTAAACAAATAAATAAAGAAGAAAAAAACTAAAAAAGGACAAGACTCATCAGACTACACATGATCATCATCGGGAATTACATCACTTTTTTTAACGTCGTTGACTCTAACAGATATAGAAACCGTGGTTTGTCAAAAGCCTTTGTATAGAGATCAGCGCGTTGAAAATCAGTATTTATTTTAATCACATCAATTAAGTTCTTTTCAAAGCAGTCACGTATAAAGTGACATTTTATACCGATGTGTTTGGTCTTGGGATGTTGGACCGGATTTTTAGTTACTGCAATCGCAGCATAGTTATCAACAAAAGTAGGAGTAGATGAGAAATGCAAACCGTAGTCCCGCATTTGCTGTTGAATCCAAATGATTTGTAAACAGCAACCTGCAGCAGCAACGTATTCGGCTTCACAAGTTGACAATGCAACCGATGTCTGCTTCTTACATTGCCAGGTCACTAATCGCCTCCCAAAGAATTGACATCCCGCTGATGTAGACTTGTAGTTCATCTTGCAGCCACCGTAATCCGAGTCACTATACGCTGTCAGCTCGAAGTTATCGTCATGAGGATACCACAACCCAAGTGTTGGAATACCCTTCAGATAACGAAAGATCCTTTTGACCCCTATTAGATGGTTAACTTTTTGCCTTGCCTAATATCTTGAACATAAGCACGTCGCGTACGTGATATCAGGTCTTGAGGCAGTGAGGTGCATGAGAGATCCAATCATACCTCGGTACATAGTGGCATCGACCAAATCACCATTCTCGTCGGGTGCTACATAATGGTTTGTAGCAAGTGGAGTCCCAGCTGCAGAAGTGTTCTCCATGTCAAACCGACTGAGGATATCTCCTACATACTTGGTCTGATGTAGGAAAATCCCTTTTGGTGTCTGATCCACTGTAACCCAGAAAGAATTTCATCTCTCCATGGCACTCATCTTAAACTCATCCTTCATTACTACTTCAAACTCTTTACATAGATATTCGTTCTTTGAACCGAAGATTATGTCATTGACATAGATTTGAACAAGCAGTAAATCTCCATCCTTTTCTTTTATGAACAATGTACAGTCAATGACACCTCTGCGAAAACCGTGTTTCAGAAGGTGAGTTGAGAGTTTCTCATACCAGGCTCTGGAGCTTGATGAAGCCCATATAGCCTTGTCGAGTTTGTAAACTCTATCCCGATGATATGTATCCTCAAATCTCTCGGGTTGACTAACGTACACTGTCTCTCTGATTTCACCATGAAGGAAATCACTCTTCACAACAAGTTGATAAACTTTAATCTTTATATAAGATGCATAGGCAAGGAAGATACGGATTGCTTCCATTCTTGCCACGGGTGCAATCACTTCATTGTAGTCAATGCCCTCAACTTGTCGAAATCCTTGGACAACAAGTCGAGCCCTTTTTCTGATGATCACGCCTTGATCATCTTTCTTGCATTTCAAGACCCATTTTGTGCCAATGACCTTAGCACCTTTAGGTCTATCCACCAGAGTCCATACACCTAACTTCTTGAATTGAAGAAGTTCTTCTTGCATGGCACTCACCCATGCCTCATCATTCAGGGATTCACTAACATACTTTGGCTCAAACTGAGACACAAAGCAACGATATGCCCCATCATGAATGTAACCCTTTTCCATCACTGAGGCATAATCAGCTGAATACAACTGATTTCTAGTTTGCACTCCTGATCTCACATCTCTAATGACATTATCCAAAGGATGATACATATTTAGTCATGAACAGGAGTGGTTGGAACAACTACCTCAGAATCAAGATTATGAACATTTGGTTCAGTATCTGAGGCAGTAGGAGTCTGAGGTTCCGAAGACGCAGAGGCCTCACTGTCGGATGCTTATGGACTTGCAGGAATAGAACATGTTCCTCTTGGTTGTTCAGATCAGTCTCCACAGCTTCTTCATCAGAGGATAAGTCACTATCGTCAAGTGCTCCCCCTGAGGTGATAGATGAGCTACCTTTTGAACCAGATGATGTTGAATCTGGAGCCGGTGGGTTCAAGACATCATATATCATCTTGGTTGACAACTAGTCGTCAGTAGTGGAGAGTGGGATGTTGAAGGATTTGAAGAATCCATCATAGTCAAAAAAGAAGGCGGGTCCTTTTCCTATAGGTGGTGTGGTTGTATCTCTGAACATTACCTTACACCACACTTCTACTTGACCTGTTGATTGTTGTAAACTCTCTTGTTCGTTAGTTGTATCCTAGAAATTCCTTCATCAGCCTTCTCGCTGAATTTTCCCACCTGAGTCTTCTTCAGTAGGGTGCACGGCGCGCCAAATGGCTCGAGATACTCTAGATTTTGTTTACGGCTATAGTAACTCGTAACATGTCTGCCATGGCGTTTAACTATCAGAACTCGATTCAATGTAACATGCATTTGCAACTGCCTCGTTCCAGAATTGGATAGGCAGTTTCGAGTCTGCTAGCATAGTGTCGTGTTGTCTCTATCAAGTTGCGGTTCTTTCGTTCAGCAACATCGTTCATCTGAGGATGCAGGTAGAGGTGAACTATGCACAATTCCCTTTCCTTGCAGTAAGCCTCCATCCACTAATTCTTGAATTCGGTTCCATCGTCTAAGCGCACTTGACGTACCTTCAGCTTGTATAGAGACTCCAGAGTAGTTACTAACTGTTTGAATGACTCAAATGTTTCTGATTTGGATTTCAGTAACTACATAGCAATACAAGTCGCTTACAATGCTTCTTGTACTGACTAGACCAAACAGATCCATGTGAAGAGTTCTAGAGGAAGTTCGATAGAGTGAACTTTCTTTCTTATGAGCCTTCTTCGTCTGTTTGCCCTTCTTGCACGCAACACAAAAATTCCAGAGTTGGAAGTTTTTTGACGTTAACTCTCTCCTAGATCATTCTGGATCAATGATTCATCTTCCGTGGATTAATGTGTCCCATTCTCCTATGCCAAAGATGGATTCCTTCTCAGTAGCTTTTGACAAGAAGCACTAAACTTCACGTTCCGTTATGGAGGCCTTCGATAGATCCAAGATATAAAGGTCCTTATATCTTGAGGCAGACATTAATACTTGATCCTCCAGGATTACGTAGTCCTTCTTCAGGACATAGCACTTCTTATTGTCAAACACTACCTAAAGTCTTTATCACAAATTTGAGAAACCAAAGCAAGTTATTCTGAAGTTGTTGGACATAGTTTGCCTTGTCAAACTTCACTTTCTGATTTCCCCTTCTCCTTGAGCTGTGATTACCCACCTTTGTTTCAGCGAATGAACATGCCCTCCTTTGATTTGTTTGACATTTGACAAGAGAGCCTTGTTCCCCGTCATGTGCCTGATGCTCCACTATCTACATCCACGTGTTAGTTTCAGCACTATCGAACACCTGCACATTCAATGAAAACGTTAGTTCAGTTAGGAACCTAAGCCTTTCACTGGCTTGGGTCTCCCCGAGGCATCACACATCATAACTCAAACCTATTGACCTTTCGAGGGTGAGGAAGCTCAGATGTCTGTTTGTTCTCATTTTCAGATACTGAGAGGATCATAAGCCAGATTTGTGTAAGGCCTTTTGTGATAAACAGACACTGGCTAATGGGTTGAACTTTGTGTTCCCTATCTCTTTTAGGAGGCGTCACTGAGTTCCTCTTAAAAGAGCTAGCTTTTGGTTCAGAAAGTTCAACTTTCTTTCTCGATGTCTGATAATAAGGACATAAGACGAATTGTCCGTACTCTCCATAATTGTAGCATGATCTGCTTTCAACTTTACGATTTATTTGTTTTTATGGAGATGTGGTGACACACGAGTGACCTTATCCTATTTGGACTTAGACACTTCTTGGTTAGATGTATAAGTCTGGTTTTACAAATTAATTGCTTTACCTGTTTTTACATCTTTTACATTTTGTTTTCCTGGACTTTGACTTGATCCGTGATTTATTAACATTAATGTTCCTTTTAGGTTCAGATTGACTATGTTTGAACCAGACTTAATATTACTTTTTCAAACTCTTTTTCCAGGTTGACACAAGGCATTTTGCCTTTTGCCTTTGAAGTGGCCTCCTTTTGTTTAGTGTCAGATTCAGTTGATTTACTTGTGGAATCTGGATCACTAACATGAGGAGTGGACACCACATGATCTTTGATTGGTTATATTGATTGGTTTACTTTGCATTCATCAAGATCTCATGTGGTGGTGGAACCACTTTATAGCCCGATCCCTCCCCATTGTTTCTTTCTCTCACTAAGTTTTGGACTATGTGTGAAGAGCTAGTCCAACTATGCTTTTTGCTTTAAGGATTAACTTCCACTTCTAAAACTGCTTTTTGCTTCTAGTGTCCTCTAGGGAGTTGAGATAGTACCTATGTCATTAGCTTGGTTAAAGGCTATAACTTCTGTTTCCCTAAGCTGTTTGTTCAAAAGGTCTATCTTTTCTTTATATAACTACGCTCATTTTGTTTTAAAACTCTGTTGCCTCAGTACATAGTTCTAGTCCTTTACTAAGTTATCATTATGATCAAATAACCTAGAAAATTTAGAATCAATGCTTCCTCTAATTTATTACAGTCAGAACAAGCATGACTAGAAAATAGTTGGTCAGTAGTACTTACCTGAGCGGTTTCTGAAGAATGAGCCATCAAAGTAGAATCTGAGTTTCTGGAGCTGGAAATTCTGACTTTGTAGTAATTGTCATGTCTTCATGCAGGTAGGTGACCACTAGTGCAGTTTCTTCAGAGTTGGACATCGCGATCTCTACTACTATGTCTCCTTCACTAGCGAATCGTCATCTATATCTTCCACACTAGCGATGTTGGATTCTCCTGGTGAGACAAACCGAAAGCTCCAGTCCTATCCTTCATCCTCATTAGCAGTCAGGCTTTAGGATCCTTGCTTGATGAAGTAGCTGCTAATGGGCTTCTCCTGACGATTGAAGATGGAGAAAGGATTTCTATTGCCAGTCTTCTTTGGCTTCACGCATCCCTTTTGAAATGCCCTTTCTCACCACAGTTGAAACAGGTCACCTTTGATTTATCAAAGCCAATGTTGTGTCCTTAGTTGCAACCAAGTTCTGTTCGGTCTTTTTTTGACAAACTTCTTAGCTCGTCGGATAGCACTCGCTAAGGCCCACATAATGTCCATCCGTTCCAACTCAGTCTCGTCCACCTGCTCGTAATCTTCATCAGCCAGGTGGTAGTTCCGTATCTTTCCAGCAATTAGTCCATCATAAGAGTGGACTACTACAGCTAAAAGATCATATGCTCTTTAGTCACCTCAACTGTCACATTTCCGAAGTTTTCGGTCTTCAACTTCGCTGCATTGGCTTCGGGTATCATATGTTGGTACTAGACAACCCTGACGTTTCTGTACACGAAGTAGATGCTTGAGCAGGACCAGCTGAGCTTGACATAAAGGCAGTCTGCAGTGGTGCTCCAGATGTCTTTGCCTGAGGAGTCGCGTTATAGAGCGCAGAATTCTAATCATAATTAGACTTTTGGGCTCTATACTCATACTTAGCTCTTCCTCTCTCAGTTTCAGAATGAAATCATTGATATCTAACTTCGTTAGCATACCATTCTGTCTGAGATTTGAAACAAAGGAAGCCCATTTCTCCGATAGTCCTCAGCAAAGTTGGACACTTTATCTTCCATCGACGTCGTTACCCCATGAGTGTGCATCTCACTCATCAAGTGATAGAATCTATCGATCACGTCATCCAGGCTTTCCTTGCCTATTGAAGAAAAGTTGTCAAACTCCTTCTTCAAAGCCTTAGCTTTGATAGCCTTGAGTGATGCATTTCCATCATACCTCTTTTCCAATGCATCCTATAATTTCTTTGCTTGTGTATATTCCAAGATTGATGGAAGATATCCTTCGGAATAGACTGTGTAAGCAAAGCATAGAATTTCTTTCGGCATTGTATTTGGCCTTTTGTCCATTAGTCATGCCATTAAGTGTAAGTTTGATACCATCAGCTCCTATGGGCATGTTACCCCATCTCTATAGCTTCCCACAGATTAGTATCTACTCCATTAAATAGATTTCAAAACGTTGCTTCCATTGTGGGTATCCGTCCAACGTGATGAGCTTTGGGGTTTGTTGTGATTCCCAACTTCGTTCTCTAGTAGTAGTAGGTTTTGTATACGTGAGTCTCTTCCTGCTATAAGGTTTATGCGTGCGAATGAAGGTAGGCGATTGAACTATTCGGGTGATTGTACTATGTGGATGGTTCAATCGTGCGACTGAGCTAATATGGATGAGTCAGTCAGCCGAATGAACTAATGTGGTTGAACAGTCCGAATAGAGTTCTCAGTCGTACGAATGGGAGTACGAATGAGTCCAATCGTACGTATGGGGTATGCGAATGACTTTAGTCGTGTGATTGAGTCAATCGTGCGACTGAGGTTGCTGGAATTCGAAAATTTATAGGTTTAACGTGGTTTGGCCGCAAAAACTCGAATTTTCACTAACCCTAATTTCCGTATGCCGGTAAAACTAACTTTATGACCAGGAGACGTCTACGACACCGTTTGACACAAAAGGATTGTGTTTTTAGTGAAAAAACACAAATTTTGTATCGAAAATGATTGAATCACACGTAATCAAGAACCAAAGCTCTGATACCACTTGTTAGGGATCGTGTATTAAACGAAATATTAACTGATTAACGTGTATACCGAACCAAATAGTGCGGAATCCTACTTGATTGGTGATCCAATTAGTGAGAATGCACATAGAAACAATTATGTATTGAATCTAACGTTAAGAATCGATTAGAAATCAATCTACTGTGATCTATGAACTTGGAGTATGATCTTAGAGGTCTCTGGACAGCTAGGGTACGTCTGGAGTCAAAGTGTGTTTGATGCTTACATTTTTCCACGAATTAGGTGGTATTTATAGGTTTAGGTTTCTCATTGGGGTGACTGAACCATTAGCATAGTTCAGTCATGCGATTGAGCCATGCGGTTGATCCATTCACACGACTGAGTGTTCAGTCGTGCGATTGAGTCATTCGCATGAAGTTGTTCAGGCGTATGGACCATTTAGGTGCATGGACACTTAGTCGTATGGCCATTCGGACGCATGACCACTGTTGGAGCGCATGGCCCATTTGGATGCATGACCATTATTGGGGTGCATGGTCCATCGGACACATGAGAACTTCATCTTACTACTAAGTTTGAACGTATTCAATATTATTTCATTATTTATACTAGTTCAAACAACCACAAACCTATATAATCAATTCATATGCATTAAACAACTCATTAATGAAATATTAAACATTATAATCACAACCAAGCATTTACATTTCATTAAGTACCCAACTATTACATAAGTGTAAGACATTAAAGACATATTACATTAAGTTCAGAAACTAGGGACACATGTACCTACAATCTTGTTCGGCACCCTAACGTACAAATTGAACCTATTTAATAGAGATAATCATCCCATTTGTTCCCTTTAACCTCTCTAAACACTCAATTGCATAACAAACTCATCGCAAGGTTAATCAAGTTGAAATCAGATTTTACTCTCTGTTCTTCGCGTGTGAACTGAGATAAACTCGAGCTAATCACATCTTTTAGATCGTAATCAGGTAATTTTATACATCATTGTGCTCGATTAAGCTTGGGGATCAAAAGCCCTAAGGTTAATCAAGTTGAACCACTCGAATCAGTGTTCAATTTGAATCAAAATGAAACTAGGGTTCATGCGATTTGGGGGTGATTCAGTATTTGGTTGTTTTAAGTTATTAAAACAAAGCTTTAATGCGGCTAGGGCCTTAGATCGCTGGTAAAGTGCACGCCCCATATACCTGAGGTCCCCGGTTCGAATCCGAGGAACCCCGTATTTTTAGTTTTAATGCTTTTTGGCCTTTAAAATAAACTCAAAAAATTCCTAAAATTATAAAAATTATTTTAAGAATTTTATTTAACTTGTAAGACAATTAAATAAATTCTACAAATTATTTGTATTTTTTTATATACTTTAAATTAACATTACAATTAGCTTGTTCCTATAAAAAAGTTGGATTTCAAATAATGGTTTAAATTAATAAGTTATTATTAGAACAACCACCATCAAATGTATGTTATTGTTAAAATGAAGATTTATTTACAAACTATCAAGATTATTCAAGATTAAGATTTTATTAAAAATGATTTTCTTTATTATTTTTCCTTTACACTAGAATGCTTAAATATTATATTTAATTTTGAATCAAACTTAACCAATTATTTTCATTTCATTAAATTTAAATAATAAAACCTCTAAACACCAAACCCTAGTCTTCTTTTAATTCGTTGAGTTTATTACTTAGATGTTAAAACCTTGTAAATATGGCTATATAGGTGCCTTGTGACGGTTTACGTTGGAACGACACTTATGATTTCTTATTAATAATCATTATATATTTATTGACCATGTGAGTATTTCTATACCCCTTTTTATATTTATTTTACACTTTGGGTGAAACATGTTACATTATAAACATTTCACTTGTAAACACGTTTGATTCTTAAACTTATGGCATTTCACCTATATGTTGTGGTTAGTTGACCTGTGTAGCTACCATGTAATGTCGAATATATGTACAATCATTAACTTTTGCTAGCCTTGCGATATCATAGATCTATGGGCCTGACAAGCCTGCTTGGTTAATCCAAGTACACTTAGCTAATCGTATATACTTGTAAATGTTTGAGACTTGTAAAATCTGTCAAGATTTGATTGTGCATTCTGTCTTACATCCCTAGTTACTTTGTTCTCTAACTTACAACATGATTGCCATCTTTTATATACTTATGAATTGCAAACTATGGAAATCTCACCAACTTATGTTGACCCTTTTATTTTAACATGTTTCAGGAAATACTCAAGTTAATCGCCACTTTTGAAGCTTGTTCACACCTAGGAATGGACCTAGTTAAATAAACAAATGAGCTTGATATATTTCTTATTATGCTTGTTAACTTTTTATTTGAGACTTAGGTTTGTATTGGTACAATTGAAACTTATGATTAATATATTTGGATTTAATAATAGCGTTATGTGGCTGTGAACGATCTTAACTCTGACTCCTTGACGTTTCCGCCGTCAAGGTGGGGTGTGACAGATTGGTATCAGAGCCCATAACTATAGGGATTTAGGTTATTAGAAATGGTGACCAAGACTATAGTATGCATGAACCTTATAGAATTATATTTTATCTTGTAAAATGTATGGTTTGCATGCTACATAATGCCATGCCTCCTATGTGTAATTTGATGCCTTAGCATAGGATTGCCTAAATGTTAGTTCTCTAGAAAGATTAAGATGTTGTCTTTATGTGTCATTTTACTATTTGTAATAGTATAGGGACTAGTTTTGTAATTTTGTTAGTTCATTTTGTTTCATTATAAATAGCTTAGATTGTTGCAGTTAGTAAGAGAGACGAAAACTACTTACTCACTTTATAATTGTCTTTGCTTGATATAAATGAAACTGTGAATTTTTGTTGATATCTTGCTTGATTTGATTACTTTTTTGTATTTCTTTGAATTGTGTTCATAGATCATCACAGATTGATACATTTGATCCTATCAAATGGTATCAGAGCTGTTGGTAGAGTGATCTTTGAGTTCTGTCGAACTCTCAAACTCAAAAATTCATTGAATCTGTGATTGATAGACAATTCAATTGAAATTTTGTGGATTTCAGATGTGTTTCATCATCAGGAACATGCTTTAAACCATAATTAGCAGTGAAATTCATCAAATTCGAGATAATTTGTTGAATTTGTGTTCGAAAAAGTCACTATTTTTCGAACTGGAAATAATAATATTGATTGATTTGTTGTTGATATTGAAAGAAATTGATGTTAGAAGAATGATTATCGGTATAAAACATATCTAATTGGAAAGTTTCAATCCAATTCATCAACTTTTGAAGAATTTCAGAAGGATTAAGTTAGTTACATTCATATGAACATGATGAATGTGGTGCATTAGGGTTGAAGTTTGCTGAAAAATTGTCTAAGTGTTAGGCGTTTGACTACTGTTTAGTCGCTTTTACACTGTTTAGATGTTTTTAGTTCAGTCGTTTGACTACTGTTGGAGAGTAAAAGTCCAGACGCATCATCATTGTTTGAGACGTATCAGAATTGTTTTAGACGTTTGACAACTGTTGAGGCGCTTTACACTGTGTAGGCGCATCACAACTGTTCAGGCGTTTTACTATTGTTCAGACGCATCAATTTGGGCGTTTTGGAAAATTTTTCTAAGGCAGTCCCTTGGACGTTTCTCAACTTAGGCGCATCAACTGTTTGGGTGTTTGATTACTATTCAGGCGTATCACCCTTGACACTTAGATTTTTTTTTTAAAAAGGAAAATTTCTCAAAAACTTTTTTAGTTTTTTTATTAATTCAATAATCTAAGAAAAACAACAAAAATACAATAATGGTGAAATCAGAAGATTCTGAAAATAGAGTTCCAAAACTTAAAATTAGAGTTGATTTCAAAAATTGGTCTCTTAGGTTGAAACATCACTTGATACTGATCTTTGGAAATCAATAGAGAAAGGACCATACATTCCTATAATCACTGATGGACCTGACAGAGGGTTTGTATACACTAAAGATTCTCAAGAACCCTATCCTGAAGATGGTCTTCAAGGAGATGATTTGAGAAGAGTAAAGAATGATGTCAAAGCATATTCCTTGATGTGTAAAGGACTACCTCTGGAAGTTCTTGCAAGGCTTGATGGATATCAAACTGGATACACCATGTATGAAGCCTTAAAGACCATTTATGAAGGAGGCAAAGAGATTCAAAATCTCAAGAAACAAAAGTTGAAAAGGCAATTAGAATTGTTTCAACATTTGTCTGGAGAAACCATAAACCAGATGATGAATATTTGTTCAACTTACAACTAAGATGTCAACAGCTGGTATTAAGCCTGATCTTGAAAATCTAAATCTTAGACTACTCAATGTGTTACCCTTATCATGGAAACAAACAGTAACCTTACTAAAGCATAATGATAAGTTCCCTATGGATCTAGATCTACTTATTACCAAGATTGAGTCAGTAGAGATTGATGAAAGCTCAAGGAACAATGATAGAGCAGCATCAATGTCTTAGTATCAGTTTGTTGCTTCTCCAGCAAACACAGTTGAAAATGCATTCATGGCAAAAGTGAGAAATTTACAGAAGAAGAAGGAGATTTATTTGTTGGAGCAGATTTTTCACTGATTCATCATTTACTAGTGCTCCTGCTTACACAACACAATCTCATTCTCAATCTCCTCCTAAATCTCAGTCTCAAGCATCCAATGTTCAAACAGAGACTTCTTCATCTAACTCTGCTAAATCTAGCAAGTTAAAGATGTGATTAACATCCTATTAGAGGATGAAGAGTCTAAACTGCATTCACTGCATTTATGGCTAGCTTTCAAGCATATCAAGGTAGCCATTAACTCAATTAGATCTTGTTTTGCAGGATTTGTTTGAAATGGATCCTGAAGATGTTGAAGAGATGGACTTAACTGGAAGATGGTGATGATTGCTTACAGGACACAAAAACACTCATATGTCAATAGGAAGTACAAGCCAAGTGCTAACAAGACATTTCTCCAGAGAATGCAAAGCTCGAAGGAATAATGGAGGAAATGCTCAATCAAGTTCTAGCAATCAAAGGTTTCAACCAGCTCAGAAGACTTTTCAAAAGTCTTATCAAAGTCTTCCTATGCCTGAGCCTAAAGATGAAACAAAACCATCTGATGAAACCAAGAAAGCTTTAGTAGTCAGCATTGAAGATGGTTATGATTGAGTGCATATGCTGAACAGTTTACTATGATTTAACATCAAGTTTATCTCTTATTGCAGAAATTCAGGGAGAAGATTGGTCAGAAGATTAGTTAGAAATAATGATCCAAGGTGGAAGGTGAGAATGAAGAAGATGACTATGACTGGAGTGACAAATCGGATCCTAAGGAGGATACAGATGAAGTAGCTCTAATGGCACAGTCTGATCAACCTAAGGTTGACACTTCATCTTCAAAATCTGAAACCTTATCTCCAAAATTCCCTGAAATACCATCTGAAGTGAGAGAAAAACTCTGCACAAAATTATGCTATGAACATGTTGAATACTATAGAACATACTCATATAAAATCTGTGAGAAACTAAAACAAGAATAATCAATGCATAACAAATTAAAATCTGATCATAAAACAGCAGATCAAAAAATTATCTCTCTTCAAACTTCATGGAACAATACACTAAAAGAATTAGAAATTGTTTCTAAACAATTAGAAGAGACTATCAAAATCTTGAATAGGAAAAGATAGCACATGGTACTACTCAATTGGATCTTGCTAAAGTAGAAAGTTCAAAAATGATTGTGGAAAAATTGGGAAGTGAAAGAAAAGATAATCAGAAAGCAGGGTTAGGTTTCACTCACGAACCAATGCCAGAATCTATTACAAACACTTTACCAGAAAACTTCAATACACATGATCATTCTCCTGAGAATAAAGCTAAACTTAAAGCTTTTCAGGTCAAAAATAAGATTTCAGAAGAAGAAACGGAAAATGTACAAGTTTTTGTTGAAAATGATCAAGAAAATATTAAAAATGGTCATCCTATCAAGATAAATCTTATAAACCAAAACAAACAAAACAAAACACTTCTAATCAAATTAATTCTGTCTTAAAAGAAGTGAAATTTCAAAGAAAAGATAAACATAAACAACAAGTAGGAACATCAGAAGATTCAAACACTATTAATCTAAAACAAGTTCAATCTAAAAAGGAATCTTCTTCTGATGATGTTCAATCTGGAAGTAAACCAAGTTCTTCTAAGTCAAAGAATCAAAGAAGAAGACAAAAATCATCAAAAACAATATCTGAACAAAACAAAAGTTCAGAAAAGTTTATCAAAGCAACAAATCAGGCAACAAGATTTAAACCAATAAAATTTGTGTCAGCCAATTTGTTAAATATGAATTCTCTTCAAAACAACAAGGTGAATACTATGAACAAATTTCACTCTGATCTGAAATCAAGTTCAGATTCTAAGGCTTCCGCTATAGCAAAAAGATTTGTTCATAAGAAATTCAAGAAGGAAGTTCATGTTAAACAAATGAAAAACAATTTGGCACAAAATCAAAATGTGAAAAATGAAAAACAGCAGTATAACTATTTGACACCAAAATATAAAAATGAATCAAATACAGTGTCAATGTCAAAAGTTAACAAATAGTTGTTTATAACTCCACAAAAGTACTGCAAAATATGTGATATGAAAAATCACAATACTGCTGAGTGCTATTTCAACAAGTACTGTAACATATGTGACATGAGAAATCATTCTACATCAGATTGTTATTTTAACTGTACTTATTGTGATGAGAAGACTCACAATACTACAAATTGTTACTTTAGAAAAAGATCACCTAAAAGAGAATTTGCAAACTCAAATAGGAGCAAAGGTTATGATAACCCTCAATATATGAGAAATCAAACTGATGGATTTCAAAAATATCAATCAACCTTCTTTAGGTTTGAGATCTTTTCAAAAAAACAATTATGTGAGATATAAACAAAATGTGCAAGATCAATTCATGCCAAGATCTATAAGAATGGCTAATAAAAATGTTAGTCATCAATTCGTGTCAAAAATTGATCAATCAAATGGTATGAATGTTCTCAAAAATAACTCAAACAATTTCCAAACAAGATTGGTAAATTCATCAAGAATAAACATGATTTGAATAATCTTCATTAGAAACAATTTACCATTGTTGATAAATTTGGAAAACCCAAGACCATCTTGGCTTGGGGAGATATATCAACTTATTTTCTTGTTGTGCAGATACGCCCAAGAAGACCACTTAATACATGGTATGTGGATAGTGGTGTGTAGGCGGCATATGACAGGCAATCCTACATTGTTACAAGATTTTAAGTTAAAGGATGGAACACATGTCACCTTTGGTGGTGATGCAGGAGGAGAAATAACATGAGAAGGAACAGTATCAAATGGAATAATAAGCTTTGACAAAGTCAACTTTTGTTCACAGTTGAACTTTAATCTTTTAAGTGTATCCCAAATATGTGACAAATCATATTCTATTCTTTTTGATGATTCATTCTGTTATGTATTGAAGCCAGGTTTTTAGATAAGCAAAGATTGGGTAACTGTTACAGCTGAAAGGGATAAAGATGTATACAAACTGGATATGTCTCAAGTTGATCCTTCAACTGAAACAACTTTCCTAATTGCTAAAGCATCAAATGATGAAAGTCAGCTTTGGCATAGACGTCTCGGACATTCAAATTTCAAGAATATGAACAAGCTTGTATCAGGAAATCATGTCATCCGACTCCATCTAAGAAATTTGCAACGACTAATCACTGCTTAGCATGTTTAAAGGGAAAACAACAGAGCATCTTATAAGACCAAACTCATAAACTCAACTTCCAAACCTCTTCAAATGTTACAATGGATCTTTTTGACCAACAAATGTCAAGAGTATTGGACGAAAATCATATTTTTTAGTTATAATAATGACTATACAAGATTTTCATAGGTTTTCTTTTTGTATGCTAAATCTAAACGCCTGAATTACTGAAAGAATTTATCATTAAGTTGAAAATCAATAGAAAATAAAGTGAAAATAATAAGAAGTGATAATGGAACAAATTCAAAATGCTAACATTGAAATGTTTTGTGCTCAGAAAGGGATAGCTCATTAGTTCAGTGCACCCAGAACTCCTCAACAAAATGGAGTTGCTAAAAGGAAGAATAGAACATTGATTGAAGCTGCTCGTTCTATGTTAGCTAATGCAAAGATTCCTATACTTTTTGGATGAAGCTATATCAACTGCGTGTTTCGTTCAAAACATAATCTTAATTGTGAAAGATAAAATGAAAAATCCTTATGAGTTAATGTTTGGCAGGAAACCAAACATAAATTTTCTAAAATCATTTGGTTGTCCTATTATCATTCTTAATTCAGATGATCAATTAGGAAAATTTGATGCAAAATCTGATAATGGATTTTTCGTTGGATATTCATCTGTTTCAAAAGCCTATCGAGTGTACAACTCTAGGATGAATATAATTCTTGAAACATTCAACGTTAAATTTCTGGAAAATTCTTTTCCATCAATTTCAAATGGTCCTGCATGGTTATTTGATTTAGATTCATTATCAAATTCTCTTCAATCTAACTTGTTTAATAAATCAGATTGTCTTGATTCTACAGGTCAGAAGAAATCTAGAAGAGATCTTGGATCTTTCAGTGAGGATTCAGATTCTGACGACCCAGATGATTCTAGCTCAGACTACCCATTTTTATCATTTGTCAAGGACTCAACAATTCGATTCAATGAAAATAATAATGATAATTCAGCTTCAGATCATTCAGTTTCATTTGATCAGGAAGAATCACAACCAATTCCTAATGATGGTAATACTTTGTGCAACCTAGTCTGGCATATCATCCATTCTCGTGATGCAGTTGATACTGGTAACTTTGATTACTTTATTAACTCACCTACTCAAGTTCCAAACTTCAATCCATAATATTCTAATTTGTTACATCTGCTCTCCAACTTAAACCAAACAAATTTGGATGTTAATGTTCAATGTGATGAGATTCCAACATCTCGTATTCACAAGAATCATCCAATTTCTCAGATTATTGGTCAATTGAATGAGAGAACAACAAGGAGTAAATCAGAACAATCAAACTTGTGCTTATACTCTTGTTTTCTTTCTCAATTTGTTCCTAAAAATGTTACCGAACCATTAAAGGATAATGGTTAGATAGAAGCTATGCAAGAAGAATTACTTCAATTCCACAAACAAGAAGTGTGGAATTTAGTGGATTTACCTGAAGGAGAAAATGCCATAGGCACAAAATGGTTGTTTAGAAATAAGACCGATGATCGTGGTGTAGTAATAAGGAACAAAGCGAGACTTGTTGCACAAGGATACACACAGGAAAAAAGGATAAATTATGATGATGTTTGCACCAGTTGCAAGACTTGAATCCATTCGAGTTTTCCTGGCCTATGCTTCATTCATGAAATTTAAGGTGTATCAAATGGATGTAAAGGGTGCCTTTTTATATGGTCCTATCACTGACGATGTTTTGTGAAGCAACCTCCGGGCTTTGAGGATGCAGAATTTCCACATCGAGTGTATAAGCTGAGTAAAGCTTTATATGGACTTCATCAAGCCCCTAGAATTTGGTATGAGACATTATCACAACACTTAATCCAACATGGATACACAAGAGGGAAAATTGATCCAACTTTATTCATAAAGAAGGATAATGATGATCTCTTTTGTGTACAAGTGTACATTGATGATATCATATTTGGTTCTACAAGTCCAAAATTGTGAAATGAATTTGAAGAAATCATGAAATCGGTTCCAAATAAGCTCTATAGGAGAGATTAATTTCTTTCTTGGACTTCAAGTCAAGCAAACTGACGATAGAATTTTTATCAATCAAGAGAAGTTTGTTGACAAACGCTTGAAGAAATTTAAGTTACAAGACTGTCAGTCCATACGAACTCCAGCAGATGTTAACACCAAGATTGAACCAGATCCAAAGGAAAATCTATTGACCAAACGTTATACAGATCAATGATTGGTTCTTTGATGTATCTTACTGCATCTAGACCAAACATTATGTATGTTGTTTGTGTTTGTGCCAGGTATCAATCAGACCCGAAAGAATCACATTTAATTGCTGTCAAAAAAATATTCAGGTATCTCAAAGGTAAACCAGCTTTAGGGCTTTGGTATCCTTACGAGGGTAACATTGAATTACATGGATATACAGATAGTGTTTATGGGTGTTGTTGTCAAGATAGAAAATCTACTTCAGGTGGATGTCAATTTCTCGGTCCCCGATTAGTCTCATGTCAATGTAAGAAACATAAATGTCTTTGTTTCAACTACAGAAGCTGAGTACATTGCTACATCAGCAGGATGTTCTCAAATCCTCTGGTTGCAAAATCAACTACTAGATTATGGGTTCAATTTTCTTAACACCTATTTATATTGATAACACTGCAGCTATGTTCATTACAAGTAATCCTGTTCAACATTCAAAAACAAAACATATCGAAATTCGATATCATTTTCTCAGAGATAACTCTGAAAAAGGGTTGATCATATTGATTCAAATTGCAACAGATTAGTTGCTGTCAAAAAAAATTCAGGTATCTCAAAGGTAAACCAGCTTTAGGGCTTTGGTATCCTTACGAGGGTAACATTGAATTACATGGATATACAGATAGTGTTTATGGTGGTTGTTGTCAAGATAGAAAATCTACTTCAGGTGAATGTCAATTTCTCGGTCCCCGATTAGTCTCATGTCAATGTAAGAAACAATAAATGTCTTTGTTTCAACTACAGAAGCTGAGTACATTGCTACATCAGCAGGATGTTCTCAAATCCTCTGGTTGCAAAATCAACTACTAGATTATGGGTTCAATTTTCTTAAACACCTATTTATATTGATAACACTGCAGCTATGTTCATTACAAGTAATCCTGTTCAACATTCAAAAACAAAACATATCGAAATTCGATATCATTTTCTCAGAGATAACTCTGAAAAAGGGTTGATCATATTGATTCAAATTGCAACAGAAAAACGTTGGCAGATCTATTTACTAAAGCCTTCCTACCAGGATGGTTTGAGTATTTAGTAGAATCAATTGGTCTTATTAATCATATTGAACCCTTTAAATCAAATGATCATCATAAGTGATCCTCTCAATGTTAATTGCCTGTTTTTATTTTGTGTGTATGTGTGTTTTTTTGTCATAGAAAAACCAAATACAAAAGTATAAATCAAAACTCCAAAAATAGAGTCTTTTTCTATTGTCAGTTTATTTTTAGAAAAGAATATGTTTGTGCAATATGTGAGAAATGATAGTACATTAGTGAGATCAGTTGCATATTACACTCATTAATAAAGTCTGACATGATCAGATATGATGTGTAGTCACTATCATGCTATTATACTGAAAAAGTAAATTCTTGTGATTACACTAAATATGTATTCATCTGCATACTTTTGAGATGTTTTGGCTTATCAGATTGACTGTTTGTAAGTAACACCACTCACACCTCATGGTGATGTAATTAATCATGAGATCTGTTACAAGCATCATTTCACTTCTTTGTTATGAGTCATCATAGACTTGAAGTGCTGAGATATCCTTTGTTGTAAGTCATTACAGACCTGGATATTCTCTTGGATGCAAAAGATGCCAATGTGCACAATCTATTCAAATAGATAGTTAGAGCTGATCAAATGGTTATCCATGATCATTCTCTATTCATTTAAGTAACATGAGCTCTGATTACACATATGTTTCAGGTAATAAGTTGAGTATGTGTTCTTGCTTGCATGTCTTGATGATAGTTGAGCTCTCTACATATAACCTAATAAATCCAAGAATTGAAAAAGTAAGTGAGCTGATATTTTGTCACAAACACTCATTGTCTGTCCTTAGATCTTGTGTCTTCTTTGCTGTGATATCACTGACCTGGAACACACTTGATCAGGATTTATTCATCGTCTATAACTATCCATAATTTTTTTTATTTTAATGTGCTGATCTTCATTGATATGATCTCACTGCAGACATTAATTCTTGTTGATATTAGATTTTGATTCTGCTTTCATTTTGATTTTATGCATGTTTTCTGTGTGTGAAGGCAATGTCACAATGAGTTGTGTGATCTTATTATGTTACCTTAGGAAACTTATAAATTGTTTCAGGTTAAAAGTTTAGGGGGAGTAATAAATGGAAGAGTTTTTCTTAGAAAATCAAAATAAAAGAAAGTTGAATTGAAAGGATGATTCTATATGTTCAAAGTATATATGAGTGTGATCATGAAACTTTTGAAAATGATAATATGAACCTATATAAAATTGCAAGTGGAAATGCTTCTCTCAAAGTTGAGAAATAGAAATTTGATTATGTTTTAGAGACTAAAATGAAGGCAAAGAGAAATTTTCAAAAGTTAAACAACAAGTTAAGAATTAAAAAAATTTGTTGAAAAAATAAATTTGAGTGTGCAAAATGTAAAAAGTTCAAATTTTAAGGGCTAAAATGTAAATTTTGGGAAATTCAAAATTATGCCTATCATGTTTAAATATTAGTATGAAATATTACTAATGTGTTTGAACAGTGTGCGGGTGAAGAAATTTGAAAAACACAAGTGTGAGACTCATGAAAGTCAACTCATGCGCCTAAATAGTGTTCATACGTCTAAATAGGAGCATGATGAACTTTCAGGAATTTTATACAAGTGTTTGGGCATTTTTCATATTCCCATGCGTCTAAACAGTTGCAATAAGTCCATGAGTTTAACCAAGTGTTTGGGCGTTTCACTCAAACCCATACGCCTAAACAATGATTGAGTTTGATTTTAACCTAGTGTTAGACATTTAGAACTTCAGACGGCTGAACAGTGCAAATGCGGCTGAACAGTGCAAATGCGGCTGAACAGTGCAAATGCTGTTGAACAGTGCAAAAGCGCCTAAACAGTGCTTATGCATCTGAACCGTTCTCATGCGTCTGAGTCCATACGACCAAAAGTGTTCATACGTCTCATTATTTTGTGAATTTTAGGGTTTCATACGCACAAACAGTGCTCATACGTCTAAAATTTCACTTAATATATATTGAACACTTACACTTGTTTTTTCATTCACACTCAAAATTCTCTGAAAAACAAAAAAATTATCTGAACTATCGACTCTCGGTCTTCATCAATCTAGTAGATTATCAGTGATTGAAGCAAATCCTTGTTGATTGTTAGATAGTATTGAGTTCATAAACGTAAGTTTGTGATTCAAATCAGTAGATTTTGGTTAAAACATGATGATTGACATAGGCGTTTGACTGCTATTCGGGCGTTCGAACACTATAACATTCAAAGTTTAACTAATCAAATCTTAACCATATCTAAAATTGATTTTGGATTGTTGATGTATCAAATTTCGATCAATTTGACATTTTGTTTGTGGACTGTAATTGAGAATGATTTTGATAAGAGATTGCACAGTCGGTTCTTCGAAGGAAGAAGAAGATGATGAACAGACAAATTCAATTTTTGAATAAAAATAAAAATAAAATTTTTTAAATAAAAAGTAGAAAAACTCTGAATTCAAATAATTAATTGATAAAATGATGAATTCAAAATGAATAAATTTAAGAATTTCACAAATTTAAATTCATAATTCAAAAGTCAAAATCATAAAATTGAATTCAAAGTGCAATTTATATGAAAAATGAAAGTCATTATCAAAATTTAATGTTCTAATATTCTTTATCTCTATATTTTTGCAGATGGAGCTTTGAAATTTGAGCCTAAACATAATGTTGCTGCATTTCTGGATGAGGAAAATAGAGAAGCAATTGGATATGAAGAAATGATAAGATATATGTTAAGATCAAAATATGTCTATGCTAGTGTGCAAGACCAATGATTAATGCAAGATTGATCAAGAAATTCTGGAGAACTGCTGAAATAGAAAGAGATGAAGAAGGAAATAAAGTTGTAAGAGCTTTCATTACATCTGATAGAATGCTTGAAGTCTCTGAACAAGCAATCAGAATAGCTTTTAAACTTGGAGAAAATGACCTAGAAGATTTATCTGAGTATACTTTTAATGAATGTAGAGATGTTTTTCTACAAATGGGTCATCCTGATCACTTTCCAAAGAAACAATTCTTTAGAGCTAGAGTGTACAAACACTGGAAACTTCCGTGTTATATTTTTCAACATTGCATGTCCAAACGAAGTGCAGGTTGGGATTCATTCCCAGTGGACATTGCATCTCCAATTATTGCTTTAGCCACTAACAAAAGGTTCAACATGGTTAAATGGATAATGAATGGATTTATTTTCAATCTTGAAAGAGGAAAGAGAAATAAATACTTAATGTATCCTAGATTTCTCCAAATGCTTAATAATGAAGAAAATCCAGACTTATATGTTAAAGGGGTTGAAGGTGATAAACTACAATTGGAGCACATGTCTGAATCCGTTTATAAAAGACTGGCTATGATCATTGGTGCTCAAAACATTCCTTTATTTGAGAACATAAGGAATGTATCTATGGATGAAGTAGACATCAATCAACCACATTATCATTTATTTGAAGATGAACCAATAGATCCAAATGATCTTATTAAGGATGTTATGGATGATATGATTGATGATGATGATGAAGAAAATGATGATGAAGATTCTGAAAGCTCATCAACTGATGATGATGATGATAATAATGATGATGATGGCAATGATGGTGCATCTGAAGCACAGCAAAAAGCTACAGATGAAAAGAATGATGAATGTAATGTCAATGAAACTCAGAACTTAACTGAAGAAGCTACTGATGTTGATATTCATGATGATTCTGTTCATGATGTTCAAGAAGATGAACCATTGCTTAGAAAGAAGATTCACAAATCAAACCTTTGATTTTGATTTCATGAATGATATGCTATATGAACCAGTGTTTCAAACTGAAGTGAATAAAGAAGTTGATGAAATTCCAGTAAGTATAACACACAATGTGTCTATACAAACTGAGGAGACAATTGATATAGATGAGTTGGAAATTTTGAAAGAAGAAATTGTGAATAAAGAGAAAGAGATTGAAGAATTAAAGGTTGAAAATGATAAACTAAAAGAGATGAACATATCTCTTGAGAAGGAAATTCAGAAGTTAAATGATGAGAATTCTAAGTTGAAAGAAGAAAGTTTGCTGAAAGATGAAAAGATTGTGAGTTATGCAAAAGATAAAGAAGATGTTATAAAAAATTTTGAAGTTATGATAAAGGATATGATATTCCTGAAGAGAAATTCAAGAAATTATCTAATGAAAATGAAAAATGAAAGAGGAGTTAATAAAAGTAAAGAACCTCAAAGCCTATTTCACCAGATCCAATGATCAGTTATGAAATGAATATTGTTGAAGAGAATCCTGAGAAGATTAAAGGAAATTGTTGATATTGCAGATGCAAGTTTAACTGAGTCAGCTTCAAAGCTCAAAGAATAGAAGAAAATGTTGAAGAGCAAAACACTCAAGAACAAATTGAAGCTTTAGTAGACATTGAAGAAGTTTACAATGATAACTGGTATGATGAAGTTCTGGATGAAGAAGACATAGATGAAGCACAGTTTGTATCAAATTTCTCTTCACAAGAAACAATTTAAATTCAAGAAGAAATTCCACAAGACTTTGAAGACAGATATAACTATCTTGTGAAGATGAAATACAACAAAGTATTTTTGGACGGACTGACTGTTAATCAGATTAATGATGAATATGAGAAATGTATTGCTGTAGAGTCAGTTGCTCCAATTGATCCAAATGAAATTGTGATAGAACATGGAGAATGGAATAAAGCAAAAGAAAGTATTAATGTAGAAGAATTATCAAGCTCTGAGCTGCACCATCCAGATCCTGATAATATGAGTATTCTAGCATTAAGATCATGGTTGCAAGCTAGAAATTATCCATGGAGAAAATTGAAAAGATTACAATCTGTATCTTTAAGGAATCTTGTCAAAATCTTTCAAGAAACTGAAAACAATCGAAGAAGATGATTATTCTTGATACAGATAATCCTCAATATCTTGAAATCACCAAAAGAACAGAGTGCTGAAACCTCAAAATTAAACAAATGGCAAGAAATTTGATGCTTATGATAATAGAAAGATCTGATTAAAATGTTTTCAGGTACTGAAAGGCAAGCATACAAAGCCTAATCTGAACAAATACAGATTTTTGATAATGCCAGATCGACAGGTGACTTGGTAAGGAATGTATTACAGAAAGGACAATCAGTTGCTGAGTTGCTAAATGCTATGATTGCTCCTAATTTCACAAATCAAGTCAAGATAATAGCATGGAAGTATGATGAGATTTTTGATGCATTTTTTATTAAAAGAGTAAATGCATTTTGTGATGTCTATCATTTTAACTCTAGCATCATTAAACTTCCAGTGCAAGATCTGAAAGAGTTAAACAGATTACCTCTGATCAATCCAACTGATTCTAAACGGGATAAGATGATGGTAGAATTACTGAGAAAAGGAATGGATAGATCAAGTAATTTTCTTCAAATAGATGTGATCAAGAAGATAAAGAGTACTTTGCTACTTTAAAAAGAACAAAAGCTCAGGGATTACAATCTAAAGAAGAACACTTCATGATTGAATTTTATGATAAGTACTTTGAAAAAGTAACAACTCCTAGTTTGAAAGTGATTGATGGCAACCAAAGTCAAAACCAATTCTCAGATGGTTTTATAACACTAAGACTTTTGAGCTTAAATTGGTCTGAAATCTCAAACAATAGGATGAGGACATGATTACACTTTTTGATGCTTTTGAACTAAAACTTTTGCATCCAAGTTATATATCTTTTCTATCTATGCAAAAGTTTGAGAAAGAATCTCCAGAAGTTGCAGAGCAAGACAAGAAGTACTTCCTTTCCATAATCAATGTGATGAATGCTGCTATGGAAAGAATTTCTTTAAGGAAAGCTCTTGCTTATGCAAACATTGTGAAGAAAGATATCAAAGATATTGAATTTATGAGAATTTCAAGGAAAGGTGTTTTAGAAATATACTCAAAGGAAAGTCAAAATCCTATTAAGTTATATGCTAATATTGATATCACCTGTTTATCAAAAGATACATTGGAAAGAATGAACAAGATGGAGATAAAGACAAATGAAGCTAATCCAGAACAAGGCATTCTTGCTAGCAAATTTAAGTCTGCTATTGCTAATGCTTTGAAAGAACAAGAGATGTATCAAAAGAAGCCAATGTTCAAGATCAAGGAAGAACCTGAAGACTTCTTTAAAAGCTGAAGATAGAAGATGAAAGCTAAAGGATAAAGCTGAAGGAAAGCTAACAAGAAAACAAGATTGAAGATTTTGAAGATTAAAGACCATGTAAATCTTAGGAGGGTATTGTAAGTTCTCTAGAAAGATTAACATGTTGTCTTTATGTGTCTTTTTACTATTTGTAATAGTATAGGGACTAGTTTTGTAATTTTGTTAGTTCCTTTTGTCTCATTATAAATAGCTTAGATTGTTTCAGTTAGTAAGAGAGACGAAAACTGCTTACTCACTTTGTAATTGTCTTTGCTTGATATAAATGAAACTATGAATTTTTTTTGATATCATGCTTGATTTGATTACTTTGTTTGTATTTCTTTGAATTGGGTTCATAGATCATCACAGATTGATACATTTGATCCTATCACTAAACATTGTTACTTGTCTCCCTAAACAATTGAAAAGAGAAAAGGCTGAGAAATAGAGTAGACGAACAGCTCATTATGTGGAGCAACCAGTGGCAATCATCAATCGAAAAGAAAAAAGGCTGAGAAATAAAGTGTGTCCTCTTGTGCGTGTATAGTGAAAGCACAGGAAGGAATCCGAGTCAACGTGGGAGACTGAGGAAGGAATGAGATAACATTACCCACGTTTGTTCGAGTAATAACAGGTTTCGAGGACAAAACCTATTTAAGGGGGTGGACTTGTAACGCCCGGTTATTTATTTATTTCGAAGCCGACGAAAGAAAAAAAATAAAGTCCAAAGTCGAGGGACCAAACTCGCCAACGAGAGAAAGTTGGGTGAATGGGAGTATTTAAGGGAGAGGGCAACCCTACCCTCTCCCCACACCCATCAAAAATTAGCCAAGAAGAGAAAAGAGAGAAAAAGGGAGAATAGTTGGTTCGAGTTGGTTCAAGTGAGCAAAATCATTGAGAAGCGGGTCAAATCGAAGCTTTTCTCATTGTGGTCATTTGTGTGAGTTCTAGGACCCCTTTTTACATGTTTTTGAATGATTTGGGGCTCGAACACATCTTAAAATCGGATTTTTGAGTGTGTGTGTGTGTGTGTTGTTTGACCCGTTTGTGTTTGTGTATGTGTGTATGATCTATTTGGGTCTTGCTTTTGAGCTGTGTGTGCTTGAATGGTGTTGTGGTATGCATTCCTAAGGTTTAGGATGGTTGATTTGGGCTTAGAATGGGTTTAGATGAGCATGGAGGTCGAAAATGGCAGATTAGGTTCGGAATGAACTGCATTCTGCACCAGCTAGGGCTAGGCGACCGAATGGAGGCCATATGGCCGATTGGGGTGCGATTCAGATTCATTCGCACGACTGGGGTTCATTCGCATGAATGAGGATTCATTCATGCGATTGAGGGCCAGTCGCATGGGAGTCATAAGACTGTGGGCCCATTCGGATAAGTGCTCATCTGCATTAGTTTCATTTCGCATGAGGTCTATTCGCATTAGGTCCATTCGCACGATTGGGTGTTCATTCGCATGGGTGTTCATCCGCATTGGTCCATTCGCATGATGTTCAGTTGCATGGAGTTCAGGCGACTGAAGGGTGTCCATACGCCCAAATAGGGTTGTTGCACCCAAGGAGAAGCGTAGTTTACTTCTGACTTTCGAGGAAAAGTGCAGATGTAAGCATTGACGTGGAAGTTCTCGTAAGTTCATGTAAGGTGACTTTCGAGGTCTTAGAGGTTATGTTGGGCATGATGATGATGTTTCATGTTTATGCATGATGCCTGTTATGTATGTTTGATATTGCCCTGTATGATGTTGATGACTGTGCATGTTATGTTCCTTGTTATGACGTATGTTTATCTTTCTCGTGGCTTTGCGTTGAATGTTAATGAATGAAATGAAAGTGTTATGTAATGTAAAGTGGAAGATAATGAAAAGTGGAACATGATGAATGCATGCATTTATGAATGAAAAAAGTAATGAAAGTCTTGCAAGCAATAGATATCAGGACATGCCAATTATAAGGTGTTAGAACGGTGTGTGGGTTTGCTACCCCGGGAGGATGCACATCGGGGTCTTTCTTTATGATCGACCATTTGTATAGAACCTCTACCACTTACCCCTGGTACTGCGGCACCATGTTTAGCTGTCTATTTATAGACTTCAGCCCAGTAGCCATATAGTTTGGGGTGTAGCACATGGTATTGGTACGGAAGATATCAAATATGCAAGAAAATATGTAAAGATGAATGAACGAATGAAGAAGATAATAACTATTATCTATGTGTACGTACGATGTATGATCGTATGAAAGAAATGAACGGTTTTAACGAAAGAAAAGTATGTTTATTATAAAAACTACTCTCACTCAGCAACGTTGACTTTTTATGTTGATGGGTTTGTTAGAACACAAGAAAACAAGTTTAACCTTTTAAACTTTCTGAAAACGCAGCGGAAGATAGACATTATAACATGTTTATAATCTGAAATTTTGTGTTCTTAATGATGTTTTAAGATAGAAAAACAAACCCAAATCAAAAGGATCGTTAATATGTGAATGAACAAGCTATGAACATATGTTAAACTACATAAAATCACAGCCACAATGAGCTGTGATTACTACCTCTTTGTCCAGCTGAAAATCGACCAAAATAGGATGATAAGATGCTAGAAATCGGCCAAGGCTCCAGGAAGGACCCCTCAAGTTAGTATACCCCAAGCCTCCTTGCAACACCTCTTCTTGCTAGGCAGATGACACCAAAACACACCACAAACCCTCTTCTTGCTGCTGGCCGAAAATTTAGAGAGAAAAGTGGGAGGTTTTTGTCTATTGCATTTGAAGAGAGAAGTAAGAGATCAAAGGGACAAGACTTAATAATGTGTGATGTGTTCAAAGAAAAGGTCCAATGACAATCAAGGAGGGGGGGCGAAATTTTTGAAACCAAAAGGGTTTCCCCCTTTTAATTTGAACACATACACATGTTAAAATGTCTTGTAACTAGACATACAATTTACCATTTAATTGTATGTACAAGTTATATAACTTATACAATTGATCATTTATCTTTATTAGTTATATTCTCTCATTATTATTTGGTGTCATCTAACCAATTTAAATAACACATCAAATAATATTATTGAACAAAATATCCTAATAAGTTGTTCCCTCTCATATGCAACTTATTTAGAAACCCATTTTCTAAATTGGTGTAAATATTTAATTGCATGATCATATCATCAATTAAATATTAATGGTGTTTGCTAAGCTTGTTATTGGGTATAACCCGACTTGGATCATTACGTACTAACCACATCAATATTCTAAGTGTCTTGGGCACTCAGAATCCTACAATCTCCCACTTGCCCAGATTCATAGAAGATTGATGCAAGCAGTAAATACCGCCTAACAACGGTTTACTACCCTTAATACGCATGTCTTATAGCCATTCAATAAAATCATCCCTTTCAAGTACCCTACTTGAAATGATTTAGGTGAATCAGTCATCTATCCTTTTGTTACAGATGTCATGTTAATCCAAGGACACAGAATGATCATTCCTTGTTGATTTAACTTAATCAGGCCTTAGACATCTAACTCTCAACGAATAAGAGGAACAAATTCCATCTCGACTACATACGTTTTCTCACAAACACCTCATGTCATACCTGAACATACCCTTATGTGCTGTCCACTATTTCAGGACAGTGAAGAAAAGCTCAAGGTATAATACTTGGTGAATATCAAAACCCAATATGTATCTCAGGTCGGAGGATACCAAATGATATTCGCCTTTACTCAAATTTACTTATGATCATCAATAAGATTCCATGTAGTAAATTTGAGATGTGGGTTAGTCCAATATTTGCATCCCATAAATATCTATGAACCTTGGTAGCAACCCATTGCTCTATATTCATCCTTATGAATATCAACCAATCCAAGTTCATAATAATCTTACTCTCACACTTGTTCCCACAAGTATGAACGACTACGAACATTTAGAGTAAACAATTTACTCATGGATTAAACATGCTAAATTGGAACATTAATTGAAACATTATAACCAAATAATTTTATTCAAATAATAAAGAGTTCCACATATCCAAATACAATTTACAGATCAAATCCAATCACTAGAATATCGAAGTCCCATGGCACAGTATGACCTTCATGCTTTGCCTTTTCAAGGAGCTTCGTGAGAGGATACGCTATGTTTTGATCCGTGTGAACTTTGCGAATTCATATCTTTCCCTTTTCAACTTCATCCCGTATGTAGTTGAATCTCCGCTCAATGTGCCTAGTCTTTTGATGAGCACGAGGTTCCTTGATTTGAGTAATCGCACCCTCGTTATCACAAAAGATCTCTAGGGAGTCCTGAATGGAAGGACAACCCCTAGATCGGCAATGAATTTCTTCAACCATGCAGCTTCTTGAGCTGCCAATGAGGCGGCGACGTATTCTGATTTGTAGTTGATAGAGCCACCACATCCTGCTTGGAGCTCTTCCAAGAGACCGCTCCTCCATTCAGAATGAAATATATCCCGATTGTGACCGAGAATCATCACGATCGGTTTGGAAACTCGCATCCGTGTAACCTTTTACAACGAGTTCCTCATCACCAGATCCCTAGATTAGGAACATATCCCTTTTCCTCCTTAGGTACTTAAGTATGTTCTTAACAGCCATCCAATGACTGTTTCCAGGATTTTGCTGGTAACGGCTTGTCATGCTTAAGTGCATGACACGTCCGGTCGAGTGCATATCATCGCATACATGATGGATCCAATAGCAGATGCGTATGGGATTGCCTTCATTTTATCTTGCTCATCCTTTGAGCTTGGACATTGAGTCGTACTCAATTCGTTCCTCTTTGAATAGGTACGGTACCTTTCTTAAAGTTCTCCATCTTGAACCTTTTCAAGATTTTATCATATACGCACTTTGATTAAACCAATCAACCGCCTTGATCTATCCCTATAGATCTTTATTCCCAAATATAGGCGGCTTCTCGAAGATCCTTAATCGAAAAACAACTTCCAAGCCAGGTTTTTACACCTTCCAAGGTTGGAATGTCATTTCCAAATAGTAGTATGTCATCAACATACAATACTAGGAAGTTATTGTGCTCCCACTAGCCTTCTTATACACACAGCCTCATCAGCATTTTTGATGAAGCCAAATTTCTTTACCTCCTTATCAAAACGATGATTCCAGCTTCTAGATGCTTGTTTCAATCCATAGATTGATTTCTTTAATTTGCATACTTTATTAGGATGTTTTGGATCGACAAAACCTTCAGGCTGAACCATATAGACATCTTCCTCAAGATATCCATTTAGGAAGCCGTTTTGACATCCATTTGCCAAATCTCATAATATAATACAGCTATGGCAAACAATCCTTATAGACTTTAGCATCGCAACAGGTGAGAAGGTTTCATCATAATCAACCCCTTGAGTTTGAGTGAAACCCTTTGCTACAAGTCTAGCTTTATAAGTATCCAAGTTTCCATGCATATCGGTTTTCTTCTTGAAACCCACTTACTTCCAACTACTTTGGAATTAAGAGGTGGTACAACACAGTTCCAAACTTGATTGTCATACATGGATTGCATCTCAACGTTCATGGCCTCAAGCCATTTTTCACAATCCAAATTGGACATTGCATCATGGTATGTGGTTGGTTCATCTGAATTTACCACATAGCATCCATCGATGAAAAATCCGTATCTTTCAGGTGGATTACTATTTCTACCACTTCTGCGAATGTTTTGTGTGTATTGATCAACCATTTGATCATCTTCAACATCCTCATGTTGAGTGCTAGTTTCAACCAAACGTGCATCGGGTTGTGGTTCTTGATCTTCCTCAAGATCCACTGTTCTACTGCTAGCTCCTTCCATAAGGAACTTTGCTTCTAAGAACTCACCCTTTCTGGCAACAAACACCTTTTGTTCTAGTGAATCATAGAAATAATATCCCATAGAATCTCTAGGATATCCAACAAAGATACACTTGGTGGATCGGACTTCTAATTTGTTTGGGGTGGGAGTCTTAACATAAGCTTCACAACCCCAGACCCTTAAGTATGATAGGGATGGAACTCTTCCATGCCATATCTCAAAAGGTGTCCTTTCCACCTTTTTGGTTGGGGCCATATTTAAAATACGGGCCGCGGAGAGCAAAGCGAAACCCCAAAATGATAGAGGTAATGTGCTTCTAGCCATCATAGATCGGACCATATCCAATAAGGTTTGATTCCTCCTCTCAGACACACCATTATGTTGTGGTGTTACAGGTGGAGTGAGTTGTGAGACAATCCCACAACTCCTAAGATGATCTTGAAAAGCATCACTTAGGTATTCACCTCCTTTATCGGTACAGAGAACTTTAATTGACTTGTTGAGTTGATTTTCTACTTCATTCTTGAAGATTTTGAACATTTCAAAAGCTTCATCTTTGTGCCTTAATAAGTACACATACCCATAGCGACTATAATCGTCGGTAAAGGTAATGAAGTATCTTTCACCATTCCTAGTCATTGGCTTAAAAGGACCACATACATCCGAATGTATGATTCCTAATAAATCTTTTTCCCTTTCGTTAGTCCCACTAAAGGGTGCCTTAGTCATTTTACCTTGTAAACAAGATTCACATACATCAAATGTATCACATTCATTTGTTTTTAAAAGACCATTCTTTTGAAGTATTTGTATACGTTTCTTGTTTATATGACCAAGACGACAATGCCAAAGATAGGTATCATTCAAGTCCAACTTGAGTTTCTTGGTGTTAGTTTGGTACAATGAACTATTTAAAGCGTTTTCATGAACCAATTCAAAAATACCATTAATGGGAATTGCTTTAAAATAGAACATATCATTTAAAGAAACATGAATATCATTTTCAACAAAAGATAATACATAATCATAATGTCTTAATTGGGATACAGAAATAATGTTCCTAGTCAAACTAGGAGCATACAAAATATTCTTCAAAATAACATCCAAGCCACTTGGAAGTTTTAGGATGTAGTCCCCACAAGCTTCAACTTGGACTTTGGTTCCATTGCCCATGAAGAGACTAACATCCCCTTGATTGAAGTCCCTACTTCTTGTGAACCCCTGCAACAAATTGCAAATATGAGTTCCACATCCGGTATCCAATACCCATGTGTTAGAAGATGTAACATTAAGATCAATATGAATCATGTATATTGTACCTGAGGTCTGCCCGACATCCCTCTTGGCTTTCAACTCTTGGAGATGGACAGGACAATTCCTTGCCCAATGTCCAATCTCCCCACACTTGAAGCATGGGTCATTGGTAGCAACCTTTTGCTTCTTCTCCTGTGGTTTGGGTGGTACCCTTACCACCCCTTTCCCCTTTCCCAAGACGGGTCCCTTACCCTTGGCAACCTTTGCCTTGGGTGCGGGATAAGGCCTTTTCTTGTTCCCACCTTCATTGATGGCGAGAATGGGTAAAACCCTTTTACCCATGTCCGCCTCAGCCGTTTTGAGCATTGAGTGAAGCTCACCAATGCTCTTGTCCCAAGCATTCATGTTGTAGTTCAACACAAATGTCTCGAACTTCTTGGTAAGGCCATTAACGATCAAATCCGTGGCCAATTCCTTCGAGACGGGACAATTAAGCCTCTCGAGGCGGTCAATATGGCTTTTCATCTTAAGAACATAAGATGAAACAGATTGGTTGTCGTCCATACGACATGCATGGAGTGCTCCAACTGTTTCGAAGCGCTCAACCCTTGCTTGCTGTTGGAATGTTTCCTTCAGCTGGGTTATCATGTCATAAGCTCCGTGATGTTCATACTCCTTTTGGTGATCCGGAGTCATGCTCGCTAGCATGAGAGAAGACACTTGGACGGAGTCCTCAGTGTACTTCAACCAATCGTTGAAGGCCTCCTGATCATCCTCAGTAGGTTGATCGGGGATAGGGTCGTCTAAAACATATGATTGTTTCTCTTTCTTGAGAATGATTCTCAAGTTTCGATACCAATCAATAAAGTTGTTATGATTTAGACGTTCCTTTTGGAGGATCGCACGTAATGATTGGTTGGACGCGGATGAGTTATCGTGATTTTCATTGTTGGTGGCCATCTACAAAATTTAACAAAGGTCTATTTAGTATTTTTGATATTGCTATTTTTAATAATTAACGCCTTTTAAGGTCATTTTTATATTAAAATCTAGAACCCAACATTACATTTTAATTGTGGTTAGGTGACATTTATCCCACGATTTAAATTAATAAGGTGGTCAACGATTGACGGTTGCAACCATTTGCAACTTCTAGAGGCATGGGATCGACTTAAAACATCATATGCAAAGTCGGCATGTTAATCCCATCAACACCATTTGGAAACCATATTTAGGTGATCCATTTAACATGGTTTGCAAATCAAGTTATCCTACTTGCCCACACGTGTGAGTTTACCCACATAAGTGGTAGGTGACCTTTATCCACCAATGTGGTATCCCCACCTTAAATCACAAGTTCCCTCTAAATGGTTAGGTGACCTTTATCCCATTTAGAGTTTCCAAATGACTCAAGAGTTGTGCAAAAGGACAGTGTTAAACTTGTTTGTCAAAAGTTTAGAGATTACTTAATTCTAGTTTTAGAAAACTCTATGTACTTGTATTTGCATGCTTTCAAATACAAGATACCCTATGGTTCTCTTTTAATAAAACTTCTTTTATTTTGAAATCATTAATCCTTTTAATAACCTTTTATTAGTCACTTAATGATTAGGAACTAGAAAATTCAGCTTGTTATGATAGTTTATTTAGATTGTTAAGCTATCCATATATCAAACAATCAACATAAAATGAATAATCAAACAAGCATATTTCATACAACCACATGTGCATAACCATAGCCACTAAGTTGACTACACTTGTTTGCCATCACAAGTGTTGTCATAAGGTCTTTCCTAAGGGTTTACAATGACACATCATATGTGTCCATGAACTCCCACTTGATTCCACATCCAAATGCTTCAAGTGTACATGTCTTTGATGTCCATCTTTGGGTCTTGATCTTGTGCATCTTCCTTTTACAAATTTGTATCCTAATACATTTTTCTAATAAAAGAAATGCACCTATTCTATTTATTACATAACCAAATGAATAAATAAATACAACCCAAATGATAAACATAAATATTACAACCCAATTGAATGAATAAAACCAACCATTCCAATCATCCAAATCAAAAGGCCAAAAGCTAGGTTATGCACACTAACATCTATTGATCATATCATCCAAACATATAATGAAACCCCACTTAAAACCACCAAATTTCAGCCAACATAAACTGAAATTTTGGTTTTAAACATTGTCCAAACAATCAACATTTCATAATATATATCTTTCAAGATCTAATCACTAGCATGTGTGATATGACCTTGAAAGTTTGGGGAATCATTCATACAAAATATAGCAGCCCAAAATCAGCCATAAAAGGTAGATAATACTTCTTTAAAACCAATTTTAAAGACTATGAACAAGCAAGTTATCCACATAACCGGCTCTTGATGCCATTGATGGGTTTGTTAGAACACAAGAAAACAAGTTTAACCTTTTAAACTTTCTGAAAAACGCAGCGGAAGATAGACATTATAACATGTTTATAATCTAAAAATTTTGTGTTCTTAATGATGTTTTAAGATGGAAAAACAAACCCAAATCAAAAGGATCATTAATATGTGAATGAACAAGCTATGAACATATGTTAAACTACATAAAATCACAGCCACAATGAGCTGTGATTACTACCTCTTTGTCCAGCTGAAAATCGACCAAAATAGGATGATAAGATGCTAGAAAATCGGCCAAGGCTCCAAGGAAGGACCCCTCAAGCTAGTATACCCCAAGCCTCCTTGAAAACACCTCTTCTTGCTAGGGAGATGACACCAAAACAACCACAAAACCCTCTTCTTGCTGCTGGCTGAAAATTTAAAGAGAAAAATGGGAGGTTTTTGTCTATTGCATTTGAAGAGAGAAGTAAGAGATCAAAGGGGACAGGACTTAATAATGTGTGATGTGTTCAAAGAAAAAGGTCCAATGACAATCAAGGAGGGGGGGCCGAAATTTTTGAAACCAAAAGGGTTTCCCCCTTTTAATTTGAACACACACACACATGTTAAAATGTCTTGTAACTAGACATACAATTTACCATTTAATTGTATGTACAAGTTATATAACTTATACAATTGATCATTTATCTTTAACTAGACATACAATTTCTCTCATTATTATTTGGTGTCATCTAACCAATTTAAATAACACATCAAATAATATTATTGGACAAAATATCCTAATAAGTTGTTTCCTCTCATATGCAACTTATTTAGAAAACCCATTTTCTAAATTGGTGTAAATATTTAATTGCATGATCATATCATCAATTAAATATTAATTGGTGTTTGCTAAGCTTGTTATTGGGTATAACCCGACTTGGATCATTACGTACTAACCACATCAATATTCTAAGTGTCTTGGGCACTCAGAATCCTACATATGTGTTTCCAGTTGGCAGGTAATGTTGCTAAGGATGGCACTACGAGGATACTCAGCTCTTTTGGATGGCATCCATTTATATTGGGCTTTTGTGATGTAATGCAACAATGTATTTTGTAACTGATTAATGATGTATTATTTTGCAAAAGTTTTTATGATGAAAATAGATGTCATTTTTTAACTGTTTCCGCTACTTTGCTTTATGAAATACAAATGTAATTATATGTTTTATGTGCGATGATTGCCAGCTATAAGCGTCCCGGAACGGGGCCTAACAAGTTGGTATCAGAGCCAATGTTTAAGTGAAATGGGTAAATTTTCAAAATAAACCTTAACTTAAACTGAGAATGGGACGAAAAGGGATGGGATGCCAATCTGAGTAGCTGCGTGCCATCAGGTTTTTTCGTAAAGTTAACGGTGTTATATGCGCATGTTATGTGCTATGTGTTATTGTAGATTTAAATACTGATGTAGTCAGGATAGGTAATGCTCGGGGTGTGAAGAGTAAAGTAAGTGGCTAATCACAACTGGCCACTGTAATTAGGGACTTAATATACTTGACATAAACTGAGATGTTCCCTTGAATGACCGTGTTGGTCTTTGAATCTTTCAGTGTGCGTGTGAATGGCCGGTGGTAGATATTCGAAAGCTTCACGTGGTGGAGGTCATGGTGTTGAACCGTGACCGAAGAGAGGGAGACCTAGAGTTGAGAAGGTAGTTCCTGAAGAACCTGAGACACCTCATCCGGAGGGTGGTGATGAGAGTGTAAACCTAAGGGCCTCGGTGAAAGAGGCAGTGGTTGAGGAAGTCCATCAGGTCATGCAGACGATCTTACCGTCTGTAGTGACCAAAGTTATCAAGGCAGTACGAGAAGGGGAGAGGAAAGAAAGAAGTAGACCTACGGGCGAAAGAAGACAACCCGAGACTGAGACGGTATTGTTTGACGACAATGAAAAAGAAGAGGAAGAAGAGCCTGCACCGGAGGCAGCACGAGGCTGTAACTACAGGGCATTTATGAGATGCGAGCCCCCTGCTTTTGATGGTAACGGCACTACTGCTACTGCTCACCGGTGGGTGAGGGAAATGGAGGCTGTCTTGATATCAGTGAGTGCTGGGAGGACTAGAAGGTGAAGTTTGCTACCCACTCGTTTGTAGACTCGGCTTTGTGTTGGTGATTGTCCAAGCCGAGGGTAGCCGGATGATAGGAAGGATGAGGTGGGATGAGTTGAAGAAGATGGTAATTGAGGAGTTCTGCCCTCATAGGGAGATGGATAAGATAGAGAGAGAGTTCATGCAGCTGGAGGCGGGAACCATGACACACCAGCAGTACACCACCCAATTCAATGAAATGGCACGGCTAGTGCCGGATCAAGTGATGCCTCTATCTTGAAAGATCAAGAGGTACATTCAGGGTTTGCCCGTGGATATTCGCAGGCATATGATTATCGCCCGACCAAGCACATTTAGGTCGGTGCTCGATTTGGCGGGGAGTTTATATGATGAACGAGAGGTGGTGGTGACCGAGGTGAGCAAGAAGGGAGGTGGCGATCGGAACTAGAACGGGAAAAGGTTTGGTCGGGGTGATGCCTCGACGGGTATAAAAAAGGCATGGGTGGATGACCGCCGTAGGGCCACATCGAGTGCGGGGTCAAGGAGGTGTGGCACGTGTGGAAGGGAGCATGTGGGGGAATGTAGGATGGGATTGAACGTGTGCTTCAAATGTGGGAAGATGGGGCACATCGTAAAGGATTGCCTTGCAGGCAGATGTTTTAACTGTGGGGAAAGTAGTCATATGAGTAAAGACTGTAAGAAGCCGAGGGTTGAGGGTTTCGAGGCAAAGAAGACGGGAGGTGAAGGAACGAGGGCGAGCGCCAGGGCATTCACTATGACATAGGAGGAAGCTAGGACGGACCCTGATGTCGTGTCCGGTACATTTCTGGTGAACCAAACTTTAGCTTTTGTGTTATTTGATTCAAGTGCCGGTAAAAGTTTTATTCTACTGCTTTCTGTGCTAAGCTGCCTGTTATTAGTAGACATGTTGATGTGCCCTTTGATGTAGAAACTGCCATAGGTAAGCCTACCAGGATTTTTGAGATGATAGAGAACTGTGATGTGGAACTTGAGGGTCATAAGTTTCCTGTTAGACCGTTCGTGATGACCTTATGTGGTTTTGATTTGGTTCTAGGGATGGACTGGTTGGCAGACTCCAAGGAGAACATTGTGTGTCGCAAGAAGATGATTCGTTTGACAGCGCTTGATGGGAGTTTGGTAACTGTTTATGGAGATCGGGTCACGACGATCCCGAAAGTAATCTCAATGGCGGTGGCGGGAAAGTGTATGAGGCATGGATGTAGTGCCTACTTGGCTTATGTAAAGGATGTGGATATGCCAACACCACAACTGTCTGATGCACCGGTTGTGTGTGACTTTCCAGACGTGTTCCCAGAAGACCTACCAGGAGTGCCACCTGACCGAGAGATCGAGTTTCAGATTGATCTGATACCGGGTGCCCAACCTGTTGCCAAGGCACCGTATCGGTTGGCTCCGACTGAGATGAAGGAGTTGATGGAGCAGTTGCAAGAGCTACTGGATAAGGGGTTCATCAGACCGAGTATCTCTCCATGGGGTGCTTTGGTCCTGTTTGTGAAGAAGAAAAACGGTAGCATGAGCATGTGCATTGACTACCATGAGTTGAACAAGCTGACGGTGAAGAACCGATACCCCTTACCAAGAATAGATGATTTGTTTGACAGCTTCAAGGTGCCAGTTGGTTTTCAATGATAGATCTTTGATCTGGTTACCATCAGTTGAAGGTGAAGGAGCAGGATGTTCCTAAAACAGCTTTTCGCACATGTTATGGTCACTACGAGTTTCTTGTAATGTCTTTTGGTTTGACCAATGCGCCAACTTCTTTTATGGATCTGATGAATCGGGTGTGTCGGCCGATGTTGGATAGATCAGTGATTGTGTTTATTGATGATATCCTGATTTATTCGAAGAGCGAGATTGAGCACTCCGGTCACATTAGGGAGGTTCTGGAGACATTGAGAAAGGAGAAGTTGTACGCCAAGTTCTCTAAGTGTGCATTTTGGTTGCGCAAAGTTCAGTTCTTGGATCATGTGGTAAATCCTAACAGGATTATGGTGGAACCGGCAAAGGTGGAGGCGGTGATGCAATGGAAGTCTCCAAAGACGCCACCCGAGATTCGTAGTTTCTTGGGTTTGGCGGGCTACTACAGAAGATTCATTCAAGACTTCTCCAAGATCGCTTCTCCACTAAGCTGGCCCTAAACGATGTGAAGTTTGTATGGGGTCAAACTCAAGAGAAGGCGTTCGAGGATTTGAAGGCGAGGTTGACTCAAGCTCCTGTTCTGTCATTACCTGATGGAAGTGAAGATCTAGTGGTCTATTCTGATGCTTCCTACTCGGGGTTGGGGTGTGTGCTAGTGCAGAGAGGGAAGGTTATAGCCTATGCATCCTGGCAGTTGAAGGTTCATGAGGACAACTACCCAACTCATGACTTGGAGATAGAAACCGTGGTCTTTACACTATCTATACGGGACGAAATGCATCATTTTCACTGACCATAAGAGCTTGAAGTACTTCTTTGAGCAAAAAGATTTGAACATGAGGCAGAGACGATGGTTGGAGCTTATAAAGGACTATGATTGCGAGATCCATTACCATCTGGGCAAAGTCAACGTGGTAGTTGATGCCCTTAGCCAAAAGGAGAGGCCCGAGCCGATTCGGGTGAAGGCGTATCATCTAATCATGACCTCTGGCGTGATGAAGCAAGTTAAAGAGTTTCAAGATGAGGCATTGAAGGAAGATCATCTTAACTCGAAAAAATAAGAGGTCTGGTTGGGGAATTGGGTGAAAACACACTTGGTGTTAAAACCCAATTTGGACGGTGTTGGACCAAAAGAACCAATGAGCCAGATCAGAAAAACCTTTAAGTCCTACAGACATCAAAACAACTGAAGTGATCTACAACTGCTGAAGACAAAGTCTGAAGAACAAAGTCTGAAGACAAAGTATGAAGACAACTGTTGAAGACAAAGTCTGAAGAACAAAGTCTGAAGACAAAGTCTGAAGACAACTGCTGAAGACAAAGTCTGAAGATCAAGTTCTCAGTAGTTGTCACAACAGCTGAAGTAGTTCTCTTTAGTGGTTGTGATGGTTTACATTTTAGTAGATTGTAATCAGTAGTTTTATATTATGTAAAACATCTGAAGTTCTTATACTTCAAATGTTATAACTTCAGTAGTTGTAATGTTGTTTATACTTAGCTTTTAATGAAGATGTCCTCAGTTGTTGTGGACATCTTCAGTAGTTTAGTTTTATTTCAGTTGTTTGTATAAATCAGTTAGATGTCACTATCATGTGACGTCAGCTGATGTCACATTCCTTATAAAAGGAATTGTAGAGATTAATGAAGAGGCTGATGCAACCTAAACATCTTTAGTCTCTCCTGTATGCTGCACAAGTGCATTGAAGTGGAATGCTTCGGAAGTTTCACATGTGCAACAGAAATACTCTAAGTGTGAAATCTTCCGAAGCCAAGACCAACATCTTCCGAAGCCAAAGACAAAGTCTTCTGAAGCCTCAGAGACAAAGTCTTCCGAAGCTTCAAGTTCATGAAGACAGATTTCTTCCGAAGACTTTTAACATATGTTTTATCTGATGTACTGTTCCATAAAGTTGGACATCTTTCTGCTGCAACTTTGCAATTCATCAACTAACATGGTTTGGTGATAAGGTTCATGCTTTTGGTAACTGCACATTGAGGTCTTGAGTCTGTATTCTTTCTACTTTATGTACTTTATCCTTTTTGTAATAAAAAAAGGATGTGAGCTATGGCATGTCATAGTCACAAGTCAAAAGCAATCTGCCTTTTGACTCTACAATTGATTTTGTTTGTGTCTAGTCAATTGTATCCGGCTGGCTTTCAAAGTATAGCTAGCTGTAGGATGTAGTATAAGTATCTCATGTTCTTGTAACTTTTATTTATGCTTTGTAACACTTGTAATAGAACATAGAGAAAGCAATATACTGCATTCTTGAAAACCATATACTTGTGTTCTTTGTGTTCTGTCTCTTTCATTACTTGTGTTCTTAGTGTCTTATCTTGGTTAATCCAGTTTACTGCTTAATTAAAGTTTGGTTAATCTCCTCTTTGTGTTGTTGTGTTGTAACTTACACCCTTCAACGATCCTGCATTTGGTATCAGAGCTTTCAGGCTCTTGATATAAGATCTCACCATCTTAAGATCCCTCACACACACAAATACCAAACTTTTCAAATGGCAGCCATTTCCAAAACCGATATGGAAACTAGAACCATGAACAAGTCCCCACTGATCACTCTTGATGAGTTTGACACCTGGTGTTTAAGAATGGAAGGTTTCATCAGGTCTCTCGATTCAAGAATGCGGGAGTCTATTGAGAATGGACCTTTCATACCCAGCACACCCTCTGCTACTGGTGCTGGTATGATCCCCAAGGATGTGGCTAACTACTCTGATGAAGATAGGAAGAGAGTAAAGATAGACAGGAAAGCCATGACAGCTCTTCAAACTGCCCTTCCAAACTCTATATACAGAGGTTTCAAGAAGTGCAAAACAGCTAAACAGCTGTGGGATGCACTGAAACTGATGTATGAGGGTTCTTCTGAAGCCAAGGAGAACAAGAAGGATCTCCTGAAGCAGCAGTTTGAAAACTTCACCTTCATAATAGGTGAGACCATGACTCAGCAATACTTTAGGTATGTTGATATTGTGGATACCCTAGTGGATGGAGGAGTTACTCTTGAGAATAGAGACATTGTAAGGAAGTTCATGTCCTCACTTCGTAGGCAATGGACACACTACTGTATGGTGATCAAGACAACTGAAAATCTCCAAACTCTCACTTTGACAGAGTTATATGGGATTCTCAGTGGCTACCTGATGGAATGAACATGCAGGGTTCATCTGGCAACTCCAACAATCAAATGGGTTCAGCCCTACATGTGGTTGAAAGGGATAGCATAGAACCCAAACATCATCTTATATGCTACCCTGACAACTCACCCAAGGGTCCTTTCATCACCTTCCCAGAGACACCAAGGGAGAACTACACTCAAGGAAGCCCATTCGAAGAGACAAGCTCTTCTCAAGCATTTGTGTCTTCTGATGAAAGCAGTGGCAACTCTCTTTTCACTCTTGAAGACTTGGACTGTATCCATCCAGATGATCTGGAGTACATGGAAATAGTCCAACAGATGGCTCTTCTCACTCATAGAGCCAAGAAGTTCTACAAGAGGACTGGAAGGAAGTTTCCAAGCAATGCAACCGGTGGAAAGTTTGGACTGGACAAAGGCAAAGTCAAGTGTTACAACTGTAACTTGATGGGCCACTTTGCCAGGGAGTGTAAGTCACCTAGAACCAATGGTGGCCAAACACAATCCAGACCAAACTACACTGACAAAGCTCTTCATAATGAGAAGTCAAAACAGCAAGCTGTTGTTGCTGTTGAAGAAGGAGGCTTTGACTGGAGCTTTCAGGTGGAAGATGCTTCTCCAAACCAAGCACTGATGGCCGATCATGATGAAGCCAAGGTATTGGAACATCTCTGTACTCCTGAATGCATTGCTAAAGTTAATAGGTACAGGTCCTATAACTTGGAATTGAGATCTGATATTGAGTCCTTAAATATTTTAAAATCTGATTTTAGAAAATCTGAAAATGATTACAAGCTGAAAATAGAGGACTTAGAGAAAACCATTTCAGTTCTAAAACATGAACACACAAATTTTAGAACTCAAATTCAAGATCTCATAACCAAGCTAACTGAGTGCTAGGCTGAGCTTGTAATCAGCAAAGCCAGGGCAGAAAAGAATGTTCTTGAAGAAGAGACCTTTAAGAACATGATATCCTCATCCCTGCACAATAAAGTGTGCTATCAAAACAGACAGGGACTGGGATCAAATGAGATAGCTCCTCCACACACAAACTTGTCTGTAAGACCCCCTAGGTATGGAACTTGTGAAGATGAGCTTCCTCTCATAGATCCTATGAGTGAGGAGGATGAAGAAGAGATAGTGAAGAATCCTTCTACTAAGAGTGAAGAGGAGGATTCCAAGAAGGGCCACTATCCTTCTGAGGAGAAAGTGAAGACTGTGATGACCAAGTCCGTGAGAAAGAACTTGATCAGAAAGAGCAAAAGAAAGGCAAGGAAGGCTCAGGAGATCAAGGTTGCTTTTGACTCTAAGCAGAAACAAGTTTTTATTTCTGTAGGGTTTAAAGTGGTAGGGACTGAAGACATCAACCAAAACTCTTCTGCTAAGAATCCTGGTTCTTGTTCAACTTATCTCAGTAGCAAGAAGAAGACTGATTTGCTGTGTACCACTGCTGCACAACCTGGACCATCAAACTCCAAGCACAGTCCTCAACCCAAGAGGACTGTCTCAGCATCTGTAAAGATGAAGGTGGAGAAGGGATGTGACCAAAACAGTCTTATTCTCATGAAAAGGCTCTTGTGAAAAAGAAGATGAATTGTGTTATGTGTGACAGCACTACTCACATTGCAAAGGATTGTCCCTTCAATCCTAAAGGTACTGTCCACATGGCCAAAACAAAGGCTTCAAAGAGTTCCAAGAAGATTCAGGCTTCAGAAGGAAAACCAGTTTCCTTCGGAAGTCTCAAATCTAAAAAGAAGGGAAATGTAAAATTACCTTCGGAAGAAATATTGGTCCTGGAAGAAAGGAATTCTTCCGAAGCACTGAAATCTGCTGTAGTGTCTGTAGAATCTTCCGAAGTATCAGTCATCAAAACTTCCGAAGTTCCACAAGCTTCCAAAGTTTTGAAGGTCAAGTCCAAGACTCCAAAGGTGGTGTGGATGTCTAAGAAAGACCAAGTGACTGAGATTTCTCCATCTACAACAGCTCAAGATCCTCTTAGTACAACCATAGGATCTATCACTGTTGAATTACCTTCTGTAAATAAGCCCAAGACAAGCAAGGATTGGGTTTCCAGATGTAACTAATCATTCTCTTTTGTACAAGGACAGCTGAAGACAAACAGAAATGTTTGGATCATAGACAGTGGCTGCTCCAGGCACATGACTGGTAATAGGTCACTACTCCAAAACTTTGAAAGGATTGATGGAGGACCTGTTGCCTTTGGAGGAGATGAAGGTGGTTACAATTCAGGAAGGGGCAAGGTCACAAATGGTAAGCTCAGCATTGAAAAGGTAAACTTTGTTAAAGAGCTTGGATACAATCTTCTGAGTGTATCACAATTTTGTGATCAGAGTCATAATATGCTCTTTACTGAGCATGAGTGCATTGTTCTTAAGCCTGGTGTGGTCATTCCTCATGAGCATATCCTGCTTAGAGCCCCCAGGAAAGGAAACATGTACAAGATGGACTTGCAAGAAACCTTTCCCTCCGGATAAGTTTCATGCTTTCTATCTAAAGCCAATAGTGATGAATCTTTCCTATGGCATAAAAGAATGTGCCATGTAAACTTTAAGAACATGAATAAATTGATTAAGCATGATCTGGTAACTGGAATGCCAAAGAAAGAGTTTACAAGTGATGATCACTGTGTTGCATGCCTGAAAGAGAAGCAACATAAGGTATCTCATAAGCCTAAGGAAATGAACTCCATCACTACACCCCTACACTTGTTACATATGGATCTCTTTGGCCCCACCAGTGTAATGAGTTTAGGAGGACCTCATACTGTCTAGTGATCACAGATGATTTTACAAGATTCACTTGGGTCCTTTTCCTTAGAACTAAGGATGAGACTCCTGAGATTCTGAAGAATTTCATCTTAAAGATTGAGAATCAGTCTGATCACAAGGTCAAAATCATAAGATGTGATCAAGGAACAGAATTCAAGAATCAAACCCTTGATACATTTTGTGATGATAAGGGTAGTGCAAGACAATTTAGTGCTCCCAGGACTCCTCCGCAAAATGGTGTTGCTGAGAGGAGACACATGACACTGATTGAAGCTGCAAGAACCATGCTGTCTAACTCTAAATTGCCCATCACCTTCTGGGCAGAGGCAGTCAACACTGCCTGCTATGTGCAGAACAGAGTTTTAGTAGTTAAGACTCATGGGAAGACTCCTTATGAACTTTGGCACAAGAGAAAACCTTTCATTGGTTTTCTCAGGTCATTTGGATGTCCTTGCACCATCTTGAATACCAAAGATCAAATTGCCAACTTTGCTGAGAAATTAGATGATGGACACTTTATTGGACTCTTCCCAAGCTAAGGCTTATAGAGTGTATAATCTTAGAACTAGAATAGTTGAGGAGTCAGCCAATGTGACCTTCAATGAACACACACCATGTGTTGCTGGTTCTGGTCCAGATTGGCTATTTGATCTCGATTTAGTTACCAACTGTTTTAATAAATCTTGTGAGAATGTTTCAGGATCTGCAGAAAATTTAAATACATGTGATCCTGATCCAAGATTTGAGCTAGGAAGACCTTCAAGTCATACATCTTCAGCTCCAGTTGGAACTACTTCTGCAAATGAGGTTTCTATCAGCACAACAATGACAAATTCAGCTAATACATCTGGTATGCCTTTAAATTCCAGCTCAGAGGCTCTACAACCAGATAAGAACACCTCAACTATGGAAGACAACAATGGTGATGGTGACAGTGACCAAGGATTTCTTGATGTCACTAACCACACCATAGATGAGAACATCAATGATGTCACATACTGCTTGGATCAAGTTTCACTTGAAAAATGTGATGATGTGGTGGGAGAAACATCTATGCCATATCTAAATTTTTCAAATTTAGATCTTTCTCAACAACTTGCTGTGATTCCTCAGCTTAGGATCCACAAGTCTTATCCTACCACAAACATCATTGGAAATGTTGTCTCCGGGGTAAAGACAAGAGGACAAACCCATGAAGCAAATGTTTGTCTTCACTCTTGTTTTTTATCCCAGATAGAGCCAAAGAAAGTTGAGGAGTCTCTAAAGGATGGAAGTTGGGTTGAAGCTATGCAACAAGAGCTGCTTCAATTCAAAAGACAGAAAGTTTGGAACCTTTGTCCTCTTCCTTCTGGGAAGACTACAATAGGAACCAAATGGGTGTTAGGAACAAGAAGGATGATAGAGGCATTATCATCAAAAACAAAGCTAGACTGGTTGTTCAAGGATACACACAAGAAGAAGGGATTGACTACACTGATGTCTTTGCTCCAGTGGCAAGATTAGAAGTTGTTAGGATATTCCTGGCATTTGCTGCATCCAAGAACTTCAAGGTCTTTTAACTTGATGTGAAATGTGCCTTCTTATATGGAGTGATAGATAAAGAGGTTTATGTCAAATAGCCACCTGGTTTTGTAGATCCTAATCATCCTGGCTATATCTGCAAGCTTGACAAAGCTCTCTATGGGCTGCATCAGGCACCCAGGAAGTGGTATGAGATACTATCTGAGTATCTCTGTAAACATAGATACAGGAGAGGTACTATAGATGGAACTCTCTTCATCAAAGGACAAGGAAAAGACATATTGCTAGTTCAAGTATATATGGATGACATCATCTTTGGTTCAACTAATCCAAAGCTCTGCAAAGACTTTGAGAAGCTGATGAAAGACAGATTTGAAATGAGTGCCATGGGGGAACTCAATTTCTTTCTGGGAATTCAAGTGAAGCAAGTTGAAGATGGCATCTTCATAAGTCAGTCAAAGTATGTTCAAGACATACTCAAAAGGTTCAATATGACTGACTGTAAGATTGCTAAGAACCCATAGCCAGAAATCACTCCCTTGGTCCTGATCTTGAAAGGAAGTGTGTAGATGAACACTTATACAGGGCTATGATTGGGTCTCTTATGTATCTTACTGCTAGTAGGCCTGATATCATGTTTGCTACATGCATCTGTGCAAGATTTCAAGCCAACCCTAAGATGTCTCATCTTATCACTGTCAAAAGGATTCTAAGATACCTAAAAGGTGCATTAACACTTGGTCTATGGTATCCCAAGAATTCTGACTTCAATCTGTATGCTTATATAGATAGTGATTATGGTGGTTGCAATATGACTGCAAAGTCTACATCTGGGGAATGTCAATTTCTTGGTGGAAGGGTTGTCTCATGGCAATGCATGAAACAATCCTGTGTCTCTGCATCAACTGCTGAAGCTGAATACATTGCTGCCGCTAGCTGTTGTGCTCAGGTGCTTTGGATTCAGAATCAAATGCTAGACTATGGGTTAAATTTCAAGGAGACTCCAATCCACATAGACAACAACAGTGCTATCTCAATTACAAAGAACCCTGTGCAGCACTCAAGGACAAAGCACATCAATATCAGGTATCATCTAATAAGAGATAATTATGAAAAGGGATTAATTAAACTAGTCAAGGTTCACACAGATGAACAATATGCTGATTTGTTTACAAAGGCTTTTGATGAACCAAGATTTAAATATCTAATATTAGCTATTGGGATGATCAACCTTGAGTAAATTTTTCTTAAAACTAATTCTTGTTATTTCTTAAAACATGTGTGTTCTAAGTTGTTTAGTCTATCATCTTCATAAGCCCATGTTTTTCTCTTGGATTGGAAGAACTTTCCTTAGATTAATTGATGATTTTATACTCGGAGGTTATACATTTTAACTTCAGAAGAAAATCACACCTTCAAAATATTTAACTATCTAAGAATTTACCTTTGGAAGAAATTTCAATTTTATCTTCTGAAGCTTAAATAGTTATCTTAGACACTTACTTATTTTTAAGGACCTTTTCCTTCCGAAGCAATAATTAACTCTCGGAAGCTTTGTTGATCTCTATACAAAGCACTCAAGTCTTAATTTTTCCTTCTGAAGCAAAATCATTAAATACTCTCAGGAAATTCTTCCGAAGTCATTTTAGCTTCGGAAGCTTTTTCATTAAAACTTCCAAAGATAATTTACCTTCGAAAGCTTGTTGATTTCCAAGAAAACTACTTTTTGAGCAAAAAGTAAACTACTTTTTCAGAGGTGGGACCGACATCCGGATTTCAAAGTTTATCCTCTTTCATTAAACTTTATCTAAATCCCTCTCTCTCATATGAACCCAACGGTTTCCCCTCTTCTATCATATGCTCTTCCTCCAAACCTAACCCAAAATTTTCTCTCTGAAATTTCTTTCTTTCTTCTTTCTTCGTTCTTAAGCCACCTCACAATGGCTAACCTTGCTCACAGAAATGATCCCAACTTTACCATGCAGCTACACAGACAACACAATCAAGTTGCTCTGTTATGCTCTGAGAAAGATCCTCATTTCTCAGAGGTTTGTCGTTACTTGTCTCTGTCCCACTACTTCACCTCCCTAACCATTGATCCTCCCCTCTATGAGGATCAGTTGCTTGAATTCTGGAAGACCTGCCAAGAGGTCATTATGGACAGGGAGAAGGCACTGTCTGCCACAGTGCGGGGAAGAACAATCTTCATCACTCCGGCCATCATCAACCGACATCTTCAGCTGGATGATGAAGAAGGTGAGGTGTTCTTTCCAAAGGAAGCTGTAAATCATTCCTTTGAGCAGATGGGCTACGAGGGAGATTTCTCTGTAAAGACCTTCAGGAAAGGGAAGGTCTCATCCAAATGGAGATTCCTGCTCCATGTGGTCATTCACAGCTTATCAAACAAGCATGGTGGATGGGACCAGATTCCTGAAGATCTCTCCTTCATAGTCCATGGAATGGTTCAAGGGGTCAAATTCAAGTACTCTCAATTTGTTTATACAAATTTGCTTGCTAATTTAGACTCCTTAGAGTACTACATGTTTCCTAGATATGTCCAGTATATTCTTAACTGTGAACTGGGCTCACAGTTAAGGGAAACAGGTAACACTCTAAATTGGGACAGATAAAGCCCGGCATCTTTAAAACATTGAGAAAGTCCACTGTTGGATTCTCTGGGGTAGAAAACCCCTAGTCCCAAAAATGTTAGAGCTCATTGCTCAAGGTGACAACCTAGCAGCACAAGCTAGTGTTGAACCCACACCTGCTGCTTTCAACCACCTACACAGCCTCAAATATCCATCACCTACCAAAGAAAATCCAAACGAACCCCTGCTCAGACTATTCAGTCTGAGGAGGCCCCCATATACTCACCAATACTGGAAGAAGTGGATACTGGAGCTCCCATTTCTCCTGAGGAGCAGACCACTCCCATCTTTTCTAGAATCAGTGCTGAGGTTCCTCATACTCAGCCTGATGAGCTCATTAGCCTTACTGCTCTAAGCCATCACTCTGAGTCTCAACACTCAAGTGATCACCTTCAGGGGACAGTTACCATCCCCAGCCTATAGATCTCAACCAACCAATTCCCACCTTGACTTCTACACTGATGAAGATCTAGGTTTCAGTGAGTATAATGAGTCTCTCTTCTTTTCCCCTACTCCAAGAGAGATAAATACTCCTGAGTCTCCTACATCTATCCCACATCAGTCACCTACAACTGAGGTGGACGCTTCTGAACTTGTTCAGGATGTCCATATAGAAGAGGCTCTCACTTCTGCAAGTGATTACATCATTAAGACCTCAACCATGGCAACTCAGCCTGCTGACATCTCAACTGAGACTGCCAGTAAGCAGAGGAAATCCAGTAGCCAAGAACTAAGAACTGGTCATGAGAGAAAAGACTCTGGTCCAATCTTCTCCACCCCCAGTGATTCTTCTGATGAAGATGAGGGGGATCTGAGACTAAAGGTGCAACAACTATCCAAAACATGCACCTATTTAGTCTCAAAGGTCAGTCACCTTGAATCTCAGGTGACTACCTTAAACAATAGGATCAATGATCAGCAACTTGAGATTTCATATCTTAAGGAAAAACTAGCTGGGAGACCCTTAAGGAGAGCTTAACTAGGAACACAAGAACCTGTGGATGTGATTGATCTATCCTCCAGCTCACCTATGCAAGTGGGTGATGCAACCAAAAAGGGGGAGAAAGTCGTTACAGCCACAGAACCTGGGAGTTCCTCTGAGAGAATGGACATTGAGGACTCACCATCCTCACTTGCAACTGTGCATTCTCAGCAACCTCCTCTAGATCACATTGATGTGGACTACATAGACTCCTTCATACAGAGTCTATTTGAGGATGGGATACCAAGAGCCATGTCACCTTCATCATCCTTTAATCACATCATTAGATGGAGGTATGACAACAACTGGAAGGCTCTCATCATCATAAGAGTTCAAGGATAGCAAGAAGTTTTTAATTTTTAGACCTTGAACTACTATGAAGGTCTGGATCTAGTCAACATGCCACTTGTCAACCCAAGCCAATCAAGACAAGCTGACAGAATGGCTAGAAGAATCCAAGACAGGATCATTGCAAAGTTCAGCCTAAGAAGGAGACTAAGGCAATCAGGCAATGTTATCGGTCAACTGGATGTTGAGGCAGACCCTAAGATTAGCTTCATAGGGGAAACCTTGACTGAAGGCCCAGTGACAGAACCTGAGAGCCCTATCTCATCATCTCCAACTGCTGCAGAGATCCATATTCCTTCTGAGACACCTGCTGGTGAAGGTGCTTCTCAACCTCTCTCTGGTTGAGCTCAGATGCTGCAATGAGCAATGAAGGCCAAAGCTCTCTCCACCCTAAGTCACAAAGGTCTGTGAGTGACAAAGGGAAAAGAAAAATGACATCTGGGAGATTGAGGAGGAGGAGAGAGAGGGAAAAGGAGGCTAAGGGGAGAAGGTTCCTCTACTGAGTCTCCAAGACTCATGGAGTCTGCAATCAGGGCTGCCCCCAGACCAGACACTCAGAATGATGAGTTAAGGGCAGTCAGGATTAACTATCTACGGACTAGGAACTATGACATAGATAATATCATTTCTCTCCCCTTGGATGAATTGAATGAGCTGGTTGATCTGGAAAGGTCAAGAGAGAAGAAGGAGGTAGAAGATGCAGAACTCCTAGTACTGATCAAAGAAGAAAGAAAAAGAAAAAGACTGTATAGAGGTATGCCTACTCTCTCACCAGTTCAAGAAAGCCCTGAACAAGAGGATGTGGTTCAACAAGAACCTCAGGTAGATAAGGAAGAAGACAGAATCAAGATGATCAACTACCTGAGTGCCACAAGTCTCTATTAGGCAGATGCACTCCTTCCCTTACCTCATGACTATGTTGAGTTTGAGTATTTAAAACAACTTGAGCTTGAGCTAGTCAAGGAAAGAAAGACAACAAAGAGGAAGATGAGGGAAGAAGCTGCAAAGTCAAGAGCCATCATCCAAAAGAGCATGAAGAAGTCTGCTGATAGGCAGAGGATGATGAGCTTCTTGAAGCTATATGGATTCTCCGGAAGGAGACTTGGACCCATGTCTCTATCCACTATGGATGAGCATATCAGAGTAATCAAGCAGAAGATCAAGAGTGGAGTGCTCACTGACTTACACTCCATTCCAAGTCAGGCCCCACCTGAAGTGGAGGTTAAGGTTGAACAAACAGACACAACACAATCCGGACCTCCTGCTAATGCTCAGCAAGCTTCATCTTCTGATCCACAGCAGGGTCAACCTCCCTCTCCTTCTGAGCCTGAGAGAGAGGAAGTCCCAACTGAGAGAGACAGTGAAGATCAATCTGGTGTTGCAGGCCAGTCTTCTCAGTTAAAATTTGGAAAGAGAAAGAAGAGGATGGCTTCTAAACCAAAGTCTAAGAAGAAGAAGAAGCCTGCATCCTCTTCTGAACCTCAGGATGAATCAGAACAACCTGAGGATGTGCAGCCAGAGGATGCTCAACCAACTCCAACTTTAGTAGCTCCTCTAGCATCAGGAAGACCCATCTTGTCTTGGACATACACCACAAATCCAGAATGATGGCATGTTATTAGAGATCAAGGCATTGAAGAAATTTATACATGGCAGATATGTTTTAGTTGCCTCTGCATGATCTCTTTGACATGAGAAGACACTTTGACAGCCTGAAGGATCCTGATCAACTTATGAAGAAAGGACTGGTGATCATCCTAATGAGGACTATTAATATCTGAAGTTTTCTAAGTGTTTTGGTAGCATCAGCCTAGGGGGAGTTTGTAGAGATTAATGAAGAGGTTGATGCAACCTAAACATCTTTAGTCTCTCCTGTATGCTGCACAAGTGCATTGAAGTGGAATGCTTCGGAAGTTTCACATGTGCAACAGAAATACTCTAAGTGTGAAATCTTCCGAAGCCAAGACCAACATCTTCCGAAGCCAAAGATGAAGTCTTCCGAAGCCTCAGAGACAAAGTCTTCCGAAGCTTCAAGTTCATGAAAACAGATTTCTGCCGAAGACTTTTAACATATGCTTTATCTGATGTATTGTTCCATAAAGCTGGACATCTTTCTGCTGCAACTCTGCAAGTCATCAGCTAACATGGTTTGGTGATAAGTCAATGCTTTTGGTAACTGTACATTGAGGTCTTGAGTCTGTATTCTTTCTACTTTATGTACTTTATCCTTTTTGTAATAAAAATAGGATGTGAGCTATGGCATGTCATAGTCACAAGTCAAAAGGCAATCTGCCTTTTGACTCTACAATTGATTTTGTTTGTGTCTAGTCAATTGTATCCAGCTGGTTTTCAAAGTATAGCCAGCTGTAGTATGTAGTATAAGTATCTCATGTTCTTGTAACTTTTATTTATGCTTTGTAAAACTTGTAATAGAACATAGAGAAAGCAATATACTGCATTCTTGAAAACCATATACTTGTGTTCTTTGTGTTCTGTCTCTTTCATTACTTGTGTTCTTAGTGTCTTATCTTGGTTAATCCAGTTTACTGCTTAATTAAAGTTTGGTTAATCTCCTCTTTGTGTTGTTGTGTTGTAACTTACACCCTTCAATGATCCTGCAGGAATGTTGACCTAGTTTCCCCACACAGGAAGTTTGTGCATGAATGAAAACATTCCTTTTGCAGAAAACTCTCTCTCTATAACTGTTACTGTTTGATTGAATACTCATATTATTCTTGCTAGAATTTAGTCTAATTCGTGTGCTATTCCGCTGCAAATCGTAATCTAATTGATCAAACTAGATCTCAATCCCTTCAAATGGTATCAGAGCAGGTTAATCATTGATCGATTTAACAATTGATCATTGAAATTGTTCGTTAGATATCTCAGTTTGATTGAATTAGCAAATTTGCAAGAATTGGTTATAGAGTTTGTGTTTCTGTTGCTTCCTGTGAATCAATTTGAGATTCTTCTTATTTCAAATTGTGTTATTGAGTTTTTGAGTTAGGTTCGTCTAATTCTTATTGAATCTGTTTGAATTGGTGAAAATGGCTACATCAATCAATGATCCTCACAATACTGGCTCCTCAACAAAGCCTTCAATGCTTGTTAGGAGTGAGTACAACATATGGGAACGACAAATGCTCCATCACCTGTCTGTTAATAGTTCAGGTTGTTGGAAATCTGTGGTTCATGGACCATATAAGCCTATGGTGAGTAATCCGGAAACCAATGAAATGGTTCCAAAGAACAAAGAGCAATATTCAGATGAAGATCTGAAACTGTTTGAAATTGATGCTAAAGCCCATGGAATTCTGGCCATGGCACTGCCTAATGAAATCTATTCTGGACTTATGCATCATGAATCTGCTCATGACCTCTGGGTTGCTCTGAAAGAACAATTTGGAGGAACTGATGAGGTCTTAGCAAACAATAGAGAAATCCTTGCCCAGCAATATGAGACATTCTCTCATAGAAAGGGTGAGTCACTGACTCAACAGTTTGAGCGATTCTCCTGTTTGATATCTGAGTTGAAAATGGTTAAACATGAATATACAAACAGTCAGATGAACAACAGATTTCTCAGATCCCTGCCTGAGAGATGGGACACTTATACCATTGTCCTACGCTCCAGTGCAAATCTAGATAATCTATCTCTCACCCAACTTCATGGGAAACTGCTTACATTTGAAAGGGAGATAGAACAGAAAAGAAAACTGACTTCATCTGGGAAGCTCACTGATGACTTTGTACCAGGGAATACTGCTCTGGTTGGTCATGAGTCAGAATATGCTACATCAGAAAGTTCATATGATGAGCATATTGATTTCTCTTCGAACAGTGGAGATCATGCTTTTGCTGGTATTGATGGTAATTCAGGATGTAATAGTGATAATCTGTGCTTTTTGATGGATGATTTAAAAGGTATTGCTGATGATGATTTGGAAGAGATGGATATTTTGAGCCAAATGGCATTAGTTAATATCAGATCTCAAAAATTTTACAAAAGGACAGGTAGAAAATTCCCTGGTCTCTCTGGAAAAACCAAAGTTGGTTTTGACAAGAGCAAGTTGAGGTGTCACAAGTGCCATAGACTTGGACATTTTGCAAGAGAGTGTAGATCATCTGGATCTAACTCTTCTGCACCCTTTATGACCTTTCCAAACAATAATTCACAAAACAAAGGGCAACATTTTCTCAGTTCTGGTCATCATTCACAAAATCAATCATCTCCTGCATATTTTGTTCCTCAAGGTCAAATGCCATATCCTTATCCCTGTTTTTACATGCCACAGTCCAATCTGGTTCCTGTACCCATAGCTCAACAATCACATGCCCTACCTGAGCCTCAACCATTTCAATCAAGCCAACAATCTCAATATCAATCACATCAAAGCTTTTTCACTCCTAGTGTTGTTGACTGGAGTAGTTTACCAGATGATCTTTCTGGTTATTCTGAACAAATGTTTTCTGGTGCTGGTCAACATGGTGATGAAAATCCTTTTGGAAATCTTGCTCTTATGGCCCTGGAGTCTACTGGTGGTTCAAGCTCAAATGCTTCATTATCACAGGTACCACAAGTATCTTCTGAGGCTAAGGCCAAGTTGTGTTCTGAGTCATGCATAGCTGCTTTTGCCTCCATTAGAGAAGCAAATGTAGCTTTAAATAATCAAAATCTTGACCTAGAGAAAGTGATTTCTAAAAGAAAAGCTGAGTTTGAGTCTGTTTTAAAAGAAAAAGATGATGAGATTTACAAATTAAAATGTCAAATTACTGATGAAAAGGCTAAGGTAGAGGTCATCTTAGAAAATCACAAGAGTCTCAAAGAAACACTTGCAGCTACTCAAGTGGAGTGTGAACGCTGGGTAACATCTTGCAAGGTGTTTGAAATGCTTCTTAGTAAGCAAACTGCTTCAAATGTGAAGTTTGGGATTGGATACAATCACACTAAACTTCCTACAGATTTTACTCCCAAAACAGAAGTAAAATCTAAAGGTGAAATCAATTCCCAAACCACATCATCATGTGTCTCATCCTCAAGTGAAAATGTACAATCAGAGGATGAAGTCAGTAATAGTATCTCAGCTAATCAGTCTGTTGATGGTCCTACTGCTGATGAACACATGATCAAAGAAAAGCTGAGTCCTTCAGGTGTTGTCTCAAAAGGTACTCAAAGTACTGAAGAGCAAATAAGAACACCTGAAGAACATTTCAAGCCAAATGAAACCAGACATGGTTTGACATCTGTTGAAGAATCTATCAGGAAATACAAAAGTACTAATAGAAAATCTCTAAAGAACAAGTCTTTAGTTGTTACAAATCCTTCAGTACTTCACATAAGTACTGAAAGGAAGAAAGTACTGAAGAACACACCTTCAGTAGTTTCATCTTCTTCAGCAGCTGATCAACAGAAGATGAAGAAAAAGCCATGTGAAATATGTGGTTTATTCAATCATCTCACTGATGAATGTTGGTACAGAAAGGGTTCCAAATTTAACAAGGATAAAATCATAAAAAAGAAAATTAATAAAATGAAAGATGAATTTGAAACCAGATTTGTGCCACAAACATCTCAACCTGATACACCAAAGTCTTCACAAAAATCTAAACAGACGAAAGAGGTTTATCATAAAACAGCTGAAAATACTCCTCAAAGAGTATCAAAACAACAGACTAAGTCTGTGTCTTTCAAAAGGAGGACATGGTGTCTCACAGAAATCATTCACAAACAAGTTCTGATGTGTCTGCTGAACTGAAAGCTTTAACAACCAATCAGACACAACTTGTTATGATGGTTCAACACCTATTGGGGAAAGTTAACCAAATAGATGTACCTGTGATTAAACCACTGAAAAGGAAACCTAAGCCAAAATCAAAGGAATCCTTTTCAGCACCATCTCCATCTTCAAAGGTTGTTAATCATGACAAATCAGTTAGTACAAAAGTTGTTGATGAGAACAGACCCAAAACCAAAAAGGTTTGGGTCTCAAAAGCTAACTAGTTGTTATGATATATGAAGGGTTCTTCAACATGCCATAGAAGCATCTGGTATGTGGACAGTGGAGGATCTATGCATATGACTGGGAGCAGATCTCTTCTTCATGACTACTCTCAAGGAAAGAAGGGATTTGTATCTTTTGGTAATGATGCTAAGGGTTACATCATTGGAAAAGGCTTTGTTTCAAATGGAGAAATAAGGTTTGATGATGTCAACCATGTGGAGAATTTCAAGTATAACTTGTTGAGTGTCAGTCAAATGTGTGATAAAGGGCATGTTGCACTTTTCACCAGTCAAAACTGTTGAATTCTGTCTTTCAATTTTTTGAATATGATTGACAAGATATTGGATGAACATACTCTCCTGAAAGCCAACAGGATTAGAAGAGTATATGCCTTAGACTTATCAAAGAAAATTGATCTAAAAGGCCATCCATGTCTGTTCTCCAAGGCCTCTCCTCAGGAATTTGAGCTTTGGCACAGAAGGCTTGGTCATGTGAATCTTAGAAACATGAACCAGCTTATCCTTCATGGGTTAGTGAGAGGTCTGCCATTAAAGGAGTTCAAATGTGATGACAACTGTTCTGCTTGTTTAAAAAGAAAGCAACATAAAGTATCATTCCCTCCAATAGAAGAACCAAAGTCCACTGCCTGCTTGCAATTACTGCATATGGATCTTTTTGGTCTAGGTATGAGTGATGAGTATGGCAAAGAAAAAATACTGTCTGGTAATTGTGGATGATTATTCCAGATTTGTATGGACCGTCTTCTTACATTCAAAAGATGAGGCTGGTCAAATTATCATCTACTTTGTGTTGCATGTGGAAAAGCAGCATTCTCTTTCTGTCAAGTGTGTGAGGAGTGATAATGGCACAGCTTTTAGAAATCACACACTTGATGAATTTTATTTCTCTAAGGGAATCAAGAGGTAGTTTAGCATTCCTAGAACTCCTTAACAAAATGGAGTGGTGGAGAGAAAGAACAGGACCCTTATTGAAGCTACAAGGTCAATGTTGGCTGATTCTGGTTTGCCACTAACCTTTTGGGCTGAAGCTGTTAACACAGCTTGGTATGTACAAAATAGAGTATTGGTAAATCAAAGGTTGATGAAGAGTCCTTATGAAGTGTTACATCATTTGGCTCCTCTGATTTCCTTCTTTAGAGCATTTGGGTGCCCTATTATATTATCAACACAAAAGATCCACTTCAGAAGTTTGAAGCAAAGGTGGATGCAAGGTACTTTGTTGGGTATTCCTCTACTTGCAAGGCATACAGAGTTTTTAATTGCAGATCAATGATTGTAGAAGAAACCTTTCATGTAAAGTTTAATGAATCTCCAAAGGAGAAAATCCCACAAAATCCTGTGGAGTTATTTGATCTGGACATACTATAATATGTTCCTTATCAGTCTCCAAATGTTGCAGGTTCTGTGAATCCATCATCTTCTACAACATGTTATCCATCTGTTGGTATCAATGCAAGTTTTAGTGATCAACTACCTGAGACTACTAAACTTGATGTTCCTATAGCTTCAGCAGTTCCATCCACAACAAATGCTGATGAGATCTCTAAATCCTCTACTTCATTTGAATTGTCATCTCATTCTAGGTTTCAAGAATCTGGATCACCATCTGTTGCTGCTGAATTACCTACAAACACTTGCATAGATCTTATTGAGTATCAAGAACTGAAAAATCATCCCATGTCTCAGATCATTGGTGACATCAATGCTGGGGTGTCAACCAGAAGTCAATTGTCCAACTTTTGCTTCTATGCTCTCTTCATCAGTCAACAAGAGCCAAAGAATTATCATATTGCATTAAGAGACAATGGATGGGTTGAAGCTATGCAACTTGAGCTTCTTCAGTTTCAAAAGCAACAAGTGTGGGAACTGGTTCATCTTCCCCAAGGTAAGTGTGCAATAGGCACTAAATGGGTGTTTAGGAATAAAACTGATGAAAAAGGCCAAATTGTCAAGAACAAGGCCAGACTAGTTGTACAGGGGTTTTCAAAAAAAGAAGGTATTGATTATGATGAAACCTTTGCCCCTGTAGCCAGACTGGAAGCAATCAGATTGTTTTTAGCTTATGCTGGTTTTCATAATCTCAATGTTTTTCAAATGGATGTCAAAAGTGCATTCTTATATGGTAAAATAAAATAAGAAGTTTATGTGTGCCAACCACTAGGTTTTGAAGATCATAAACATCCAAATTGGGTGTATAAGCTTGATAAGGCTCTTTATGGACTAAAACAAGCACTTAGAGCCTCGTATGAAACACTGTCCAACTTTCTTCTTCAAAATAATTTCACTAGAGGATCCATAGATAAAACCTTGTTCATTAAGAAAGTAGGCATGCATAAGCTCCTTGTTCAAATTTATGTTGATGATATTATTTTTGCATCCTCTGATCCACAGTTATGTGATGCCTTTACTAAGTTGATGCAACAAAAGTTTGAAATGAGTACCATGGGAGAATTATAGTTCTTTCTAGGGTTGCAAATCAAACAAAAGGCTGATGGAACTTTCATTCATCAGTCAAAATATACAAAGGATTTGTTGAACAAATTTGATTTACAACACTGTAAGCCCTGTTCTACTCCCATGTGCAGCACCACACAACTGGATACAGATCAGAAAGGTAAAGCAGTTGATGAAACTCTTTACAGATGTATGATTGGTTCCTTAATGTATCTTATAGCTTCTAGACCAGACATTATGTTTTCAACTTGTGTCTGTGCTAGATTTCAGGCTGCACCTAAAGTATCCCATATGATTGCAGTCAAAAGGATCTTTAGATATTCGCAAGGAACTCAATCTCTAGGACTTTGGTTTTCTATTGGGCACTCTTGCAAATTACTTGCTTTCTCTAATAGTGACTATGCCAGGTGTAAATTAACTAGAAAATCCACCTTTGGTGGATGCCAATTTCTAGGCAACTATTTGGTTTCTTGGCAGAGTAAGAAACAAACCTCTGTTGCTACATCCACTACTGAAGCAGAGTACATTGCCGCTGCAAGTTGTACATCTCAGGTATTCTGGCTTCAGAATCAATTACTGGATTATGACATTATAGAGACTAAGACTCCTTTACTAATGGACAGTGCTTCAGCTCTTTGTATTGTTAAGAATCCTGTCCAGCATTCTAGGACCAAACATATTGAGATCAGACATCACTTTATCAAGGATTGTTATGAAAAAGGTCTGATTGATCCAAAGTTTGTTCCTAGTGCTGATAAGCTTGCAGATATATTTACTAAGCCTTTGGACAGTGCAACTTTTCAAAATATTGTGCTAAGGCTTGGTATGCTGCAGCTTGAATAAATTGACAACTACTGATGATCTCAGCTCCTAAGTACTGATGAGCATTAGTATACAGCTGTCATAAATAGGTACTAAAGCTATTTTATCTTCAGCAGTTTTTCATAACTACTGAAGACTAAATTCCTTAAAGTAATGAAGTACTTTATCTGTTGCAAAGTACTAAAGTGGTTACAACTACTTACGACTGTTCTAACAGATAAGTACTGATGACCAATGAAACATCTGAAAAATTAGATAATCTACTGAGTAAGTGTTAAGGTCAAATGAAACAACTGAGATATGTAATTGATGAGTAAGTTTATTCTTCAATTGGTTCTAATAACTGCTGTTTCATTTCAAAACAACTGAAGCCCAACCATGTCTTCAGTAGTTTTTTCAACTACTGATGACAAACACCAAGTCTTCGGCTGTTTACAACACCTGAAAGTTAAAACCATGTCTTCGGTCGTTTTCTAACAACTGATGACTAAAACCAAACTTTCAGTTGTTTTCTTTTAGCCTTTTCATAACCTATAAATACCTAACCCTAACTTCAAACTTTTCATAAATCGATTTCCGAACGTTCATCTCCCATTAATGGCGACCATGCAAATCAAACCTCGACACAACTGTGTTGCGTACTTCACAAAATCGACCTTTTGGACTAAGTTTGATGATGCTATTGATCTGATGGCTGATTCCCAGTATCGAACTACTTTTCTTCTGAATCCTACCATCTATCCCGACTCTCTTCGTCAATTCTGGACAACTGTCACCATCCATACTGGTGAGAATGATGTTGCGATCACTCTCTAGTCATTTATAAACAAGAAGAAGGTGATTGTCACTCCTGCTATCATTCGGCAAACGCTTGATCTGAATGATGCTACCTTTATCACCAAATACCCGAAGGGCAACATTGATCTCTCATTCATTAATCATGGCTATGAGGGCAACCTAAGTGATACTACCATTCTGAAGAAGCACTTTCATGATGCTGAACGCCTAATCTTTCACATGATCAATGTTTGTCTTGCCCCCAAAACCTCTTCATGGGATCAAATGTCATCCAGGTGGCAGCAGGTATTGTATTCTATTCTTGAATGCCAAAGCTTAAATTTTTCTAAAATTGTATTTTTAGAATTAAAAGATCTGGTAATGAAACCTGTAGCTAACAGATGGATATTATATCCAAGGTTTCTTATGGCCATAATCATGAATCAGTTACAATCTGATGGCCCTATTGGCCTTGGAGTCCCTGCTGTGGTAGTTTTGCCAAAGGTATACTCCAGGCACAACTCTGACCCACACCTCAAAGTGGCTGCCAAACTGCTAAAACCCAAGCAGAAGGTACATACAGCCTCATCCTCCAGATCCAAAGTCCCCTCCAAACCTCTCTCCAAACAACCCAAAAAGACTACTCAGGGAGTTCAGTCCCCTGCTGATGCCCCTGCAACACAAACGCATTATGGGTAGTAATCCCCCTTAAGGGGATTGCCATTGAAGAGCACCATTCTCCCCAGGTGCAATCCTTTTCACACCTATCTCCTACTGAAGCCACCCCTACAAGCCCAACTGTAGTTATTGCACAAGTGTTGACTCAACTACATTCCTCTACCCCTTCCAGAAACCTATTACTACTGGGAAAACCTCATTCGTTGAGGGAGAGGATTATAATGTAGTTGATAACCCACAGCACATGGATTGCAGAGTTCAATCTCCTAGTGTAGAGGAGGAGATTAGAACATCCGGTGAGGCTACCTCTTCTCCTTGTTCAGCACATGATCAGGATGAAGCTGGTATCATTTCGAAGTCCTCACCAGAGGCAACTGCCAATGAAGGACATTATCCTGAGGCAGGAAGTCCCCAGTTCCGAGAAATAGGGGCACATGTGAATACTGATCTACACTCAGCACATGTTCATCCTAATTTCATCAGGATGTCAGCTGATTCAGCATAGACTGATGATGACCTGGGCTTTTTCTTTGATGTTCTAGCCCACAATACTATTCTTGAGGCTGAGGTATGCAGACTACAAGAACTGCTTGCCAAAATGTCATAGGAATCAAGTCCATCTGCCCATATTCAGCCACAGATGGCAGTTTCTCCTCAAACTATCCCAAATACTGAGCCACTCTCATCAACCTTGCCACCAGCCTCTGCTTTAGGTGCCATTTCTCAGGAACAGAACCCCTCTGAGCAAATGGTTGCTGCCTTTCAAACATCCTTGCCTCTTATCACTTCCATTATCACAAACACTGTACATCAAGCCATTAATGAGAGGCTTTCCTCAACTATTCAATCTTTAGTTGATGTTGCGGTAGACAAAAGAAAAAGAGCTGAAGAGGAAGCAGAAAAATAGCAGAAAGAAAAGGAAATGATCACCTACAAAGGAAGAAATCCTCTGAGAAGACTAAAGGTGAGAAAAAGTTGGAAGAATTGATCAAAGAAGCTGATGAGCAACATAGCACATCTATGGATAAGATTATTGGTCAACTCTTCAGACAAGGATTTGAGACTGCCAAACTTGACTCTGAGATCAGAAGGTTAGAGATTCAAGAAATTGAACAAAGATGGGCAAGTTGAAGTGAGAAAGAAAGAGAAAGGCTGGAAACTGTTGGACCAAAAGAACCAATGAGCCGGATCAGAAAAACCTTAAGTCCACAAACGTCACAACAACTGCTGAAGTCCACAACAGCTGAAGACAAAGTCTGAAGACACAAGTGCTGAAGACAAAGTCTGAAGACACAAGGGCTGAAGACAAAGTCTGAAGACACAAGTGCTGAAGACAAAGTCTGAAGACACAGTGCTGAAGACAAAGTCTGAAGACACAAGTGCTGAAGACAAAGTCTGAAGACACAAGGGCTGAAGACAAAGTCTGAAGACACAAGTGCTGAAGACAAAGTCTGAAGACACAAGTGCTGAAGACAAAGTCTGAAGACACAAGTGCTGAAGACAAAGTCTGAAGACACAAGTGCTGAAGACAAAGTCTGAAGACAAGTGCTGAAGACAAAGTTTGAAGACACAAGTGCTGAAGACAAAGTCTGAAGACACAAGTGCTAAAGACAAAGTCTGAAGACACAAGTGCTGAAGACAAAGTCTGAAGACAAGTGCTGAAGACAAAGTCTGAAGACACAAGTGCTGAAGACAAAGTCTGAAGACACAAGTGCTGAAGACAAAGTCTGAAGACACAAGTGCTGAAGACAAAGTTTGAAGACAAGTGCTGAAGACCAAGTATCAGTCGTTGTCACAACAGCTGAAGAGGTCTTCTTCAGTAGTTGTGATGGTTTTCTTTCAGTGGTTTTATGTTTTTCTTTCAGTAGTTTTGTAAAACGACTGAAGAGCTTGTTCTTCAGTCGTTGTAGTTTCAGTAGTTTCGTATCAGTAGTTTTAAGTTTTATACTTAGCACTCTGATATGTTCTCAGTAGTTGTGAACATTTCAGTAGTTTGTTAAGTTTTAGTTATTTTTGTACTAAATCTGCCAGATGTCACTATCCCGTGATATCAGCAGTGATTGCACTCTATATAAGGAGTGTCAACCTAATTATAATCGGTGAATGATTGAGCAGAAACATTTGACATTATTGAAACATTCCTTTTCACAGAAATATATTCTCTCGTTACAACCGTATTTATTCTTAATGCATACGAATATCAAATTCTTGCTATAATTTGTCTAATTCTTGTTCTTATTCCACTGCGTTACACTCTAATCCATCAAACTTGAGATCACTGATCCTGTCAGAAACTATGGCAAGATTTATATCAAAACATCTGGGAAGGTCGATCATTGAAGTAAAGTCATGGTCTAGAGACAGTATTTTGGAGATAACCACCAGAATCTGTTCTTTTGAAGTATTTAACAAAGGATTGATCATAGAAGCTCTTGATGAAGCTGGTGCTGGAAAAGGACTGATATGGCAAAACTATCCAAAGCTTCACTCAAATCCAAGATGATAGAGCAGCCTGCACTATCACCCAAACCAAAACAACCACCTTCACAACCCTCAAAACCAATTCCTTTACCTAAGAAACCTACTGAACCCATTACCAATGATACACCTAAGAGGAAGAGAAGGGTGTTGAGGATGGAAGAAGAAGAAAAAAATGATGAGGATAATGGTCTGCCACTCTCTCCTATTCTCAAAATATAAATGCCTGAGCCTAGGAGTCAACCAAGAACAATCACACCTGACTTTCAAAGGCAAATGGTAAAAGTCAAACTCGAAGAAGAAGAACAGCACAAACAACATGATGAGCAACTGTTAAGGATGATTGATAAAGAGTTTCCCAAGTCTTCATCCATACAAGCTATGAAAAAACATGCTCAAAGGTTGTATGCTCTCAGATTTATATTCCAATATCAGAAAGAGAGAGTGAGAATTTGGCCAGACCCTAGAGTAAGTGACAGAATACACAAAATGAAGATTCCAAGCAGATACAATGGCCAAGTAAAGAAGATTGTAGATGCTGTGATAATGTTGGTCATTGTAGTGTCACCCTGGAAATTCTTGATGACTTCAAGAGAGCTTACAAGTCTAAAATGACTCCACAAACTTTACTAGAAAACAAAATGGTAAAGAAGGGGTTAATCTACAAGAAGCTTGAAGAAATAAGAAGAAATGAGCTCCAGTTATTGCTTGAAGGCACTCATCCTGATGAGTTTGCATACAAAGAGATAAAAATTGTGGAGCTGAAAAATGGAAAGCATATTAAGTACTTATCTGAGTACTATGGCCTGAGTTCTTCTTTGAAAGTGGAGCTGAAGAACTCACAATGGAAGAACAAGTTGTTTTCCTTGAGGCCTATGTCAGAGAGTCTTACAGACTCATTATTGGGAAGTAGGTTTCATGGATGGGGTAACAGCTCTATGTCCAATTCCCCAAGACAGAGTTCCCATTCATCCTTTGCCAATCAAACCTTCTGAAATCGCTTCCCTGGCCTGAGCTTATAATTGAAGAATTCTAAGTTGATCCAGATTTTGTTTCTGCCAATAAGTGGCACCTCAATAATTTTAAAGTTTTTGGCTGCATTGGTTCAGGGGGAGTTTGTTGGACCCAAAGAACCAATGAGCCAGATCAGAAAAACCTTTAAGTCCCACAGACATCAAAACAACTGAAGTGATCTACATCTACTGAAGACAAAGTCTGAAGACAAAGTCTGAAGACAAAGTCCGAAGACAACTACTGAAGACAAAGTCTGAAGACAACTGCTGAAGACAAAGTCTAAAGAACAAGTCTGAAGACAACTGCTGAAGACAAAGTCTGAAGACAAAGTCTGAAGACAAAGTCTGAAGACAAAGTCTGAAGACAAAGTCTGAAGACAAAGTCTGAAGACAAAGTCTGAAGACAAAGTCTGAAGACAAAGTCTGAAGACAAAGTCTGAAGACAAAGTCTGAAGACAACTGCTGAAGACAAAGTCTGAAGACAACTGCTGAAGACAAGTCTCAAGATCAAGTTCTCAGAAGGTGTCACAACAGCTGAAGTAGTTCTTTTCAGTAGTTGTGATGGTTTATATTTCAGTAGTTTGTAATCAGTAGTTTTATATTATGTAAAATATATGAAGTTCTTATACTTCAAATGTTATATCTTCAGTAGTTATAATGTTAGTTTATACTTAGCTTCTAACGAAGGTGTCCTCAGTTGTTGTGGACATCTTCAGTAGTTTAGTTTAATTTCAGTTGTTTGTATAAATCAGTTAGATGTTACTATCATGTGACGTCAGCAGATATCACATTCCTTATAAAAGGAATGTTGACCTAATTTCCCTTTACGGGAAGCTTGTGCATGAATGAAAACATTCTTTTTGCAGAAAACTCTCTCTCTATAACTGTTATTGTTTGATTGAATATTCATATTATTCTTGCTAGAATTTTTTCTAATTCGTGTGCTATTCCGCTGCAAATCCTAATCTAATTTATCAAACTAGATCTCGATCCTTTCACTATTCAACAAACTGTTTATGTCTGCGAATGAAGGTATTCGATTGGGCTTATTCGGGCGATTGAACGAAGCGAATGGTTCAATCGTGCGACTGAACTAATGCGGATGAGTTAGTCGGCTAAATGAACTAATGTAGTTGAACAGTCCGAATAGGATTCTCAGTCATACGAATGAGGGTACGAATGAGTCCAATTGTGCGTTTGGGAAATGCAAATGAACTCAGTCGTGCAATTGAGCCAATCGTACGATTGAACCTGCTGAAGTTTGAAATTTCGTAGGTTAAACGTGTTTTGGCCACAAAATCTCGAATTTTCACAAACCCTAATTGCCGTATGCCAAAAAAACTGAACTTTATGGTCAAGAGACGTCAAAGACACCGTTTGACACAAAACGATTGCGTTTTTAGTGAAAAAACACAATTTTTGTATCAAAAATGATTGAATCAACACGTAATCAAGAGCCAACACTCTGATACCACTTGTTAAGGATCGTGTATAGGACCATCCTTTAATCGTGTTAATGTTGACTGTTGATTCATGTTCGCAAGTGAGTTTCAAACTCGGGACCATCCTTTAATCATGTTAATAACATCTCCTTGTGGGTATTTTTGTTAAGGATCGTGTACAGGACGATGTACTAACTGATCAATGTGTAAACCAAATCAAATAGTGCGGAATCCTATTTGATTGGCAATCCAATTAGTGAGAACGCACGCAGAAACAATGATGTATTGAATCTAACGTTAAGAATCGATTAGGAATCGATCTACTACGATCTATGAACCTGGAGTATGATCTTAGAGGTCTCTAGACGGCTATGGTATGTCTAGAGTCGAAGTTTGTATGATGGTTACGTTTTTCCATGAATTAGGTGGTATTTATAGGTTAGGGTTACTCATTCGTGCGACTGAACCATTTGCATGGTTCATTCGTGCGATTGAGCCATGCAGTTTATCTATTCGCACCATTCATGAGTGTTCAGTCGTGCGACTGAGTCAGTCGCATGAAGTTGTTTAGGTGTATGGACTATTTAGGTGCATAGACACTCAGTCGCATGGCTATTCGGACGCATGAGAACTTCACTTAACCAAGTTTGAATGTATTCGGTATTATAACATTATGCATATCAATTCAAACAATCACAAACCTATATAGTCTAGTCAATATGCGTTACACAACTCATTAGTGAAATATTAAACATTATGAATCACAACCAAACATTCTCATTTCATTAAGTACCCAAGCATTACATAAGTGTAAGACATTCAAGACATATTACATTAAGATCCGAATCTAGCTACATATGTATCAACAATTTTTAATCGAGACTCTTCGGTACCTTCGTTGTTCATTCAGCGAAACTACCGATAGTCCGGATTTCTTAGTGAAACTGTAAGGTTATGTTGTCCGTCTGAACTTAACAGTTTCGCTAACTAACTTTCAGTTTCGCTATGCCGAAACTATACTTTCGGCTAGTCGAATTTACCTTCTTGTATGGGCGAATCTAATGTGATTTTTCTAGCGAAACTATACTTTCGCCTGCCGAAACTAAATCTAATTCTGCGAAACTATATTTTCGGCCAGCGAATTTATTTATTCATTATTTTATTTTATTTATTTTTATTATTCTTTCTTCTCTATTATGTATTCATTCCTTTCACTTTATTCTAATTTATTTAATCTATTTCTCAGGTTTAAATTGCATATCTAAAGTTCGATGAGAGAAACAACATTACTGCTATTTTGGATGATACACACCCGAAAGCCGTCGGGTTTAGAGACTGTATTAGATGGCTGCAAAGATATCCCATATCCTATGCTATATCTCATTCCACCACCATATATGACCTTCATATCAAAGATTTCTAGAGATCTGCCAAATATGACAGAAGAGGAAATTCTCAAAGAATTACCGCCAAAGTCTTAGAGCACGAGGTGACTATTACTGCTCAGATAGTTTCGATAATTCTGAGGCTGGAGGAGGATACTGGTGAAGAGATTGCTATATCCGAGACACAGATGTTCGAAGCATTCAGAAGCATGGGTTATAAGGTGCCAACTTTTGGTTCCCGAAAAGAGATCAAGAAGTCTTTTCTCTTCAAGGAATGGAGATTTATTGCTCACGTCTTCATCATGTGCCTAGATCACCGTAAAGGTGGATCAGACGGGTTAAACATTGACTGGGCTAAAGTAATGGTGTTGTGTTGTAAAGGAGACAAGGCAAACATAGCCAGTTTGATACTTGCCTACATGGCTAAGAATGTGATGGCCTTGAAGAAAGATAAATGGTTGTTGTATCCTTGATTTCTTCCAATGATCTTTGACGACCTCATACCGAATGTGCGAAAACATGGGGAGGTGAAAAGACTGGTACAAATGAACCCTCAAATCTTTGCTGACTGTTGTGCTATTCGCCATGATTTTAGGGGGAAGATAACCCATCTCTGGGAAAACATGTACCCACGGGAGAGATGGAACTACATTAGACGGGTGGATGAATCTGAGAATAAAAGAGCTGAAGATTCCAGGGCACAGCAATCTAACGCAACCAAGAAAAGAAAGAGATATTCTAAAGAGAAAGATTATGATTTTGAAGAAGATACAAATGAAAGAGCTGAAGAAATAAGAATAGAAAAGGAGAAAAGGCCAAAGAAGAGAGCTGATATAGCAGATTCAAAGAGACGAACTAAACAGAGACATCAAGCATTCACTGAGAGGAGGGAAGAAAGAGGAGATCTAGATGAAGATATGATTCGTAATCTTAACAGTTCTTTGGCAAATAAACTGAGTATGATAAAGACGAAGCTCACCATCCAAGAGATACAAGAGATGCAAAAAGATGAGATAAAAGATGGAAAGAAGAAGATGCTTGTTGATCAAAATAGTCTGCTGAAGAAGTTGTTTGAGGAGATTGGTCAACTGGAAGCTGTAGCCGGCCTGCCTAATCACCTAACTCAATCTGAATTAGGTGATTTAACTGATACATCAAAGTACCTGTTCCTGAAGGTGGGTACTTCATCTAAGGCAAAAGAGGGCACATCTGGTGCAGCAACTGATGATGTTGTAGATTGTGAAGTAAGAAATGAAGATGTTGATGGGTTGTTAAAACACAAAACATAGTTTAACCTTTTAAACTTTCAGAAAACGCAGCGGATGTTGAGGATTATAACATGTTTATAATCTGAAAATTTCATGTTCTCAATGATGTTTTAAGATGGAGAAACAAACCCAAATCAAAAGGGATCTTTTGTATGTGAATAAATATGCTATGTATACATAAAACAACATAATATGACAACCACAAAGGGGCTGCCATATCTACCTTTCTGCAGCCCTAAAATCGACCAAAGAAGAGTAGAAAAGATGCTGAAAATTCGGCCAAAACTCCAAGGAAGGAGCCCTCAAGCTTGTATACCCCAAGCCTCCTTGCAAAGCACCTTCTTGTTAGGAAGATTCAACACCAAAATCAACACAAAATGGCTCTCAAAACTCCTAATGCTGCTGCTCCTGGCTGTAGCTATTGTGAGAGAGAGAGAGAGGGATTATTTTGGTTGTTCTTGCATGTATGGAGAGTGGTCAAATGAAGAGTGTAAGACTAATTTAAGTTATGTGTGTTTTCAAGACACCAAAATGGTCCAATCACCATTAAAGGGCGGCCAAAATGAATTTAAAACCCAAGTTTTCCACTAAAACTTGAACACACACACAATTAAAACTAGTCTTTTGTCACACATCAATAAGTCATCTACTAGACTTATTTAAAATGTGACATATGTCTTCTTTAATTAAACAATTTAATTAAAGTACACTCATATGTTATTAATGTTATTTAAACCCTTTTAAATGACAAAATAACAATATACTCACTAACAAATTATCCTTATAATTTGTTCCATCTCATATGCAACTTATTTAGAAAACCCATTTTCTAAATTTGGTGTAGATATTTAATTGCATGATCATATCATCAATTAAATATTAATTGGTGTTTGCTAAGCTTGTCATTGGGTATAACCCGACTTGGATCATAACGTACTAACCACATCAATATTCTAAGTGTCTTGGGCACATAGAATCCTACAGATGTAGGAAGGGAGAATGAAGAGGATATTTTGGAGGCTGGGTATATAAACATGGGTCTTGATGTTAAGAAGGATTTGGTTGAGGAAGAAGCGGTAAGGGAGAAGTTGGTAGACCGTGATGGTGAGAAGGAAAAGAGATTAGTTGATGAAGAAGAGGATGATGAACAACTTGTAGACTATGATTCTGAACTTGAGTTCTATGAAGTTGATGAGAGGCCGTTGATTTATGTTGCTAAGAAAGGAGAGCTTGATAAAGATGTGTTTGAGATGGATAAAGATGAGTGGTTTGTTAAGGAGAAAGAGGCAGAAGAACTGACTCCCTTATTCCAACACATGGAAGGGTTGAGTAGGAAAGGGGCTGACAAGCGGATTTTAAGTTGGTGCTACAACCTCGGCCTCAAAATGTTCATGATAAAGAGGAGAGTGGGTGGAATTACCTACCTTCATAAAAGGAAGGCTTTCAAGACCTTGCCTAAATGGGAAGGCAACTAGCGACTCTGCCATTACTGAAGGCAAATCTGAGTGAACGAGCCTCTATTAGAGAAAGAAATTTAGAATGCTTTAAAAGACAATTTTGAGTCTTTCAGTTACATGATGGCTGAGACGAAACGCTCAAAAAAGGACAACCATTGGGAGACCGGCAAGGGAAGAATTGTACTAAGGGTGAAACCCCCAAGGACCATGAATAGGGTCAGATTGGCAGATCCCCTTCCCCAACGATATAGAGCTTTGAAAAGTGGTTTTATGACAATAATATGGGGGAGGCAATCATCGGAGTGAAGAATGGTGCTGAGATTAAAATCTTTGATCCAATGGAACTCTTTAGTTTATGTGAAGAGCTACTGATTCTTTGCAAGAACCATATCAAAGCTGGTGTAGGTGAGGAAATGAGGAAAGAAACCAGTCTCTTTATGACTGTAGCAAACAAGATCAGAGGAGTGAGGGCAAAGGTGAAGAGTTTAGCCAAGAGAGTAAGGGCCTAAGATGACCTAAACATGGACATACACAAGTTGGCCAAGCAGTTTAAGCGAGCAAATGCTCATCCCGAAGAGGCTCATGATGCAGGAGGAAACCATGGAGAATCATATGCTGAAGCTTCTGAGGACGTTGTTGCAGGAGGTACTGAAGATTTATCAAAGGCAACGAAGGACACTGGACCTTAAAAAACTCACCAAGACTGGTAAAGGTGGTGAGTTCCATCCTAGGGGGAGTATTGAAGATCATGTATAGGTTGGACTCACGTTAGTATAGATTATTGACTTTTGATTGTAATAGGTCTTTTGTTAGTTTCCCATTGTATGTATTTAGTTTTATGTAGTTTTGTAGTCCAGCGAAACTACGAGCGAAACTATAGTTTTGCTCATAGTCAGCTAATTAGGTAGCTTGGCGAAACTACTGTTTCTGCTTGGCGAAACTATAGTTTCGGCAGTACAGTTTTGCTTACAATGAAAATATCTGTGAAACTAAGACCACTATATGTACATTTGATCTTTTTTATTGTTGGTAAGCTTGCAAAACCCTAATCAATTATCATTGTTGCAAGTTACCATTTCAAAGCAGTTATTATAGAGAATTATCACTGAGCTTTATGTTATTGATTATTGATGTTCATTGTCTTATTGTGAATGGGTTATTATTGTGTTCAATCTTCTTTGTTCATGTGTTTAGTTTATTTGTTGGATATTGAACTATTCTTCATCTCATTTGCACCGTTATACGATCAATGAACCAACACTCTTCGGTGGAGTATTAGATCTCTTTTGAGAAAAACTTGGTTTTGCATCATAAAGTTCAATTTTCTTTTTGAGAGTCTGATAATAAGGACAATTAGAAGAAATATGTCCTCGTTTTCCATAACTGTAGCATGATCTCCCTTTTACAGGTTGAGGAAAATGTTTATGTGGGGTTGAGTTTGGTACAGGTGTGAAATGTGTCTAGTTGGCTTTTGTCAGTTCTCTTTCAGATGTTTCGGCTTCATTAACAAATTTAACTGTTTGAACATTTTTAACATCTTTAACCTTTAGTTTATTTGGACTTTGACGTGTAACACGTGTCTGGTAAACTGGTTTAGTCATTTTGTGTTCAGAAGTAGACATGTATGAACCTGACCTTAAATTAACCTTTTCAAATTTACCATCCAAATTTTTTATAGGTATCTTTCCTTTTGATTTCAAAGTATACTCCTTCTGTTTAGTGCTATTATTCATCGGTTTTTCTGTAGAATCGGGATCACTAACCAAATAAGTGGACACCACATGATCCTTAACTGGATTGTTATTTATGGTCTACTTTTAGTATTCGGAAGGATTTCATGTGGTGGCGGCACTACTTTGTAACCTAAACCTTCCCCATTATTTCATTCTTTCACTAAGTTTTGAACTATGTGCGAAGAACTAGCCAAACTATGCAGTTTTTGTTTTAAAGAATCAACTTTGACTTCTAAAACTGCTTTTTCCTTTTTCGTTTCTTCCAAAGAATTTAAATAAAACTTTATGTCATTTGCTTGATTTAAAGCAACAAACTCGGTTTCCCTTAGTTGTTTACCCAAAAGTTATACTTTTTCTTTGTAACTGCACTCATTTTGTTTTAAAATACGATTGGCCTCAGTGCAGAGTTGTAAATCGTTTACTAAATTTTCATTGTGTTATAATAACCTTGCCAATTTTAGATCAATGCTATCCTTAAATTTGTCACATTCAGAACAAGTATGTTTATCAAATAATTGGTCATTAGAACTTACCTGTGAGGAATCAGACGAGTCAGCCATCAACGCCATTTTAGACTCTTCGGTTACTGGAGATTCTGAGTTTGTTGCTCTGAGCTCTTCCTCAACCAAATGATTTACCACATTCACAGCTTCTTCAGTATCTGACATCGCTTGCTCAGCTATGACCTCACCTTCACTAGAAGATCCATCATCCAATGCATCAACAGAGGCAATATTCGATTCACACGGAGACGCAAATCGAAAGAACCAGTCTTGCCCTTCATCACCTTGAGCTGTCAAGGCCTTTGTCTCTTTGCTTGAAGATGTGGTGCCACTCATGTCTTTGTCTTGATGGTTCAAAGTTGGAAATGGGTTTCCATTACTAGTTTTCTTCGGCTTTACACATTCACGTTTAAAATGCCCCTTTTCACCATAGTTATAGCATGTTACTTTGGTTTTATCAAAACCAAAAGTTGTATCTTTAGTGGCTACTAGATTCTGCCTTGTCTTTTTGACAAACTTCTTTGCCCATCTTACCGCACTAACCAAAGCCCACATTATGTCCATCCTTTCTAGCTCATTTTCGTCAACTTGCTCATAATCCTCATCTGCAAGATGACAATTTGTAATCTTACCGGCAACTAAACCATGGTAAGATTGTACAACCGCCACTAAAGATCCATATGTTCTTTGACAACTTCCACTGTAACGTCACCGAGATTCTCGGTCTTCAACTTTGTTGCATCTGTTTCAGGAACTATATAATGGGTAGCAGATGACCCTGACGTTTCTTTTCCTGAGGTGCTAGTTTGGGAAGCAGCAGATGAATTAGACACAAAAGCTGTTTGCAACGATTCTCCTGAAACAGCTGGAGTTGGAACTGAGTTGTAGAGTGAAGGATTCTGAACATTGGATCTTTTCTTAGACTTGTATTTCATCCTTAATTCTTCCTCTCTAACTTCAGGATGAAGTCATTTATGTCCAATGTCATAAGAATGGTGTTCTATCTTAGGTTGGACACAAATGAATCCCATTTATCTGGAAAACCATCTACAAAGCTTGAAACTTTATCTTCCATAGACATTGTTACACCATGACTGTGCAACTCACTCATCAGTTGGTAAAACCTATCAATAATGTCATCCAAGCTCTCATTCCCTATCAAGGAGAAATTATCAAACTCTTTTTTAAGAGCTTTAGCCTTTGTGTGGTTTGAGTGTTGTGTTTCCATCATATCTCTTCTCCAATGCTTCCCATAACTTTTTCACCTGCTTGTTCTCAGAAAACTGATGAAAGATGTCCTTCGGTATCGATTGAGTCAACAGAGCATATACTTTCTTTTCAGCATTGAATAGAATCTTCTGTGCTTCACTCATTCCTCCCAATGTTAACTTGACTCCATTAGCACTGACTGGTACCGTGTAACCAGTGTCAATGGATGTCCAAATATTAGGATAAACTCCATTTAAATATTTCAAACTGTTGTTTCCACTTTAGTGATTTATTATGATTACCAATCTCATTCTCCAGAAGCAGAAGGTTCTGGGTGCGAGGATCCTTTCCGACGGTAAAGGCAGCAAATTGATCTTCCATTGTTTTAAACTTTGTACTTTTTGAACAGGACAGTCTCACTCGTGTGAATGGACTATGAGTATGGTTCACTCGTGCGAATGAAGGGTGCGAATGAATTCAATCGTGTGATTGGATTCAGTCATGCGTATGAACAAGACAATTGAAATCAAACGACTGGAGTTGTTCAGTCATGCGAATGGGGGATGCAACTGAGTTCACTAATGCGAATGGCGTATACAATTGAGTTCCATCGTGCGACTGGACCAATCGTGCAACTGAAAGCTGCTATTTTTGTAAAATCCAAGATTTTGACACTATGACACAAAATCACGATTTTCCTAGAAACCCTAATCTGTCATATGATAAAAACAAGACTTTAATGCATGCAAACATCGAAAACACATTTAGAACCAACGTGGTGACTCTTTTGAATTAAAACGTGAGTTTTAACACCAAAACTAATCGAATCCATGCACAATCAAGAGCCTGAGCTCTGATACCACTTGTTAGGACTGTGTACGTACGGAATACTAACAAATTCTGTGTGAGACCAGATCAAATAGTGCGGAATCCTATTTGATTGGCAATCCAATCAGTGAGAATGTTAACCCGATCGATATAAGAATAAACAAAATGTTAAGAATGAGTAGGAATCGATCAAGAACGAACTTTGAAGTTGGATTGGCTGTCTTGGACGTTCTGGACGGCTAGGGTTCGTGAAATTATGAAGTGTTATCAATTGTTTTGAATGGTTCTGTTTTCCACAAATTAAGTGGTATTTATAGGTTTGTAGTTTTCATTCGTACGACTGAATCATTAGCATGGTTCAGTCGTGCGAATAATTCATGCGATCATGTCATACGCACGACTGAAGCTTTAGTCGTGCGACTGAGTCAATCTTATGTCTCAATCATACGACTCATCCATTCTCCTAGTTCAATCGTGCGACTGGTCCATAAGCATTATTTATTCTTGTGTATGGTCCATAACTATGGTCTATTAGAATGAATACTCACCCGACTAGGGTGAACACATTTCTCAATCATTATTGATTAAGAACTCAATCTCTAGGCCTTTGGTATTCCACTGGGCACTCTTGCAAATTAGTTGCTTTCTCTGATAGTGACTATGCAGGGTGTAAATTAACCAGAAAATCAACCTCTGGTGGATGCCAATTTCTAGGCAACTGTTTGGTTTCTTGGTAGAGTAAGAAACAAACCTCTGTTGCTACATCCACTACTAAAGCAGAGTACATTGCTGTTGCAAGTTGTACATCTCAGGTACTCTGGCTTCAGAATCAATTACTGGATTATGACATTACAGAGACTAAGACTCCTTTACTAATGGACAGTGCTTCAGCTCTTTGTATTGTTAAGAATCCTGTCCAGCATTCTAGGACCAAACATATTGAGATCAGACATCACTTTATCAGGGATTGTTATGAAAAGGGTTTGATTGATCCAAAGTTTGTTCCTAGTGCTGATGAGCTTGCAGATATATTTACTAAGCCTTTGGACAGTGGAAATTTTCAAAATCTTGTGCTAAGGCTTGGTATGCTGCAGCTTGAATAAATTGACAATTACTGATGATCTCAGCTCACAGGTACTGATGAGCATCAGTATACAGCTGTCACAAATAAGTACTGAAGCTATTTTATCTTCAGCAGTTTTTCATAACTACTGAAGACTAAATTCCTCAAAGTACTAAAGTGCTTTATTTGTTGCAAAGTACTGAAGTGGTTACAACTACTGACGTCTGTTATAAAGATAAGTACTGATGACCAATGAAACATCTGAAAATCAGATACTCTGCTGAGTAAGTGTTGAGGTCAAATGAAACAACTGCGATATGTGAATTGACGACAACAACTGATGAGTAAGTTTATTCTTCAATTGTTTCTAACAACAACTGTTTCATTTCAAAACAACTAAAGCCAAACCAAGTCTTTAGTAGTTTTTTCAACTACTGATGACAAACACCAAGTCTTCAGTTGTTTACAACACCTGAAAGTTAAAACCATGTCTTCAGTCGTTTTCTAACAACTAATGACTACAACCAACAACTTTCAGCTGTTTTCTTTTGGCCGTTTCATAACCTATAAATACCTAACCCTAACTTCAAACTTTTCCTAAATCGATTTCCGAACGTTCATCTTCCATTAATGGCGACCATGCAAATCAAACCTCGACACAACTGTGTTGCTTACTTCACAAAATTGACTTTTTGGACTAAGTTTGACGATGCTATTGATCTGATGGCTGATTCCCAGTATCAAACTACTTTTCTTTTGAATCCAACCATCTATCCCGACTCTCTTCGACAATTCTGGACAAACGTCACCATCCATACTGGTGAGAATGATGTCACAATCACTCTCCAGTCATATGTAAACCAGAAGAAGGTGGTAGTCACTCCAGCTATCATTCGCCAAACGCTAGATCTGAATGATGCTACATTTGTTACCAAATACCCGAAGGGCACCCTTGATCTCTCATTCATTAATCATGGCTATGAGGGCAACCTAAGTGCTACTACCATTCTGAAGAAGCACTTTCATGATGCTGAACGCCTAATTTTCCACATGATCAATGTGTGCCTTGCCCCCAAAACCTCTTCATGGGATCAAATGTCATCCAGGTGGCAGTAGGTATTGTATTCTATTCTTGAACGCCAAAGCTTAATTTTTTCTGAAATTATATTTTTAGAATTAAAAGATCTGGCAATGAAACCTGTAGCTAACAGATGGCTATTATATCCAAGGTTTCTTATGGCCATAATCATGAATCAGTTACAATCTGATGGCCCTTTTGGCCTTAGAGTCCCTGTTGTGGTAGTTCTGCCAGAGGTATACTCCAGGCACAACTCTGACCCACATCTTAAAGAGGCTGCCAAACTGCTAAAACCCAAGCAGAAGGTACCCACAGCCTCATCCTCCATATCTAATGTCCCCTCCAAGCCTCACTCCAAACAAACCAACAGGCTACTCAAGGAGTTGAGTCCCCTGATGATGTCCCTGCAACACAAAGGCAGGATGAAACTATGGGTAGTAATCCCTGTAGTTTCCATGACTCGACCAGCTGAAACCGCTCAGGTATCCTCTCAACAGGATCCTGATGCAACCAAACATGGGGAAACCACATTACTGGAATCTCTCTCACTTGAGAGGATTGCCATTGAAGAGCACCATTCACCCCAGGTGCAATCCTTTTCACACCTATCTCCTACTGAAGCCACCCCTACAAGCCCAACTGTGGTTATTGCACAAGTGTTGACTCAGCTACATTCCTCTACCCCTCCCTAGAAACCTATTACTACTGGGAAAACCTCAACCATTGAGGGAGAGGATTATAATGTAGTTGATAACCCACAACACAGGGATTACAGAGTTCAATCTCCCAGTGTAGAGGAGGAGATTAGAACATCTGGTGAGGCTGCCTCTTCTCCATGTTCAGCAAATGATCAGGATGAAGCTGGTATCATTTCTAAGTCCTCACCAGAGGCAACTGCCAATGAAGGACATTCTCCTGAGGCAGGACGTCCCCAGTTCCAAGAAATAGGGGCACATGTGACTACTGATCTACACTCAGCACATGTTCATCCTAATTTCATCAGGAGGTCAGCTGATTCAACACAGACTGATGATGACCGGCTTTTTCTTTGATGTTCTAGCCCACAATACAATTCTTGAGACTGAGGTTTGCAGACTACAAGCACTGCTTGCCAAAATGTCACAAGAAACAAGTCCATCTGCCCACACTCACCCACAAATGGCAATTTCTCCTGAAACTATCCCAAACACTGAGCCACTCTCAATAACATTACCACCAGTCTCTGATTCAGCTGCCATTTCTCAGGGACAGAACCCCTCTGAGCAAATGGTTGCTACCTTTCACACATCCTTACCTCTCATCACTTCAATAATCAAAAATACAGCATATCAAGCCATTGATGAGAGGCTTTCCTCCACTCTTCAATCTTTAGTTGATGTTGCAGTCTTTAAGAAACTTTCTGACATTCACACCCCTGCACCCAATGCAACCAAAAAGGGGGAGTCTAAGTCAGTGAAAGTAGACAAAATAAAAAGAGCTGAAGAGGAAGCAGAAAAAGAGCAGATAGAAAAGGAGATGATCACCTACAAAAGGAAGAAATCCTCTGAAAAGACTAAAGGTGAGAAAAACTTGGAAGAATTAATCAAAGAAGCTGATGAGCAACATAGCAAATCTATGGACAAGATTATTGATCAACTCTTCAGACAAGGATTTGACACTGCCAAACTTGACTCTAAGATCAGAAGGTTAGAGATTCAAGAAATTGAGAAAAGATGGGCAAGTTGGAGTGAAAAAGAAAGAGAAAGGCTGGAAACTATGGCAAGATTTATATCCAAACATCTAGGAATGTCGATCATTAAAGTAAAGTCATGGTCCAGAGACAGTATTTTGGAAATAACCACCAGAAGCTATTCGTCTGAGGTATTTAACAAAGGATTGATCATTGAAGCTCTTGATGAAGCTGGTGCTGGGAAAAGAACTGATATGGCCAAACTATCCAAAGCTTCACTCAAATCCAAGATGCTTGAGCAGCCTGCACTCTCACCCAAACCAAAACAACCACTTCCACAACCCCCAAAACTAATCCTTTACCTAAGAAACCTACTGAACCCATTACCAATAATGCACCTAAGAAGAGGAGAAGGGTGTTGAGGATGGAAGAAGAAGAAGATGATGATGATGAAGATAGTCTGCCACTCTCTGTTGTTCTCAAAATAAAAATGCCTGAGCCTAGGAGTCAACCAACAACAATGTTAGGATCAGTGATCTACGTTTGATTGATTTGAGAGTATAGCAGCGGAAAACAAACAATGAATTAGCCAATTCACAAGAACACAAAAGATATTCAAGGTAAGAACAAACGGTTATAGACAGAGAGAATTCTACAAAATATATTTCATTCAATATTTGCTTTCGTGGTAACAGAATGTCACAAATACAATTAGGTCAACACCTCTTATATAGGAGATGTGACGTCTGCTGATGTCACTTGATAGTGACATCTAACAGAATTTATTCAAACTACTAATAGTTAACACAACTACTGATAGTTAACACAACTACTGAAGATGTCAAACAGCTGACATCTTCTTACAAAAATGCTAAGTGTTAACTATCACTACAACTACTGAAAAGAAACTACTGAAACTACAACGACTGAAGAACATGCTCTTCAGCCGTTTTACAAATACTGAAACAAAAAGAAACTACTGAAAGGAAACCATCACAACAACTGAAGAATGCTTCTTCAGCTGTTGTAACAAACTCTGAAGGCTTCAGTACTTGTACTTGAACTTCAGCTGTTGTCATCAGCTGATGTCTTCAGTCTTTGTACTTCAGCTGTTGTCATCAGCTGATGTCTTCAGTCTTTGTACTTCAGCTGTTGATCTTCAGTACTTTGTTCTTCAGCTGTTGATCTTCAGACTTTGGTCTTCAGCTGTTGAAGTCTTCAGTACTTTAGTCTTCAGCTGTTGAAGTCTTCAGTACTTTAGTCTTCAGCTGTTGAAGTCTTTAGACTTTGTCAAACAGCTGATCAAGTCTTCAGCAGTTGTTGTGATGTCTGTGGGACTTAGAGGTTTTTCTGATCAGGCTCATTGGTTTTTTTGGTCCAACAAACAATCACACCTGACTTTCAAAGGCAAATGTTAAAAGTCAAACTTGAAGAAGAAGAACAGCACAAACAACATGATAAGCAACTGTTGAGGATGAAGATAAAGAGTTTCCCAAGTCTTCATCCATACAAGCTATGAGAAACATGCTCAGAGGTTGTATGCTCTCAGATTTACATTCCAATATCAGAAAGAGAGAGTGAGAATTTGGCCTGACCCCAGAGTAAGTGACAGAATTCACAAATTGAAGATTCCAAGCAAATACAATGGCCAAGTAAAGAAGATAGTAGATGTTGTGATAATGCTGGCCATTGTAGTGTCACCCTGGGAAATTCTTGATGACTTCAAGAGAGCTTACAAGTCTAAAATGACTCCACAGACTTTATTAGAAAACAAAATGTTAAAGAAGGGGTTAATCTACAAGAAGCTTGAAGACATAAGAAGAAATGAGCTCCAGTTACTGCTTGAAGGCACTCATCCTGATGAGTTTGCATACAGAGAGATAACAACTGCGGAGCTGAAAAATGGAAAACATATTAAGTATTTATCTGAGTACTATGGGCCTGAGTTCTTCTTTGAAAGTGGAGCTGAAGAACTCACAATGGAAGAACAAGTTGTTCTCCTTGAGGCCTATGTCAAAGAGTCTTACAGACTCATCATTGGGAAGTAGGTTTCATGGATGGGGTAATAGCTCTGTGTCCAATTCCCCAAAACAAAGTTCCCATTCATCCTTTTCCAATCAAACCTTCTGAAATCTCTTCCCTGGCCTGAGTTTATATTGAAGAATTTTGAGCTGATCCAGATTTTGTTTCTGCCAATAAGTGGGACCTCAATAATTTTAAAGGTTTTGGTTGCATTGGTTCATGGGAGTTTGTTGGACCAAAAGAACCAATGAGCCAGATCAGAAAAACCTTTAAGTCCCACAGACATCAAAACAACTGAAGTGATCTACAACTGCTGAAGACAAAGTCTGAAGACAACTGTTGAAGACAAAGTCTGAAGAACAAAGTTTGAAGACAAAGTCAAGTCTGGAGACAAAGTCTGAAGACAAAGTCTGAAGACAACTGTTGAAGACAAAGACTGAAGATCAAGTTCTCAGTAGTTGGCACAACAGCTGAAGTAGTTCTCTTCAGTAGTTTTGATGGTTTACATTTCAGTAGATTGTAATCAGTAGTTTTATATTATGTAAAACATCTGAAGTTCTTATACTTCAGATGTTATAACTTCAGTAGTTGTAATGTTGTTTATACTTAGCTTTTAATGAAGATGTCCTCATTTGTTGTGGACATCTTCAGTAGTTTAGTTTTATTTCAGTTGTTTGTATAAATCAGTTAGATGTCACTATCATGTGACGTCAGCTGATGTCACATTCCTTATAAAAGGAATGTTGACCTAGTTTCCCTACACGGGAAGTTTGTGCATGAATGAAAACATTCCTTTTGCAGAAAACTCTCTCTCTATAACCGTTACTGTTTGATTGAATACTCATATTATTCTTGCTAGAATTTAGTCTAATTCGTGTGCTATTCCGCTGCAAATCGTAATCTAATTGATCAAACTAGATCTCGATCCCTTCAGACGGGTGTGGATTCCTCGTTTTGGGGATCTACGGGTGAAGATTTTGGATGAAGCTCACAAGACTCGATACTTCATTCATCCAGGGGCCACAAGATGTACCAAGACATGAAGAAGGATTATTGGTGGCCGGGTATGAAACGTGACGTAGTGGAGTATGTGAGTAAATGTCTTACTTGTCTATAGGTGAAGGCCAAGCGTCAGAAGCCGTATGGAAAGATCCAACCTTTGGATATACCGGAATGGAAGTGGGAGCACATCACCATGGATTTTATTACGAAGCTGCCGTGTACCCCGAAAGGGTATGATGCTATATGGGTGATTGTTGACCGCTTGACGAAGAGTGCTCACTTCTTACCCATCCGCGAGACATATTCATCTGAGAGGTTGGCGGATCTGTTTATCAAGGAAATTGTAACTTGTCATGGTGTGCTGGTGTCTATTGTGTCCGATCGTGACACCCGGTTTACATCCAAATTCTGGAAGAAATTCCATGATGCTATGGGGACGAGGTTACATATTAGCACAGCTTATCATCCCCAAACTGATGGTCAGTCAGAAAGGACCATTCAAATATTGGAAGACATGCTTCGAGCATGTGTGATTGATTTTGGGGGAAGTTGGGATGGCCACTTACCGTTAGCTTAATCCTTATACAACAACAGCTATCATGCTAGCATTGTATGCCACCCTATGAGATGCTATACGGTAGGAGATGCAGAACACCAGTCTATTGGGTGATATTGGTCAGAAAGAACTAGGAAGCGTCGAGGTGATCGAGGCTACGACTTAGAAGCTTGAAAAGATCAAGGCCTTCATGAAGGCAGGCAAAGATAGACAGAAGTGTTATGCAGATAACGACACAGACCGATTGAGTTCTAGGTGGGTGACCGGGTTATGTTGAAGGTCTCACCTGGGAAGGGCATTATCCGATTCAAAAAGCAGGGCAACTTGAGCCCAAGGTATATAGGCCCTTTCTGAATCATCGCTCGAGTAGGAGAGGTGGCCTATAGACTGGAGTTAACGGATGAATTAAGTGGAATTCACCCGACATTCCATGTATCTTATCTAAGGAAGTGCTTGGCAGATGAAGATATGATTGTTCCACTGGAGGATATCAAATTAGAGAAACAACTCAATTATGTGGAGCAAACCAGCGGCAATCATCGATCGAAAAGAGAAAAGGCTGAGAAATAAAGTGGTTCCTCTTGTGCATGTACAGTGCAAGCACAGGAAGGGATCCGAGTCAACGTGGGAGACTGAAGAAGAAATGAGACAGCATTACCCATGTTTGTTCGAGGAATAACAGGTTTCAGGGACGAAACCTATTTAAGAGGGTGGACTTGTAACGCCCGGTTATTTATTTATTTCGAAGCCGACGAAGGAAGAAAAAGAAATAAAGTCCAAAGTCGAGGGACCAAACTCGCCAACGAGAGAAATTTGGGTGAATAGGAGTATTTAAGGGAGAGGGCAGCCTTACCCTCTCCCCACATCCATCACAAATCAGCCAAGAAGAGAGAAGAGAGAAAAAGGGAGAAAAGTTGGTTCAAGTTGGTTCAAGTGAGCAAAATCATTAAGAAGCGGGTCAAATCGAAGCTCTTCTCATTGTGGTCGTTGTGTGAGTTCTAGGACCCCTCTTTTACACGTTTTTGAATGATTTGGGGCTGGAACACATCTGAAAATCGGGTTTTTGAGTGTGTATGTGTTTGACCCGTTTGTGTTTATATATGTGTGTGTATGATCCATTTGGGTCTTGCTTTTGAGCTTGTGTGTGCTTGAATAGTGTTGTGGTATGCATTCCTAAGGTTAGGATGGTTGATTTGAGCTTAGAATGGGTTTAGATGAGCTTGGAGGTCGAAAATGGCAGATTAGGTTCGGGATGAACTGCATTCTGCACCAGCTAGGGCTAAGCGACCGAATGGAGGCCATACGGTCGATTGTGGTGCGATTGAGATTCATTCGCACGATTGGGGTTCATTCGCATGAATGAGGATTCATTTGTGCGATTGAGGGCCAGTCGCATGGGGAGTCATGTGATTGAGGGCCCATTTGCATAAGTTCTCATCCGCATTAGTTTCATTCGCATGAGGTCTATTCGTATTAGGTCCATTCGCACGATTGGGTGTTCATTCGCATGGGTGTTCACCCGCATTGGTCCATTCGCATGATGTTCAGTCGCATGGATGTCATGCGACTGAATGGTGTCCATACGCCCAAATAGGGTTGTTGCACCCAAGGAGAAGCGTAGTTTAACTTCTGACTTTCGGGGGAAAGTGAAGATGTAAGCGTTGACGTGGAAGTTCCCGTAAATTCATGTAAGGTGACTTTCGAGGTCTTAGAGGCTATGTTAGGCATGATGATGATGTTGCATGATGCATGTTATGTATGTTTGGTGTTGCCCTATATGATGTTGATGATTGTGCATGTTATGTTCCTGTTATGACGTATGTTTATCTTTCTCGTAGCTTTGCGTTGAATGTTAATGAATGAAATGAAATTACTATGTAACGTAAAGTGGAAGAAATGAAAAGTGAACATGATGAATGCGTGCATTTATGAATCAAGAAAGTAATGAAAGTCTTGCAAGCATTAGATATCGGGACACGTCAATTATAAGGTGTTAGCCCAACGGTGTGTGGGTTCGCTACCCCGAGGATGCACATCGGGGTCTTTCTTGGTGATCGACCATTTGTATAGAACCTCTACCGCTTACCCCTGGTATTGTGGCACCATGTTTAGTTGTCTATTTATAGACTTCGGCCCAGTAGCCATATAGGTTGGGGTGTAGCACATGGTATTGGTACAGAAGATATCAAATGTGCAAGAAAATATGTAAAGATGAATGAATGAATGAAGAAGAAAAAAATAACTTATATCTATGTGTACGTACGATGTATTCACATGAAAGAAATGAATGGTTTTAATGAAAGAAAAGTATGTTTTGTTATAAAACTAGAACTCACTTAGCAACGCTGACTTTTTATGTGTTTCCAGTTGGCAGGTAATTTGCTGAGGATGGCATTGTGAGGCTACTCAGCTCTTTTGGATGGTATCCATTATATAGGGCTTTTGTGATGTATGCAACAATGTATTTTGTAACTGATTACCTAGTATTATTTTGCACAAGTTTTTATGATGAATGAGATGTCATTTTTAACTGTTTCCGCTACGATGCTTTATGAATACAAATGTAATTATATGTTTTATGTGAGATGATTTACCAGCTGTAAGCGTCCTGGGAACGAGGCCTTACAAAGAACATGAACAAATTGGTGAAAAATGACCTAGTCATTGGGTTTCCAAGAAAGAATTTTATTGTTCAACCATTGTCCTTCATGTTATAAAGGAAAAACATAAAGTGTCTCATAAATCCAAAATTATCAATACAAACACTACACCATTCAAATTGCGTCACATGGATCTATTTGGTCCAAACAATGTGTGAGCATTGGAAAGAGGCAATATTGTTTAGTGATAGTGGATGATCTCACTAGATTCACATGGGTCTTCTTCTTAAAACAAAAAAGTGAAACATAAGAAACATTAATGGACTTTGTCATCAAGATTGAGAATCAACTTGATGTAAAAGTTAAAATTTTTAGGAGTGACAATGGGACTAAATTTGTTAATACCGACTTACATTCTTTTTTGCAGGAATAAAGGTATTGCAAGACAATTCAGTGCACCAAGAACTCCATAACAGAATACAGTTGCTAAAAGAAGAAACAAAACACATATTGAAGCAGCAAGAACAATGCTAGTTGATTCACAATTTCCAATCACCTTTTGGGCTAAAGCAATGAATACAGCATGCAATGTTCAAAATAGGACATGATAATAAAAGAACATAATAAAACACTTATGAGATTTTATTTAAAAGAAAACCTTACATAGGATATCTTAGAGCTTTTGGGTGTCATGTATCTATTTTAAACACAAAAGAACATTAGGAAAATTTTCAAAAAAGCCTACGATGGTTTCTTTGTTGGATATTCTTCAACATCTAAATCTTATAGGATTTACATTCCACAACATAACATTGTGGATGAAACTCCTAATGTATCATTTGATGAATCCTTATTTCCTAAATGTATAAAAGTATCATCATGGTTGTTTGATATAGATGCTCTAACAGATTCATTTAACTCAGGTTATTTGAATAATGCAGGATTTGATGATACATGCTATCCATTTGTTCCCCCTAATATGAATGAAGTATCACTATCTTCTGATCCTCCAAGATAACACTCATCAAGTATTGTGGAACAAGAAACAACAAATAACAACAATGATGCTACACAAGTCCAGCCTCATGGACATACATCTTTAGATGAAAACACTTCATCCGCAGTTGCTACCTCTGCATCCACAGATGAGTGTGCTACATCAGAGTTATGAATAATGTCTCAACAGGTGTTCCATGTTTTCAGAAGATACAACAAACATTGGAGATGATTCAGCAAATCCTGATACATCATCCATAAAAGTTCCTTTAACTCCTACAGAAGAACAAATTGCTTCTGGAGAAGTTCCTGCGGAAGATATTAATGATGCTTTTGATGATCAAACTCAGGACGATCATTCCATACCCAATGTTAAACAAGAGGAACACTTTGATTACTTCCTAAATTCATCAGCTGGATTAGATCCATCTGCAACAATGAATAACTAACTTGGAATCATCTATTCCAGTTGAATCTACTCCAACACCAAGTATTCATAAGACACATCCAATACACAACATCATTGGTGATCTTCATAAAAGAACAACAAGAAGTCAAGATGGAGCTGCAAACATCTATCTTTTCACGTGTTTTCTTTCACAAGTAGTTCCTCCAAACATTACAGCTGCTCTTAAGGACAATAGCTTAATTGAAGCTATGCAAGAAGAGCTTTAACAATTCAGAAAGCAGAAAGTCTGGAATCTAGTTGATTTATCAGAAGGCCAACATCCAATTGGAATAAGATGACTCTTCAAAAATAACTCGATGACAGAGGTATTATTGTGAGAAACAAAGCAAAGTTGATTGCACAATGTTCCACACAAGAAGAAGGAATAGACTATGATGAAGTTTTTGCACCAGTTGCAAAAATTGAAGCCAATAAGAGATTCTAGCATATGCATCATTTAAGAAGTTCACTATGTATCAAATGGATGTCAATTCATAGGACTAAGACTAGTTTCATGGCATGCAAGAAGCAAACAAATGTATCTATATCCACAGTTGAGGCTGAGTACATAGCTGCTTCAGCTAGTTGCTCTTAAGTGCTTTAGTTGCAAAACCAACTACTTGATTATAGTTACAACTTCTTTCATACTGAAAATTGCATTGACAACTCAGTTGCTATGTTTATTACTGCTAATCCAGTGCAACATAGTAAAACCAAACACATTGAAATAAGATACCACTTTTTGAGAGATTGCTCAGAAAAAGGTTTGATCAAGTTAGTCAAAGTGGATACAACAAATCAACTTGCTGATTTATTCACTAAAGCCTTTGATTCAGTTAGATTTTCTAATTGGGTCTCTCCATATGATTAACTTAGATTAATCATTATAACAAGAAAAGCATGTGTCTGTCCTTGTGTATGTAAAAAAATTTATCCTTCGGAAGTTTTACAATTACCTTCGGAAGAAACTTCTGAAACATCTTTCGAAGCCTAGAATCTATCAATGTCTATTACTTTTGCATGACATATGTTTGGGAAATGATAGTACACTATGCCTTTGCTTATTCTTGAATTCTAAAGAATCATTAAAATTTGATCAAGTTTCTTGATATGTGAGTAGGTTCACCTGAGTGGAAACTACACTAAGTGCATGCCAAACATAATATAAAGTAACTGTTTAGTGAAGACTTCATTTTGAGGATTCAACAAGTAAGTCTTATTCTGATGTGACCAAATCACTCATCTAAGCACACTATGTACCAACACTTTATAATGTCTATCTTTGCAAATCATATTCCTCTGTTATGTGTAAACAAACACCTGGGTGTATGAAAAGATCATGATCCTCATCGACCCTTTGTTTTGTGTAAACAAAGTGTAAGGCCCCATTCCCGGGAGGCTTACAGCTGGCCAATCATTGCTCATAAAACTTATAATTACATTAACTTGAAATAACGATGCAGCGGAAACATTAAAAACAACATTTTCATTATAAATGCTTTTGCAAAAAATAGAACATTCGTTACACAATATCATTTGTTCACATCACAATGCAAAAACATTAACAAAAGAATGTCATCCAAAATGCCAAGTAGCCGCCCCGTGCCATCCTCAGCAACTTACTTGCCAACTGGAAAATACATAAAAAGTCAGTGTTGCTGAGTGAGTTCTAGTTTTAAGTAAAACATACTTTACTTTTGCATGTGATCACACATCATACGTACACATATATAATATCATTATTATCTTCATCATTGATTCTTTAACTTTCATCCATTCGTGCTTTCTTACTTTCATTTATACGTTCATCATTACTTCTTTTCATTCCATCAAAAAACCATGAACTTTACCCCAGCGTCATGCATAAACCTGGTACTGGGCTGCGGTCTATCATAGACCCCCCGTCATGGCGCACAGCAGCCTGGCCATAGTACCTAGGGTAAGCAACAAAGGTTCTATACAAATGGTCAATCACAAAGAATGACCCCGGCATGCATCCTTCTGGGGTAGCTAACCCACACACCGTTGAACTAACACCCTTCATTGGGCATGTTTCCACATACAAGGCTTTCAAGACATACTTTACTTTTCTTCGTTCATTAATGCATGCATTCTTTCACCATGTTCCTCTTTTCATTCTCTTTCACTTTACGTTACATAATACTTTTCATTTTATTCATTAATATTCAACGTAAAGCCATGGGAAAATAAACATGCAATGTAAGGAACATCAACATACACAGTCAACATCTTCATATAGGGCATCATACATACATAACATACATCATACATACCATCATGCATAAGCATCAATCATACATCATAACATCATCATACAATTCCCATCACATTATCCATGACCTCAAAAGTCACCCTACATGAACCCACGAGAACCTCCCAAGTCAAAGCCTAAATTTCATTTTTTTCCTAAAAAGTCAGAAAATATTCTAAGTGTTCATCCGCATTTGTCCATCCGCGTTTCTTTTTGTTCATCCACATTTCTTTCACTCATCCGCATTTGTTCATCCGCATTGACTTTACTCATTTGCATTTGTCAATGCTCATCCGCATTTGTTCATCCACATTGACTTTACTCCTCCGCATTTGTCAGTGCTCATCCGCATTAGTTCATTTGCATGAACTTTACTCATCCGCGTTTGCAAATGCACATCCGCATTTGTTCATTCGCATGAACTTTACTCATCCGCAATGTAAATGCTCATCCGCATTTGTTCATTCTCATGAACTTTACTCATTCGCATTTGTAAATGCTCATCCGCATTTTTTCATTCGCATTGACTTACTCATCCGCATTTCCATACTCATCCGCATTTGCTACTCATCTGCATTTCTTACTCATCCTCATTTCTTACTCATCCGCATTGACTTTCTCATCCGCATTGACTTACTCATCTGCATAGACTTTCTCATCCGTATTGACTTTCTCATCCGCATTGACTTTCTCATCCGCATTTCTTACTCATCCGCATTTCTCATACTTAAGTAGTTTTTCTAAACTTAGGCGTATGAACTATTGTTTGGGCACATGAGAAGCCTAGGGCACACTTATCATCATAATTCGGTCCCCAAACACAATCTATCATGTTCTAAGCTTAAATCGTGCATTCTAAGTCTTAGAAACACAACCATAACATCATCAAGCATGAACATAGACCAAAATTACACCATACCCGCAACATACACACACTCAAACATACGGGTATGAAACCCTAGTTTTATAAAAAGTTCAGACATGCATTTCCAGCCCCAAAATCAGTTAAAACATGTAAAAGAGGGGTTCTAGAACTCACCTTAGCATCTCTTGAGTATGGCTTCTTCCAAACTCCTTTGCAATTGAGTTCAACCGCCTAAAAACCCACCAAAAACACACACACAACACACATAAGCATACAACCTAGGCAAGGCCAATTAAGAACACTTCAAAACCATGAATTCTTACCTTGAATTCAACTTTTCAGCTCTTGTTCTTCAAAGAATCCGAATATGCACTTTCTTTCTCTAAAAATTTGAAGATTTGGGTGTTGTGAGAAGGGAGTGGGCGGCCATGCCCACTTTACACCCACTTTCAAACCTTTTTGTCCTTTTGACACTTTTTACCCCTTAACTTGGGTAAAATAGCTTTTCTTTCTTATTCTTCACTTTATTCTTTCTTTCTTTGACTCTAAATAACCAGGTGTTACAAGTTCACCCCCTTATATAGGTTTCATCCCCAAAACCTGTTATTCCTCAAACAATCATAGGTAATGATGTCTCATCTCTTCTTCAGTCTCCCACGTAGACTCTGGTCCCTTTCTGTGCTTCCACTGTACCCACACAAGAGGAACCACTTTATTCTTTAACCTTCTCTCTTTACAATCAATGATCACCACTGGTTGCTCCATATAACTGAGTTGTTCATCTACCTCGATATCCTTCAGTGGAACAATTATATCCTCGTCTGCTAGACACTTTCTCAGGTGAGATACATGGAATGTCAAGTGAATTCCACTTAACTCATCTGGTAACTCCAATCTATAGGCCACCTCTCCTACTCTAGCAATGATTCGAAAAGGCAGTATGTATCTCGGGCTCAACTTGCCCCGCTTTCTGAACTGAATGATACCCTTCCAAGGTGAGACTTTCAACATAACCTTGTCACCCACCTGGAACTCAATCGGTCTATGTCGTTTATCAGCATACGACTTCTCTCTATCTTTGGTTGCCTTCATGAAGGCTTTGATCTTTTCAAGCTTCTCAGTCGTAGCCTCGATCACCTCGACACTCCCTAACTCCTTCTGACCAATGTCACCCCAAAACACGGGTGTCCTACATCTCCTACCATATAGCATCTTATAAGGGGGCGTAACGATACTGGCATGATAATTGTTGTTATATGAGAACTCAGCTAATGGTAAGTGGTCATCCCAACTTCCTCCAAAATTGATGACACATGCACGAAGCATATCCTCCAGCGTCTGAATGGTCCTTTCCGACTGACCATCCATCTGAGGGTGATAAGCTGTGCTAATATGCAACCTCGTCCCCATTGCATCGTGGAATTTCTTCCAAATTTTTGATGTAAACCGGGTGTCACAATCAGACACAATAGACACTGGCACACCATGACGAGTTACAATCTCCTTAATGAAAAATTCAGCCAACCTCTCGGATGGATATGTCTCACGAATCAGTAGAAAGTAAGCACTCTTCATCAAACGATCAACTATCACCCATGTGGCATCATATCCTCGTGCGGTACACGGTAGCTTCGTAATAAAGTCCATGATGATGTGCTCCCACTTCCACTCCGATATATCCAAAGGTTGGATCTTCCCATACGGCTTTTGGTGCTCGGCCTTCACTTGTAAACAAGTAAGGCATTTACTCAGATACTCCACCATATCATGCTTCATACCCGACCACCAATAATCTTTCTTCATGTCTTGGTACATCTTTGTAGCACCGGGATGAATAAAGTACTGAGTTTTACGAGCTTCATCAATAATCTTCACGCGTAGATCCCTAAAACGAGTAATCCACATCCGTCTGAATCGGGTTCTAACACCGAGTGTGTTTTCACCCAATTCCGCAACCAGACCTCTCATTCTTTCGGAGTTAAGATGATCTTCTTTCAATGCCTCATCTTGAAACTCTTTTACTTGCTTCATCACATTAGAGGTCATGATCAACTAGTAAGCTTTCACCTGAATTGGTTCGGGTCTCTCTTTCCGGCTAAGGGCATCTGCCACTACGTTGGCTTTTCCCGATGGTAATGGATCTCGCAATCATTATCCTTTATGAGCTCCAACCATCGTCTCTGCCTCATGTTCAGGTCCTTCTGCTCGAAGTAGTACTTCAAGCTCTTGTGGCCGGTGAATTTGGTGCACTTTGTACCGTATAGGTAGTGCCTCCATATATTTAGCGCAAAGACCACAGCTGCTAGCTACAAATCATGAGTAGGGTAATTAACCTCATGAACCTTTAACTGTCGGGATGCTTACGCTATAACTTTTTCCCTCTGCTTTAACACACACTCCAACCCCGAGTAGGTAGCATCAGAATAAACCACCAGATCTTCACTTCCATCGGGTAATGACAAAACGAAAGCTTGAGTCAATCTCGCCTTTAATTCCTCGAATGCCTTCTCTTGAGCTTGACCCCATACGAACTTTACATCTTTCTAGGTCAACTTGGTCAGTGGAGAAGCGATCTTAGAGAAGTCTTGAATGAATCTCCTGTAGTAGCCCGCCAAACCCAAGAAACTACGAATCTCGGATGGCGTCATTTGAGGCTTCCATTGCATCACTGCCTCCACCTTTGCTGGGTCCACCATAATCCCGTCAGGCTTAACCACATGACCCAAGAATTGAACCTCGCGCAACTAGAATGCACATTTGGAGAACTTAGCATACAGTTTCTCCCTTCTTAACATCTCCAACACCTCCCGAATATGACTGGCATGCTCCTCTTCACTCTTGGAATAAATCAGGATATCATCGATAAACACAATCACTGATTTATCCAACATTGGCCGACACACTCGATTCATCAAGTCCATAAAAGCAGCTGGCGCGTTGGTCAAGCCAAATGACATAACGAGAAACTCGTAGTGACCATAACGCGTGCGGAAAACTGTTTTAGGGATATCATGTTCTTTCACCTTTGACTGATGGTAGCCCGATTGAAGATCTATCCTTGAGAACCAACTGGCACCTTGAAGCTGATCAAACAAATCATCAATTCTCGGTAAGGGGTAACGGTTCTTTATCGTCAACTTATTTAACTCACGGTAGTCAATACAAATCCTCATACTACCGTCTTTCTTTTTCATGGATAAGACCAGAGCACCCCAAGGAGAGATACTCGGTCTAATAAACCCCTTATCAAGAAGCTCTTGCAATTTCTCCATCAACTCTTTCATCTCAGTCGGAGCCAACCGATACGGTACCTTGGCAACAGGTTGGGCACCTGGTATCAAATCAATCTGAAACTCGATCCTCGGTCATGTGGCACTCCTGGTAAGTCTTCGGAAACAAATCTAGAAAGTCACACACCATCGGACATCGGATAGTTGTGGTGTTGGTGTATCCACGTCCTTTACATAAGCCAAATAGGCACTACATCCACGCCTCATGCACGTTTCCGCCACCGCCATTGAAATCACCTTCGGGATCATAGTGACTCGATCACCATAAACCATCACCAAACTCCCGTAGGTGCTGTCAAACAAATTATCTTCTTGCGACACATAATGTTCGCCTCGTAGTCCGCAAACCAATCCATCCCCAGGACTACATCAAACCTGCCTAAGGTCATCATGAATGGTCTAACAGGAAACTTGTGACCTTCTAATTCCACATCACATCCTTCTATCATCTCAAAAATCCTAGTAGACTTACCTATGGCAGTTTCTACATCAAAGGGCGCATTTATATTCTTACTACTAACAGGCAATTTAGCACAGAAAGCAGCAGAAATGAAACTTTTACTAGCACCAGAATTGAATAACATAGAGGCTAAAGTTTGGTTTACTAGAACATACATGACACAACATCAGGGTCCATCCTAGCCTCCTCTGCGTCATCGTAAACGCTTTGGCGCTCGCCCTCGGTCCTTCACCTCTAGTCTTCTTAACCCCAGAACCCTTAGCCATCGGCTTCTTATAGTCTCTACTCATGTGACCCTCTCCACCATAGTTAAAACACCTGACCGTATGACAGTCCTTTGCTATATGCCCTATTTTCCCACATTTGTAGCATAAGGTCGATCCCAACCTACATTCACTGATATGCTCTCTTCCACATTTGCCACACTTCTTTGACCCCGCACCAGATGTGACCACACGGTGGTCATCCACTCGTGGCCTCTTGTTACTCGTCGGGGCACCACCCCAACCAAACCTTTTTCTATTCCAATTCCGGTCACCACCACCTTTCTTGCTACTTTCAGTCACCGCCACAGTTCTTTCATCATACAAACTCCCTGCCAAATCAACCGCCGACCAAAACGTGCTCGGTCGAGCAGCGATCATGTGCCTACGGATATCTGCCGGCAAGCCCTGAATGTACCTCTTAATCTTTCGTGATAGAGGCATCACCTGATCTGGCACCAGCCATGCTATTTCGTTAAATTTAGTGGTGTATTGTTGATGTGTCATGGTTCCCGTCTCCAGTTATAGGAATTCCCTTTCCACCTTATCTATTTCCCTATAAGGACAGAACTCCTCAGTCACCAACTTTTTCAGCTCAGACCACCTCATTCTCCCATTGCCCGCCTACCCTTGGCTTGGACTATATTGTCCCACCAACACAGAGCCGAGTCCATAAACAAGTGGACAGCAAATTTCACCTTCTGGTCTTCTCGGCACTCACTGATATTCAGAACGGCTTCCATTTCCCTCACCCATCGGTGAGTAGCAGCAACAGTGCCATTACCATTAAAAGTAGGGGGCTTACACCTTTGAAATGCCCCGTAGTTACAGCCTCGTGCCACCTCCGGCGTGGGCTCTTCTTCTTCCTCTTCTTCTTCGTCATCAGATAGAACCGTCTCAGGCTCAGGTTATCTTCTTTCGCCCGTAGGTCTACTTCTTTCCTTTCTCTCCCCCTCCTGTACAGCTTTAATCACTTCAGTCACTACAGACGGTAAGATTGTCTGCATGACCTAATGCACCTCTTTAACCATAGCCTCTTTGACCGAGGCCCTTAACTTAGCACTCTAACACACTGAAAGATTTAAACACCAACACGGTCATTCAAGGGAACAACTCAGTTTATGTCAAGTATAGTAAGTCCCTAATTACAGTGGCCAGTTGTGATAAGCCACTTATTTTACTCTTCATACCCCGAGCATTACCTATCCTGACAACATCAGTATCTAAATCTACAAGCAACACATAAACCACATAACATGCGCACGTGATACCGGTTATCATCAAGAAAATACCTGATGGCACGTAACTACTCGGACTGGCATCCCTTCCCTTTCCGTCCCATTTTCAGTTTAGGTTTATTTTGAAAATTTACACGTTTCACTAAAACTTTGGCTGTGATACCAACTTGTAAGGCCCCGTTCCCAGAACGCTTACAATTGACTAATCATTGCTCATAAAACTTATAACTACATTAACTTGAAATAACGACGCAACGAAAACATTAAAAACAACATTTTCATTATAATGTTTTTGAAAAATAATACAACATTCGTTACACAATATCATTTGTTCGCATTACAATGCAAAAACATTAACAAAAGAATGCCATCCAAAATGCCAGTAGCCGCCCCGTGCCATCCTCAGCAACTTTACCTGCCAACTAGAAAATACATAAAAAGTCAGTGTTGTTGAGTGAGTTCTAGTTTTAAGTAAAACATACTTTACTTTTGCATGTGATCACACATCATACGTACACATAGATAATATCATTATTATCTTCATCGTTCATTATTTAACTTTCATCCATTCATGCTTTCTTACTTTCATTCATACGTTCATCATTACTTCTTTTCATTCCATCAAAAACCATGAACTTTACCACACCGTCATGCATAAAGATGGTACTGGTTCGGGGTCTATCATAGACCCCCCGTCATGGTGCACAGCAGCCTAGCCACAGTACCTAGGGTAAATTCAGCAGTACCATTGTCATGTGCTATATCCACCATCATGCATAAAGCTGATATTGGGCCGAGGTCTGTCATAGACCCCCATCATGGCGCATAGTAGCCTGGCCACAGTATCTAGGGTAAGCGACAAAGGTTCTATACAAATGATCAATCACAAAGAAAGACCCCGGTGTGCATCCTTCTGGGGTATCTAACCCACACACCGTTGAACTAACACCCTTCATTGGGTGTGTTTCCACATACAAGGCTTGCAAGTCTTACTTTACTTTCCTTCGTTCATTAATGCATGCATCCTTTCATCATGTTCCTCTTTTCATTATCTTCCACTTTACATTACATAATACTTTTCATTTCATTCATTAACATTCAACGTAATGCCATGGGAAAATAACATACAATGTAAGGAACATCAACATACATAGTCAACATCTTCATACAGGGCATCATACATACATAACATACATCATACATACCATCATGCATAAGCATCAATCATACATCATAACATCATCATACAATGCCCATCACATCATCCATGACCTCAAAAGTCACCCTACATGAATCCCTGGCAACCTACCAAGTCAAAGCCTACATTTCACTTTTTTCCCAAAAAGTGAGAAAATATTCTAATGTTCATCCGCATTTGTCCATTCGCATTTCTTTTTGTTCATCCGCATTTCTTTTACTCATCCATATTGTTCATCTGCATTGACTTTACTCATCCACATTTGTCAATGCTCATCTGCATTTGTTCATTCGCATTGACTTTACTCATCCTCATTGTCAGTGCACATCCGCATTTGTTTATTCGCATGAACTTTACTCATCCGCATTTGCAAATGCTCATCCGCATTTGTTCATTCACAGGAACTTTACTCATTCGCATTTGTAAATGCTCATCCGCATTTGTTCATTCGCATGAAATTTACTCATCCGCATTTGTAAATGCTCATCCGCATTTGTTCATTCGCATTGACTTACTCATCTGCATTTCCTTACTTATCCGCATTTGCTACTCATCCGCATTTGCTACTCATCCGCATTTCTTACTCATCCGCATTTGCTACTCATCCGCATTTCTTACTCATCCGCATTGACTTTCTCATCCTTATTGACTTACTCATCCGCATTGACTTTCTCATCCGGATTGACTTTCTCATTCGCATTTCTTACTCATCCGCATTTCTCACACTTAAGTAGTTTTTCTAAACTCAGGTGTATGAACTACTGTTTGAGGGCATGAGCAGCCTAGGGCACACTTATCATCATAATTTGGTCCCCAAACACAATCTATCATGTTCTAAGCTTAAATCATGCATTCTAAGCCTTAGAAACACAACCATAACATCATCAAGCATGAACATAGACCAAAATCACACCATACTCGCAACATACACACATTCAAACATACGGGTATGAAACCCTAGTTTTATAAAAAGTTCAGACATGCATTTCCAGCCCCAAAATCAGTTAAAACATGTAAAAGAGGGGTTCTAGAACTCACCTTAGCATCTCTTGAGTATGGCTTCTTCCAAACTCCTTTGCAATTGAGTTCAACCGCCTAGAAACCCACCAAAAACACACACCCAAACACACACAACACACATAAGCATACAACCGAGGCAAGGCCATTTAAGAACACTTAAAAACCATGAATTCTTACCTTGAATTTGACTTTTCAGCTCTTGTCTTCAAAGAATCCGAATATGCACTTTCTTTCTCTAAAAATCCAAAGATTTGGGAGTTGTGAGAAGGGAGTGGGCGGCCATGCCCACTTTACACCCACTTTCTAACCTTTTTGTCCTTTTGACACGTTTTACCCATTAACTTGGGTAAAATATATTTTCTTTCTTATTCTTCACTTATTATTTCTTTCTTTGACTCTAAATAACTGGGTGTTACACAAAGACCTGGGTTTATGGCACCTTTGTTTTACGGAAGTAAAGACCTGGTGACTTTTTGATGATCATATCTAAGTTTTTAAAAGAATCCTCTGTGATCAATTGTACATTAAATTTGAGCTTCTACATCAATGTATTAATGAGATGTCAAATGCATCTCAAGATAGAACTTATAACTTACAGTACATAGTTTCTAATATGAAAAGGTGATGATTGACTCACAAAAGGAGGACAAACTCTAAATGAATTGAATGTGAAGCCCATAGTAGTTACCTCTTAATAAATATGAAAACATGATAAACAGCATGCCTAGTTGACACAATACTCTTGTATGGATTTAAGTGGACAAACATACTTGGAATCAGAACTAAATTTAGGTATCAATTTAACAAACAAATCAATCAGGAAGATGGTTAGTGTTATAGTATGATCCTATTCTATGTGTATATATGCTTGTACATAGTACTAATTTCAATTTTATTTATTTTAACTTGATTTCTTTCTGTTTAGCATGTTTGGACAGACATGTGTCTTTCATGATATTATTCTTATAAATTTATGATAAATGCTTTTGTGCATCATTGATCAAAAATTAGGAGGAGTAGAATCATGAAAACAATATAACAACAAAATTTTCTAATGAATTGTCAATATAAAGGAGCTGGAACCTGAGCACTAACTTGGTTTTTGGATACATGAAGCCTTTAAAAACCTTCTTGTACATAATTTTCATGAATACAAAGTCAACAAGGTCCAATAGCAATAAATGGTTCTATTAACTGATTAGAACCGTACAACAGAATAAGTTTCAATCGTGACTTTTTAAACATCAGCAGAAGCTACAGTGCATTGCAAACATCAGCACAAGCTACAGTGCAAAACTTAAGGGGGAGTAAAATATGACTATCTGTAGATTGGTAACCTACAAATGAGTTAATATTTTACAAGTGTAATTCACTTTCATAGATTGGTAACCTATGAAAAATCAAGTTATACTTCAATCCAAACTTTCACTTTTGGGTTAGGCATCCGTAGATATCCTACGGATGCACTATGCGCTGGAATCTACGGAAAAAATATAATTCCACAGAAGAATAATAAGAAAAGGATAAGAAGAAAAGTGGGACCCATTTCATTAAATAAATGAAATAAATGTGTCCGAGGGAATATAAATGATGTTTTTGACTTGAAATTCATTATTCACTTTTTCAGAACACTTTTTCAAACCTAGAAAAACATTCTCAAGAAACCTTTTCCCTCGTTCACAAACATTCAAAATTACTGAGCCAAAACATCAATCCAACATATAATACTGATCTCCAATCACTGTGTTAAAGGTAAAACATGTCGTAGTGATCGATAATGAACTCTTTGACTCTTGATTATCAACACAACTGTTCGCATTCTCATGTATGTAATGTTGATTCTAACATCATTGTCATTACTCTTATGAACAGATGAGTAATCGATTTGCAAGAGATCATAATATGTGTGCGTTCTTAAATCCAGACGACCCTGTGTCGGAAGGATGCAGAGACATTATTAGATACTTACGACGATCCAGGCTATTCTATGCTTTATCAGCAGAGCCTATGATTCACCAAGATCATATAATAAATTTCTGTAACTCAGCTCAAATTGAGGAAGATGGAGAGTCATAAGTGATTGTGGCTGAGATTAAGAATAAGAGACTAAGGATAGATGAATAGACCATAAGAAGGGTTCTAGTGTTTGGAGATCAAGAAATAGGTCACCCTAATGTATTTGAGAATGAATACATAGAGAAATTGTTCCACTTGATGGAGTATGATGGTGATTTCAACCAGGGTGAGATCAAGAAAGGGAGACTATGTAAGGCATATAGATTCTTATGTCACACTTATTTGAAGTGGATCTCCAACAGAAAATCTGGGCTTGACGGTTCTCAAGGCATATTTCTTTTGGCATCATTGGTGTTTTTGAAGGGAGGACATTCAACTACTCGAAGTACATTCTCAGTAGTTTGTGTGACCAAATTAAGGTGCAGAAGGCAAACAAGATGTATATGTTTCCCATGTTCTTGCAATTAATCATCAATGTTGATCTGCCAGGTATTGCTATAGATGGTGATGTGTTTGTTCAAGCTCACCTAGGAAGATCTGTATTGAACAAGATCAGTGGGAGGTATGAAGGAGAAGACATGCCTATGTTTGCGTATGTAGCTGACCCCAATGCCAACATTCCACAAGAACTAATATGGGAAGAAGCTCAAGAGTGTTCATCAACTAACTTTGTGGAAGCCTCATCTTCACCTCCTCAATCACCTATACACCAACATCATCAATCACCTCAACATCACTCACAAGCCAGTCAAAACACCCTGCCTATTTCACCCATCTAGCCAGATCAATCTCAACAGTCTCAACCAACCAGTCAAAACACCCAGCCCATTACACCCATCCAAACAAATCAATCTAAACAATCTCAAACGAGTAGTCATAACACTCAGCCAATCTCTCCACTTCTTCATCATCACCTGAGAGTGTGCATACAGAACATGTCACTGCCACTCAGTCTCAAAATTCAGTTCACATTGGTGAGACTGAGTTGGTGTCTTAAGCCAGCACCATCCCACTCTCACTCACCAACTCTCAAGAACCAGTTACATCCAATCAAACTGAACCAGTAGATCTTTAGCACCATCAACAACAACTTGAAGAGTAGGCAAACCAAGCAGCTGAGTCAAGCTCAGGCTCAGTGTGTGTAGCCCATAATGATGTCAATAATAATGAGACTGTTGTTGATCATGAAGAAGGAGAAGACAAAGGAAACTAATATGTTTGTCTATCATGAAGATGATCTTAGTGATAAGGACATCCCTGTCAGCAAAAGTTATCCGGTGGTTGAATATAACAAACTTGTTATCAAATCAAACAACAAAAAGCAAAGAATACAAGATTTGAAGGGGTTGATAAAGGAAAAGGATGAGCAGCTAAAGCAACAAGAAGCATCACTAAAAAGACTGAAAGAAGATGCTCAAACTAACAATGAAGTAATTGATGCATTGCATGAAATTATTGAAGAACTAAAAAAGAATATAAGTGACCTTGAGGCAAGTGCCAATGCATCAAAACAGCCAAAAGAATCTGTTGAGACCTCACAGAAAATAATCCAATACTCACGAAAAAGGAAGTATTTGGGGTCAGTCAAGAAGGAAGTAATCGAGGTTGAGGATTCACCCAAAAGATCAAGGCCTATATCACCTAAGCACACACCTTTAATGGGTGCATTAACTTCAAAGCCCTCATGATGAAACAAATAGTGATGCCGAATGGATTGAGCTCACTAAAGATGAATCTTCCAAAGAATAAAAAGAATCACAAGTTAAGAAGCTGTTGACAACAAAAGACATATTAGAAGAAAGGCCTGAATCAACAATGTTTATGACCCTGATCAACCATGGGCTTCCATATGACATGGTTGAGAGGATGAATTTGACTGAAATGAAGGATCTGCTAAAAGAGTTTGAGCTTGCTAGATTCATGATTCCAAATTGTGACTATGAAGCATTCACAACATTTCAAGCCATTCAGAAAATCAAGAAAGATCTAGGCCACTGTGATACAGCAAAGCTTAGCAAGTACAATATGATCTGTTGGTTAAAAGGTCACAACTACAAGGCACATGAGCTTAAGGGAAGAAATGTTGGTAAGCTGAGAAGGATGATGGAACATGTAATGGCTGTTGAGCTTGAGACTAGGGTAAGATACAGGACTGAAGCACCAAAGTCTAATGTTAAGCAACAAAGCAAACTCCCTGCTAATCCTACAACTGTTGAACCTAAAGATCAGCATAAAGGGAAAGATAAACTAATCAGAGAGCCACGAGCAGTCATATCCGGCAAAGTGTGGCCATTGGGTACAATAGTGTAAGGCCCCGTTCCCGGGAAACCTCACAGTTGGTTAATCATAGCATAAAAATTCATTTTTAATAACCAAAATATTATAGCGGAATTAAATAGACCTTCATTTAAAACTTGGAAACCATATTGTACTCATACATGTGTCCTTTAATTGTAAATAAAACATAGTACTTGTTCTTAAATTACAATAAAAGATTTTATAATAAAAAATGCCATCCACTGCCATCCAAGTAGCTTCCCACCTTGTGTCATCCTCAGCAGCATCATTACCTGCCAACTATTATGCATAAAAGTCAGCTTTACTGAGTGAGTTCTAGTTTTAGGTAAATAAGAAAATATAACATTATCCTTCATATAATGACCATGCATACAACATAATACATAACATTTGTTGCATCATAATAAGCATGTTCATTATCTTTCATTCCTTCATTATCTTTCACTTCATCATAAACGAGATTGCACAAAGCAAAAGCTACATGTTGATCGACAACAAATGTCGATCCCTGTCGGTACATATCATCATGGTAGCTAACCCCCCATAGTTGATGCACACTACGAGGCACATAGCCCGCTCATGAATACAGATCAATGATCATACATTAGACTCACGTAAGTGAAGTCTATCATAGTGCTTGCAAGACTTTTCATCATCAAACGGGCCGAGGGGTAACATTCATTACATTTCACTTTTCATTAATATCGTCTTTCACTTTGTTATATAATACTTAACTTAATAAGTATACTACATGCCAAGTACTAGTCATCATAAAACATAACCGATCCTCCATGGGGCAGCGGGGGTTCGGGGGCGGCAGCCCTTGACAGCGGGGTCCTAGGGACAGCAGCCCCTAGTGGGGTCCAAGGGGCAACGCCCCTGGCTGGGGCCGGGCTGCCCTGTTAAATTGATCTTCTTGTTAAAACCTCATAAAATCGTGGTCATTTAAAAATGTATATTTAGTATGCATAATAACGCCAAAACATGGAAAAACTTACAAATAAGGGGATCTAGAACTCACGTGGATACCGAGAGTAACCTCTAAACTAAGCTTACTAGGCTAGGATTAGACTACACAGCCTGCAGATAAGTTAACACTTAAATGGATTAATTTCTGCCTAAATTCGTTGCTAAATTTGTTACCGGATAAGCAGTTTCGCTGACAGTTTCGCTGGCAGTTTCGCTGACAGTTTCACTGCTAGTTTTGCATGGCAGTTTTGCCCAACTTTCGTTGGAATTCCATGGATTTGAAACTAGAGTTTCGCAAAAACCCCCAGTTTCGCGGCTTGAATATGCAATTTTGCCGGATGCATAGATAGTTTCGCAGATCGCATAAAAATTACGAACCAGCCCATTTTTAACCCAAAATCGCAACTTTTTACGTCCAATCTCTTAGTTTATCATCCATGAGGCTATATCTAAGCTTTTTACATGTTTTCATATGTAAAAATGTGACCTTTATGCGATTCTTTGCAACTTTTCAAAACCCAAAACCCTAGAATCCGGGTTTGATCTACAGAATGGTTTAAAGGCCGATTCTTACCTGGATTTATTGCTTCTTTCTTATGGTTTGATGCTCCAACCCCCAGATCTTCAATCTCTTAACCTTTGAAGCTCCAAATATTGAGTTTTCTTCATTTTCTCTCTCTACGAATTTGGGAGGTAGGTTTTCAAATGAGGAAGATAGTGGCTTATTAGGTGGGTTTGAAGGCTGATTATGGGCCCTAAATCACTTAGGCTTTTGCCCATAAGCGTAATTTAGCCCATAACCCATTTCTTTTCTTTATTAAATACCCACTAATTAAGCCTATTATTCTTGATGACTCATTTTGACTTTTCGGGGTGTTACAAATAGTCAGACAGATTACAGAGAAAAAGTCTACCTTAATAGAACTGTTTGACCACATCACAAGCCCCAACTCTGTGGAAGACAACAGGACCATGGCCTGGAAGTATGATCAAGAATGCGACTGTGCAATCATTAAGAGGACATATGGAAGAATTCAATACTTCCATGATGTAGTATAAGTATTCTGCCTAACTGAAAGTGACATCAAAGATCTGTAAAGTTTAATCATATCTAACTATCCAATTCACCCAAGAGAAAGAAACTTCTCTGTGTTGGTGGGAAAGTTAAAGACAAAATTCAGAGATGATGTGCTGAAAGAAGCTAAGAGAGAGGATGATGAGCACAGAAGAAGGTCAGAAAGGATGAAAAGGACAAAATCTAACTCCTCTACATTGGTAGATGATGAGTTCTTAAATAGGGTTAGTTATACCGATAGGAAAATAGTAGCCATCAAAGTCATAGTAGGAAATCAATACACTATTCCCATAACTGAGTGGGAATATGTTGAGAAAAAAAAACGAAATGGTGCTACTGAGGAATGCTGATGGGAAGAAAGGTGACACGATAAGAATCTTTGACCCAGTAGAGATCAAACTGCTCCACCCAAGCTACACATCATACTTACATGACAAATTCTTCCTAAAGTTGTGTGATGAAAGAGCATAAAATGATTTATGCTTATATATATTCATATGATACAAGTGGTGGATAAACTGCATGAAAACGCTTACAAGAGAAGAAGGTATAATGTTAGGCTTTTTAAAGGAGTTAACATTGAAGAATATCAGAACTAAGAGTTTCAAAAGAAGATGAGCTTGAAATTGTCAATAATCAAAGTGTTGTGGAAACTCTCACAACAGAAAAAGATATTTTGGGACTGAACTTTAAGAAATTACAAAACTTATGTAGAATGGAGATCAGTACAAGTACAATGATCAAAAGGATGCAGTGTCATACTTCAACAAGAAGATGGTGTCAAGAATGAAGTAGCTTTTTAGTTTTGAAGACCTGATTAGAAGTGTGTAAGCCTAAGGGGAGTAATGTTAGATCTAGGAACAATAGATCTAGATCATTTTGTATAGGCCTAGTGTAAGGTCGCGTTCTCGGGAAGCTTCACAGTTGGTTAATCATAGCATAAAATCATTTTAATAACAAAACACGCGGAAATAATTAGACATTCATTTAAAACTTGGAAATCATATTGTACTCATACATTTGTCCTTCATTTGTAATAAAACATAGTACTTTTTCTTAAATTACAATAAAATATTTCGTATACAGGAATGCCATCCATTGTTCTCCAAGTAGCTCCTAGGTGCCATCCTCAGCATCAGCATTTACGTGCCAACTATTAGGCATAAAAGCCAGCTTTGCTGAGTGAGTTCTAGTTTAGGTAAATAAGAATATATAAACTTTATTCTTCATATAATGACCACGCATACATCATAATACATAACATTTGCATCTTAATAAGCATGTTCATTATCTTTCATTATTTCATGTCTTTCACTTCATCATAAACGAGATTGCACAAAGCAAGAGCTCCATGTTGATCGACAATGAATGTCGATCCCTATCGGTACACATCATCATGGTAGCTAACCCCCGATAGTTGATCCACACTACAAGGCACATAGCCCGCTCATGAATACGGATCAATCATCATACATCAGACTCACGTAAGTGAAGTCTATCATAGTGCTTACAAGACTTTTCATCATCAAAAGGGCCCGGAGGTAACATTCATTAAGTTCCACTTTTCATTAATATCATCTTCCACTTTAATATATAATATTTAACTTAAAAAGTACACAACATGACGAGTACCAGTCATCATAAAACATAACCGACCCTTCGTGGGATGGCGGGGGTTCGGGGGCGGCAACCCCTGATAACGGTTCGTAGGGGCAGCAACCCCTAGTGGGGTCCAAGGGCCAATGCCTCTGGCTGGGGCCGGGCTGCCAGGTCAACGCGAAAATTTTTTATCTTTAAGAATTTATATAGCACATTTCCATATAGAAAAATAGATATTCCTGTTAAACCTCATAAATCTCGGTCATTTAAAAACATATATTTAGTATGCATAATAACCCCAAAACATGGAAAAACTTACAAATAAGGGGATCTAGAACTCACCTGGATACCGTGAGTAACCTCTAAACTAAGCTTTCTAGGCTAGGATCACACTACATAGCATGCAAATAAGTTAACACTTAAAAGGGTTAATTTCTGCCTAAATTCGCTGCTAACTTCGCTGCGAGATAAGCAGTTTTGCTGGCAATTTAGCTGACAGTTTCGCTAACAGTTTCACTACCAGTTTTGCATGGCAGTTTCGTCAGACTTTTGTTGGAATTCCATGGCTGCGAAATTACCTGCGAAACTATAGTTTTGTAGAAACCCACAGTTTCGCAGCTTTAATATACAAATTCGCTAGATGCACAGACAATTTTGTAGATCGTATAAAAATTACAAACCATCCCGTTTTTAACCCAAAATTGTAACTTTTTATGTACAATCTCTTAGTTTATCATCCATGAGCCTATATCTAAGCTTTTTACATGTTTTCATACATAAGAATGTGACCTTTATGTGATTCTTTGCAAATTTTCAAAACCCAAAATCCTAGAATTCGGGTTTGATCTACAGAAGGGTTTAAAGGCCGGTTCTTACCTGGATTTGTTGCTTCTTTCTTATGGTTTGATGCTCCAACCCCTAGATCTTCAATCTCTTAATCTTTGAAGCTCCAAATCTTGAGTTTTCTTCATTTTCTCTCTCTACTTCTCTCTCTACGAAGTTGGAAGGCTAGGGTTTCAAATAAGGGAGATGGTGGCTGGTTAGGTGGGTAAAAAGGATGATTATGGGCCCTTAATCACTTAGGCTCTTGCCTATAAGCCTAATTTAGCCCATAACCCATTTCCTTCTTTTATTTAATACCCACTAATTAAGCCCATTATCCTCAATGACTCGTTTTGACTTTTTGGGGTGTTACACTTAGAACTTTAATAAAAACTTGTCATGAATGATTATAATTCATTATTTTGATGTATGCATTATGTATATAGGTTAACCCTTATTTGTGTTGATTTATGTATGTTTGCAGGTAAAACATTATAATTGTTGAATTACTGAAATTGACCAAATGTAAGAAACATCTACGGATGAACATTTTGTTCTTCCGTAGATATGTTTCTTACAAGAAAAATACATCTGAAGATCTTCTGCGGATAAACAACCAGCTCTGAGGCTGGAAGTGAAGATACCTTCGAAAGAACAAGATAGCTTTGGAAAAACAAAGTACCTTTGGAAGAATGAGATAGCTTCAGAAGAACAAAGTACCTTCGGAAGAACTCCTGCGGAAGAACAAACATCTACAGAAGACTATGTACCTACAAAGTCCAAACATTTGTATTTATATAATACAAGTGTTACAAGTCAACACATCAACAAGACAGTTGTGCAAATCCCAAGAGATCTGGTGTTTCCTTAACTGAAACACACGTGCCTATAAATATGGATCCTAGGTTTCACATCAAAGAGAGACGAGAACACACACGATAGGTAGTGACTAACATTAGACGATCAACACAAAAACATCACATCAATTCATACAAACATAAACCTTAGCAGCCGTCACATCAATATCAACATAACCAGAGCATTTATTGTTTATGTCATTCTTTGATTATTCATTTGTAATCATTGAACAATTTTAATACATTTTAATCAAATCTTGTTTGATTATTAATTGTGGTCGCATTATTGTGTTCGTCATTATCATTATTCATTAATCATTGAACAATTTTATTACATTATAATCAAACAATTTAACACTGATAATCCTGATTGAGATCCTTGGATTCACATTGATCACTCAAAACCATCCTTTTATAAGATGTTTTGGACTGCTGAATTGATGTTATTTTCTTCAAAGGTTTATCATCAACAGATGTTTTGTACTTTGATTTTGGTTTTTGTTTTTGTTATTGCTTCTTTGTTTTTGAATCTTCTTGACTTTCAGTGGATTGAGAGTCTGATTCAGCCTTCTCAGATTGTGACTTCTTTGTGCTTTTTGTCATGTTCTTTTTGTTGAAATAACATTCCTGAGTTGAATGGTTATTTTTGTTACAAATTGCACAATGTTTGTTAAAGTAGCAGTCAAAGGTCATATGATTGTTCATATTGCAAATAGAATAATAACTACTGAAGTAACAATCTTTAGTATTGTGATTTTTTATATCACACCATTTGCAATACATTTCCTCAGATTCTTCACCAGAATTGACTGCTTTCTTTTTCTTGTTCAGCTTTTGAAGCTTCAAATCTTTTTCCAGTTTTGCCAATGATTTTTCTTTGCCTTTTCCTGGCATACGATCAAAGTATTCTAGTTTATCATTTGCTGATTTCTACTGCTTGGAAGTCACAACTTTCTGGTTTGATTTGTTAGTTGTTGCTTTTGCCTTCCGCAGATCTTATACTGATTCAGTAGATTTGGTATTCCGTAGATCTACTTATGAAGAAGGTTTCTTCTTCCGCTGAAGTTTTGCTAACTGAATCTTTTTGCTCTTTTCTACGGAAGTTGTGTGAACTTCCTTAGAAGATGTACACTGTTTAGTTCCTTCAGTTGGTGGTTTTTGTTGCTGATGAAGTTCTTGCAAATATTCTTCAACATGTTTCTTTGTTTTGGAGGATATTGCAACTTTGTTTCTTCAAGAACTTTGGGGATGATTGTTTCAAAAGCAACATTCTTACCAATGTTCAGTTAATCATCATCATATTCATCAGAATCATTCAAGTCATCACACTCATCAAAGTCAAATTCTAAATCATTTTGTTTAATATGTTCTGATTCAGAAGACTCAGTTTCACTCACCTCATTTTCATGATTATTAACTTGTTGGTTAGTTTTTGTTTCAAACTTGGCGCTTGACACAAAATGATTTGACAAATTGTTTGTCATTGTTTCAAGTAAAGTTGTGTAATTATTATTTATAGGAGGTGCAAGAGATTATATCCCAACCCATACCTGTTCTTTGATTTAATATGAGAACTTAATAATTTCTCATATTGCTAAGATGAAAGTTGAAACTTTTGAAGTTTCACTTCAGTTGATGCATGATCAGCCATGGATTTAGTTAAGGAAGTGGTCTTCAGTTGATGCATGATCAGCCATGGATTTAGTTAAGGAAGTGGTCAGATGCTTAACTTGTGCTTTTAAACTATAATTTTCTGAAACAAGTTTATCTAAATCCATTTGTAAAGAGTTAATTTTAATTTGATATAAGTTATGTTCTCATACATGAGATTCATTTAAAATCATCGTTTCTTTTACTTTGTCAGCCCAGTTGTTGAGCATGGACTCTGTATCTTTCAACTTCCTCAACACATACTGATGAACACAATCTATCTCTTACCTCTCTAGCCATGGGTGGAACTTTATTCTCCATGTGGGCCACTAGAGCTTTATTCTCTTCCAAGACTTCCTTCTCATACATGCTCCAGTCACAGGTTCTATCTTGAAGTATGATTAGACCAGATCTTTAAAATTACTTAGTCCTGCTGATGCATTTGTGGTTGGTAGGGATGAGTTGGTTAGTTGTGGTTGTTTGAAAGATCTTTGAGATATAGATTGTTGATAAGGTTGATGTTGATGAGACTGATGTTGTTGATGTTGTCTCAAGTCAGGATTTGATTGTTGATTGCATTCTTTAGAGAAATGTCCATAGAGATTGCATTTAAAACATCTTACCTTTGACTTATCAACACCAATCTTTGTTGTTTTACTTGCTGCAGCCAATTTTTTATTTCTTCTCAGGTACTGTTTGGCTTTATAAGCAATCACAGTCATTTGACATTGAAGATCGATCTTCTCTACTACATCTGGATGCAGTGTTGTAAAACTCGGCCAACTCGGCCGAGTACTCGGGGAGTACTAGGAACTCGGCAATTTACTGAAGCGACTTTTTTCAACTCAGTCCTATAACTTAGAATCAGTCAATCTTGGTCAAAATCGATGAGTACTCGAAGCTAGGTGGCCCAACTCGGACCTAGTTAGAGTTAGGCGGCCTAACTCGACCCTACTCGAAGCTAGGCGGCCCAACTCAGCCCAACTCGGAAAACTCGGATTTTCACTATTTTTCATCAATTTTCGCTTATTTTCATCAAGTTTTGTTGAATTTTTGTTGTTTTTCTTGTATATACATTAGAATACGACTATTATATGATTACTATATCTATAATATCATAGAATAAATATTATCTTTTGAATTATTTTCATATTTGGAACATGTATTATTCTAATTTATATTGATATTCACATATATTATTATAAATATTTATAAACTTACAATATTTGATATATGTATACTTTCTTAAAATTAAATTTCTTTATAACTTATCATATCCCGAGTACTCCTCAAGTACTCCCCGCCTAGATAGAGTACTCGCAACTCCTAAGTCGACTGACCTGGCAACGCCTAGCAACTTTTACACCATTGTCGGGATGTAATTCTTCCAAGTCTTGCTAGCAAATGTTGGCAGATGGAAAAGTGCTTCCCAAGTAAGCTTGAAAACTTGAACTAAAAGCTACAAAGGCTGCCTTTTGTTCTTTAGACTCCAGAATCACAGTGATGGGCTCTACTTGGTTGTTGTTTGAGGAAGTCTTTGATGATGATGTAGAGGAATCTCTTCTATTATTAGTTCTTCCCTTTCCCTTTCCTGATTTACTTTGAGAAGATTTCTTAGAAGGTTTTGATGCATTTGCTCACTTCTTCTTCATCTTCACTCAAAGTACAAGAGGTGTCATTATCATTATTAGAAATAAAGGCACTTCCAGCACTTTTTGTTTCTTTAAAGTGATAGAGTGTGACATGTGTTCTCACACTCTTGTTTCTTGATTTTTTTATCCATTTCAAGAGCCTCCACTTTAGCTACTAAGGTATCTAAACCTATTGCTTTGAGGTCTATGGTGTTCTTGAACATGGACACGGTTTGCTTCCAACTTTCAAGAAAAGTATGGAGCATCTTGTTATTCAGTTCCTCATTAATGTATTTCAACTCCAAGATGGTCATCTCTGTTACAAGTTGCATAAATCTATAGAGTTGTTGAGGAATTTATTCACCCTTAATATGATGAAAGGTTTCATATTGTGAGCGAAATGTGTCCTTCCTAATGCTTCTAATTTCATCACTCCCTTCACAGAGTTTATGAAGAATATTTCACAAGGAATTTTTTGTTTTGTAATTCTCAAACCTGATCAATATTTCTTCAGGTAAATCCATACTAAGCAAGTTATATGCTGTGATATCAACTTTTACCTTCTTAACCATCATCCAATGATAGATCTTTTGTACTTATGGGTTGATTATTGTAATTATAATCCCCCTAAGAGTGGGAGGAATATAAGGACCTTCAGTAATCGATATCCATAAGTTGGAATCAGTATAATTCACATGATTCCTGAACTTAATTTTCTAGGATTTAAAATCCGCCTTTGTTTCCAACTTTGGGGGTTGGAATGATGATCCACCAAAGTTACTCATTTTTAGTTAAAGTCTAAGAATTTAACTATAACTGAGTTTCTTTTAAGTAAATTAATAAAAATTAAGTGATTGTGGTCACAAATCAGTCAATCCTTTTAATGATAATTAATTATCAAATCAAGGATTTTGTTAATGTATTTGTTCAATTTAATTTAAACAATTGATGAACGTCAATCAATACCTCAGATCTACTATTCCATTGATGTGAATATTGATCTAAGTTAATCGAGCAATGTAACAGTGATTGCTTAAAGACAAATCATGGCTTTAATGTTTTAAAAAATCAATTTACACCAAAACGATTTGCTCAGGAATAATAGATCTAATCGGCAAAAACTGATAAATCTAATGAAACAAGCAAACAATTAACAATTCTAACACCGATAGATCAATCGATCTAAATCAATGAGCACTTGGCTCTGATACCACTTGTGCATCCAAGAATCGCATCAAGAATTATCAGTGTTAGAAGAATGGAATCAAGTTAATGATTGCGGAATGATCATTAATTGTTGTTGAATTGTTTTTATGAGTAAATATCAAATTAAATAAATGTTGATTATGACGAACACAATGATACGAATCACAATAAATAAGCAAACAAGATTTGATTCAAAATTATTTCATTAAAACTGATTAATGATTACATATGAATAAAAAATGAACGCAATAAACAATAAACGCTTTGATCGTGCTAATGTTGATGATGCATTGATGTGACGGCTGCTAGGGTTTGTGATGGATTGATTGTTTGAATTGATGTGATGTTTTTCTGTTTTCCGTCTCGTTTGTTTTTATGTGTCTATCGTCACTTTGATGTGAAACCTAGGACTCATATTTATAAACAATTATGATTCTGTTAAGGAATCGTCGGATCTCTTGGGATTCGAAATTGTCTTGTTGACTTGTTGACCGGTAACACTTGTATTACTCTAATACAAGTGTTTGGACTCCGGAGATGCATAGTCTTCCATAGGTGATTGTTAATCCGTAGGTATCTTGTTCTACCGAAGGTACTTTGTTCTACCGAAGCTATCTTGTTCTTCCAAAGGTACTTTGTTTTTCCGAAGCTATCTTGTTCTTCCTAAGGTATCTTCACTTGAACTTTAGAGTTGGTTGTTCATCTCCAGAAGATCTTTGAATGATTATGTTTGTAAGAAATATATCTACGGAAGAACAAAAATGTTCATCCATGAATGTTTCTTACACTGAGTCAATTTCATACATTGATCAAGTATAATGTTTTACCTGTAATCATACATAAATCAACACACATATGGGTTAACCTATATACATAATGGATACATCAAACTAATGAATTATAATCATTCATTACAAGTATTGATTAAAGTTCTAAGCCTAAATAAAATGATCTAGATCTATTGTTCCTAGATCTAAGATTGTGGTTCGGTTTCGCTTTTGGTGTACAAATTAACCGAATTAACCGCACCAAACCGAATGGGACTAATGTGCCAAAAAATTTGAATTCTCCTCATTGTTGGAGCATATATTGTCATATATAGTATGTCTGTCGCTTGACGAATAGTCTAGGCTTAATGTAATACACCTGATATGTTGTAAACACATGAAACTAAGTCATTTGTAGGAGCATATGGGAATGAGACTCAGTCGTACGACTGAGACATGCAAATGGACCAGTCGTGCGACTGAGAGATGCTATTAGGCCATTCGTAAGACTGGACCATAAGTATGGTCTAGTCGTATGATTGAACCATACGTATGGTCTAGTCGTACGATTGAACCATACACATGGTCCAATTGCACGAATAAGCCCAGTCGCATCTGATATGGGCTGAGGCCTATAAATACCAGTTTCATTGTGTAGAGAGGTAAGGTTTTTGAGAGTGTGCCCGGGGCCTAGGTGCTGCCGGATGAGAGGGGTCGATCTCCCCTTGCCAAGAGTCTTGATTCTTATGTTTAACGAGCTTGTAATCATTAGGTTTTATCAATGAAACCATTTTGTTATTGTTCATTCTATTGTTTGTCTCTTGGTTTTTCTTTCCTTCCGTCAAGAACACGCTCGGATGTCAACCGATCCAGCGACTTCACACTCATGATTTTACTAGAATTCTATATGTTAACCTTTTTAATTTACATTTATAAAAATATATTTACATAGTGGAATTCCGTTATATTTAAAATAAACCCCTAAATAAGTAGAAGTAATGCAAGATGCGTCACGCATTGGTATATGCATACTCTGATTTCGGTTTAGGTTTTGGTGGGACCTTAAAAAAAACTTTATCGTGAACATCCTTATAAAGTTGATACAAATCAAGCCTAATAATAATTTATTAGTTAAAATTTAGTTTAAAAGCATATGTTAAATAGATTGGTTGATTTACCAAAACTAACCAAAGTTAACCACAACTAGCGATTAACCGAAGTGTGGTTAACTGAAGTATCGATTGCGGTTTCAGTTCTAAAAATGGTATTAACCGTAGTTGTAGTTTCGGTTTCGAAAATGCTCTTAACAGCACCAACCGCACTATGCACCCTTATGTGTAACTATAGATAATGCATAAATTTATGTTTTAAGACATAAACAAACAAACGCAAGAAAATGGACATAAACGAACAAACGCAAGCAAACGAACATAAATGAATGTAAATAACGAACATATATGAACGAACATAAACGAACGTAAATGAACATAAATGAACGAACAAAACATGTGTTCATATTTATTTATTTAAATAAACGAACAAAACTTTTTGTTCGTGTAATGAACATAAACGAACTTCCCGCCAAACAATTAATAAAACAATTCATGAACGTTCGGTTCATTTACTCCTATATCTAGATATTGGATGGGTGTGTGTGTGTTTGTGTGAATCCATGAACTGAAAAGACAGATGATAGTAGTATGATTTTATTAATTGTAATAAGCAAATTACAAAAGTCTCATGACTTGAAATCATACAGGAGCTAATGAATAACAAAACCACTCAGGAGAGATTTGTAAGGCCCCGTTCCCGGGACGCTTACAGCTGGCCAATCATTGCACATAAAACATATAATTACATTTCGATAAAGAAAACATTGCAGTGGAAACATTAAAACGAACAATCTCATTTCATTATAACAGCTTTTGCAAAATAATACATCGTTAACCGGTTACCAAATACTTGTTGCATTACATCACAAAAGCATTATCAAAATGGATGCCATCCAAAACAAGCCGAGTAGCCGCCCCGTGCCATCCTCAGCAACATTACTTGCCAACTGGAAACACATAAAAGTCAGCGTTGCAGAGTGAGTTCTAGGTTTAAAATAAAGCATACTTTACTTTCATTTAAAACCGTTCTTTACATTTGTATGTGGTCACATATCATACGTACACATAGATAATATCATTACTATCTCCATCATTCATTCGTTAACTTTCATTATTTACTTTCATTTGTATGTTCATCTTTACTTCTTTACATCCCATAAAAACCATGAATTTTACCCCATTGTCACGCATAAAGTGGGTACTAGGCCGAGGGTTGTCATAGACCCCCCCATCATGGCACTCAGTAGCCTGACCACAACACCTAGGGTAAATTCAGGTGTACCATTGTCATGTACTATACCTCACTGTCACGCATAAAGCGGGTACTGGGCCGAGGTCTATCATAGACCCCCCCATCATGGCACTCAGCAGCCTGACCACAACACCTAGGGTAAGTGACAAAGGTTCCATCAAATGATCGGTCATAAAGACGGACCCTGGTGTGTATCCTTCTGGGGTAGCTATCCCACACACCGTTGAACTGACACTCTTTATTGAGTGTGTTTCTCTATACAGTGCTTGCAAGACTTTCTTTACCATCCTTCATTCATTAATACATGCATTCTATCATTATGTTCCTCTTTTCTTTATCTTTCACTTTACGTTACATAATACTTTTCATTTCATTCATTAACATTCAACGTAAAACCATGGGAAAATAATCAATCATAATAAGGAACATAAACATAAACATAAAACAATCACCATACAGGGCATCATCATACATACATAACATACATCACACATACCATCATGCATAACATCATACATAACATCATTAATTCATATCATACATCATCATACTATGCCCTTCCCATATTCATTGACTTCAAAAAGTCAACTTACTATGCCCTCGGAACATCCCAAGTCAAAGCCTACATTTCTATTTTTCCCCGAAAAGTCACAAAAATATTCTAAGTCTTCATCCGTATTTCTTATTGTTCATCCGTATTTCTTATTGTTCATCCGCATTTCTTTTACTCATCTGTATTTCCTTTACTCATCCGCATTTCCTTTGCTCATCCGCATTTCCTTTGCTCATTCGTATTTCCTTTGCTCATCCGCATTTCCTTTGCTCATCCGCATTCCTTTGCTCATTCGCATTTACTTGGCTCATCCGCATTCCTTTGCTCATCCGCATTCCTTTGCTCATTCGCATTTACTTGGCTCATCCGCATTTCCTTGCTCATCCGCATTTCCTTTCTCATCCGCATTTCCTTTGCTCATCCGCATTTCCTTTGCTCATCTGCATTTCCTTTGCTCATCCGCATTTCCTTTACTCATCCGCATTTCCTCCACTCGTATAACTTTCATTCGTATTAGTATGTTGTTCATCCGCATTAACTTGTTCATCCGCATTAACTTGTTCATCTGCATTAACTTGTTCATCAGCATGAACTTGTTCGTCCATATTAACTTGTTCATCTACATTAAATTGTTCATCCGCATGAACTTGTTCATCCGCATGAACTAACTTGTTCATCCGCATGAACTTCCAGTCGCACAACTTTCATCCGCATTTCCTCTTGCTCATCCACATTTACTTTGCTCATCCGCATTTCCTTTCTCATCCGCATTTCCTTTGCTCATCCATATTTCCTTTGCTCATCCGCATTTCCTTTACTCATCCGCATTTCCTCCGGTCGCATAACTTTCATTCGCATTAGTATGTTTTTCATCCGCATTAACTTGTTCATCCGCATCAACTTGTTCATCCGCATGAACTTGTTCATCCGCATTAACTTGTTCATCCGCATGAACTTGTTCATCCGCATGAACTTGTTCATCCGCATGAACTTGTTCATCCGCATGAACTTGTTCATCCGCATGAACTTGTTCATCCGCATGAACTTCCAGTCGCACAAATTTCATCCGCATTAGGAACACTTAAGCAGTTATTTATGGCTGGGCGTATGAGTTACTGTTTGGGCGCATGAGCAGCTCAGGTCACACTTAACATCATAATTCGGTCCCCAAACACCATCTATCATGTTCTAAGCTTAAATCTTACATTCTAAGCCATAGAAACACAACCATAACATCATAAAACCCATACATAGCCCAAAATCAAACCCCATCCGCAACATACACACATACATACATATGGGTATAAACACAACTTTTATTAAAAATTCATACACACATTTCCAGCCCCAAAATCAGTTAAAACATGTAAAAGAGGGGTTCTAGAACTCATCTTTGCAGCTCTTTGGGTAAGACTTCTTTAAACTCATTTGCAAATTGAGCTCAAACACCTAAAACCCATCAAACACACACAACCGAACACACACAACATACATAAGCACCCAACCGAGGATGAAACCAGTTAAGAACATCTTAAACACATGAATTCTTACCTTGAATTCGATCTTCTGCTCTTGTTCTTCTTCAAAATCCGAATTCTGCACTTTCTCTCTCTAAAACATCCAAATGTTAAGTGCGTGTGTAGGCTCAAGGGTGGTCATACCACCTTTATCACCAACTTTTAAACTTTTTGTCCTTTTGGACACTTTTTACCATTCAACTTGGGTAAAATATATTTTCTTTCTTTTTTTTTCATTTTATTTTTCTTTCTTTGTCTTTTATAAATAACCGGGTGTTACAAAATCCTCTTTGGTGGTGGATTCACACCTTAAAAAACACACACTAATAATTTGCATTAGTGGATTTCTATATATAGTTGACTAGAGAATATTATAGCATAACCCTAATTTTGATCAATTCTTGGTCTTGACAAGTAAATTTGGTGTGTTTACACGCATGTCAACCTTGGTCAAATTAGGCCAACGCACTGTAAACTGTAGGACACCGAATGCAAAGAAATAATCTTTATGTCAACTGAATTTGGGTAGTTGGTTTAGTAACATGTCATGTGTAAACTGAGCAAGTGAAATATATAATCACACATAATTGTATATTATTCATAGGCCCACAGCTACGTATTTAAATGAAAGATAACTAGGGTCAAACTTAACATCAAAAATCAAACTGACTTGATTTAGGGAGAGTGTCAAAGATACTGTTTTTGGTTGTTTATATTGAAATATGTGATTATATTAATGTTTTTTTAATGTTTGCTCGGTTGTTTACTTAAATTACAAAGGTTTGTATTTTTCGATCTGTTGGTTACTTAAATTACAAATCTTAATATGTTTTTAAGCAAGAATCATAATTTTTTTATAATAAATAAGTATATTTTTAATTTAAAAGGGAATACTTAAAAAATACCAAACGTTTTGTAAAACACTATTAGATACGTTCTATCTATACTTCTATGCATACTATATAATAAAAGAATGTTTTTGTGGGACACGTGAAAAATTATGGTGAAGCTTAAACTTTTATCTATCACATATCTCTCTTATTAAATGATCAAGATTTTAAATAAGTCAATTTAATTAATTAAATATACAATATATAAAATACTAGACCGTTTAGAAAGGTTGGTCACTTACAACACAAGCACACAATAAGAAGAGATTGTCTTAGAACACTTAGCAGGTTAAATAAGGAACTGGTAAAACACTAGATTGATACTTAGAACACAAGAAAAATGTGAGACATAACCAATAACAAAACAATATAAGTATATGGTTTTCAAGAATGTTGTATATTACTCTCAAGTTCTTTTACAAGTGTAAAAAATATAAAGAAAGTTACAAGGACCTGAGATATTTTATACTACATACTATAGCTGACCATATTTAGAAGACCAGCTAGATACATTTGAACTAGATAATAAAATCAAATGTATAGTCAAAAAAGCAGATTGACTTTTGACTAATAACTATAAAATGTCATAGCTTACATCCTAATATATTACAAAAATGATAAAAGTATATAAAATAGAAAGTAACAAACTCAGGACCTCAAGGTACAATTATCAAAATCATGAACCTTTTTACCAACTCATGTAAATTGGTGACTGAACAGAGTTGTAGCGGAATGGTTCAACTTTATGGTAAAGTAAATCAGATAAAACATGTATTCAAAAGTCTTTGGAAGAAATCTATCTTCACTTCTTGGCTTTAGAAGACTTTGTCTTTGAAGCTTCTGAAGACTTCATTTTTGGCTTCGGAAGATGTTAGTCTTGACTTCGGCAGATTTTACACTTTGAATATTTCTAGTGCATGGTGTAAAACTTTTGAAGTATCTCTACTCTGTACTTTAATACATGCATGAAAGACTTTGGGTGTTTTAGATGCATCAACATTATATAAATCATTACATAAATCTTCTTATTCTAACATAATATTAAAATATACTAAATTATAGTATATTTATTTATATTTTATATTAAAGTATAATTTAATAATATTTTATTTTAATTATTTTTTATTTATAATTTCACAAGTATTCATTATATATTATTTCATTAACAGATAGTGATATGTAATATACAAAATATTAATAAAGTTTAATGATTTTAATATGTTAATTTCTTCTACTCATATAATACATAGGTTTGTAACCCAGTAACACTTATATATGACGTTAGTTCTATACTCCATACAAAGACATTAAGGTGATCAAAATCTTAAAGATTAAAAAAAGTTATACGTGACATATGATAATATACTTTACATAGAACCTAGGCGTTAACATGAAATAACCTTTTTGATGTTAGGAAATATTGGAAAATGTTTTAGTTTGTAGACTTCTCAAATGACACCACACAATATTTATAAAAGTTAGAGAGTGTTAGTTTAAAATAGAAGATTGTTAAGATTTATTTTTAATTTGATTAGACAAATTTGTTTATGATACAAAATGGATTGCAAAACCAAATCCAAATCAACAAATCCACACCCACCTACTTAATAACTACTTTTTTATATTCCAAAATTGACCATCGAATTAACCCACTTTCCCTCTCTCTAAACAAAAGTCTCCTCTCTCTCTCTCTCCTCCAAATTTTGAATTCTTTTATTTCTAAATTAACTCCAATTCACCAGCCCGCAAAAACATTACAAAAACACAATAAAATACACCACCACTTTCTTTCTCTAAAAGCCAAGCCAAGGGAAGCGAAGCCATCATTTATTTTCTCTGTCTAGAATTTGCGTGTCTGAAGAAAGGGTGAGGTGAGGTGTGGTGTGGTGTTGTGTTGTGTTGTGTTGTGTTGCGGTTGGTAGGAAGATTAGAGTGGTGTAATGTGATGGGTAGTGGATTCTCGCAGCTTATCCCGTGCTTCAATCCGGCAAAACGGCAGCGGCAGCAGGCGGAGCTAATCTTCACTCCGACGGAGGCATTAGACGAAACCCTAGGTCACTCCTTCTGCTACGTCCGCTCCTCCGCTCGCTTCCTCTCCCCGACCCACTCCGATCGCTTCGTTTCCCCCTCTCACTCCGCCCGATTCTCGCCCTCCAGGCCACGCCCCCGGAGACAGGGTTCAAGGCTATTTCCGGTGCCTCGGTGAGCGCCAACACTTCAACTCCCCGAACTGTCCTCCAGCTGGACAGTATCTACGACGATGCCACCGACTCTGCCGGGGTCAAGCCCAGCATGGTCAATGGCTTTGAAAGCACCTCGTCCTTCAGCGCCCTCCCGCTCCAGCCGCTGCCCAGAGGTGACGCTGGAACGGCCTCCTCCGGTCCTATGGAGAGAGCTTTCTTTATGTCCGGTCCGATCGAGCGCGGGGCCCTGTCCGGCCCTTTGGACGCTAACCCTGCCTCCGATCCCACTAGGGTCCCTTTCTCTGCTCCCTTGAACGGTGGCATTTATGTTAAGAAGAAGAGGAAGAAGGGCATTCCTGGGATCCGCAAGGCCTTTCACCGTAGCTTTCACTCACCCTGGGTGGTTCCGCTTCGCAACTTCAAAGACCACCCTGCTGGGGCTGGGGCTGGGGCTGGGCCTGGGCCTGGGAGAGAGGAGTTGGATGCCAAGGCTGAGAGTGACCTTCAGTGGGCTCTCGGCAAGGCGGGTGAGGATCGCGTGCACGTCGTGGTTTCCGAAGAGCATGGCTGGCTGTTTGTTGGGATTTATGACGGGTTTAATGGCCCTGACGCTCCTGAATTCTTGATGGGTAATTTGTATAAAGCTACATATAAGGAGCTTGAAGGTTTGTTTTGGGATTCTGAGGACTCGTCTTTGACTCAATCCAGTCAACAAGTGCTGCAACACGTGGAAGAAGCCCCGCAGGCTGTTACATTGGATTCAAACATTGGGGGTTCCATGAAGAAAGTTACGTTTGAGTCAGGAGCTGAAACTGAGACTAGGCGAAAAAGATTATGGGAATACCTTTCCCAGGAAGAACCTGAAGATGGTCTTGATCTTTCTGGCTCAGAAAGATTTGCATTTTCTGTGGATGATGCGCTTAATATAAGCAAAACTACATCAGGAGTTAGTAGAAGATCACTATTGCTATCAAAGTTGAGAAATGGTTTCACTAAGCAAAAGGAGGGTAGTAAATTGTTTGCTTGGAGATTTGGACTGGATGCTAAAGAGCACAAGGAACTGGAAAGCAGAATGGAGGGAAGAAGTAACTTGGGAAGAACGGGTAGGATGAAGAAAATTGGTCCTGTAGATCATGAGATGGTTTTGAGAGCAATGTCAAGGGCTTTGGAATTAACCGAGCTTGCTTATCTGGACATGACTGATAAGGTTATGGACCAGTATCCAGAACTTGCACTTATGGGTTCCTGCTTACTGGTTGCTTTGATGAGGGACGAGGATGTGTACGTGATGAATCTAGGAGATAGTCGGGCAATTGTTGCACAATATGAAGAGCCACAAGAAGTTGGTTCATCTGGGGCGGGGGTAGAGGGGAATGATGGGGTGGCTGTTGACAGTATCGTCGAATCAAAAGATGTTCTTCATATCAGGTTGATGGCGCTGCAGCTATCCACTGATCACAGCACAAGTATAGAAGAAGTAAGCTACATTATGCTTTTACTAATATGAACTTTTATGAAGCCTACTACTCCTCAAGATGTACTTGATAGTTATGAAACTAATTCATACAACATTCAATACCTTTCAATATGCAATGTATAATATCTGTCTCGGTTTGAACCTGATGTAATGTCTTTTTCAAATCTTTTTCCGATCTCTGAATTTACTGCAATGTAGCTTGATGATCATTCCAGGCGGACAACGTAGGGATTGACCTTATATCTTACAATTTGGATAATCAAATTTGAAATTCCTTCTGGTGGTCATATTGTAAAAGTAAAAACAGGTGACCTAATGAATCTTTCACGACCTTTGATTTCTTTTTTCATGACCAAGGAAAGAATGTTGTTGACATAAATTAGTTTGAAGCATCTTATGTTAGCCCAATGTGAGAAAGAGTAGATAACTTGAGAAAGTCACCATGTGATAGCATGTTTCTTGCGAATATGCACTGTTTAAAGTGTTATTGTGTGATTTATTTATTAGAGGCATGCTTCTTAATTGAATTATGTTGGCTGTTGTTCCTGACTTTAATTATATATCACAAAAACAACGGCTTCCATCCTCTAATTGAGGGATTGAAGTCATTTTGCCCGATATCACCTCAGAATTAGTAACAGATATCACTCTAAATCTAATAGCACCTTTATCATGAAATCATGTTACTATTGCAGGAAGTTACAAGAATCAAGAATGAGCATCCAGATGACAACCAATGTATTGTCAATGGTAGAGTAAAAGGCCGTCTAAAGGTTACTCGTGCTTTTGGGGCTGGATTTCTTAAACAGGTCAGTTTGTTTGGTTGAATCATTATGGTTTTCTATCTTTTTTTTCCTGCATATCAGTTATGAAGCATCCAATTTGTTGTGGTGTAGTTATATCCTATTGCATCTTTGCCATGGCATTTGCATCTGTACTTTTTTAAGAAAGTCCATTTGAGTTTTTTTGCACAATCAGTAATGAGGTATCCATTGTAGTAAAATGTTTCTTCTCTTTTGAGCAGCGTTCTCATCATATGTTCAATTTAGTAGCTAAATAGCTGCCTAAAATACATCCACATTACAAATTTTAGCATATACTTATCTATAATACTTATATAAGCTCTTAGGAGGATAGAGTTGTCATTTTAGCGATATATTTAAGACACTTTAGCATTCAATTACTTTGTAAACTTTTCTATAATACCAAATTTCTCCTCTTAACATGATGTACAAGTATTCTAAACATATTAAGTTTTCATTGATGAGTTTAATCAATTTCATTAATATTGAGACTTTAATCAATTCCACTAATATTGATAACAATGATTTATAAATTATTATATAAGTATTATTTATATAATAATTCTTTGAATTTATGTAAATTTGTATTTATAAAATTAATAATGATGTCATGTTAAAAATGATCATGAAAAAAGCATCCCAAACATTAAGAAACAAATTTTTTGTGGCCTATACATTTTATAAATTATATTGGTAAATCCCAAACACCAATATCTTTTTTGTAACTAGCTCTCTCAACTTCTTTATCCAAATCATCTTTTTCCAAATCTATTTTCTGAAAGAATAGAAAATGATGTATACGAATGTGTAAAAACTGCAAGGTGAGTACCAATTTACAAGTCATCGAAGCCAAACCCTCTAAATTTTAACACACCTGCCGCAACGCGCGGGTTCATACACTAGTTCTTGAAATATGCATTATACAAGTAAATGAGAATATATATATATATATATATATATATATATATATATATATATATATATTTGATTTAATAAAGATAATTTGCACGTCTTATTCTATACTTACAAATAATGATAATTAAAACATATATTTTGCTGATGATTGGTGCTTCAAATTTGATGGAAATTGATTTACTGCATTAAAATGATCAAGCTAACATCGCTGCCAATTCCTAGAAGAGTCATGTGCTTAGTTATTACATGTGAATCTTATAATTAATGGCCACTGCCTTCTTATAGATGATTGAGTTTGCTACATCTCTTTTATTTCTTATTGATGTAATTCACAGAACTTTAATTATATTAATTAGTATAGAAAAGTGTTGTATGAAGGATTATGCAATGTATATTGGCTTTGTTAAAGCATATGGACGTGTCTAATGCGCTTTGGTTGATTACAGCCCAAATGGAACGATTCATTATTGGAGATGTTTCGCAATGAGTACATTGGTAGTGCACCATATGTATCCTGTGAACCTTCACTCCGGCACCATCATCTTTGCCCTAGAGATCAATTTCTAGTTCTTTCATCAGATGGGTTATACCAGTATTTTAGCAATCAAGAAGTGGTTTTTCATGTTGAGAATTTCATGGACAAGTTTCCTGATGGTGACCCAGCTCAACACCTTATAGAGGAGCTTCTTTTACGTGCAGCCAGAAAAGCTGGTAATTTCCCTTGGCCTTACCTTTGATTATTTTTTTTTTCTGTTTTAAATAATCTTAAAAAGTTTTTAGCTTTAGATATGTTAGGTAATCAGGTGCTTCACTTGCGGTACAATTCAGTATTCAATTCACATAATAGCAACAAACTTGCACTCATTTCCCATTTATGGGAACCTATTTTACTTATTTGCCAAGTAGCAACCTATCGAAAAACAAAAACACATCTATGGCAATCAATGACCGATTACGTGTATGTGTCATTACCATATGACGTGCCATCTTAATGTCTACATGGCTGCACAAAAAAGTGATATGCTGGGGGCTGACCTATCTTTTCTCCCTCTATTTCCTCTGGCAGCTGACCTGTGTTTTAACTGTCTAATTTTTCTTGCGGCCAAGAATCTCAATCTAAAGGATCTCAAAGGGTTTACATGACTGGAGTGTAGAAGCTTAAGTGTGTCTTGGTTAAGGAGTAGAGTTGCTGAGATACATGACTACCACAAATAGTATTAGGTATTTGTTTGGAACATTCGAAATGCATGGAGGCTCTGGCTGGGTACAATCAGGCCTCTTTTAACGGGGGGTTGTGGGGGGAGGGGGTGTTGTTAGATCAGCAGCAGTGCTAAGTTTTATGGAGGACTTGATGCATGAGTCGTTGAAAGGGTTAGTGGTACATGTATGAAGAATAGAATTCACTGCTAATTAACATTTTAAGTAAAATAAAAAAGGTAATTAAATGGAAATAGAAGAAGAAATTTACAAATGAGTTTACTTTAGAAACTTCAATGCATGGAAGTCAACAACTTGTTTGCTTACATCTTCCAGACCGATATTGCTAAAAATGCGAGTTCTCTTGAAGTAGGTTGTTATTCCGTGTAAGTTGACATGAGTGGGAATTGGTCCAAAGTACGTTGCTATTAGGTGTTATAATTTACTCTAGTTTTAAGTATACTTATCATGAAGATTGGGGTTGAGGTTATTTAATATCACTGGATAAATCTTATCTTACTACTATAATAAAAGAGTAACTTGAGGTGACAGTTGTCATCACCATACTCATCCTCACCAAAATTTTCCCGCTTCTCTCTCATCTTAAATAATTCCCTTAATTACTAATAATATTATTTAATTTTCTTTTACATTTAATAAATTAAAAAAAGATCTATTCATTAATATTATTTTTAAATAAACAAAAAGTTTATAAAATAATAATTTTTCTAAATAATAAAACGTTGTTAAAATACAAACTATTTCAAAAATTGTTTTTTAAGTTCAATTTCTAAAACTAAAAATAATCAATTTGGGAATTATAATATGAATTTTTTTTAAAAATGTCATTTTTATACGGTTTGTTTTATAACAAAATGTTTATTATTTTATTGGAAAAAAATTTAAAACAAAATTTTAAAAAGTTGATATCACTGTTTAATTAGTTATCGTCATTGCTCATACATAATTTCAGTCATAACATATCTTATAATATTATTTATAATTAATAAATTTTATTATATTAATATTTTATTTATTCAACCCGTGTAATACACGGGTTTACTAAAGCTAGTCATGGCATAAATACAGTATACGGTGTGGTAAAGGTGGTGGCATTTCAATCCATCTATATGACACATGTAAACTGCGGTTAATATATGGATCTAACTTAGGGGATTTAATACTATTGCTTTTCATGGATTAAACTCAAGTGGGTAAAAGATTATGTTTAGATATAAAAGCAAAGGGTCAAATGAGTTAAAAGTCACCCAATGCATATCTATTAACGCCTACAACCATCGACCTTGCTTTATTGGAAAAAAATTCATTATTTTAATTTTTAGTAATAATTTGATAACCATATTATACATATTTAAAATGTCTGAAGTTGATATAATGGGACAACAATATTGTTGATCACTGAACCCATCCCTTTATGACAGGCCTATTTGTATCCTGTTGGGTCACATGATCTTATGCATATGATAAAACAAGTGAAATCTCTTATGGAACAATATTCATATTCATATTAATCCTAAAACCATGAAAGCATTGACTACTTCTTACTTCGAGGAGGATTCATTTTCCCCTAACAGCCATGGTGGATCCTCAAATAAGGACAACCTCCCTGGTTTACTTTTGAAAACCATGTGGTTGTGAGTGAAATCTGTTAACATCATTAGAAAATCTTGGTTGGTAGGAAACATGATTGTTTTCCCTAAACATCATTAACATAAAACACAATTATTAAGGCATACTAGGGGTGTTCAAAAATATCCGAATCCGAAACTGAATCCGAAATATTCGAAAATCCGAAATTTTGGATTTGGATTCGGATAGTGATTTTGAGAATTTTCGGATATTTCGGATATATTTTTATAAAATTTATAAAAATATTAAATATTAATTATATTTTAGATATTTTCAGATATTTTGGATATTTTAATAAATACTTTGGATGTATGAAATAAATTTCAATAAAATTAATTATATTTTTATAAAATTTATCAAATAATACAACTTTTTTTTGAAATTCGGATATCCGAATCCGAATCGGGTATCCGAAATTTCGGATTCAGATTCGGATATTCGAATTTCGGATATCCGAAAATGAACACCCCTAGGCATACCCGGTGCTTGACTTAGCTCCCATATTGCGCCGGGTTCGGGGAGGGGCCGAATGCTTCACAATCATACACTTTGTGCAAGCTTGAAACCATGACCTCAAGGTCATAAAAGAGCAACCTTACTAGTTGCATTTAAGGTCTGCCCTTATAAAACAAAATTATTAACAGAAGCAAATTCTAGAATTAGGGGCTATTTGGCAGCCTCTTAATTAACCTCTTAATGGTTCAGATGTCTGAATGGTTTAGTACTTAATGGTTCAGACTCTTTGTTTCACAATTTGCCTTTGAATGGTTAAACATTATACTAGTGCTGAATGGTTAAGCGGTCTAGTGCTGAATGGTTAAGCGGTCTAATGCTGAATGGTTAAGACCTCTTATCTGAATTGGTCAGACATTTGCATTTTTATAGTTAAACGATGTACTAGCTCTTATTGATTCAGACCTCTTAATGGTTTAACACTTAATGGTTCAAACATCTTATTGGTTTAGCATTTAATAATTCAGAAGTTGTCAAACAACCCCTTAATTTTATTAATTTTTATATATGAAAATTCTTGATGATCACACAAGTGGAGTTCACCATTAAGTATTTTTAGAATCTTTTTAGAGAACACCAAGGAAGCTGTCAATTATGTAGTCTGCAATTTAGAACTATTCATAGATCTGTATGAACATGGTTATAAAATCAAATTCCTCTTCTGTTGGTTTGAACCATAGGTGGTGACCGTGGTGAAACAAATCAGTACTGGTTTGGGTAAGAATTTTGAAATATTGGAAGGCAGGTCAAAACTGTTGGATGTAGATTGACGCACTAATATTTTATTTGCTTTGGATATAGAGATTAATATGTTCCATATGAAGGCTACTATTTGTTCTAGATTTGATAGAAGGATAATTGGTTGCTTTGCCCTGCAATTGGCATTTGACTATCCTTTGCACATGTTCTACGCCAGAAGCATGAATGTTGTTGACTTTCCTGTTGTATATAAAATGACCACATCCTGATTTTGACTTTTCAACGCATTTGAATTCTACCCTTATTTTGGTACTAATGGCTGACACATCCGTTTTCCTATAAATGGTTAGATTAGAATTTCGTTTTATATCTAACGTGCCAAATCGAAAAGATAACTTAAATGGATTTAACCCCATTGCCCACACAAAAAGTGTATTTTTAGTGCATAAATTAAATTATTATAATAAATATATTATTATTGAAACAAGTTAAGTTTTGTTATATTGGACACTTGTTTTCATGAAATGTTAAAAGTGTTTCAAGTCAACCCTATACAATCTTTCATACAAATTAATATTTTTACCTGTTTGACAATTGACACGTTACTTAGTTTGCCACTAGCTCAGTTTGTTTTGAGTTGGATGCCTAGTCCAAGGTACAATTAGCTGTGGAATTGCTTTATGTTGATGGCTTAACATCTGGATTTGATCATGTCTTTTATCATGCATACATACCGTGTTATTTTTTGTGTTAAAATAGATGTTCTTTTGTGTGATGCCAACAGGGATGGATTTGCATGAGCTGCTCGACATCCCACAAGGCGATCGTAGGAAGTACCATGATGATGTTACAGTCATGGTCATATCTCTAGAAGGAAGAATATGGAAATCATCAGGAAAGTACATGTGAAACCAACTATTCTTTATCCATCCATCTACAGGACATTGCTTTTGCATCTTCATCCCCGAGGGTGAAGACCTGCGCCTTCATCCCCACTAATTTGTTGATGATGGAGGAAGATGCCCTCTATCTTAAATTTTGTTCTCTTTAGTTGCGGGTGGTAAAGAGTGGACATTTTTAATTCGATGGTTTTTCTTTTGATAGATGAAAGATCTTGTTTCATTGGTTAGCATTTATGAAATGTTGAAAGAGGTGTGGTGAGGGTGGGAGCGGGCTATCTCTTTGTTTAATTTGAATACAAATATCGTAGTTGGAAGATGAAGATATTTAATTTTTTAAGGTGGGGTTTCCGCCAACGAGACTTGCGAAACCAGCTATGCATCTTTAGGGTTCTGATACTAACTGGATTGCTTTGATGGCTTTGTAGTTATATTTGGTCTTTGGAAGCGGTTAGATAGATAGAAGCAAGGTTTGTTGACATTTCATCCTTTCCAGACTCCATTGGTGACCAGGGCTGTAAACGAACTGAATAAACACGAATAAAGTCTTGTTTGTGTTGGTTCGTTAAGAAATAGATTTTTGCATGAACTCTTTACAAATATTTATCGAATGAGATTTCTTGTTCGTGTTCATTCAGTAAGAAACTGAACGTGTTTTTCAATTGTTCACGAACAGTTTCCGAACGCAAATAAATACAAATAAAAGTAAATGGATACAAACAAAAAAAATGAACAATTGACAACTTATGTTAGACAAAATTATAGAAAATGTTTTTTAAGTTTATATAAAATTACAGGTATCATTTTTTATTTTTAAAAAGTATTCTAAATATTTTTATGTTAACATTTTGTAATAGATTTCGTCCTTTACACTAATTGTCGTTAACTTTTTCATTAAGTCAATGGCAATTTGGTCGTTTTGTCTCTAAAGGACTTTTAATATATTTTTTTCCAAACATAAAGGATGGTTTTTGTAACTTCTTTTTATCTTTTATTTAATTTATGTATTTTAGTAATAATAAACATACATATGATTTTCATATAACAAATAAATATAATATAATTACTATAATCCACGTATTATATATAAATATAAATTATATAAATAATTAAATAATAAAGGTGTTTAGAGTTAAATAATATATTATTGTTTTCATCCATGTCTTATATATAAATATAAATTCATACATAATTAAATATATTAAATATTTAATGCACGTATAACTAATTAATTATTTTCATCAAGTCTTTTATATATATATATATATATTATATATATATATATATATATATATATATATATATATATATATATATATTATTGTTTTCATCCACGTATTTGTAATATAAATAAATAAATAATATAAATTATACAAATTATATTTATAGATAATACGTGGATGCACATATTTAAATAATATATATTTTGTTTTTAAAAAAATGATATGCACATGTATATTGTAAAAATACATATATTATGTAAAAAATAAAAGAGTCGCAGAAAACATCTTTTATGTTTGGAAAAGTCTATATTAAGTCCTTTAAAGGTAAAAAGACCAAATTAACCTTGACTTAACAGAAAAAGTTAACGACAGTTAGTCTAAAGGATGAAATCTGTTACAAAATGTTAACATAAAGAATGTTTAGAGTACTTTTTTAAGATAAAAGATGATACCTGTAATTTTATATAAACTTAAAGAACGTTTGTTGTAATTTTGTGTTTATTTTATGATAAAATTTTGATTTTTATTACAAATATTACACAAAATCAATAAAAAATAATTAAGCACTTAACATAAATATAAAAAATACTTGGTATAATATTCATAAAAAATTGACAAAAAAAGTAAGAAATATAAATGAACATACTAACGATAATAAATGAGCAGTTTATTGAATGTTCATGAAAGGACATTAACGAACATAAACGAGCATGCTATTGAACGTTCACGAACATATCTTGTGTTTGTGTTCGTTCGTTTAACTAAATGAGCATAATTTTGTTGTTCATGTTCGTCTATTTACTAAATAATCAGATATAAACGAACTTCCTACTGAACGGTTCACGAACTGTTCATTAAATGTTTTGTTCGTTTGCAGCCCTACCGATAGCTGTGGGAGTGATTACTGGGCAAGGTTATAGTAATAGTTTTATTTGGTTGAGAATTTGTTAACAAAATAATAAAGTTTAGTAATGAATCTATTCCTAAATTTAATGAAAAATAAGTAGTACTAGTCATTATCGGGCGCCATAGTTATTCACCACCATCGGCTCCACCGCCACCGATGCCACCTTGTTCTCTTCATAAACCTCAGATCAGTAGATCTTAAGTTTGTTCGAAAGACCTTGATAGAAGCAAGAAATCACACATGCAGTGAGGAAACAACGATGAAGTCAGGCTTACCATGGCCTCAACCGTAGTGAAGAAGAAGACTGAAGGTGAGGAAACGACAACCAAGTCAAAGCGACAATCGCTGTGTTGTCTACGACACCATCAAACACACATGCCACTTTCTCTCTCTACAATATGTCTTTTGTCTTGTGACAAATAACGTGGTCAAAACCCAAAACCACAAAAATCTATTGCTTCTTTCATCTTGTTTTTATACATATAATAATAGTTTTGTAACTTCTTTAAAGATTACTGTTTTAGAGAAAAACTTTTATTTAATAAGATCAAGAGGGATAAAAAGTAAGTTTCTTAAAACACTCATTTTGATAAATGTTGAATTAAGTAAGGCTAGTGCAACCAAACAAACACTTAGAACATTTTTGGTACAACTGAGAAAGAACTTCTGAAGGCAAAAGCTGAACTTCCGAATGTCAAAGCTGAAAGAGATTCCGAAGAAAACTCTAACTTCCAAAGACAAAGTCCTCCTTCTTCCGAAGTTTAATACTTAGAAGACACTAAGACAATAACTTTCAAAGTATGAAGTCTTGAAGATCGTCACAAGCCTCAGAAGAAGTAGACTCTTCCGAAGTATAAGTGGCTTCGGAAAAACATATTTTTCCGAAGCCATTTAACCTTCGGAAGAACCTACTATGAACCAGCAGACATAAGTATGCTCCTTCTGACAAGCCACTACAGTCTCTAAGATACTACATGGTGCTTTCCCATGCCCATGTAGTTGATCATACTTTATTCCACTGTTCATTTCTTATCAGTTAGTATAGTTACCAAATTTAGTTGGTGACAAAAGGTAAGTCGTGGACATATTATGACTACCAAATCTTAGATAGTATTTTATCTTAGAAGATACCTTACTTCTAGCAATATAATATTTATTTAGTCGTAAGTTTCCAGCTGCTATCAAAGTATAACCGACTGTAGATAGTAGTATATATATAGTTTCTTCGTGTAACTCATAGCATGCTTGTAAGAGTCTTGTAATACTTTGAGTTTAGAAGTAATATATACAAGTATCTTAAAAAACATATCTTCTTGTGTTTGCTTACTTAGTATATTACTATAAACTCTTGCAGGATCGGGTTTGTCACTTAACACTTGGATTTCTCTCAAACTCACTTATACTACACTCGGATCAGATGAAGTAGAATCTTTTCAAAGAGTTGATAATAATATAATAGGTAGCAAAGAACACAAAGAAATAATTTTCAAGGCACTTGTATATATTACTTCTTAACTCAAAGTATTACAAGACTCTTTGCAAGCATATTACATGAGTTACAATGAGAAACTATATATACTACTACATATAGCCGGATATACTTTGATATCAGCTAGAAACCTATGACTAAAGCATATACTATAATGCTAAAGTTAAGGTATCTTAGATAAAGTATTATCTAAGATATGGTAGTCATGACATGTCTATGACTTACCTTTTGTCACCAACTAAAGTTGGCAACTATACTAACTGATAAAGGTGAACAGTGGAATAAAGTATGGTCAACTACATGGCTTTTGAGAAAACGCCATGCAGTATCTCAGAGGTCTGCAACGGAGTGTCAGAGAGACCATACTTATGTCCACTGGTTCATAGTAGTGTCTTCCGAAGGTTAGTTGGCTTCGGAAGAACAAGTTCTTCCGAAGCCACTTATACTTTAGAAGAGGCTACTTCTTTCGAGGCTTGAGAACTTCTTCTTTTTTTTCACACTTTGTCCAACTGCTGTTTCAAACACTAAATGAGGCCTGATTGAATGAATGAGAAACATCATTATTTGTTGGCTTTGAAGAAGCATTAATAGTTACCTGTTCCTTCAAGATGCTACTTCCATCAACTTGGTGTTGTGCAATGTCACTTGATGAAACTTGAGGGTTAACAGGTGAATCACTGGTTGAAGCTCCACTATCCCTTGAGATAGTCATATTGTCAGATCTACCAATAGTGGGAGCTTGATTTGTTACAACTCTTAGAGAACTTGGAAAAGGTCTGGGTAGCTCAAATAGTTGGTCATCATCATAATTACTTTTAGCACCTGTTCCAGCTGAAACATTCTCACAAGATGTCTTAGAGTAGTTTGAAAACAATTCTAAGTCAAAAATATGATCAGGGCCATTCCCCCCAACACAAGGAGTGTGCTCATTAACAACAATGTTAGATGATTCCTGAAATTGTTGATTTTTGATGTTATAAACTCTTTAAGCTTTAGAGTTAGAGGATTATCCAACAAAGATAGCATCATCCGACTTTTCAACAAATTTTTCCAAATTGTCTTTTATGTTAAGTATGGTACACTTGCTGCCAAAGGATCTTAGAAAACTAATGAACGGTGGCCTCTTGTTCCATAGCTCATAAGGGTTTTTTCCATGTGGCTTTACTACAAGACCTTGTTCTGAACATAGCATGCAGTGCTGACTTCCTTTGCCTAGAATATTAGAGGCAGCTTTGAATCAACTAACATATTTCAAGCAGCCTCAATAAGTGTCTTGTTTCTTCTCTCAGTAACACCATTTTGTTGAGGAGTTATAGGAGCACTATATTGTCTGGCAATCCCTTTTGAGTTACAAATGAGTCAAGAACATGGTTCTTAAGCTAAGTCCCTTGATCACTTCTAATTATTTTAACCTTGTGATCAATTTAATTTTCTATTTTAAAAATAAAAGATTTTAACATTTCAGCAGTTTCATCTTTAGATCTTAAAAAGAATACCCATTTAAAATTTGTAAAATTGTCAACAATCACAAGGCAGTATGATTTCCTTCCAATGCTCATTGTACTTGTAGAACCAAATAGATCCATGTGCAGTAAGTGTAATAGAGTGGTGATAGAGTTAACAACTTTGGATTTATGAGATGCCCTGTGTTGCTTCCCTTTCAGGCATGCAACATATTTATCTTGCAGAAAAATTCCTTTTTAGGCAAACCATGTACCAAGTTATTTTTAGCCAATTTATTCATTGTCTTAAAATTTACATGACACATTCGTTTATGCCATAGTGTCGACTCATCACCATCAGCTTTGAAAAGAAAGCATGAGACTTCACCCATTGGGGAAGCATTGTTCATATCATGCTTGTACATATCCCATTTCCTGGAAGATCTAAGAAGCACAAATTCCTAAGGAATTGTCATCCCGAGTTTGAGGATAATGTTGATACATATGTACCTAGTTTAGGAGCTTAATGTAAAATGTTTATCATGTCTTACATATATGTAATTGAATGGGTATGAATGAAATACAATGTGTGGTTGATGCATATAATGTTTAATATTTCGTTGTTTATTGTGTAATAAAGTATATTGAACTAACTATATAGGTTTGATGTTATTGTACATTGTTCTTAGTCAATAATGATTGAGAAATATGTTCAAACTTAATCATGTGAAGTTCTCATGCGAATAGACCATGCTAATGGACCATACGCATGAATACTTCATGCTAATGGACCAGTCGCAAACCAGGAGACTAGATCAGTCGCACGATTGAGACATAAGATTGACTCAGTTGTACGACTGAATCTTCAGTCGTGTGTATGAATCAATCAGATGATTCAATTGCACGACTGAACCATGCTAATCGTTTAGTCGTACGATTGACAAACCCTAACCTATAAATACCACCTAATTCATGGAAAAACAAAAGAATTCGAATACCTACGCACATAATCGTACCCTAGCCGTCCAGAGACTCAAGAAAACCTGTTCCAAGTTCATAGATCGCAGTTGATCGTGTTCTAATCATTGGTAACGTTTCCTTAATCGTTAGATTGATCTAAACCGTGTTCTCCCTGATTGGATCGCCAATCAAATAGGATTCCACACTATTTGAGTTGGTATACGCGCATAATCATTTAGTACTCCGTATGTAAACGGTACTAACAAGTGGATCAGAGCTTTGGCTCTTGATTTTGCGTGTGATTCGATCGTTTTGGTGGAAAAATCACGTTTTTTCATTCAAAAACACCATCTTTTTGAATAAAACAGTGTTTTCGACGTCTCCAGATCTAAAAGTTCACGTTTTTCGACTTACGACAGATTAGGGATTGTGAAAAACCGTATTTTTGTGTCAAAGTACCAAAAACCCTCAAATTTTCAAATCCAGCATCCTCAGTCGCACGATTGGCTCAATCGCACAATTGAAATCAATTGCACCTCCCATACGCATGATTGAACTCAGTCACTCATCCATTCGTACGACTGAATACCCAATTCGCATTGCCCATCCGCACTTGTCAGCTTCAAGATATAATGATTATATGTCTTGGACCTATCAAAGGCCTCCACAACCGATCATCAAGTACAATGCTTCTTGTCAAAGGCAACTGAGAAAGATTCCATCTTCTGGCATAGGATAATGGGACATATTAATCCACGAAAGATGAATCAATTGATCCAATATGATCTAGCGTGTGGAGTAAATGTCAAGAACTTCCAGTTACCGAATTTTTGTGTTGCATGTAAGAAAGGAAAACAGACGAAAAAGTCTCATAAGGCAAAGAAAGTTCACTCAATTGACCTGCCTCTTGAGCTCCTTCACATGGATCTGTTTGGCCCAGTTAGTACAAAGAGCATTGCCAGCAAATTGTACTGCTATGTAGTTACGGATGATTACTCAAGATTTTCTTGGGTGATGTTTCTAAAATCCAAATCAGAGACATCTGAGTCATTCAAGGAGCTGGTAACTACATTGGAGTCACTCTACAAGCTTAAGGTAAGGCATGTTCGCTCAGACAACGGTACCGAGTTCAAGAACCAGTGGATGGAAGCATTCTGCAAAGAAAAAGGAATTGTGCACCAATTCACATCTGCCTACACTCCTCAAATGAATGGGGTTGCTAAGAGAAAGAATCGAAGCTTGATAGAGACAGCCCAGACGATGCTAGCAGACTCAAAACTGCCTATCCAATTTTGGAACGAGGCAGTAGCTAACACATGTTATACCCTCAATCGAGTCTTAGTGGTAAAACATCACGGTAAAACGTGCTATGAGTTACTCCAACGACGTAAACCAAATCTGGAGTACCTCGAGCCATTTGGTGCACCATGTACACTACTGAAGAAAACTCAGTGAGGAAAGTTCAGCGAGAAGGCCGAAGAAGGAATTTTCTTAGGATACAACATACCGAATAAGAGAGTTTATAACAACTCAACGGGTCCAGTAGAAGTGTGGTGCAACGTTGATGTACAGAGATACACCACCCCCTTGCTGGAAAAGGACCCTCATTCTTTTTCGACGATGATGGATTCTTTAAGTCCTTCAACATCCCTCTCTCCCCTACTGAAGACGAGGTATCAACCAGAATGATGTACGAGGTGTTAAATACACCATCACTGGACCTGACGACCTTAGCATCACAAGGTGAGCCTTCTAGTTCCTTAGGGGGAGCACTTGGGGTAAGTGACTCTCCTTTGATGACGAAGACATGGCAAATGATGAAGACATGGAAAATGATCAGGTGGATCAGGAGGAACAGGTTCCTACTACTGCAAGTACACAAACATTAGATGTTGATGCCTCTGACACTTCGGAACCTCACACTCCCACTGCCTCAGATACCGAACCTACTGTTCACAATTTGGATAATGAGGTAGTTGTACTCACCACTCCTGGATCACGACTAAACGTGTATCATCCTTTGGACAATATCATTGGAGATGTTCGATCAGGAGTACAGACAAGAAATCAGCTATACACAGTTGATTATGCCTCAATGATGGAAAAGGGATATCTTCACGATGGTGTATATCGATGTTTGTGTCTCAATTTGAGCCAAAACATGTAAATGAAGACTTAAACGATGAGGAATGGGTGAGTGCCATGCAAGAAGAACTTCTTTAATTCAAGAAGTTAGGAGTATGGACACTTATGGATAGACCTAAAGGTGTGAAGGTCATTGGCACAAAATGGGTCTTGAAATGCCAGAAAGATGACCAAGGAGTCATAATAAGAAACAAGGCTCGACTTGTAGTTCAAGGATTTCAACAAGTCGAGGGTATTGATTACAATGAATTCTTTGCACCTGTGGCAAGAATGGAAGCAATCCGTATCTTCCTAGCCTATGCATGTTACATGAAGATTTAAGTTTATCAACTGAATGTAAAGAGTGCATTTCTTCATGGTGAAATCTGGAAGACAGTGTATGTCAGTCAACCCGAAGGATTTGAGGATCCATATAATCAGGACAAAGTTTACAAGCTGGATAACTCTCTACGGGCTCCACCAAGCCCCTAGAGCATGGTATGAAAAACTCTCGACTCATCTTGTGAAACACGGCTTTCGCAGAGGCGTGATTGACTGTACATTGCTCATCAAAGAAAAGGATGGTGACTTAGTGCTAGTTCAGATCTATGTTGATGACATAATCTTCGGTTCCAAAAACGAAGCATTATGCAAAGAATTTGAAGTAGTAATGAAAGCTGAATTTGCAATGAGTGCCATGGGAGAAATGAAGTTCTTTCTCGGGTTACAGGTGGATCAGACACCAAAGGGAATATTTCTATATTAGACCAAGTATGTAGGCAATATTCTCAATCGGTTCGATATGGAGAATGCTTCAGCAGCTGGAACTCCACTTGCTACAAACCATGATGTGGCACCCGATGAAAATGGTGATCTGGTGGATGCCACCATGTATCGAGGAATGATTGGATCACTCATGTGCCTCACTGCCTCACGACCTGATATCATGTACGCGACGTGTCTCTGCTCCAGATATCAGGCGAAACCGAAAGTCAACCATCTAATAGGCGTCAAAAGGAAATATTTAGTTATCTGAAGGGTACTCCAACACTTGGGTTGTTGTATCCTCATGCCGATGACTTTGAGCTTACAGCGTATAGCGATTCGGATTATGATGGTTGCAAAATGAACTACAAGTCAACTTCAGCAGGATGTTAATTCTTTAGGAGAAGATTAGTCACGTGGCAGTGTAAGAAGCAGATATCGGTTGCTTTGTCAACCTGTGAAGCTGAGTATGTTGCTGCTGCAAGCTGCTGTTCACAAATCATCTGGATTCAACAGCAAATACAGGACTACGGTTTGAAATTCTCTAACACTCCTATATTTGTTGATAATTCTGCTGCTATAGCCGTAACTAAAAGTCCGGTCCAACACTCTAAGACCGAACAATCGGAATTAAATATCACTTTATACGTGATTGTTTTGAAAAGAATTTAATCGATGTTGTTAAAACTAATACGCACTTTTAATGCGCTGACCTCTACACAAAAGCTTTTGATAAACCAAGATTCTTATATTGTTAGAGGTCAATGGGGTGAAAAAGAAATGTGAAGTGATTCCTAAAGACGATAGTACCTAGTCCGACGAGTAGAGTCCATTTTCATTTTATTTTATTTTACTTTAGTTTATTTTCATTTTATCTCCTCGCCTATTAAAATTCTAAATGCAAAAACATTTTCGGTTTTAGAATTTTAGAGGGAGAATAGGTTAAATTAGTATTAAATTAGTTGTTTTAACTTCAACACTTAAAAAAACTAGGGAGGAGGACAGTCTAGCTTTAGAAATGAGATTGTATCTATGATACTGATTCAATGTTTATGGAAAATTATAGTACATAGGAACAAAGAGTTTGGGACTTTAAAAAAATTTAACTAATTAAGATGCAAAATTCAAAGTATAAGTCTGAGAAGTCTAAGCAACATAAAAGGAAAAATGATAGTAAAACTAGTTGTTACTAAGGTAACACAGAGAAAAGTAGACCTAGAAGTTGCTAGACCACTACATGATGTGTCGGTATATTGAAAACAATAGATGATTAGACCTAATTGGTGATCTACATTCAAACTAAGTTGTTCAACAAGTTGTGGTTTCTCATCTTATCCCTGGTTAACACAATCAACGAATTTTCAATAAGGGATGACGAGCAAAATAAACGCCACAAATGTGTGCGGATGACCATAAAAATGAGCAAAGCACATGAAAAATGCCAAAAGCAATCAAGCTAATAACCTATGTTGTTGGTGCAATCTGTGCAAAAAGAATATAATTGCTCAAACAAGAAGATAGGTTGTGTGCTTCTCTGCTGTGCGGTGGCACTGACCTGAGATAAACATAACCTAAATATTCTAGAATTCATTGTTGTTTGCGCCTCTCTGCTGTGCGGTGGCACTGACCTGAGGCTTGGCATCTCTTTTAAGGCTCTTAGAATAGTTTCTTCTTGTCAAAATACCCGTAGACCGCTCAAAATGAGGAACATTGATTACCACCTAAGCGTGGGATTCACAAATGCTTGTTGAAATAATTAAACCTTAAACCGTCATCAATGTGTGTCAAAAATCTGTGTATGGATTTAAGAGGACAAGTATACTGACAATCATCGTGGCTGCAATTCTTGAAAGTCGAAATCATTGTGTGTGTCTTACAACACTAGTATGATTTCCAAAACTTGCTAATGAATCTCGATGAAAACAAGAATCTAGCATCAAAAGGCTCTGGTAAAATGTCCCAAATGATTTGATAAACCTGTATGATCCCATAATGAATCGTTCTAGTTATGATCAAAGTAACTTGTCGTTATACTATCCGGGAAGAAAAATCTAGTAGATACTTATCTTAGGATTTCAACCTCACATAAAAATACAAAATTATGTTTCAGTTTTGTTTTATGTCTAGTTGTTAAATTTAGTTAATTTCAGTTAATTTTATAGTTAAATGTCGGATTACGCATCGGAAGTAAATCTGGGATTCACTCACTAAAAGGGTCATGTCTGAGGTGACCAATGGGGTTTTCAAATGTAAAAGGGTCACGTCTGAGGTGACAAATTGTTTTGTTGTTAAAAGGATCACGTCTGAGGTGATCAACAGTTTTTCTAAGTTAAAATGGTCATGTTTGAGATGATCAATGGTCAAAATGTCTTATCAATAAGTAAAAAGGGCTAAGTGTATGAATGGTCATAAGGTCAAACTCATAAGTATGAGCCATTCGCATGACTGGACCTCTAGTATGGACCAGTCGTACGATTGGACCATACGTATGAGCCCAATCGCACGTCTAAACCACACGTATAGACCAAATGTGGGATTGGAAAATAAGCATGGGTCAACCAATACGATTAGATCATCAGAATGAACCAATCGCACAAATAGAGGTGACCGAATGAGCCAATTGCACGAATGCTGATGACCGACTGAGTCAGTCATCCGACTAAACCCAAGTCGGACTAATGAAGCTGACCGAATGAGTCAGTCGCATGATTGGCCGTGACCGACTGAGCAAGTCGCATGACTGAGCCTCAGTCGCATGAACCAAGAGTGCGAATAGGTTCAGTCGCACGACTGAAGAAAACCCTAGTATAAATAGAGGGTGAGTCGGTCGCAGACATTCATCACCCCCAAATCGCCCCTAAATCGCACGAAAGCAATTTTACTCTGCCCAAATTTCTTATCAGTAATTTAGCACCCTATTTGTGATACTTACTGATTCCGCTTCGTTTCTACAGGTAATGCGAGACTAGATTCGATCAAAATGCTCAGATTAAGCAAGCCCTAAATGTTCAAATCGGTTCAAAACGAATACCGAGACATACCCTTTAAATAAACCATTAATGTGTACTTTAACATCAAATTATTTAGTACTAAGGGTTATTGTGATGGATTGTGAGTCAAATGAGACTAACCTAAATGTCTAACATCAAGTATTGACCAAGAATCGATTCTACAGTACATAATAGAGACGTTATGCTAATGGACACCCTGATGAACTTCAATCGCACGATTGAAATGAGCAAATGACTCATCGCATGAATTAACCATGTGTATGAACTCAGTCGTACATCTGGTTTAACCGCATAGAACAGCATACGACTCAGTTTGAGTCGCAGGTTCATTCGCACGACTGAGCTCATTCGCACGACTAAGACTCAGTCGGACTGTCCATTCACATGATAGAACAGACTGATTCAAGCCCATTAAAATTCAAGTGTCATTCACTTACACAAACTCTAACGTTTATTTATCTTGTGTAACAGAAACATGGCGAGTCGATGGACTATGAGCATAAAGCATAACCTGTGTGCTCATTTGGACGTCACCTCCCGGAATGCCGCTAATTTTGCTGGGATTATGGCCTTCCTCCAAAGATCGAGGATCTTCAAGGCTATATCTACTCTGTGCACACCTTATCGATCGATTCAGCAGGCCTTCTGGGAGAACGCGATAGTCGACAGGTCCGCTGAATCGCATCGCATCAGGAGTACGATTTTTGGTCAAGAGATAGAGGTCAGTGAGGAAGAATTGTGAAGGGTGTTAGAGCTAGGAGATGATGGTGATTGTCTTACCAGACTACACCCACTGACTGTTCGAGGTTTCTTTCTTCGAGCTAAGTACTCGGGGGACATAAACGCAGGTGTGCTCAACAAGAGCAACCTGTGCCCCCCAACTCAAGTACCTAGCTCATGTGCTGCTGAAGTGTATTGCCTCAAAGAAGGGAGGATTTTATAAGCTGTCTGATTAGATCCAGAATGCCTATGTGGCACTGGTACTCACTCATCCTTTCAGGTTCTCGAGGATGATCTTCAACTACTGGGTCGAGAACCTAGAAGCCAAGGGCAAGGAGGGATTCTGCATGTACCCTCGTTCCTCCAAATGATTATCGACCAAAAGCTGCCCTCACTGCCTAAAGAGAGTGATGATGAGGTGAGTTTGGAGGTTATGGATGACACTACCCTAGGGAGGATGAAGGTATATAGGGGAAAACAGGTGAAGCCCCTTATAAGGAGGTTGTTTGGGCATCTGGCTTGGGAGGGCTACATGGCGCTAGCAAGGAGGAAGTGGCGCCATGACGATAGTGACTTGGATGTTGAGCAGATTGATCTACCCTCCAATGACTCTGACGGTGATGACCAGGATGCTGATCAGGGAGGTGAGGGTCAAGGTGGACCCGAGCCTACTCCTATTCACCCTAATTTCCAAATGGAGGAGGATGAGGAGTCTGATGAAGAACCTTTGGTGCGAACGATGGGGAACCGGGTCGTAACCACGGAGAGAGGTCTCAGGGCGGTAGGCGGACGCCACGGGGAGTCCGGGGATACTGCTGTTGCTGATACAGATCCATCATATACCCCGGACCCGCCTAACAGCCAAGGGGGAGCTACTGTGTCCAAGGGCTTGAGGAGAAAGAGAATGGCTCAACCCTATGGCAAAAAGGGGAAGAGGCCAAGGTTCACATTGACCACATTTACTCCCACTGCCACAACCACCACCACCACCACTACTACCACATCTACCACAACTACCACCACCACCACCACTACCACACCACCTATCACTACCACACTCCCATCCGCCACTACCACAGCCTACCCTTCACCACCCACTCATATGCCACCACCCATATTCACCACTGCCACCACTACCACCACCAGCCACTAAGCCGAACCATCATCCCACCAGACATTCACCACAGGATCCACTCTACCCCTCATTAGGGTAAAGGAACAACTGGGAACAGTTAACCGTATGGTGCTGAAGCTGTTGGCTGCTGATGAAGAGAAGGCTGCCCAACTATGTCAGCTTGTGGAGCTAAACGCTACCCAAGCACAATAGATCTCACAATAAGCTCAACAAATTGCCCAAATCCAAGAGCAAAATGACCAATCAACAAAGAGAATAGAGGAGTTGGAGGCCTTTAACAAGACTATCATGCTCAAAATCAAGGGATCGAAAGATGAATCACTGAAGATAAGAGTGGATGATGATGAAGATGATGAGGATGATGATGATAGTGATGATGATGAGACGATGAAGATGAAGGGAGAAGGGGAAGGAAGGATGATGATGATGATGATGATTATGAAAAGGGAGATGCAGCTGCATCTGCCTTAGCTCAAGGTCAAGAGAGAAGGACAAAGAGAAACCAAGACCAAGGAGCATCATCTTCTGCCCCATCTGTTGAGAAGCTAGCCATACTAAAGTAATGCTTAGAGGTTTTATGTATTTGTGAAAGTTTTGTACTTGAATCATGTATTAAAATTTTATACTTAATGTTTATATATATTTAATGCTTAACTGTCTTGATAATTTACTAATGATTGATGTGTTACATGTTTAAATCAAGCAGATCAAATATCTCAGCAAGATGAATACGATGTTGCTCCCCTTTAGCAAATCAAGTCTCAACTCACGATGATTCATGATTTGCAAGGGATTGTCAGACGGTCAGTAAGCTGTACTCCCGAAGAAGGAGAAATCATTCATGACCTGACAGACGAGCAACTTGCTGAGATGTTCAGGCTAAACCCGGACGAGATCGTCAAGGATGCTCCTACTTTTGAGGTTACTAGTGACGATGAGCTCAATGACATAGATGAAGTTGAGATAGAGGATTTCACTGCTGACCATTATCTAGAGTACACTAACCGCAAGGGAAATGTAGTCCCCAACTTGGGTGATACTCTTGTCAGTGATACATTTGACAAGCTGGATCAGATGGAGAAAGAGGTTGATAAGAACGAGAGGGAAACCCAAGCCTCAGACACCGATGTTGACATCAAAAAGGCTGAATAGGTGGCCTGTTTTGCTGAGATCCAAGCCATGCGTACTGCACAAAAACCCAATGTCTACACCAAGCTATACAAAGTCAAGAAATACTTAAAGGTGTCAGGAAAGATCATGGCATGGGCTTATTTTGAGGATCTGAATGTGTATGCAGTGAAAAGAGAAAAGGGCGTAGAGTACTTTAGATTCCCACACGATCTAAAGACTCTCCCTGGTTTTGAGCTCAACTAGCTGGCACGGCTAAAGTTGTTGTATGCTGACCTGAGAAAAATGTTAGGCTAGTTTGAGGCTGCTTTAAGGAAAAAACCAGGTGGGTAAACTTAAGACCTCAACAACTAAAGAGGTACAACAGAAGGTCTGAAGTTGATCCCATTATTGGAAAGCCTAAGGTTGTGCTGAAGTGGAGTCCTCCGCGTACAATGTCCAAAATCCCTCTAAAGGAAATGCCACAGGACTTCACTCCACACATTAGGCCTTCCAGATTTAGGCCTTCCAGATTTAGGTCAACTTCAGACTTATGAATTAACCTCTTAGGTTTTGAGGTCTAAAGTTTACCCATCTAGTGTCGTACTCTTTCTTTAGCGCTGTCTCAAACCATCCAGACATCTTCCTCGGTGGCATACAAAAGGTCTAAATTGGCCAACCTATTTAGCTCAAAACCAAGAGAGTCTTCAAATCATGTGGATATCTGAAGTACTCAATCCCCTTTCTCTCTTTTCACAGCATAGACATCCAAATCTTCAAAATAGCCCACAATGATGATCTTTCCAGACACTTTCTGATGTCTCTGACTCGATAAAGTCTGTGTAGGCATTCACCTTTGGAGGTATGCATTGGGCTTTCATTTCTGCAAAACAAGCTGCCCATTCACTTCTTAATATCAACATTTGCATCTGAACTTGGGCTTACTTTCATCTTTTTCTTTTTCTTCTCTCTATCTCCTCCAACTTCTCAAATATCACTGCCAAAAGTTTCACACCAGTTGGGGATACGTTGCCCTCAAGGTCAAGTGTACATGGATAATATCAGACGTGACATCTTCAATCTCAATCTCATCTACTCCTTGTGCTCCTCTCACCTCAAAAGCATCAACTTCTGGAGCATCTTTCCAAGCTCATCTGGTTCAGTCTAAACATCTCGACGAGTTGCTTGTCAGTCAGGTACAGATATTTCTCTTTCTTTTCTGGAGTGTATCTTACTGCCTTAGCGCACAATCCCTTACAATTCAAATCTAGTTAACTGGTCTTTCTTGCTGAATGGGAAGAACATCATAATCATCAGCTTGTTGAGCTTTTCCTTTGCCCTGATCATGTGTCCCTCAACTGAGCTGCGGAGGCGCCTCTTTTGGAGCGCCTCTTTGTTGCTGCTGAGTTGAGGTGATGCAACGCTCACTTCTTGATCATCATCTCATCCTTATTTCCTCCTTTTCCTCTTCCACTTGGTCCTGCTTCCTCATCATCACATCTTCTTTTGATTCACATCTATAAGCTCATCATCATCATCACCACCACATCTCCATTTATCTTAATCTTTAGGGGTTCACCCTTAGTTAGTGCCATCAATCTCAGGCATCACTTCTTGTTCTTTTTCTCCAGCCCTCTATTGTTGGACCAAAAGAACCAATGAGCAAGATCAGAAAACCTCTAAGTCCCACATGGTATCACAACAACTGTTGAAAGCCTCATCAGTAGGTTGACAAGTGCTGAAGACTTCAACAGCTGAAGATCAAGTGCTGAAGACCTCAACAGCTGAAGAACTAAAGTGCTGAAGCACAACAGCTGAAGAACACAAGTGCTGAAGCTGAAAGACCAAAGTACTGAAGTACAACAGCTGAAGAGTTTACAAGTGCTGAAGATCAACAACTGATGTACAAAGTCTGAAGACAAAGACTGAAGACATCAGCTGATGATATCTACTGAAGTCATCAGCTGATGAAACACCTGAAGGTCAAAGTCTGAAGATCAAGTACTGAAGCCTCAGTAGTTTGTCACAACTGCTGAAGAGTACTTCTTCAGTAGTTGTGATATCAGTAGTTTTATATTTTATGTTTCAGTAGTTTTGTAAAACGACTGAAGAGCTTGTTCTTCAGTCGTTGTAGTTTCAGTAGTTTTATATTTTGTACTTAACACTCTGATATGTTCTCAGTAGTTGTGAACATTTCAGTAGTTTGTTAAGAATTAGTTATTTTTGTATTAGATCTGCCAGTTGTCACTTTCCGTGATAACAGCAGTGATTGTTGCACTCTATATAAGGAGTGACAACCTATTGTAATATGATGAATGAATGGAATGAATGATGATTTGATTAGAAATATTCTACATCTATAAACATTCCTTGAAATCAGAAATATATATTCTCTCCCTATAACCGTATGCGCTCTTAATGCTACAAGTATCGATTGCTTGCTACAATTTGTCTAATTCTTGTTTGTATTCCGCTGCTTTGTATCCTAATACATCAAACTTGTGATCGCTGATCCTGTCAAATGGTATCAGAGCAGGTTAATCATTGATCGATCTAATAATTGATCATTGAAACTGCTATTCAAGATCTAAGTTTGATTGAATTAGCTTTTGTTTTTGCAAGAAACGGTTATAGAGATTGAATTTTCTGTATTTCTGCTCATTCATCCTGAGATCTTTTCTTGGTTCTCATTGAGTTTGTTGTGGTCTGTCTAAAACTTTTTAAAGCTTGAACTAAATTGTTTTTGAACTGAAAATGACTACTCCCTCCAATGATCCTCACAATACTGGTTCCTCAACCAAGCCACCATGCTGGTTAGGAATGAGTATAACATATGGCAAAGACGTATGCTCCATCACCTGTCTGTTAACAGCGCAGGGTGTTGGACATCAGTGGTACATGGTCCACACAAGCCTATGGTGAATAACCCGGAAACCAATCAAATGGTTCCGAAGAGGAGGGAGCAATACTCAGATGAGGATAAGAAGTTGCTTGAAATTGATGCAAAAGCCCATGGAATTCTGGCCATGGCACTGCCAATGAAATCTATTCTGGGCTAATGCATCATGAAACTGCCCATGACCTCTGGAATGCCTTGAAAGAACAATTTGGAGGAACAGATGAGGTCTTGGCAAATAATAGAGAAATTCTTGCCCAACAATATGAGACATTCTCTCATAGAAAGGGTGAGACACTGACTCAACAATATGAGCGGTTCTCTTGTTTGATCTCTGAACTAAAAATGGTCAAACTTGAATACACCAATATTCAGATGAATAACAGATTTCTCAGATCACTGCCTGAGAGATGGGACACATATACTATTGTCCTACGCTCCAGTGCAAGTTTGGACAAACTATCTCTCACCCAACTCCATGGGAAACTGCTCACTTTTGAGAGAGAGATAGAACAGAAGAGAAAGCTGTCTTCATCTGGAAAGCTCACTGAAGACTTTGTACAAGGCAACACTGCCTTGGTGGGTCATGAGTCAGAATATGCTTCATCTGAATGCCAGTATGATGAGCATATTAATTTCTCTTCAAGCACTTCTGATTCTGCATTTGTGAGTGTTGATGGTCAGTTTACTGGGTGTAATAATGACAATCTATGTTTCATTATGGATGATCTCAAGGGGATTGCTGATGAACTTAGAAGAGATGGATATTTTGAGCCAAATGGCCTTGATAAATATCAGATCTCAGAAGTTCTATAAAAGAACTGGAAGAAAATTCCCAGGACTCTCTGGCAAAACCAAAGTTGGTTTTGACAAGAGCAAGTTGAGGTGTCACAAATGCCAAAGGCTTGGACACTTTGCAAGAGAGTGTAGATCAACTGGATCTAACTCCACTGCACCCTTTGTGACTTTTCCTGGCAATAGTCAACAACACAGAGGGCAACATCCTGTCACCTCTAGTCATCATCCTCAACAACAATCTCCGGCATATTTTGTTCCTCAGGGTCAAATGCCATATCCGTACCCTTGTTATTACATGCCACAGTCAAATCAAGTTCAAGTTCCTATGACACCACAACCTCATGCACTACCAGAACCTCAGCCTTCCCAATCTCATCAACAACCTCAACCTCAACAACACAGCTTCTTCACCCCAGGAGTTGTTGACTGGAGCAGTTTACCAGATGACTTGTCTGGTCATGATCAACTGTTCTCAGGTGCTGGTCAACATGGTGGTGACAGTCCTTTTGGAATCTAGCTCTTATGGCTTTGGAGTCTGCTGATACTTCATTTTCTAATGCCTCTACACCTCAGGTATCACAGGTATCCTCTGAGGCAAAAGCCAAATTATGTTCTGAACCATGCATAGCAGCATTTGCTTCCATTAGAGAAGCAAATGTAGCTCTAATTAATAAGAACATTGAGCTAGAACAAATAATTTCCAAAAACAAAGCTGAGTTTGAGTTTGTGCTCAAAGATAAAATGATGAGATTTATAAACTGAATTGCCAAATAATTGATGATAAGGCTAGAGAAGAAGTACTTCTAGAGAAGTACAAAGATCTCAAAGAAACCCTTGCAGTTACCCAGGTCGAGTGTGATAGATGGGTACAATCATGCAAAGGTTTTGAAATGCTTCTTAGTAAGCAATCTGCTTCAAATGTGAAGTTTGGAATTGGTTACAATCACACTGCTCCACCTACAGATTTTACCCCAAGAGCAGAGGTAGAATCTGATGGTGAGAGTGATAACCAATCCATCACATCATGTGATCTACCTTCTGATACAGCACAATCAGAAGTAGCAGTCAGCATCAAGCCCTCTTTGAACCTATCAGCTGATGTTGATGGTTCAAATGCTGACATTCACATGATTAATGAGTTGATCAACTCAGGAGTTAATCCTGAAGGTCCTGAAAGGACTAGAGAGCAGGATTTAACACCTGAAGTTCAAACTTCAACTGCTGTCAGTACTGAAGAGAAGAAAACTGGCAGTAGAAGAAAGTTTGAAGACTACTAAAGAGGCAGTCAAGAAAGCAAACAATGCTTCCAAAGCATTGAAGAACAAGTCTTCTGTTGCTTCACCCTCTTTAGTTGATGATCAACCTAAGATGAAGAAGAAACCATGTGAAGTATGTGGTTTGTTCAATCATCTTACAGATGATTGTTGGTACAAAAGAGGTTCCAAACTCAAACAAAAGAAGAAATTAATGAGAAAATGGTAAAAATGAAAACTGAGTTTGAGACCACATTTGTATCAGCAACATCAAATCCTGTAACCCTTAAGTCCTCAAAGAAATCCAAAAAGGAAGGGGTTAAACAGGTGACAGCTGAGGGTGCTCAGAAGAAGAAGGTGCAACATAGGACCTTATCAAACTCCACTAGCAATGTGTCTGATGAGCTGAAAGCTTTATCACAAAATCAGACACAGCTGGTATGATGGTTCAACATCTGTTGGGTAGAGTTAACCAACTAGATGCTCCTATGTTGAAACCACAGAAAAGGAGGTCCAAGCCAAAGGACTCCTCTTCTACACCATCTTCTTCCTCTCAGGCTGTTGTTTCAAATAAACCTGTTAGTTTACCATCTATTGATGAGACCAGGCCCAAACCAAAAAGGTTTGGGTCTCTAAAACTAACTGATTGTTTATTATTGCAGGGTTCTTCAACATGCCAAAGTAGCATCTGGTATGTAGACAGTGGGGGATCTATGCACATGACTGGGAACCTCTCTTCTTCATGACTACTCTCAAGGAAAGAAGGGATTTGTCTCTTTTGGCAATGATGCTAGGGGTTACATCATCGGTAAGGGCTTTGTCTCCAATGGAGAAATCAAATTTGATGATGTTAATCATGTGGAAAATCTCAAGTACAATCTCTTGAGTGTCAGTCAAATGTGTGATAAAGGCCATGTTGCCCTTTTCACAGTCAAAACTGTAGGATTCTGTCATCCAAAGTTTTGCACTTGATTGACAAGGTGTTGGATGATCACACTCTCCTGAAGCCAACAGGACAGGAAGAGTGTATGCCTTAGATCTTCTAAGAAGATAGATCTCAAAGGCAATCCTTGCCTATTTTCCAAAGCCTCTTCTCAAGAATCTAAACTGTGGCACAGGAGGCTTGGTCATGTTAATCTCAAAAACATGAATCAGCTTACCCACAATAGTTTAGTCAGAGGCTTACCAATAAAGGAGTTCCACTGTGATGAAACCTGCACTGCTTGTTTAAAAGGAAAACAGCACAAAGTCTCATTCCCTCCTATTGAAGTGTCCAAGTCCACTGCCTGCTTGCAATTACTGCATATGGATCTATTTGGTCCTGTGAGAGTAATGAGCATGGCAAAGAAGAAATACTGTCTGGTAATTGTGGATGATTACTCCAGATTTGTATGGACTTTCTTTCTACATTCAAAGGATGAGGCTGCTCAGAAGATTATTCACTTTGTGCTGTACATTGAGAAGCAGTATTCCCTTCCAGTCAAGTGTATTAGGAGTGACAATGGAACTGAGTTCAGAAATCATACACTTGATGACTTCTATCTTTCAAAGGGAATCAAAAGGCAGTTCAGCATTCCAAGGACTCCAGAACAAAATGGAGTAGTGGAGAGAAAGAACAGGACCCTCATTGAAGCTGCAAGGTCCATGCTGGCTGACTCAGGTTTGCCACTGACCTTTTGGGCTGAAGCTGTCAACACAGCTTGTTATGTGCAAAATAGAGTTTTAGTAAATCAGAGGTTGATGAAGACTCCATATGAAGTTCTCCATCATTTGGCTCCTCTGATTTCATTTTTCAAAGCATTTGGGTGTCCCTGTTTTATTCTCAACACAAAGGATCAACTCCATAAATTTGATCCTAAGGTGGATGCAGGGTACTTTGTTGGTTATTCATCTACTTGCAAGGCATACAGAGTCTTCAACTGCAGAACAAAGATGGTTGAAGAAACTCTACATGTTAAGTTTAATGAATCTCCAAAGGACAAGATTCCACAAAGTCCTGTGGAGTTATTTGATTTGGACATACTGCAATATGTTCCTTATCAAACTCCTGCTGTTGCTCCTGTCAACAGTTCACCACCTGGTGGTACTGCTGATGATGATGATGATTGCAGTACTCACCTCTTCAGGTTTAGTGATCAGCTGCCTGACTCAGCTAGACCTGATGTTCCTGTAGCTCCAGTAGCACATCCACAACAAATGCTGATGAGATCTCTTCGAATTCAACTTCCTTTGAATTACCATCCACTGATTGGTTTCAAGGAAATGATTCACCATCACCATCTTGTGCTGCTGCTGAGCTGCTACAAACACTTGCACAGATCTCATTGTGTATCAAGATCTGAAGAATCACCCTATGTCTCAAATCATTGGTGATATCACTGCTGGAGTATCAACAAGAAGTCAATTGTCAAATTTCTGCTTCTATGCTCTCTTCATCAGTCAGCAAGAGCCAAAGAATTATCACATTGCTTTAAAGGACAATGGATGGGTTGATGCCATGCAGCTTGAGCTTCTTCAGTTCAAGAAACAGCAAGTGTGGGAACTGGTTCCTCTACCTCCAGGTAAGTGTGCAATAGGCACTAAATGGGTGTTTAGGAACAAAACTGATGAAAATGGGCTTATTGTTAAGAACAAGGCCAGACTGGTTGTTCAGGGGTTTGCACATGAAGAAGGTATTGATTATGATGAAACCTTTGCCCCTGTAGCCAGACTGGAAGCAATTCGATTGTTTTTAGCTTATGCTGCTTATCAAAACCTTAAAGTTTTTCAAATGGATGTCAAAAGTGCATTTTTGTATGGAAAATTAAAGAAGAGGTTTATGTATGTCAACCTCCAGGCTTTGAGGACAATAAATCCTAATTGGGTGTATAAGCTTGATAAGCTCTTTATGGGTTAAAACAAGCTCCTAGAGCCTGGTATGAGACATTATCAAACTTTCTTCTGGAAAACAATTTCACTAGAGGCTCCATAGACAAGACTTTATTCATTAAGAAAGCTGGGCAGCATAATCTACTTGTTCAAATTTATGTAGATGATATCATTTTTGCATCCTCTGATCCAAAGTTGTGTGATGCCTTTACAAAGTTGATGCAACAGAAGTTTGAAATGAGTGCCATGGGAGAATTACAGTTCTTTCTGGGGTTGCAAATCAAACAAAAGGCTGATGGAATTTTTATTCATCAGTCCAAATATACAAAAGATCTTTTGCAAAAGTTTGATTTACAAAACTGTAAGCCTTGTTCTACTCCCATGAGCAGCACCACACAACTGGACACAGATCAGAAAGGTAAAGTGGTTGATGAAACACTTTACAGATGTATGATTGGGTCCTTGATGTATTTAACAGCTTCTAGACCAGATATTATGTTTGCTACATGTGTTTGTGCTAGATTTCAGGCTGCACCTAAAGAGTCTCATCTGATTGCAGTCAAGAGGATCTTTAGATATCTGCAAGGCACTCCATCTCTAGGTTTATGGTATTCTACCGGACATTCTGGTAAATTAGTTGCTTTTTCTGACAGTGACTATGCAGGGTGTAAGTTGACCAGGAAATCAACTTCTGGTGGATGTCAATTCCTAGGCAACTGCTTGATTTCTTGGCAGAGCAAGAAACAGACCTCAGTTGCTACATCCACTGCTGAAGCAGAGTACATTGCTGCTGCAAGTTGTACATCTCAGGTACTCTGGCTTCAAAACCAACTTTTGGATTATGGCATTACAGAGACTAAGACTCCATTGTTAATGGATAGTGCTTCAGCTCTTTGCATTGTCAAAAATCCAGTCCAGCACTCTAGGACCAAACATATAGAGATCAGACATCATTTTATAAGGGATTGTTTTGAAAAAGGTCTGATTGATCCTAAGTTTGTGCCTAGTGCTGATGAGCTTGCAGACATTTTTACTAAGCCTTTGGATAGTTCAACTTTCCAAAACCTGGTGTTAAGGCTTGGTATGCTGCAACTAGAATAAGTGACAACTACTGATGATCTTAGTAATCGTACTGATGATCATGAGTACCTATGTCACATATAAGTACTGATGAGCTCTTTTACCCTCAGTAGTTTTTATAACTACTGAAGGCTAAATGTCTCACAAGTACTGAAGTACTTCATCTGTTCTAAACTACTGATGTAGTTACAACTACTGATGCAGTTACAACTACTGCAATCAGTAAAAACAGATAAGTACTGATGTCCTATGAAACACTGAAATCAGCCAAAAAGACTGATGAATGTGTTGAGGACAGTATGAAACAGCTGAAAAGCTAAGAATTGACGAAAACAGCTGAAGAGAACTTTCTCTTCAGTCGTTTGTACAACTGCTGTTTCATTTTAAACAACTGAAGCAAAACCACGTCTTCAGTAGTTTTATAACTACTGATGACTAATCCCAAGTCTTCAGTTGTTTACAACAGCTGATGACAAAACCACTGTCTTCAGTAGTTTCATAACTACTGATGACAACACCAAGTCCTCAGTTGTTTCAATCATCTGAAGTCAAAACCACGGTCTTCAGTAGTTTTCTAAACTACTGATGCCTAACACCACGACTTCAGCTGTTTCAACGTCTGAAAGGATAATACCATGTCAACGGTCGTTTAAAACTACTGATGACTAACACCACATCCTTCAGTCGTTTCCTTACCCGTACCCTATATATATCCCTAACCTAGCTCTCAATGCTTCATCTTCTTCAAACCTAACGTTCCTCTCCAAAACTTCCCTCTTCTCAATGGCGTCTATGCAAATTAAACCGCGACACAACTGTGTTGCCTACCTCACTAAATCGCCCATCTGGACTAAGTTCGATACTGCTATCGATCTTATGGTTCAGTCCCAATACAACACGGCATTTCTTCTGAATCCCATATTACATGCCGAATCCTTGCAACCAATTTTGGATGAACGTTACTGTTACCACTGGGGAGAACAACACACCATCCCTCCAGTCGGTCGTCAACAACAAAGAAGTAGTCATCACTCCTGCAATAATCCCAAATTCTTCAACTGAATGATGCTACTTCTCCTGCTGGATATCCGAAGGGCACCATAGATCTATCCTTTGCTCAACATGGATATCAAGGCGATCTCAGTGCCTCCACTATCATGAAGAAACACTTTAATGACGCTGAGCGCCTGATTTTTCACATGGTGAATGTATGTTTGGCCCCTAAGACGTCGTCTTGGGATCAAATGTCGACAAAATGGCAGCAGGTAATGTATTCTATTCTTGAGCAACAACCACTAAATTTTTCGAAATAATATTTTAGAGCTCAAGGATATGGCTCAAAAACTAACTGCCAACCGTTGGATACTATATCCACGGTTCATAATGGCCATCATTACAACCAGCTTAATGCTGAGGGACTTGTTGGCTTGGGAGTCCCTGCTACGGCTGTTCTGCCGGAAGTATACTCCCGGCACAACTCTGACCGGACACTCAAAATGGCTGCCAAGCTGCGAAAACCCACGCAGCTGGAACCCACAGCCACCACCTCCAAATCCAAAGTCCCCACAAACCCACCAAAAAGAAACCCAAAACGGCTACTCAGGGAATTGAGTCCCCTGAGGATGCCCCTGCAACACAAACGCAGGATATATCCACTAGTCCAAACCCCCTAGTGGATACAATGACTCTCCCAGCCATAGCCGCTCAGGCTTCCTCTCAACAGGAGCCTGCAGCAACCCACAAGGGCACCTACATATCTGGGATCTTCCTCACTTGAGGAGATTGCCATTGAAGAGCACCAACCTCCCCAGGTGCACACTGCTTCTATCCCCTCACCCCAAACAACCGCCCCTCACAGCCCAACTTTAATAGTTGCACAAGTGCTGACTCAATTGCACTCCTCACCCCCCTCCCCAGAAACCACTTACTACTGGGAATACCTCTACAATTGAGGGGGAGGAACACAGTGCACTTGAAACCCACAGCACAGGGGTTACCACTTCTATCTCCTGGTGTAGACAAGGAGCTTAGAATATCTAGTGAGGCTGCCACCTCCTCTGACTCAGCACATGACCAGAGTGAGGCTGGTAACATTGCTAAGACCTCACTAGAGGCAACAGCTGATGATGGACATTGTCCTGAGGCTGGAAGTCCCCAGTACCAAGCACAAGGGGCACATGCACCAACTGGTCTACACCCAGTGCATGTAAATCCTGCTCTAAGCAGGAGGTCAGATGATTCAGCTTCGGCTGATGATGACCTGGGCTTTTTCTATGATGTTCTTGCCCAGAACACAATCCTTGAAGAGAAAGTCAGTAGGCTGCAAAACCTACTTGACCAACTCTCACAAGGAGAAAGACCATCTGCCTCTACCCACCCACAGATGGCACCTTCACTTGAAGGTTTCCCAACACTGAGCCACTCCAACTCAACCACCTGCCTCTGCTTCAGGCCCTACTTCTCAGGAACAGAACCCTCCTGAGCAAATAGGTGCTGTACTCTCAAATTCCCTCCCTCTCATCACACCCATAATCACTGATATTGTGACTAAAGCCATTGATGAGAGGCTTTCCTCAACTTTACAGCCCTTGGTTGATGCTGCTGTCCAAAAGACTCTTTCTGCGGTACAAACCCCTTCCTCCAATGCAACCAAAAAGGGGAGAGTACTGCAGTGAAAGAAAAGAAGAGGAAAAGAACAGAGGAAGAAGGAAGAGAAGCAAGCCCAAGAGGAGGAAAAAGAAAGCAACCTCTGCTCACTTACAAGCGAAAGAGAAGTGCTGATGATCACACTGCTGAAGACAAATCCTTGGGAGCTGGTCAAAGAAGCTGACACTACACACAGCCGATCCATGGATAAAATAATTGAACAACTCTTCAGGCAGGGGTTTGACACAGCACACTGGATAGTGAGATCAGAAGGTTAGAAGTACAAGAGATACAAACCCGATGGGCAGGTATGATGCTCTTGAGAAAGAGAATTGGAAATAATGATCCGCTTCATTGCAAAATACTTAGGAAGATCATTAGTGGAGATTCCGCGCATGGACCAGGGACAGCATTCTGGCTATAGCCACCAGAATCTGTCTGTCTGAGCAATTCAACAAAGGGATTATTGTGGAAGCCCTTGATGAGGCTGGGGCTGGTAAAAGGTTAGAGATGGCTAAACTCACAAAGGCGAAACTAACTACAAGATGCTGGATCAACCTTCCCTTCCACCCACTCAACAGATCCTATCCCTCAAATCTCCCAACCAATCTCTAAGCCAAAATCCAAACATCTCATTCTTCAAAACCAATTCCTTCACCAACCCAACCATCATCCAGTGATGTACCCAGAAGGAGGAGAAGGGTGCTGAGGATGGAAGAAGAAGAAGAGAGAGGATGAAGATGATAGTCTGCCACTCTCTGCTGTTCTGAAGCTACCAAAACCCCGAAGTCAACCCATGATCACACCTGACTCTCAAAGGAAATGGTCAGAGTCAAGATAGAAGAAGAAGAACAGCAGAAACAGCACGATGAGCAACTGTTGAAGATGGTTGACAAGGAATTTCCTCAGTCATCATCTATTCAAGCCATGAAAGGGCATGCTCAAAGGCTGTACACTCTCAGGCACACCTTTCAGTATCAGAAGGAGAGAGTGAGAGTATGGCCAGACCCCAGGGTGAGTTCTAGAATCCATAAAAGAACTATCCCACACAGATACAACGGCCAGGTACGAAAAACAATAGAATCTACCATCATGTTGGCCGTTGTAGTCTCACCTTGGGAAATCATTGATGAATTCAAGAAAGCTCACCAAGCAAAGAAGACCCCTCAAGCTTTACTAGAAAACAAGATGATTAAGAAGGGGTTGCTATATAAAAAGCTTGAAGACATCCAGAAGAATGAGCTCCAGTTACTCCTTGAAGGCAACCATCCTGATGAATTTGTATATAGGGAGGTAACTACGGTGGAGCTGAAAATGGCAGGACCATGAAGTACTTATCAGAGTACTATGGTCCAGAGTTCTTCTTCGAAGGAGGAGCAGAAGAACTCTCTCAGGAGGAACAAGTTGTTCTCCTTGAGGCCTATGTTCGTGAGTCATACAGACTCATTATGGGGAAGTGAATCTCATGAATGGGATAACAACTCTGTGTCAGTTCCCCAAAACAGAGTTCCCATTCATACTCTGCCAAACAAATATTTGAGATTTCTTCCCAGGCTGGAGCTTACATGGGTCATCTTCTCTACTGATCAAGAAGGAAAAAGACCAACATTTTGCCATCAATAAGTGGGAGAATAAATAAGTTAGAGGTTTTGGCTGCATTGGTTCAGGGGGAGTTTGTTGGACCAAAAGAACCAATGAGCCAAGATCAGAAAACCTCTAAGTCCCACATGGTATCACAACAACTGCTGAAAGCCTCATCAGTAGTTTGACAAGTGCTGAAGACTTCAACAGCTGAAGATCAAGTGCTGAAGACCTCAACAGCTGAAGAACTAAAGTGCTGAAGTACAACAGCTGAAGAACACAAGTGCTGAAGCTGAAAGACCAAAGTACTGAAGTACAACAGCTGAAGAGTTTACAAGTGCTGAAGATCAACAACTGATGTACAAAGTCTGAAGACAAAGACTGAAGACATCAGCTGATGATATCTACTGAAGTCATCAGCTGATGAAACACCTGAAGGTCAAAGTCTGAAGATCAAGTACTGAAGCCTCAGTAGTTTGTCACAACTGCTGAAGAGTACTTCTTCAGTAGTTGTGATATCAGTAGTTTTATATTTTTATGTTTCAGTAGTTTTGTAAAACGACTGAAGAGCTTGTTCTTCAGTCGTTGTAGTTTCAGTAGTTTTATATTTTGTACTTAACACGCTGATATGTTCTCAGTAGTTGTGAACATTTCAGTAGTTTGTTAAGAATTAGTTATTTTTGTATTAGATCTGCCAGTTGTCACTTTCCGTGATAACAGCAGTGATTGTTGCACTCTATATAAGGAGTGACAACTTATTGTAATATGCATGAATGAATGGAATGAACGAATGATTTGATTAGAAATATTCTACATCTATAAACATTCCTTGAAATCAGAATATATATTCTCTCCCTATACCGTATGCGCTCTTAATGCTTACAAGTATCGATTGCTTGCTACAATTTGTCTAATTCTTGTTTGTATTCCGCTGCTTTGTATCCTAATACATCAAACTAGTGATCGCTGATCCTGTCATCTATCCTCTTGACAAGATGCCATCACAAGCCTGTTGAGCTTTTAAGGGCATGGTGAGCTCGAACTAACGCTCTCTCGGGAGCAGCGTTATTCTCTGTCAGTTGAGTAATCTGCTTGCCTTGGGCGGTATTAACCGCTACTAGCTGGTTTATCTAGTTGGCTCTCAGCTCATCTGTGGCTAGCACTTTAGCACCAGTCTGTTAAGGCAAGCTTGCTGTTCCTCTAGCCCGATAATGGGTAGAGTAGAGCTAGGTGTAGGTGGAACTGGGTCGATGTTCCGGCTTGGTGAGTAGTGAGTGTAATGGTGGATGTGGTGTAGATTGGAGTAGCAATGGAAGTGGATTGTGGTGGAGCTGTGTTGGGTATTATGGGTGAGGTGGATGTGAATGTATGAGTGGTGGTGGGAGTGTTAGTGGCTGTGGTAGTGGTGGTGGCTGGGTAGTGGCTGTGGCTATGGTGGTGGTAGTGGTTGTGGTGGTGGAAGAAGTGATCAGGGTAATCTTCTGTCTCTTACCCTTCTAGCCATAGGGATGGGCCATCCTCTTCTTTCTGGACCCCTTGGCTATAGGGGCTCCCCCTGAGCTGATCGGCTGGTCGGGTGTGTATGTTGGATCTTTGACATCAGTATCACCACCCTTAGACCCAGCTTGGCATCCACCAACCGCCTCTTTCCCCTTCTCAGTAGCCACAACCCGGCTACAAACTCTCCTGGTGAGAGGCTCATCATCAGACTGATCCTTTTCATCTAACAGGAAGTCCTAGTGGAAAGAAACTTGCTTAGATCCACCAGGAGCAGCTGAAGAACTGTGTGGAGGTGGTGGAGATATAGTAGACTTGTCAGTGGCCCGTGTTTGACTAAGGCCAGCATCTCCACCACCTTGACCGTCATCATGGTCATCATCATCGTCATATTCTTCATCTGCAGGAACTACTATGGTTCAACATCAGAATCACTATCATCGTGACACCACTTCTTATGAGAGGGCGCCACATAATCCTCATAGGCCAGATGGCCAAACAGTCTCTTGACCGGGGCTTCACCTGCTTCCCCGATACACCTTCATCCTACCCAAAGTGGTGTCATCCATCACCTCTAAAGTCACAACATCGTCAATCTCCTTAGGCAGCAAAGGAAGCTTCTCTTCTATGATCATCTGTAAGAACCTTGGATACATATAAAGCCTTCCTTGCCCTTGGCCTTGATGTTCTTTATCAAGTAAGAGAAGAGCATGCGAGAGAAACTGAACAGGTGGTTCGAGACTAGTGCAACGAATGCATTCTGGATTTGGTTAGACATCTCATCAAATCCTCCATGCCTAGAGGCTATGCATTTGAGGATCACATGTGCCAGATACTTGAACTAGGGGCATATGTTGCTCTTGTTAAGTACGTCGACATTGATGTCACCAGCTTACTTGATCCTTAGAAAGCAACCATAAACAGTCAGTGGATGCAGCTTGGTTGGATAGTCTCCATCTTCCCCCAGATCCAAGACTCTCTTCAGGTCTTCTTCTCGGATCTCAATGTCTTGTCCGAAGATAGAACTCCGGATACAGTGAAGCTCAACCGACTGGTCAACTGAGGCACTTTCCCAGAAGGCCTGCTGAATAGATCTGTATGGTGTGCATGGAGTAGAAATGGCCTTGTAGATCCTCGATCTATGCCGGAAAGCAATAATCCCAGTGAACTCAGAAGCGTTCCGGGATGTAGCATCCAGATGAGCATAGATGTTGTGCTTGGTGCTCATAGTCCATCTCTCAGCCATATTGCTGCAACACAAGAAACATATACATTAGATTTTGATCATAACGGATAACAGTTGAATTTTAGTTGATTTGATAACTATACGACTGAGTTTAGTCGTACGATTGAGCCTGTGACTGGGTTCAGTTGTGTGATTGAGCCTCCGACTTAGCTTAGTCGTATGCTAAGCCATGCGGTTGCGTCAGTCGTGCAACTGAGTCACCGAATGATTCACTCGTGCGATTGAATCATGCGCCTGGCTCAATCGTGCAACTGAGGTTCATATGGAGTGCCTTTTTGCATCTTGCTCTATTCTACACTCTAACTCAGAATCTTTGTCAAAACGTTATATTACACTTCGTGATTAGATTCATTAGGTTCGCAAGGACTCGAAATAACACTTATTATTATTTAACTCAACATTTGTGTTCATTTAAGTGGTCTATTTTAGAGTATGTTGGATCAAAAAAGAAGGTTGGTGCAACCAAAAGCAATCACTTAGACAAATTTGTTGCTACTTACAAGGCTTCCGAAGCCAAGTGTGGAACTTCCGAAGGAAGTAGAGTTCTTCCGAAGACAGAATGAAAGCTTTACTTCTAAAGACAATACTCTACTTCTGAAGACAAAGTGTTCACTTCCAAAGATCAAGTCTCAAAGGAAGAAATCAGAAGACTACATCCGAAGTATGAAAAAAGAAGAAGTTCTCAAGCCTCGGAAGAAGTAGTCTCTTCCAAAGTGTAAGTGGCTTCGGAAGTACTTGTTCTTCCGAAGCCATTTAACCTTCGGAAGACACTGCTATGAACCAGTGGATATAAGTATGGTCTCTGACACTCCACTGCAGACCTCTGATACTGTATGGTGTTTTCTGAACGAGCCATGTAGTTGATCATACTTTATTCCACTATTCACCTTTTATGTTAGTACAAGTTACCAACTTTAGTTGGTGACAAAGGTAAGTCAAGGACATGTCTTGACTACCATATCTCAGATAAGACTTTATCTGAGATACCTTAAACTATAGCCTTGTAGTATTTGCTTTAGTTAGAGGATCCTAGCTGGTATCAAAGTATATCTGGTTGTAGGTAGTATTATATATAGTTTCTCATTGTAACTCATAAAAGTATGCTTGTAAGAGTCTTGTAATATTTGAGTTAAGAAGCAATATATGCAAGTACCTTGAAAATTACTTCTTGTGTTTGATTATTACTTATTATATTGTTATCACCTCTTAGAGACTTTACTTTCATCCAAGTATTGTTTAAGTGAGTTTGTGAGAAAAACCAAGTGTTTAGTGACATAAACCGATCCTGCAATTGGCATCAGAGCTCTTTAGGGAGATTGTGAGATCTAACCATCCAAATCAACCTGTTTTTCACTCCTCCTTACAACTCTCTCAAAATGGCCCTTAACAAATCCGAAATAGAGATGGGAACCATGACCAAAGCTCCCATCATTAATCCTGAAAACTTTAGATCTTGGAGCAAAAGAATGGAGGGCTTCATCAGATACCAAGAAAGCAAAATGTGGGACTCCATTGTTAACGGCCAGTATAAACCCAAGGTGGCAGCACCCGCTAGAAGCGGTGCCATGATAGAAAAAGCTGTTGAAGATGGAGAGTACTTGAACACTCTTACTATGACTGAACTCTATGACATCCTTGATGGATACCGGTTAGAGATGGAGAGTAAGAAGGGCCACCAAACAAGCAGACCTTTGGGCCTTCCTGCTAGCAACGCTCTAATGGTTGCTGAAGGCTCAGTACCCCTACAACCTCAGCAATACCTAACATACAACCAACAACCATCCTACTATTCTGGACCGTACATCATTTTCCCTGAGACTCCAAGGTCTCAATAGGCTCAACACAATTTCTTTCAGGACAGCTGTGCCTTTGTCTCAGGAAGTGGACACTCTGGTGATTTTCAATACTGTTTTGATGATCTAGAGTGTTTCAGTCCAAACGATATAGAGTATGTGGACATCGTCCAATAGATGGCTTTTTTAACCTACAGAGTGAAGAAGTTCTTTAAGAGAACTGGAAGACAATTCCCTCAAAACCCAACTGCCAGCAAGTTTGGGTTTGACAAGACCAAGGCCAAATGTTACAACTATAACCTACTTGGTCACTTTGCTAGGGAATGCAAGGCTCCCAAATTAAACCCAGGAACCCCACAGGCCTCCACACATCCCTCTACATCAAAGCCAACTGGAAAGTCGATTGAAACTGCTGCAATGTCTCAAGAAGTCGACTGGAGCTTTATGGTTCAGGATGTGACTCCTGCTCAAGCTCTCATGGCCGAAACAGATGATAACCAAGTATATGAACATCTCTGTACTACTGCTTGTATAGCTAAGGTTAAATTATATTAGGACTACAATAGGGAAATCAAATATAATATTGAGTCTTTAAATGTATTGAAATCTAATTTTAAAAGGGCTGAATCTGACTACCAAGAGAAAATTGAAGACTTAGAGAAAACTGTTTCCCTATTAATACATGAACACACCATTTACAAGGCTCAAATTATGGATTTAATATCCAAATTGTCTGAGGCTCAAGCCTAGCTTGTCACAACTAAGGCTCAAGCCCAGCTTGTCACAATGAGGCTCAAGCCAGGAAGTATGCTATTTCTAATCAGAACTTCCAAGCTATTATTGCATCATCCTCCCACTCCAAAATCTGTTATCAGAATAAAAGAGGGTCGGGGACTAATGAAATTGCTCCACCACATTCTTATGAGTCCATAAGACAACCTAGATGTGGCACTGAAGAGCAAGAGGTCCCATCTGCTGACCCATCCACACGTGAGTTGAAGAATGATGCAACAACAGTGGCCACCACAGGGAAGGAACAGGTAAATCCACCCACCTCTCCTAGTGAAGATCAAACCCTAACCACCAAAGCCAGAAGAAGCAGAGCTAAAGATGCAAGAAGAACTGCTAAGAAAGTGGCTGAGTCTAAGCTGATGATTGACCCAAAACAAAAGGGTGTCTTCATCTCAGCTGGATTTCCAAAGGGAAAATGGCTTCAGAAGCAAAAGCTGCTAAAAATCTGAAGAACAAGAAAATTCCCTTGAAACCATCCAAAAGAAGACTGCTTCGGAAGAAAAGGTGGTGATGGCTTCTTCCGAAAAGAAAGAATCTTCGGAAGAATGCCATGCTGCAAAAGCTTCTACAAGCACATCTTCCATGATCAACCAAAGGATGGATTGAAAGATCAAGAAAGATGCTACAGCCCAAACCTCTTCTTCAAAGACATCCATTGAACCCCCATGCTTAACTTTTGGTTCAATTATGTCACTATCTTTGGAAGAACCCAAGACCAACAAGGCTTGGGTCTCCAATTAAAACTAATATATCATCTTGTGTGTAGGGACATCCATATGACAAGAACAACAATGTCTGGATTGTGGACAATGGATGCTCCAGGCACATGATAGGGAACAAATCTCTTTCAATAGTTTCAACACTATGATGGAGGTCCTGTCCAATTTGGAGGTGAGGCCGGAGGATATATTTCTGGTAGAGAGAGTATATCCAATGGTAAGTTAAAAGTTGGCAAAGTTAACTTTGTCAAATAGCTTGAACACAATCTGTTAAGTGTTTCTTAGTTTTGTGATCAAAAGCATCAAATGCTTTTCACAGAACATGAGTACATTATCCTCAAACTAGGGATGACAATTCCTCCGGAATTGGTGCTTCTTAGATATCCCAGGAAAGGGGATATGTACAAGTTGGATACGAACAATGCTTCCCTAATAGGTGAAGTATCATGCTTTCTTTCCAAAGCTGATAGTGATTAGTCAACACTTTGGCATAAACGTATGTGTCATGTCAATTTTAAGACAATGAACAAATTGGCTAAAAATAACTTGGTATATGGTTTGCCTAAAAAGGAATTTTTCTGCAAAGATAATTGTGTTGCATGCCTAAAAGGGAAGCAACACAGGACATCTCATAAATCCAAAAGTGTTAACTCCATTACTACTCCATTACACTTATTGCACATGGATCTTTTTGGTCCCATAAGTATAATGAGCATTGGAAGGAAATCATACTACCTTGTGATAGTTGATGATTTTTCAAGATTTACATGGGTATTATTTTTAAGAACTAAAGATGAAACTTCTGAAACATTAAAATCTTTCATTCTTAAAATAGAAAATCAAATTGATCACAAGGTTAAGATTATAAGAACTTTGTTCTTGACTCATTCTGTAACTCGAAAGGGATTTCCAGACAATATAGTGCTCCTAGAATTCCTCAACAAAATGGTGTTGCTAATAGGAGGAACAGGACACTTATTGAGGCTGCTCGAACTATGTTAGCTGATTCCAAACTACCTCTAACATTCTGGGCAGAGGCAGTCAACACTGCATGCTATGTGCTGAACAGAGTTCTTGTAGTTAAGCTACATGGAAAGACCCCTTATGAGCTATGGAATAAGAGGCCACCATTCATTGGCTTTCTAAGGTCCTTTGGCAGTAGGTGTACCATACTTAACACAAAGGACAATTTGGCAAAATTTGTTGAAAAGTCGGATGATGCTATCTTTGTTGATACTCCTCTAGCTCCAAAGCTTATAGAGTATACAACAATAAGAATCAACAATTTGAGGAGTCATCAAATATAGTTTTTAATGAGCACACTCCTTGTGTTAGGGGATTGGCCCTGATCAAATCTTTGATTTAGAATTGTTCCCAAACTATTCTAAACCTTCTTGTGAGAATGTTTCAGTTGGAACAGGTGCTTTAAATGATGCTGATGCTGATGCTTATCAACTGTTTGAGCTACCCAAACCTCTTCTAGGTTCTCCAAGAGCTGCAACAGATCCAGCTCCCACTATTCACAGATTAGACAGTATAACTATGTCAAGGAATAGTGAAGCTTCAACCAGTGAATCACCTACTGATCCTCAAAACTCATCAGGTGATCCAACAAAACACCAAACTAAGGGAAGTAGCATTTTGAAGGAACAGACAATTGTTAATGCTACTTCACAGCCAACAATTAATGATGTGTAAGGCCCCGTTCCCAGGACGCTTACAGCTAGTCAATCATTAAACATAAAACATATATTTTCATTAAATTAAAGAAAAACATTGCAGCGGATCATCAAAATAGACATCTCATTTCATTATAAAAGCTTTTGTTAAATAATACATCATTATCAAGTTACAAAATACATGTTGCATTACATCACAAAATCATTATAAAAATGGATGCCACCCAAAAGAGCTAAGTAGCCACCCCGTGCCATCCTCAGCAACATTACCTGCCAACTGGAAACACATAAAAGTCAGCGTTGCTGAGTGAATTCTAGTTTTATAATAAAACATACGTTATCTTTCATTTAAAACCATCATTTACTTTATTTCAAATCATAACATTCTTAGAACGTGATCACACATCATATATACACATAGATAATAGTTATTATCTTCATCATCGTTCATTTCGTACATTACTATCTTTTCGTTTTCATCAGGGTCCTGTCATGTGCTTAACCACCCTCTAGAGCACTAAGCAATTCATCTAGGGTTAAGTGACAAGGACCCCATACATCTGGTCAATCACAAAGATTGAACCCCTGTGTGCATCCTCATGGGGTATTTAACCCGCACACAATTGAGTGGACAACCCCTCATTAGGTGTGAACCTCCATACATTTGCTTAATCACACAGATTAAGCCCCAGTGTGCATCCTCATGGGGTAGCTAACCCGCACACGGTTGAGCTAACACTCCTTATTGAGTGTGAACCTCCATACATTTGCTTGAAAGCCTTTCTTTCGTTCGTTCATTCATTAATGCATGCATTCTTTCATTACATTCCTCTTTTCATTATCTTCCACTTTACGTTACATAATACTTTTCATTTCATTCATTAACATTCAACGTAAAGCCATGGGAAAATAATCGCACATAATAAGGAACATCAACATAAACATACAAACATCGCCATACACGAAACCATCATACATACCAAACATACGTCATACATACCATCATGCATAAACATACAACATCATACATCATCATACATGCTCAACATAATATCTATGGCCCCAAAAGTCAACTTATATGAACCCCCGAGAACCTGCCAGGTCAACCCCTACATCTGCACTTTTCCCCGAAAGTCAGAAAATAAACTATGTTCTTTCAGGGGCACAAGCCCTGCTTGGGCATATGGGCACCCTTCAGTCGCATGGTCTACCAGGTGACTGAACACTTATGCGAATGAACACCAGGCGAATGGACCCTATATGAATGGACCTTATGCGGATGATCACTATGGGCGAATAAATGCAATGCGGATGAGCACCTAGGCGTACGGACCTCAGTCGCATGGCTCCCATGCAAATGAACCTCAGTCGCACGACTCACATGCGTATGGACCTCAGTCGCACGACTCATATGCGTATGGACCCCCGTCGCATTCCTTTAGGTCGCATGACCTCCAGTCGCATGCCATTCGGTCGCATAGCCCTAGCTGAGGCAGAATGCAATTCTCCTTCGAACCAACACTGTAGTTTTTGGCTTCCAGCCCCGGTCTAACATGTTGTAGGCTAAAACTAACCATCGTAAGCCCTAGAAACACAACCACAACATCATTCAAGCACACACAAGCCCGAAAACAAACCCCACTCGCATCACACACAAACACATACACACGTGTTCAACACACACTTCAAAACAGGTTTTACTATGTGCTACAGCCCCAAATCAGTTGAAAACATGCAAAAGTGGGGTCTAAGAACTCACACAAAGCACCTTGTCGAGTAGAGCTTCAATCCAACCCGCTACACCTCAACTTTCACGCTCGAATCCACGAAAACTGAAGTTCGAAACCTCTTTTCTCCCTCTCTTCTCTCTAGCTGAATTTCTAAGTGTGGGGGAGGAGAGTTGGTTGCCCTCCCTTCTTAATCCCCCACTCTTCCAAACCTTCTCCCGTTTTGGCAAGTTCGGTCCATCGACTTGGGCTTTATTTCTTTTCTTTCTCTTTTTCTTCTTTCTTTGGCTTCAAGGGAAATAACCGGGTGCTATAAGTCCACCCCCTTAAATAGGTTTCGTCCCCGTAACCTATTATTCCTTGAACAGACGTGGGTAATGCTGTCTCATCTCCTCTTTAGTCTCTCACGTAGACTCAGACCCCTTCCTGTGCTTCCACTATACATGCACAAGAGGAACCACTTTATTCCTTAGCCTCTTCACTTTTCGATCGATGATCATCACTGGTTGCTCCACATAATTGAGCCGTTCATCTACCTTGATATCCTCCAGAGGTACAACCATATCCTTGTCTGCTAAACATTTTCTCAGATGAGATACATGGAATGTTGGGTGGATTCCACTTAACTCATTGGTAGCTCCAACCTATAGGCCACCTCTCCTACTATAGAAATGATTCGGAAACGCCCTATGTATCTCGGGCTTAACTTGCCCAGCTTTCTGAACCGAATGTTGCCCTTCCAAGGTTAGACTTTCAACATGACCCTGTCACCCACCTGGAACTCAATCGTTCTGCGTCGTTTATCAGCATATGACTTATGTCTATCTTTGGCTACGTTCATGAAGGCCTTGATCTTTTCAAGCTTTTCAGTCGTAGCCTCGATCACCTCGACACTTTCTAACTATTTCTGACCAATATCACCCCAGCACAGGGGTGTCCTATATCTCCTACCATATAGCATCTAATAAGAGGGCATGCCAATGCTGGCATGATAACTGTTGTTATATGAGAACTCAGCTAACGGTAAGTGGTCATCCCAACTTCCCCCAAAATCAATAATGCATGCTTGAAGCATATCTTCTAGCGTCTAAATGGTCCTTTCTGACTAACCATCTGTCTAGGGATGATAAGCCGTGCTGATATGTAACCTCATCCCCATAGCATCGTGAAATCTCTTCCAAAACTTGGATGTAAAACGAGTGTCACGATCCGACACAATAGACACCGGTACACCATGGAGAATTACAATCTCCTTGATGAATAGATCTGCAAATCTTTCGGAAGAATATGTCTCGCGGATTGGTAGGAAGTGAGCACTCTTCGTCAAACGATCAACTATCACCCATATGGTATCATACCCTCGCGCGGTGCGCGGTAGCTTTGTAATAAAGTCCATGGTGATATGCTCCCACTTCCACTCGGGTATGTCCAAAGGTTTGATCTTCTCGTATGGCTTCTGATGCTCCGCCTTCACCTGCAAGCAAGTAAGGCACTTACTCACATACTCCACTATGTCACGTTTCATACCCGACCACCAATAATCCTTCTTAATATCCTCATACATCTTTGTAGCACGGGGATGAATGGAGTATCAAGTCTCATGGGTTCCATGCGTAATCCTCCCACGTAAATCCCCGTAACAAGGAATCCACATTCGTTTGAATCGGGTCCTAACACCAAGTGTGTTTTCACCCAACTCTGCGACCAAACTTCTCATTCTTTTAGAGTTAAGATAATCTTCCTTCAGTGCCTCATCTTGAAACTCTTTGACTTGCTTCATCACATCAAAGGTCATGACCAACTGGTAAGCCTTCACCCGAATCAGCTCGGGTCTCTCCTTTCGGCTAAAGGGCATCCGCCACCATTTCGGCTTTGCCCGGATGGTAATGGATCTCGTAATCATAATCCTTTATGAGCTCCAACCATCTCCTCTGCCTCATGTTCAAATCTTTCTGCTCGAAGAAGTACTTCAAGCTCTTGTGGTCAGTGAATATGGTGCACTTCGTCCCGTATAGGTAGTGCCTCCAAATCTCTAATGCAAGGATCACGCCTGCTAGCTCCAAGTCATGAGTAGGATAATTAACCTCATGAACTTTCAACTTTCAGGATGCATAGGCTATAACCTTTCCTCTTTTCATTAACACACATCCTAACCCCGAGTAGGAAGCATCTGAATAGACCACCAGATCTTCACTTCCATCAAGTAACGACAGAACATGAGCTTGAGTCAACTTTGCCTTTAATTCCTCGAACGCCTTCTCTTGAGCTTGACCCCATACAAACTTCACATCTTTCTGGGTCAACTTGGCTAGTGGAGAAGCGATCTTAGAGAAGTCTTGAATGAAACTTCTGTAATAACCCGCCAAACCCAAGAAACTACGATCTCGGATGGCATCTTTGGAGACTCCCATTGCATCACCGCCTCCACCTTTGCCGGGTCCACCATAATTCCCTCGGGATTTACCACGTGACCCAAGAATTGTACCTCACGCAACTAGAATGCGCACTTGGAGAATTTAGCATACAATTTCTCCCTTCTCAACGTCCCCAACACCTCATGAATGTGATCGGCATGCTCATTCTCGCTCTTTGAATAAATTAGGATATCATCAATAAACACAATCACTGATTTATCTAACATCGGCCAACACACTCGATTCATCAGATCCATAAATACAACTGGCGTGTTGGTTAAACCAAATGACATAACAAGAAACTCGTAGTGTCTATAACGTGTGCGAAAAGCTATTTTAGGAACATCCTGCTCCTTCACTTGCAACTGATGGTAACTAGATCGAAGGTCTATCCTCGAGAACCAACTAGTACGCTGAAGCTGATCAAATAGGTCATCAATTCTCGGTAAGGGGTACTGATTCTTCACTGTCAACTTATTCAGCTCACGATAGTCGATACACATCCTCATACTATCGTCCTTCTTCTTCACAAATAAGATCGGAGCACCCTAAGGAGAGATACTCGGTCGAATGAACCCCTTATTAAGCAACTCTTGAAGTTGCTCCATCAATTCCTTCATCTCAGTAGGAGCCAACCGATACAGTTCCTTGGCAACAAGTTGGGCACCCGACATCAAGTCAATCTGGAACTCGATCTCACGGTCAGGTGGCACTCCTGGTAAGTCTTCTGGGAACACGTCTGGAAAGTCACACACAACCAGTACTTCAGACAGTTGTGGTGTTGGCGTATCCACGTCCTTTACATAGGCCAAGTAGGCATTACATCCACGCCTCATGCACTTTCCTGCCACCGCCATTGAGATTATTTTCAGGATCATCATGACCCGATCCCCATAAACTGTCACCATACTCCCGTCAGGTGCTGTCAAACGAATCATCTTCTTGCGACACACAATGTTCGCCTCGTAATCCGCTAACTAATCCATCCCAAGAACTACATTGAAATCACCTAAGGTCATCACGAACGATCTAACAGGAAATTTACGACCTTCTAATTCCACATCATAACCTTCTATCATCTCAGAAATCCTGGTAGACTTACCTATAGCAGTTTCTACATCAAAGGGCGCATCAACACTTCTACTACTAACAGGCAGTATAGCACAGAAAGCAGCAGAAATAAAAATTTTACCAACACCAGAATCAAATAACACAAAGGCTAAAGTTTGGTTTACTAGAAACGTACCTGACACTACATCAGGGTCCGTCCTAGCCTCCTCCTACGTCATCGTAAACGCTCTGGCACTCGCCCTTGGTCCTTCTCCTCCAATCTTCTTCACCCCAGAACCCTCAGCCCTCGGCTTCTTACATTCCTTACTCATGTGACCACTTTCCCCACAGTTGAAACATCTTATAGCCCCACAATTTCTAGCCATATGACCAGGCTTCTCGCACTTGAAACATCTTATAGCCCCACAATTTCTAGCCATATGACCAGGCTTCCCACACTTGAAACAGATGTTTGGTCCCCATTTGCATTCCTCCGAATGCTCCTTCCCGCATTTTCCACACCTTTTCTTGTGACCACATGACGATCATCCACCGTGCCTTCTTGTTACTCGTCGAGGCACCACCCCGACCAAACCTCTTCCCATTCCAACTCCAATCACCACCACCCTTCTTGCTTGCCTTAGCCACCACCACCTCTCGCTCATCATACAATCTTCCTGCCAAATCAACTGCTTACCTAAACATGCTCGGTCGGGCAGCGATCACGTGCCTATGAATATCCGCCGGCAAACCCTGAATGTACCTCTTAATCTTTCGTGACAATGGCGTCACTTGGTCTGGCACCAGATGTGCCATCTCATTGAACTTGGTGGTGTACTGCTAGTGTGTCATCGTCCCCGCCTCCAGCTGCAGGAACTCTCTTTCCACCTTATCCATTTCCCTATAAGGACAAAACTCCTCAATCACCAACTTTTTCAGCTTAGACCATCTCATCCTCCCAATAGCCCGACTACCCTCAGCTTGGACAATACTGTCCCACTAGCATAAAGCTGAGTCAACAAAGGAGTGGGCAACAAACTTCACTTTCTGATCCTCCGGCACTCGCTGATGTTCAAAAAAACTTCCATTTCTCTCACCCACCGGTGAGCAGCAACAGTAGTGCCGTTACCATCAAAAGTAGGGGGCTTACATCTTTGAAATGCCCCATAGTTACAGCCTTGTGCCGCCTCGGCGCAGGCTTTTCTTCTTCCTCTTCTTCTTCGTCATTAGACAGAACTGTCTCAGTCTCGGTTGTATTCTTTCGCCCGTAGGTCTACTTCCTTCCTTCCTTTCTCCTTCCTTCATAGCCTTGATGACTTCGGTCACCATAGACGGTAAGATTGTCTGCATGACCTGATGAACTTCTTCAACGACAACCTCTTTCAATGTGATCCTCAGACTAGCACTATCATCACCGCCTTCCGGGTTATGGATCTTGGGCTCTTCGCGTGCCATTTCAGCGCCCTAGCAATGCTTCTCATGACACGTGGTCCAGCACCACATCAACCATAACCTTCACTTGACAAAACGTTCGAAGATCTACCACCGATCATCCTCTAACACGCTATAAGATTCAAACACCAACACAGTCATTCAAGGTAATAGCTCAGTTTATGTCACGTATAGTAAGTCCCTAATTACAGTGGCCAGTTGTGATTAGCCACTTACTTTACTCTTCATACCCCAAGCCTTTCCTATCTTGACTATGTCAGTATCTAAATCTACTAACAACACATAAACCACATAACATGCTCACGTAATACTGGTTATCATTAAGAAAATACCTGATGGCACACAGCTACTCAGACTGGCATCCCTCCCCTATCCGTCCCATTTTCAGTTTAAGTTTAGGTTTATTTGAAAATTTACCCGTTTCACTTAAACTTAGGCTCTGATACCAACTTGTAAGGCCCCGTTCCCGGGATGCTTACAGCTGGTCAATCATTGCACATAAAACATATATTTTCATTAAATTAAAGAAAAAAATTGCAGCAAAATCATCAAAATAGACATCTCATTTCATTATAAAAGATTTTGCAAAACAATACATCGTTATCAAGTTACAAAATATATGTTACATTACATCACAAAAGCATTATAAAAATGGATGCCATTTAAAAGAGCTGAGTAGCCGCCCTGTGCCATCCTCAGCATAATTACCTGCCAACTAGAAACACATAAAAGTCAACGTTGCTGAGTGAGTTCTAGTTTATAATAAAATATACTTTATCTTTCGTTTAAAACCGTCATTTACTTTCTTTCAAATCATAACAGTCTTAGAACGTGATCACACATCGTAGGTACACATAGATAATAGTTATTATCTTCATCATCGTTCATTTCGTACATTTATTATCTTTTCGTTTTCATCTAGGTCCTGTCATGTGCTTAACCCCCCTCTAGAGCACCAAGCAATTCATCTAGGGTTAAGGGACAAGGACCCCATACATCAGGTCAATCACAAAGATTGAACCCCCTGTGTGCATCCTCATGGGGTATTTAACCCGCACATAGTTGAGCTGACAACCCCTCATTGGGTGTACCTCCATACATTTGCTTAATCACATGGATTAAGCCCAGTGTACATCCTCATGGGGTAGCTAACCCGCACACGGTTGAGCAAACACTCCTTATTGAGTGTGAACCTCCATATATTTGCTTGAAAGCCTTTCTTTCGTTCGTTCATTAGTTAATGCATGCATTCTTTCATTACATTCCTCTTTTCATTATCTTCCACTTTACGTTACATAATACTTTTCATTTCATACATTAACATTCAACGTAAAGCCATGGGAAAATAATCGCACATAATAAGGAACATCAACATAAACATACAAACATCGCCATACACGACACCATCATACATACCAAACATACGTCATACATACCATCATGCATAAACATAAAACATCATACATCATCATACATGCCTAACATAATATCCATGGCCCTAAAAGTCAACTTATATAAACCCATGGGAACCTGCCAGGTCAATGCCTACATCTGCACTTTCCCCTGAAAGTCAGAAAATAAACTATGTTCTTTCGGGTGCACAAGCCCTGCTTGGGTGTATGGGCACCCTTCAGTCGCATGCCCTCCCAGGCGACTGAACACCTAGGCGAATGAGCACCAGGAAAATGGACCTTATGCGAATGGACCCTATGCGGATGATCACGATGGGCGAATGAACGCAATGCGTATGAGCACCTAGGCGTATTACCTCAGTCGCATGACTCCCATGCGAATGAACCTCAATCGCACGACTCACATGCGTATGGACATCAGTCGCACGACTCACATGCGTATGGACCTCAGTCGCACACCTCACATGCGTATGGACCCCAGTCGCATTCCTTTCGGTCTCATTACCTCCAGTCGCATGCCATTCGGTCGCATAGCCCTAGCTGATGAGAATGCAGTTCCCCTTAAAACTAGCATTGTAGTTTTCGCCTTCCAGCCCCATTCTAGCATGTTCTAGGCTAAAACCAACTATCCTAAGCCCTAGAAACACAACCACAACATTATTCAAGCACACACAAGCCTGAAAACAAACCCCACTCGTATCACACACAAACACATACACACGGGTTCAACACACACACTTCAAAAACGGGTTTTACTATGTGCTCCAGCCCCAAATCAGTTGAAAACATGCAATAGAGGGATCTAAGAACTCACACAAACCACCCTGTCGAGTAGAGCTTCAATCCAACCCTCTACACCTCAACTTTCACGCTCGAATCCATGAAAACCAAAGCTTGAAACCTCTTTTCTCCCTCTTTTCTCTCTATGGCTGAATTCTAAGTGTGGGGGAGGAGAGTGGGCTGCTCTCCCCTTTTAATCCCCCCACTCTTCCAAACCTTCTCCCATTTCGGCAAGTTCGGTCCCTCGACTTTGGGCTTTATTTCTTTTCTTTCTCTTTTTCTTCTTTCTTTGGCTTTAAGGGAAATAAACGGGTGTTACATGATGTTTCTCATTCATTCAATTAGTCCTCATTGAATGAGTTTGAAACAACAGCTAGACAAAGTGTTCCTGTTCCTGAGAAAAATATGTCTAATCTGAATTTATCCTTGCAACTGGAAGTGATTCCTCGCTTGAGGTTCACAACACTCATCCAGCTGAGAACATCATTGGGGATGTCTCTGAAGGTGTGAGAACAATAGGGCAACTCATCATGGTAATGTTTGCTTGTACTCATGCTTCTTATCCTAGATGGAACCCAAGAAGATGGAAGATGCCTTGAAAGATAGTAGATGGGTTGAATCGATGCAAGAGGAGCTGCTTCAGTTCAAAAGATAGAAGATTTGGAACCTATGTCCGCTACCATCTGGTCAAGTACCAATAGGCACTAAATGGGTTTTCAGGAACAAAAGAGATGACAGAGGCTTGATTATCAAAACAAGGCAAGACTGGTAGTTCGAGGATACACTGAAGAGGAAGAAATTGATTATACTGCTGTATTTGCACCCGTTGCAAGACTTGATCCTGTTAGGATCTTCCTTGCTTATGTTGCATCCAAGAACTTTACTTTCTACTAGCTTGATGTCAAGTTTGCATTTCTATATGGGGATATAGATAGGGAAGTGTATGTGTGTCAACCTTTAGGATTTGAAGACCCACAACATCCCAACTATGTGTGCAAATTGGATAAAGCTCTATATGGGCTGCACCAAGCACCTAGGCTATGGTATGAGACTCTGTCTCAGTTTCTCCTGAAAAATGGATACACTAGAGGAACCATTGACAAGACTTTATTTCTAAGGAAGTCTGGTAAGGACATTTTTCTTGTTCAATTCTATGTTAATGACATCATATTTGGTTCTTGAAATGAACAAATGTGTAAAGACTTTGAAAGCATTATGAAGAAGAAGTTTGAGATGAGTTCCATGGAAAAAATGGACTTTTTTCTTGGAATTCAGGTGAAGCAATTGAAATAAGGGTTTTTCATTAATCAATCTAAGTATGTCAATGACATCTTAGAAAGATTTGAGATGAAAGATCGTAAGCCAGCCAAGACACCCATACCCAAAAACCATAATCTTTGTCCTGACCTTGAGGGGGAGGATACTGATCAACATCAGTATAGGGTGATTATTGGTTCTCTGATGTATCTCACAGCCAGTAGACCTGATATTATGTTTGCAACTTGCATCTGTGCAAGATATCAGGCTACTCCAAAGGTGTCTCATCTAGTTACTGCCAAGAGAATCCTTAGATACCTTAAAGGAGCACCTAAACTAGGTCTCTGGTATCCTAGGAACAATGATTTTAATCTCTATGGATACTCTGATAGTGACTATGGTGGCTGCAACATTGGCAAGAAATCAACATCAGGAGGATGCCAATTTCGTGGTGGAAGGATCATCTCATGGCAATGCAAGAAATAATCCTATGTCTCTACATCAACTACTGAAGCTGAATACATTGCTGCTACTAGTTGCTGTGCTCAGCTACTGTGGATTCAGAATCAGATGTTGGACTATGGATTCAACTTTATGAGTACTCCTATCCATATTGACAACAACAATGCTATCTCCATAACTGAAAAACCAGTGAAGCACTCCAAGACAAAGCATATTGATATCAGGTACCATTTCATTAGATACATACATTTAAAAATCTAACTAAACTAACTAAAGTGGATTCAAATGAATAATATGCTGATTTGTTCACCAAAGCTTTTAATGAGCAAAGATTTAAGTATCTCATTACCGCTATTGGGATGAAAAACATTGATTAGCTTAGCTTTTTTGAAAACCTTTTTAATATGTAATGTCTTATGTCAATACAATCTAAGCCCTGTTAAAAAAGGTCTCTCTGAAATTTTCTAAGTATAAATTTCTTCTAAAGAGAAATTAACCCTCGAAAGATATTTTACATATCTTCCGAAGCAAGATTTCTCCAAGGATAATTTTTCTTCTTGGAAGAGTTTTTAGACTCAGAAGAAGTGATTGATTTCATATCAGATCTACTTCCGAAGCTTACAAAAACTCTCCACTCAGAAAGCAATCTTTACTCTCAGAAATAACTTTTACCTTCAGAAATTCGAAATTGCCTTTGGAAGATAAATTACCTTTGGAAATGTTTTATATTCGAAAGAGAGATTTTACTCTGTAACGAAAATCTCTTGGGCCCCACACTATAAAAAGTAAAGATTTTGTTAATGATGTCGGATTATTTAACTGAATTAAACCTTACCGCCCCTGTCACTTCATCCACTAAAACATCACATCACCTTATCCTAACACATTACCGCCAATTCACCCTCTTTTAAATAATCCCGACTATTGACTCTCATCTTCTTACCACAAATGTTTACAGCCCTAAAGTTTCCTTTCTTCCAAATTCTCCCAAGCTCAAACTATTCTACCTTCACATTTTATCAATGGCCCTAAATCCTCAACACAACCAAGTTGCACTTCTTGACTCTTCAAGAGATGCGGACTTCTCTGAAATCATCTTCTTCCTCACCTAATCATCCTACTACACCGCCTTGACTGTTAATCCCACAGTTTACCTCAATCACATGACTGAATTTTGGGGTAACAGTCAGGTTGAAACCCTAAATGGGGTTCGTGCAATACGATCCCGCATTTGTGGCCAAGAGTTGGTCATCACTGAACAACTCATCAGGGAGCATCTGGAGCTTCATGATGAAGGTACCCCTACTGAGTTCCCCAAGGCAGATTTAGACAACACCTACATCCTCATGGGATATGGTGGAGATGTGAGCAGGACGACTGTCTACAAATTTAACTTCTCCTACAACTGGAAGTTCCTCCTGCACATTGTCCTTCATTGTCTGTCAAACAAATCTAGGGGATGGGACCAAATCCCGTATAAACTAAGGTGCTTAGTTCATGGATTGGTGAGAGGCCTCCACTTCAACTACTCAAGATTTGTGCTGACAAATCTCATTGGGAATCTATAGAGGGAAACATTCTTTATGTATCCCAAATTTCTTCAGCACATCATCAATTGTGAACTGGACCAGAGTCGGCTTGTCTGTGTAGCCACTCTGCATGTCCCTCACACGAGACCAACCATCTTCAAGACACTTAAGAAGGTATCCACCAACTTCACTAGAAGGTACACTTCTTTACCTCCTGGTATGACTGAGCAAATAACTACCGGTGACATCCTTGTTCACTCACAGGCGATGAACCCACACCTGCAACTGCAACCACAATGCCAACACTACCTTCTCCTCCCATCACCATAACCTACAAAAGATGCCCCAAATGAACCCTTGTTCAATCTACTCTAATTGAACAAGCTCCTCCTATTCAACCCAAAAAGGCTAGAGTGGTACATTGGGCTCCTACTCAGTCTGAGGTCTCACCATCCTTCACTATTGACCTCAATATGGGTCTTGAGTCTCCTCAGTCTCAAACCCATGAGCCCACTACCCAATCTGAAAGCCCTCAGGGTGAGTATTTACACTCCTCTAAGCAGCCAATAAGGGATAGCCCCATCAGAGGCTCAAGCCTATAGACATTGACCAAGGTCCCGGGTCAGTAGGCTTAACCTCCTTATCTTTCACTGACCTTCTCTTCAAAACTGATGAAGAGATAACGTCCCTCGATGGAAATGATGTTGATCTACAACACCCCCTCCAAGATCAAAAGAGCCTAGAGAGACCCCTTATCTTTAGCCCCTATTAGCAAACCCTTTCGGAGGTGAGTCCCACTGATGTGGAGGGGACTCATGCAGATTCAGCTGCCACTACAGAAGGTACCTCAATGGACCTTATGGACAGTGGTAATGACTCTGAGACTGAATCTGTGGCAACCATGCCTTTTGATGACTCTGCAAGGGACATCACTAAGAAAGGGAAACGAGGGTGCCAAGAAATCACATCTGGTGGTGAGGCTGAACATACTAGGTATGTTACCTCATCTGCCCGTGATTCTTCAAAAGAAGATGAGGGAAGCATGCAACTCTTCATCCAAGACCTACTATCTAATGTCTCAAACCATGAATCCAAGGTTAGGACTTTAAAAGAAAGGTCTGCCACTCAGCAACTTAAGATTGACAATCTCAAGGCTCAACTAGCTGAGAAACAGATTGAGAGATCTATTAGGCATGTACCTGTTCAAGTCTCCTTGACCTTTTCCTCCATCTCATCTAGCTCTCAAGATGAAGCTACTAGAAAGGGGGAGAGTGTTCAGAGACCAACATCTAAGGAACGACAGAGCCAAACTTTAACTTCCAAATTCACGGCTCCCATTACAACTTTCTCTGAGCCATCTCAGGTCTTGTTGCAAATTGACCAAAGGATGCTCAAAGATCTCTACAGACTCTTCTCCAAGTTTCTGCTGAGATCTTCTCTTGATCAGCCAAGCCCTGATGCAGCAATGATGTATTTTGGAGCTAAGAACTTCAGAGGCTAAGTGCACCTTCTACCACTGTGGAAGAAGTTGGTCAATCTAAGGTCCACATGGAACTTAAGATTCAATTCGAAGGGGAAATGGGGGCTGATAGCCCAACAACTGAAACAGTTAGGATAGAATCTGCATCCCCTCAAATTTCCGAAGCTGAAGTTAAAGCCTCGGAAGAACAAGCCGAATCTTCTGAAGCTGAAATGGAAGCTGTGGAAGGATTGTTCATAATGTTCGAGGAACTAATCATTACAGATGCAATCCTAGAACTGGCATCTGAGGTGAATAGTGAGGACTTTCTGGATCAACCTCTTGTTCAAACACCCTCTTTGCCTCTCTCACAATCTGAATCCACTCTCCAAGAACCACCAAAGTCAAGTTCTTCAAAAGATAACAAAGGAAAGTAGAAGATGACTACAGAAGAGCTTTAGGAAGAGGAGAAGATTGAAAAGCTAAAAAGAAAAGGAAGACTTCCAACCGGGAAGCTATTAGCTACTAGTACAAAAGCAGCTGCAGCCAACTAGGAGGCAGTCAACAACAAAAGGAGAGAGGAGATCATTGACCAGCTCATCAAGTTTAGAGCTGCTAATGAAGAAACACTCCTGCTACCATTAAAGGAGTTGGTGGAACTGGAAAAGGCAACCAGGTTGCAGTAGGAAGCAGCACGGTTGGCCTTAGAGTAAGAGAAAGAAAAGGAAAAAAGGGAAGCTGACATGCAGCTCAGGAGGGAAAGGATGGCCTTCCTAACCTCCAAAGGGTTCTCTCTTCAAGAACTGTCTCCACATAATGATGAAACGATCCTATGAATTTTTAACAAAGAGCAGGATCAATTAGAGAAAGAAAGAAAAGGGGCTGCAAGAGACAAGTTGAAGGAGAAGAAGAAAAGGGAAGAAGAAGCAAGGGCCTCTGCAACCAAGAAGATAAGTGACAAAGCTAGATGAAAGACTATCTTTGGGCTTATGGCTTCTCTAGAAGGTAGGTGGGTCCCATGTCTAGAGGACACTCCAACAAATAGTCAGTGAAATCAAGGCTGATATTCGTTTGGGGAAAAGGAGAGAGATGTACAGAAGAGTACAGGGGATAACCTTCACACCACCCACTCAACCCCAACCTGAACCAATTCCCTCTCCATTCACCATCAAAACTGAGCCTTACACTCCTGAACCCACACCTTTACCCTTATCCACTTCCTCACCTCAACCACCAAAACTGCCCATCCTTCAACCCAAAATTCTTACCAGAACCACCTCACCACATCCTACCCAACAACCTTCCAAACCATCCCCTTAACCTTCCAAACATCTCTCTCTAAAAGAGTTTAAGACGATCAAGACTAGGCTCACCAACTGCACAACTCTGAGCGACATCTCCTGTGAGGAAGACTCCATCAAACTAACCTATGTTGATGGATCTTCACATTCCCTCACATGAGATCAATTTCATGATCTGCCCAGAGGAACACTAGACCATGCTACAAAACTTCTAGGCCTCAACTCAAACTCATTAAATGATGAAGAGAAGAGACTAAGAAGGAAGCTGGTGACTTTGCTGGATACAAAGAAAGATGACAAGATTCCTAGTCAGACTCATTAAATGATGAAGCTACTCACAACTTCCAAAGTATGAAGAAAAGAATAGGTCCACAAGCCTCGGAAGAGGTAGCCTCTTCTGAAGTATAAGTGGCTTCGGAAGAACTTGTTCTTCCGAAGCCAACTAACCTTCGGAAGACACTACTATGAACTAGGGAACATAAGTATGGTATCTCTGACACTCCACTACAGACCTCTGAGATACTGCATGGCATTTTCTCAAAAGCCATGTAGTTGACCATACTTTATTCCACTATTCACCTTTATTAGTTAGTATAGTTGCCCACTTTAGTTGGTGACAAAAGGTAAGTCATGGACATGTCATGACTACCATATCTTAGATAATACTTTATCTAAGATACCTTAACTTTAGCATTGTAGTATTTGCTTTAGTCGTAGATTTCCAGCTGCTATCAAAGTATATCCGGCTGTAGGTAGTATAAGTGAGTTTGAGAGAAATATGCTTGTAAGAGTCTTGTAATACTTTGAGTTGAAAAGTAATATATACAAGTGCCTTGAAAATTATTTGTTGGTGTTCTTTGCTACTTATTATATTATTATCAACTGTTTGAAGAGATTTTGCTTCATCTGATCTGAGTGTAGTATAAGTGAGTTTGAGAGAAATCCAAGTGTTAAATGACAAACCCGATCCTACAATTGGTATTAGAGCTTCTTAGGCTCTTGATTGTGAGATCTTACCATCCTAATCAACCTATTTTCAACTCCTCCTTACACAACACTCAAAATGGCCCTGAACAAGTCTGAAGTAAAAATGGGGACGATGACTAAAGCACCCATCATCACCCCTAAAAACTTCAGGTCATGGAGCAGACGCATGGAAGGCTCATCAGGTATCAAGATAACAAGATGTGGAAATCTATTGCTATGGTCCGTATAAACCTAATGTGGCAGCACCAGGTGGAAACGGTGCCATGATAGAGAAAGTCGTCGAAGAATACTCTGATGAGGACCGAAAGAAGCTGGACATTGACAGCAATGCAATGACTATTCTCATGACTACAATCCCAACTCCATCATGGTGGGGTTTGAGCATTGCAAGTCAGCTAAAGAACTGTTTGATGCACTTGCTAATATGTACTCAGCTCTAATGACTCCAAGAAGGACTCACTGAAGCAGTAGTTTGAGAACTTCACCTACATTGCTGGAGAGACACTTAGCCAGTATACTTCAGGTACATGGACCTCATTCTTCCTTTCAGCCTGTGGGAATTACTCTTGAACTTAAAGACCTCACAAGAAAGTTCATGAGTGCACTCCCTACTATGTTTCTATCAATAGGACAAAAAGTCTTAACACCCTCACCATGATTGAACTCTATGGCATCCTTGATGGATACCGTTTGGAGATGGTAAACAAGAGAGGCCATCAGACAAGCACACCCTTGAGTCTTCCTGCTAGCAATGCTTTAATGGTTGCAGAAGGCTTAGGACCCACCCAACCTCAATAGTACCTGACATACACCTTGCAACCATCCTATTCTTTTGGATCATACATTACATTTCTTGAGACTCCAAGGTCTCAACAGGCTCGGTATAGTTCCTTTCAGGATAGCTGTGCCTTTGTCTCAGGAAGTGGGCACTCTAGTGACTATCAGTATTGCTTTGATGATCTAGAGTGCTTTAGCCCAAACGATAAGGAACATGGGAAGGCAATTTCCCAACAACAAATTTGGGTTTGACAAAACTAAGGCCAAATGTTACAACTATAACCAACTTGGTCATTTTGCAAGGGAATGCAAGGCTCCAAGTCAAATCCGGGAACCCCATAGGCCTCCACACATCCCTCTATATCAAAGCCCACTGGAAAGTCAGCAGAGACAACTGCAATGGCTCAAGAAGTTGACTAGAGCTTTATGGTACAGGATGTATCAGGACTACAATATGGAGATTAAATTGTATCAGGACTACAATATGGAGATTAAATACGATATTGAGTCTCTAAATGTTTTAAAATCTGATTTCAAAAGGGCTGAATCGGACTATCAAAGAAAAATTGAGGAGTTGGAAAAAACTGTGTCCTTATTAAAACAAGAACACACAAACTATAAGACTCAAATAGAGGATTTAATATCCAAATTGTCTGAGGCTCAAGCCTAGCTTGTCATAATTGAGGCTCAAGCCTAGCTTCTCACAGCTGAGGCTCAAGCCAGGAAGTATGCTATTTCTGAGCAAAACTTCCAAGCCATTCTTGCATCATCCTCTCACACAAAACTTTGTTACCAAAACAAAGGAGGGTTGGGAACCAATGAAATTGCTCCACCATACTATTATGAGTCTATAAGACAACCTAGGTGTGGTACTAAAGAGCAAGAGGTTCCATTTGTTGACCCACCTTCTTATGAGTCAAAAAGTGATGCAACCATGGAGACCATCACAGGGAAGAACCAGGTAATTTTACCTAATCCTATCGGTGATGATTTTGATCCTGACCACCAAAGCCAGAAGAAGCAGACTTAAAGCAACATGAAAAACTACCAAGAAAATGGCTGAGTCTAAGTTGTAGATAGACCCAAAACAAAAGGGTGTATTCATCTCAGCTGGATTCCAGGTGGTAGGTAAATCTAATTCAGGAAAGGGGTGTAATACCAGCACTTCTGTCCTACCAAAGGATTAGAAGTTAAAGGGAAAGGTTGCTGATGAAGAGAAAAAGAACAATAAACAACAATCCTCAAATTCCCAGAAGATTAACATTGCATGCATAATGTGTGGTCTATAAAACCACATGGCCAAAGATTATTATTACAATCCTGCTAGCACACATTATGCAAATAATGTTAAAAGAAAAGAAGTCAAGGAAGGTTTCTCATTTGTACCCTATCAAATGGTTCAAGTGATGAAAAAGGGAAAGCATGTTTCCGAAGCAAGGTTGGTTTCGGAAGAAAGTCCTTCTTCCGAAGGGATAATGGATTCGAAAGCTAAAGCTGTCAAGACTCAAAAGAACAAAAGAGTCCCCTTGAAACCATCCCAGAAGGAGACTACTTCGGAAGAAAGGGTGGTGAGGGCTTCTTCTGAAAAGAAAGAAGCTTCTGAAGAATGCCATGCTGCAAAAGCTTCAACAAGCTCATCCTCCATGATTATCCAAAAGATTGATTAGAAGATTAAGGAAGATGCTATAGCCCAAACCTCTTCTTCAATGACATCCATTGAACCCCCATACTTAAAGTTTGGTTCAATTATGTCACTATCATTGGAAGAACCCAAGACCAACAAGGCTTGGGTTTCCAATCAAAACTAATCATCTCATCTTATGTGCAAGGACATCCATATGACAAGAATAATAGCGTTTGGATCATGGATAGTGGATGTTCCAGGCACATGACAGGGAACAAATCTCTCTTTCAATAATTTCAACATTATGATGGAGGTCATGTCCTGTTTGGAGGTGAGGCCAGAGGATATATTTTTGGCAGAGGAAGTATATCCAATGGAAAATTAAAGTTGACAAAGTTCACTTTGTCAAATAGCTTGAACACAACTGTTAAGTGTTTCTTATTTTTATGATCAAAAGCATCAAATGCTCTTCACAGAACATGAGTGCATTATCCTCAACCCCAAGATGACAATTCCTCAGGAATTGGTGCTTCTTATATCTCCTAGGAAAAGGGATATATACAAGCTTGATATGAACAATGCTTCCCAATGGGTGAAGTGTCATGCTTTCTTTCTAAAGCTGATGGTGACGAGTCAACACTATGGCATAAACGAATGTGTCATGTAAATTTTAAGACAATAAATAAATTAGCTAAAAATAACTTTGTACACGGTTTGCCTAAAAAGGAATTTTTTTGCAAAGGTAATTGTGTTGCATGCCTAAAAGGGAAGCAACACAGGACATCTCATAAATCCAAAATTACTAACTCTAACACCACCCCATTACACTTACTGCACATTTGATCTATTGGTCCTACAAGTATAATGAGTATTGGAAGGAAATCATACTGCCTTGTGATTGTTGGTGATTTTACAAGATTTACATGGGTATTCTTTTTAAGATCTAAAGATGAAACTGCTAAAACATTAAAATCTTTTATTCTTAAAATAGAAAATCAAATTGATCACAAGGTTAAAATAATTAGAAGTGATCAAGGGACTGAGTTTAAGAACCACGTTCTTGACTTATTTTGTAACTCAGAAGGGATTGTCAGACAATATAGTGCTCCTAGAACTCCTCAACAAAATGGTGTTGCTGAGAGAAGGAACATGACACTTATTGAGGCTGCTTGAACTATGTTAGCTGATTCAAAGCTCCCTCTAACATTCTGGGCAGAGGCAGTCAATACTGCATGCTATGTGCAGAACAAGGTTCTTGTAGTAAAGTCACATGGAAAAATCCCTTATAAGCTATGGAACAAGAGACCACTGTTTATGGGTTTCTAAGGTCCTTTGGCTACAGTTGTACCATACTTAACACAAAAGACAATTTGGCAAAATATGCTGAAAAGTCGGATGATGCTATCTTTTTTGGATAATCCTCTAACTCTAAAGCTTATAGAGTTTATAATGTCAAAAATCAACAATTTGAGGAATCATCCAACATTGTTGTTAATGAGCACACTCCTGGTGTTAGGTAGAATGGCCCTGATCATATTTTGACTTAAAATTGTTTCCAAACTATTCTAAACCATCTTGTGAGATTGTTTTAGCTGGAACAAGTGCTCAAAGTAATTTATGATGACTAACTATTTGAGCGACAAGACCTATTCCAAGTTCTCTAAGAGCTACAACAAATCAAGCTCCCATCATTGGCAGATCTGACAGTATGACTATCTCAAGAGAGAGTGGAGCTTCAACCAGTGATTCACCTGTTGACCCTCAGATTTCATCAGGTGACACTACACAACACCAAGCTAATGGAAGTAGCATCTTGAATGAATAGGCAACTGTTAATGCTGCTCCACAACCAACAAATGATGATGTTTCTCATTCATTCAATCAATCCTTATTGAATGAGTTTGAAACAACAGCTGGACAAAGCGTTCAAGCTCCTGAGCAGAATATGTCCACTCTTGGATCTATCTTTGCAACTGGAGATAATTCCTCAACTTAGGATTCATAACACTCATCCAGCTAAGAACATCATAGAGGAAGTCTCTGAAGGTGTGAGAACAAAAGCTCAAATCAAATTCACAATGGGAATGTCTATTTGTACTCATGCTTTTTATCCCAGATGGAACCCAAGAAGGTAGAAGATGCGTTGAAAGATAGTAGCTGGGTTGAATCGAAGCAAGAGGAGCAACTTCAATTCAAGAGACAAAGGTTTAGAACTATGTCCACTACCATCCGCTCAGGTACCTATAGGCAAAAATGGTGTTTCAGAAACAAGAGAGATGATAGAGGCTTGATCATCAAGAACAAAGCAAGACTAGTGGTTCAAGGATACACTCAAGAGGAGGGAATCGATTATATTGATGTCTTTGCACCTGTTGCAAGACTTGAGGCCATTAGGGTCTTCTTTGCCTATGCTACATCCAAGAATTTCACTGTTACCAGCTTCATGTCAAGTGTGCCTTTCTATATGGGGATGTAGATAAGGAAGTATATATGTGCCAGCCTCCAAGATTTGAGACCCACAACACCCCAACTATGTGTGCAATGGATAAAGCTTTATATGGGCTGCACCAAGCACCTAGGCTGTGGTATGAGACAATGTCTCAATTTCTCCTGAAGAATGGTTACACTAGAGGTACCATTGATATGCCAAAACTTTTGATGAACAAAGATTTAAGTATCTTATTACAACCATTGGGATGAAAAACCTTTTTTAAAATGTGTAAAGACTTATGTCAAAACAATCTAGGCCCTGTTACAAAAGGTCTTTCTTTGAAATTTTCACTAAGTATAAATTCTTCTAAAGAGGAATTAACTCTCGGAAGATGTTTTACATATCTTCCGAAGCAAATTCCTCCTAGGATAATTTTCTTCTCGGAAGAGTTTTAGTCTCGAAAGAAGCGATTGATTACATATCAGATCTACTTCCAAAGCTTATAAACTCTCATTCAGAAAGCAATTTTTTGCTCTCGGAAATAAAAACTTTACCTTCAGAAGTAAAATTGCCTTCGGAAGAACATTACCTTTGAAAATGCTTTATATTCGGAAGAAAGACTTTACTGTGTAACAGAAATCTTTTGGGCCCCACTCTGTAAAAAGTAAAGGTTTTGTTAATGTTGTCGAATTATTTAAATGAACTAAACCTTACCGCCCCTATATCATCAACCACTAAAACATCACATCATCTTATCCTAACCCTCTAAATCGCCATTTCACCCATTTAAATAACTCCAACTAATCACTTTCATCTTATTACCAAATTTACTATCCTAAAAGCTTCCTTCGTCTCCAATTCACCCAAGTCTAAACTCATCTTCCTACAACTTTCTTAAATGGCACTTAACCCTCAGCACAACCAAGTCACACTTCTTGATTCTTCAAGAGATACTGACTTCTTTGATATCATCTTCTTTCTTACCCAATCATCTTATTACACCACTCTGACTGTTAACCCTACCGTTTACTCAAATCATATGGCTGAATTTTGGGCCAATGGTCAGATTGAAACCCTAAATGGGGTTTGGATAATAAGATCGAGCATTTGTGGCTAGGAGTTGGTTATCTCCGAACAACTCATCAGGGAGCATCTCAAGCTCCATGATGAGGGCGCCCCTACAAAGTTCCCGAAAACAAATTTGAACAACACCTATATCCAAATGGAATATGGTGGAGATGTTAGTAGGTCTACCATCTATAAGTTCAATTTTTCTTATAACTAGAAGTTCCTGCTGCATGTTGTTCTTCATTACTTATCCAACAAATCTGGGGGATGGAATCAAATCCCATATGAACTAGGGTGCCTAGTTCATGGAATGGTGAGAAGCCTTCGCTATAACTACTCAAGGTTTGTGCTGACCAATCTTACGGGGAACCTCCACAGGGACACATTGTTCATGTATCCCAGGTTTCTTCAGCATATAATCAACTGTGAGCTGGACCAAAGTCAGCTTGTTTATGTAGCTACTCTGACTGTCCCTCAAATGAGGCTGACCATCTTCAAGACTTTGAATAGAGTATCCACCAATTTCACCAGAAGACATATTGCACTACTTCAAGGTATGACTGAGCCAATGGCTCCTGGTGACATCCCTGTTACCCAACAGGTGATGAACCCACACCAGTAATACCCTCACATTGGCAAATACCTTCTTACCCCATCACTATCACATATCAAAAACTCCCCAAACAAACCGTTGTTCAATCTTCTCGCATGGAACAAGCTCCTCCTGTTCAATCCAAAAAGACTAGAGTGGAACAATGGGCCCCCACTCAGTCTGAGGTCTCACCATCCTTCACAATTAACCTCAATATGGGTATTAAGTCTTATCAGTCTCAAACCTATGAGTCCGAAACCCAAGCTGAAAACTCTCAGGGTCAGTCTTTATACTCCCCTAAGCAGCCAAAAAGGGACAACCCCACCATAGGCTTAGTGCCATTAGACATTGACCAAGGTCCCGAGTCACTAAGATTAACTTCTATATCCTTTATTGACCTTCTATTCAGAACTGATGAAGAGATTACATCCCTTCATGGCAATAAAGTTGATCCACAACACTCTCTCAAGGATCAACAGAGCGTAGAGAGACCTCTTATCTCTAACCCCCAACAACAAGCCTTTACTGAGGTGAGTCCCACTGATGTGGATTCAGCTGCAACAACTACTGAAGAAGCCTCAATGGACCTTCAGGATAGTGGTAACATCTCTAAGACTGAATCTATGGCAACCATGCCTTTGGATTACTCTGAAAGAGACATCATTGAGCAAGGGAAACTAGGGTGCCAAGAAACCACATCTGGTGGTGAGGATGAACATACTAGGTATGTTACCTCATCTCCCTATGATTCTTCAAAAGAAGATGAGGGAAGAATGCAACTCACCATTAAGACCCTTTCTAAAGTCTCAAACCTTGAATCTAAGGTTAGGACTTTAAAGGATAGGTCTGCCACTCAGCAACTTAAGATTGAAAATATCAAGGCCAAACTAGCTAAGAAACAGATTGAGAGGTCTTTTAGGCATGTACCAATTTAGGTCTCATTGACCTCTTCCTCTAGCTCATCCAGCTCTCAAGATGATGCTACCAAAAAGGAGGAGAGTGTTTAGGGACAAAGCCAAAGACAAGAGGAACCATAGAGTCAAGCTCTCACTACCTTAAGTTCAAGATACCCTCGCAACAAGCTTCAGTTTTTCCTGAGCCTCCTCTAATAATGATTCAAGTAGATCAAAGGATGCTCCAGATCTCCATAGGTTTTTCAATAAGTTCCTGATAGAATCTCTTATTCAATAGCCAAGTCCTGACTTGTATGTGATTTACTTTGGAGATCAAGAGCTTCAGAGGTTGAATGCACATTCTACTACTATTAAGGAAGTTGGTCAACCTAAGGTCCAAGTGGAACTAGAGATTAATTTTAAAGGGGAAACAAGGACTGATGGCCTAACACTGAGATGGTTGGGACAGAAAGTGCATTCTAACAAACTTCCGAAGCACAAGTCAAAGCCTCGGAAGAACAACTTCAATCTTTCGAAGCTAAGATTGTCACTGCGGAATGACTATTTTCTTTATCCGATGATCTTATAGTCCAGATGCAATCTTAGAACTTTCATCCGAGGTTAATAGGGAGGATTTTCTCACCCAACCCCTAGCTCAAATATCAGCACTAACTCCAGCTCCCATTACCACTACTCAACCTGAACGTTCTATCTAAGAGCCCCTAAAGTCTAGCACTTCTGATGATGTCAAAGGAAAGAGAAAGATGACTGAGGAAGAGCTTTAGGAGTAAGCAAGGTTAGAAAAGCTCAAAAGATAAGGTAGACTTCCAACTGGGAAGTTGCTAGCTGCTAGTAGCAAAGCAGCTGCAGCCAACCAAGAGGATGTCAACAACAAAACAAGAGTAGAAATCATCGACAGACTTGTCAATTTAGGAGCTACGAATGAGGATGTACTCCTGCTACCATTAGAAGAGTTAGTTGAGTTAGAAAGGCAACTATGCTACAAATCCAGTAAAAGGAAGAAGCAGCAAGGTTGGCTAGAGGAAGAAAGGAAGAAAAAGAAAAGAGAAGCTGATTAACTGCTTAGGAAGGAAAGGATAAACTTCCAACCTCCAGGGGTTTCTCTCTAGAAGAACTATCTCACATAACAATGATATGATCTTATGGCTTTTTAACAAAGAGCAAGATCAAGTGGAGAAAGAGAGAAAGAAAGTTGCTAAGGAGAAACTAAGATTGAAGAAGAAGGAAGAGGAAGCAGGACTCGCTGTTGCCAGAAAGATAGATGAAAAGGTTTGGATGAAAGACTATCTTCGGGCTCATGGCTTCTCTGGCAGGCAGGTGGGTCCTATGTCTGAGAAGACCCTCCAGCGACATGTCAGTGACATAAAGGCTGACATTCGCTCGGGGAAGAGGAAGGAGATGTATAGAAGGGGACGGGGGATGATCTTCAAACGAACCACTCAACCCCAACCACAAACCCAACCACAACATGAACCAATTCCTTTTCCATTCCCCATCAAGACTGAACCAACCACTTGTAATACCCCGAATTTTCTATTTAAACGAAAGGAAAAGAAAAGTAAATAGAAAGAATAGAAATTGTGCACAAGTAGAGGGGGATAAAGTGTACAAAGTACAAATCTTAATATTTTAAGATTTTAAAGGGCATGGTCGCCCATATCAAGCAGAAAGCTGTTTGATCTCGGAAGAAGAAGAAGAGAAAGAGAGAGAGAGAGAGCCCGGTTCTAGAGAGAAAGAGGAAGAAGAAGCTGAAAAAGGTAAGTCTTCTCTTATTTGAGCTTGGTTTCAGTTGAGTATTGAGTTCTTGACCGAAGTTCCGGTTGTTTAGAGTTTACTTTCGGGATTCAAAGAGCTGAATCGAAGTGGGTCTTGAACAGGAAGAGTGTTGCTCAAAAGCTGCTAAAGGTGAGTTTCTAGAACCCCTCTTTTACGGATTTTCAGCTGATTTGGGGCTATTATGCATACTAAGTAAACATTTTTAAAGAAATCGTGGACTTACAGTTTTATGTTCGAATGTTGTATGTATGTATGCATGTTATAGTGATGATTATGGGTTAGAGACGATGTTTAGCATGCTTAGATGGCCTTAGTATGTTAGATCTATGTTTGGGAATGCTTAGAAAACATTTAAGAATGATCAGACGAACATGAACAGTGGTTCATGCACCCAAACAGTTGTCCATGCATCCAGCATGAGTGGCCAGTCGCCCAAGTGTTGGCCATGCGCCCAAGGGTAGGTCATGTGCCTAAATAGTGGCCCATGCGCCAAGCATGTTGGCCCATGCGTCTAAGTGTTGGCAATGCGCCCAAGGGTGGGTCATGCGCCTAAATAGTGCCCATACGCCCAAGTAAAGAAAAGGCTAAGTGTGGACCATGTGCATAAATAGTGCCCATGTGTCCCAGAGATTGAAACGGCTAAGTATTGGCCATGCGCCTAAGCAGTGCCCATGCGCCCAAAGTGCTTGAAACGGCTAAGTGTTGGTGATGCGCCTGAACAGGGAAGAAATGTCCAAATAGTGCCCATGCGCCCAGACTGTTATATACTTAGATTTTTATGCTCATGCGCCTGGAAGGACCCATGCGCCCACTTTTGACTTGAGGTTTTCTAAGTGGTTTTTAAGGGGTATTATGGAGAGATAAGCCTGGTTATGCTGTGATGGCTTACGTTTGATGTGTGTTATGTATGTATGATGTGCCTGTACTGGTGATAGTGTATGTTTATGTTTACGTGTGTTCCTTATTATATATGTATGTCTTCCCTTGGCTTTGCGTTGAACGTTAACGAATGTTACGAAAGTATTATGTAACGTAAAGTGGAAGATAATGAAAAGAGGAACGTAACGAATGAATGCATGCATGAATAAATGAATGAATAAAAGAGAAAGTATAGAAAGCTTGCAAGCATATGTATGAGGTGAGCGACCCTATGTCACAACAGACTCAAAAGAGGTCCTTGTCGCGTATCCCGGTACTATGTCAGTCTTCGGACATGAGTCGGGGGTTTGTGAGCAGGCCCCGTCACAACAACAGTCTTCGGACATGAGATATTGCAAGAGACAAGATTCGAGTAATAAAGAGAAATGAACAAAAGATAATGTATGAAAGAACGAACGTATGAACGAACATAAATGAATTATCGTAATAATGTACTGAACAGGGTCGTAGTCATTTGACCTCAGTAATCGTGGCTAAGTGCCACGAAGAGGGTAAAGTCTGACCGGATCTAGAAAGAGAAGTGAACGATAATGTTATATGTTGAATGAACAAAGTTAATGAACGTAATGACGAAGATAATAGTGATATTATCTGTATGTACGTATGATGCATGATCACGAATGATGTAAAGTATAGTATGTTTTGAAATAAAGTAAAGAACGGTTTTAACAGAGAAAAGTATGTTTTATTATAAAACTAGGACTCACTCAGCGTCACTGACTTTTGTATGCATGATAGTTGGCATGTATATGTTGATGCTGAGGAGTTGCAGGCATGGATGAATAAGCTACTAGGAGCATTTTGAGGCTGGCATCCGTATTTTGACATGTCATGTATTTTGAGATGAAAATTAATGTTGTAATTGACATGTTTTTAGTTATTAATCAATGTTTTAAATTCTGCTACAAAGTTAATGTATGTTTTCTAATGTTTTATGTGCGATGAACCACCAGCTGTAAGGTGCCCGAGAACGGGGCCTTACAAGTTGGTATCAGAGCAAAAGTTTAAGTGAATTGGGTAAATATTTTGAAAAACCTAATCTTAAACTGAGAATGGGACTAAAAGGAAAAGGGATGCCAGTCCTAGTAGCTACGTGCCTGCAGGTAAAGGTTTTATGTAAACGTTTTGTGTAAGTTAATGTTAACCGGTTTATGTGCGCATGTTATGTGTCTTGTGTGCTAATGTGTAGATTGTGATACTGATGTAGTCGGGATAGGAAATGCTTGGGGTATGAAGAGTAAAGTAAGTGGCTAATCACAACTGGTCACTGTAATTAAGGACTTACTATACTTGACATAAACTAAGTTATTACCTTGAATGACCGCGTTAGTGTTTGAATCTTATAGTGTGTTAGAAGATGGTTGGCGGCAGATCTTTGAAAGCTTCACGAGGTGGAGGTAGTGGTGGACGTGGTGCTGAACCACGGGTCACAAGAGGAAGGTCTAGGGTTGAAGGAGCAGCCCATGAGGAACCGAGACCCCTCATCAGGAGGGCGATGATGAGAACGCTAATCAGAGAGCCTTGATGAGAGAGGCAGTCAAGGAGGAAGTGCATCAGGTTATGCAGACGATCCTACCGTCTGTGGTACCGAAGTTATGAAGGCTGTTAGAGACGAGGAGAGACAGGAAAGGGGTAGATCTTTGGGCAAAAGGAGACGACTCGAGACTGAAACGGTTTTCTTCGATGACGAAGAGGAAGAGCCTGTGCCGGAGGCTGCACGAGGCTGTAATTATGGGGCGTTTCAACAATGCCAGCCCCCAACTTTTGATGGAAACGGCAATGCTGCTGCTGCTCAGCGATGGGTGAGAGAGATGGAAGCTGTATTGAATATCAATGAGTGCCGGGAGGATCAGAAGGTGAAGTTTGCTGCCCATTCTTTTGTGGACTCGGCTCTGTGCTGGTGGGACAATATAGTCCAAGCCGAGGGTAGCAGAGCTATTGGAAGGATGAGATGGCCGAAGTTGAAGAAGCTGGTAATTAAGGAATTCTATCCTCATCGTGAGATGGATAAAGTTGAAAGGGAATTCCTGCAACTGGAGGTGGGAACCCTGACACATCAACAGTACACCACGAAGTTCAACGAGATGGCACGTCTGGTGTCGGATCAGGTGACACCTCTTTCGTGAAAGATCAAGAGGTATATTCAAGGCTTGCCGGTGGACATCCGTAGGCGCATGATCTCCGCTCGACCGAGCACGTTTAGGTCGGCAGTTGACCTGGCGGGAAGATTGTACGATGCGGGAGGCGATGGCGATGACAGACGAAGGGGAGGAGTGAGCTTATGTTAAGAAGGGGAAAGGAAGGCGAGACAATGATGGTGGACTTGGGTATGGAGGTACGGCGTCGAGAGACGATGATCGGAAGAGAATGGAAATGAGAGGAGAGATTTGCAACAATTGTGGTAGAGGCCATGATAAAGAGTGCAAGTAGGGACTGAATGTTTGTTTCTAGTGTGGAAAGGAGGGCCATAGAGCGAGGGACTGTCAAATGGCTAAATGCTACGACTGTGGCAAGACAGGACACATGAGCATAGACTGCAAGAAGTTGAGGGTAGGAAGCTCCGGTACGAGGAAGGAGAACAGAGGGTGAGGGCTAGAGCCTTCGCTATGACCGGGAGGAGGCTACGTCAGACTCCGAGGTGATGTCAGGTACGTTCTTGCAAGTTTAGATTTATGCATCTATGCTTTAATTGTGATGCTAGAGTAGTTTTGTTGTCGCCACTTTCTGTGATGTTGCACGTTAGGGGTAGGAAGATCGATGAGCCCTTTGATGTAAGAATTGCTGTTAGTAAGTCTACCAGGTTACCTAATGCCCTAGAGGATTGCGCGATAGAATTGAGAGAGAGCACTTGTTCCTGCTAGGCTATTCAAGACAGACATAGGTAGGTAGACATGCATCTCCGAGTGAGTTGATCAGTATTCTATGACTCAAGCCCCAAGTGTTGCAAGAAGATGGATTGATCAACCGTGCACAACCAGAGTTGGTGACGAACTACGACAATGAAGTATGAGGAAGGCTTCGACCAGGAGAGCGGATTGATTGATTTGAAATCAAGTAAAGCTAATATTAAAGTGTGGAGGGTAATTCTCAGTTGTTGCTCAGGTAGGAGGAGTGGCATATCGACTGGAGCTACCCGATGGGTTAAGTGGGATTCATCTGATGTTCCATGCATCTCGTCTAAGAAAGAGGTCAACCGATGAGGATATGATCATGCTACTAGAGAATACTGAGATGGACAGAGTATCCAACCACGAGGAGCAATTGGTGACCATTACTAATAAGAAGGAGAGAATAGACTAAGGAGGATGATGGTTTCACTTGTGCAGGTGCAGTGAAGCCCAAAGGGATCTGAGTTTAAATGCAGGATCAAAGAAGAGGTGAGACAGTGTTACCTGTAACTGTTTGAGAAGCGGCAGGTTTCAGGGACGAAACCTCTTTAAGGGGGGGTAGACTTGTAACACCCTGAATTTTCTATTAAACGAAAGGAAAAGAAAAGTAAATAGAAAGAATAGAAATTATGCAAAAGTAGAGGGGGATAAAGTGTACAAAATACAAATCTTAATATTTTAAGATTTTAAAGGGCATGGTCGCCCATATCAAGCAGAAAGCTGCTTGATCTCGGAAGAAGAAGAAGAAAGAGAGAGAGCCCGGTTCTAGAGAGAGAAAGAGGAAGAAAAAGCTGAAAAAGGTAAGTCTTCTCTTGTTTGAGCTTGGTTTTAGTTGAGTATTGAGTTCTTGACCGAAGTTCCGGTTGTTTAGAGTTTACATTCGGGATTCAAAGAGCTGAATCGATGTGGGTCTTGAACGGGAAGAGTGTTGCTCAAAAGCTGCTAAAGGTGAGTTTCTAGAACCCCTCTTTTACGGATTTTCAACTGATTTGGGCTATTATGCAAAGTAAACGTTTTTAAAGAAACTGTGACTTACAGTTTTATGTCCGAATGTTGTATGTATGTATGCATGTTATAGTGATGATTATGGGTTAGAGACGATGTTTAGCATGCCTAGATGGCCTTAGTATGTTAGATCTATGTTTAGGAATGCTTATAATGAGAATCGGGTGAAATGGGTAGCATAGAAAAAATTTCAGAATGATTCAGATGAACATGAATGGTGGTTCATGTGCCCAAATAGTTGTCCATGCGTCCAGCATGAGTGGCCAGACGCCCAAGTGTTGGCCATGCGCCCAAGGGTGGGTCATTCGCCTAAATAGTGGCCCATGCGCCCAGCATGTTGGCCCATGCGTCTAAGTGTTGGCCTTGCGCCCAAGGGTGGGTCATGCGCTTAAATAGTGCCCATGCGCCCAAGTAAAGAAAAGGCTAAGTGTGGACCATGCGCCAAAATAGTGCCCATGCGTCCTAGAGATTGAAACGGCTAAGTATTGGCCATGCGCCTAAGCAGTGCCCATGTGCCCAAAGTGCTTGAAACGGCTAAGTGTTGGTGATGCACCTGAACAGGGAAGAAACGTCCAAATAGTGCCCATGCGCCCAGACTGTTATATACTTAGAATTTTTATGCTCATGCGCCTGGAAGGACCCATGCGCCCACTTTGGACTTGAGGTTTTCTAAGTGATTTTTAAGGGGTATTATGGAGAGATAAGCTTGGTTATGATGTGATGGCTTACGTTTGATGTGTGTTATGTATGTATGATGTGCCTGTACTGGTGATGGTGTATGTTTATGTTTACGTGTGTTCCTTATTATATATGTATGTCTTCCCTTGGCTTTGCGTTGAACATTAACGAATGTTACGAAAGTATTATGTAACGTAAAGTGGAAGATAATGAAAAGAGGAACGTAACGAATGAATGCATGCATGAATAAATGAATGAATAAAAGAGAAAGTATAGAAAGGCTTGCAAGCATATGTATGAGGTGAGCGACTCTGTGTCGCAACAGACTCGAAAGAGGTCCTGTCTCGTATCTCGGTACTGTGTCAGTCTTCGGACATGAGTCGGGGGTTTGTGAGCAGGCCCCGGCATAGCAACAGTCTTCGGACATGAGATATTGCAAGAGACAAGATTCGAGTAATAAAGAGAAATGAACGAAAGATAATGTATGAAAGAACGAACGTATGAACGAACGTAAATGAATTATCGTAATAATGTACTGAACAGGGTCCTAGTCATTCGACCTTAGTAATCGTGGCTAAGTGCCACGAAGAGGGTAAAGTCTGACGGATCTAGAAAGAGAAGTGAATTATAATGTTATATGGTGAATGAACAAATTTAATGAACGTAATGACGAAGATAATAATGATATTATCTGTATGTACGTATGATGCATGATCACGAATGATGTAAAGTATAGTATGTTTTGAAATAAAGTAAAGAACGGTTTTAATAGAGAAAAGTATGTTTTATTATAAAACTAGGACTCACTCAGCATCGCTGACTTTTGTATGCATGATAGTTGGCAGGTATATGTTGGTGCTGAGGAGTTGCAGGCATGGATGCATAAGCTATTGGAGCATTTTGAGGCTGGCATCCGTATTTTGACATGTCATGTATTTTGAGATGAAAATTAATGTTGTAATTGACATATTTTTAGTTATTAATCAATGTTTTAAATTCTGCTGCAAAGTTAATGTATGTTTTCTAATGTTTTATGTGCGATGAACCACCAGCTATAAGGTGCCCGGGAACGGGGCCTTACACCACTGAACCTTACACACCTGAACCAACACCATCAACCGTACAAACTTCCTCACCTCAACCACCTAAACTACCCATCCTCCAACCCAAAAAACTCTCCAGAACCCTAACACTACAACCTATCCAACAACCTCCCAAACCATCCCCTCAGCCTTCCAAACATCTCTCCTTAGAGGAGTTCAAGGCAATCAAGACAAAGCTCATCAACTACACAACCTTGAGCGACATCTCTTATGAGGAGGACTATGTCAAACTAACTTATGTTGATGGATCCTCATGTTCCCTCACTCGAGATCAATTTCTTGATCTGTGTAGAGGAACACTGGACCAAGCTACAAAGCTTCTTGGCCTCAACTCAGATGCTCTGAATGAGGAATAAAAGAAGCTAAGGAGAAGGTTGGCGACTCTACTGGATACGAAGAAAGGAGACAAGGTACCAAATCAATCCCTTGTGCCAAGGAAGAAGATTATCCAGTGGAGATTCGAAGAATCTTCTCACAACTTTGTTGTTGAGAGAGAGAGTGAAGAGCTAAACAGGCTAAATGCCTCATCTCTGTTACACTTGCCAAGGAAGAAGATTATCTAGTGGAGATTCGAAGAATCTTCTCACAACTTTGTTGTTGAGAGAGAAGTGAAGAGCTAAACATGCTAAATGCCTCATCTCTGTTACACTTAAGCAGATTTGATATTGCCGAGTTAGCTAGAGAAGCCACCCTCCAACCCTTCCAACTCTGAAGTAGCTGCTCACATTAGAAATCACTTGAGCAGTCTTCAGTTGGCCGAGCTAACTGCTAGGACCAAGTTTGAAGAAGAGTTGAAACTGAGAGAGAAGGAAGGAGAAAATGAAAGGATTAGCAACCAAAGGCAAAGCCTTTCTTCAAATGGTTGAAGGTCATGAACTTGAATCCATAGTTATATGGGAGTATGACTATAACTCCCATCAATTAACTCTCTTCAGGGGGGAACAACAAAGGGTACATATCATTCAAAGTGACAGACTGGATCTCTTGTCTATGAATGATTTGTACAATCTTCTCAACACCACTTCCAGGAAGAACAAAGAAACAAATAAGTATCTGCTTCTCTGGTGTTGAAAGTTTTGAGAAGCAGAAACAAGTGAGGTTTTGTTAGCATCAGCCTAGGGGGAGTTTGTTGGATCAAGAAGAATGCTGGTACAACCAAACCAAATCACTTAAACTATTTTGGTACAACTAATAAAGGACTTTTGAAGCTAAGTGTGGAATTTCCAAAGGAAAAGGAGTTCTTTTGAAAACAAGTGTAAGATCAACTTCTGAAGGTAAAATCCAACTTCTGAAGACAGAGTATTCACTTCCGAATATCAAGACTTAGAAGAAAAGATAAGAAGTCAACTTCCAAAGTACGAAAAAAAGAATAAGTCCTCAAGCCTCAGAAGAAGTAGCCTCTTTGAAGTATAAGTGGATTCAAAAGAACTTGTTCTTCTGAAGCCAACTAACCTTCGGAAGACACTACTATGAACCAGTGGACATAAGTATGGTCTCTCTGACACTTCGCTGCAAACCTTTGAGATACTGCCTGGCGTTTTCTCAAAGCCATGTGGTTGACTATACTTTATTCAACTGGTCACCTTTATCAGTTAGTGTAGTTTCCAACTTTAGTGGATGACAAAAGGTAAGTCATGGACATGTCATGACTATAATATCATAGATAATACTTTATCTAAGATACCTTAACTTTAGCATTGTAGTATATGCTTTACTCTTAGGTTTCCAGCCGGTATCAAAGTATATCTGGCTGTAGGTAGTAGTATATATAGTTTGTCATTGTAACTCATGTAATATGCTTGTAAGAGTCTTGTAATACTTTGAGTGAGAAGTAATATATACAAGTGCCTTGAAAATGATTTCTTTGTGTTCTTTGCTACTAATTATATTTTTATCAACTCTTTGAAAAGATTCTGCTTCATCTGATCTGAGTGTAGTATAAGTGAGTTTGATAGAAATCCAAGTGTTAAGTGACAAACCCGATCCTGCAAAAACTTCCGAATCATTTCTACTTCAGTTCTTTGGTGCATGTAGAGAGAGACTTTGGATGTTTTGAATGTTTTGGCTGCATTAGAGTTATTGGAATCCTTACAAACTCCTCGTAGGCTGATGCTACCAAAACATTAAAGATCTTTATCAGTTGACAGTCCTTATCATGATGATGACCAAACCTTTCTTCATTAGATGGTCAGGATCACTTAGACTTTCATAGTATCCTCATCTTAAAAAGGTCATGTAGAGGTAGGTTTAATAAGTCTTGCCATGTGTAGACATTCTCAATACCTTGATCTCTAATCACATGCCATCTTTCTAGATTAGTTATGAAGGTCCAGGATAAGATGGGTCTCTTAAAAGCAAGAGGAGCCACTTGAATTGGAGTGATTGGGCTGCCTCTTCATGCACTTCCTCAGGTTGATCTGACTCACCCTGAGCTATGGAGGTGGATGGTTAAGACTTCTTTTTCTTTGACTTTGGTCTAGATGCCATCCTCTTCCTCCTCTTTGATGACTTTGACTAAGAAAACTAGTATGCAACACCATGTTGATAAGTCTTGTCTTGCTTAATTGGGTGTTCCTCCGTTATAGGTTTAGAAGGAGAGGGAGTTTGACCCGATTATGGATCAAAAGTTGAAGCTTGCTGAGGCTCAGTAAGAGGTTCGGGTTGTGTCGTCTCAAAAGGTTTAACCTTAACCTCCACTTCTTGAGGAGCTAACTTGGTGGGGAGTGTAGTCAACAAGTTCTCCTCTTTGATCTTCTGCTTGATCACCCTAATGTTCTCATCCATGGTGAATAGAAACATAGGACCAAGTCCCCTTTCGGAGAATCTATATAGATTCAAGAAGCTCATCATCCTCTACCTATTAGTAGTCTTCTTCATGCTCTTTTGAATGACGGCTCTTTCCTTTGCAGCTTCTTCTCTCATCTTTCTCTTGGTTGTCTTTCTCTCTTTCAGTACTTCAATTTCAAGCTGTTTGAGACACTCAAACTCTATGTACTCAAAGGAAAAGGGAAGAAGTGCATCTGCCTGATATTGGCATGTGGCACTCAATTAATTAATCATATTGATCCTATTAGTTTCTTTATCTACCTGATGTTCTTATGGAGCAGCCATAGTCTGTTGTTCAATCTTGCATCCTTTGCCTCCTTCCTTTCTCTTGGCATCTCCATGTCAGCCAGTTCCTGGTTTGCAGGGAAGTATTATGACTGCCCTCAACTCATCATCTTGAGTGTTTGGTCTGGGGGCATCCCTGATTGCTACTTCGATGAATCCTGCAGGCCTAGAGGAACTTTCTCCCCTTAGCTTCCTCTTCGTATCCCTCTCCTCCACCTCAATCTCTTCAGGAGTTAGAATCCTTTCTCTTTATCACCCACAACCTTTGTGATAGAGGGTGGAGAGAGCTTTGGCCTTCATTGCTTGGTGTAGCATCTAAGCTCTAGCCAGAGAGAGGTTATGATACACCTTCACTAGCAGGTGCTTCACTGAGGGAATGAATTGCTAAAGTAGTTGTAGGTGTGACAAGGCTCTCGGGCTCTCCCACTAGGCCTTCAATTAAGGTTTCCCTTTTGAAGCTAATCTTAGGGTCTGCCTCAACATCCAGTTAACCAATAGTATTACCTAATTTCCTTTGTCTCCTTCTTAGACTGAAATCTTCAGTATTTCTATCTTGAATCCTTTGTGCTAGCATGTCAGCTTGTCTAGATTGGCTTGGATTGACAAGTGGCATGTTAACAAGGTCAAGACCTTCACAGTAGTTCAAAGTCTAAAAATTTAAGACTTATTGCTTCCCTTGAACTCTTTGAAGAATAAGGGCCCTTCTGTTTGCATTATACATCCACCCAATGATATAGTTTGATGTTCATTGAGGTGGAGATAACACTGTTGTTGGTATACCTTCCTAAAAGGACTTTAATTGAAGGAGTCTATAAAGTCCATATCAATGTGAACTTGAGGAAGTTACTGAGTATGGACAGTTGCAAGTGAAGATGGTGAGTCCTTAATGTCCATGCTTTATGAAGAACTCCCAAGTTCTGTGTCTGTGATGACTTTCTCCCCCTTTTGGTAGCATCACCCACTTGCATAGGTGAGCTAGAGGTTAGATCAATCACATTCACAGGTTCTTGCGTTCCTGAGTGAGCCCTTCTTAAAGGTCTCCCAACTAGTTTCTCCTTAAGATATGAAATCTCAAGTTGCTGATCATTGACCCTGTTGTCTAAGATAGTCACCTTAGATTCCAAGTGACTAACCTTAGATACTAGGTAGGTGCATGTTTGTTCTTCTTGAATTTTATCTGCCAGTCTATGTCAGAAATGAGAGATTTGATTTTGAGTTCAAAACTTTTAGTTCTCTCTTCATCATTCTGACTTCACTTTTCTTCTTTAATTTTATCTGCCAGTTTATGGTGGTGTTCTCTATACTCTTATAATTCATTTTGCATTTCTCACTACAAAGGTTAGTTTTTACCTCAGTAGGGATTGAAGATGGTCCATCCTGATGTGCGCCATAAGAGCATGATTCTAGAATTGAGGCTTGGCTTCCTCAGCATACACACTCCAGTCACATATCCTATCTTGTTTGATCACAAGGGCACTGGCAGAAGGCTAACTGATTGCATGGGATTGATTAGTCAGCTGTGGTTGATTCTGGTATGTTTGTTGATGATGAGAATGATGGTATTGTTGTTGTTGATTGTTTGAGTGATAGTTTGAATTGGGCTGTGATGATTATTGACCCGGAGAGTTCCTTGAATGGTTGTTTCTTTTAGGAGCATTGCACTCTCTTGAGAAATGGCCAGTCATGCCACAGTTGAAGCATTTTACCTTGGATTTGTCATATCCAAGTTTTGTGTTCTCATTCAGGCTCAACTTTCTTCCTTTTCTGAAGAATTTCTTTGCTCTCATAGTAATCATTGCTATTTGCCACTGTAGATCCATCTCCTTAACATCATCAGGATCTATTTCTTCTAAATCTTCCTATATTAGGTGGGCAGAAGTGAGTCTTCCCCCTAGTTATGCTTCAAAACTTGCAACAAAGGCATTGTAAGTTGCCTTTTGCTCTTCTGATTTTAAGTCTTCTGGAGAGGTTTGAGGAATAGTGGAGACTTTTGGTGCTTGAGCTGAAGTTGAAGGGTGATTGAATGGTGGTAATGCAATGAACCCAGTATTGTTCATTTGATCTCTTGATGAGATGAAGTCATCTTCCTTTGTGATGAAAGCATTTTCAATAGAATGTGATTCTGAAGGGAATTTGTAGTCTTCAATCACTCTTGGTCCACTTAGATTTCTGCTTCATTCATCAAGTTCCAAAGCTTCAATCTTGGCTATCATAATGTCTAGAGTGGTACTCTCAAGATCAAGAGTATTTTTTAGCATTGTGACATTTTGCTTCCAGCTTTCAGGTAGACTGTGAAGCATTTTCTTGTTAAGTTCTTTAATGTTGTATGAAACACCCATAATTTCCAAGTCATTGACCAACTGTACAAATCTGTGCAGTTGTTTTGATATGGATTCTCTTTGGTGTGATGGAAGGTTTTATACTGATTGACCAGCTTGTCTTTGTTAATTTCAGCAACCTCATTACTTCCTTCACATAAATTTGAGAGCATCCCAAACAGCTTTAGTAGTTCCATACTTTTCCAATCTTTTCAGCACATCCATTTTGAGTGCTGGAGTCAAAATTGAGTATGCTTTGAGATCAATTTTGATTTACTTATAGTCATCTTCATCCAGAGTTAAGTCTTCAATTGGTATTCTAGCAGTCTTATACAGTGCAGCTTGAGCTGTTGATAGAGTAACAGGAATATGTGGACCCTTACATATTGAGATCCAAAAATCAGGATCTACACTTGTGATATAATTTCTAAACCTTATTCTCCAATGTTTAAACTCAGATTTGTGTTTAAGCATGGGAGGTTTAGGTGTATGACCTAGTTTAGAGTAACTGTTAGAATCCATGTTGATTTTTGAAAGTATAGATTTAGTTGATTTTAAGATTGATTATGTTTAATGAGTCCAACTTGTTCCAGCAGGTTCTTTCAAGGTACAGAATGAGTTTTGTACTGATTTTCTTGCTGTTTGCTAAGTAGAGATGGTGATATCCACTACTAGCAACTTGATTATCAGATCAATCGAGTTCTATTTAGTCTATGCGCAGATCTGAAAGAGAATCGAGAGCCAAAGCTCTGATACCAATTGACTGGGTTTGAGTAAGAGTGATATTCTTACTGAAAATCGAATATGATAATCAAGTCAATGATTGTGTGGCGGAAACAAACAATCAAAGAACATTCAAAACAAAGAATTACTCATAAATGCTGCTTGTATTGATATATGAAAGTTGATAAGTTACAGAGAATAATTACAACAAAAATTCTCTATCTATCAGCCGTCACCTCAGTACAAGGTTAACTATTCTATTTATAGGCATACAAGATGCCTTTACAAAATGACTAAACTGCCCCTGACCTATTACATCAGAAACTAGTCTAATTCTTGATCCACATCTTTGCTTGTTCATCCGCATTGACAAATGCGGATGAGATAATCTTGATAAGCATTTCCACTTGATCATCCGCATTAGTAAGTTGATCATCCGCATGGGTAATGCGGATGAACAAATACTTGTGCGCATTTGGTTGGTCATCCACATTTGTCAATACGGATGAGCAAATTCTTGTCCGCATCTTCTTTTGTTCTTCAGCATTAGTATTATGTCCTTCCACATTAGTCAATGCGGAAAGAGTAAACACTTGTCAGCATCAGAGTTATGTCTTCCGCATTAACTAATGCGGAAGATAACACTTGTTATTTCCTTGCAGATCTTCATCCGCATTTAATTGGACTTATGGGATTCCAGCTGAGCAATCATCAATTCACCCATTGATTGGCATGTATGATCCTTTTAGGGTGCAACAATACTCCCCTAAGGATTATACAGCCTAGTTTTCCTCAATGTTTAGGAGGTGATTGATGTTATGATGATTCAGCTGGGTCTTCTGGAGGTAGTATGAATGCAACTTTAGTAGGATCCAGGATAGCCTTGATCATGTTTACAAAATCAGTTGCTTCTGACATCCTGTCTCTACTTAGCACATGTATCTTCATTCTGCTCATGTTGTAGATGGCTTCCATTGGTAACTTTTTTAGTGAAATAGGTTCCCAATGGAGATTGTAGAAAGACCATCTCTATGAATCAATAAACTCCCCCCCCACATCCACTTCAAGTTTAACATATTTCCAAGTTGCAGTGGTGTTTTCTTCTTCTTTCTTTTGTCTCTTTTAATATTTTCCAATCATAGGTCAGTTTCAACAACTTGATGCATTTCAGGAAGAAGTGCATGTCTTGTTCACCCAGTTTGTTGTTTAATTCCTTGAAATGCCTAGTATAAATGTAGTGGATGTATGATTCATCAAGTAATCTTACTTCATATCCACTGAATAGTCTTATGTCAGCTCCTTCCTTCCTCCCACTTCCTTTCAATCACAATCTCATAGGTTTTCTCATCATAGTACACGTTTGAGATGGGAGTGGAGGAATGAGTACCAGATACTACTTTCCTCTTCAATGATTCGGTTGGCTTTACCTTCAACTTAGGGAATACAATTTCCTCTGCTTGCGTCTTTTTCTTTATCCAGGGGATTGACAAAAGTTTTATCTTTTGTCAGCAAATTGTCTTTAATGAATTGAAGTTGTTCTTCTAACATCTTAAGTATGTTCTCAAATTCATATCCCCTGAACATAGTTGCATGATTGATCAGTTCAAGTTGAGCTAGCTCCTTCAAATCATGAATCTCAAGGGCATTTACAAGAGCTGAGTACTCTATAAAGAATTGTACTCGCCCTGAGATTCTCTTAACCATGAACATATTCCATGTGTTGTCGTACTTCCAGGCTATTATCTTTTGATCTATCTTACCCTTGGGAGTAGACACCCCTCTGATCAAATCTGCAGTAGTCAGTCCTTCTTGCAGTTTCAACTGAGATGGTTCTGCAAACCATTCAGGGTACTTGGAGCACTAGGGCAAGTAGTTCTTGGTCTTTTTGGTTCAACAGCATGTCTTCAACTGACACTCTGCTTCTTGGTTTGGTCCTTGTCAATTCTTCTTCCAGTTTCTTGAGTTTTTCTTTCTTTTCATTGATCAATTGAAGATTGCAATCTTAAAGAATTTATCTTCATGTTAGCAATCCTTCTTCTTGTGAATCCCTAACTTGAGAGATATTCCTTCATTTCCTTATCAGACGTATTATAAGGATCAGGAAATCATGATTCATGGGATGAGGATGATTTCTTCATTTGAGACAGTTTGTGTAGGGGACCCCTTCTTGGCAATGGTATTTCATACCCTGTTGATTTCTTCAAAGATGAATCTTTATGTTTTGGAGTATCCTTTGTCATTGTTTTCTCATATTCAGTGTCTATTGTTGGATCAAGCAACAATTTTACTTTCTCTTCCTCCTCCTTCATTCTCTCATAAGTCATTCCAAACACTTCATCAGGATCATAGCCTTGATTGATCAAAAACATGGCTTTAATCATCAAGTCATCAGTTTGTGCTTTGGTTACCATGTCTTCCACTACCTGTTCTACTTTAATAGGACTATCCATGAGAACATCCTTTTCAACTTCATATCCACCAGCAATTTCACCTTCTTCTAGATCAATTGCACCAACCAATTTTTTCAACTGAGCTTCTGTTTGCTCATGTTCTTCCAAAAATTCAGCAATTGCTGCTAGACTTCTTGGGTCATCTTTTTGTTTCTTTGCTGGTTCTTCTTCAATTATTGGTCTCTTACCTTTGGATTTTTCAGCTAAGTCTTCCTTTTCATGAGGAAGTTTGAAGTTGAGGACTAGAGGTTTCAGTTTGTTCTTCTGGTTCAGGTACCTTTTCAGGTGTACTTGGCTCTTGATCCTTCATTTTACTTTCTTCATTCTCTTTCTCTTCAGTTTCAGTTTCTTCTTCCTTTCTTTTTCATACTTTTCTTGAGTTTCCTTTTGTTCTTCAGTTAATGAGATAGCAGGGACAATTTGCAGAGTTAATTCTTTTCCAAAGGCACTGGTGATTTGGGAATAAAGACAATAGGCTCTGACTCAGTTCTTTGGTTGTTTATGAATTCCCAGAAGTCATCATCAATGCTGAATTGTTCAGATGCAAAACTATCCAGTGCATGAAGAGTTCTTCAAATTCACCTTTTTCATAGTCTGAGTAACCAGTGTTTCCAGAATACACTACCATGTCTAGGCTTTGATCTTAATCTCAGTTTGACTTTCATCACCTCCTTGTTCTTCATTCTCATCTACTGATTGGTTGTCATCAACATCAACCTTTTTTTGTTCTTCTTTCTCATCATTTCACTTCATTCTTTGGATCTTGATCATCATTTCAAGCTCGGATATTCTTTTGTTCTGGCTCTCAATTTCTTTTCAAGTTTTGAGATGATATCAGCTTGTTCTTCTATGATTTTCTTGTTCCTCCATTGCAATCGTTAGTATTTCAAGAGTATCTACATGTCCACTGACTTCTTCTCTTGAGTGTTTTAGTGCAGCTTTTAAATTCTCAATCTCCTTGTCTTGTTCTTTCTTTCAGCTGCATTTCTCTTTAAGTTCTTTCAATTCACTTTCTTTCTCATCCAGTTCAAGGATTCTATCATTGATGATTCCAGCTCTCCTGTTTAAGGTTCTTTCCATCCTTTCCACTTTGAGTAACAGCTCAGAGATTAATTCATCCTTTTCATCAGGCCTGTTGATGTTGGATTCAGCATAGCTCTCTGAAGGAGCAGCCTCAGAAGGTTTTTTCATAGCTGTGGTTTGATCATGATGATCCTCCTCATCAGAAGATGATTTGGATGATTTAGATGCACTTGTTGATCCTTCTATTTCATCAGGGTGATCATGGGATGATGGTAAAGGTTGGTAAGGAGAAATAGGTGATTGGTGTGGTGATATTGGAGATTGATGATGTGGTGATATAGGTGTAGGTTGAGTGGTTGTTGGGTGTTGGTTGTGGAGTGTAAGTGATGATGGTTGTGGTAATGTTGGTAGAGATGGTTGTGGTATTGTTGTGGAATGGTATTGGTGATGGTATGGAGATGGTATTGGTGAATGTTGTGGATTTTGTTGAGCTATTGGTTGTGGAGGTGGTTGAGCTTGACCTGCTTGATGTAATTGTTGAAGCATCCAAGAAGAAGGGGTGAATGGGCACCACTATAAAAGTTCCTTGGGTCCTTCTTCTTGATGTACTTATAGGATCTTGCATCATAATGAGAGATGTTAAGCACAGGTCCTTCATTAACAATGTCATGAATGATTCATTGATTAGACATGATGAATCGGGGTACATCAGAAACTTGTATCTCAACCCTTCTTGAATGTTGGAGATTAGGCCATTGAACACATATGCAGACATATTAAACTATCTGTTGGTGCAGAGAGCACATATTGCAGAAGATGTGAGGATGGAATGTCATTCCATCCTGTTTTCCTTTTTGACAGACAATGTTGAAACATATGAATTAGGAACCTCCAAGGCAGATCCACTAATCCTTTGACTATCTGTTTTGCTTCATAACTCCCTTCATAACCAATTTCAAGAGAAAATGTGGTTATTTCCTTATCATCTAATTCAAGAGGATCATTAGCGTTATCATTGAATTGCAGACATCTTCTAACAGACTCTTCTATGATCCTCAGAGTAACTTCATTGATGATCCCAGTTAGAGTTCTCACTCCATCATCATCAACTACTTCAGCGATTCCTAGAAGGACCTGATGGGATTCTGTAGATTGTTGTCTCACTGTCATGGCATATGCTACCCTTGTGGTAGATAAGAATCTTATCATATCTCTGAGACCTTCGGCTTCAGGCACATCAGTGTTTAAATAACCGCTGACGTTATGGAGCTTGCTCCATGTAAGATTTGCCATGTAATCTGCACAAGAGACATGTGTGTTAGTTAACAGTTTTGACTTTAACTTTGATTTGATTTGTTAATGTGACTTTGATTTGTTACACATTTTTCCTTTTCATTTTGCTCTGTTTTTCGCAGTAAACATGATTATCAAGGTTTTCACTATCAGTTGAATTCCTATCAATTTATATGTTTATTGAGGTCGAAAATGTGTATTGCATCACATTAATAAGTTTGATTTTGGTGTTCTTCATTATTATCTGGTTCATTGTTTGATTTAGGTTAACAGTCCGAGACTTAGGTCTTGGTTTCAAAATTTATTGAAGTTATACCTTATCTTTGAAATAACTGTGGTTCTGAATCGATGACAAGAATGTTTTAAGAGGAAACACAACAAAATCTTTGAATGTTTATGATGATGATGATGATTGAAGGTGGTGTACTGTAGGTTTGCGCTCGTCTCACTATAAAGTCTCTCAAATTTGAAAAGTATTAAATGACCCGTTTGAATTCCTTTAATAGTCAAATAATACATTTGAAAATTTTTATAAGTTTACAAGCAGATATAGTCACCATTGTAGCAAATGCTGAAGGCTAATTTGTTTGATTTTTGGTCATGTGCATTTGTTGACTGTAGCAAATGCGGAAGACAAACTTTTGACATTGACAGTCCACATTTGGCTAGTTTTGTTCATCCGCATTTGTGACTGTAGCAAATGCGGAAGGTTTAATTTTTGATTGACTGTCCGCATTCCACTACTGTTACAAATGCGGAAGTTGTGTTTCTTAATTTTTATTCTATCCGCATTTGTGTACTATTGCAAATGCAGAAGTTAAACTTGAAATTTTGGCTGTCCTCATTTGTGTTGTAGTAAATGCAGAAGAACAACATTGTATCAGCATTGTAACAAATGCGGTTGAGTTGCTTGTTTTATCCTATCTATTTGTACACAGTAGCAAATGCGATAAAACAAAGTTAATCAGCATTTGTGCAACTACATCAAATGTGGTTGACAAGTCAACACATCACTGTAGCAAATGGGATAAAGACCTGTTCATACGCATTTGTTAACTGTATCAAATACGGTAGAGTAAATTTCACATTCACTTCACACACTAATGCGGTAGAGTAAAATCATTGTCCGCATTAGTTGCACTTCAAAAAATATTGTTACCCCATTAGTTACGTGCATGGGTTACCTTCACCGCATTAACTAATGCACTTACCTGCATTACCTTTTGAACTTAATCAAAAGTTAATGTGATTGAATTGATTATTCATCTTGAAGAGGTGTCCTTGATTGATTTTTCTTATGAGTTGGCTGTTGAAGTTGTCAATTCTTGCTTGGATTGACTTGTATGTCACAACTAATACATGTTTCCCAATTTTGATAGATCTTGGGCTTATCATGCTTCTAAGAATCTGCATAAGCTGAGATATAATGGTAAAACTTATTGCAACACACCAACTAAAACTCTTTTTCTTTTATTTTTTCAAATTAAGTTAATAAACATAAATTTAGACTTACTCAAACCTTTTAATTACTCCCCCTAAAGTTTATATCCATATTTGGAGAAAACTTTAAGATTAAAAGTTTTTGAATATTATTTTTTATTAATATTAATAATGAAGAGAAAAATCTCTTTGTGGGATCATATCAATCTTACATTACACATGTGCATCCTTTATGATTAATGGACATGATTATGAACTTGAAGATTGAAGGTATGTTTGTCCTCTTAAACTCATACCTGGTTGATATTTTGATGCAAATGACTTTTATCATGTTTCGGTTGATTTATTATTCAATGTGTACCTCACACACATAAGCATGAAATGATCAACCCTCCTTATACAATGCATGGTAGAACTTTCTCACAACTTTTTTTACCAGGTTACTTAAGTCATGAAATCTCATTTTCACTGATCCTTATTGGATTCTTTTAATTGATCCTTTTTCATGTTCATCCACATTGGGATTCTTTTCACTTCACTTTGGAAGGTGATCCATGATAGGATTCTTTTGTTCATTCACTTGGAATGTATTACTTTGTTGATCATCCAATTTTGGATGTGTTCCACATTGGGAATCTTTTGGATCATGACATCTGCACAATGTGCAAGTTTCATTAGGTCTTTGCTCAGCAAAACAAAGATGAAACATGACGTGGTGAAAGAGATTCATAAAGTATCATTACATGGTGTGTTTAGGCTACTACACACACATGCATTCAGATAAGCCAATACAGACCTGTACTTTGTGATGGTGTTTCATAATTGAATATGTCTTTATTCATCACTACATGTATCTTTCTTCCAAGTTGAGCCTACCAACATATCTGGTAAGTCATTTCAGTCTTTTACATTTTGAAATTAAGCACAGTGAATGATATAACGACTGTGATTATATCATTTCCCAAAGAATTCTTTTCTTCATAAAACTTGATTTCTCTTTGTGGCTTTTCTGATGTTTTTAATTGTTTTTGATGTTTTTCATAGTGTTTAGTCAAGGTTAATCATGCCAATGACTAAACTAGAATTCAAACCTAATAGGTTCAAATGCCTTGGTAAACAAATCAGCTAATTGATTTTCTGTTGGTACTTGAATCAATTTGATTAAGCCTTTTTAGCACAGTCTCTCAAAAATGATATCTAATCTCAATATGTTTGTTTTTGAGTGTTGAACTAGATTATTAGTTATGAAGACAGCAGTTGTGTTATCAATAGAAATTGGTGTATGCAAAAAAAACCATAATCAAGCATCTGGTTTTGAATCTAGAGAACTTGAGAGCAACATGCTGATGCAACAATATACTCAGCTTCTGCTGTGGACACAGACACATTTGTTTGCTTCTTGCATTGCCAGGATACTAGTCTGGGACCAAGAACTGACAACCGCTAGAAGTGGATTTTCTGTTGAAGTTGCATCCTCCATAATCATTATCTGTGTAGGCATAGAGATTAAATTCTCCTTCCTTTGGATACCATAATCCAAGAGCTGGTTTTCCCTTCAGATATCTGAATATCCTCTTGAATGCGTTCACATGTGATTCTTTTGGATCAGCTTGATATCTAGCACACACACAAACACCAAACATAATGTCAGGCCTACTGGCTGTTAGATACATAAGTGAACCTATCATTGATCGATAGTGAGTCTGGTCCACTGATTTGCCTTCAGGGTCAGGTCCAATCTTCACTTTAGTATCCATAGGAGTTCTGATAGACTGACAGTCAGTAAAGCGGAGTTTTTTCAACATGGTTTCTATATATTTGATTGGTTGATGAAGATTCCATCTGCTGTTTGTTGGACTTGCACTCCTAGAAAGAAGGTGAGTTCCCCCATAGCACTCATTTGGAACTTTGAATGCATAAGATCTTCAAATACTTTGTAGAGTTGCTTGTTCGTCGAGCCAAATATAATGTCATCCACATAGATCTGGACTAACAGCATGTCTTTCCCTCTTATTCTTCTGAAGAGAGTCTAATCAATCTTTCCTCTTTCATACCCATGTTCAAGAAGAAAGGATGATAGAGTCTCATACCACTTTCTTGGTGCTTGATGAAGATCATACAGAGCTTTGTCAAGTTTGTAAACTCTGTGAGGGAAGTCTGGATCTTCAAAGCCAGGTGGTTGACTCACATAGACTTCTTCAACAATCTTTCCATACAGAAAGGCACACTTTACATCCATTTGATAAACAGTAAATTTCATGGACGCAAAATATGCAAGAAAGATTCTGATTGCTTCTAGTCTGGAAACAGGAGCAAACACTTCGTCGTAGTCAATTCCTTCTTCCTGAGTGTATCCCTGTGCCACTAGTCTTGCTTTATTTCTGATGACTATCGCTCTATCATCAGTCTTGTTCTTGTACAACCATCTGGTACCGATAGGGTATTGTCCTTTGGGAAGATCTACCAACTGCCATACCTCTTGCTTCTTGAATTCGAGCAATTCTTCCTGCATTGCTTCAATCCAACTATTGTCTTGAAGTGCCTCTTTGATGTTTTTGGGTACTGTTTGACATAGAAAGCAGGAGAACAAACAGATGTTTGCAATACTGGACTTGCTTCTGTCACCCTCTCATTAAGATCACCAATAATGGTTTCAACTGGATGATTCTTGTGTATTCTTGTTGTTGGAATGGTGTCACCAGCAATAGTTACATCAAGATTGGAGACATTCAATTCATTATGGTCAGAGGCACATTCATCTTGTATTGTTGTTGAATTATGAAGATTGTCAACTTCTATTTCAGTAACTGCTACATCTTCAGCAGCACTGAGGTTGCTTGCATCATTTGATGTACCTTGAGTTTCTACTGGATGAGAAGCCTGTTTTTGATTTCTGATCTCATGTGACAAGTCATCTAAGTGAGATGGTACCAGGCTGGGACCTTTTTCAGAACAAACACTAAGGTTTTGTGACAGATGTCTGATGGGATTAGCTTGAAGAGGAACATCGTCATTCATATGTTCATCAGATGTAGGTGGAATCAATGGATAATTATCTCTTCTTTCTATAGTTGATGAAGTATCACCTGAATGTATATTTCTTGCATCAGATAAGTGAATTGGTCAAATGATTTAGTAAAAGTGTCAATATCAAACAACCAATCAAGACCATTGTAGATTTGGGAAACGAATGTTCTTTGAATTGAACATTTGTAGATTCATCGATAATGTTCAGTCTAGGATTGAACACTCTATAAGCCTTTGAGACGAAAGAATAACCTACAAAAAATCTTTCATCAGACTTAGATGAAAATTTTCCCAAATGATCACGTGTGTTTAATATTGAGACTGGACAACCAAATGATTTGAGGAATCCAATAAATGGTTTCCTATGAAAGATTAGTTCATAAGGTATCATGTTACTTTCTTTAACAATCAGAGTTTGATTTTGCACAAACCATAATGTATTAACTACTTCTGCCCAGAAGGTGATTGGCAGTTTAGCATCGGCTAGCATCGTTCTTGTTGCTTCAATCAGTGTTCTATTCGCCTTTCAGCTACCCAATTTTGTTGAGGAGTTCTAGCTGCACTGAATTGATGAGCAATGCCTTTGGTTGCACAAAAGGAACTCATATTTTCATTTTTGAACTCTGTACCATTATCACTTCTTATTATTTTGACTTTGAGATCAAGTTGATTTTCAATTTTAGTGATAAATTCTTGAATGATTTGGGATGCTTTGTTTTTATAAGTAGGAAGAACACCCATGTGAATCGAGAAAAGTCATCAGTGATCACTAACAATATTGTTTCTTTCCCATACTCATTACATGAATGGTCCAGAAAGATCCATGTGAAGTAACTTCAATGGAGTATTATTAGTGTTCACCAGCTTGGTTTTGTGAGATGATTTGTGTTGTTTTCCTTTGAGGCACGCCGAACATTGATCAATAAAATTGAATTATTTTTTAGGAAGACCAATTACATGGTTTCCTTTGACTAACTTGTTCATATTTTTAAAGTTAGTGTGCCCCAAACGTCTATGCCAAAGCTGTGACTTATCAAATGATGCTTTAGACAAAAGACATGTTTCTTCCTTAGGTGATGCAGAACACAGGTTTAAGACATATGTATTATTCTTCCTCGAGTCTTTAAGACAACCCATTCTTTAGGAATCTGAAATCCAGGTTTCAGAATGTAGCAGTGAGTGTCCGTAAAGTGAGTGGAATATTTTTTGTCGCAGATCTGAGACACGCTTAGCAGATTGAAATTAGTGTTCATAGTAATTCACTCTGTCAAAGCTCAGCATCCGTTTGTCACAGATCCTTCTCCTGTAATACCAACTTCTGAATCTCCACCGAATGCCACAGTAGTTCCTTGTATGTACTTGAAATCATGAAGGAGGGAACGATCTCCGTCATGTGTCAGGAGCATCCACTGTCCACGTACAATAGGCTATTAGACCGTGTGGATGAACCTACAAACAAAAAGAACTAATTAGAATAAGGAACCCAAGCCATGATGGTTTTGGGTTTCCCGTTCCTATTCATGATGGCACCTCTAGTATTTCCCTCTGAATAGTGATTTAGATGGAGTGTTCTAGGAGACTTTTGATAATGAATTGTCGAGTCTCTCTGTTGGACCAAAAGAACCAATGAGCCAAGATTAGAAAACCTCTAAGTCCCACATGGTATCACAACCTGCTGAAAGCTTCATCAGTAGTTGACAAGTGCTGGACTTCAACAGCTGAAGATCAAGTGCTGAAGACTTCAACAGTGAAGAACTAAAGTGCTGAAGTACACAGCTGAAGAACACAAGTGCTGAAGCTGAAGTCAAAGTACTGAAGTACAACAGTTGAAGAGTTACAAGTGCTGAAGATCAACAACTGATGTACAAAGTCTGAAGACAAAGACTGAAGACATCAGCTGATGATATCTACTAAGTCATCAGCGATGAAACGTCTGAAGTTCAAGTCTGAAGATCAAGTACTGAAGTTTCAGTAGTTTGTCACAACTGCTGAAGAGTACTTCTTCAGTAGTTGTGATATCAGTAGTTTTATATTTTTACTTTCAGTAGTTTTGTAAAACGACTGAAGAGCTTGTTCTTCAGTCGTTGTAGTTTCAGTAGTTTTATGTTTTTCAGTAGTTATAACAACTGATAACACTTAGCATTTGTAAGGAGATGTCAGCTGTTTTGACATCTTCAGTAGTTGTGTTTCAGTTGTAATAAATCTGTTAGATGTCACTATCAAGTGACATCAGCAGACGTCACATTCTTATATAAGAGGTGTCGACCTAATTGTAATTGTGACATTCTGTTACCACGAAGTGAATATTAAATGAAATATATTTGCAGAAATTCTCTCTCTATAACCGTCTTTGTTCTTCATTGAATATCATTTTTTGTTCTTGTGAATTGACTAACTCATTGCTCGATTTCCGCTGCTATACTCTCTAATCAATCAAACATAGATCACTGATCTTAACAAGTGGTATCAGAGCTGGTAATCATTGATCGATCTAACAATTGATCATTGAAACTGCTAATTGATATTTGTGTTTGATTGAATTAGCGTATTCGCAAGAACTGGTTATAGATTATTGAATTTCTGTCGCTTTCGTTCATTTATTTTGAGATATTCTGGTTCAATTGGTTGCTGCGTTTTGTTCTAAATCTGTTTTAGCTTAACCGAATTTGATTGAATCTGAGATGACGACTCCTTCTAATGATCCTCACAATACCGGTTCCTCAACCAAGCCTCCGATGCTGGTTAGGACCGAGTACAACATATGGCAACGAAGAATGCTTCATCACCTGTCTGTTAACAGTTCAGGTGTTGGACATCTGTGGTACATGGACCACATAAGCCTATGGTGAACAATCCAGAAAACCAATCGAATGGTTCCGAAGAAGAAGGAACAATACTCTGATGAAGATCGGAAACTGTTTGAGATTGATGCTAAAGCCCATGGAATTCTGGCCATGGCACTGCCTAATGAAATCTATTCTGGGCTATGCATCATGAAACTGCTCATGATCTCTGGAATGCCCTGAAGGAACAATTCGGTGGCACAGATGAGGTCTTAGCAAACAATAGAGAAATCCTTGCCCAACAATATGAGACATTCTCTCATAGAAAGGGTGAGACACTGACTCAACAGTTTGAGCGCTTTCCTGCTTGATATCTGAGCTGAAAATGGTGAAACAGGAATACACCAATAGCCAGATGAACAACAGATTCCTCAGATCACTGCCTGAGAGATGGGACACATACACTATTGTCCTACGCTCTAGTGCAAATCTGGATGGCCTATCTCTCACCCAACTCATGGGAAACTGCTTACATTTGAAAGAGAGATAGAGCAGAAGAGGAAACTGTCCTCATCAGGAAAGCTCACTGATGACTTTGTACCAGGGAATACTGCCTTGGTTGGTCATGAGTCAGAATATGCTGCATCTGAAAGCAATTATGATGAGCATATAGATTTCTCTTCAAATAGTTCTGATCATGCATTTGTTGGTATTGAGAGTCATTCTGGCAGTAATAGTGACAATTTATGCTTCATCATGGATGATCTGAAAGGAATAGCTGATGATGATCTAGAAGAGATGGATATTCTGAGCCAAATGGCATTGATTAATATCAGATCTCAGAAGTTCTATAAGAGACTGGCAGGAAATTTCTGGACTCTCTAGCAAAACCAAAGTTGGTTTTGACAAGAGTAAGTTGAGGTGTCACAAATGCCAAAGGTTGGGACACTTTGCAAGAGAGTGTAAATCAACTGGATCTAACTCTTCTGCACCCTTTGTGACTTTTCCTAGTACTAGTCCATAAAATAGAGGGCAACATCCTGGTTCTGGTCATTATTCACATCCTAGATCTCCTGCATACTTTGTTCCCCAGGGTCAAATGTCATATCCTTATCCCTGCTATATGTGCCTCAACCAAATCATGTTCAAGCTCCAATTGCACAACAACCACAAGCATTGCCTGAACCACAAGCCTTCCCAATCTCATCAACAAACTCAACCTCAACACACAGCTTCTTCACCCCAGGAGTTGTTGACTGGAGCAGTTTACCAGATGACTGTCTGGTCATGAACAACTGTTCTCAGGTGCTGGTCAACATGGTGGTGAAAGTCCTTTGGAAATCTAGCTCTTATGGCTTTGGATTCTGCTGATACTTCATCCTCTAATGCCTCTACACCAAAGGTATCACAGGTATCCTCTGAGGCAAAAGCCAAATTATGTTCTGACACATGCATAGCAGCATTTGCATCTATTAGAGAAGCAAATGTAGCTTTAATCAACAAGAACATTGAGCTAGAACAAATAATTTCCAAAAGCAAAGCTGAATTTGAGTCTGTGCTTAATGATAAAAATGATGAGATTTACAAACTGAAATGCCAAATAACTGATGATAAGGCTAGGGAAGAGATACTTCTAGAGAAGTATAAAGATCTCAAAGAAACCCTTGCAGTACCCAGGTAGAGTGTGATAGATGGGTACAATCATGCAAAGGTTTTGAAATGCTTCTTAGTAAGCAATCTGCTTCCAATGTGAAGTTTGGCATTGGTTACAATCACACTGCTCCACCTACAGATTTTACTCCAAGAGCAGAGGTAGAATCTGATGGTGAGAGTAATAACCAATCCATCTCATCATGTGATCTACTTTCTGATACAGCACAATCAGAAGTAGAAGTCAGCATCAAGCCCTCTCAGAACCTATCAGCTGATGTTGATGGTTCAAATGCTGACACTCACATGATCAATGAGTTGATCAACTTAGGAGTTAATTCTGAAAGTCCTGAAAGGACTAGAGAGCAGGATTTAACACCTGAAGTTCAAACTCCAACTACTGTCAGTACTGAAAAGAAGAAAACTGTCAATAGAAAGAGTTTGAAGGCTACTAAGAGGAAGTCAAGAAAGCAAACAATGCTTCCAAAGCACTGAAGAACAAGTCTTCAGTTGCTTCACCCTCTTTAGTTGATGATCAACCTAAGATGAAGAAGAAACCATGTGAAGTATGTGGTTTGTTCAATCATCTTACAGATGATTGCTGGTACAAAAGAGGTTCCAAACTCAAACAAAAAGAAGAATTAAAGAGAAAATGGTAAAAATGAAAACTGAGTTTGAGACCACATTTGTTTCAGCAACATCAAATCCTGTAACCCTTAAGTCCTCAAAGAAATCTAAAAAGGAAGGGGTTAAACAGGTGACAGCTGAGAGTGCTCAGAAGAAGAAGGTGCAACATAGGAACTTATCAAACTCAACTGCCAATGTGTCTGATGAGCTAAAAGCTTTATCACAAAATCAGACACAGCTGGTTATGATGGTTCAACATCTGTTGGGTAGAGTTGACCAATTAGATGTTCTATGTTGAAACCACAGAAAAGGAGATCCAAGCCAAAGGATTCCTCTTCTTCACCATCTTCTTCCTCTCAGGTGTTGTTTCAATAAACCTGTTAGTTTACCATCTATTGATGAGACCAGGCCCAAAACCAAAAAGGTTTGGGTCTCCAAAACTAACTGATTATTTATTATTGCAGGGTTCTCCAACATGCCAAAGTAGCATCTGGTATGTAGACAGTGGGGGATCTATGCACATGACTGGGAACAGCTCTCTTCTTCATGACTACTCTCATGGAAAGAAGGGGTTTGTTTCTTTTGGCAATGATGCTAGGGGTTACATCATTGGAAATGGCTTTGTCTCCAAGGAGAAATCAAATTTGATGATGTTAATCATGTGGAAAATCTCAAGTACAATCTTTTGAGTGTCAGTCAAATGTGTGATAAAGGCCATGTTGCTCTTTTCACCAGTTAGAACTGTAGGATTCTGTCATCCAAAGTTCTGCATTTGATTGATAAGGTGTTGGATGATCACACTCTCCTGAGAGCCAACAGGACAGGAAGAGTGTATGCCTTAGATCTTTCCAAGAAAATAGATCTCCGAGGCAATCCTTGCCTATTTTCCAAAGCCTCTTCTCAAGAATCTAAACTGTCACAGAAGGCTGGGTCATGTTAATTTCAAAAACATGAATCAGCTTATTCACAATAGTTTAGTCAGAGGCTTACCAATAAAGGAGTTCCACTGTGATGAACCTGCACTGCTTGTTTAAAAGGAAAACAACACAAAGTCTCATTCCCTCCTATTGAAGAGCCTAAGTCCACTGCCTGCTTGCAATTACTGCATATGGATCTATTTGGTTTGTGAGAGTGATGAGCATGGCAAAGAAGAAATACTGTCTGGTAATTGTGGATGATTACTCCAGATTTGTATGGACTTTATTTCTACATTCAAAGGATGAGGTTGCTCAGAAGGTTATTAACTTTGTGTTGTATATTGAGAAGCAGTATTCCCTTCCAGTCAAGTGTATCAGGAGTGATAAGGAACTGAATTCAGAAACATACACTTGATGACTTCTATCTCTCAAAGGGAATCAAAAGGCAGTTTAGCATCCCAAGGACTCCAGAACAAAATGGAGTAGTGGAGAGAAAGAACAGGACCCTAATTGAAGCTGCAAGGTCCATGCTGGCTGACTCTGGTTGCCACTGACCTTTTGGGCTGAAGCTGTTAACACAGCTTGCTATGTGCAAAATAGAGTTTTAGTAAATCAGAGGTTGATGAAGACTCCATATGAAGTTCTCCATCACTTGGCTCCTCTAAATTCATTTTTCAAAGCATTTGGGTGTCCCTGTTTCATTCTCAACACAAAGGATCAACTTCATAAATTTGATCCTAAGGTGGATGCAGGGTATTTTGTTGGTTATTCATCTACTTGCAAGGCATACAGAGTCTTCAACTGCAGAACAAAGATAGTTGAAGAGACCTTGCATATGAAGTTAATGAATCTCCTTTGGACAAGATTCCATAAAACCCTGTGGAGTTGTTTGATTTGGACATACTACAATATGTTCCTTATCACCTCCAGCTGTTGCAGATCCTGTGGATAAATCATCTTCTGTACATGTCTTCCACCTGGTGGTATTGATGATGATGAGAAATATCAATACTCACCTATTCAAGTTTAGTGACCAACTGCCTTGTCTGCTAACTTGATATCCTGTAGCTTCAGCAGTTCCATCCACAACAAATGCTGATGAGATCTCTGTTTCCTCTACATCTTTTGAGTTACCATCTAATTCTTGGTTTCAAGAGTCTACATCAACATCTGCTGCTGGTGAAGGTTCTACAACACTTGCACAGATCTCATTGTTTATCAAGAACTGAAGAATCACCCCATGTCTCAGATATTGGTGATATCAATGCTGGTGTTTCAACCAGAAGTCAATTGTCTAACTTCTGCTTCTATGCTCTCTCATCAGTCAGCTAGAGCCAAAGAACTACCATGTTGCTTTGAGAGACAATGGATGGGTTGAAGCTATGCACTTGAGCTACTTCAGTTCAAGAAACAACAAGTGTGGGAACTTGTTCCTCTTCCCCCAGGTAAGTGTGCAATAGGCACTAAATGGGTGTTTAGGAATAAAACTGATGAAAATGGGCTTATTGTTAAACAAGGCTAGACTGGTTATACAGGGGTTTTCACAAGAAGAAGGTATTGACTATGATGAAACCTTTGCCCCTGTAGCCAGACTAGAGGCAATCAGATTGTTCTTAGCCTATGCTGCATTCCACAATCTTAAAGTTTTCAAATGGATGTCAAAAGTGCATTTTTATATGGTAAAATAAAGGAAGAAGTTTATGTGTGTCAGCCACCAGGATTTGAGGATAATAAACATCCTGAATGGGTGTATAAACTTGATAAGGCTCTTTATGGGTTGAAACAAGCTCCTAGAGCCTGGTATGAGACACTCTCTACTTTTCTACTTAAGAATAATTTCACTAGAGGCTCCATTGATAAAACTTTGTTTATTAAGAAGGTGGATCAGCATAAGCTACTTGTTCAGATTTATGTTGATGATATTATTTTTGCATCCTCTGATCCCCAGTTGTGTGATGATTTTACAACATTATGAAAAAGAGGTTTGAAATGAGTGCAATGGGAGAATTACAGTTCTTTCTAGGCTTGCAAATAAAACAAAAGGCTGATGGAACTTTTATTCATCAGTCAAAATATACAAAAGATCTTTTGAATAAGTTTGATTTACAAAACTGTAAGCCCTGTTCTACTCCCATGTGCAACACCACACAACTGGATGCTGATCAGAAGGAAAGCTGTTGATGAAACGCTTTACAGATGTATGATTGGGTCCTTGATGTATGTAACAGCTTCTAGACCAGATATTATGTTTGCTACATGTGTTTGTGCTAGATTTCAGGCTGCTCCTAAGAGTCTCATTGATTGCAGTCAAGAGAATCTTTAGATATTTGCAAGGTACACAATCTCTGGGTTTATGGTATTCCACTGGACACTCTTGCAAATTAGCTGCTTTTTCAGATAGTGAATAGGCGGTGCAAGTTAACTAGAAAGTCAACTTTTGGTGGTTGTCAATTCCTATGCAACTGTTTGATTTCTTGGCAGAGTAAGAAACAAACATCTATTGCTACATCAACTGCTGAGGCCGAGTACTTGCTGCTGCAAGTTGCACCTCTCAGGTACTCTGGCTTCAGAACCAACTTCTGGATTATGGCATTACAGAGACTAAGACTCCAATTAATGGATAGTGCTTCAGCTCTGTGTATTGTCAAAAATCCAGTCCAACACTCTAGGACCAAAATATAGAGATCAGACATCATTTTATCGGGATTGCTTTGAAAAAGGTCTGATTGATCCTAAGTTTGTGCCTAGTGCTGATGAGCTTGCAGATATTTTTACTAAGCCTTTGGATAGTTCTACTTCCAAAACCTTGTGTTAAGGCTTGGTATGCTGCAGCTAGAATAAGTGACAACTACTGATGATTTAGTAATAATTACTGGTGAGCATTGGTAACCATGTCATATATAAGTACTGATGAGTCCTTTCACCTTCAGTAGTTTTTATAACTACTGACGGCTAAATGCCTCACAAGTACTGAAGTACTTTATCTGTTCCAAACTACTGATGTAGTTACAACTACTGAAATCAGTATAAACAGATAAGTACTAACGTCCTATGAAACACCTGAAAATCAGATGCAAAGTCTGATGAGTAAGTGTTGAGGACAGTATGAAACAGCTGAAAGGCTATGAATTGACGAAAACTACTGAAGAGAACTTTCTCTTCAGTTGTTTCAACAACTGCTGTTCATTCTAAACAACTGAAGCAAAACCATGTCTTCAGTAGTTTATAATACTGATAACTAATACCAAGTCTTCAGCTGTTTACAACAACTGATGACAAAACCACTGTCTTCAGTAGTTTCACAACTACTGATGACAACACCAAGTCCTCATTGTTTCAATCATCTGAAGTCAAAACCACGGCTTTCAGTAGTTTTCTAACTACTGCCTAACACCACGACTTCAGCTGTTTCAACGTCTGAAAGGTAATACCCGGTCAACAGTCGTTTACAACTACTGATGACTAACACCACTCCTCAGTCATTTTCTAACCCGTACCCTATAATATCCCTGACCTAATCCTTCAACTTCATCTTCTTCAACCTAACGTTCCTCTCCAAAACTTCTCATTTCTAAAGGGCGTCCATGCCAATCAAACCGCGACACAACTGTGTACTTACCATACTAAATCGCCAGTCTGGGCTCATTTTTCGATACTGCTATCGATCTTATGTCCAGCACAATACAAAACGGCATTTCTTCTCAATCCCATTCTACATGAGATCACCTCAACAGTTTTTGTTGACCAAAAGAACCAATGAGCCAAGATCAGAAAACCTCTAAGTCCCATGGTATCACAACAACTGCTGAAAGCCTCATCAGTAGTTTGACAAGTGCTGAAGACTTCAACAGCTGAAGATCAAGTGCTGAAGACCTCAACAGCTGAAGAACCAAAGTGCTGAAGTACAACAGCTGAAGAACACAAGTGCTGAAGCTAAAGACCCAAGTACTGAAGTACAACAGCTGAAGAGTTTACAAGTGCTGAAGATCAACAACTGATGTACAAGGTCTGAAGACAAAGACTGAAGACATCAGCTGATGATATCTACTGAAGTCATCAGCTGATGAAACACCTGAAGGTCAAAGTCTGAAGATCAAGTACTGAAGCCTCAGTAGTTTGTCACAACTGCTGAAGAGTACTTCTTCAGTAGTTGTGATATCAGTAGTTTTATATTTTTATGTTTCAGTAGTTTTGTAAAACGACTGAAGAGCTTGTTCTTCAGTCGTTGTAGTTTCAGTAGTTTTATATTTTGTACTTACATGCTGATATGTTCTCAGTAGTTGTGAACATTTCAGTAGTTTGTTAAGAATTAGTTATTCTTGTATTAGATCTGCCAGTTGTCACTTTCCGTGATAACAGCAGTGATTGTTGCACTCTATATAAGGAGTGACAACTCATTGTAACGATGAGAATGAGATGAATGAATTCATAAACGAATGATTGATTAGAAATTCTTCATCTAAACATTCCTTGAAATCAGAATATATACTCTCCCTATAACCGTATGCGCTTTAATGCTTACAATATCGATTGCTTGCTACAATTTGTCTAATTCTTGTTTGTATTCCGCTGCTTTGTATCCTAATACATCAAACTTGTGATCGCTGATCCTGTCAAATGGTATCAGAGCAGGTTCATCATTGATCGATCTAATAATTGATCATTGAAACTGCTATTCAAGATCTAAGTTTGATTGAATTAGCTTTTGTTTTTGCAAGAAACGGTTATAGAGATTGAATTTTCTGTATTTCTGCTCATTCATCCTGAGATCTTTTCTTGGTTCTCATTGAGTTTGTTGTGGTCTGTCTAAAACTTTTAAAAGCTTGAACTAAATTGTTTTTGAACTGAAAATGACTACTCCTTCCAATGATCCTCACAATACTGGTTCCTCAACCAAGCCACCTATGCTGGTTAGGAATGAGTATAACATATGGCAAAGACGTATGCTCCATCACCTGTCTGTTACAGCGCAGGGTGTTGGACATCAGTGGTACATGGTCCACACAAGCCTATGGTGAATAACCCGGAAACCAATCAATTGGTTCCGAAGAGGAGGGAGCAATACTCAGATGAGGATAAGAAGTTGCTTGAAATTGATGCAAAAGCCCATGGAATTCTGGCCATGGCACTGCCTAATGAAATCTATTCTGGGCTAATGCATCATGAAACTGCCCATGACCTCTGGAATGCCTTGAAAGAACAATTTGGAGGAACAGATGAGGTCTTGGCAAATAATAGAGAAATTCTTGCCCAACAATATGAGACATTCTCTCATAGAAAGGGTGAGACACTGACTCAACAATATGAGCGTTTCTCTTGTTGATCTCTGAACTAAAAATGGTCAAACTTGAATACACCAATATTCAGATGAATAACAGATTTCTCAGATCACTGCCTGAGAGATGGGACACATATACTATTGTCCTACGCTCCAGTGCAAGTTTGGACAAACTATCTCTCACCCAACTCCATGGGAAACTGCTCACTTTTGAGAGAGAGATAGAACAGAAGAGAAAGCTGTCTTCATCTGGAAAGCTCACTGAAGACTTTGTACAAGCAACACTGCCTTGGTGGTCATGAGTCAGATATGCTTCATCTGAATGCCAGTATGATGAGCATATTAATTTCTCTTCAGCACTTCTGATTCTGCATTTGTGAGTATTGATGGTCAGTTTACTGGGTGTAATAATGACAATCTATGTTTCATTATGGATGATCTCAAGGGGATTGCTGATGATGACTTAGAAGAGATGGATATTTTAAGCCAAATGGCCTTGATAAATATCAGATCTCAGAAGTTCTACAAAAGAACTGGAAGAAAATTCCCAGGACTCTCTGGCAAAACCAAAGTTGGTTTTGACAAGAGCAAGTTGAGGTGTCACAAATGCCAAGGCTTGGACACTTTGCAAGAGAGTGTAGATCAACTGGATCTAACTCCACTGCACCCTTGTGACTTTTCCTGGCAATAGTCAACAACACAGAGGGCAACATCCTGTCACCTCTAGTCATCATCCTCAACAACAATCTCCGGCATATTTTGTTCCTCAGGGTCAAATGCCATATCCGTACCCTTGTTATTACATGCCACAGTCAAATCAAGTTCAAGTTCCTATGACACCACAACCTCATGCACTACCAGAACCTCAGCCTTCCCAATCTCATCAACAACCTCAATCTCAACAACACAGCTTCTTCACCCCAGGAGTTGTTGACTGGAGCAGTTTACCAGATGACTTGTCTGGTCATGATCAACTGTTCTCAGGTGCTGGTCACATGGTGGTGACAGTCCCTTTGGGAATCTAGCTCTTATGGCTTTGGAGTCTGCTGATACTTCATTTTCCAATGCCTCTACACCTCAGGTATCACAGGTATCCTCTGAGGCAAAAGCCAAATTATGTTCTGAACCATGCATAGCAGCATTTGCTTCCATTAGAGAAGCAAATGTAGCTCTAATTAATAAGAACATTGAGCTAGAACAAATAATTTCCAAAAACAAAGCTGAGTTTGAGTTTGTGCTCAAAGATAAAAATGATGAGATTTATAAACTGAATTGCCAAATAATTGATGATAAGGCTAGAGAAGAAGTACTTCTAGAGAAGTACAAAGATCTCAAAGAAACCCTTGCAGTTACCCAGGTCGAGTGTGATAGATGGGTACAATCATGCAAAGGTTTTGAAATGCTTCTTAGTAAGCAATCTGCTTCAATGTGAAGTTTGGAATTGGTTACAATCACACTGCTCCACCTACAGATTTTACCCCAAGAGCAGAGGTAGAATCTGATGGTGAGAGTGATAACCAATCCATCACATCATGTGATCTACCTTCTGATACAGCACAATCAGAAGTAGCAGTCAGCATCAAGCCCTCTTTGAACCTATCAGCTGATGTTGATGGTTCAAATGCTGACATTCACATGATTAATGAGTTGATCAACTCAGGAGTTAATCCTGAAGGTCCTGAAAGGACTAGAGAGCAGGATTTAACACCTGAAGTTCAAACTCAACTGCTGTCAGTACTGAAGAGAAGAAAACTGGCAGTAGAAAGAGTTTGAAGACTACTAAAGAGGTAGTCAAGAAAGCACCAATGCTTCCAAGCATTGAAGAACAAGTCTTCTGTTGCTTCACCCTCTTTAGTTGATGATCAACCTAAGATGAAGAAGAAACCATGTGAAGTATGTGGTTTGTTCAATCATCTTACAGATGATTGTTGGTACAAAAGAGGTTCCAAACTCAAACAAAAAGAAGAAATTAATGAGAAAATGGTAAAAATGAAAACTGAGTTTGAGACCACATTTGTATCAGCAACATCAAATCCTGTAACCCTTAAGTCCTTAAAGAAATCCAAAAAGGAAGGGGTTAAACAGTGACAGCTGAGGTGCTCAGAAGAAGAAGGTGCAACATAGGAACTTATCAAACTCCACTAGCAATGTGTCTGATGAGCTGAAAGCTTTATCACAAAATCAGACACAGCTGGTGATGATGGTACAACATCTGTTGGGTAGAGTTAACCAACTAGATTCTCCTATGTTGAAACCACAGAAAAGGAGGTCCAAGCCAAAGGACTCCTCTTCTACACCATCTTCTTCCTCTCAGGCTGTTGTTTCAAATAAACCTGTTAGTTTACCATCTATTGATGAGACCAGGCCCAAAACCAAAAAGGTTTGGTCTCTAAAACTAACTGATTGTTTATTATTGCAGGGTTCTTCAACATGCCAAAGTAGCATCTGGTATGTAGACAGTGGGGGATCTATGCACATGACTGGGAACAGCTCTCTTCTTCATGACTACTCTCAAGGAAAGGGGGATTTGTCTCTTTTGGCAATGATGCTAGGGGTTACATCATCGGTAAGGGCTTTGTCTCCAATGGAGAAATCAAATTTGATGATGTTAATCATGTGGAAAATCTCAAGTACAATCTCTTGAGTGTCAGTCAAATGTGTGATAAAGGCCATGTTGCCCTTTTCACCAGTCAAAACTGTAGGATTCTGTCATCCAAAGTTTTGCACTTGATTGACAAGGTGTTGGATGATCACACTCTCCTGAAAGCCAACAGGACAGGAAGAGTGTATGCCTTAGATCTCTCTAAGAAGATAGATCTCAAAGGCAATCCTTGCCTATTTTCCAAAGCCTCTTCTCAAGAATCTAAACTGTGGCACAGAGGCTTGGTCATGTTAATCTCAAAAACATGAATCAGCTTAGCCACAAAGTTTAGTCAGAGGCTTACCAATAAAGGAGTTCCACTGTGATGAACCTGCACTGCTTGTTTAAAAGGAAAACCACCAAAGTCTCATTCCCTCCTATTGAAGTGTCCAAGTCCACTGCCTGCTTGCAATTACTGCATATGGATCTATTTGGTCCTGTGAGAGTAATGAGCATGGCAAAGAAGAAATACTGTCTGGTAATTGTGGATGATTACTCCAGATTTGTATGGACTTTCTTTCTACATTCAAAGGATGAGGCTGCTCAGAAGATTATTCACTTTGTGCTGTACATTGAGAAGCAGTATTCCCTTCCAGTCAAGTGTATTAGGAGTGATAATGGAACTGAGTTCAGAAATCATACACTTGATGACTTCTATCTTTCAAGGGAATCAAAAGGCAGTTCAGCATTCCAAGGACTCCAGAACAAAATGGAGTAGTGGAGAGAAAGAACAGGACCCTCATTGAAGCTGCAAGGTCCATGCTGGCTGACTCAGGTTTGCCACTGACCTTTTGGGCTGAAGCTGTCAACACAGCTTGTTATGTGCAAAATAGAGTTTTAGTAAATCAGAGGTTGATGAAGACTCCATATGAAGTTCTCCATCATTTGGCTCCTCTGATTTCATTTTTCAAAGCATTTGGGTGTCCCTGTTTTATTCTCAACACAAAGGATCAACTCCATAAATTTGATCCTAAGGTGGATGCAGGGTACTTTGTTGGTTATTCATCTACTTGCAAGGCATACAGAGTCTTCAACTGCAGAACAAAGATGGTTGAAGAAACTCTACATGTTAAGTTTAATGAATCTCCAAAGGACAAGATTCCACAAAGTCCTGTGGAGTTATTTGATTTGGACATACTGCAATATGTTCCTTATCAAACTCCTGCTGTTGCTCCTGTCAACAGTTCACCACCTGGTGGTACTGCTGATGATGATGATGATTGCAGTACTCACCTCTTCAGGTTTAGTGATCAGCTGCCTGACTCAGCTAGACCTGATGTTCCTGTAGCTCCAGTAGCACATCCACAACAAATGCTGATGAGATTTCTTCGAATTCAACTTCCTTTGAATTACCATCCACTGATTGGTTTCAAGGAAATGATTCACCATCACCATCTGTTGCTGCTGAACCGGCTACAAACACTTGCACAGATCTCATTGTGTATCAAGATCTGAAGAATCACCCTATGTCTCAAATCATTGGTGATATCACTGCTGGAGTATCAACAAGAAGTCAATTGTCAAATTTCTGCTTCTATGCTCTCTTCATCAGTCAGCAAGAGCCAAAGAATTATCACATTGCTTTAAAGGACAATGGATGGGTTGATGCCATGCAGCTTGAGCTTCTTCAGTTCAAGAAACAGCAAGTGTGGGAACTGGTTCCTCTACCTCCAGGTAAGTGTGCAATAGGCACTAAATGGGTGTTTAGGAACAAAACTGATGAAAATGGGCTTATTGTTAAGAACAAGGCCAGACTGGTTGTTCAGGGGTTTGCACAAGAAGAAGGTATTGATTATGATGAACCTTTGCCCCTGTAGCCAGACTGGAAGCAATTCGATTGTTTTTAGCTTATGCTGCTTATCAAAACCTTAAAGTTTTTCAAATGGATGTCAAAAGTGCATTTTTGTATGGAAAAATTAAAGAAGAGGTTTATGTATGTCAACCTCCAGGCTTTGAGGACAATAAACATCCTAATTGGGTGTATAAGCTTGATAAAGCTCTTTATGGGTTAAAACAAGCTCCCAGAGCCTGGTATGAGACATTATCAAACTTTCTTCTGGAAAAATTTCACTAGAGGCTCCATAGATAAGACTTTATTCATTAAGAAAGCTGGGCAGCATAATCTACTTGTTCAAATTTATGTAGATGATATCATTTTTGCATCCTCTGATCCAAAGTTGTGTGATGCCTTTACAAAGTTGATGCAACAGAAGTTTGAAATGAGTGCCATGGGAGAATTACAGTTTTTTCTGGGGTTGCAAATCAAACAAAAGGCTGATGGAATTTTTATTCATCAGTCCAAATATACAAAAGATCTTTTGCAAAAGTTTGATTTACAAAACTGTAAGTCCTTGTTCTACTCCCATGAGCAGCACCACACAACTGGACACAGATCAGAAAGGTAAAGTGGTTGATGAAACACTTTACAGATGTATGATTGGGTCCTTGATGTATTTAACAGCTTCTAGACCAGATATTATGTTTGCTACATGTGTTTGTGCTAGATTTCAGGCTGCACCTAAAGAGTCTCATCTGATTGCAGTCAAGAGGATCTTTAGATATCTGCAAGGCACTCCATCTCTAGGTTTATGGTATTCTACCGGACATTCTGGTAAATGTTGCTTTTTCTGACAGTGACTATGCAGGGTGTAAGTTGACCAGGAAATCAACTTCTGTGGATGTCAATTCCTAGGCAACTGCTTGATTTCTTGGCAGAGCAAGAAACAGACCTCAGTTGCTACATCCACTGCTGAAGCAGAGTACATTGCTGCTGCAAGTTGTACATCTCAGGTACTCTGGCTTCAAAACCAACTTTTGGATTATGGCATTACAGAGACTAAGACTCCATTGTTAATGGATAGTGCTTCAGCTCTTTGCATTGTCAAAAATCCAGTCCAGCACTCTAGGACCAAACATATAGAGATCAGACATCATTTTATAAGGGATTGTTTTGAAAAAGGTCTGATTGATCCTAAGTTTGTGCCTAGTGCTGATGAGCTTGCAGACATTTTTACTAAGCCTTTGGATAGTTCAACTTTCCAAAACTGGTGTTAAGGCTTGGTATGCTGCAGCTAGAATAAGTGACAACTACTGATGATCTTAGTAATTCTACTGATGATCATGAGTACCTATGTCACATATAAGTACTGATGAGCTCTTTTAACCTCAGTAGTTTTATAACTACTGAAGGCTAAATGTCTCACAAGTACTGAAGTACTTCATCTGTTCTAAACTACTGATGTAGTTACAACTACTGATGCAGTTACAACTACTGCAATAAAAACAGATAAGTACTGATGTCCTATGAAACAACTGAAATCAGCCAAAAAGACTGATGAATGTGTTGAGGACATTTTGAAACAGCTGAAAAGCTAAGAATTGACGAAAACAGCTGAAGAGAACTTTCTCTTCAGTCGTTTGTACAACTGCTGCTGTTTCATTTTAAACAACTGAAGCAAAACCACGTCTTCAGTAGTTTTATAACTACTGATGACTAATACCAAGTCTTCAGTTGTTTACAACAGCTGATGACAAAACCACTGTCTTCAGTAGTTTCATAACTACTGATGACAAACACCAAGTCCTCAGTTGTTTCATCATCTGAAGTCAAAACCACGGTCTTCAGTAGTTTTTAAACTACTGATGCCTAACACTACGACTTCAGCTGTTTCAACGTCTGAAAGGTAATACCATGTCAACGGTCGTTTAAAACTACTGATGACTAACACCAATCCTTCAGTCGTTTCCTTACCTATACCCTATATATATCCCTAACCTTAGCTCTCATTGCTTCATCTTCTTCAAACCTAACGTTCCTCTCCAAAACTTCCCTCTTCTCAATGGCGTCTATGCAAATTAAACCGCGACACAACTGCGTTGCCTACCTCACTAAATCGCCCATCTGGACTAAGTATACTGCTATCGATCTTATGGTTCAGTCCCAATACAACACGGCATTTCTTCTGAATCCCATTTACATGCCGAATCCTTGCACCAATTTTGGATGAACGTTACTGTTACCACTGGGGAGAACAACACACCATCCCTCCGGTCAGTCGTCAACACCAAGAAGTAGTCATCACTCCTGCAATAATCCGCCAAATTCTTCAACTGAATGATGCTATTTCTCCTGCTGGATATCCGAAGGGAACCATAGATCTATCCTTTGCTCAACATGGATATCAAGGCGATCTCAGTGCCTCCACTATCATGAAGAAACATTTTAATGACGCTGAGCGCCTGATCTTTCACATGGTGAATGTATGTTTGCCCCTAAGACGTCGTCTTGGGATCAAATGTCCACCAAATGGCAGCAGGTAGTTTTCTATTCTTGAAAACACTTAATTTTTTTCTGAAATAATATTTTAGAGCTCAAGGATATGGCTCAAAAACTAACTGCCAACCGTTGGATACTATATCCACGGTTCATCATGGCCATTATTACAGACCAGCTTAATGCTGAGGGACTTGTTGGCTTGGGAGTCCCTGCTACGGCTGTTCTGCCGGAAGTATACTCCCGGCACAACTCTGACCGACACTCAAAATGGCTGCCAAGCTGCGCAAACCCACGCAGCTGGAACCCACAGCCACCACCTCCAAATCCAAAGTCCCCACCAAACCCACCAAAAGAAACCCAAAACGGCTACTCAGGGAATTGAGTCCCCTGAGGATGCCCCTGCAACACAAACGCAGGATATATCCACTAGTCCAAACCCCCTAGTGGATACAATGACTCCTCCAGCCACAGCCGCTCAGGCTTCCTCTCAACAGGAGCCTGCAGCAACCACACAAGGGGTACCTACTTATCTGGGATCTTCCTCACTTGAGGAGATTGCCATTGAAGAGCACCAACCTCCCCAGGTGCACATTGCTTCTATCCCCTCACCCCAAACAACCGCCCCTCACAGCCCAACTTTAATAGTTGCACAAGTGCTGACTCAATTGCACTCCTCACCCCCTCCCCAGAAACCACTTACTACTGGGAATACCTCTACAATTGAGGGGGAGGAACACAGTGCACTTGAGAACCCACAGCACAGGGGTTTCCCACTTCTATCTCCTGGTGTAGACAAGGAGCTTAGAATATCTGGTGAGGCTGCCACCTCCTCTGACTCAGCACATGACGAGTGAGACTGGTAACATTGCTAAGACCTCACTAGAGGCAACAGCTGATGATGGACATTGTCCTGAGGCTGGAAGTCCCCAGTACCAAGCACAAGGGGCACATGCACCAACTGGTCTACACCCAGTGCATGTAAATCCTGCTCTAAGCAGGAGGTCAGCTGATTCAGCTTCGCTGATGATGACCTGGGCTTTTTCTATGATGTTCTTGCCCAGAACACAATCCTTGAAGAGAAAGTCAGTAGGCTGCAAAACCTACTTGACCAACTCTCACAAGAAGAAAGACCATCTGCCTCTATCCACCCACAGATGGCACCTTCACTTGAAGGTTTCCCAACACCGAGCCACTCCAAAATCAACCACCTGCCTCTGCTTCAGGCCCTACTTCTCAGGAACAGAACCCTCCTGAGCAAATAGGTGTTGTACTCCAAATTCCCTCCCTCTCATCACACCCATAATCACTGATATAGTGATCAAAGCCATTGATGAGAGGCTTTCCTCAACATTACAGCCCTTGGTTGATGCTGCTGTCCAAAAGGCTCTTTCTGCGGTACACCCCTTCCTCCAATGCAACCAAAAAGGGGGAGAGTACTGCAGTGAAAGAAAAGAAGAGGAAAGATCCGAGGAAAAGAAGGAAGCGAAGCAAGCCCAAAAGGAGGAGAAGAACAGCAACCAATGCTCACCTACAAGCGAAGAAAAGGTGCTGATGAGCACATTGCTGAAGATAAAGCCTTGGAGCTACTGATAAAAGAGGCTGATGCCGAACACAGCAGATCATGGACAACATCATTGATCAGTTGTTTAGGCAAGGCCATGACACCAACAAACTCTCTGAGATTCGACGACTAGAGATTGAAGACATCCAGAATAGATGGGCAAGTTATGAAGTGTTAGAAAGAGAAAGGCTTGAAATCATGATAAGATTTATTGCAAAATATCTTGGAAGATCAATGATTGAAATCAAAGCTTGGTCCAGGGACAGTATCTTGGCAATCACCACCAAGATCTGTTTGTCTGAAGCATACACTAAGGGCTTGTTATTGAGCTTTGAATGAAGCGGGTGCTGGGAGCAGGACTGAGCTAGCCAAGCAATCAAAAGCCACACTCACCTCAAGGATGCTAGCACAGCCTGTCAACAAGAGCTAACCATGGAGAACAAATCACCTTCCTTGAGGCCTACACAAGAGTCGTACAGACTCATTATGGGGAAGTGAACCTCATGAATGGATAACAACTCTGTGTCCTGTTCCCCAAAACAGTTCCCATTCATACTCTGCCAAACAATATTTGAGGTCTTCCCAGGCGGAGCTTACATGGGTCATCTTCTCTACTGATCAAGAAGGAAAAAGACCAACATTTTGCCATCAATAAGTGGAGAATAAATAAGTTAGAGGTTTTGGCTGCATTGGTTCAGGGGGAGTTTGTTGGACCAAAAGAACCAATGAGCCAAGATCAGAAAACCTCTAAGTCCCACATGGTATCACAACAACTGCTGAAAGCCTCATAGTAGTTTGACAAGTGCTGAAGACTTCAACAGCTGAAGATCAAGTGCTGAAGACCTCAACAGCTGAAGAACCAAAGTGCTGAAGTACAACAACTGAAGAACACAAGTGCTGAAGCTGAAAGACCAAAGTACTGAAGTACAACAGCTGAAGAGTTTACAAGTGCTGAAGATCAACAACTGATGTACAAGGTCTGAAGACAAAGACTGAAGGCATCAGCTGATGATATCTACTGAAGTCATCAGCTGATGAAACACCTGAAGGTCAAAGTCTGAAGATCAAGTACTGAAGCCTCAGTAGTTTGTCACAACTGCTGAAGAGTACTTCTTCAGTAGTTGTGATATCAGTAGTTTTATATTTTTATGTTTCAGTAGTTTTGTAAAACGACTGAAGAGCTTGTTCTTCAGTCGTTGTAGTTTCAGTAGTTTTATATTTTGTACTTAACATGCTGATATGTTCTCAGTAGTTGTGAACATTTCAGTAGTTTGTTAAGAATTAGTTATTTTGTATTAGATCTGCCAGTTGTCACTTTCCGTGATAACAGCAGTGATTGTTGCACTCTATATAAGGAGTGACAACTCATTGTAACGATGATGAATGAGATGAATGAATTCAATAAACGAATGATTGATTAGAAATATTCTTCATCCATAAACATTCCTTGAAATCAGAAATATATACTCTCCCTATAACCGTATGCGCTTTTAATGCTTACAAATATCAATTGCTTGCTACAATCTGTCTAATTCTTGTTTGTATTCCGCTGCTTTGTATCCTAATACATCAAACTTGTGATCGCTGATCCTGTCAGTTTTGGATGAACATCACCATCACCACTGGGGAGAACAACCACCATCTCTCCGGTCGGTCGTCAACAACAAAGAAGTGGTCATCACTTCCGAAATACTTCGCCAAACTCTACATCTGTATGATGCCATTTCCTGCTGGATATCCCAAGGGCACAACTGATCTATCCTTTGCCCATCATGGATATCAGGCAACCTTAGTGCCTCCACTATAATGAGAAACATTCCATGACGCTGAAGGCCTATTTTTCACATGGTAAATGTATTTTGGCTCCTAAGACTTCGTCTTGGGATCAAATGTCTACGAAGTGGGGTAGGTAATGTATTCTATTCTTGAGCAACAACCTTTAAATTTTTCAGAAATATATTTTCCGAGCTCAAGGATATGGCTCAAAAACTAACTGCTAACCGTTGGATATTATATCCACGGTTCATAATGGCCATCATTACAAACCAGCTTCAAGCTGAGGGACTTGTTGGCCTGGGAGTCCCTGCTACGGTGTTCTGCCTGAAGTATACTCCCGGCACAACTCTGACCACACACTCAAATTGGCTGCCAAGCTGCGCAAACCCACGCAGCTGGAACCCACAGCCACCACCTTCAAATCAAAAGTCCCCACCAAACCCACCAAAAGAAACCCAAAACGGCTACTCAGGAAAGAGTCCCCTGAGGATGCCCCTGCAACACAAACGCAGGATATATCCATTGGTTTATACCCCCTAGTGGATATCAGGACTCTTCCAGCCATAGCCGCTCAGGATTCCTCTCAACAGGAGCCTGCAGCAACCACACAAGGGGTACCCACACATCTGGGATCTTCCTCACTTGAGGAGATTGCCATTGATGAGCACCTTCCTCCCCAGGTGCACACTGCTTCTATCCCTTCACCCCATGCAACCGCCCCCCACAGCCCAACATTGATCGTTGCACAAGTGCTGACTCAATTGCACTCCTCACCCTCTCCCCAGATACCACTTACTATTGGGCACACCTCTACCATTGAGGGGGAGGACCAAAGTGCAATTGAGAACCCACAGCATAGGGGTTTACCACTTCTATCTCCTGGTGTAGATAGGGAGATTAGAATATCTAGTGAGGCTGCCACCTCTTCTGCATCAGCACATGATCAGACTGAGGCTGGTAACATTGCTAAGACCTCACTAGAGGCAACAGCTGATGATGGACATAGTCCTGAGGCTGGAAGTCCCCAGTACCAAGACAAAGGGGCACATGCTACAACTGGTCTACACCCAGTGCATGTTCATCCTGCTCCAAGCAGGAGGTCAGGTGATTCAGCTTCTGCTGATGATGACCTGGGCTTTTTCTATGATGTTCTTGCCCAGAACACAATCCTTGAGGAGGAAGTCAGTAGGCTGCAAAACCTACTTGACCAACTCTCTCAAGGAGAAAGACCATCTGCCTATACAAACCCACAGATGGCACCTTCAGTTGAAGGTTCCCCAAACACTGAGCCACTCCCAACAACTCAGCCACCTGCCTCTGCTTCTGGCACTATTTCTCAGGAACAGAACCCTCCTGAGCAAATAGTTGTTGTCCTTCAAAATTCCCTCCCTCTCATCACACCATAATCACTGACATTATGACTAAAGCCATTGATGAGAGGCTTTCCTCAACTTTACAACCATTGATTGATGCTGCTGTGCAAAAGACACTTTCTGCGGTACAACCCCTACCACCAATGCATCCAAAAAGGGGGAGAGTACTGCAGTGAAAGAAACGAAGAGGAAAAGAATAGTGGATGAGAAGGCCCAAGAGCAAGCCCAGGAGGTGGAAAAAGAAAAGCAACAACTGATCACCTATAAACGAAAGAAAAGTGCTGATGATCAACCTACTGCTGAAGAAAAATCCTTGGAAGAGCTGGTAAAAGATGCTGATGATACACACAGCCGATCCATGGATAAAATCATTGAGCAACTCTTCAGGCAAGGTTTTGATACAGCCACATTAGATAGTGAAATCAAGAAGTTGGAAGTGAAGGAGATTCAAACCCGATGGGCTGGGTATGATGCACTTGAAAAGGAGAGATTGGAGATCATGATCCGTTTCATTGCCAAATACTTAGGAAGATCTTTGATGGAGATTCGTGCGTGGACCAGAGACAGTATTCTGGCTATAGCCACCAGAATCTGTCTGTCTGAGCAATTCCACAAGGGGATTATTATTGAAGCCCTTGATGAGGCTGGGGCTGGAAAAAGGTTTGAAATGGCAAGACTTACAAAGGCTAAACTCACAACCAAGATGCTGGAACAACCTTCCCTTCCACCCACTCAAAAACAGCCTACCCCTCAAATCTCCAAACCAATCTCAAAGCCCAAATCCAAACAACCACAATCACAACCCACAAAACCAACTCCCTTACCATCTAAACCAATAGTCGATTATGCACCTAAGAAGAAGAAGAGAAGGGTGTTGAGGCTAGAAGAAGAAGAAGAGGATGATGTGGAAGAAGATAGGATGCCTCTGTCTGCAGTCCTAACACTGGCGAAAGCCAAACCTATGCCCATCACTTCCACCTCACAGATGGATGTTGTGAGAGTAAAAATTGAAGAAGAGGAGCAGCAAAAGCTTCATGATGATGAAATGCTGAAAAGCATTGACAAAACCTATGCTGCCTCCTCATCAATTATCAGCATGAAGAAAGAAGCTCTGAGATTGTACACTCTTGCCAACACATTTCAATATCAGAAGGAAAGGGTGAGAGTATGGCCTGATCCGAGTGTGGCTTACAGGATTGTAAAGAAAGACATTCCTTCGAGATACAAGGGTCAAGTCAAGAGGATCGTAGATGAAGAGATCACAGTGGCCCTTGTAGTATCACCCTGGGAGATTGTCGAAGATTTCAAGAAGGCCTACGAGACTAAACAACCACCCCAGAAGATGCTAGAGAACAGAATTATCATAAAGGGGTTAGTCTACAAGAGGCTTGAGAACTTCAAACAGAATGAGCTCAGTCTGCTACTCGAAGGGAATCATCCTGATGAGTTTGCATATAGACAAATTACAACAGTTGAGCTCAAAAACGGCAAACTGGCCAAGTACATCTCAGAGCTGTATGGGCGAGAAGGATTGTTTGATGGTGAAGCCGAGAACCTGACCATGGAAGAACAAATCATGTTTCTCAGAGCCTACACCAGAGAATCCTACAGGCTCATACACGGGAAGTAGATCTCATGAATAGGATAACAACTCTGTGTCCAGTTCCCCAAAACAAAGTTCCCATTCATATCTTGCCAAACAAATATCATAGACTTCTTCCCAGGCCGGAGCATATATGGGTCATCTTCTCTACTGATCAAGAAGGAAAAAGACCAACCTTTTGCCAACAATAAGTGGGATAATAAATAAATTAGAGGTTTTGGCTGCATTGGTTCAGGGGGAGTTTGTTGGACCAAAAGAACCAATGAGCCAAGATTAGAAAACCTCTAAGTCCCACATGGTATCACAACAACTGCTGAAAGCTTCATCAGCAGTTTGACAAGTGCTGAAGACTTCAACAGCTGAAGATCAAGTGCTGAAGACTTCAACAGCTGAAGAACTAAAGTGCTGAAGTACAACAGCTGAAGAACACAAGTGCTGAAGCTGAAGTTCAAAGTACTAAAGTACAACAGTTGAAGAGTTTACAAGTGCTGAAGATCAACAACTGATGTACAAAGTCTGAAGACAAAGACTGAAGACATCAGCTGATGATATCTACTAAGTCATTAGCTGATGAAACGTCTGAAGTTCAAGTCTGAAGATCAAGTACTGAAGTTTCAGTAGTTTGTCACAACTGCTGAAGAGTACTTCTTCAGTAGTTGTGATATCAGTAGTTTTATATTTTTACTTTCAGTAGTTTTGTAAAACGACTGAAGAGCTTGTTCTTCAGTCGTTGTAGTTTCAGTAGTTTTATGTTTTTCAGTAGTTATAACAACTGATAACACTTAGCATTTTTGTAAGGAGATGTCAGCTGTTTTGACATCTTCAGTAATTGTGTTTCAGTTGTAATAAATCTGTTAGATGTCACTATCAAGTGACATCAGCAGACGTCACATCTCTTATATAAGAGGTGTCGACCTAATTGTAATTGTGACATTCTGTTACCACGAAAGTGAATATTAAATGAAATATATTTGCAGAAATTCTCTCTCTATAACCGTCTTTGTTCTTCATTGAATATCGTTTTTGTTCTTGTGAATTGACTAATTCATTGCTCGATTTCCGCTGCTATACTCTCTAATCAATCAAACATAGATCACTGATCTTAAAATCTCATCAACATCTACTGAGGATTCAGATGAATAATGAAATGGTTAGTCTCTATTTCTTTGTAAAAGTTTAGCTTGAGTTTCATTATCAAAAGTTGGTTTTTGCTAGGAAGGTCAAGTTTGTGTTTCATTGTGAGATGATTTCTTTGACCCTTCCTCAAATCCTTCAAGTTATTTCTGTCATTTGTTGATCTAGGTGTCCTAGATTGAGTATTATGAAGATGAGGTCTGATAGAATGCATCACAGTAGATGTTTTTTAGATGGGCTTGTGTTGTGGAATTTTCAACCCCTTCTGATTAAAGTAACAATCAGATATATTGTGATTGTTCATGTCACAGATTGAACAATACTTATTAAAATAGCAATTTTTGGTGGAGTGATTGTTCATATCACAGATAGAACAATATTGATTGAAGAAGCATTTATCTGTCTTGTGATTGAACATGTCATAAATATCACAATACATTTGTTGTTTCTTGAATTAGATTTTTCCTTGTGTGACTCAACTAATACTTTCTTTTGATGAGTCACTTTCTTTTCTTTAGGTGATGAATCAGAATCAGCCATTTTAGTAGATTGTTTCACAACACTACTTTTGTTCAGTTGTCTAGCCTGTTTCTGTTTCTTTAACCTACTTCTCACCTCTTTCTCAAACTGGTCAACATGTTCTTTGTTACAGATATCAAACCCAACTCCCTGCCTTAACCTTGATGACTGAGGGTCTGATGAAGTTTTATGTGTTGAACTCAGTTTTATAGTTGGTTTCTTTTTCAGTGAAACCTTTTCTGATTTGCTTGAATTTTGTGGAGATACAATCTCATTATCAGAACTACTCTCAGTAGTGGGTTTCACTATTTTGACATATTTCTTTTTGCCTTGTAAAACAGATGGTATGAATTTTATAAAAAGTACAATTGCTTTTACAAGGCTTGAGGGTTTCATGACACTCACTGTCTTGTCTGAGCACTCTTTGATTTTGATTGGGTGTCCTAACTTGATTTTATCCTCATTGGTTTCAAAATAAACATCAATTTTGTTTTGAGGATTTGTCACTTATTTCACTACTGATTTAGGTTCCATAGTTTTAGGTTTGATTGATTCAGAGAGTGAGACAGATTCAGGCATGACAGTGTAATTGTCATTGTATGGTGGAGGACATGAATTATACCCAATCCCTGACATGTCCTTTGGATCCTTTTGTGAATCCAGCATCTCTTGCAGCTTGACTGAAGATATTTGAAACTTTTCAAGTTTCACTTCAGTCATAGATTGTTGAGCTTTAGCTTGAGCTATCTTTTCAATAAGTAGATCATTTTCAGCTACAAGATTGTATTTCTCACCATGCAATTTTTCTATGTCAGAAATGAGAGATTTGATTTTGATTTCAAAACTTTTTAGTTCTCTCTTCATCATTTCTGACTTCACTTTTTCTTCTTTAATTTTATCTACCAGTTTATGGTTGTGTTCTCTATACTCTTGTAATTCATTTATGCATTTCTCACTACAAAGGTTAGTTTTTACCTCGGTAGGGATTGAAGATGGTCCATCGTTGATGTGCGCCATAAGAGCATGATTCTGGAATTGAGGCTTTACTTCCTCAGCATACACACTCCAGTCACATATCCCATCTTGTTTGATCACAAGGGCACTGGCAGAAGGCTGACTGATTGCATGGGATTGATTAGTCAGCTGTGGTTGATTCTGGTATGTTTGTTGATGATGAGAATGATGGTACTGCTGTTGTTGATTGTTTGAGTGATAGCTTGAATTGGGTTGTGATGATGATTGACCTGGATAGTTCCTTGAATGGTTGTTTCTTTTAGGAGCATTGCACTCTCTTGAGAAATGGCCAGTCATGCCACAGTTGAAACATTTTACCTTGGATTTGTCATATCCAAGTTTTGTGTTCTCATTCAGGCTCAACTTTCTTCCTTTTTTGTAGAATTTCTTTGCTCTCATGGAAATCATTGTCATTTGCCACTGTAGATCCATCTCCTCAACATCATCAGGATCTGTTTCTTCTAAATCTTCCTGTATTAGGTGGGCAGAAGTGAGTCTTCCCCTAGATATGCTTCAAAACTTGCAACAAAGGCATTGTAAGTTGCCTTTTTCTCTTCTGATTTTAAGTCTTCTGGAGAGGTTTGAGGAACAGTGGAGACTTTTGGTGCTTGAGCTGAAGTTGAAGGGTGATTGAATGGTGGTGATGCAATGAACCCAGTATTGTTCATTTGATCTCTTGATGAGATAAATTCATCTTCCTCTGTGATGAAAGCATTTTCAACAGAATGTGATTCTGAAGGGAATTTGTAGGCTTCAATCACTCTTGGTCCACTTAGATTTTTGCTTCGTTCATCAAGTTCCAAAGCTTCAATCTTGGCTATCAGAATGTCTAGAGTGGTACTCTCAAGATCAAGAGTATTTTTCAGCATTATGACATTTTGCTTCCAGCTTTCAGGTAGACTCTGAAGCATTTTCTTGTTAAGTTTAATGTTATATGAAACACCCATAATTTCCAAGTCATTGACCAACTATACAAATCTGTGTAGTTGTTTTGATATGGATTCTCCTTTGGTGTGATGGAAGGTTTCATACTGATTGACCACCTTATCTTTGTTAATTTCAGCAACCTCACTGCTTCCTTCACACATAATTTTGAGAGCATCCCAAACAGCTTTAGCAGTTCCATACTTTTCCAATCTTTCAGCACATCCATTTTGAGTGCTTGAGTCAAAATTGAGTATGCTTTGAGATCAATTTTGATTTTCTTATAGTCATCTTCATCCAGAGTTAAGTCTTCAATTGGTATTCTAGCAGTCTTGTACAGTGCAGCTTGAGCTGTTGATAGAGTAACAGGAATATGTGGACCCTTACATATTAAGATCCAAAAATCAGGATCTACACCTGTTATATAATTTCTAAACCTTATTCTCCATTGTTTAAACTCAGATTTGGGTTTAGGCATGGGAGGTTTAGGTGTATGACCTAGTTCAGAGTAACTGTTAGAATCCATGTTGATTTTTGAAAGTATAGATTTAGTTGATTTTAAGATTGATTATGATTGACGAGTCCAACTTGTTCAAGCAGTTCTTTCGAGGTTCAGAATGAGTTCTGTATTGATTTTCTTGCTGTTTGCTAAGTAGAGATGGTGATATCCACTACTAGCAACTTGATTATCAGATCAATCGAGTTCTATTCAGTCTGTGCGCAGATCTGAAAGAGAATCGAGAGCCAAAGCTCTGATACCGATTTACTGGGTTTGAGTAAGAGTGATATTCTTACTCCGAATCAAATATGATAATCAAGTCAATGATTGTGTGGCGGAAACAAACAATCAAAGAGCATTCAAAGCAAGATAATTACTTATAAATGCTGTTTGTATTGATATATTAAAGTTGATAAGTTACAGAGAATAATTACAACAAAATTTCTCTATCTCTCAGCCGTCACCTCAATACAAGGTTAACTATTGTATTTATAGGTATACAAGATGCCTTTACAAAATGACTAAACTACCCCTGACCTATTACATCAGAAACTAGTCTAAGTCTTGATCCGCATCTTTGCTTGTTCATCCGCATTGACAAATGCGGATGAGATAATCTTGATCAGCATTTCCACTTGATCATCCGCATTAGTAAGTTGGTCATCCGCATTGGTTAATGCGGATGAACAAATACTTGTGCGCATTTGGTTGGTCATCCGCATTTGTCAATGCGGATGAGCAAAGTCTTGTCCGCATCTTCTTTTGTTCTTCAGCATTAGTATTATGTCTTCCGCATTAGTCAATGCGGAAGAGTAAACACTTGTCCGTATCAGAGTTATGTCTTCCGCATTAACTAATGCGGAAGATAACACTTGTTATTTTCCTTACAGATCTTCATCCGCATTTCATCTTGGACTTATGGGATTCCAGCTGAGCAATCATCAATTCACCCATTGAGTTGGCATGTATGATCCTTGCAGGGTGCAACACCCTTTAACTCTAAAGTAGCTGCTCACATTAGAAATCACCTGAGCATTCTTCATCTGGCCGAGCTAACTGCTAGGACCAAGTTTGAAGAAGAGTTGAAACTGAGAGAGGAGGGGCCGAGCTAACTGCTAGGACCAAGTTTGAAGAAGAGTTGAAACTGAGAGAGGAGGAGAAAAGGAAAGGATCAGCACCAAAGGCAAAGCCTTTCTTCAAACGGTTGAAGGTCATGAACTTGAATCCATAGTTATATGGGAGTATGACTATAACTCCCATCAATTAACTCTCTTCAGCGGGGCACAACAAAGGGTACATATCATTCAAAGTGACAGACTGGATCTCCTGTCTATGATTGATTTGTACAAGCTTCTCAACACCCCTTCCAGGAAGAACAAAGAAACAAATAAGTATCTGCTTTCTTTGGTGTTGAAAGTTTTGAGAAGCAGAAACAAGTGAGGTTTTGGTAGCATCAGCCTAGGGGGAGTTTGTTGGATCAAGAAGAATGTTGGTGCAACCAAAACCAAATCACTTAAACTATTTTGGTACAACTAATAAAGGGCTTCTGAAGCTAAGTGTGGAACTTCCAAAGGAAAAGGAGTTCTTTTGAAAACAAAGTGTAAGATCAACTTCTGAAGGTAAACTCCAACTTCTGAAGACAGAGTATTCACTTCCGAATATCAAGACTTAGAAGAAAAGATAAGAAGTCAACTTCCAAAGTATGAAAAAAAGAAGAAGTCCTCAAGCCTTGGAAGAAGTAGCCTCTTTTGAAGTATAAGTGGATTCAAAAGAACTTGTTCTTCCAAAGCCAACTAACCTTCAGAAGACACTACTATGAACCAGTGGACATAAGTATGGTCTCTCTGACACTTCGCTACAGACCTTTGAGATACTACCTGGCGTTTTCTCAAAAGCCATGTGGTTGACTATACTTTATTCAACTGGTCACCTTTATCAGTTAGTATAGTTTCCAACTTTAGTGGATGACCAAAGGTAAGTCATGGACATGTCATGACTACAATATCTTAGATAATACTTTATCTAAGATACCTTAACTTTAGCATTGTAGTATATGCTTTACTCGTAGTTTCCAGCTGGTATCAAAGTATATCCGGCTGTAGGTAGTAGTATATATAGTTTGTCATTGTAACTCATGTAATATGCTTGTAAGAGTCTTGTAATACTTTGAGTGAGAAGTAATATATACAAGTGCCTTGAAAATGATTTCTTTGTGTTCTTTGCTACTAGTTATATTACTATCAACTCTTTGAAGAGATTCTGCTTCATCTGATCTGAGTGTAGTATAAGTGAGTTTGATAGAAATCCAAGTGTTAAGTGACAAACCCGATCCTGCAAAAACTTCCGAATCATTTCTACTTCAGTTCTTTGGTGCATGCATGTAGAGAGACTTTGGATGTTTTGAATGTTTTGGCTACATTAGAGTTATTGGAATCCTTACAAACTCCCTGTAGGCTGATGCTACCAAAACATTTAATGATCTTTATTAGTTGACAGTCCTTATCATGATGATGACCAAGCCTTTCTTCATTAGATGGTCAGGATCACTCAGACTTTCATAGTATCTTCTCATCTTAAAGAGGTCATGTAGAGGTAGGTTGAATAAGTCTTGCCATGTGTAGACATTCTCAATACCTTGATCTCTAATCACATGCTATCTTTCTAGATTAGTTATGAAGGTCCAGGATAAGATGGGTCTCTTAAAAGCAAGAGGGGCCACTTGAATTGGAGTTGATGGGCTGTCTCTTCATGCACTTCCTCAGGTTGATCTAACTCACCCTGAGGTGGATGGTTTAGACTTCTTTTTCTTTGACTTTGGTCTAGATGCCATCCTCTTCCTCCTTTTTGATGACTTTGACTGAGAAAATTAGTATGCAACACCATGTTGACCAGTCTTGTCTTGCTTAATTGGGTGTTCCTCCCTTATAGGTTCAGAATGAGAGGGAGTTTAACCAGATTATGGATCAAAAGTTGAAGCTTGCTGAGGCTCAGTAGGAGGTCCGGGTTGTGTCATCTCAAAAGGTTTAACCTTAACCTTCATGCTCTTTTGAATGACGGCTCTTTCCTTTGCAGCTTCTTCTCTCATCTTTCTCTTGGTTGTCTTTCTCTTTTTCATTACTTCAAGTTCAAGCTGTTTGAGATACTCAAACTCTATGTACTCAAATGAAAAGGGAAGAAGTGCATCTGCCTGATATAGGCCTGTGGCACTCAATTAGTTGATCATATTGATCCTATTAGTTTCTTTATCTACCTGATGTTCTTATGGAGCAGCCATAGTCTGTTGTTCAATCTTGCATCCTCTGCCTCCTTCCTTTCTCTTGGCATCTCCATGTCAGCCAGTTCCTGGTTTGCAGGGAAGTAATTATGACTGCCCTTAACTCATCATCTTGAGTGTTTGGTCTGGGGGCATCTCTGATTGCTACTTCGATGAATCCTGCAGGCCCAGAGGAACTTTCTCCCCTTAGCTTCCTCTTCGTATCCCTCTCCTCCTCCTCAATCTCTTCAGAAGTTAGAATCCTTTTCTCTTTATCACCCACAAACCTTTGTGATAGAGGGTGGAGAGAGCTTTGGCCTTCATTGCTTGGTGTAGCATCTAAGCTTTGGCCAGAGAGAGGTTATGATACACCTTCACTAGCAGGTGCTTCACTGAGGGAATGATTTGCTAAAGTAGTTATAGGTGTGACAAGGCTCTCGGGCTCTCCCACTAGGCCTTCAATTAAGGTTTCCCTTTTGAAGCTAATCTTAGGGTCTGCCTCAACATCCAGTTAACCAATACTATTACCTAATTTCCTTTGTCTCCTTCTTAGACTAAAATCTTCAGTATTTCTATCCTGAATCCTTTGTGCTAGCATGTCAGCTTGTCTAGATTGGCTTGGATTGACAAGTGGCTTGTTAACAAGGTCAGATCTTCACAGTAGTTCAAAGTCTAAAAATTTAAGACTTCTTGCTTCCCTTGAACTCTTTGAAGAATAAGGGCCCTTCTGTTTGCATTATACATCCACCCAATGATGTAGTTTGATGTTCATTGAGGTGGAGATAACGCTGTCGTTGGTTACCTTCCTAAAACAGACTATAAATGAAGGAGTCTATAAAGTCCATATCAATGTGAACTTAAGGAAGTTACTGAGTATGGATAGTTGCAAGTGAAGATGGTGAGTCCTTAATGTCCATGCTTTATGAAGAACTCCCAGGTTCTATGTCTGTGATGACTTTCTCCCCCTTTTTGGTAGCATCACCCACTTGCATAGGTGAGCTAGAGGTTAGATCAATCACATTCACAGGTTCTTGAGTTCCTGATTGAGCCCTTCTTAAAGGTCTCCCAAGTAGTTTCTCCTTAAGATAATAAATCTCAAGTTGTTGATCATTGACCCTGTTGTCTAAGATAGTCATCTTAGATTCCAAGTGACCAACCTTAGATACTAGGTAGGTGCATGTTTGTGACAGGTTTTGCACCTTTAGTCTCAAATTTCCCTCATCTTAATCATAAGAATCATAGGGGGATGAGAAAACTGGACCGAAGTCTTCTCTCTCACCACCAGCATGGAGTTCTTGGATGCTCATTTTCCCCTGCTCATTGATAACCTCAATTAAAGTGTCAATGGGTTAGGTTGCCATGGTGGAGGTCTGAATGATGTAATCACTTAATTAAGTGATAGCCTCTTCCATATACATTTCCTGAACATATTTAGAAGGATCCACCTTAGTAATTGGTGATTGATGTGGGCTAGACGTAGGTGACTCAGGAGCACTCATCTCTCTTGAGTAGGGGAGGAGTAGACAAACTCATGGTACTCACTGAAACCTAAGTCTTCATTAGTATAAAAGTCAAGGTTGAGAATTGAGTGGTTTAAGTTTAAGGCTAGGGATGGTAACTGTCCCCTAAAGGTTGTTTACCTGAGTGTTGAGACTCAGAGTGAAGGCTTAAGGTAGTTAGGCTTTTAAGCTCATTAGGTTGAGCATGAGGAACCTCAACACTCATCCTTGAAGAGATGGGAGTGTTTGCTTCTTAGAAGAAGTGGGAGCTCTAGTATCCACTTCCTCCTGTATGGGTGAGTGTACGGGGGCCTACATAGACTCAATAGCTTGAATACGGGTTCATTTGGATTTTCTTTTGTAGGTGTGGATGATTTGAGGTCTTTCGGGTGGTTGGGAGGTAGAATGTGTGGGTTCAACACTAGCTTGTGTTGCTAGGTTGTCACCTTGTGCAATGAGCTCTAACATTTTGGGGACAAGGGTTGTTTCTACCCCTGAGAAGCCTACAGTGGGGTTATTCAAGATTTTAAAGATGCCGGGCTTCATCTTTCCCAATTTAAGAATATTACCTATTTCCCTCAACTGTGAGCCTAGTTCACAGTTGATAATGTATTGAACATATCTAGGAAACATATAATACTCCAAGGAGTCCAAGTTAGCAAGTAAATTGGTATAAACAAACTGAGAGTACCTGAACATGACCCCCTAAACCATTCCATGCATTATGAAGGAGAGATCCTCAAGAATCTGGTCCCACCCTCCATGCTTGTTGGACAAGCTGTGGATAACCACATGAAGCAGGTGTTTCTATCGGGATGAGACCTTCCCTTTCCTAAAGGTCTTTACAAAGAAATCACCCTCATAGCCCACCTGCTCAAAGGAATGATTGACAACTTCGTTTGGGAAAGACAACTCACCTTCTTCATCATCCAGCTGGAGATGATTTTTGATGATGGCTGAAGTGATAAAGATTACCTTCCCTTGCATTATGGTAGATAGTGTCTTCTCCCCATCCGTAATGACCTAATGGCAGGTCATCAAAATTCAAGCAAGTGATCCTCATAGAGAATAAGATCAATGGTGAGGGAGGTGAAGTAGTTTGACAAAGCTAGAAAACAGCAAATCTCTGAAAAGCTATCATCTTTGTCAGAGTTCAACAAAGCAACCTGGTTGTGTTGCTTGTGAAGTTGCATGGAGAAATCAGGGTTGTTTCTGAGATTTAGATTGGCCATTTTGAGAAGCATAAGGGTGAAGGAAGGTGAAGAACAAAGTGGGTTAGGAGAATTTAGGTGAGAGGAATAGTGCAAATGAAGAAGATAGTGAAATAGGGGGAATCATAAATATGAAATGGATTTAAGACAAAGTTAATGAGAGAGGATAAACTTTGAAATCCGGAAGTCAGTCCCACCTATGAAAAAGTAGTTTGCTTTTTGCTCAAAAAGTAGTTTTCATAGATGTCGAAAATCTTCCGATGTACATTGTCTTCGGAAGTTTTAATGAAAAAGCTTCCGATGCCAAAATGACTTTGGAAGATATTCCTGAGAATTTTGCTTCGGAATATAATTAATACTTGAATCTGTTATTCAGTGAAGAATAAAGCTTCCGAGAGTTAATTTGCTTCAGAAGAAAATTGTCCTTGAAAACATACAAGTGTTTAAAAAAGATTTAAGCTTTGGAAGACATTTTAGAAATTTATTCCGAAGGCAATTTTACTTAGACGGTTGTTTGTTTTAAAGGCATAAATTTCTTTCGACGATTTTTATCCACAGAAAACAAGAGCTTATGAAGATGATGAAATAGACAACTTAGGACACACATGTTTTTAAGAAATAATATGAATTAGTTTTAAGAAAAAGCTACTCAAAGTTAATCCTCCTAATAGCTTATATGAGATATTTAAATCTCTGCTCACAAAGGCTTTGGTGAATAAATCAACATATTGTTCATTTGTGTTAACCTTGACTAGTTTAACTAATCCCTTTTCAAAGTTATCTCTAGTCAAATGATACATGATATTGATGTTTCTGTTCTTGAGGGTGTTACACAGGATTCTCTATGATAGAGATAGCACTATTATTGTCTATGTGAATGGGAGTCTCCTTGAAGTTTAATCCATAGTCAAGCATCTGATTCTGAATCCAAAGCATTTGAGCACATCAGCTTGCAGCAACAATGTATTCAACTTCAGCAGTTGATGCAGAGACATAAGATTGTTTCTTGCATTGCCATGAGACAATTCTTCCACCAAGAAACTGACATCCCCTTGATGTAGACTTTGCAGTCAAATTACATCCACAATAATCACTATCTGTATATGCATACATATTAAAGTCAAAATTCTTTGGATACCAAAGGCCAGGTGTTGAGGCACCTTTGAGATATCTTAAAATTCTTTTGACAATGATAAGGTGTGACATCTTGGGGTTGGCTTGATATCTTGCACACACCTGTGGCAAACATGATATCAAACCTACTAGCTGTAAGGTACATAAGAGACCCAATCATAGCCCTGTAGAGATGTTCACCACACACTCCCCCTCAAGTTTAGGCCCAAGGGAGTGATTTCTTGCTATGGGAGTCTTAGCAACCTTGCAATTAGTCATGTTGAACCTCTTAAGTAAGGCCTGAACATTCTTTGATTGACTTATGAAGATGCCATCTTCAACTTACTTTACTTGAATTCCCAGAAAGAAATTAAGTTCACCCATGGCACTCATTTCAAATCTATCCTTATCAGTTTCTCAAAGTCTTTGCAGAGCTTCGGATTAGTTGAAACAAAGATGATGTCATCTACATATACTAGAACTAGCATCAAGTCATTTCCTTGTTCTTTGATAAAGAGAGTTCCATCTATAGTACCCCCTTTGTATCCATGCTTGCAGAGATACTGAGATAGAGTCTTGTACCACTTTCTTGGAGCTTGGTGCAACCCATAAAGAGCCTTATCAAGCTTGCAGACATAATGAGGATGATCAAGATCCGCAAACCCAAGTGGTTGTCTGACATACACCTTTTCATCAATCACCCCATAAAGAAGAGCACACTTGACATCAAGTGATAGACCTTGAAGTTCTTGGATGCAGTAAATGCCAAGAATATCTTAACAGCATCCAGTTTTTCCATAGGAGTAAAGAAATCCGTGTAGTCAATTCCTTCTTCTTGTGTATACCCTTGAATAACTACTCTAGCTTTGTTCTTGATGACAACTCCTCTATCATCTTTCTTATTCCTAAACACCCATTTGATCCCTATAGTAGTCTTCCTATGAGGAAGAGGACATTGGTGCCAAACCTTTTACCTTTTGAATTGAAACAGCTCCTCTTGCATAGCCTCGACCCAACTTCCATCATTTAGAGCCTCATCAATTTTTTTTGGCTCTATCTGGGACAAGAAACAAGAGTGAAGACATACATTTGCATCATGGTTTGTCCTCTTGTTCTTACCCCTGCATCAACATCTCTGTTAGGTCTAGGATGAGTAGATCTAGTCCATTTTGTATAGGCTTAGTACTTGAATTAATATCTGTAATGAATGGTTGTAATTCATTATTGTGTATTCATTATCTATATAGGTTAACCTATTTATGTGTTGATTTATGTATGGTTGCAGGTACAAACATTATATTGGTCAATATCTGAAATTGACCAAGTGTAAGAAACATCTACGAATGAACATTTTGTTCTTCCGTAGATATGGTTCTTAAAGTAAAATGCATCCAAAGATCTTTTGCGGATGAACAACCAGCAATGAGGATGAAAGAACAAGATTGCTTCGGAAGACCAAGATTGCTTCGGAAGAACAAAACATCTTTGGAAGAAAAAGGTTGCTTCGGAAGAACAAGACCTACAGAAGAATAAAACTCCTACGGAAGACACTATACCTACAGAGTCCAAACACTTGTATAATACAAGTGTTACAAGTCAACAAGTCAACAGGCAGTTATGCGAATCCCGAGAAATCCGATGATTCCTTAACAGAAACATTTCAAATCCCAAGAGATCCGGTCTTTCCTATAACAGAAACATGATTGTCTGTTAAATGGATCCTAGGTTTCGAATTATGGACGGCTTCATCAACAACAGCAATAGCAATTCGACAATTCCAAAAACAACAAACATCACATCAAATCTCACAATCAAACCCTAGCAGCCGTCACATCATTCTTCACAAAATTAATATCATTCATTCATTATTTGTAATAATTAACATGTTTTAATGAAACACATATTATTCATTAATTGTGTTTCTTTTACTGTGTTTCTTTGAATCGTTATTGATATTGAATTTCACTACAAAACAATTAAACCAAGGCAACGTTGATTCCGCAAACGTTGACTTGTCTTCGACCAACACTGATAATTCGTGATTGCGATCCTTGGATTCATAGGTGGTATCAGAGCCAAGTGCTCATTGATTTAGATCAATTGATCTATCAGTGTTAGTTGTGTTTAATTGCTTTGAATTCTATAGATTTGTCAGTTTTAACTGATTAAATCTACTGTCTTTAAAAGGAATTTGTGTGAAACTTGTTTGTCGTTCAACAACAGTCGATTAGATTAACTTGTATCTATATTCAAATCAATTGAATAGCAAATCCTGTTGACCATTTTCATCAATTAACATAATGAGCAACTTTAGTGGATCATCTTACCAACCACCGAAGTTAGAAACAAAAGAAGATTTCAAATCATGGAAAATCAAGTTTAGGAATCATGTAAATTATACAGATTCTAACTTATGGGTCTCTATAACAGAAGGTCCTTATATTCCACCCACCCTTGCGCCGGATTATAAATATAACAGTCAACCCATAAGCATAAAAGATCTTTCACCTGATGATATTAAGAAGGTTAAAGTTGATATCAAAGCATATAGCTTGCTTAGTATGGCTTTGCCAGAAGAAATATTAATCAGATGTGAAAACTATAAAACAGCAAATTCCTTGTGGAAGATTCTTCATACACTCTGTGAAGGAGTGATGAAATTCGAAGCATTAGGAAGGACATCTTTCGTTCACAATATGAAACTTTTCATCATATTGAGGGTGAATCAATTCCTCAACAACTGCACAGGTTTATGCAACTTGTCACAGAAATGAAAATTTGGATTTGAAATACACAAATGAGGAATTGAACAAGAAAATGCTCCATACTTTACCAGAATGTTGGAAGCAGACTGTATCCATGTTCAAGAATACCATAGATCTCAAAGCAGTCGGACTAGACACTCTAGTGGCTAAAGTTGAGGCTCTTGAACTGGATGAGAAATCAAGAAACAAGAGTATAAGAACTCATGTATCACCATATCACTTTAAAGAAACAAGAAGTGCTGGAAGTGCTTTCATGTCCAGTATTGATGGTAATAACTCTTGTACTTTGAGTGAAGATGAAGAGAAAGTAAGTTTTTATGCTTCAAAACCTCTTAAGAAATCTTATCAAAGTAAGTCAAGAAAAGAGAAAGAAAGATCTGATGATCAAAGAGACAAATCATGTGAAAAACCATCATCCAACAATCAATCAGAGTCTATCACTATCATTCTAGACTCTGAAGAACAGAAGGCAGCTTTTGTAGCCTTTAGTTCAAGCTTTCAAGCATACCTAGGAAGCACATTACTCATTGCCAACATGTGCCAACAAGATTTGGAAGAACTGCCTCCAGATGTAATGGAGGAAATGCATCTACAATGGCAAATGGCAATGATTGCATATAGAGCCAAACAATATCTGAGAAGAAACAAGAATTTGGCTGCTGCAAGTAAATCATCACGTATAGGGGTTGATAAGTCAAAGGTAAGATGCTTCAAGTGCAATCTCTATGGACACTTTTCTAGAGAATGCAATCAACAAAATTCCAACACAACACAACATCAGAATCATCAGGCCAAACAACCCTCATCAACTCAAAGATGTTTTAGACAGCCACAACTGACCAACTCATCCCCATTAGCCATCAATTCATCAGTAGAAACTAGCAACTCTAAAGACTCTGGGCTGATCATTCTTCAAGATGGAACCTGTGACTGGAGTGTGTATGAGAAGGAAGTCTTAGAAGAAAATCAAGCTCTAATGGCTCACATGAAAAACAAGGTTCCACCCATGGCAAGTGAGGTAAGAGACAGGTTATGTTCATCAATATATGTTGAGGAAGTAGAATGATATAGAGTCCATGCTCAACAATTAGCTGATAAAGTTAAAGAAACAATGATTTTGAATGAATCTCATGTAAGAGAACATAAACTATATCAAATTAAAATTAACTCTTTACAAAAGATTTAGACAAAATTGTTTCTGAAAATTACAGCTTGAAAGCACAGGTTGAGCATCTGACCACTTCCTTAACCAAATCCATGGCTGATCATGCATCAACTGAAGTGAAACTTTAGAAGTTTCAGCTATCATCTCAGCAATATGAGAAATTACTAAATTCTCATATTGAATCAAATTAAAGGTCTGGGTTGGGATACAATGTTGTGGCACCTCCTATTAACATAACTATGTTTCTTTGCCTGAATCAATGACAAATAATATGTCAAAACATTTTGTGCCTAGCACCAATACAGGAACTAGCTCAAATCAACAAAACATTGATAATGAGTTGAATGAAACTAAGTCTTCCGAATCAGAAAAGATTAATCAGTTTAATTCAGAATTCAACATAGATGAATGGGATGACTTAGATGATTCTGATGAACATGATGCTGATCTTTTAAATAAGGGTAAGAATGTTGTGTTTGAAACATATATTCCAAAAGTGCTTGAAGAAACAAAGTTGCCATACCCTCCTAAACAAAGAAACATGCTAAAGACCATTTGCAAGAGAATAGCTCAGTTGAATGAAGGTCTTCAAGAACTAAATCAGCAACAAGCCTCCTCTAAGAAATTAAATGAGAAATCTGCTTCTACCGAGGAAAGAGAGAGATCCAAGGAAAAAGGAAGGAAAAAGGAAAGAAAAAGGCATTAGCAGAACATCAACGGAAGAAGAACCTCTTCCCTGTACTAGATCTAAGGAATAAGAAAACTTCAGCAGAAGTCAATGATGATTCAGTAGATGATCTACGAAAGAGGAATTCAGCTACAAACAATCAAAAGATGAATAAAGTGGAAAAAGAAGAAGCACATCCAAAGCTGAAGAAGAAGAAGAACAACATCAAAGTTAGCAAACCATAAAATTGATTCTAAGAAAGAATCAGATGAAAAGTATTGCAAATGGTGTGACATGAAAAATCACAATATTGAAGATTGTTACTTCAGTAGCTACTGCTCTATTTGCAATATGAACAATCACATGACTGTTGACTGCTACTTCAACAAACATTGTGCGATCTGCAACAAAAATAACCATTACACTCAGGAATGTTATTTAAACAAAAAGAACAAGAAAAAAGGCACAAAGAAGAAAGAATCAGATAAGTCTGAATCAGATACTCAATCTACTGATTGTGAAAAGGGTTCAAAACTAAAGAAGTCTGAAGTGAAACCAAAGTCAAAATCAAAGGACAAAACATCATCAAGTGCTCATCCATTGAAGAAAATACCAACTTTCCAGCAGTAAAAAACACCTCACAAAAGGGTAGATTTGACTGTTAAGGAAACAAAGGATGATGATGCATTCTTTGATAAATTTGATAAAGGAATTCATATACCTCATTCAAAAACAAAAGATTGTGAGACATTTAATCATAAAGTTTCATTATCAAAACCAAAGTCTCAAATGAATAAAATTAAATTGAATCATGAAGAAATTGAGAAACAAGAACCTAGTTCATCAACATCCCATTCAACAGAATCATCCTTATCTGAAACAAATCAGAATGAATCAACCATAAAGTTTCATTATCAAAACCAAAGTCTCAAATGAATAAAATTAAATTGAATCATGAAGAAATTGAGAAACAAGAACCTAGTTCATCAACATCCCATTCAACAGAATCATCCTTATCTGAAACAAATCAGAATGAATCAACCAAAACTAAAACTGAAACTTCAAGACTTGTTCATGAACGAGTAACTATTTTAGACACTGTTGACAAACCCAAGATCATTAAGACTTGGGTTGCCAATTCTAACTGATTTATTTCTGAATGCAGGAACAATATTGGAGAGCTGACAACAAGTGGTATGTTGACAGTGGTTGTTCCAGGCATATGACAGGAAACTGTTCACTTCTCCATGACTTCAAACATAAAAATCCTTCTTATGTGATATTTGGTGGGATAAAAAGGGAGGTAAAATTATTGGTGAAGGAATGATAACAAATGGTGTGCTCAAATTTGAGAAAGTAAATTATTATGAAAATTTATAGTATAATTTACTAAGTGTGTCTCAAATTATGATCAAAATTATACCATTTTGTTTGGTAATACTAATTGTTACATTCTTAAGCCAGGATTTAATGTTCCAGAAGAATGGATCCCCCTCAAAGCAGTAAGAAAAGGAAACACTTATATTTTGGATATGAACAACACATCACTCACAAAACATGAAACATGCCTTCTATCTAAGCTATCAGAAGATGTATCTCAATTATGGCATAGAAGGCTTGTCCATTCTAACATGAAGAACATGAATAAATTGGTGAAAAATGACCTGATCATTGGATTGCCAAACAAAGAGTTTCATTGCTCAAGTCATCGTTCTTCTTGTTACAAAGGAAAACAATATAGAGTGTCACATAAATCCAAAATTATCAATACTAATACTACACCACTCAAATTGCTTCACATGGATCTGTTTGGTCCTACAATGTGATGAGCATTGGAAAAACGCAATAGTGATAGTTGATGATTTCACAAGATTCACATGGGTCTTTTCTTAAAACAAAAAAGTGAAACATTAGAAACATTAATGGACTTTGTGATCAAGATTGAGAATCAACTTGTTACAAAAGTTAAAATTTTTAGGAGTGACAATGGTACTGAATTTGTCAATTTTGAAATGGATTCCTTTTGCAGGAGAAAAGGTATTGCAAGGCAATTCAGTGCACCAAGAACTCCACAACTAAATGAAGTGCTGAAAGAAGAAACAAAACTCTCATTGAAGCAGCCAGAACAATGCTAGCTGATTCACAATTGCTCATCACATTTTGGGTTGAGGCTGTGAATACTGCATGCAATGTTCAAAGCAGAACATTAATTGTCAAAGAACATAACAAAACTCCTTATGAGCTCTTGTTTAAAAGAAAACCATACATAGGATATCTTAAAGTCTTTGGATGTCATGTATCTATTTTAAACATAAAAGAGTCATTGGGAAAATTTTCAGAAAAAGCATATGATGGTTTCTTTGTTGGATACTCTTCAACATCTAAATCTTATAGGATTTATATTCCACAACATAACATTGTGGAAGAAACTCCTAATGTATCCTTTGATGAATCTATATTTACTAAGTCAGTTAAAGGTCATCATGGTTGTTTGACATAGATGCTCTAACTAAATCATTTAACTATGATCATTTGAACACTATAGAATCTGATGAAGTATGTTATCCATTTGTTCCCCCTCATATGACTGAAGTAACATTATCTGCTGATCCTCCAAGGATACACACATCCTCGGGTGGAAACACATCAGCAGCAACTGTAGACACTACATGTGGAAATAAACATGGTGCATCCGGAAATGTGAATTTTGTCCCTTCAATAGATCCATGCTCTCAAGTGAATACAACAAACATTGGAAATGTTTCAAGTCCTCACTTATTATCCGAAGAAGTTCATGTAACTCCTACGGAAGAGCAAAATGATTCCGGAGAAGTTCCTGTAACTTCTACGGAAGAGCAAAATGATTCTGGAGAAGTTCCTGCGGAAGAGCAAAATGGTTCCGGAGAAGTTCCTAGGGAAGAGCAAATAGATACTGGAGATGCTCCTACAGCCCATACAGAAGACACTCATGATACTTCTCCTCATGTTGAACATTTTGACTATTTTCTAAACTCTTCACCTGGGTTGGATCAGTCTGAAGCAATGGAAATGACTAACCTGGAATCATCTATGCCAGTTGAATCAACTCCATCAATGAGAATCCATAAGACTCATCCAGTCAACAACGTCATTGGAGATCCTACAAAGAGAACTACAAGGAGCCAAAGTGATACTGCCAACCTTTGTCTCTTCAGTTGTTTTCTTTCTCAAGTAGTCCCTCCAAACATCACTGCTGCTTTAAAAGACAATAGTTGGATTGAAGCTATGCAAGAAGAGCTTCAACAATTTAGAAAGCAAAAGGTATGGTCCTAGTTGATTTGCCTGAACGTCAACATCCTATTGGAACAAGGTGGCTATACAAAAACAAACTGGATGATAGAGGGATTATTGTAAGAAACAAAGCAAGGTTGATTGCACAAGGATACACTCAAGAAGAAGGAATAGACTATGATGAATTTTTTGCACCAGTTGCAAGAATTGAGGCCATAAGAGTGCTTCTAGCTTATGCATCATATAAGAAGTTCACTGTGTATCATATGGATGTCAAGTGTGCATTCCTATATGGGAAGATTGATGAGGAAGTGTATGTGTCACAACCCCCCGGTTTTGAAGATCCTCATTATCCTCATAGGGTATAAAAACTAGATAAAGCCTTATATGGTCTTCATCAAGCACCAAGAAAGTGGTATGAAACACTATCATTTTTCTTGCTCAAGCATGGCTACAAAAGAGGAACCATTGATCAGACACCCTTTCTCAAACAAGAACATCAAGATCTCTTAGTTGTTCAAATATATGTTGATGACATTATATTGGCTCAACTAACAAGAGATTATGGGTAAATTTTGAAGAGCTGATGAAATCTGAATTTCAGATGAGTTCAATGGGTGAATTAACTATTGGGGTTTGTTAGAACATGAAACATAGTTTAACCATTTAAACTTTGTGAAAATGCAGCGGAAATAAACTTTATAACATAGTTTAAAACTGAAAATTTCGGTTTCAAATTGATATTATAAAGTTACAAACAAACCCAAGAACAAAGGACCTTTTATATGTGAATAAGACTAGCTGTGTAAACACAAAACATACATTATGGACAGCCATAAAGAGGCTGCCATAAACTACCTTTCAGCAGCAAAAGAGTCGAAATAGATGAGGATATGCTCCAAGAGAAAACGACTAAGGCACCAAAAGGAGGTACTCTCAAGCTTGCATACCCCAAGGTCTATAGCAAAACACCTTTGTTGCTAGGATTTTCACACCAAATCGCAAGAAGAGGCTGCTGAAAAAACCTTTTTTCAGCCTTGTGTTCTTCTAAGATGAGAGAAAAAACAAGTCTTGCATGTATGAGAGAAAAGAGGAAAATGGGAGAGGTGTGTCTGTTCAAGTGGGTGTGATTTTCCAAGGCAACAAAAGACAGAAAATGCCCTTGAGGGCGGCTGAATTTTATCTTTAAAATGGTTTCCCCCCATTTTAAACACCCACTAAATAGAGAACTAGTTACATTATTAGTTGTATAATAACCTTTAATTATAAAACTTAAACACATTAATATTATTCGATGTTATTTAACCAACTTAAATAACATTATAAATAATATCCATGAACAGAATATGCATATAAGTTGTTCTTTCTCACATACAATTAATTTAGAAAATCCCTTATCTAAATTGGTGTAATTATTTAATTGCATGATCATATCATCAATTTAATACATATTGGTTTGCTAAGCTTGTTATTGGGTATGACCCGACTTGGATTATGACGTACTAACCACATCAATGTTCTATGTGTCTTGGGCATAAGAAACCAACAATCTCCCACTTGCACAAGATTCATAGAAGATTGATGCAAGCAGTAAATACCGCCTAACAATAGTTTACTAACCTTAATACGCATGACTTAAAGCCATTCAATAACATCATCCCTTCAAGTATCCAACTTGAAATGATTTAGGTGAATCAATCATTTATCCTTTTGTTACAGATGTCATGTTAAATCCAAGGACACAGAATGATCATTCCTTGTTGATTTAACTTAATCAGGCCTTAGATATCTTGCTCTCAATGAATAAGAGGAACAAACTCCATCTTGACTACATACGTTTCTCACAAACACGTTGTGTCACTCCTGAACATAGCCTTACAAACTGTCCATTATTTCAGGGTAGTGAAGAACTAGCTCAAGGTATAACACTTGGTGAATATCAAAACCCAATATGTATCAGGTTTGAGGATACCAAATGATATTCGTCTTTACTCAAATTTACTTATGATCAATCTAGAAGATTCCATGTAGTAAAATTTGAGATGCGGGTCAGTCCAATATTTGTATCCCACAAATATCTATGAACTTTGGCAACAACCAATTGCTCTATATTCATTCCTTATGAATATCCACCAATCCAAATTCATAATAATCTTACCCTCATACTTGTTCCCACAAGTATGAATGACTACAGAAGTAAACAATTTACCCATGGATTAAACATGCTAAATTGGAACGTTCATTGAAATATTATGACCAAATAATTTTATTCAAGTAGTAAGGGAGTTCCAAATATCCAAATACAAAATTACAAATCAAATCCAATCATTAGAATATCGAAGTCCAGTGCACAGGTATGACCTTCATGCTTGCCTTTTCTTGGAGCTTCGTAAGAGGATCCGCAATATTTTGATCTGTGTGAACTTTGCGAATACATATCTTTCCTTTCTCAACTTCATCTCGTATGTAGTTGAATATCTGCTCAATGTGCCTAGTTTTTTTATGAGCACGAGGTTCCTTGATTTGAGCAATCGCACCCTCATTATCACAAAAGATCTCTAGGGGGTCCTGAATGGAAGGGACAACCCCTAGATCGGCAATGAATTTCTTCAACCATGCAGCTTCTTGAGCTGCCAATGAGGCGGCGATGTATTCAGATTCCATAGTTGATAAAGCCACAACATCCTGTTTAGAGCTCTTCCAAGAGACAACTCCTCCATTCAGAATGAAAATGTATCCCGATTGTGATCGTGCATCATCACGATCAGTTTGGAAACTCTCTTCCGTGTAACCTTTTACAACGAGTTCCTCATCACCAGGTCCATAGATTAGAAACATATATTTAGTCCTCCTTAGGTACTTAAGTATGTTCTTAACAGCCATCCAATGATTGCTTCCAGGATTTTGCTGGTATCGGCATGTCATGCTTAAGGCGCAAGAAACGTCCGGCCGAGTGCATATCATTGCATACATGATGGATCCAATAGCATATGCGTATGGGATTGCCTTCATTTTATCTTGCTCATCCTTTGAGCTTGGACATTGAGTCATACTCAATATCGCTCCTCTTTGAATAGGTACCGTACCTTTCTTAGAGTTCTCCATCTTGAACCTTTTCAAGATCTTATCAATGTATGCACTTTGATTTAAACCAATCAACCGCCTTGATCTATCCCTATAGATCTTATTCCCAGAATATAGGCGGCCTCACCAAGATCTTTGATGAAAAAAACAACTTCCAAGCCAGGTTTTTACACCTTCTAAGGTTGGAACGTCGTTTCAAATAGTAGTATATCATCAACATACAATACTAGGAAAGTGATGATGCTCCCACTAGCTTTCTTATATACACAAGCTTCATCAGCGTTCTTGATTTAATTACTTCTTCATCAAAACAGTGATTCCAACTTCTCGATGCTTGTTTCAATCCATAGATTGATTTCTTTAACTTGCATACTTTGTTAGGATGTTTTGGATCGACAAAACCTTCAGGCTGAACCATATAGACATCTTCCTCAAGATATCCATTTAGGAAAGCCGTTTTGACATCCATTTAACAAATCTCATAATCATAATGAGCAGTTATGGCAAACAATATCCTAATAGATTTTAGCATCGCAACAGGTGAGAAAGTTTCATCATAGTCAACCCCTTGAGTTTGAGTGAAACCCTTTGCTACAAGTCTGGCTTTATAATTATCCAAGTTTCCATGCATGGAGTTAAGAGGTGGTATAACCAAGTACCATACTTGATTGTCATACATGGATTGCATCTCAACGTTCATGGCCTCAAGTCGTTTGTCACAATCCAAATTGGACAACGCATCATGGTATGTGATTGGTTCATCAAAATCTATCACATAGCATCCATCAGTAAAAATCCATATCTTTCAGGTGGATTACTAGTTCTACCAGATCTGCGAACATTTTCTGTGTATTGATCAACTATTTGATCACTTTCAACATCCTTATGTTAAGTACTAGTGTCAACCAAATGTGTATCGGGTTGCGGTTCTTGATCCTCTTCAAGATCCACAGTTCTACTACCAGTTCCTTCCATAAGGAACTTGGTTTCCAAGAACTCACCCTTTTTGGCAACAAACTCTTTTTGTTGTATTGGATCATAGAAATAATATCCTATAGAATCTCTTGGATATCAATAAAGATACATTTAGTGGAACGGCTTTCTAACTTGTTCGAGGTGGGAGTCTTCACATAAGCCTCACACCCCCACACCCTCAAATATGAAAATGATGGAACACTTCCATGCCATATTTCATAAGGTGTCCATTCCACTTTTGGTTGGGGCCATATTCAAAATACGGGCCGCAGAGAGCAGAGCAAAACCCCAAAATGACAGAGGTAATGAGCTTCTAGCCATCATAGATCGAACCATATCCAATAGAGTTTGATTTCTCGCTCGGACACGCCATTATGTTGTTGTGTTCCGGTGGAGAGATTTGTTAGACAATCCCACAACTTCTAAGATGGTCCCTAAAAGCATCATTCAGGTATCCACCTCCTATCGGTGTGGAGAATTTTAATTGACTTATTGAGTTGATTTTGTACTTCATTTTGAAAGATCTTGAACATTTCAAAAGCTTCATCTTTGTGTCTTAACAAGTACACATACCCATATCGACTATAGTCGTCAGTAAAGGTAATGAAGTATCTTTCATTGTTCTTGTCATAGGTTTAAAAGGACCACATACATCCGAATGTATGATACCTAATAAATCCTTTGCCCTTTCGACTTTGCCACTAAAAGGTGCCTTGGTCATTTTACCTTGTAAACAAGACTCACATACATCAAATGAATCACATTCACTTGTTTTTAAAAGACCTTCTTTTGTAGTGTTGTATTCTTTTCTTGTTTATATGACCAAGACGACAATGCCAAAGGTAACTATCACTCAAATCCGATTTGAGTTTCTTGGTACTAGTTTGGTACAATAAGCTATCATTCAATGTATTTTCACGAACCAATTCATAGATACCATTGATGGGAATAGCTTTAAAGTAAAACATGTCATTCAAAGTAACATGGATTTCATTTCCAATAAATGATAATACATATCCAAAATGTTTTAATAGGGCTACAGAAATAATGTTCCTAGTCAAACTAGGAGCATACAAAACATTGTTCAAAATTACTTCCAAACCATTTGGAAGTTTCAAGATGTAGTCACCACAGGCTTCAACTTGAACTTTAGCCCCATTGCCCATGTAGAGGCTAACATCCCCTTTGTTGAAGTTGCTACTTCTTTTGAACCCCTGCAACAAATTGAAAATGTGAGTTCCACATCCGGTATCTAATACCCATGTGTTAGAGGATATTAAGTTTAAATCAATATGGATCATGTATATAGTACCTGAGGTCTGCCCGGCATCCCTCTTTGCTTTCAACTCTTGGAAATGGACAGGACAATTTCTTGCCCAATGTCCAATCTCCCCACACTTGAAGCATGGGTCATTAGAAGCAACCTTTTGCCTCTTCTCCTGTGCTTTGGGTGGCACCCTTGCCACCCCTTTCCCTTTTCCCCATACGGGTCCCTTACCCTTGGCAATTCTTGCCTTAGGCGCGGGGTGAGGCCTCTTCTTGTTCCTACCTTCATTAATCGTGAGAACGGGTAAAACCATTTTACCCATGGCCTCCTTGGCCGTTTTAAGCATAGAGTGAAGCTCACCAATGCTTTTGTCCCAAGCATTCATGTTGTAGTTCAACACGAAATCTTGAACCTTTTGGTAAGGCCATTGAGGATCAAATCGATGGCCAATTCCTTTGAGACGGGACAATTTAGCCTTTCGAGGCGGTCAATATGACTTTTTATCTGAAGTACATAAGATGAAACTGATTGGTTGTCGTCCATACGACATGCATGGAGCGCTCGAACCGTTTCGAAGCGCTCAACCCTCGCTTGTTGTTGGAACGTTTCCTTCAGTTGGGTTATCATGTCATAAGCTCCGTGATGCTCATACTCCTTTTGGAGATCCGAAGTCATGCTTGCCAACATAAGGCAAGACACTTGGACAGAGTCCTCAGTGTACTTTATCCAATCGTTATAGGCCTCCATATCATCCTCACTAGGTTGATCGGGTATAGGGTCGTCTAAAACATATGATCATTTCTCTTGCTTGAGAACGATTCTCAAGTTTCGATACCAATCGATAAAATTGTTATTATTTAGACGTTCCTTTTGGAGAATCGCTCGTATAGATTGGGCGGACGTGGATGAATTATCATGATTATCATTATTATTGGTGGCCATCTACAAAATTTAACAAAGATCAATTTTAGTATTTTCGATATTGTTATTTTAATAATTAATACCTTTTAAGGTCATTTTCATATTAAAATCAAGAACCAACATTACATTTAAATAGTGGTTAGGTGACCTTTATCCCACGATTTAAATTAATAAGGTGGTCAATGATTGACGATTGCAATCATTTGCAACTTCTAGAGGTGTGGGATCGACTTGAAACATCATATGTAAAGTCGGCATGTTAATCCCATCAATGCCATTTGGAAACCATATCGTAGGTGATCCATTTGACATGGTTTGCAAATCAAGACACCCTACTTACACACACGTGTGACTTTGTCAAAATAAGCGGTTAGGTGACCTTTATCCCACGAATATGGCATTCTCACCTCAAGTCACAAGTTTCCTCAAAATGGTTAGGTGACCTTTATCCCACTAAGAGTCCCGAGTGACTCAAGTGTTGTGTAAAAGGATGGTGTTGATCTTATTTTTAAAAATATTTAGAGATTTTATAATTCTACTTTAGAAAACTCTATGTTTTCATATTTGCATGCTTTCAAATACAAGATACCCTATGGTACATTGATTAAAACCCTTTTAATCTTTGAAATCATTAAACAATATTAATAACCTTTTAATACTTTTAATGATTAAGGCCCAATTAGATAGTTTGTTATGATCATTGAAGGATTGTTAAGCAAACATCATATATAAGCAATCAACCACAATACCATAACCAAAACAACCATGAATCAACCAAATGTTAGTGCATAACCATAGCATCTAAAGTGGCCATACTTGTTTGCCATCACAAGTGTGGTCCATAGGACATTCCTAAGGGACAAAACACAACACAAAAGGCTTCCATGAACCTCCCACTTGAAACCGCATCCAAATGCTCCATGTTTCTTGTGTCTTCCCTTTGTGCTTCTAACGCGTACATCTTCATATTACAAGATATTATATCCTAATACAAGATTTCTAGTAAAATGAAAGGGCTAGGTTATGCACCATAATGAACAATAATCATATCATCCAAAACAACAATTAATCCCCACTAAAACCCACGAAATTTCAGCCAACACAAACTGAAATTTCAGGTTTTATCTTGTCCAAACAAACAAACAATACAACATACATGTCTTTCAAAGTTTAATCACAAGCATGTGTGATATAACTTTGAAAGTTTGGGGTTTCATAATACATGAATATAGCAGCCCCTAAAGGGGTTTAAAAATCCCATAAAACGAATTTTTCAAGGACAGAACAAGCTAGCTATCCACATAACCGGCTCTAGATGCCAATGTTGGGGTTTGTTAGAACATGAAACATAGTTTAACCATTTAAACTTTGTGAAAATGCAGCGGAAATAAACTTTATAACATAGTTTATAAACTAAAAATTTCGGTTTCAAATTGATATTATAAAGTTACAAACAAACCCAAGAACAAAGGACCTTTTATATGTGAATAAGACTAGCTATGTAAACACAAAACATACATTATGGACAGCCATAAAGAGGCTGCCATAAACTACCTTTCAGCAGCAAAAGAGTCGAAATGGATGAGGATATGCTCCAAGAGAAAACGACTAAGGCACCAAAAGGAGATCCTCTCAAGCTTGCATACCCCAAGGTCTATAGCAAAACACCTTTGTTGCTAGGATTTTCACACCAAATCGCAAGAAGAGGCTACTGAAAAACCCTTTTTTCAGCCTTGTGTTTCTTCTAAGATGAGAGAAAAGACAAGTCTTTCATGTATGAGAGAAAAGAGGAAAATGGGAGAGTGTGTCTAGTTCAAGTTGGTGTGATTTTCCAAGGCAACAAAAGACTAGAAAATGCCTTGAGGGCGGCCGAATTTTATCTTTAAAATAGGGTTCCCCCATTTTAAACACCCACTAAATAGAGAACTAGTTACATTATTAGTTGTATAATTAACCTCTTAATTATAAAACTTAAACACACTATTATTATTTGATGTTATTTAACCAACTTAAATAACATTATAAATAATATCCATGAACAAAATATCCATATAAGTTGTTCTTTCTCACATACAATTAATTTAGAAAACCCATTATCTAAATTGGTGTAATTATTTAATTGCATGATCATATCATCAATTTAAATACATATTGGTATTTGCTAAGCTTGTTATTGGGTATGACCCGACTTGGATCATGACGTACTAACCACATCAATGTTCTATGTGTCTTGGACATAAAGAAACCAACATTAACCTTCTTTCTTGGTCTTCAAGTTCATAAAAAACCAGATGGGATATTCATCAATCAAGAAAATACATACATCAAATTTTGAAGGAATACAATCTTGCTGAAGTATCCACATGCAAAACACCAACATCAACAATTGACAAGATTGTTCTCGATCCTTCAGAAAAATCTATTGATAAAAATTATATAGATCAATGATAGGTTCACTTATGTATCTAAGTGCCAGTAGACCTGACATTATGTTTGTTGTGTGTGTGTGTGCTAGGTACCAATCTGATCCAAGGGAGTCTCAACTGAATGCTGTAAAAAGGATTTTCAGATACCTCAAAGGAAAACCAGGACTTGGTCTTTGGTATCCAAAGGATGGTGACTTTACACTCTACTCATACTCAGATATTGACTATGGTGGATGTAATAGTAACAGAATATCAACAACTGGTGGATGTCAATTCATCGGACCAAGACTAGTATCATGGCAGTGCAAGAAACAAACACACGTATCTGTATCCACAGCTAAGGCTGAGTACATAGCTGCTTCAGCTGGTTGCTCTCAAGTCCTTTGGTTGCAAAACCAATTGCTTGACTATGGTTACAACTTCCTTCAAACTTCAATTTACATAGACAATTCTGCTGCTATGTTTATAACTGCTAATCCTGTGCAACATAGTAAAACCAAACATAATGAGATAAGATATCATTTTCTGTGAGACTGCTCAGAAAAGGGTTTGATTAAGTTAGTCAAAGTGGATACAACAAATCAGCTTGCTAATTTATTCACTAACGCCTTTAATTCAGTCAGATTTAATTTTCTAATTGAGTCTCTAGGCATGATTAACTTAGATTAATCAATTTGAACAAACAAAATACTGTGTGTAATGATGCTTCAGCATGACATATGCTTGGGAAATGATAGTACACTATATCTTTGCTTATTCCTGAATTCGTAAATTAACAATAAATCTAAGCAAGTTTCTTGATATGTTAGTAGATTCATCTTCATAAACACTAAGTGATTGTTTATGGGAAACTTCATTTTGAGAATACAAAGTGAGTCTTATTCTGATGTGACCAAAGCACTCATCTAAACACACTATGTACCAACACTTTATAATATCTGTCTTTGCAAATCATGCTTCCTCCATTTTGTGTGAACAAAGACCTGGGTGTATGATCACCATACTGAATTTTAGTTACAAAAGGTGAAAAGATCATGATCCTCATCATCCTCTGTTTTGTGTGAACAAAGACCTGGGTTAAAGGCGCCTCTGTTTTACGTGAGTAAAGACCTGGTGACCTGATGATGATCATATCTAAGCTCTCAAAAGAATCCTATGTGATCAATTGTATATTAATCTAGAGCTTTTACATCATTGCATTAATGAGATGCCAAATGCATCTCAAGATAGAACTTATAACTTAAAGTACATAGTCCTTAAGTGTGAAAAGTGATGATTTGACTTGCAAAGGGAGGACAAAATCTTTGTGAATCAAATGTGAAGCCCATAATAGTCATTTCCAAATCAATATGAAAACATGATAAACAGCATGCCTAGTTGATACATGAGTTCTTGTATAAATTTAAGTGGACAATATACTTGCAATTAGAATTTTGTTCAGGTATCAATTCAACAAAATAACTCATCAGGAAGAGGCTTAGTATTATAGTATGATCCCATCATATGTGTATATGTGTCTGATCATCATCATATAGTTAAATGTCACTCATGTTATGCTTCTTAGAAATTTATGATAAATGCTTAATGTCATCATTAATCACAAATTTAGGGGGAGTAGAATACATGAAGTTAAGTTTATCAATCAACGGCTTTGTCTATTTCATTATCAATTTGAAGGAATTGAATCTGAGCACCATCTTAGCTTCTGGATACATGACATTTTCCTTAAAATCATTTTTTTAACTTTCTTGTGCTAAGTTGTCATGTATACAAAGTCAACAAGGTCCAACAGCAATAAATGGTTCTAAGCAATGGACTTGGACCATACAACAATACTTCAAAGCATTGTGCCATCCTAAGCATTAGCACAAGCTATAGTGTTGAAAATTTAAATGTTTATCCGTACGGATGAGCAAAGATCATCAAATATAGTTTAATTTCATAGTTTGGTAATCTGTGAAAATGTAAGTTATGTTTCATCAGCAGATGTCGTTAAGTCATCCGCAGATAATTTATGGGATCCGTAGATGATCTACGGAAAAATTTGTTGAGGGTCCCACTTCATTAATGTGATAAAATTAAGGTGTTTGAGAGTATAAATGATGTTGTTTGACTTCAAACATCATTATTTGCTTTTTCAGACCTAGAAAAACACACTCTCAACAAACTTCTCCCCCTTTTATAACATTCAAATTCTACCAAATAAAAACATTAAACAAACATAAATCTGTGTCCTTAATCAGTTGTTTTTCAAGGTAAAACATGTCATAATATTCAAGAATGAACTGTTTGATTCTTGTTTATTCTCACAACTATTTGTATTCTCATATCAATAATGTGATTCTAACGAAATCTTCTTCTTATGAATAGATGGACAATCGATTTGCGAGAGAACACAATGTGTGTGCCTTCTTAAACCCTGACGATCCTGTGTCGGAAGGGTGTCAAGAAATTATCTGATATCTAAGAAGGTCTAGGTTGTTCTATGCCTTATCAGCAGAGCTTGTGATTCATCAATCACACATCACTGATTTCTGGAACTCTACACAACTAGAAGAAGATGGCCAAGTTATTATGGCTAATGTGAAGAGTCGAAGATTGAGAGTCGATGAACAGACAATAAGAAGGGTTCTCGAGTTGAGAGATGTAGAAGTTGGTCATCCTGATGTGTTCGAAAATGAATACATAGAGAATTTTTCTCCTGATGGGGTAGGATGATGATTTTGAGAAGGGAGAAATCAAGGAAGGAAGACTCTGCATGCCGTACAGATTTCTCTGCCACATTTATCTTAAGTGCATCTCAAGTAGAAAATCTGGACTTGATAGATTTTCAAGGCATATCTCATGTGGGATTATTGGTGTTTTTGAGGGAAGAACCTACAATTACTCAAAGTACATCTTAAACTACTTAAGTGATCACATCAAAGTGCAGAAGGCTGATAAGATGTATATGTTTCCAAGGTTTCTGCAACTAATCATTAATGCTGATCTGCCAGGAACTACTGTGGATGGTGGTGTGTTTGTTCAAGCACACCTTGGTAGATCAATACTCAATAAAATATTTGGGAAATATGTGGTTGTTGCTACTGCAAATATTCCTCAAGATCTTGTGTGGGAATATCAACAGAGAACTCTCCAACCAACTCTGTTCAAGACACTCACTCACCAGATATATCACCCATACATCATCAACCTCATCCATCCCCATCCCAACCACAATCACCAGCCAGCCAAAACATAGAACCAATCTCTCCAATTCACCATCTATCACCAAATCAACAACAAAGATACCAACCACAATCACCAGCCAGCCAAAACACACACCAATCTCTCCAATCCAACCTCAATCACCCAATCAGCTTCAAATGCAACTTTATCAACAACCTCCAAATTTAGAAAATTCAACCACTGAGACCATTTACACTAGGGAGACAGAGTTAGCCTCACAAGCAAGTACAGTTCAACTGTCATTATCCAAAACTGAATCCCCTGTACTGTCAAATGAAACTAAACCAGTATCTCCGGTCACTGACCATCAACAACAACAACAACAACAACCACATCAAGAACCGAAAGATCAAGCTATTGATGACTGTTCAAGCTCAACAAGTGTAGCCCATGAAGAAGTAAAAGTTGATGAGATTGCTTCTCAACATCAGGAAGGAGAAGAAGAGGCAAAATATGTTGATGTGATTGCATACAATGAAGATTATCTGAGTGATAATGACATCCCTTTAAGCAAAAGTTATTTGGTGGCAGAGTACAACAAGCTTGTAATGAAGTCCAACTTCAGAAAGCAAAGGATTAAGGAGCTGAAAGAAATAATTGCAAGAAAGGATGAAATGCTGATGCAACTAGAATCAAGAATCAAAAGCTTGAGAGAAGATGCCGTGTGCAATAATGTAGTGATTGATGCCCTTCTTCAATAAGACTCTGAACTCAAAGAAGCAGTAAAGAAAGAGAAAGATGAAAATAAGAAGCTAACAGTGAAAATTGATGAAAAGAATGACACTCTCTATGATCAATCAGCTCTGTTGAGAAGAAAAAAAAGAAGAGATAATCAGCTGAAGATGAAGATATGTGCTCTTGAATCAAACCAACTAAAGAAACCAGCTGAATATTCTATGCAACTCATTCAATACCAAAGGAAGAGGAAGTATTTGGGCTTAACAAAGATTCAAGTAATCAATGTTGAAGATTCTCCTAAACGGTCAGGGCATACATCTTCTGAGCACACTCCTTCTATGGAAATTTCAACATCAAAGCAAGCTGTTATTAATGAATCTGAGAGTGATGCTGAATGGAAAGAGCTGATTGAAGATAGATCTAACAAAGCTCAAGATGAATCAAAGACTGATGTTCATCTTTCAACAAAAAACATTATGGAAGAGAGGCCCGAGTCATTTGTGTTTATGACCCTGATCAATCATGGGTTCCCATTTGACATGGTTGAAAGAATGAACTTGACTGAGATGAAAGATATGCTGAAAGAGTATGTTGGCTTCAGGGACACAATTACAAGCTCATGAGCTTAAAGGAAGAAGTGTTGGTGAACTAAGAAGAATGATGGAACATGTAATGAATGTTGAACTTGATACTAGAGTCAGATTCAGAACTGAAGCTCCAAACCCATCATTTGAGCAACAAAAAAAACTCTCTGCTGATCCTATAATTGTTGAATCTAAACATCAACACAAAGGCAAAGACAAACTGATCAGAGAACCAAGGGCAGTCATTCCTGGGAAAGTGTGGCCATTAGGGACAACTGTTAGAGAGATCACTGAACATAAATCAACTCTCATAGAGCTATATGATCATATCACAACCCCCAATTTTGAAGAAGAGAACAGGAATATGGCCTGGAAATTTGATCCAGACTAGGATTATGCAATTATAAAGACAACCTCCAGAAGAATTCAATATTTCCATGATACAGAGGTAGTACTGAGACTTCATGAGAAAGACATCAAGGATCTGCAGAATCTTACAATGTCTAACTATCTAATTCACTCAAGGGGAAGAGATTTCTCTATGTTGGTGGGAAAGTGAAAGACAAAATTCAAAGATGATGTGATTAGAGAAGCAAAAAGAGAGGATATTAAGCACAAAAGAAGATTAGAGAGAAAGAAAAGATCAGGCACTAACTCTTCCTCATTAGTTGATGACGAAGTTCTAAGGAGAGTTGGTTGTTCTAATAGGAAAACAGCAATCATCAAAGTCATTGGAGGAAATCAATACACTATTCCCATAACTGAGTGGGGATATGTTGAGAAAACAAAAGAAATGGTGTTGCTAAGGAATGCTGATGGTAGGAAAGGTGACAAAATAAGAATCTTTGACCCTATAGAGATCAAACTGCTTCATCCAAGCTACACATCATTCTTACATGATAAATTCTTCCTAAAGCTGATAGATGAAAAAGCTCAGAATGATTTATGCTTATACATTCATATGATACATGTGTGGATAAGCTGCATGCCAAAGCATACAAAAGAAGAAGATATAATGCTAGGATGCTGAAGGGAGCTAACATTGAAGATATATCAGAATTGAGAATCTCAGAAGAAGATGAACTGGAGATTGTTAACAACCAATGTGTTGTAGAAACCTCACCACTAAAGAAGATGTATTGGGGTTGAGTTTTGAGACACTTCAAAGGATATGCAGAATGGAGATCAAGTACAATTTTATATGATAATCAAAAGGATGCAGTATCATATTTCAACAAGAAAATGGTTTCAAGATTAAAGGAGCTTTCAGTTTTGAAGAACTGATTACAAGTATCTAAGCCTAAGGGGGAGTATTGTTAGGTCTAGGATCAGTAGATCTAGTCTATTTTGTATAGGCTTAGTACTTGAATTAATATCTGTAATGAATGGCTGAATTCATTATTGTGTATTCATTATATATATAGGTTAACCCATTATGTGTGTTGAGTTATGTATGGTTGCAGGTACAAACATTATATTTGGCCAATCTTTGAAATTGACCAAGTGTAAGAAACATCTATGGATGAACATTTTCGTCTTTCGTAGATATGGTTCTTACAAGTAAAATGCATCCAAAGATCTTCTGCGGATGAACAACCAACACTGAGGATGAAAGAACAAGATTACTTCGGAAGACCAAGATTGCTTCGGAAGAACAAAACAGCTTCGAAAGACCAAGATTGCTTTGGAAGAACAACATCTTCGGAAGAAAAAGATTGCTTCGGAAGAACAAGACCTGCGGAAGAATAAAACTCCTATAGAAGACACTATACCTACGGAGTCCAAACACTTTTATAATACAAGTGTTACAAGTCAACAAGTCAACAAGGCAGTTATGTAAATCCCGAGAAATTCGATGATTCCTTAACGGAAACATTTCAAATCCCAAGAGATCCGGTGTTTCCTATAACAGAAGCATCATTGTCTATATAAATGGATCCTAGGCTTTGAATTATGGATGGCTTCATCAACAACAACAATATCAATTTGACAATTCCAAAAACAGCAAACATCACATCAAATCTCACAATGAAACCCTAGCGGCCGTCACATCATTCATCACAAAATTTAATATCATTCATTCATTATTTGTAATCATTAACATGTTTTAATGAAATACATATTATTCATTAATTGTGTTTCTTTTACTGTGTTTCTTTGAATCGTTATTGATATTGAATTTTACTACAAAACAATTAAACCAAGGCAACGTTGATTCCGCAAATGTTGACTTGTCTTCGACCAACACTGATAATTCCTGATTGTGATCCATGGTTTCACAATCTCCAATGATTTTTATGGAAGGGTGAGACTTATGGATCCTTAGCTGAGGGATCACAACAAGTTGCTTAGATAGATCTAATTAGAGAAACTCAGATCCGGCAATGAGGTTTCACCCTCCACATCAGCAGACTTATCAAGATTAACTTGATCCAATGAGTGTGTGACATCATTGGTGTTGTCATAAATAGAGTGGTTATCAACATCAAGAAATTCTTGATCGCTATCAATACCACCATGCTCTCCAAAATTTGAAGCTCCTTCTTCTAAGTTATGTGCCTCTAAGCTGGAATTTGAAGGCACCCCTAAAGTATTAGCAGGATTTGTCATTGATGTGCTGGTAGAAGCTTCATTTGTAGGATTGGTTACCATTAGAGCTGAAGATGTGTAGCTTGAAGGTCTTCTTAGCTCATATCTTGGATCAGGATCACCTATAGGTAATATATATGTAGTCCCTGTAACATGCTCACAAGATTGTTAAACAATTGGTAACTAAATCAAGATCAAATAACCAATCCGGACTAGAACCTTTCACACTGGGAGTGTACCCATTGAAATTCACATTGCCTGACTCTTCAACTATTCTAGTTCTGAGATTGTATACTCTATAACCCTTAGCTTGAGAAGAGTATCTAATGAAGTGTCCATCATTTGATTTCTCAGCAAACTTGGCAATTTGATAATTGGTATTCAAAATGGTGCAAGAACATCCAAAACTACCTGAGAAAACCAATGAAAGGTTTCCTCTTATGCCAAAGTTCATAATGAGTCTTACCATGTGTCTTAACTACTAAAATTTTGTTTTGCACGTAGCAGGCAGTGTTGACTTCCTCTGCCCAGAAGGTGATACGTAGTCTAGAGTTAGACAACATAGTTCTTGTAGCTTCAATAAGTGTCATGTTTCTCCTCTCAACAACACCATTTTGCCGAGGAGTCCTGGGAGCACTATATTGTCTTGTAATACCCTTTTCTTTACAAAATACATCAAGGATTTGGTTCTTGAATTCAGTTCCCTGATCACATCTTATGGTATTGACCTTGTGATCAGGTTGATTGTCAGTCTTTAAGCTGAAATTCTTTAGAATCTTAGGAGTCTCATCCTTAGTTCTAATGAAGAAGACCCAAGTGAATCTTGTAAAGTCATCTGTGATCCCTAAACAACAAGAGGTCCTTCCTAGACTCATTACACTAGTAGGGCCAAAGAGATCCATATCTAACAAGTGTAGAGGAGTAGTGATGAAGTTTGTTTCCTTTGGCTTGGGAGATACCTTGTGTTGCTTCCCTTTCAGGCATGAAACACAATGATCATCACTTGTAAACTCTTTCTTTGGTATTCTAGTTACCAAAACAATCTTAATCAATTTATTCATGTTTTTAAAGTTTACATGGCACAGTCTTTTATGCTAGAGGAAAGGCTCATCACTATTTGCTTTAGACAGAAAGCATGAAACTTCTCCTGAGGGAGATGTTTCTTGAAAATCTATCTTGTTCTTGTTCCCTCTCCTGGGGGCTCTAAGCAGGATATGCTCATGAGGAATGACCAACCCAAGCTTGAGAACAATGCACTTATGCTTAGTGAAGTGCATGCTATGACTCTGATCATAAAATTGGGATACACTTAAAAGATTGTACCCAAGCTCCTTGACTAAATTACCTTCTGAATGTTCAGCTTACCATTTGTGACCTTGCCCCTTCCTGTAATGTAACCCCCTGTATCTCCTCCAAAAGTAACTGGTCCTCCATCAATTCTTTCAAACTTTTGGAGTAGTGAACTATTGTTTGTCATATGCCTAGAACAACCACTATCAATGATCCAGACATTCTTGTTTTTCTTGAGTTGTTCCTGCACAAAAGAGATGGTTAGTTACATTTGGAAACCCAAGCCTTATTGATCTTGGTCTCATCAGAATTTGAATACAATGCAACAATAATTGATCCTATAGTCATTCTAGAAGGATCATTTGCTGAAGTTGATGAAGAACTCTTAGCTATTGTCTTTCTTTGACTTTCACACCACCATTGAAAGCTTAGACTTAACCTTCAATACTTTAGAAGTTTTGATGACTGGGCCTTCAGAAGATCTTGCTTTCACTGCAACAGGCTTCAGTACTTCAGAAGTATTCCTTCCTTTCGAGACCAAAGTTTCTTCCGAAGGGAAGTTTCCACTTGTCTTATTCTTCATTTTGGAGCTTCTGAAGGAAAAAAGATTTTCCTTCCGAAGCTTGCTTCTTCTTCTCCTAACTCTTAAAAGTTTCTTTTTTTGTGATGTGGAGGTACCCTTTGGATTGTAGACACAATCCTTAGCAAGGTGAGAGGTACTCCACACATAACACAGTCTTTTTTCTTCCTTATAGGAGTCTTTTTCTATGAACAAGGCTGAACTTGATCACTTTCACTCTCCACTTCATCTTCTTAGATGATGTGGAAATTCTTTTATGGCTAGAACTACCTTTGGAGCTTGATGGTTCATGTTGTACAATAGTGGTGCACAACTTATCAGCCATCTTCTTGATGATGGGATGATTTTGACATGAACTAAAACTCTTGTTGTTGAGTTCAAGTTTGTGTCTTTAACCACTTTAAATCCTATAGAAATAAAGACTTATTTATATGCAGAGTTAAAGGTGGCCTTGATCTCTTTGACCTTCTTGGACTTTCTTTTGGCCTTTCTAATCAAGTTCTTTCTCTTGGACTTCGTCATCCCAACGACTTTACTCTCCTCAAAGGGATGGTGACCCTTCTTAGAATGCTCTTCTTCATTCTTCTCAAATACATTCTTCAACATCTCCTCTTCATCCTCTTTAGTCAAGGGGTCTATGAGGGGAAGCTCATCTTCACAAGTTCCACACCTAGGAGATCTTACAAACAAGATTATGTGTGAAGGAGCTATCTCACAAGATCCCACTCCTTGCTTATTTTGATAACAAACTTTTGAATTCATGGATGAGGATATCATGTTCTTGAAGGTCTTTTCTTCAAGAACACATTTTTCTGCCCTGGTTTTGCTGATCACAAACTTAGCCTGGCATTTAGTTAACTTAGTTATGATGTCTTTGATCTGAGTCATGTAGTTTGTGTGCTCATGTTTAAGAGTTGAAATGGTTTTCTCTAAGTCCTCTATCTTTAGTTTATAGTCATTTTGTGCTTGGTTTGGAGATGTTTCTTCCACCTGAAAACTCTAGTCAAAGCCTCCTTCTTCAACAGCAATAGCAGCTTGCTGCTTTGGCTTCTCATTCTAGGGAGCTCTCTTAGTGTAGTTTGGCCTGGCTTGAGTCTGGACACCATTTGTTCTTGGTGCCTTACACTCTCTAGAAAAGTGTCCCATCTAGTTAGAGTTGTAACACTTTACCTTAATTTTATCCAATCCAAACTTTCCACTAGCTGCATTGCTAGGAAACTTCCTCCTTGTCCTCTTATAGTACTTCTTAGCTCTATGAGTGAGAAGAGCCATTTGCTAAACTATCTCCATATTCTCTAGATCATCTAGATGGATACAATCCAAGACTTCAAGGGGGAAGAGAAAGTTTCCTGTTGATTCATCAGTAGAAACAAAAGCATGAGAAGAACTTCTCTCTTGGAAGGGACTTCCTTGTGTGTAGCTTTCTCTTGGAGTTTCTAGGAAGGTGATGAATGGACACTTTTGTGAGTTGTCAGGGTAGCATATGAGATGATGTTATGGTTAAATGCTATTCCTTTAAACCACATGGAGGGCTAAACTCAGTTGATTGCTAGAATTATCAGATGAGTTTTGCATGCTCATCTCCATCTGGTATCCACTGAGAATATAATACAACTCTGTTAGAGTAAGAGTCTTAAGGTTCTCAATCCTCTTGATAACAACACATTAATGTGTCCATTGTCTAGGAAGAGAGGACATAAACTTCCTCCCAATGTCCCTATTCTCAAGAGTTACTCCAACATCCATTAGAGTATCCATAATCTGAACATACCTGAAGTATTGTTGAGTCATGGTTTCACCTACCTTGAAGGTGAAGTTTTCAAACTGCTACTTGAGGAGATCCTTGTTGTTCTCCTTTGCTTCATTGGATCCCTCATACATTAGCTTCAGTGCTTCCCATAGTTGCTTGGCAGTCTTGAATTTCTTGAAGCCTTTGAAGATTGAGTTTGGAAGAGCAGTTTGAAGGGCTGTCATGGCTTTTTGATCAATCTCTGTTCTCTTCCTGTCTTCATCAGAGAAATCAGCCATAACCTTTGGAATCATACCACCACCACCAGCAGAAGGGGTGCTTGGTATGTAAGGTCCTTCAACAACAGAGTCCCACATCCTAGAGTCTTGAGACTTGATAAAGCCTTCCATTCTTTAACACCAACTATCAAAGTATTCAGGAGTGATCAGTGGAGACTTTTTCATAGTTCCAGTTTCCATATAAGCCTTAGTGATAGCTGCCATTTGAGTTGTTAAGTGTATTATGTGTGTGAGGGATCTTAAGATGGTGAAATCTTATATCAAGAGCCTGAAATGCTCTGATACCAAATGCAGGACCATTAGAAGGGGTAATGCACTTTACAACACAACAACACAATTGAGGAGAGTTCTTTAGAACACTTAACAAATCAGATAGGGAACTGGTTAACTAGAATGTAAGATGCTAAGTACACAAGTAAATGAGAGACAGAACAAGATAGCAGAACAACCCAAGTATTTTGTTTTCAAGAATGTTGTATATTGCTTCTCAAGTTCAATTAAAAAGTGTTAAAAAGTATAATGGAAAGTTACAAGTACTTGAGATACATATACTACATCCTACAGCCGACCATAATTTGAAGGCCAGCTAGATACGACTAGACAACAAAATCAAATGTAGAGTCAAAAGGCAGATTGCCTTTTGACTAGTGACTATGACATGCCATAGCACCCATCCTAATATATTACAAACGGATAAAAGTACATAAAGTAGAAAGCTCAGACTCAAGACCTCAATGTACAATTACCAAAGGCATGGACTTTTCACCAACTTATATAAGTTGGTCACTATACAGATTGCAGCAGAGAGATCTTTAGACGAAATCTATCTTCACTCTTTGGCTTCGGAATACTTCACTTTTGGCTTTGGAAGATGTTGGTCTTGGCTTTGGAAGATTTTACACTTAGAATATTTCTAGTGCAGGGTGTAAAACTTCCAAAGCATTTCTACTTCAATTCTTTAGTGCATGCATGCAGAGAGACTTTGGATGTTTTGAATGTTTTGACTGCCTCAGACTTATTGGAATGTCACAAAGGTCGTATGGCTGCCCATGTGTGTTGCACATCCACTTTTCAACCGGATTTAGAAAGAGAAAGAGAAGAGGCTTTGGTTCTAGAAAGAAAAAGAAGAAAAATAAATTCAAGGTAAGAATTCTTGGTTTTAGGATGATCTTGACTAGCCTATTCCTTGGTTTTATGCTTATGTGTTTGTCTGTGTGTTCGGGTTTGTGTTTTCGTGGGTTTTAGGTGTTTGAACTCAATTGCAAATGGGTTTGAAGGAAGTCATACCCAAAGGCTGCTAAGGTGAGTTCTAAAACCCCTTTTTACATGTTTTAACTGATTTTGGGGCTGGAAATGTACGTATGTATGTTTTTAAAAAAGTGGGTGTTACACCCATATGTGTGTGTATGTGTTCGTGGGTGGGTTATGATTTTGGGTGTTGTTGATGTTATGATAATACCATGTTCTTGTTATGATGCTTAGGATGTTAGCAATAAGCTTAGAACATGTTAAATTGATAATTAGGATTGATTATGATGATTGATAGTGTGAGTTGGCTGTTCATGCACCTGAAATAAGCACATGCGCCCAACATTCAAATTTGCTTAAGTGTCCCATGCCCCAAAATTCCATATGCCCAAATAGTTCCCATGCACCTAGAATAGGCTAAAATTTGGCTAAGTGTCCAAATGCCTAGATTGCCCATGCACCTGTATAGTGCTCATGCTCCTAGAACCTTGCCAAAAAAATATTAAGTGTTGTCCATGCACCCGTATAGTGCCCATGCGCCTACAATTTCCCATGTGCCTAAGTGTTCCATGCGCATAAGTAGCCATGCGCCCACATAGTGGTCATGTGCCTATATAGTGCCCATGCGCCTAAGACTTATAATTATTTTCTGAATTTTTGGAGAGAATGTAAAGTGTATGCTTTGACTTGGGATGTTCCTGGGGCTGATGTAAGTTGACTTTATCATGTATGTTATGTCATGTATGATGATGTGATGTGTATCGTATGGCTTTAATTATGTTATGTTCCTTGTTATGTACGTTTATTTTCTATGGCTTTGCGTGGTATGGTTATGAATGTAAATGGAAAGTATTATAGTAAAGTGGAAGATAATGAAAAGAGGAACGTAATGAATGAAAGAATTCATGCATTAATGAAAAGAAAGTAAAGAAAGTCTTGCAAGCGTTGTGTGGAGTTTCACAACCAATGAAGTGTGTTAACTCAATCGTGTGTGGGTTAGTTGTTGGATTTTATGCCCAAGACACATAGAACATTGATGTGGTTAGTACGTTATGACCCAAGTCGGGTCATACCCAATAACAAGTTTAGCAAACACCAATATGTATTTAATTGATGATATGATCATGCAATTAAATAATTACACCAATTTAGAAAATGGGTTTTCTAAATAAATTTTATGTGAGATAGAACAACTTCTAAGGATATTTTGTTCATGGACATTATCTGTAATGTTATTTAAGTTGGTTAAATAACATCAAATAATAATAGTTGTGTAAGTTATATAATTAAAAGGTTAATTACATAACTCATAATATAACTATTTAACAATTAAGTGGGTGTTTAAAATGGGGGGAAACCCATTGTAAACCAACATTTTAGCCGCCCCTTTAGGGGTATCTTTGGTCTTTTGTTGCTTTGAAACAACACGCCACAATAACTAGTTACACACTCCAACTTTCCACTCTCTCTCATACATGCAAGAACCATCTTTTTCTCTCATCTTTGAAGATAAACAAGGCTGGAAAAAGGGTTTTCTGCAGCCACATTCTTGCACATTTTGGTGTCAAAATCCTAGCAACAAGGTGTTTTGCTTGATGCTTGTGGGTATACAAGCTTGAGGACATCTTCTTTGGTGTTTTGGTCCTTCAATAACTTCATCCTCTTCTTCACATCTTACGTTTTTGGCAGCCTTTGGAAGGTAGTTCATCTAACGTTTTGGCAGCCTTTGGAAGGTAGTTCCATGGTTCTATGCTACTTCTTTCAAATATAAATGATCCTTAAAATCTTGGGTTTGTTGTTGACAAATAATATGCTTAAATTTCAGATTATAAAACATATTATTTTGCTTTGTTTCCGCTGTGTTTTCTTGTTTAAATGGTTAAACTACTATGCTAATGGTCCAACAAACCCAACATTGGTATCTAGAGCCGGATATGTGGATGACTAGCTTCTATTATCCTTGTAAAATTGGTTTTATGGGGTTTTAACAACCTAATAGTTTTGTGGTGATATAATGAATCCCCAATCTTTCAAGGTTAAATCTTACATGCTTGTGATTAAACCTTGAAAGAAAGATGTCAAATGGTTGATTATTGTGTTTGGACAAAAACCCAAGATTTTGGGTTTATGTTGGCCAAATATTTAGGGTTAAATGGGGATTTATTTTTGATAGGATCTCGGGATCTAGTTTGATCAATTAGATTGGATATGCAGTGGAATGAGCACACGAATTAACAAATTTAAACAAGAACACATTAAATTTATCAATGAAACAGTGTTTGTTATAGAGAGAGAATTTCTGCCAAAATGAATATATTCATTCAATACACGCTTCGGCTGGCTTCACGCGCACCGTTACAATTGGGTCATCTTTCCTTTTATAAGGGAAGCTGATGTCAACTGATGTCACTTGACAGTGACATCTAACTATTATTTAACTACTGAAAGTTAACACAACTACTGAAGATGTCAAACAGCTGACATCTTCTTACAAAAATACCGTGTGTTAATTATCACTACAACTACTAAAAGAAACTACTGAGAGGAAACCATCACAACAACTGAAGAATGCTTCTTCAGCTGTTGTGACAAACTCTGAAGGCTTCAGTACTTGGACTTCTTGAACTTCAGTTGTTGTTATCAGCTGATGTCTTCAGCTGATGTCTTCAGTCTTTGTACTTCAGCTGTTGATCTTTAATACTTTAGTCTTCAGCTGTTGAAGTCTTCAGTACTTTAGTCTTCAGCTGTTGATCTTCAGACTTTGATCTTTAGCTGTTGAAGTCTTCAGTACTTTAGTCTTCAGCTGTTGATCTTCAGACTTTGGTCTTTAGCTGTTGAAGTCTTCAGTACTTTAGTCTTCAGCTATTGATCTTCAGACTTTGTCAAACAGCTGATCAAGTCTTCAGTAGTTGTTGTGATGTTTTGTGGGACTTAAAGGTTTTTTTGATCTGGCTCATTGGTTCTTTTGGTCCAACAAACTCCCCTTGAACCATTGCAGCCAAAACCTTTAAGCTTATTGAAGATGTCCCACTTATTATGGCAGAAAGATTGGTCTTTTTGTCTTCTAGATCTGCTCAGAAGTGACTCTTGTAAGCACAGGCCTGGTAAGAAGTCTTAGTGATTTGTTTGGCAAAGGATGGATAGGAACTCTGTCTTGGAGAACTAGACACAGACCTGTTACCCCATCCATGAGATCTACTTCCCAAATATGAGTCTGTAAGACTCCCTTGTATAGGCCTCAAGGAAGGTTACTTGTTCCTCCATGGTAAGCTCTTCTGCTTCTCCTTCAAAGAGTGATTCTGGCCCATAGTACTCAGAGAGGTATTTGACCTGCTTCCCATTTTTTAGCTCCACAGTTGTTATGATTCTATATGCGAATTCATCTGGGTGAATACCCTCTAAGAACAACTGGAGCTCATTCTTTCTAACTTCCTCAAGCCTCCTATACACTACCCCTTTTTCACCACTTTATTCTCCAGCATCTTTTGTGGGGTCAGTTTAGCTTTATAGGCTTTCTTGAAGTCATCTAGGATCTCCCAAGGTGATACTACAAAGGCCAATGAGATCACTTCATCTACAATCTTCTTTACTTGGCCAATGTATCTCTGTGGAATATTTTTCTTTTGAATCCTATGAGACACCCTGGGATCAGGCCAAATCCTCACTCTCTCTTTTTGATATTGAAAGGTATGTCTGAGAGTGTATAATCTCTGAGCATGTTTCTTCATATTGATGATTGAAGATATGGCAGCGTATGCTTTGTCGACTCTTCTCAACAATTCCTCATCATGTTGTGTGTGAAGCTCTTCTTCTTCTAACTTCACTTTCACAATTTTCCTTTGAAATTCAGGAGTAATTGTTGGAGGGTGACTTATGGCCTTAGGCAACTGTATACAGCTGAGATTGGCAGCCTATCTTCATCTTCATCATTATCTTCTTATTCCTCTTCTATCCTCAGTACCCTTCTCTTCCTCTTCTGGGGTACATCATCGGCTATTGGTTTTGTGGGTAAGGGAATTGGTTTAGTGAGTTGTGGTTGTGTTGGTTTTGGTGTGGGAATTTTGGCAGGCTGTTCTAGCATTTTGGATGTAAGTGAGGCTTTGGATTGTTTGACCAGTTCAGTCCTACTCCCAGCACCAGCTTCATTCAATGACCAGCCCTTTGGTATATACTTCAGACGAACAGATCTTCGTGGTTATTGCCAAGATGCTGTCCCTGGACCATGACTTGATTTCAATCAATGATCTTCCAAGATACTTAGCTATGAACCTGATCATGATTTCCAGCCTTTCCCTTTCCAACACACTGTAACTTGCCCATCTTGCTTGGATTCTTCAATCTCCAATCTTCTAATTTCTGAGTCAAGTTTTTCAGTGTCATGACCTTGCCTAAACAGCTGATCAATGATGTTATCCATTGATCGGCTGTGTTGGGCATCAGCCTCCTTCACCATTTCCTCCACTCCTTCTCATTCTTTCCACTCTTCCTTTTCTTGTATGTGACATGAAAGTCTTTAGTACTTTAGTCACTTTCTCCATTTTAGCTTCCTTCTCCTTCTCCTTCTTAGTCTCTACACCCAACTTCTTCTCATTTGCCACCTCTGTTCTCTTTTTCTTTCTCTTTCCCATCTTCAATCCTCTTTTGTTTTGCTTTCACACTGAATCTCCCCTTTTTGGTTGCATTGGTTTGCAATGGTTGATTGTCAAAAAGCCTTTTGCTCACACTTCCCCAGCAAGGGTGGATAACCGAGGGAAGCCTCTCATCAAGGGTTTTAATCACTATATTAGTAATAATTGGTGTGATGAGAGGTAAGGAATTTTGAAGGATAGCAGCTATTTGCTCAGGGGTTTCTGTCCCTGAGAGATAGTGCCAGAAGTAGAGGCAGGTGGCTAAGTGTTTTGGAGTGGCTTGTGTATAAGAGACCTTCAGAGGAAGGTGCCATCTGTTGGGATTGGGGCAGATGGACTTAGATCCTGAGACATTTTGGCAATCAGCTCGTGGAGTCTGCTTACCTCATTCTCTAGGATGGTATTTTGGGCTAAAACATCATAGAAGAAGCCCAGGTCATCATCATTGTTTGCTGAATCACCTGACCTCATGATAGAATCAGGATGTACATGCTCTGAGTGTAGATCAGTCAGCATGTGCCCCTTGTTCTTGGTACTGGGGACTTCCTGCCTCAGGACTATGTCCTTCATTGGCAGTTGCCTCTGGTGAGGTCTTATGGATGGTACCAACTGCATCCTGATCATATGCTAAAGAAGAGAAGTGGCAGCCTCACCAGATGTTTAATCTCCGTTTCTACACTTGGAGATGGAACACTGTAACCCCTGTGTGGTATGGTTATCAGAAGCATTTGGATCCTCCCCCTCAATTGTTGAGGCTATCCCAGTTTTGATTGGTATCTGGGGAGGGGTGAGGAATGCAACTGAGTCAGCACTTTTGCAACTATTATGGTAGGACTTTGGGGGCGGTTGCAGTGGGAGATGGTGTAAAAGCAGTATGCACCCGGGAGAGTGGTGCGTTTCAATGGCAACCTCCTCAAATGAGGAAGGTTCCAGATGTATAGGTGCCCCAAATGTGGTTCTGCAGGCTCCTGTTGAGAGGAAGCCTGAGCGGTTGAGGTTGGGTGAGTACTTGTATCTACTGGGGGTTATGGCCAACATATACTGCGTTTGTGTGGCAGGGGCATCCTCAGGGGACTCATCTCCCTGAGCAGCCTTTTTGGGTTTCTTGTGTTTGGGTTTGGTGGGGACTTTGGATTTGGAGGTGTGGCCGTGGGTTCCAGCTGCGTGGGTTTTCGCAGCTTGGCAGCCTGTTTGAGTGACTGGTCTGAGTTGTGCCTGGAGTATACCTCAGGCAATACAGCCATGGCAGGGACTCCAAGGCCAACAAGTCCCTTAGCTTTCAGCTGGTTCTCTATAATGGCCATTATGAACCGAGGATATAATATCCATCGGTTAGCAATAGGTTTTGAGGGCATATCCTTAAGTTCAAGAAATATTATTTTAGAAAACTTTAAGTTTTGTTGCTCAAGGATAGAGAAGAATACCTGCTGCCACCTGGTTGACATTTGATCCCAAGAAGAAGTCTTAGGGGCTAGGCAGACATTCACCATATGAAAAATAAGGCGTTCAACGTCATGGAAATGCTTCTTTAGGATGGTAGAAGCGCTGAGGTTACCCTGGTATCCATGTGGGCAAAGGATAGATCAGTGGTGCCCTTTGAATATCCAGCGGGAAGGTGGCATCATCCAGTTGTAGGGTTTGGCGAAGGATTGCCAGAGTGATGACCACCTTACGGTAGTTGACGAACGACTGGAGAGACTCGATGTCATTCTCCCCAGTGGTAAGGGTGACGTTCGTCCAGAACTTATTTAGGGATTCGGCATAAATGGTAGGATTGATAAGGAAGGCCGTTTTATGGAGAATGGACCATTAGATCAATGGCAGTATCAAACTTCGTCCAGAAAGGTGATTTGGTAAGGTAGGCAACACAGTTGTGTCTTGGTTTAAGCTGCATGGTCGCCATTAATGTGAGAGAAGGTTTGGAGTTTTTGAACGTTAGGTTTGAGATAATGAAGCTCTGTAGGATTAGGTATTTATAGGATATGGGTTATAAAAACAACTAAAGGGTTTGGTGTTAATCACAGTAGTTTTAAACGACTGATGACGTGGTATTAACCTTCAGAGGTTGAAACAACTGAAGTCTTGGTTTTAGGCATCAGCAGTTATAAAACTACTGAAAACCATGATTTTGGCTTTAGATGTTGGAAACAACTGAGGACTTGGTGTGTTGTCATCAGTTTTGTAAACGACTGAAGACTTGGTGTTAGTCATCAGTAGTTGTGAAACTACTAAAGACATGGTTTTGCTTAAGTTGTTTAAGATGAAACAGCAGTTGTAAAATGACTGAAGAGAAAATTCCATCAGTAGTTTTGTCAATTCTTAGCTTTTCAGCTGTTTCATACTGTCCTCAACACTACTCATCAGTTTTTGGCTGTTTTCAGTTGTTTCATAGGACATCAGTACTTATCTGTTTTTACTAACATCATGGTTATAACTACATCAGTAGTTGTAACAGAATCAGTACTTATTTGTGACATGTTTACTAATGATCATCAGTACTTGTTTACTGAGATCATCAGTAGTTGTCACTTATTCTAGCTGCAGCATACCAAGCCTTAACACTAGGTTTGGAAAGTTGAACTATCCAAAGGCTTAGTAAAAATGTCTGCAAGCTCATCAGCACTAGGCACAAACTTTGGATCAATCAGACCTTTTTCAAAGCAGTCCCTAATAAAATGGTGTCTGATCTCTATATGTTGGTCCTAGAATGCTGGACAGGATTCTTGACAATGCAAAGAGCTGAAGCACTGTCCATTAATAATGGAGTCTTAGTCTCTGTAATGCCATAATCCAAAGTTGGTTCTGAAGCCAGAGTACCTGAGATGTACAACTTGCAGTAGCAATGTACTCTGCTTCAGTAGTAGATGTAGCAACAGATTTTGTTTCTTACTCTGCCAAGAAATCAAACAGTTGCCTAGGAATTGACATCCACCAGAAGTTGACATTCTGGTTAACTTACACCCTGCATAGTCACTATCAGAAAAAGCAACTATTTGCAAGAGTGTCCAGTGGAATACCATAAACCTAGAGATTGTGTACCTTGCAGATATCTAAAGATCCTCTTGACTGCAATCAAATGAGACTCTTTAGGAGCAGCCTGAAATCTAGCACAAACGCAAGTTGCAAACATGATATCTGGTCTAGAAGCTGTTATACATCAAGGACCCAATCATACATCTGTAAAGTGTTTCATCAACAGCATTACCTTTCTGATCTGCATCCAGTTGAGTGGTGTGGCACATGGGAGTAGAACAGGCTTACAGTTTTGTAAATCAAACTTATTCAAAAGATCTTTGTATATTTAGACTGATGAATGAAAGTCCCATCAGCCTTTTGTTTGATTAGCAATCCTAGAAAGAACTTTAATTCTCCTATTGCACTTATTTCAAACTTCTTTTGCATTAAATTGGTAAAGTCATCACACAACTGGGTCAGAGGATGCAAAAACAATATCATCAACATAATTTGAACAAGGCTTATGCTGATCCACCTTCTTAATGAACAAAGTTTCATCTATGGAGCCTCTAGTGAAATTATTTTGAAGAAGAAAATTTGATAATGTCTCATACCAGGCTCTAGGAGCTTGTTTCAACCCATAAAGAGCCTTATCAAGCTTGTATACCCAATCTGGATATTTGTTATCCTCAAAACCTGGTGGTTGACACACATACCTCTTCTTTTATTTTACCGTATAAAATTGCACTTTTAACATCCATTTGAAAAACTTTAAGATTGTGGAATACAGCATAGGCTAAGAACAATCTATTTGCCTCCAGTCTGGCTACAGGAGCAAAGGTTTCATCATAATCAATACCTTCTTCCTGTGCAAACCCCTGAACAACCAGTCTGGCCTTATTCTTAACATCAGCCCATTTTCATCTTCATCTGTTTTATTCCTAAACACCCATTTAGTGCCTATTGCACACTTACCTGGGTAGAGGAACCAGTTCCCACACTTGCTGCTTGTTGAACTGAAGTAGCTCAACTGCATGGCTTCACCCATCCATTGTCCCTTAAGCAATGTGATAGTTCTTTGGCTCTTGCTGACTAATAAGAGAGCATAGAAGCAGAAATTGGACAATTGACTTCTTGTTGAAACTCCAGCATTGATATCACCAATGATTTGAGACATTGGGTGATTCTTCAGCTCTTGATAACAATGAGATCTGTGCAAGTGTTTGTAGGACCTTCAGCAGCAGCAGATGGTGATGCAGACTCTTGAAACCAAGAATGAGATGGCAAATCAAAAGATGTAGAGGAATCAGAGATCTCATCAGCATTTGTTGTGGATGGAACAACTGAAGCTACAGGAACATCAAGTTTAGTGGACTCAGGTAGTTGATCACTAAACTTGAATAGGTGAGTATTGATATTATCATCATCATCAATACCACCAGGTGGAGAACTGTTGACAGGAGCAACAGCTGAAGAATATACATATGTACATATGCAGTATCCAAATCAAATAACTCCACAGGTTTTGTGGAATCTTGTCCTTTGGAGATTCATTAAACTTCACACGCAGAGTCTCTTCAACTATCTTTGTTCTGCGGTTGAAGACTCTGTATGCCTTGCAAGTAGATGAATAACCAACAAAATACCCTACATCCACCTTAGGATCAAATTTGTGGAGTTGATCCTTTGTGTTGAGAATGAAACAAGGACACCCAAAGGCTCTAAAAAGAATTAGAGGAGCCAAATGATGTAGAACTTCATATGGAGTCTTCATCAACCTCTGATTTACTAAGGCTCTATTCTGCACATAGCAAGCTGTGTTAACAGCTTCAGCCCAAAAGTCAGTGGCAAACCAGAGTCAGCCAACATGGACCTTGCAGCTTCAATTAGGGTCATGTTCTTTCTCTCTACTACTCCATTTTGTTCTGGAGTCCTTGGGATGCTAAACTGCCTCTTGATTCCCTTTGAGAGATAAAAATCATCAAGTTTATGGTTTCTGAATTCTGTTCCATTATCACTTCTGATACATTGACAGATAGGGAATACTACTTCTCAACATACAACACAAAGTTTATAATCGTCTGAGCAGCCTCATCCTTTGAATGCAAGAAGAAAGTCCATACAATCTGGAGTAATCATCCACATTACCAGACAGTATTTCTTCTTTGCCATACTCATTACTCTCACAGGACCAAAGATATCCATGTGTAGTAATTGCAAGCAGGCAATGGACTTAGGTTCTTCAATAGGAGGGAATGAGACTTTGTGTTGTTTTCCTTTCAAACAAGCAGTGCAATTGTCTTCACATCTGAACTCCTTCATAGGCAATCCCCTTACTAAACCATGATGTATCAGCTGATTCAAGTTTTTAAGATTCACATGACCCAGCCTTCTATGCCATAGAATAGATTCTTGAGGAGAAGCCTTGGAAAATAGGCAAGGATGCCTTTGAGATCTATTTTCTTGGAAAGATCTAAGGCATACACTCTTCCTGTCCTGTTGGCCCTCAGGAGAGTATGATCATCCAACACCTTATCAATCAAACTCAGAACTTTGGATGATAGAATCCTGCAGTTCTGACCGGTGAAAAGAAGAAACATGGCCTTTATCAACATTTGACTGACACTCAAGAGATTGTACTTGAGATTCTCCATATGGTTAACATCATCAAACTTATTTCCCCATTGGAGACAAAGCCTTTGCCAATGATGTAACCCTTAGCATCATTGCCAAAAGAAACAAACCCCTCTTTCCTTGAGAGTAATCATGAAGAAGAAAGCTGTTCCCATCATATGCATAGATCCTCCACTGTCTACACACCAGATGCTACTGTGGCATGCTGAAGAATCCTGCAATCATAATAATTAGTTTTTTTGAGACCCAAACCTTTTGGTTTTGGTCTGTTCACATCAACAGATGGTAAACTAACAGATTTGCTATGAAGAACAGCCTGAGGGGATGGAGATGTGAAGAAGAGAATCCTTGGCATGGACTTTCTTCTCTGTGGTTTCAGCACAGGAGCATCTAATTGGTTGACTCTCCCCAATAGATGTTGAACCATCATAACAAGTTGTGGTCTGATTCTGTGATAAAGCCTTCAGCTCATCAGACACATTAGTGCGTGAGATTGATGGATTCCTGTGTTGTACCATCTCCCTTTGAGCAACCTCAGCTGTTGCCTGATTAACCCTTCCTTTTTGGATTTCTTCTTGGGATTTTAGGGTTATAGATTTTGATGTTGCTGGTACAAACTTGGTTTCAAACTCAGTTTTCATTTTATCCATTTTTTTTTTAAGGTTCTCATTGTGTTTGAGTTTGGAGCCTTTTTTATACCAGCAATCAGTAAGATGATTGAATAAGCCACATATTCACATGGCTTTTTCTTCATCTTAAGTTGATCATCTGCTGAAGAAGATGAACTACTGAAGACTTATTCTTCAGCAGTTTGCGACCAGTACTAGCAGTTTTCTTCCTTGCAGTACATGCTTTCTTGATATCTTCTTCAGTAGTTTTCCCACCCTTTCTACTGGTAGTTTTCTCCCTTTAGTACATGCAGTAGTTTGGGTTTGTTCTCCAGGTGTTATGACTTGCTCTTTAGTACTTTCAGTACTTTGTGAAATACCACCTGGAGTGAACAACCTTTTGATCATGTGAGTGTTAGCATTTGAACCATAAAACATCAGCTAATAGGTTTTGGGAGGAATTAATGCTGACTCCAACCTCTGATGGTGTTGTATCAGATAGTAGATCACATGATGAAAAGGATTGGTTATTGCTTTCTCCATCAGATTCTACCTCTACTCTGGGAGTAAAATCTGTAGGAGGAGCAGTGTGATTATAACCAATGCCAACTTCACATTGGAAGCAGACTGCTTACTAAGAAGCATTTCAAAACCCTTGCAGGAATGTACCCATCGATCACACTCTACTGGGTAGCTGCAAGTGTTTCTTTGAGGTCTCTGTACTTCTCTAGAAGTACCTCTTCCCTAGCCTTACTAAGAAGCATTTCAAAACCCTTGCAGGAATGTACCCATCGATCACACTCTATCTGGGTAGCTGCAAGTGTTTCTTTGAGGTCTCTGTACTTCTCTAGAAGTACCTCTTCCCTAGCCTTATCATCAGTGATTTGCATTTAACTTTGTAAATCTCATTATTCTTATCATTAGCACAGACTCAAATTCAGCTTTTCTTTTGGATATTATTTGTTCTAGCTCAATGTTCTTGTTAATTAAAGCTACATTTGCTTCTCTAATAGATGCAAATGCGGTTATGCATGTTTCAGAACATAGCTTGGCTTTGGCCTCAGAGGATACCTGTGATACCTATGGTGTGGAGGCAATAGAGGATGAGGTATCAGCAGACTCCAGGGCCATAAGAGCAAGGTTTCCAAAAGGATTGTCACCACCATATTGACCAGCACCAGAAAACAGTTGTTCATGACCAGACATATCATCTAGTAAACTGCTCCAGTCAACAACTCCTGGGGTGAAAAAGCTATGTTGTTGAGGTTGAGATTGTTGATGAGATTGGGAAGGTTGAGGCTCAGGAAGAGCAGGTGGTTGTTGAGCAATGGGTACTTGAACTTGACTGGTTTGTGGCATGTAATAGCAGGGATATGGATATGGCATTTGACCCTGAGGAACAAAATATACAGGAGATAGAGGTTGTGATTGATGACTAGAACTAGCAGGATGTTGCCCTCTGTTTTGTTGAATATTACTTGGAAAAGTCACAAAGGATGCAGAGGAGTTAGATCCAGATGATCTACACTCTCTTGCAAAGTGCCCAAGCCTATGGCATTTGTGACACCTCAACTTACTCTTGTCAAAACCAACTTTGGTTTTGCCAGAGAGTCCATAGAATTTCCTACCAGTTCTTTTGTAGAACTTCTGAGATTTGATATTAATCAAGGCCATTTGGCTCAGAATATCCATTTCTTCTAAGTCATCATCAACTATACCTTTCAAATCATCCATAATGAAGCACAAATTGTCACTATTGCAGCCTGACTGATTATCAACACTCATAAATGCATGATCAGAACTGTTGAAGAGAAATATATAACACATCATATTACTTTCTGATGCAGCATATTCTGACTCATGACCGACCAAGGCAGTGTTCCCTGGTACAAAAGTCTTCAGTGAGTTTTCTTGATGATGCCATTTACCTTTCCTGCTCTATCTCTCTTTCAAATGTAAGCAGTTTCCCATGAAGTTGGGTGAGAGATAGGCTATCCAGATTTGCATTAGAGCGTAGGACAATTGTATATGTGTCCCATCTCTTAGGCAGTGATCTGAGGAATCTGTGGTTCATTTGGCTATTAGTGTATTCATGTTTGACCATTTTCAGCTCAAAGATCAAACATGAAAAACGCTCAAACTGTTGAGCCAAAGTCTCACCCTTCCTATGAGCAAATGTCTCATATTGTTCGGCAAGTATTTCCCTATTGTTTGCTAAGACCTCATCAGTACCACCAAATTGTTCTTTCAGTGCCTTCCAGAGGTCATGAGCGGTTTCATGATGCATAAGCCCAGAATAGATTTCATTAGGCAGTGCCATGGCCAAAATACCATGAGCTTTAGCATCAATCTCAAACAATTTTCGATCCTCATCAGAGTATTGTTCCTTCTTCTTCGGAACCATTTGGTTGGTTTCCAGATTGTTCACCATAGGCTTATGTGGACTATGTACCACAAATGTCCAACAACCTGAACTGTTAATAGACAGGTGATGGAGCATTCTTTGTTCCATATGTTATACTCAGTCCTAACCAGCATCGGAGGCTTAGTTGAGGAACCAGTATTGTGAGGATCATTAGAAGGAGTAGTCATATTCAGAATTCAGACAAATTCAAGGTAAACAAAGTAATCTAGCTCAAAACCACTTAGAACCTCAAACAAAATGGCCAGAAGCAACAGAAACTCAGTCTCTATAACCGATTCTTGAAAATTTGCTAATTCGATCAAACGTAGATAGCAAAAAATAGTTTCAATGATCAATTGTTAAATCGATCAATGATTAACCTGCTTTGATACCATTTGATAGGATCTCGGGATCTAGTTTGATCAATTAGATTGGATTTGCAGCGGAATGAGCACATGAATTAACAAATTAACAAGAACACACTAAATTTATCAATGAAACAGTGTTTGTTATAGAGAGAGAATTTCTGCAAAAGAATATATTCATTCAATACACGCTTCGGCTGGCTTCACGCGCACCGTTACAATTAGGTCATCTTTCCTTTTATAAGGGAAGCTGACGTCAATTGATGTCACTTGACAGTGACATCTAACTGTTATTTAACTACTGAAAGTTAACACAACTACTGAAGATGTCAAACAGCTGACATCTTCTTACAAAAATACCGTGTGTTAATTATCACTACAACTACTGAAAAGAAACTACTAAGAGGAAACCATCACAACAACTGAAGAATGCTTCTTCAGCTGTTGTGACAAACTCTGAAGGCTTCAGTACTTGGACTTCTTGAACTTCAGTTGTTGTCATCAGCTGATGTCTTCAGTCTTTGTACTTCAGCTATTGATCTTCATACTTTAGTCTTTAGCTGTTGAAGTCTTCAGTACTTTAGTCTTCAACTGTTGATCTTCAGACTTTGATCTTCAGCTGTTGAAGTCTTCAGTACTTTAGTCTTCAGCTATTAATCTTCAGACTTTGGTCTTCAGCTGTTGAAGTCTTCAGTACTTTAGTCTTTAGCTGTAAGTCTTCAGTACTTTAGTCTTTAGCTGTTGATCTTCAGACTTTGTCAAACAGCTGGTCAAGTCTTCAGTAGTTGTTGTGATGTCTTGTGGGACTTAAAGGTTTTTCTGATCTGGCTCATTGGTTCTTTTGGTCCAACAATTTTGGTTCTTGTATGTTGTATATGATGTTTCATATTGGTGCATAACCTAGCCTTGACCATGTGTTGATTTGGTTTTGGATGAATGATTTGTTTTGGTTGATTTCTTTCATTATGGGTTGTAATATTTATTCTTTTGTGCTTGTATATTGTTGTAATTTATTTATTCATTCAATGGTGATGTAATAAATAGATTAGGTGTATTTTCTTTTTTATTAGAAAATTTTGTATTAGGATATAATTTTTTTAAAAGAAGATGCACAAGTGGAAGCACAAAAGGAAGGCATAAAGAAGGACATAAGCATTTGGATGCAACTTCAAGTGGGGGTCTTTGAGATCCTATCTTTGTGTTGTAATTACCCTTAGAAAAGACCTTATGACCACGCTTGTGATGGCAAACAAGTTTGATCACCTAAGTGGCTATGGTTATGCACATGTGGTTGTTTTGTATATGCTTGTTTATTATCCATTTTATGTTGATTGTTTGATATGTGGATATGCTTAACAATCTTAATAAATAATCATAACCAGCTGAATTTTCATGGTTCTTATCATTAATATGTTAATAAAAGTTATTAAAAGGATTAATGATTTCAAAATGAAAGAAGTTTTATTAAAAGGAACCGTAGGGTACCATGTATTTGAAAGCATGCGAATACAAGGTACATAGAGTTTTCATAACTAGAATTAATGAAAACAAAAATCCCTTTGGAAACAAGTTAAACACCATCCTTTTACATGACACTCGAATCACTTGAAAACTATTTGTGGGATAAAGGTCACATAACCACTTCTAGGGAACTTGTGTGTTTGAGGTGGGTTTGACATATTTGTGGGATAAAGGCACCTAACCACTTGTATGTATAAACTCACACGTGTGTGTAAGTAGGATGACTTGAATTGGAAACCATGTGCATAGGGTCACCGAAGCATGGCGTACAATGGTGTTGATGGAATTTTACATGCCAACTAAACATAAGATGTTTAACCTATCCCATAAAGCTAGAAGTTGCAATAGGTTGCAATTGTCAAATGTTGACTACCTTGTTAATTTAAATAATGGGATAAAGGTCACTTAACCATCATTTAAATATAAAGTTGGATTCTATATTTTAATTATTATTTTCTATAAGACATGAAAAGGGTATTAAAGATTAAAATGTAATTTTTTCAGAAATACAAATATGAACTTTGTAAATTTTGTAGAAATGGCCGCAAACAACAATGCTACCACCCCGACCGTCCATACACCATCATTGAGAACCATCTTAGAGAGGGATTGTCTTAACCATAATAACTTTATGGACTGGTTTCGAAACTTGAGAATTGTTTTCAAGCAAGAGAAAAAGGCCTATGTCCTTGACGATCCCATTCCTGACCAACCCGGCCCCGAGGATGTTGAGGCCTATAACGATTGACTTCAATACACAGAGGATTCCATGCAGGTTTCCTGCTTCATGTTGGGAACTATGATTCCCGAACTCCAAAAGGACCTAGAGCATCATGGGGCATATGACATGATTACTCAATTGAAGTAATGTTCCTTCAACAAGCTAGGGTAGAGCGCTTTGAAACGATTCGAGTGCTTCTTGCGTGTCGCATGGAAGAAACCCAATCGGTATTATCGTATGTTCTTAAGATGAAAAGCCACGTTGATCGCCTCGAGAGGCTTAATTGTCCCGTCTAAAAAAAGTTGGCCACGGATTTGATCCTTAATGGCCTAACCAAAAGGTTGAGATGTTCATAATGAATTATAATATGACGGGTGGGACAAGAGCATTGGTGAGCTTCACGCAATGCTCAAAACAGCCAGGCAGGGATGGTGGAAAGGTTCTACCTGTTCTCTCAATCAACGAGGGAGGCAATAAGAAAAGGCCATTCCCCGATCCCAAGGCAAATGTTGCCAAAGGAAAGGGTACATCAAAGGAAAGGGGAAGGAAAGGCTAAAGCGGAACCTCAAAAGCCTAAGCTTAAGAAGCCTAAGGTAACGGAGAACGATCCATGCTTTGAGTATGGTGAGATAGGACATTGGAAAAGGAATTTTCCAACCTATCTCAAAGAGTTAAGAAACAAGAGGGATGCTGGGCAAACCTCAGGTACAACTTTCACGATTCACATTGGTTTAAATGTTATTTCTTTAAACACATAGGTATTGGATACCGGATATGGAACTCATATTTGCAATTTGTTACAGGGGTTCAAAAGAAATAAGGACTTCAAGAAGGGAGACATAAGTCTCTACATGGGCAACGGAGCAAAAGTTGATGTCGAAGCCCAAGGTGACTAATTTTGAAACTTTCAAATGGTTGGAAGTTGTTCTTAAGATAATTTTGTATGCTCCTAGTTTGACTAGGAACATACTTTCTGTTTCAATTTTAAAACAATGTGGTTATGATTTAAAGTTTGTAAACAATGGTATTTATGTTTATATGGATGATGTTTTTATTTCTAGGCTATGCCTTTTGATGGTATCTATGAATTGGTTCATGATGATTCATCCTATAATAACTCATTATATCAATCAAGCACCAAGAAACTTAAAATGGGTTTAAGTGATTCATATCTTTGGCATTGTCGTCGTGGTCACATAAACAAGAATCAGATTCAAACACTCCAAAACAATGGTCTTTTGAAAACAAATGAAAGTGGTTCATTTGATGAGTGTGAATCTTGTTTACAAGGTAGAATGACCAAGTAGCCCTTTAGTGGTACTAACAAGAGGGCAAAAGACTTATTGGGAATCATACATTCGGATGTATGTGGTCCTTTTAAGACAATGACTAGAAATGGCGAAAGATACTTCATTGCCTTTACCAACGATTATAGTCGCTATGGTTATGTGTACTTGATGGCACATAAACATGAAGCTTTGAAATGTTCAAAATCTTCAAGAATGAAGTAGAAAATCAACTCAATAAAACTATCAAATTTCTTCGTTCAGATAGAGGAGGTGAATACCTAAGTGAGGCTTTTCAGGATCATCTAATAAGTTGTGGGATCGTCTCACAACTTACTCCACCTGGAACACCACAACATAATGATGTGTCCGAAAGGAGAAACCAAACCCTTTGGATATGGTTCAATCTATGATGGCTATAAGCTCACTACCTCTATCGTTTTGGGGATTCGCATTGCTCTCCGCGGCTCGTATTTTGAATATGGCCCTGACTAAGAAAGTGGGTACGACACCTTTTGAAAAATGGTATGGAAGAGGTCCATCGCTATCATATTTAAAAGTATGGGGGTAAGCTAAACACCCAACACAAGTTGGAAAGTTGATCCACTAAGTGTATATTTGTTGGATATCCCGAAGACTGTATAGGATACTACTTCTTTGATCCAACAAAGCAAAATGTATTTATTGCTCGAAAGGTAGAGTTCTTGGAAGCTAAGTTCCTTACAGAAGGAATAACGAATAGAAGAGTGGAATTTGATTAGGATCAAGATCCACAAACCGATACACGTTTGGTTGACACTAGCTATCAACAAGAAGTTGTTGATGATGATCAAAAGGTTGATCAATACACAAAAACGTTCGCAGATCTGGTAGAGTTAGCATTGCACCTGAAAGATATGGATTTTTTATGAATGGATGCTATGTGGTTAACTCAGATAAGCCAACTACATACCATGATGCAATGTCCAATTCGGATTATGACAAATGGTTGGAAGCCATGAACGTAAAGATGCAATCCATGTATGACAACCAAGTTTGGGAATTGGTTGACCCTCCACGTAACTCCAAACCGGTTGGATGCAAGGGGGTTTTAAGAAGAAAATAGATATGCATGGAACTGGATACTTACAAAGCAAGACTTGTAGCAAAAGGTTTCACTTAAACTCAGGGGTTGATTATAATGAAACCTTCTCGCCTGTGGCAATGCTAAAGTCAATTACGATATTATTTTCCATAGCTGCATACTATGACTATGAGATTTGGCAAATGGATGTCAAAACCACTTTTCTTAATGGACATCTCGAAGAGACTGTCCATATGGTTCAGCCTGATGGTTTTGTCGATCCACAACCTCCTAATAAAGTATGCAAGTTAAAGAGATCAATATATGGATTGAAACAAGCATCAAGGAGTTGGAATCAACGTTTTGATGAAGAGATCAAGAAATTTGGTTTCATCAAGAACGCTGATGAGGCTTGTGTATATAAGGAAGGCTAGTGGGAGCATAATTACATTTTTAGTATTGTATGTTGATGACATACTACTTTTTGGAAATGATATTCCAACGATGGAAGGTGTTAAAGCCTGGCTTGGAAGTTGTTTTTCATAAAAGTTCTCGGTGAAGCCGCCTATATTTTAGAAATAAAGATCTATAGAGACAGATCGAGGCGGTTGATAGGTCTAAACCAAAGTGCATATATTGATAAAGTCTTGAAAAGGTTCAAGTTGGAAAACTCTAAGAAAAGTATGGTACTTATTCAAAGAGGGACAATATTGAGTACATCTCAATGTCCAAGCTCAAAAGATGAGCAAGATAGAATGAAGGACATCTCATATGCGTCTGCTATAGGATCCATCATGTATGCGATGATATGCACTAGACTGGATGTGTCATGCGTGTTAAGCATGACAAGCAAATATCAGCAGAATCCAATTAATAGCCATTGGATGGCTATTAAAAGTATATTGAAATACCTTAGGAGGACTAAGGATACGTTTCTAATATACGGCTCTAGTGAAGAGGAACTCGTTGTAAAGGGTTACACGGATGCGAGTTTCCAAACTGATCGAGATGATTCTCGATCACAATTGGGGTATGTCTTCATTATGAATAGAGGAGACGTGGTAGCATTGTCCACTACAGAATCCGAATACATAGCCACGTCATTAGCGGCTCAGGAAGCTGTATGGATAAATAAATTTATCGTTGATCTAGGGGTGGTCCCTACCATTCAAGACCCCTAGGAATCTTTTGTGACAACGAGGGTACGATTGCACAAATCAAGGAAACCCGTGCACATCAAAAGACTAGACACATTGAGCGGAGATTCAACTACGTAAGGGATGAAGTTGAAAAAGGAAAGATATGTATTCGTAAAGTTACACCGATCAAAACATTGCGGATCCACTCACGAAGCTCCTTGAAAGGGAAAAGCATGAAAGTCATACTTGTGCCTTAGGACTTTGATATTCTACTGATTGGAATTGATCTGTTTAGTATTAAAAGTATGGAACAATTGTAATATTTAACTATTTTATATATTTATGATATTTTGAGTTATGTTCCTTTTAGCATGTATATATATCCATGAATATGTTATTATTCTAAATGTCCATTGTCAGTCATGTTTGTGGGAACAAATATGAATGTAAGACTATTATGAACATGGATTGGTGGATATTCATAAGGCATGAATATAGAGCAATTGGTTTCTGCCAAAGTTCATAGATATTTGTGGGATATGAATATTGGACTGACCCGCATCTCAAATTTAACTACATGGAATCTTCTTGATTGATCATAAGTAAATTTGAGTAAAGGAGAATATCATTTGGTATCCTCCGACCTGAGATACATATTGGATTTTGATATTCACCAAGTGTTATACCTTGAGTTAGTTTTTCATTGCTCTGAAATAATGGATAGTACATAAGGCTATATTCAGGTGTGACATAAGATGATTGTGAGAAATGTATGTAGTCAAGATGGAATTTGTTCTTCTTATTCATTGAGAGCATGATGTCTAAGGCCTGATTAAGTTAAATCAACAAGGAATGATCATTCTGTGTCCTTGGATTTAACATGACATCTGTAACAAAACAATAATTGATAAATTCACCTAAATCATTTCAAGTTGGTTACTTGAAGGGGATGATGTTATTGAATGGCTTTTAGTCATGCGTATTAAGGGTAGTGAACCGTTGTTAGGCGGTATTTACTATTTGCATCAATCTTCTATGAATCTTGTGCAAGTGGGAGATTGTTGGATTTTATGCCCAAGACACATAGGACATTGATGTGGTTAGTACGTTATGATCCAAGTTGGGTCATACCCAATAACAAGTTTAGCAAATACCAATATGTATTTAATTGATGATATGATCATGCAATTAAATAATTACACCAATTTAGAAAATGGGTTTCTATATAAATTTTATGTGAGATAGAACAACTTATAAGGATATTTTGTTCATGGACATTATTTGTAATGTTATTTAAGTTGGTTAAATAACATCAAAAAATAATAGTTTGTGTAAGTTATATAATTAAAAGGTTAATTACATAACTCATAATATAACTAGTTAATAATTAAGTGGGTGTTTAAAATGGGGGGAAACCCATTTTAAACCAACATTTTAGCCGCCCGTTTAGGGGTATCTTTGGTCTTTTGTTGCTTTGAAACAACACACCACAATAACTAGTTACTCACTCCAACTTTCCACTCTCTCTCATACATGCAAGAACCATCTTTTTTCTCTCATCTTTGAAGATAAACAATGCTGGAAAAAGGGTTTTTTGCAGCCACATTCTTGCATGTTTTGGTGTCAAAATCCTAGCAACAAGGTGTTTTGCTTGATGTTTGTGGGTATACAAGCTTGAGAACATCTTCTTTCGTGTTTTGGTCCTTCAAGAACTTCATCCTCTTCTTCACATCTTACGTTTTTGGGCAGCCTTTGGAAGGTAGTTCATCTAACGTTTTGGCAGCCTTTGGAAGCTAGTTCCATGGTTCTTTTTGGTTGTTATATTTTGCTTGTATGCTAGTTCTTTCACATATAAATGATCCTTACAATCTTGGGTTTGTTGTTGACAAATAATATGATTAAAGTTTAAATTATAAAACATATTATTTTGCTTTGTTTCCGCTACGTTTTCTTGTTGAAATGGTTAAACTACTATGTTAATGGTCCAACAACCCAACATTACCTACCCCAGAAGGATGCACACCGAGGTCTAATCATTGTGTTTGGCCATATGTATGAGACCATTGTCGCTAACCCCGGTACTGTGGTGAGCCCACCTAGAACAATTTATGGGGGTCTATTTATAGACCTGGGCCTAGTACTTGCTTTATACATTGGTCCAGAATGTAAAGAAGTTAATGATGAATGTACGTAAGGTGCAGAAAGGAAGATAATGAATGATAATGATGACGTACGATGATGACTGAACAAAAGTTAACGAATAATGATGAAAGATAATAATGCTATTATCTATGTGTACGTATGATGCATGATCACAAGTGATAGTACAGAAAGAAGGTTTTAAACGAAAGTAAAGTATTCCAATTTTATTAAACTACAACTCACTTAGCAACGCTGACTTTTATGTGTTTCCAGTTGGCAGGTAATTGGTTGTTGAGGATGGCATGGGCGACTACTTGGCTTATTTTGGATGGCATCCATTTTGTATAATGATAATGTTTTTGTGATGTAATGCAACGAGTTATATTTTGTAATCTGTCAACGATGTATTATTTTGCAAAAGCAATTATAATGATATGAAATGGTTTTAAATTTATTTTGCTGCAATGTTTTAGTAATGGTAAATGTAACTTATTTGTTTTTTGTGCAATGATCGACCAGTTGTGAGAATCTCAGGAATAGGGCCTTACAATACTTGACACAAACTGAGCTATTACCTTGAATGTCCGTGTTAGTGTTTGAATCTTATAGCGTGTGAGGGGATGGCCGGTGGTAGATCTTTGAAGGCTTCTCGAGGTGGAGGTCATGGTGGACATGGTTCTTGACCACGAGTCACGAGAGGAAGGCCTCTAGCTGAAGAAGCGGCTCATGAAGAGCCCGAGACCCCTCATCCATAGGGTGGTGATGAGAGTGCTAACCTAAGGGCCTCGGTGAAAGAGGCTGTGGTGGAAGAGGTTCATCAGGTCATGCAGATGATCTTAGTGTCTGTGGTGACGTAAGTGATCAAGGCTTTAAGAGAATGCGAAAGGAAGGAGAGGAATAGGTCCTTGAGAGAGAGAGAGAGCGCACCCGGAGACCGAGACGATTATCTTAACTGACGAGGAGGAGGAGAAGAGCTTACGCCAGAGGTAACATGAGGCTGTAATTATGGGGCTTTTCAAAGATTTAATTCCCAATATTCGACAACAATGGCACTACTACTGCTGCCCATCGCTGGGTGCGAGAGATGGAGGTTGTGCTTGATATCAGCGACTGCAAGGAAGATCAAAAGGTGAATTTTGCTTCCCACTTATTGGTGGACTCGGCTTTGTGTGGTGGGACAATATCATCCAAGCCGAGGGTAGTCGGGCAATTGGAAGAATGAGGTGGCTATCGCTAAAGAAGTTGGTGATTAAGGAGTTCTGTCCTCATAGGGAGTTGGACAAGGTGGAAAGGGAATTCCTGCAACTAGAGGCGGGAACGATTATGCATGAGCAATAAACCATCAAGTTTAATGATATGGCATGATTGGTGTCGGATAAGGTGACACCCTTGTCACGAAGATCAAGAGATACATTCAGGGCTTGCCGCGGACATTCGCAGGCACATGATTGCCACTCGATCGAGTACTTTTAGGTTGGTGGTTGATTTGGCAGGTAGGCTGTATGATGAAAGGGAGGTGGTGGTGACTGAGGTGAGCAAGAAAGGTAGTGGTGACAAGAACTAGAGTAGGAAGAGGTTTGGACGAGGTGGTGCCCCGACAAACAAAAAAGGTGCACGGGTGGATGACCGATGTGTGGTCACATCCAGTGCGGGGTCGAGGAAGTGTGGCAAATGTGGAAGGAGCATATCAGAGAATGTAGGTGGGGATCAAATGTATGCTTCAAGTGTGGAAGGACGGGGCATATAACCAAGGATCATTGTGTGGTCAGATGTTTTAACTGTGGCAGAGAGTGTCACATAAGTAGTGAATGCAAGAAGGCAATGGCTAAGAGTTCCAGAGCAGGGAAGAAGACTAGGACTAAGGGGTAGAGGGTGAGCGCCAGGGCGTTCATGATGACTTAGGAGGAGGCTAGGATGAACCCTGATGTTGTGTCAGGTATGTTTCTAGTAAACCAAACTCTTGTTTCTGTGTTATTTGATTATGTTGCTAGTAAGAGTTTTATTTCTATTGCTTTATGTGCTAAATTTCATGTTAGTAGTAGAAGTATAGATAAGCCTTTTGATGTAGAAACTGCCATAGGTATGTCCACTAGGATTGTTGACCTTATAAAAGGTTGTGATAGAGAACTAGAAGGTCATATTTTCCCTGTTAGAACATTTGTGATGACCTTAGGTGGGTTTGATGTAGTCGTAGGGATGGATTGGTTGGTGGACTAGGAAGCGAACATCGTGTGTCGCAAGAAGATGATCCGATTGACAGCACCTGACGGGAGTTCGGTGAAGGTTTATGGTGATCAAGTCACTATGATCCCGAAGGTGATTTCGGTGGCGGTGGCGGGGATGTGCATGAGGCATGGTTGTAGTGCCTACTTCGCCTACATGAAGGATGTAGAATCGTCAACACCACAATTGTCCGATGTACCGGTTGTGTGTGAATTTCTACATGTGTTGCCCGCAGACTTACCAGGTATGCCACCAGACCATGAGATTGAGTTCCAGATTGACTTGATACCGGGTGCCCAACTTGTTGTTAAGGCACCGTATCAGTTGACTCCAACCAAGATGAAGGAATTGATGGAGCAACTACAAGAACTGCTTGATAAGGGGTCATTAGACCGAGTATCTCTCCATGGGGTGCCCCGGTCTTGTTCGTGATGAAGAAAAATGGTTGTATGAGGATGTGTATCGACTACCGTGAGCTGAATAAGTTGATGGTGAAGAATCGGTATCCATTACCGAGGATTGATGACTTGTTTGATCAGCTGCAAGGTTTCAGTTGGACTTGATAAATCAAGTGTGCCAGTCGATGTTGGATAAATCAGTGATTGTGATTATCGATGATATCCTGATTTATTCAAGAGTGTGGAGGAGCATGCCGGTCATATCTGAGAGGTGTTGGAGACGTTGAGGAAGGAGAAGTTGTATGCCAAGTTCTCCAAGTGTGTGTTCTGGTTACGCGAGGTTTAGTTCTTAGGTCATGTAGTGAATCTTGAGGGGATTATGGTGGACCCAACAAAGGTGGAGGCGGTGATGCAATGGAAGTCTCTAAAGACGCAATCCAAGATCATAGTTTCTTGAGTTTGGTGGGCTATTATAGGAGATTTATTCAAGACTTCTCCAAGATAGCTTCTCCGTTGACTAAGCTGACCCGTAAAGATGTGAAGTTTATATCGTGTCAAGAGCAAGAGAAGGCTTTTGAGGAGTTAAAGGAAAGGTTGACTCAGGCTCCTATCTTATCATTATCTGAAGGAAGCAAGGATTTGGTGGTCTATTCAGATGCTTCTTACTTAGGGTGGGTTGCATGTTGTTGCAACGAGAAAAGGTTATAGCTTACGCATCCTGACAATTGAAAGTTCATGAGGTCAACTGTCCTACTCATGACTTAGAGTTAGCACTTCTGGTGTTTGCACTAATGATTTGGATGCACTACCTATACGGGACGAAGTGCACAATATTCATGGACCACAAGAGCTTGAAGTACTTCTTCGAGCAAAAAGACTTGAATATGAGGTAGAGGTGATGGTTGGAGTTCATAAAGGATTATGATTGTGAGATCCATTACCATCCGGGCAAGGCTAACGTGGTGGCAGATGCCCTTAGCTGATAGGAGAGACCCAAACCAATTTGGGTGAAGGCTTATCAGTTGATTATGACCTTTGAAGTGATGATGCAAGTCAAGGAGTTTCAAGATGATGTGTTGAAGAAGATCGCCTTAACTCTAAAAGAATAAGAGGTCAGGTCATGGAGTTGGGAGAAAAAAATTATGGTGTTAGAACCCAATTCGGATGGATGTGGATTCTTGTTATAGGGATCTATGTGAGAAGATTATGGATGAAGCACATAAGACTCGATACTCTATTCATCCCGGTGCTATAAAGATGTATCAAGATATGAAGAAGGATTCTTGGTGGCCGGGTATGAAGCGCGATGTAGCGGAGTATGTCAGTTAGTGCCTTACTTGCTTACGAGTGAAGGCCGAGCATCAGAAGCCGTACGGGAAGATCCAACCACTGGATATACCGGAGTGGAAGTAAGAGCATATCACCATGGACTTTATAATGAAGCTACAGCGTACTACATAAGGGTATGATGCTATGTGGGTGATAGTTGATCGTCTGACAAGGAGTGCTCACATCCTACTGATCCTTGAGACATATTCATCCAAGAGGTTGGCGGATCTATTCATTAAAGAGATTGTGACTCGTTATGGTGTGCCGATGTCTATTGTGTCTGATCGCGATACCCGGTTTACATCTAAATTTTGGAAGAAATTCCATGATGTGATGGGGACAAGGTTATATATTAGCATGGCTTATCATCCTCAGACGGATGATCAGTCGGAAAGGACGATTCAGACGCTAGAAAATATGCTTCAGGCATGCGTCATCGATTTTGGAGGAAGTTAGGGTGACAACTTACCGTTAGTTAAGTTCTCATACAACAAATGTTATCATGCCAGTATTGGTATGCCCCTTATGAGATGCTATATGGTAAGAGATGTATAACACCGTTTGTTGGGGTGATATTGGTCAGAAGGAGTTGGGGAGTATTGAGGTGATCAAGGCTACGACTGAGAAGCTCAAAAATATCAAAGCCTTCATGAAGGAAGCCAAAGATACGCATAAGTCATATGCCGACAAGAGGCGAAGATCGACTGAGTTCATGGTGGGTGACAAGGTTATGTTGAATGTCTCACCTTGGAAAGGTATTATTCGGTTCAGGAAGCAGGACAAGTTGAGCCCGAGATACATAGGACCTTTCCGAATCCTTTCTCGAGTATGAGAGGTGGCCAATACGTTGGAGTTATGTAACACCCTAGAAATTCAGCCTAATTAGAAACCTTGAAGTATTATAGGGCCCAATAAAGGCCCGGATTGATTAGGGCTTACCAAAGAAAACTTAGAAAAGAAACTAATGTTTCGGGCCCATTTAAGGCCCAATACGCGTTTTCAAACTAACTAAATAAGTAATCATGAAATCATGAATTGTTATGTGACTTGAAGTAACTATAGAATGATCCAAACTTAATAGATTCAAAACCCATACCGGGTACCGGCCTGAGATTTAGTCAAACCCAAGAATTTGATGATAAATATTCCCAATTTTTTTATTTGAAGCCGAAGTAATTAGATATATCTATTATAGGTCTTCTAACGAAATTTGATCCAAAAGACCGGTTGACACGCGATAACAAAGATCATGGTGTGTATACACGGTATTGAAGAAAAACCCACGTAAAAACCTAAGTATTTAAACAAGTTTTCCCTCATTTCCTTCATTTGCAAACCCTAAAAAATAAACAAATGCTCCTAAGGATAGAGCAGCCGCCATCGTAGGAGCAAGAGGCTACATGGTGCTGCTGCGATGGTGGAAGGCGGTTACCTGTGAGGTCTCGGCCTACCCCACTAAAGATAACGTTATAATCACAATGGTGGTAGTGGTTTCCTTTGATTCATGGCGGTGACGGAGATACGGTGGTGGCATCCGGTTTTCTGGCGACATGTTTTCGGCGAGTTTGAGCGAGTGCCATATATGTTTCTCTTCCTCTTGAAGAGCTTGTTCTAATGGTGGTAACCGCTTTTGTTGAATCATAGCCTTGACAGAGATATTGGAGCCAATAGTGTTGTACATGCTCTCCTTCCCCTCGACGTGCTCTTTCCAATGGTGGTAGCTATTTTCTCTAATGCTCGGTAGTGTGAAAGTTATCGGCGAGTAAAGGTGGTGGCGCCTAGGGTTTTTGTTGCTATCACCTTAAGTTCCCGGTGACTTGATGGCTGCCGACCATGACAGAGATGGCTGATGACCAAGAAGGATGATGGTGCATGGTGGTAAGGGCTAGTGGTAATGATTTAAGGCTACTATTGTGGTTGCATGATGGAATCTAGTCAAGATCAGTGAGTTTGGATGAATTGGGCTACTTTCGGCGGGAATTTCGACCGACCAAGAGGCTGCCGGCGGCGGTCAGTGGCGATCCATGGTGTAGAGTGGCTGCATGCGGTGGATATTGGTGGTAAAAGTCATAATCGAGGTGTTTGGTAATGTATGTTATGGTTTAGTGGTGTTTGGTTGTGAGATATCAATGTAGTAGTGTTGTATATAATCTTGGTGCGTTTTAACTAGGTTAAACCTTAGTCAAAGCTGGTCAACCATGGTCAATGGACAGTCAACGCGATGGGGGTCGGAATAAGCGGATTCTAGGATGTGAAATGGAAACGCTAGGTATTACCATGCGCTAGAAATTCGTATACGTAAATATAGTGATTATATATTAACTTGTTTGTGTTGAGCTACAAATATGTATAAAAATGTTAACTAGTTGTGAATTGTCAAGAATGAATGCGTAAACTAGAAATGACGTGACCAATCACATAATGTAAATCAAGTTTGGTAATGTTATCATATAAACTAGATATTAGACAACATATAAGAAGTTATTTGACCTCATGTTATACTAATCTTTACAAGACTCTGAGATGTAAAATGCTTACAAATACAATCGTACGTATATATATGATATATACTATAGGTAAACCAATGTTTACACGTATTTATTTAAGGCAAAAGGCTTATAATACTATAATAATGCATCATCTAATTATTATTAATAGTCGATCATCTCATTATTATTCGAATAAATATTATTTGTATCGCCCCTTTTTATTCAATATAACGACAACTATTATCGATATTCAGATTATTTTAGCATTAATCAATTTAACGTTAGGATAAAAGCGTAAACAATAAAAACAACATTTGGAACATTATAGATTACTTATATCACCAATAATAATTATTTATAAAGATTTGGAATCCTTATATCAATTGATTATCAGTTATTCATTATACAAAGAATCATTTCTCAAAAAAAGCATTAGTTAACCTAATATGAACAAATTAGTACATAACAATTAATAATTGCACAAGAAGCTAAGGTACATCAATAATACTAATCATTAAATTTAAGTTAAATAAAGAGCTCAACCGCATGCATATAATAACATCGTGCTAATTCCAAACATAAATCTCATATGTTCAAATTAGGATTGCATTGTTGGAGACCTTCACTTTTTGCCGAGCTCAGAATCTATATAAGGGTACTAGGTGAGTTCAAGTGTTCCTTTTTACTACTGTTTTTGGGATGAAGCATGCTTTGTTTAAACTGAACTACTTCTATCCTACATTATGATGCTATATGTTATGGTAATGTTGATACCTGCTGATACTTGTATCACAGTCATTAACTCTTTCGTGAACCGCTTGTTTTATATGGGTAGATCTACTTGGGGAATCCCCCACACATAGTGCTTCCATGATGAACGGGAAGGGTACCACACGGAGATCCTGCGAGGTCGTATGTGGCATGTAACAGGTTTTTATAAGATACTATGGTGAACCATCCGGTAGGTATGGTACACTAATTTGAGACTCAGTTCTCCCAATGGGATTTAACCGATAACATAACTTTTGAAGAGGCTAGACGGGGCTGAGTGCAGGGTTGATTGTGATACCCACAACAATGATACTATGATTTCTAAATCAAATATGGATTCCAATGAATGCTTTTGTTTTAAACTTTAATCTCTTGAACTCACCAACATTATGTTGACCCATAAACCTTTTTGAGCATGTCTTCAGGTACAGCTAGGGAGATTAGATGAGCTATAAAGGATATCTAAATCCGAAGCAAGAATTGAGGGTAGATGTTAAAGGCAAAAGTTGAGCCTAGAGGCCTTAGTTATGGAAGACTCAAGAAAAGTTGACCAAGAGATTACTCATGATACCTATAGATTGTAGATTGAGGTACCTTATGAATTGAAACAAAACAAATATCTTAATGTAAATATTTTGAGATGCTTTGTAATAAACCATTTAGTTTCTACTGCATTTTGGTTGTTGTTTTTCAATCGTTACATCTCGCCTCTCTATGCCCGGGGTGTGACAAGTTACCCAATGAGATAAGTGGAATTCACCCGACATTCTATATATCTTATCTGAGAAAGGGTTTAGCTTATGAGCATATGATTATACCCCTAGAAGATATTGAAGTTAATGAACGGCTCAATTATGTGCAGCAACCGTGGCAAACATTGATCGCAAGGAGAAACAGTTAAGTAATAAAGTGGTTCCACTTGTGCATGTATAGTGGAAGCACAAAAGAGACCTGAGTCTACATGGGAGACTAGAGAAGAGATGAGACAGCATTACCCATATTTGTTTGAGGAATAACAAGTTTCGCGGTTGAAACCTATATAAAGGGGGGTTGACTTGTAACACCCGGATATTTTATAGATAATAAAAAAGGAATAAAAGCGAACAAAAAAAGAAATACAATTTAACCCATATTGAGGGGTTAAATGTGTCAAAAGAAGAAGGAAGTTTCAAAAGTTTATATAAACCGTGGTATGGCTGCCCATGTGGCCTGCACATCCACTTTTCAACCGAATTTAGAGAGAGAAAGTGAATAAGCTTCGGTTTTAGAAAGAAGAAGAAGAAGAAGACTGAATTCAAGGTAAGAATTCTTGGTTTTAGGATGATCTAGACTGGCCTATGCATGGGTTTTATGCATATGTGTTTGTGTGCGTGTTCGGGCTTGTGTTTTGGTGGGTTTTAGGTGTTTGAACTCGATTGCAAACGGGTTTGAAGGATGTCATACCCAAAGGCTATTAAGGTGAGTTCTAGAATCCCCTTTTTACATGTCTTAATTGATTTTGGGGCTGGAAATGCATGTATGTATGCTTTTATAAAACTGGTGTTGGACCCTAAAAGGATCATACATGCCAATTCAAATGGTGGCTTGATGGCTGTTTTGTTGGATATCCCACAAGTCCAAGAACTAATGTCAATGAAGAATCTGCAAAGAGAATAGAAGACAAGTCTCGGCTAACCGCATTTGTATATGCGGATGAACATAGAACAAATGTTGATAAGTGTTTGTTCTTCCGTATTAACAAATGCGCATAGCCAAAACAAATGCTGACAAGTACTTTGTACATCTGCATTTACTAATGCAGATGTCTAGCAACAAATGCGCATAAGTGTTTTTTCATCCATATTTGTCAATGTTGATGACCAAACACTAATGCTGAAGAAGAAACAAGAAATGTTGATGAAGATCACAACATCCGTATTAGTCAATGCGGATAAACAAAAGAAATGCTGATGAACAAAAGAAATGCTAATGAAGACTTTTGTACTTAGACTAGTTCTCTGATTTATAGGTCAGGGTAGTTTAGTCATTTTGTAAAAGGCATCTTGTCAGCCTATAAATAGAATATAAACCCTCGTATGTGAGGTGACTATTGATAAAAGATAGACAATCAGAATATTTTATTTAGTCTTATGTTCACAAGGTGTATTATTACTGTTTAATGCTCAAACCCTAGCATTCATTGTAACTTTTTCACCTCCATTACTACAAAGAGCATTTATGAGTATTTCTTGCATTCAATGTTCTGTGATTGTTTGACTTCGCCTTACAATCATTGACTCAATCATCATATTTGATCTTTGTTAATTCACATCAATAGAGAATATTGTTCTCACACCTAGTTAGCTATGCTTAAACTGAAATCATTTATGAGCTATTGTATGATACTTGAATGTTTGGGATAATGTTAGAACATGCTTCTACTTTTATCATAATCATTATTTCTTATGTGAACCGCTTTTTTTATGTAAGACGCTGAAAAGTCAAAACGAGTCATCAAGGATAATGGGCTTAATTATTGGATATTTAATAAAGGAAAGAAATGGTTATGGGATAAAATTGTCTTATTGGGTAGTAGCCTAAGGGATTAAAGGCCAATAATCAGCACTTAAGCCACTTAACCAGCCATCATCTTCCTTATTTAAACCCTAGCCACCCAAATTCATAGAGGGAGAAAGTAGAGAGAGCAAGTGAAGAAAACTCAAGATTTGGAGCTTCAAAGGTTAAGAGATTGAAAATCTGGGTGTTGGAGCATCAAACCATAAGAAAGGAGCAACAAATCCAGGTAAGAATTGGCCTCTAAACCCTTCTATAGATCAAACCCGAATTCTAGGGTTTTGCATTTTGAAAAGTTAAAAAGAATCGCATAAAGGTCACATTTTTACGTATGAAAACATGTAAAAAGCTTAGATATAGCCTCATGGTTGATAAACTAAGAGATTGGACGTAAAAAGTTGCAATTTGGGTTATAAATGGGCTGGTTCGTAATTTTTATGCGTTCTGTGAAACTGTTTGTGCATCTAGCGAAACTGGGTGTTCAAGCAGTGAAACTGCTAATGAAACTGCTAGCAAATTTAGAAGTGAAATTAGGCAGAAATTATAAGTGTTAACTTATCTGTAGGTTGTGTAGTGTGATCCTAGCCTAGAATGTTTAGTTTGAAAGTTACTCACATTATCCAGGTGGGTTCTAGATCCCCTAATTTATAAGTTTTTCCATGTTTTGGGATTATTATGCATACTAAATATAAGTTTTAAATGACCAAGATTTTATGAGGTTTTAACAGGAAGATCGAGGTTTTAACATGGTATCCAGCTCGGCCCAGCCAGGGGCGTTGCCCCTTGGACCCCACTAGGGGCTGCTGCCGCTTGAACTCCGCTGTTAGGGGTTGCCGCCCCCGAATCCCCGCTGTCTCACGAAGGGTCAGTAATGTTTTATGATGGCTAGTACTTGGTATGTTGTGTACTTAATAAGTTAAGTATCCGAGCCTAAGTTTAAGAGAATTGGGTAAGTAGTTTTGAAAACCTAAATTGAAAATGGGACTGAATGAAGGATGTCAATCCAAGTAGCTACATGCCATCAGGTAAAAGTTTTCAAGTAAAACTGGGATTATGTGTGTGTGCTATGTGTTTTATGTGCTTCTAGATTTGAATACTAACATGTGTTAGGATAGTGATTACTTGGGACCAGAGGGTAAGGTAAGTAGTTAATCACATTTGGCCATTGTAATTAAGGACTTACCGTACTTATAATGATTTGAGCAATTATCTTGAATAACCATTTTGGTGTTTGACTTTTATAGGAATTAGTTATGGCTGGTAGAAAATCAAGGAGGCAACCCGAGGTGGTGCTCATGATGAGCGTACTACTTAGCCACTTGTCACCCGAAGCAAAAGCTAAGGCTCCCGAGACTGTTCACGAGGAGTCAGACCTCCATATTCACCCGGAGGGGGAGGGATCAGCCACCCTCAAATCCATGTGAAGGAGGCTATCACTGAAGAAGTCTAAAATGTTATGCCAAATATCCTACCCTTAGTGGTGACCCAGGTGATTAAAGTAGTCAAGGATGGGGAGAAACCTGAAAAGAAAGGAGGGGAAATCAGAAGAATTCAGGAAAGTCTGCTGGGAGGACTGAGGAATCGATAGATTAGCCATCAAACCCTATTGTGGTAGTTCATGATGATAACAGTGATGTGGAATCTGAGAAAGAGATTACTAAGGGATGCAACTATGGGGCAATTCAAAGGTGTAGGCCCCCGACCTTTAAAGATAGCAACAATGCTACTACTGCTCATCGTTGTGTCAGATTGATTGAAGCGGTACCAAAAATTAGTGAGTGTCGGGAAGATCAAAAAGTTAATTTTGCCACTCATTCTTTCGTCGACTCAACGTTGTGCTAGTGGGACAATATTTTCCAGGCAGAAGAAAAGCGATCGATAGCCAAAATGAAGTGGTCGGAGTTGAAGGAATTAGTGTTCGATGAGTATTGTCCCCATCGAGAATTAGACAAGATTGAGAAGGAGTTCTTGTATTTGGAGGCTGGGAACATGACTCATCAAGAGTATACCTCCAAGTTCAATGAACTTTCAAGACTTGTGCCAGACATGGTGACACCTACATCCAAGAAGATCAAGAGATACATGCAGGGTTTGCCCATGGATATCGGAGGTACATGATTGTGACTAGATCAGGCACGTTTAGGTCTGTGGTGGATTTAGCTGGGAGGTTGTACGATGAGAGAGATCCAATGCCTGTACAGAAGCAGGTGGAGAAATGGAGTGGGAACAATAATGGAAAAGGGAAGAGGTTTGGAGGGGACAACTTTAGGAGTGGAGAAAAGAGGATGAGAGTTGAGGATAAGTCAGGGAGACGAGGAAATATAGGTGAAGGAGGTGCTTGTAGAAAATGTGGAAGAGGTCATTCAAGGGAGTGTGGAGTTAGGACTGGAAAATGTTTTAAATGTGGGGTGAGCGCTACTATGCTAGGGACTGCAAGGCGGTAAGTGTTACCAGTGTGGCGAGATGGGACATGTGGAAAGGAACTGCAAGAAAGGAAAATCAGGAGGACGAGGAACGGTTGAAGCTAGAGATAAGGGAAAGAGTAACGGTTCTAAGGCGAAGGCGAGGGCATTAAACATAACTCGTGAGGAGGCCAAGGGACATCAAGAAGTAGTTTCAGGTATGTTTCTGGTGAACCATAAATATGCTTCTGTGCCCTTTGATTCCGGTGCTAGTAGGAGTTTTGTGTCTACTGCCTTTTGTTATTTGTTGCATGATAAGGGTAGGAAGTTAGACGAGCCTTTCTATGTAGAAACAGCCATTGGTATGTCCACTAAGGTAACTGATGTGGTTGGGAATTGCCTAATTGAGTTAGAAGATTGTAAGTTCCCTGCTAGGTTGCATGTTATGGCCTTAGGAGGTTTTGATGTGGTGTTAGTCATGGATTGGTTAGCTAGCTATGAAGCCAATATAGTATGTAGGTAGAAGATAATTTATCTAACAGTGCCTGATGGTAGTTCTATTACTATTGTGGGGACAAGGTGTGCTATGTACCGATGGTCGTGTCGATGATCACAACTAAAAGTAATTAAGACGTGGTTGTAGCGCTTACTTGGCCTATGTAAAAGATGTGGATGCGCCAAAGCTAGAATTATCAAACGTGCTGGTAGTGCGCGAGTTTCTTGACGTCTTCCCAGAAGACCTGACTGGTGTGCCACCTGACCGCGAAATCAAATTCTGGATTGATTTGCTATGGGGAGCATAACCCGTCGCTAAAGCATCGTATCGATAAGCTCCTTCGAAGATGGTAGAAATGAGGGACCAGTTTCAAGATTTATTGGATAAAGGCTTCATCCTTTATCGAGTATCTCTCTATGGGGTGCTCCGGTTTTATTCGTCAAGAAGAAATACGGTAGCATGCGGATGTGCATTGACTATCACGAGCTCAATAAGCTGACCATAAAGAATCGGTATCCATTACAAAGGATCGATGACCTGGTCGATCACTTCAGGGTGCCAGCTGGTTTTCATGTATAGACCTGCGGTCTGGTTACCACCAACTGAAGGTGAAAGAACAACACATTCCTAAGACAGTGTTCCGTACATGTTATGGACACTACAATTCTTCGTCATGTCCTTCGGTTTAACCAACGTGCCAGTTACTTTTATGGACCTTACGAATCGGGTATGTCGGCCGATGTTGGAGAAATAGGTGATAGTGTTCATCGATGACATCTTGATTTATTCAAAAAATGAAGAGGAACATACCGATCATATTCGAGAAGTATTGGAGACGCTCAGAAGTGAGAAGTTATAAGCTAAGTTCTCTAAATGCGCATTTTGGCTTCGAGAAGTTCAATTTCTGGGTCATGTGGTTAATCCTGAGGGGATCAGGGTGGACCCTGCGAAGGTTGATATGGTGATGCAATGGGAACCTCAAAAAACGCCATCCAAGATTCGCAATTTCTTAGGCCTGGCGGGTTATTATAGGAGGTTTATCTAGGATTTCTCTAAGATAGCTTCCCCTTTGACTAAGCTGACCCGGAAGGACATGAAGTATGAATGGGGTACTGATCTGGAGAACACCTTCCCAAAACTAAGGATGAGCTTAACTCAAGCCCCTGTTTTGATGTTACCTGAAGGGAACGAGGATCTGGTAGTCTACTCGGATGCCTCGTATGCAGGATTGGGATGCGTGTAGATTTAACAAGGGAAGGTGATAGCCTATGCTTCTAGACAGTTAAAGGTCCACGAAGCCAATTATCCTACCCAAGATTTGGAGGTGTCTGTGGTGGTGTTTGCATTGAATATTTGGAGGCACTACCTATATGGGGTGAAGTGCACCACCATCTTCACTGATCATAAAAGTTTGAAGTATTTTTTTCGAACAAAAAGAACTCAACATAAGGTAGGGGAGGTGGTTGGAACTGATCAAGGATTATGACAGTGAAATTCATTATCATCCAAGCAAAGCCAATGTGGTTGTTGATGCCTTTAGCTGGAAGGGACGGCCCGAACCAATTCGGGTGAGGGATTACTGGATAAACATGATGCCTGATGTTATGAAACAAGTTAGGGAGTTTCAAGATGAGGCATTGAGAGATGACAGAGTCAACTCTGAAAGGATGAAAGGACATGTTTTAGATTTAGGGGAAAACACCCTAGGTGTTAGAACCCGATCTGGGCCAATGTGGATCCTTCTCTATGGGGATCGGAGGGGGAAGATCATTGATGAGGCGCACGAAACTTGATATTCCATTTATCCTAGTGCCACGAAAATGTATCAGGATCTGAAGAAAGATTACTGGTGGCCGGGAATGAAGCGTGATGTGGCTAAGTACGTGAGCAAGTGCCTGACTTATTTGCAAGTGAAGGCAGGACACCAAAAGCCATATGGGAAAATACAGCCTTTGAATATTGCTAAATGGAAATGGGAACACATCACCATGGAGTTCATCATGAAGCTACCTTGCACGGCAAGAGGAAGCGACACGATTTGGGTGATTGTTGACCGTTTAACAAAAAGCGCCCATTTCCTACCAATTCATGAGGCGTTTTCCTCTGATAGGTTGGTGGAAATATTTATCAAAGAGATCGTGGCTCGTCACGGCATGCCAGTGTCTATCGTTTCGGATAAGGACATGTGGTTTACGTCTAAGTTCTAGAAGAGGTCTCACGACTCAATGGGGACTAGACTACATATTAGTACGGCTTACCACCCCCACACGGATGGTCAGTCAGAAAGAATGATTTAGACATTTGAGGACATGCTACGAGCATGTGTAATCGATTTTGGAGGAAGGTGGGATGAGCACTTACCGTTGGCGGAATTCTCATATAATAATACTTACCATGCTAGAATTGGTATGTCATCTTATGAGATGTTGTACAGTAGGAAGTGGCCTACAGATTAGAACTACCTGATGAATTGATTGGAATTCACCCTACGTTTGATGTATCTTATCACAAGAAATGTCTGGCAGACAATGATGCAGTTGTACCATTAGAAGACATTGATTAATGAACAGTTGAATTATGCAGAGGAGCCGGTGGCTATCCTTGATTGGAAAGAGAAGCATTTACATAATAAAATGGTTCCACTAGTACAAGTATAGTGGAGAAACAGAAAAGGAACAGAATATATGTGGGAGACTAAGGAGGAGATGAGGAAATTTTATCCTTAATTGTTTGACGACTGACAAGTTTTGAGAACAAAACCTAAATAAGTGGGGGAGACTTGTAACACCCCGAAAAGTCAAAACGAGTCATCAAGGATAATGGGCTTAATTATTGGATATTTAATAAAGGAAAGAAATGGTTATGGGATAAATTTGTCTTATTGGGTAGTAGCCTAAGGTATTAAAGGCCAATAATCAGCACTTAAGCCACTTAACCAGCCATCATCTTCCTTATTTAAACCCTAGCCACCTAAATTCAAAGAGAGAGAAAGTAGAGAGAGAAAGTGAAGAAAACTCAAGATTTGGAGCTTCAAAGGTTAAAAGATTGAAAATCTGGGTGTTGGAGCATCAAACCATAAGAAAGGAGCAACAAATCCAGGTAAGAATCAGCCTCTAAACCCTTCTGTAGATCAAGCCCGGATTCTAGGGTTTTGGGTTTTGAAAATTTGCAAAGAATTGCATAAAGGTCACATTTTAACGAAGAAAACATGTAAAAAACTTAGATATAGCCTTATAGCTGATAATCTAAGAGACTGGATATAAAAAGTGGCGATTTTGGGTTAAAAACAGGATGGTTCAAAATAGTTATACGTTATGCAAAACTGTTTGTGCATCTAGTGAAATTGGGTGTTCAAGCTACGAAACTGCGAGTCTTCTACGAAACTATAGTTTCGCAGATAATTTTGCAGCCATTGAATTCGAATGAAAGTTGGGCGAAACTGCCATGCGAAACTAGCAGTGAAACTGTTAGCAAAACTGGCATCAAACTGACAGCGAAACTACCAGCAAAACTTGCAGCAAATTTAGCAGTGAAATTAGGTAGAAATTAACCCTATTAAGTGTTATCCTATCTGCAGGCTGTGTAGTGTGATCCTAGCCTAGAAAGTTTAGTTTAGAAGTTACTCACCGTATCCAGGTGAGTTCTAGATCCCCTTATGTATAAGTTTTCCATGTTTGGGGTTGTTATGCATACTAAATATACGTTTTTAAAGGACCAAGATTTATGTGGTTTTAATAGGAAGATCGATTTAGCAAGGGCCGTTGCCCCTTGGACCCCACTAGGGGCTGCTGCCCCTAGGACCCCGCTGTTAGGGGTTGCCACCCCTAAACCCCCGTTGTCCCGCGAAGGGTCGATTATGTTTTATGATGTCTAGTACTTAGTATGTTGTGTACTTAATAAGTTAAGTACTATATATTAAAGTGGAAGGTAATATTAATGAGAAATGGAACTTAACGAATGTTACCCCAAGCCCATTCGATGATGAAAAGTCTTCCAACACTATGATAGACTTCACTTATGTGAGTTGACGTATAATGATGGATGTGTATTCATGAGCGGGCTATGTTCCTCGTAGTGTGGATCAACTGTTGGGGGTTAGCTTCCATGATGATGTGTACTGACATGGATCGACATTCGTTGTCGATCAACATGGAGCTCTTGCTTTGTGTAATCTCGTTTATGATGAATTATAAGATAATGAAAGATTGAAAGATAACGAACATGCTTATTATGATGCAAGAAATGTTATGTAGTATGATGTATGAGTGGTCATTATATGGGGGATAAAGCTTATATTTTCTTATTTATCTAAAACTAGAACTCGCTCAGCAAACCTAACTTTTATGCATGATAGTGGGGCAGGTAAATGCTGATGCTAAGGATGGCACCAGGGAACTACTTGGAGAGCAATGGATGGCATTCCTGTTTATGAAATCTTCATTATATAATGCACTATGTTTTTATTGTATTTAAAGACAAATGTATGAGTACAATATGATTTCCAAGTTTGAAATGAATGTCTACTTAATTTCGCTGCAATGTTTTGGTTATTGAAAATTATTTTGTGCTATGATTAACCAAATATGAGGTTTCCCGGAAACGGGGCCTTACATTTTATATGGGTAGATCTACTTGGGGAATCCCCCACACATAGTGCCTTCGGTGATTAATGGGAAGGGTACCGCACTGAGTTCCTGCGGGGTTGTTTGTGGCATGTGACAAGTTTTTATAAGATACTAGGGTGAACCATCCGGTAGATATGGTCCACTGTTTTGAGGCTCACTTCTTCCTCTGGGATGAACCGGCACAACATAACTTTTGTACAGGCTAGCCGGGACTGAGTGCAGGGTTGATTGTGATCCCACACAACATTGAAACTATGATTCTTTTTAAATCAAATGTGGATTCTATTGAATCATTTTGTTTTTGAACTTTAAGCACTTGAATTCATTGACTTTTTAGTTGACACAATTTTCTTTTGTGCATGTTTCAGGTAATCCATGAAGGGAGTCTAGCGGTTGTAGAAGACCTAGACCTAGTACTATGTGATGTTCTCTCATTTTGCGCTCTTATGATGGTTTGTTTCCGCTGCCATTTGTCGTTGCTAGTGTGTGACGTCCCACCCTACCTGGGCCTAGGGTGTGACAGAATGGTATCATAGCCAAAGGTTGTAGAAAAGTTGGGAATTCCATAGTGGACCCTAGGCTACAACCCTATACCTTAGGACCATCTTTGTAGCAAAGTGTTGGGATGATCGGGTTGGGTAAATTGATGATTACAGTTGATCAACGTAATCATGAATTTACCAGACGCATAAATTCCAGCATGGACCTTTAGGTAATGATTGGACCTTCCTCCGTTTGAAACTTATGATTTATAAAACTCTTTTGAAGTGGTCTAAAGGTTTTTCCTAAGATAAACTACCTTGCCTATTATTAATTGAAGAAACTATTGATTTCTGATACTATTGATTATTGATACCTCTGGTTATGGATACTATTAGGATATCTGATACTATTGCCAACACTACTACTATAAGTACTGTTATTATTACAATCATGAGCTATGAGAAACCAAATCACTCATGATATTTCTTGCAGGACATCAGAGCTATGGCTGACAAAGGAAAGGCACCAGCATACCCAACTAACAGTACTGCACCAACTGGGAGGCTTAGGAAGGTGATGTCAGGAATAAAGGAAGAGGAATACATGAGGAGATGCGGACCTCCGGGCTGGATATCCATTACATCCGACGACAAGGAGCCGTTAGAAGACTCTTCCTGGGCATCCTCCTCCAGGAGCCGGACGCATCCCACTCACCACGTGTTATCACCCGCCCAAACAAGAGTGCTAGACCAGGACTATCAGTCTCCTTTAGGATGCCACCTCCTCCGCCACCACCTGTTAGGACTCTGACACCTGCACCACCGCCATTTGGCCCACTCCGACACCACCCACATGACGAGCACTAGATACCACCTAGGTACAGCATGTATGACGGGCCTAGTGTGCAAGCTGGTGACTGGTACTCCCAGTCAAGCCGTCGGGCAAGCAACATAGGTCCCATCGATGCTGCACTGGATGAGATTTTAAAAACCGCCCGTCGTCCCAAGCTGACACTTCAGCACGCCACTCGAACCTCTCAGTCTGCCCAGTTTCAGGCCATGATGGCTTTGCATGGGGCCTAGCGGTTGGATCAAGAGTAGAGGAAGAAGAACTTGGGGTGGCTAGGGTGGCTGAAGAGGAAGTGGATGTGAGAGCATGGAGAGGAAGTGAGATTATCTGTCTTCTAGACGGTTGAAGGAAACAATTTCTATTATTATTGGATACTATTATTATTTATTATGAGGGTGATGGAACCTTCCAACTTGTAAGAGTATAACTCTAATTAAATTATGCTTGTTGATACTATTAACTCAATCTATCTATAAAACTATTTCTATTGATGCTAAATTTGGCTAAGCTATTTGTATTGAACTGCTATGTGTCATGTTATGCGTTGGGAATGTTGGCTCGTGTCCATTTTCGATGAATTGTCTTAAATTAATTTAGTGGAACATCATTGGAGATATTTAGTTGTGTGTATATTATATTCCCTCCTTCTAGGACGCGGTATAGTAGGATAATGATGCATGGCTACTCGAAACCAATTATGAGATGCTAAACAAATCTATCTATGATGCTATCAGAATGCTGACTAGGAGAGGAACCCTGATTGGAAGATAGGAGCTATGAGGAGGCTAGACAAGCCGGAAACCACCCCCTACTCCACTGGGAACTCCTCATGGAGAGAATTCTTATCAAGGGAATGATGAGAGAATTGCCAACCTCGTAGCACAACATATTCGTAACGCCATTCCAACCATCGTAGCCCAGATCAATGCAGACGAGAATAACCCCGATGGTAATGATGGATTCGGAAATGACGAGGGAAACAATGAGGAAGTTGAAGCACTAAGGAATGGATTCTCCTACAAAACCTTCATGGCATGCAAACCAAAGGATTTCTATGGCCCAAAGGGTACGATAGAGACGTACTGATGGATCGATGAAATGGAAGCTATACTAGATATCAGTGAGTGTAAGATGGACTGCATGGTGAGGTTCGCATCCCAATCATTCAAGGGATCTGCTCTGGAATGGTGGAAGACGGTTATTCGGCCCCGGGGAAGAAACGCTGCTAACCAAATGAGATGGACCGAATTCAAGGAGCTGATAACCAACAAATACTGCCCCATCAATAAACTCGAGAAGCTGGAGTCTGTGTTTCTGAGCCTGGAGATGAAATGTCCTAATTACATTGAGTACATCCACTGCTTCTTACCCTTGTCTCGACTGGTGTCACACCTGGTGAAACCAAAATCTAAGGGCGTATCATGTTTCATTTGGGGGCTACATCCTAGAGTTAGGGGAATGGTTCGATCCTCCCAGCCCTTAACCTTGCAAGCTGCGATTGATTTCACCAGTAGTTTTCCTGATGATTTTGTTAGGGTTGGATGGACTGAACAAAACAGGTTTGACGAAAAGAGGAAGCCGATGGGTGAGAAAAGAAAGTGATTTGATGTGAAGAGAGCAATTAGCAATAGTAGCGGGTCAAGCAAGAAGGTTTTAAAGGTGTGAGGTGCGATGATGAAGGTGGGAGGACACGGAAGCTATACTTGGGTACAAGCACGTTCTACAACAAGTGCAAACTAAATCATCAATAGGAGTGCAACCCGATGCCCTGCTTCTGACGCAAACGACTATGTCATTTAATTAAAGATTGCCCGTAAACGCCAAGTAAACAATGCTCTGAATATGGAGACCCATGACATATGAGGAATAAGTGTCCTAAGATGGGGAGAGATAAGGAAGCCAAACCCAACAAGCCTAAGGGACGAGCATACATGATGGAACCAACCTATGCTCGCAAAGAACCTTATGTGGTCAATGGTATGTTCCTTATAAACAACCATCCTGCCATTGTTCTATTTGATACCGGAGCAATTTCTAGTTTTGTCTCTAGTACTTTTAGGCATTTGATTGACTTGAGTGCATGTATCTTGACTGATACGTTTACCATAGAATTAGCTGACAGTAACATCATAGAAACTAATGACGTCATCAAGGATGGCTTAATGAATCTGGAAGGTAGCACGTTTAAAATAAACCTAATGCCTACTAAACTAGGAGGATTTGATGTGGTGGTTAGCATGGATTGGTTGGCTAGGCATAGAGTCAAAATTGTGTGTGATGAACACCTACTTAAGATACCTTTGAGCTACGGGAAAGTGCTAGTTGTCATGCGAAAGAAGTAACATGCTATATCCTATGACGTCTCATTTAAAAGCTACCAAGAGTCTTATGAAGGGATGCCCAACTGATCAAGGCTAAATATGAGAAGAAAATTGAGGATATTCTAGTGGCTTCTGAATATCCTAAAGTATTTCCTGAAGACCTACGAGACTCCCTCCAAATTGATAGGGAGAGTTCTAGATAGATCTATTGCCTGGTGTTGCACCAGTAGCCAAGGCACTGTATCGACTCGCCCATCCCGATATGAGGGAACTAATGCTACAAATCCAAGAGCTACTCGACAAGGTATTTATACGACTGAGTGTTTCTCCATTGGGTGCCCTTGTACTATTTGTGAAGAAGAAGGATGGAACCCTACGTATGTGCATTGATTACCGTGAGCTAAGCAAGCTGACAATAAAGAATTGATACCCTTTTTCGAGAATGGAGAACCTATTCAATCAACTACAAGGAGAAAGTTATTTTTCCAAAATAGATTTAAGATCAGGGTACCATCAGCTGAAGATAAGAGAAGAAGACGTACCCAAAACGGCCTTTAGAACTAGATATGGACAATGAGTATCTGGTCATGCCCTTTGGACTGACTAACATGCTAGCGGCATTTATGGATCTCATGAACCAAGTATGTCACCCATATTTTGACAAATTTGTGATTGTGTTTATCGACAACATCCTGTTCTACTCCCGTAGTAAGGAAGAGCACGAGAAGCACCTCAGGATTATTCTTGAGTTACTCAAGAAAGAGAAATTATATGCCAATTCTCCAAATGTAAATTTTGGATGCGAGAGATCCAATTTCTAGGGCATGGGTAAATGAGGATGGGATTTAACTAGAAAATTCCTGAAACCCCTACCGAGATAAGGTAATTCCTTATATTGGCCAGATACTACAAAAGGTTTATCAAGGACTCTCGTGCATTATGCAACCATTAACTACTCTGACTAAGAAGAATACAACCTTTGTGTGGGAACGAGAGCAGAATGAAGCGTCCAAAACGCTCAAGTAAAAACTATGTAGTGCACCTATCCTAGCCCTCCCAGAAGGATTTGAAGAGTTTGTAGTCTATAGTGACGCCTCATGGTAAAGACTAGGATGCGTACTAATGTAGGACAAAAAGGTAATTGCTTATGCATCAAGACTGCTGAACGATCATGAGAAAAACTACACAACACACGGTCTAGAATTGGGTGTCGTGGTGTTTGCACTCAAAATGTGGAGGCATTATCTCTATGGCATGAAATGCATTATCTAAATTGACTATAGAAGTTTGCAACACATTCTGGAACAGAAGATGCTAAACATGCGCTAGAGAAGAAGGGTTGAGCTATTGAATGATTACGAAGGCAAAATCCGCTACCATCCCGAAAAGGCCAATGTAGTTGTAGATGCCTTGAGCAGGAAAGAAAAAGAAAAACCCCTTTGTGTCCGTGCCTTAAGGAGGACTGTGTACACCAACCTTATCGCAAGACTAAAAGAAGCTCAAGGCAAGCACTAAATGAAGATAAATTAGCAGGGGAATTGTTAATAGAAATGGAGAAGCGTTTAGAGATGAGTACCGATGGTATATATAAACATGAAAGGAGAATGTGGGTACCGAAGTACGGGGGAATTAGAGAGGTAATCCTCAATGAAGCCCATAAATCTAGGTACTCAATTCACCTCGGAAGCGACAAAATGTACCAAGATCTAAAGGCACTTTTGTGTTGGCATAGGATCAAGAAATCAATCGCCGTTTATGTTGGAAAGCGTCTGACGTGCGTCATGGTGAAGGATGAAAATCAAAAACCATTAGGGGCGCTACAATAGCTTGAAATTCCAGAGTGTAAGTGGGATAACGCCATAATGGATTTTGTCATAAAGTTACCAAGAACTTTTAGGGGTCATGATACTATTTGGGTAATTGTGGATATGCTAAATAAATCAGCTTACTTCTTGCCAATTCAAGAAGACAACGACCTGACAAAGCTGGCCCAATTGTACATCGATGAAATAGTGACTAGGCATGGTATGCCACTGTCAATCATCTCCGACCATGATATTCACTTCACTTCTCATTTCTTGAAATCACTCCAGCAGGCTTTAGGAACACGTATGGATTTAAGCACTACATATGCAGGACCGGTGAAGGGGTCAATTACAACACAACAACACAAAGAGGAGATTAACTAAAACTTAATCAAAAAGTAAGACTGGATTAACTATAATAACATACTAAGAACACAAGAAATGTAAGAGACAGAACACAAGTATATGGTTTTCAAGAATGTAGTATATTGCTTTCTGTATGTTCTATTACAAGTGTTACAAAGCATAATGGAAAGATACAAGAACATGAGATACTTATACTACATCCTACAGCCGGCTATACTTTGAAAGCCAGCTTGATACAATTGACTAGACACAAAACAAAATCAAATGTAGAGTCAAAAGCCAGATTGCCTTTTGACTAGTGACTATGACATGCCATAGCTCATATCCTTATCTATTACAAAAAGGATAAAGTACATGAAGTAGAAAGTTACAGACTCAAGACCTCAATGTACAGTTACCAAAAGCATGGACCTTTTCACCAACTCATGTAAGTTGGTGACCTTACAGAGGTGCAGCGGAAAGGTGTCCAGCTTTATGGAAAAGTACATCAGATAAAGCATGTGTTAAAAGTCTTTGGAAGAAATCTGTCTTCATGAGTTGAAGCTTCGGAAGACTTTGTCTCTGAGGCTTCAGAAGACTTCATATTTGGCTTCAGAAGATATTGGTCTTGGCTTCGGAAGATTTCACACTTAGAATAATTCTGTTGCATGTGTGAAACTTCCTAAGCATTCTTCTTCATAGCACTTGTACAACATGTAGGATAGACATTGGATGTTTAGGTTGCATCAGCCTCTTCACTAATCTCTACAAACTCCCCCTAGGCTGATGCTACCAAAACACTTAGTAGACTTCAGATATCAATAGTCCTTATTAGGATGATTACCAATCCTTTCTTCATAAGATGGTCAGGATCCTTCAGATTGTCAAAATGTCTTCTTATATCAAAGAGGTCATGCAAAGGCAACTGGAACATATCTTACCATGTGTAAATGTCTTCAGTGCCTTGATATCTAATGACATGCCATCTTTCTGGATTTGTGGTGTATGTCCAAGACATGATGGATCTTCCTGATGCTAGAGGAGCTGTTTGAATTGGAGTTGATGTAGCATCTTCTGGCTGCACAATAGGGAGAAGAACACCAAGATCAATCCAAAAAACCCTCTAAAATGATGCTGCTAGTCGAGAGGTTTTTTTTAGGAGAGAAGGAGTTGCCTTTTGCGTGAAATGATGTATATAAAATAGTCACTTGCACACTCTTTCTAATGTGTGTTTTCAAGACAATAAAATGATCCCATTGGACCATTGGGAGGCTGAAAATCAGCCTTCTAGAAGGGGTTTTCCCACCCAAAGTTTAAAAAAAAACACACATTAAAAGGTCATGTACATTATTTAAATTAAACCCCTTTTAATTTAATGACTCTTTCATTTTATTATTTAATGTTACTTAAACCTAGTTAAATAACAATAAAAATAATAAAATTCATCAACAAAATATCCTTATAATTTGTTCCACTACAAATGCAATATTTAGAAAACCTATTTTCTAAATTTGGTGTGATTATTTAATTGCATGATCATATCATCAATTAAATAATTGTTTGTGTTTGCAAAGCTTGTTATTGGGTATAACCCGACTTGGATCATAACGTACTAACCGCATCAATATTCTACGTGTCTTGGGCATATAGAATCCAACAAAAAAGCTTCCGAAGGTTAATTATATTCGGAAGTTTTAATTAAAAAGCTTCCGAAGCTAAAATGACTTCGGAAGAATTTCCTGAGAGTTTTGTAAATCTTGCTCGGAAGAGAAATTAAAACTTGATTGCTTTGTTTATAAAATACAAAGCTTCCGAGAGTAAATTTTGCTTCGGAAATAAATGGTCCTTGAAAATAAGTAAGTGTCTAAGACAAGTATTTAAGCTCCGGAAGATAGATCTGAGAACTCTTCCGAAGGTAAATTTCTTAGACAGTTATTTAATTTGAAGGCATGATTTGCTTCCAAAGTTAAAAGCATAGCTTCCGAAGGATCAGAAATTTCCAAAAATCTAAGGAAAGTCTTCAAAAAGAAATTTTCATCCAAAGAAAACATGAGCTTATGAAAGTGATGAACTAGACAACTTAGGACACACATATTTTATGAAATAATAGGAATTAGTTTTAAGAAAAACCTACTCAAAGTTTAACATCCCAATAGCTGATATCATATATTTAAATCTCTGTTCATCAAAAGCCTTTGTAAAGAGATCAACATATTGCTCATCTGTGTGAACTTTGACTAGTTTAATTAATCCCTTTTCATAGTTATCTCTTATTAAATGATACCTGATATTGATGTGCTTTGTTCTTGAGTGCTGCACAGGGTTCTCTATGATTGAGAAAGCACTATTGTTGTCTATGTGAATGGGAGTCTCCTTGAAGTTTAACCCATAGTCCAGCATCTGATTCTGAATCCAAAGCACTTGAGCACAACAGCTTGCAGCAGCAATGTATTCAGCTTCAGCAGTTGATGTAGAGACACATGATTGTTCCTTGCATTGCCATGAGACAACCCTTCCACCAAGGAACTGACATCCCCCAGATGTAGACTTTGCAGTCATGTTGCAACCACCATAATCACTATCTGTATCAGCATATAGATTAAAGTCAGGATTCTTAGGTACCATAAACCAAGTGTTGAAGCACCCTTGAGTTATCTTAGAATCCTCTTGACAGTGATGAGGTGAGACATCTTAGGGTTGGCTTGATATCTTGCACAGATGCATGTAGCAAACATAATATCAGGCTTGCTAGCAGTAAGATACATAAGAGACCTAATCATAGCCCTGTATAATTGCTCATCTACACACTCCCCCTTAAGATCAGGTCCAAGGGAGTGGTTTCTAGCTATGGGTGTCTTAGCAATCTTACAATCAGTCATGTTGAACCTCTTGAGTATGTCCTGAACATACTTTGACTGACTTATGAAGATGCCATCTTCAACTTTTTTCACTTGAATTCCCAAAAAGAAATTGAGTTCCCCCATGGCACTCATTTCAAATATGTCTTTCATCAGCTTGTCAATGTCTTTACAGAGCTTTGGATTAGTTGAACCGAAGATGATGTCATCCACATACACTTGAACTAGCAATATGTCATTTCCCTATCCTTTGATGAAGAGAGTTCCATCTATGGTACCTCTCCTGTATCCATGTTTACAAAGATACTCAGACAGTGTCTCATACCACTTCCTGGGTGCCTGATGCAGCCCATAAAGAGCTTTGTCAAGCTTGCAGACATAATCAGGATGATCAGGGTCTACAAAACATGATATCCTCATCCCTGCACAACACAACAACACAAAGAGGAGATTAACTAAAACATAATCAAACAATAAGACTAGATTAACCACAATAAGATACTAAGAACACAAGTAATGTAAGAGATGGAACACAAGTATATGGTTTTCATGAATGCAGTATATTGCTTTCTCTATGTTCTATTACAAGTGTTACAAAGCATAATGGAAAGATACAAGAGCATGAGATACTTATACTACATCCTACAGCCGGCTATGCTTTGAAAGCCAGCTGGATACAATTGACTAGTCACAAAACAAAATCAATTGTAGAGTCAAAAGGTAGATTGCCTTTTGACTAGTGACTATGACATGCCATAGCTCATATCCTTATCTATTACAAAAAGGATAAAGTACATGAAGTAGAAAGTTACAGACTCAAGACCTTAATGTATAGTTACCAAAAGCATGGACCTATTCACCAACTCATGTAAGTTGGTGACCTTACAAAGGTGCAGCAGAAAGGTGTCCAGCTTTATGGAAAAGTACATAAGATAAAGCATGTGTTAAAAGTCTTCGGAAGAAATTTGTCTTCATGAGTTGAAGCTTTGGAAGAATTTGTCTCTGAGGCTTCGGAAGACTTCATATTTGGCTTCGGAAGATACTGGTCTTGGCTTTGGACGATATTGGTCTTGGCTTCGGAAGATTTCACACTTAGAATAATTTTGTTGCATGTGTGAAACTTCCTAAGCATTCTTCTTCATAGGACTTGTGCAGCATGCAGGATAGACATCGGATGTTTAGGTTGCATTAGCCTCTTCACTAATCTCTACAACATACCACCTGCAAACTGACAGTCAAAGTAAAAGAACCATTCAAACCTTGGAAGATATGCTAAGGGCTTGCGTGATTGACTTTAGTGGGAATTGGAAAAGCCATCTTCCTTTGGTGGAGTTCTCCTATAATAATAGTTACCACACAAGTATAAAGGCAACTCCGTATGAGGCCCTATATGGTAGGAAATGCCGATCACCAATGAGTTAGAATGAGATCAGTGATAGCCAAGTAATGGAACCCGACATCATGTTAGAGACCACCGACAAAATATTCAAAATCAAGAAGCATTTAAGGGCAGCGAGAGACCGTCAGAAGAAATACGCTGACAGAAGATGAAAACCTTTAGAATTTCAAGTGAGTGACAGAGTAATGCTAAAAGAAGCACCATGGAAGAGAACTGTGAGGTTTGGAAAGAAAGGAAACTTAAGCTCAAGATACATTGGACCATTTGAGATACTAGCAAGGATTGGCCCTGTGGCATATAAATTAAAGCCACCCCAAGAGTTAAGTTACATACATGCACCTTCATTGTGTCAAACCTGAAGAAGTGCCTGGTAGACAAGACCATGGAATTAACATTGAAGGAAGCTGGGATTAGTGACAAACTGAAATTTATGGAAGAGCCTATAGAGATCACTGACCGGTTGGTCAAGAAACTCAAACGAAGCCGCATACCCAAGGTCAAGGTAGGATAGAATTATAGGCGAGGACCTGAATTCACTTGGGAACGAGAAGATGAGATGACAAAGAGTTATCAACACCTCTTCAAACCAACCTGTTTTGAATCCAATTGAAGCTAAAATTTTAGAATGATATTTCCTAAACGATGGGAGAATGTGACAACCGACCTCTAGGTCATAGTTCTAACCTTTATCAACTTGTAACATTACCCATTCAATTAATATTAATGTTAATATTATTATCATTATTATTATTAGCATTATTATTATCGTTGTTATTATTGTCTTTTTTGTTATTTCATGTGCTTTTTGTGATTATTTAGCTAGATCAAGCTTTAGCTTAGGGAAACTTAGTGATCTGGGAAAGTCAATTATTCACCCTTGCAAAAAAATCAAATTATAATTTAATCAATTAAAATATGTATGAACACGATTTAAAGCATGCATGTTCATGCACAATACTTAACAACTAACTAAGTTATGCCCTCTAATATACTACACTACACTACACTACACTACACTACACTACACTACACTACACTACACTGCACTATAATTAATACTACATAATATTATGGATCATTTAAATTAAATCAAAACACCCTCCACTACATGCCAATTTTGCCCCCCCCCCTTTCCACCACTCACCACACTCCCTTGAACTCCATAATACCACCCCTACACTCTTTCATTTGCATGCAACCATCATTCAAACTCTCCTCTCACTCTCTTTCCTCTCTCTCAGTTCTTCCCAGAATAAAACACACACTACACCACAAATTCTATCCATTTCCAACCACATCTTCAACAAACAACAACAAAACAAGCATCAACAAGCTCAAACAAGCAAGAAAGTGACGTTTTGTGAGCTTTTGGTGCATGGTTTCATCGGGTTCGACATCTCCAGCCTTGGTTCGAGATCAACAACTCTCAAAATCTTCCCAAACTCATGGACCACCCGAAGTGTAAGCAACCTTATAACCGATTTGGCTATATCTTCTGATTTCTTCACTTTTCTCTCAAAAATCTTACGATTCTCTGATCTAACAAAAACTTGTTGCTACAAGCTTGTTCTTGAGAAGCTTTTAAAATCCTTGAAGGTATCTCACTCAATATGTTAGTCATTTGATGGATGGAACTCGATTTACACCATGAAAACACTCTTTTGGGGTGATGTTTGCACCATCTAACTTGCACATCTTGTAACCCTCCGAAGTAAAGATTACAACTTTCTAAACAATAGTTTTCTAACCTTCTAATAACCTGTTTTTAAAGTTACATAAGGTTTTGGTAATGTTTAAGCATGATTTATAATGTTTTACACATGTGTAATGGGTGAAAATGGTGAAATCACTATTTTACAACTTGTTCTTTGGTTAAATGACAAAACCGTGAGTTAGAATCATTATTTCAGTAATGCTCGGATGATATTGGGTGTTTGAGGTGATGTCCATGGCTGAAAATTAATAAAAGTAGGGATTGTAAGCATTTTGAACATATTTAAGGACCCGGAAAGGTGGTAAAACGAACATAAAAGTAAGATAAATTAGAGTTTAAGCATATTGAAAAGAATTTCAGGCTATAAAAGGGTTAAAAAGTGATTTAAATCAGATATGTCGAACACATGGTCAAAAATGCTTTAAATGGAATTTTTAGTTAAAAACGGGTATTAACCGGGTAACGTTTGAAGGAAAGTCTTGGAAATAATGGTATTAAACCAAAATCCATGGAAACCATGTTATTTAAGTAATTTGGGTGCTATAAGACTTAAAGGTATTGAAAAATTGGTCAAACAAATTTTTAAACGGAGAAATACGGGTAAAAATGTGTTATAACGGGTTAAACCTAAAAACAAGGCTTTCAACTAAAAAAAGGCTTAAAATACCTTCTAAAGAGATTTTAAACTTCATCAAAATTCCTTAAAATGATATTTAAAAACTTATGACTGAAAATGTAGAAATTAATACTTAACCGTTAAAAATCTTCGGTTTTACCATAACCGGTAACGTAAAACATAAAAAATTGGGATTAAAATTATTTAAAACGTATTACTTAACTCCAAAAACCTTATATGTGGCCATAAAAGTGAATAAATGCAAGAAAACAAACTTTGGGGTAGAAATTACAAATTTTGAAACTTAGAGGACTAAACTATAAATTCTGCCAAATCCCTATAAACCGACCCCCTTGAACTAATAATCAATTGGTGAACTTAAACTAACTTGTATAAATGATCGAACATTGTAAAACATGTATTGTTTCCTTAAGAAACCCTAACTTGCTATAAAAGGAAAGTTTTTATACAAGCCTTATCAAATAAAAATCAAGTTGGACATTTAACCTCAAGACACACCTAGTATATCTTCCATAACCTTAGAATCAGTGACTTATCACTTAAATCTTGATGGTAGGGTGCTAGACATGAAACTTTTCCCGATACACGAAGAACACATTGCATAAACCTTAAGGTGAGTTCTAGTGTTCCCTTTTTGCTACTGTTTTGGGATGAAAAATGCTATGCTTAAACTGAAATCATTTATGAGGTATTGTATGATACTTGAATATTGTGGATAATGTTAGAACTTGCTTATACTTGTATCACGATCATTAATTCTTGTGTTAACCGCTTGTTTTATATGGGTAGATCTACTTGGGGAATCCCCCACACACAATGCCTTTCGTGATTAACGGGAAGGGTACCACACTGAGATACTACAGGATTTTTTATGACATGTGGCAAGTTTTTATAATAGACTAGGCTGAACCATGCGGCAGGTATGATCCACTGTTTTGAGGCTCAGTTCTTCCTTTGGGATTAACCAGCACAACATAACTTTTGCAAAGGCTAGCCGGGACCGAGTGCAGGGTTGATTGTGATCCCCCACAATAGTGAAACTAAGATTCTTTTTAAATCAAATGTGGATTCTATTGAATACTTTTGTTATTGAAAATTAAGCACTTGAATTCACTAACTTTTTAGTTGACACAATTTTCTTTTGAGCTTGTTTAAAGGAATCCGTGAAGGGAGTCTAGCGGTTGTAGAAGACCTAGACCTAGTACTGTGACCATCCAATTGGCTTGTTTTGTTCTGAAACATTTTGAACAATTTACATTTATTGTTTTTGGAAACAATTTGTACTGATATTGTATGTACTCGTTTCATTTGGGGGCAAGACATACCCTTAGCTCGGGTTTACTTTAAACATTAATCCCATGTGATGTTCTCTCCTTTTCTGTTCTTATGATGGTTTGTTTCCGCTACCATATGTTGTTGCTAGTATGTGACGTCCCACCCTACTTGGGCATGGGGTGTGACATTTGTTTATTTAGTTAAGCATTCATGAATACTCAATTGCATCAATATGTAGTTACATAATTTGGATTCAAATACAAGTAATACTTAATTACTTAGTCGTGTTAACTTGATTAGATTTCTTTTTCATTGATCACTCCTCACGTTTTTATTTGATTTCATATTACTTTCATTTTGTCAGCGTAATCTGACTATCGGTTGTTATTAAGTGAATACAAGTAGTTTCATGATCCTTCGCACCTTTTTCCCTTTCTAGATTGTTTGTAAATATTGTGTGGATAAATAGTTGTCATTTTAATTTATTTGGTTGATTTTTGAGGCAAGAGTGCTTGAAGTTGGTTGTGAATTCTTCTCGATGAGTTTTGGGTCGGAGTGGATTGATTTCAAGGGACATTCATGTAGTTCGTGTTCGATTTTGGTTTTGATTTAACGAGTAGACGCTACATTACATTTGTGATTGATTAGTGTGATTGCAATGATGATTATAATCAAATTTGATTAGAGTCGTTCATGAGTTTGTTTACAAGTCATTAGAATCAAAACTCCATAGCACTGAATGTTGTTATCGAAAACAAATAACTTTCCGCGAGAACCATACTTGTTTAATGTTTTAGTATAACTAGTTCCTTTCCTGTTTATTTAGTTTACCATTCGTGAATACTCAAATACACCAATATTTAGTATATAATTTGGAGTAAAATACAACTAGTTCTTATTTCATTGGTCGTGTTAACTTGATTGGATTTATTTTTCATCGATCACTTATCACGTTTATATTTGAACTCATATTACTTTCATTCTGTCAGCGTAATCCGACTCTCAGTTGTTATTAAGTGTATACGAGTAGTTTCATGATCCTTTGAACCTTTTTCCATGTCTAGATTGTTTGTAAAGTATTGTGTGGATCAATAGTTGTCATTTTTATTTATTTGGTTGATTTTTTAGACAAGAGTGTTTGAAGTTGCTTGTGAATTATTCTTGATGAGATTTGGGCGAGAGTGGATTGATTTAAAGGTTCATTCATGAAGTTCATCTTTAATTTTGCTTTTGATTTAACGAGTAGATGCTACATTCCATTTGTGAGTGATTAGTGTGATTGCAATGATGATTATAATCAAATTGATTAGACTCGTTCATGAGTGTGTTTACAAGGCATGAGAATCAAAATTCCATAGCATTGGAGGTTGTTACGGAAGAAAATAACAATACATGCGAGAACTGTTGTTGTTTAATGTTTTACTATTACTAGTTCCTTTCTTGTTTATTTAGTTAAGCATTCGTGAATACTCAAATGCACCAATATTTAGTATATAATTTGGATTAAAATACAAGTACTTCTTATTTCATTGATTGTGTTAACTTGATTAGATTTCTTTTTCATCGATTAGTTATCATGTTTCTGTTTGATTTCATATTACTTTCATGCCATCAAGTTAAATCTGACACTCGGTTGTTATTAAGTGAATGTGTGTAGTTTATAACTCCTTTGCACCTTTTTCCCTGTCTAGATCGTTCGTAAAGTACTGGGTGGATCAATAGTTGTCATTTTTATTTATTTGGATGATTTTTAAAGCAAGAGTGTTCAAAGTTGGTTGTGAATTATTCTCGATGAGTTTTGGGCGGGAGTGGATTGATTTCAAGGGACATTCACGTAGTTTGTGGTTTTGATTTAACAAGTTGATGCTATATTCCATTTCTTATTGATTAGTGTGATTGAAATGATGATTATAATCAAATTTGATTAGACACATTCATGAGTGTGTTTACAATTCATTAGAATCAAAACTCCATAGCATGGGAGGTTGTTATGGAAAGGAAATAACTATCCATGCAAGAACCATTGCTGTTTAATGTTTCGGTATAACTAGTTCCTTTATTGTTTATTTAGTTAAGCAACCGTGAATACTCAATTGCACCAATATTTAGTACATAATATGGATTAAAATTCTAGTAGTTCTTATTTTATTTAATCGTGTTAACTTGATTAGATTTCTTTTTCATCGATCACTTATCACATTTATATTTGAGTTAATTTTACTTTCATTCCGTCAACATAATTTGAATCTTGGTTGTTATTAAGTGTATACAAGTAGTTTCATGATCCTTTGCACCATTTTCCCTGTCTATATTGTTTGTAAAGTATTGTGTGCATCAATAGTTGTCATTTTAGTTTATCTAGTTGATTTTTGAGGCAAAAGTGTTTGAAGTGGGTTGTGAATTATTCTCTATGAGTTTTGGGCGGGAGTGGATTGATTTGAAGTGTCATTCATGTAGTTCATGTTCAATTTTGGTTTTGATTTAACGAGTAAATGCTACACTCCATTTGCGATTGATTAATGTGATTGCAATGATGATTATAATCAAATTTGATTAGACTCGTTCACGAGTGTGTTTACAAGGCATGAGAATCAAAACTCCATAGCATTGGAGGTTGTTATGGAAAGCAAATAACAATCCATGCGAGAACAACTGTTGTTTAATGTGTTACTATAATTAGTCCTTTCTTGTTTATTTAGTTAAGCATTCGTGAATACTCAAATGCACCAATATGTAGTTACATAATTTGGATTAAAGTACAAGTAATTCTTATTTCATTGGTCGTGTTAACTTGATTAGATTTCTTTTTCATCGATCAATTATCACGCTTCTATTTGATTTCATATTACTTTTATTCCTTCAGCGTAATCTAGTGTAATATGGCACTCGAATGTTATTAAGTGAATACGTGTAGTTTCTTGATCCTTTGCACATTTTCCCTTGTCTAGATTGTTTGTAAAGTATTGTGTGTGTAGAGATTATATGAAGAGGCTTAAGCAACCAAACACTCAAAATCTTTCTGCATGCATGCTACACAAGTACTGAAGAAGAATGCTTCGAAAGTTTCACACAAGCAATAGAAATATTCTAAGTATGAAATCTTCCGAAGCCAAGACCAATATGTTCCGAAGCCAAAGATGAAGTCTTCCGAAGCTTCAGAGACAAAGTCTTCCGAAGCTCAACTCTTGAAGATAGATCTCTTTCAAAGACTTTTAACTACATGCTTTATCTGATGTACTTATCTATAAAGCTGGACCCCTTTCCGCTACAACTCTGTAAAGTCACCAACTTGCATGAGTTGGTGAAAAGGTCCATGCTTTTTGGTAACTATACATTGAGGTCTTGAGTCTGTAACTTTCTACTTCATGTACTTTATACTTTTTGTAATAGATAAGGATGTGAGCTATGTCATTTCATAGTCACAAAGTCAAAAAACAACAATCTGCCTTTTTGACTCTACAATTGATTTTGTGTTGTGTCTAGTCAATTGTATCCGGCTGGCTTTTATAGTATGTCCGGCTGGCTTTTATAGTATGTCCGGTTGGCTTTTATAGTATGTCCGGCTGGCTTTTATAGTATGTCCGGCTGTAGGATGTAGTATAAGTATCTCATGTTCTTGTAACTTTCCTTTATGCTTTGTAACACTTGTAATAGAACACTAAGAAAGTAATATACTGCAACCTTGAAAACCATATCCTTGTGTATCTTGCTCTTGTGTTCTATCTCTTAATTACTTGTGTTCTTAGTGTCTTTACTTGTGGTTAATCCCGTTCACTGTTTCATTAAGTTGAGTTACTCTCCTCTTTGTGTTGTTGTGTTGTAAGTTTACCACCCTTCAACATTACTGCATTTGGTATGCGAGTGTTTCAGACTCTTGATATAAGATCTCACCATCTTAAGATCCCTCAGACACATAAATACTTAACTTTTCAAATGACAGCCATTTCCAAGACTAATATGGAAACTGGAACCATGAACAAATCCCCACTGATCACTCTTGAAGACTTTGATATCTGGTGCCTAAGAATGGAAGGTTTCATTAGGTCTCTAGACTCAAGAATGTGGGAATCTGTTGAGAATGGACCTTACATACCAAGCACCCCTTCTGCTACTGGTGGTGGTATGATCCTCAAGGCTATGACAAACTACTCTGATAAGGACAGGAAGAGAGTAGAGATTGATAGAAAAGCCATGACAGCCATTCAGACTGCTCTCTTCCAAACTTTGTATACAGAGGTTTCAAGAAATGCAAAATAGCTAAACAGCTATGGGATGCATTGAAACTGATGTATGAGGGTTCCTCTGAAGCCAAGGAGAACAAGAAGGATCTCTTGAAGCAGCAGTTTGAAAACTTCACCTTCAAAGCAGGTGAAACCATGACTCAATAATACTTTAGGTATGTTGAGTTAGTGGATACCCTTGTGGATAGAGGAGTTGCTCTTGAGAACAGAGACATTGTAAGGAAGTTCATGTCCTCACTTCCTAGGCAGTGGACACACTACTATGTGGTGATCAAGAGAATTAAGAACCTCAAAACTCTCACTTTGATAGAATTATATCAGATTCTCAATGGCTACCGAATGGAGATGAACATGCAAGGTTCATCTGGTAACTCCAATAATCAAATGGGCTCAGCACTTCATGTGATTAAAAGGGATAGCATAGAACCCCAACATCATCTCATATGACAACTCATCAAAGGGTCCTTTCATCATCTTCCTAGAGACACCAAGGGAGAACTACACTCAAGGAAGCCCATTCCAAGAGACAAGTTCTTCTCAAGCCTTTGTGTCTTCTGATGAAAGTTGTGGCAGCTTTCTTTTCACCCTTGAAGACCTGGACTATATCCATCCAGACGACCTGGAGTACATGGAGATAGTTCAGCAGATGGCTCTTCTCACTCACAGAGCCAAGAAGTTCTACAAGCGGACTGGAAGGAAGTTTCCATCCAAGCAGTGCAACCAGTGGAAAGTTTGGGCTAGACAAAGGCAAGGTCAAGTGTTACAACTATAACTTGATGGGCCACTTTGCCAGGGAGTGTAAGGCACCAAAAACAAATGGTGGCCAAACACAGTCCAAACCAAACTAAACTGATAAAGCTCCCCAGAATGAGAAGCCAAAGCAGCAGGTTATTGTTGTTGTTGAAGAAGGAGGCTTTGACTAGAGATTTCAGGTGGAAGATGCCTCTCCAAACCAAGCACTGATGGCAGATCATGATAAAGCCAAGGTATTGGAACATCTCTGTACCCCTGAATGCATTGCTAAAGTTAATAGATACAGGTCCTACAACTTGGAAATGAGATATGATCTTGAGTCCTTAAACATTTTAAAAGTTGGTTTTAGAAAGTCTGAAAATGATTATAAACTGAAGATAGAGGACTTATAGAAAACTATTTCAGTTCTAAAACATGAGCATACAGACTTTAGGACTTAGATCAAGGATCTCATAACTAAGCTGACTGAGTGTCAGGCTGAGCTTGTGATCAGCAAAGCCAGGGCAGAGAAGTGTGTTCTTGAAGAAGAGACATTCAAGAACATGATATCCTCATCCCTGCACAACAAAGTGTGCTATCAAAACAAATAAGGACTGGGATCAAATGAGATATCTCCTCCACAAACAATCTAGTCCGTAAGATCACCTAGGTGTGGAACTTGTGAAGATGAGCTTCCTCTCATAGATCCTTTGAGTGAAGATGATGATGAAGTGACAGTGAAGAATTCCTCTAAGAAGAGTGAAGAAGAGGATTCTAAGAAGGGCCACTATCCTTCGGAGAAGAAGAAGAAGAAGACTATGATGACCAAGTCAATGAGAAAGAACTTGATCAGAAAGAGCAAAAGAAAAGGAAGGAAGGCTCAAGAGATCAAGGCTACTTTTGACTCCAAGCAGAAACAAGTTTTTATCTCTACAGGGTTTGAATTGGTGAAGACTGAAGACATCAACCTAATCTCTTTTGCTAAGAGTTCTGGTTCATGTTCAAATCATCTCAGTACCAAGAAGAAGACTGATCTGCTATGTTCCACTGCTACACAGCCTGGACCATGAAACTCCAAGAACAGTCCTCAGCCCAAAAGGACTGTCTCAGCATCTGCAAAGATGAGAGTGGAGAAGGGATGTGATCAAAGTCAGTCTTGTTCCCAACAGAAGGCTCTTAGGAAGAAGAAAATAGAGTGTGTCATGTGTGAAAGTACTGCTCATCTTGCTAAGGATCGTCCATACAATCCTAAAGGTACTCTTCACATGACCAATACAAAGACTTCCAAGGGTTCTAAGAAGATTCAAGCTTCAGAAGGAAGACCAGTTTCCTTCAGAAGCTCAAACTCTAAAAAGAAGGCAAGTGGAAAATTGCCTTCGGAAGAAAAGTTGGTCTCGAAAGGAAGGAATACTTCTGAAGCACTAAAGTCTGCCATAGTGTTAGCAGAATCTTCTCAAGGTGCAGTAATCAAAACTTCCAAAGTCTCAAAAGCTTCTGAAGTGTTGAAGGTCAAGTCCAAGACACCAAAGGTGATGTGGAAGTCTAAAAAATACCAAGTGACTGAGAATTCTCCATCAACAACAGCTCAAGATCCTCTAAGCACAACCATAAGATCTATTACTATTGCATTACCTTTTGTTTCTCTTTGTGAGCCCAAGACAAGTCAGGCTTGGGTTTGTAAATGTAACTAATCATTTTCTTTGTGCAGGGACAGCTCAAGACAAACAAAAATGTCTGGATCATTGACAGTGGTTGTTCCAGGCACATGACAGGCAATAGGTCACTACTCTAGAACTTTGAAAGGATTGATGGAGGGCCAGTTGCTTTTGGAGGAGATGAAGGTGGTTACATTTCTGGAAGGGGCAAGGTCACAAATGGTAAGCTCAACATTGAAAAGGTAAACTTTATCAGGGAGCTTGGGTATAATCTTCTGAGTGTATCCCAATTTTGTGATCAGAGTCATAACATGCTCTTTACTGAGCATGAATGGATTGTTGTTAAGCCCGGGGTGGTCATTCCTCATGAGCATATTCTGCTTAGAGCCCCTAGGAAAGGGAACATGTACAAGATGGACTTGTAAGAAACATCTCCCTCAGGAGAAGTTTCACACTTTCTGTCTAAAGCCAATAGTGATGAGTCTTTCCTATGGCATAAAAGAATGTGCCATGTAAACTTTAAGAACATGAATAAACTAATTAAGAATGATTTGGTAACTGGAATGCCAAAGAAAGAGTTTACAATTGATGACCATTATGTTGCATGCCTGAAACGAAAGCAACACAAGGTATCTCACAAGCCTAAGGAAAGGAACTCCATCACTACACCCCTACACTTGTTACATATGGATCTCTTTGGCCCCACCAGTGTAATGAGTATAGGAAGGACCTCTTACTGTTTAGTGATCACAGATGACTTTACAAGATTCACTTGGGTCTTCTTCCTTAGAGCTAAGAATTAGATTCCTGAGATTCTAAAGAATTTCATCTTGAAGATTGAGAATAAATCTGATCACAAGGTCAAAATCATAAGATGTGATCAGGGAACTGAATTCAAGAATTAAATCCTTGATGCATTTTGTGATGAAAAAGGTATTACAAGACAATACAGTGCTCCCAGGACTCCTCAGCAGAATGGTGTTGCTGAAAGGAGAAACAGGACACCGATTAAAGCTACAAGAACCATGTTGTCTGACTCTAAGCTATCCATCACCTTCTGGGCAAAGGCAGTCAACACTGCCTGCTATGTGCATAATAGAGTTTTAGTAGTTAAGACTCATGGCAAGACTCCTTATGAAGTTTGGCATAAGAGGAAACCTTTCATTCGTTTTCTTAGGTCATTTGGATGTCCTTGCACCATCTTGAATACCAAGGATCAAATTGCCAAATTTGCTGAGAAATCAGATAAAGGACATTTCATTGGATACTATTCCCAAGCTAAGGCTTACAGAGTATACAATCTCAGAACTAGAATTGTTGAAGAGTCATCAAATTGGACTTTCAATGAACACACACCCTATGTAGCTGGTTCTGGTCCTGATTGGCTTTTTGATCTTGATTTAGTTACCAACTGTTTTAACGAATCTTATGAGATTGTTTTAGGATCTGCAAAAATCTTAAACATAGGTGATCCTGACCCAAGATTTGAGCTGAGAAGACCTTCAAATAATACACCTTCAGCTCTAGTTATAATGACAAACTCAACTGATACATCTGGTATGCCTTCAAATTCCAGCTCAGAGGTTTCACAACCAGATAAAGTTGCTTCAAATGCAGAAGACAATGTTGGTAATGGTGATAGTGATCAAGACTTTCTTGATGCTGATAACCACTCCATAGATGACAACATAAATGATGTCACACACTCCTTGGATCAAGTTTCTCTTGATAAGTATGCTGATGTAGTGGGAGAAACATCTATACCAGATCTAAATTTCTCTAGTTTAGATCTTTCTCAGCAACTTGATGTGATCCCTCAACTAAGGATCCACAAGTCTCATCCCATTACAAACATCATTGGAGATGTTGTCTCTAGGGTAAGAAAAAGAGGACAAACCCATGAAGCAAATGTTTCTCTTCACTCTTGTTTCTTTCCTCAGATAGAGCTAAAGAAAGTTGATGAGGCTCTAAAGGATGGAAGTTGGGTTGAAGCTATGCAAGAGGAGCTGCTTCAATTCAAAAGACAGAAAGTTTGGAACCTTTGTTCTCTTCCTCATAGGAAGACTACCATTGGAACCAAATAGGTGTTTAGGAACAAGAAGGATGATAGAGGCTTTATCATCAAGAATAAAGCTAGACTAGTTGTTCAAAGATAGACACAAGAAGAAGGTGTATGTCAAACACTCACATGGTTTTGTAGATCCTAACCATCCTGATTATGTCTACAAGCTTGACAAAGCTCACTATGGGTTGCATTAGGCACCCAGGAAGTGGTATGAGACTCTATCTCAGTATCTTTGCAAACATGGATACAGGAGAGGTACTATAGATGGAACTCTCTTCATTAAAGGACATGGAAATGACATATTGCTAGTTCAAGTATATGTAGATGACATCATCTTTGGTTCAACTAATCCAAGGCTCTGCAAAGACTTTGAGAAGCTGATGAAGGATGAATTTGAAATGAGTACCATGGGGGAGCTCAAATTCTTTCTAGGAATTCAAGTGAAGCAAGTTGAAGATGGCATCTTCATTAGTCAGTCAAAGTATGTTCAAAACATACTCAAGAGGTTTAACATGACTGATTGTAAGATTTCTAAGACACCTATAGCTAGAAACCACTCCCTTGGACATGATCTTGAGGGGGAGGGTGTAGATGAACACTTATACAGGGCTATGATTGGGTCTCTTGCATCTGTGCAAGATATCAAGCCAACCCTAAGATGTCTCACCTTATTACTGTCGAAAGGATTCTAAGATACCTCAAAGGTGCTTCAACACTTGGCCTGTGGTATCTTAAGAATTCTGACTTCAATCTGTATGCTTATAGAAATAGTGATTATGGTGGTTGCAACATGACTGCAAAGTCTACATTTGGGGGATGTCAGTTTCTTGGTGGAAGGGTTGTCTCATGGCAATGCAAGAAACAATCCCGTGTCTCTGCATCAACTGCTAAAGCTGAATACATTGCTGAATATTACATTGATACATGTGTCCCTAGTTTCTGAACTTAATGTAATATGTCTTTATTGTCTTACACATATGTAATTGTACGGGTACTTAATAAAATACAATGTGTGGTTGTGCTTATAATGTTGAATATTTCATTGGTTGGTATGTAATAACGCTTATTGAACTAATTATATAGGTATGGTTGTTTGAATAAATCTAAGTCAATTAATGATTATGAAACATACTCGAACTTAATCATATGAAGTTCTCATGCGATTGCCGGCTTCCGTGGAAAATTCAGACTTTCTTTTTGATGCTGCGATCACATAAAAACGTAAACTTTGAGGCATGCTAATGGACCATACACATGAACAACTTCATGCCAATGAACCAGTCGTACGAATGAACCAGGAGACTGAATCAGTCGTATGATTGTAACATGAGATTGACTCAGTCGCACGACTGAACACTCAATCGTGCGAATGGATCAACCGCATGACTCAATCGCACGACTGAACCATGCAAATGGTCCAGTCGCACGATTAAGAAACCCTAACCTATAATACCACTTAAATCGTGGAAAAACGAGAGAACATCATATCCATCATCTTACATCCAAATCATCTTCTTGTTCTTAGAAAGGTTGTATTCTAAGAACACCCTATGTTTGTTTATGTTCAATAGCATCTCTTTTCACATATACATGATCCTTGTTCTTGGTTTCTTATCTTGAATATTAAAATGGTTTATTTTTTAGAATCTAAACATAATATATATGTTCATATATCCGCTGAGTTTTTGTTTAAAAGTTAAACAATCTTTGATAAACTTGCAACAAACCCAACAATGGCATCTATAGCCGGTTATGTGGAAAACTTGCTTCAAAGGTCTAAGAAAGATTAGTTTTGTTGGAATTTTTCAACCCATTAGGGGCTGATTTTATTTGGATGTTTGAGTCCCTTTACTTTCAAGTTTTATTTTATATGCTTTAGAATAAACCTTGAAAGATTGATGTCAAATGGTTAAATGTTTTGTTTGGACAAAAACCTTAAAATTTTAGTTTATGTTGGCTGAAATTTTGAGGGTTAAAAAGGGGTTCATTTTGTTCTTGGATATTGTATTTGAATACATGTTTTAGTGCATAACATATCCTTGACCTAGTGTATTTTGGATTTGGTTAGATGTTTGGTCATGTTTGGTTTTATTCTTTCAAAAGGGTTGTAATTATAATTTTTGTGTTTTTATCTTTGGGTTGTAATTTATTTATTATTTGGTTATGTAATAAATATATTAGGTGCATTTATTTTATTAGAAAAATTGTATTAGAATATGATTTTTGTAAAAGAAGATGCACAAGTTGGAGACCAAAGGAAGATACAAAGGAAGGACACAAAAGACATGGACACTTGAAGAATTTGGATGTGGATTCAAGTGGGTGTTCATGGACATATTTTGATGTGTCATTGTTAACCCTTAGGAAAGACCATATGACAACACTTGTGATGACAAACAAGTGTAGTCAACTTAGTGGCTATGGTTATGCACTTGTGATTGTATGATTATGCTTGTTTGATTGTTTGTTTTATGGTTGTTTGATATATGGATATGCATAACAAACTAATTAACAAACAAAACAAGCTGAAAATTTATGGTTCCTTATCATTAAGTGATTACTAAGGTTATTAAAAGGATTAATAATTTTAATAAAAAGGGTTTTATTAAACAGAGAACCATAGGTACCATGTGTTTGAAAGCATGCAAATACAAGGTACATATTTGTGTGTTTTATTAAAAAGAGAACCATAGGGTACCATGAGTTTTCTAAACTAGAATTATGAAAACTGAAAATTTCTTTTATAAACAAGTTTAACACCGTCCTTTCGCACAACACTTGAGTCACTTGGAAACTCTTAATGGGATATGGTCACCTAACCATTGTGAGGGAACTTGTGATTTGAGGTGGGGATACCATATTTGTGGGATAAAGGTCACCTAACCACTTATGTTGGAAAACCCACATGCGTGTGCAAGTAGGGTGACTTGATTTGCAAACCATGTTAATGGATCACCTATAATATGGTTTAGAAAGCGTGTTGATGGGATTAACATGCTGACTATACATATGATGTTTCAAGTCGATCCCATAACTCTAGAAGTTGCAAAGGGTTGCAATTGTCAAAATGTTTACTACCTTGTTAATTTAAATAATGGGATAAAGGTCACCTAACCACTATTTAAATGTAATGTTGGATTCTAGAATTTTAAAATTGTGTAAGACACATAAAAGGGCTTTAATTATTAATATATGATAATATCGAAAATACTAAAATTGAACTTTGTTAAATTTTGTAGATGGCCACCAACAACAATGAAAATAATAATATCCCGTCTCCTCACTCACTATCACTAAGGACCATTCTCTAAAAGGAGCGTCTAAACCATAATAACTCTATAGATTGCTTTTGAAACTTGAGAATTGTTCTCAAGCAAGAGATACGGTCATATACCCGATCAGCCTAATGAGGATGATGAGGAGGCCTATAACAATTGGGTGAAATACACTGAGGACTCGGTCCAAGTGTCTTGCTTAATGTTGGCAAGCATGACTCCGGATCTCCAAAAGGAGTAAGAACATCACGGAGCATACGACATGATTACCTAGTTGAAGGAAATGTTCCAATAGCAAGCAAGGGTAGAGCGCTTCGAAATGGTTCGAGCACTCCATGCATGTCGTATGGATGACACCCAATCGGTCTTATATTATGTACTTAAGATGAATAGCCACATTGACCACCTCGAAAGGCTGAATTGTATCGTCTCGAAAGAGTTGGCTATGAATTTGATCCTTAACTATTTGTTAAAAAGGTTTGACAACTTTGTTATGAATTATAACCTGAACGGGTGGGAAAGAACATAAGTGAGCTTCACTCTATGCTTAATACAGCCAAGGTTGTGATGGGTAAAAAGGTTTTACCCGTTCTCACCATCAATGAGGGTGGGAATAAGAAGAGGCCTCACCCTGCACTCGAGGCAAATGTTGCCAAGGGTAAATGGTACGTTAGGGGAAAGGGAAAAGGAGCGGTAAGAGCGCCACCACCAAAACAAGCGTAGAAGAAGCAAAAGGTTTCTTTGAATGACGCATGCTTTAAGTGTGGGGAGATAGAACATTGGGCAAGAATTTGTCGTGTCCATCTCAAAGAGTTGCAAGCTAAGAGGGATGCCTGGCAAACCTTAGGTACAATTTTTATAATTCATATTGATCTTAGTTTAATATCCTCTAACACATGGGTATTGGATACCAGATGTGGCACTCATATTTGCAATTTGTTGCAGGGGTTCAAAAGAAGTAACAACTTCAAGAAAGGGGATGTAAGCCTCTACATGGGGAATTGGGCAAAAGTTCAAGTTGAAGGCCGAGGGGAGTACATCTTGAAGCTTCCAAATGGTTTGGAAGCAATTTTGAACAATGTTTTGTATGCTCCTAGTTTGACTAGGAACATTATTTCAGTTTCCTAATTAAGACAATATGGTTATGTTATGACATTTATTGAGAATGAAATTCATGTTACTTTAAATGAAATATTTTATTTTAAAGCTATTCCTATTAATGGTATTTATGAATTGGTTCGTGAAAACACATTATATGATAGCTTATTGTACCAAACCACCACCAAAAGGCTCAAATTGGATTTGAGTAACACCTATCTTTCGCATTGCCGTCTTGGTCATATAAACAAGAAGCTCATACAAACACCTCAAAAGAATGGTCTTTTAAAAGCAAGTGAATTTGATTCATTTGATGTATGCTAATCTTTTTTACAAGGCAAAAAATGACTAAGGCACTTTTTAGTGGCAATACCAATAGGGCAATAGAATTATTAGGTATCATACATTTGGATGTATGTGGTCCTTTTAAGCCAATGACTATGTATAATGAAGATACTTCATTACCTTTACTAACGACTATAGTCGATACGGGTATGTGTACTTGTTATGACACAAAGATGAAGCTTTTGAAATGTTCAAAACCTTCCAGAATGAAGTAGAAAATCAACTCACAAGTCAATAAAAATTCTCCGGACCGATAGAGGAGGTGAATATCTAAGTGATGCTTTTAGAGATCATCTTAGATGTTATGGGATTATCTCACAACTATCTGCACCAGGAACACCACAACACAATGGTGTATTCGAGAGGAGAAATTGAACTCTATTGGACATGGTTCGATCTATGATGGTTAGAAGCTCAATGCCTCTATCATTATGGGGTTTCGCCTTGCTCTCTACGGCTTGTATTTTAAATATGGCCCCAACCAAGAAAGTGGAAAGTGTCACACCCTCAAAATCCACATGCGGAGTTTTACCGCAAGGTGTGTGAACAAACCAGGATCACAGTCACTAGTTACTCATAACGACACTATATGCCACATTCAAAACAAACCAACCAATGTTTAAATGTTTAAAACCATGAGGAAGCATTTTGCAAATAAGAAAAACCCAAAGTAAGTAAAGGAAAAATATGGCAAATCATGTGTCATCCCAATGTTTAAAACCCATATATAAAAGATAAATAAATGTGCCTATGAAATAAAACCTTAGGATGCATGTTGGACCCGTGTTGTGCTTCTAGTGGCAAGCTGAGTTAACGACCTGAGAATAGCATACTAAAAATCTCAACAAAATGGTTGGTGAGTTCAAGACTTTGTGTTTAACATATATATTATCAATGTATAGCATAAGAAGTGTATCGAAATAGATAGCTAGTCTATATTCACAAGTAATAAACATAGTGATTTTGCGATCAAATCTGAATGTGTTGCGTTGTTGCCTCCCGTCAAGACATACCAGGTCGTGACGATGTTTGTGTTTAGGACAATATTGCACCTCTTTGACCTCGAGTCGCATAGGTGGGGCTCATCACACCAAGTAGTACTATCCAAGATTTCACTCTAGTTACCATTATTAACGATCCAAAAGTGTGAGGACTTTTCAAGGTATTAAGAACTATGTTAAAACATACTTAACTTATAATAATAAAATAGCATCTCAGTACAAGTATGCTACCTCCCCTAGAAGAAAGTTTATAAAATAGAGGGGCATGAACTCACCTGGTGTATAATAATAACGAATAAAGAGACTCGTGATAGATGCAAAGACAACCCTTCAAAGGTTACCTAGAACACACAAGTATATAAGTACATGTGCACAGAAAACTTAACAACCCTAGGTAAACCTAGTTGACCCGTTTGACCCGTTGGTCACATATTAGATGAAATATTCTTTAATCATGCAAATCAACTTATCATACACGAATATCATGTAAGTTATCCACATGCATCACATCATTCAACCAAGTTCTACCTAGGTCATCATGCTACATTAGATTATCATACACTCATGCAAATCTCAAATAATCATCATGCTTAAAATTATAATTACATCACATCAAACAATTCAACGTGAAGTCTAATCATGCACTACATGCCATGTGAAGTCATTCACGACCTCACATCCTAAAACCTGCCAATCCTACTAAGTAGGGGTCTCGGATTTGCATGTGTGTATGACAATCATAACCACATTACTAGCATATATAGTGACAACCAAATTTCAAACCCAATCATGGTCTCCTAATCACTAACCATAATTTATAATCATGTATGATCATCAAAATCTATACTTCATACATGATCAACCAAGCATCCATACAACTCAATTACACCTTCTAACACAAAAACATCATCTACAATCATTCTAATATGATCCTAACATCATAGCATGCGCAAATCATCACATCCAAAGTTCTACAAAAAGAAAGTTTCCCTTTTGGAAAAGTAATACCCAAAAGTGTTCTAACATCCAATTCAACCGTAATTCAACAATTATATACCTAATCAAGTTTATAGCATTCAATCTAACATGCTAATCACCTCCAAAACATCCAATTTCTCAACATCATACACAAAAGTTTCTACTTTTAGTAAGTCATGATCAATATCACAATCTTACTGATTTTCTTGTACAATTCAATTAAACTAACATCTAAGCATTACATCTAACATCTTAGCATCACCAAATCATGAATTTCAAGAACAAAAAGTTTCCTCTTATGGCAATGTATGAACTAGATGATCAAACCCTAAATTTCTTGCACAATCAACATAATCTAGCATTCATACAACCTAACTAACATCATATAATAATCATACAATCATCAATTTCATATAATCATCATCAATTTCATATAATCATCATCAATTTCGTAATTAGGGTTCATCAAGAACAATCAACATGAACAACTAATCAAAACTAACCTTTAGATGTGTTTAGAAGATGATTATCACTTGAAATCAACTTGTAATACTTGAAACCACTTGGAATTCGACTTGTGTATGTGTTCTTGGATCAATTTCGCAATGTGGGAGGATGGGGAGAAGGGTTGCGGTAGAATGGGGGGTTTGGGGGCTAGGGTTGGGTTAATTATGGTAATATTTGGTTAAACAGGTATATATAAAATAACCCCTTTAATTATATTTTTATAAAAACTAATCTTTCCAATAGTTTTTGAATAGTTTTTACCTACTAAACACAAGTATTATTAACCAATAATAATAATCCTAAACATTTACAACAAGTCACACAACACACAAAATATATATTACACGTTGTCACGTTATCGCGTAAAATTTATAAAACAAGCATTTAAAATTCTATAAAATCATGAACCACATAATCACAACTAATAATCAACCTTATTAATTAGATTATCATTGTTTATCATAGATTATTATTATTAAGTCACCAACGTTCAACGACAACTAGTGTGTGCTCACGACACATGCATGCAAGACTTAACGGAACTAACGGAGTTTGGTAACGGAAAATTACCGGATGTCACATTATCCCCATGTTGAAAGAATTTTCGTCCCAAAAATTGCGTTACATGGTTGTGTTACATCCCTAGTTTACTGCATTGGCATAACGAAATCAAGTGAGTTGTCACATCATCCCCATGTTGAAAGAAATTTCATCATGAAATTTACTCAGTACCTTCTCAGTTTGGTGCCATCGTTTTGAACAGATGAGGATACTTGAGCTTTATCTGATCCTCGCGTTCCCACGTGAATTCCGGTCCATGTTTTGAGTTTCAATGAATTTTGACTATAGGTATCTTGCTTTGCTTAAGAGTCTTGACCTCACGATCCATTACTTTAATGGGCTCTTCCATAAAGCGTAATTGATCATCTACTTGTACTTCCTCGAGTGGTACAATTAGTGTCTTGTCAGATATTCACTTCTTTAGATTTAAAACATGAAATACATTGTGAACGCCACTCAGTGACTCAAGCAAGTCCAGTAGATACGCCACCGGACCTATTCGTTCCCGAATCTCAAATGGTCCAACATATCTTGGATTAAGCTTGCCTCTCTTGCCAAACCGAATTACACCCTTCCATAGTGAAACTTTTAGCAAGACCTTGTCACCGATTTGAAACTCCAAAGGTTTCCATCGTTTATCTGCGTAGCTCTTCAGTCTGTCTCGCGCCGCAGCCATGCGGTTTCGTATCTGCACTATATTCTCTGTGGTCTCATGTACCAATTTGGGGATAGTCAATTGACTATCACCAAATCCACCCAACAAACTGGTGATCTACACTTTCACCCATATAATGCCTCAAATGGTGCTGCCTTGATGCTAGAATGATAACTATTGATGTAAGAAAGCTCAACCAATGGTAAATGAGTTTCCCAATTATTCCCAAATTTGATCACACAAGCACACAATATGTCCTCCAAAGTTTGAATGGTACGTTCACTCTAACCACCGGTCTGTGGATGGTAGGCAGTGCTCATATCCAGACATGTACCCAAAGATTTCTATAACGACTGCCAGAAATGAGATGTAAAACGAGCATCATGATTAGATATAATCGAGATCGGCATGCCATACCTCGACACTACTTTCTTCAAGTAGATTCGAGTTAGCCCGTCCATTTTATCACTCTCCTTGATCGCCAAGAAGTGAGCTGATTAGTGAGTCAGTCCACGATTACCCATATCGTGTCACAACCACTAGGAGTTCTAGGTAACTTAGTAATGAAGTCCATGGAGATTTGTTCCCATTCCACAAGGGAATACCAGGTTGTTGCAGTAACCCAGATGGTTTCTGATATTCCTTTTTAACCTTAGAACATGTCAGGCATTTGCTCATGTATGTAGCTACATCTGCCTTCATGTTAGGCCACCAGTATTGCGCCTTCAAGTCATGATATATCTTGTTAGAACTAGGATGTATGGAGTACTTAGACTTGTGTGCTACACTCATAACCAAGTCTCTTAGATTCCCATATAAAGGTACCCAAAGTCTATCCATGAATATAGTATTCCATCGGATTTGACTTCTAACTGTTTATCCATCCCTTGTAAATATTGGATTTAACGTTCTCACCTTTCAAGGCTTTCGTCTGGGCTCCCTTAATTTGCTCGAGCAAGTTAGTGCTAATCGTCAATTGTAGGGCACACACTCATCGGGGTTTAGAGGTTTCCTTTCTACTCAAGGCATTGGCGACTACATTCGCCTTTCCTGGTTGGTATTTAACGGCACGGTCATAATCGTTTGATAATTCCACCTAGCGTTGTTGCATCATGTTAAGCTCTTTCTACTCAAAGATATGCTGAAGACTCTTGTGATCGGTGTAAATTGTGCACTTGGTACCGTACAAGTAGTGACTCCAGATCTTCAAGGCAAAGACCACTGCTCCTAACTCCAAGTCATGAGTAGTGTAGTTCTTTTCATGCACCATCAGTTGTCACGAGGCATAAGCTATTACTTTGTCACGTTGCATCAGGACACAACGAAGTCCTTAGATAGAAGCATCACATAAACCACAAAATCCTCAGTTCCTTCGAGTAACGCTAATATCGGTGCAATACAAAGTTTCTGCTTTAGCAACTGAAAAGCAGCTTCCTGATTCTCACCCCATTTATAGGTTGCTCCTTTATGGGTCAAAGCTGTGAGAGGTTAAGTGATCTTTGAGAATCCCTTAATGAAACACCGATAGTATCCTGCAAGACCAAGAAATTTCCTTATCTTACTAGGCGTCTTGGTACCGACCAGTTCCTTATAGCCTTAATCTTTGAAGGATCCACATGTATTCCCTTTTCGTAACAATGTGACCCAAAAATTACACCTCATGAATCCAGAAGTCGTACTTAGAAAATTTGGCATACAATTGTTCCTTTCTAAGTAGCTCTAAGATTAAACGTAGGTGTTCCTCATGTTCGTCCTTGGTCCTCGAATAAATCAATATGTCATCAATAAACACAATAACAAACTGATCAAGGTAGGTTTTGCACACACGGTTCATGAGATCCATGAACACTGCCAGTGCATTTGTCAACCCAAAAGGCATGACCAATAACTCGTAATGACCATAACGAGTACGGAACGTAGTTTTAGAGATGTCTTCTTCTCGGAGTATAAGTTGATGATAACTAGATCTCAAATCAATCTTTGAATAATAACTTGATCCCTGAAGCTGATCAAATAGATCGTCTATACGAGGTAAAGGGTATCGGTTCTTGACCGTGACCTTGTTCAATTCTCTGTAGTCGATGCACATCCGAAATGTACCATCTTTCTTCTTAACAAAGAGAACATGTGCTCCTCATGGTGATAAGCTCGGTCAAATAAATCCTTTATCCAATAGCTCCTGAAGTTGAGTAGATAGCACTTGCAATTCGTTCGGTGCTAACCGGTAAGGTGCTCTCGCAATTGGAGCAGCTCCGGGAGTCAAATCGATCTGAAGCTCGACTTGGCGATGAGGTGGTAGTCCAGGCAAATCCTCTGGAAACACCTCTGGAAAGTCACGTACCACCGCAATGTCTTCTATCTTCTTTTCCTCTTGTTCCTGGTTAGAGACGAGAGCTAATATGGCCAAGTGGCCCTTGCGTAGCCACTTCTGAGCCTTCATGAATGATATGATGCCTATCACAGTACCACTCTTCTCACCCTTAACCGAAAGCGTTTCCCCATCTACCATGGGAATACGAATAACCTTCTCTTGAAAAATCACCACTGCTTGCTTCTCGGACAACCGGTCCATGCCTACGACACATCGAAACTTCCAAGAGTAACATGAATAAGGTCAATGTCAAAGGTATGACCAGCAAGTTCTATCTTGCAATTCTTAAGGATGTGCGTAACAGAGATTTGCTTACTATCAGCCAACTCTACAACGTACTTAGACTCCAAGATAGAGGGCATATCACTTAAGAGACTACAAAACTTAGTAGAGATAAAACTCCTATCGACTCCAGTGTCAAACAGTACAGAAGCAAAATGACCATTAACACGAAACTTACCAGTAACAATAGCATGATCATTTAGAGCTTCAAGTGAACCCATGACAAAGGCTCTCCCTGTGGCTCCACCATTGTTGCCTCCATCGTTGTCACCATTACCACCACTGTTGTTACTGCCACCACTTCCGTTGCCATTCTCATTTCTTTTCAGTTGAGGACAGTTTTTCTTGAAATGCCCTTCTTTCCACACTCAAAGCAATCCTTTGGTGTTTCATGGGGCTGCGGAGGCTGTTGAGGTTGTTGAGGCTGTTGAGGTTTCTTCATCATTTCTTTATGACAATCCTTCGCCGCGTGTCTAACCTTCCCACAACGCTGACATTGGAAACTATCACACCTGCCAGTGTGTGGTAGTTGCTTCGATTGCACCTTGTATTTTTCCCCACGTATCCACTTGGTCCTTGAGATGATGAAGATGATTGGTTGAAGTTGTGATTGTTATCAAACCGTCTATGTTGTTGATGTTGCTGAGATTGATGTTGCTGGGGTTGATTGCCTGATGGCAATCCTTTGCTAGCATTGTTTTCCCACTTGCGTTTGTTGTCGGGCACGCTTACCACAACGCCCCGCTTGGGTAACTTCCCTTGCTCCACGGCTTGGTTAGTGAGCCTGTGAGCCAGTCGTATCACCTGTTGAATAGTAGGGGGATTTGCAGCAGTCACCATACTCTCAATCTCTAGAACTAAACCACGCAAGCATAACTCGATCAATCAGCTCGACGGGTTAACCATGCTAGGACAAAGTGTAGCTAGCTCATGTGACCTAGTAGTGTAGGCCTCGATGTTGGATCCATCCATCTTTAATTACCAGAACCCAGCTTCCAGCTTTTGAACTTCATCACGTGGATAGTATTCCTCGGTCATCATCATCTTAAATTCCTCCCACGCCAGCGCATTTGCCATTGCTTGGCCAAGCATCTGCACTTGCACATTCCACCATGTGAGTGCTACACCTTCCAGTGTTCCTGTAGCGTACTTCACCTAATTCGGCTGGGCAGTTGTATTTGGTGAAAACTGACTCAGTCTTCTCAAACCATCTTACAAGCCCTACAGCTCCCTCGACTCCACTATAGGTATGCGGCTTACAGTCCATGAACGCTTTGTACGTGCATCCAGGCGGTCCTGTATTCACGTGTCATGGTAAAGGAATCAAACCGAAGGAATTAATCACCTAATGGAATATTTGTGTAAATGATGAACAATGTCACCTTTTACCTCCAAACTGTGCAGGCTGTTTGTTCAATGCCGCTTGCACGTGTTGGTTTATTAACGCAGCCAGTTTAGTTAGGGTCATGTTCACGTTGCCGACGCCACGTCCACCGTCACGCCCTCGGCCACGTCCATGTCCTCTGCCTCTTCCTTCCATTTTTCACATTACATTCACAAATACCATAATGAGTATCATCTAACATATTAATCCCATTGAAGTATAGTAAATAATAAGAAATAATGTATAGTCACAACCACAACATTTATAAACAAAATGATAACGTATCATAAATAATGTGTAAGTAACTCACAAAATATTCAATGAATGTTAAAATCTTAAGTTTTTAGTTGTGTGGGAAACAACCCTTCCCACATAGGTTTAAGAAAAACACTATGCAGTCAAAGTGATAAAATTAAAGAGAAAACAATCAAACAAATCTGATCCATCACTATCTCTACCGTCTAGGGCTTCTTCAGGTTCTTCCACAGGGTCTTCATCAAGGTCTTCAGCAGGTGCAGGGTTGTCCTCGATCTGTAGTGTTGTGAGTTGTGCTTCCAATTCGGTTAGTCTGCACTTGACAACCACATTGTGGAGCTCCTGCTCACCCATATGCTCGATAAAATCCATCACTCTACCAGCCATCTTGAAATTCCTTTGATAGACATCAACACCCACTCCTCAATTATGGCCATCTTTAGCCATAATTGATGCATATCATCCTTTAGTGTGGAGTTCTAATCAGTGAGCACTCCAACTCGTCGACGCTTAGTCTCAAGTGTCATGGTCAATGCCGCCACGACCTACTCAAGGGATACATCTAGAGATGGGAGAGTGGGTGCTGCAGAAGTAGTTGCTGACCTGGTCCTAGGTCTAACAGTGGCCGACTTCGGAACACGCTCTCTACGAATCATGCGATCTATACGAGCCGGGTAATAACTCCAATCTCATGGGGGATCTCGCTTAGGTGGCACAAATGATTGATCGCAATCTATCTTGCCACAGGGGTAAGGATGTTGCGGCCAGTCATACACTCGGTGAGGTACAGGTGGAGGGGACTCAGAACGAGCACGCCTTTTTCCTAAAACCCCGGATGATGATGCCATACTACAATGCATGTGATGTATATGCCAATGAGTATATAGTAAAAGGATAAGTTAGGAGTAACTAACTAACTATGTGCGGTTATAAACTAGTGTGTATACAACTTAGTTCCCTATACCAATGGCTCTGATACAATTCTCTAACACCCGGCCCCTCACATCAACAATATTGTCTGCTTTTCCCACGAGGAGCTCAAGGATTTGCTTTTGGTTGCCTGGGTGAAAAATTCCCAGGGAGGTCACCCATCCTTAGATTGCTCCCACCTGAGCACGCTTTACTATGGAGTTCTCCTCTTATCTACAGCCAATACGCCCAAACACGTTGTTGATATTAGAGGCAGGACAATCTTTATGAACCAAGAATCTCTTCTATCCACGGTCGATGTGGGATATGTGTAGGGTGTCACAAGCACCCCCTGTTTGGACTCATCGACCTCGATGAGCCCGAGAAGTCACCATCCTTGGTGAGGTATGTCCCACATCCCGAACAACACAGGAGTGGCTCTGATACCAATCTGTCACACCCTCAAAATCCACATGCGGAGTTTTACCGCGAGGCGTGTGAACAAACCAGGATGATAGTCACTAGTTACTCAGAACGACACTATATGCCACATTCAAAACAAACCAACCAAAGTTTAAACATTTAAAACCATGCGGAAGCGTTTTGCAAATAAGACAAATCCAAAGTAAACAAATGCACAATATGGCAAAACACGCACCATCCTAATGTTTAAAACCCATATATAAAAGATAAACAAATGTGTCTATGAAATAAAGCCTTAGGATGCATGTTGGACCTGTGTTGTGCTTCTAATGGCAAGCTGAGTTAATGACTTGAGAAAAGCAACTAAAAATGTCAACACAATGGTTGGTGAGTTCAAGAGTTTGCGTTTAACATAAATATTATCAATTGTATAGCATAAGAAGTGTATTGAAATAGATAGCTAGTCTATATGCACAAGTAATAAACATAGTGATTTCGCGATCGAAGCTGACTGTGTTGCGTGGTTGCCTCACGTCATGACTTACCAACGTCGTGATGATGTTTGTGTTTAGGACAATATTGCACCCGTTTAACCTCGAGTCGCATAGGTGGGGCTCGTCACACCCAGTAGTACTACCCATATTTCCTGCTATTTACCATTATTAACGATAGTGTGAGGACTTTTCAAGGTATTAAGCACTATGTTAATACATACACAACTTATAATAATAAAATAGCGTTTCAGTACAAGTATACACAACCTTTCAAGGTATTATTAACGAAGAAAGTTTATAAAATAGAGGGGCATGAACTCACCTGGTGTATAATGATAACGAATAAAGAGACTCGTGATAGATGCAAAGACAACCCTTCAAATGTTACCTAGAACACACAAGTACATAAGTACGTGTACATAGAAAACTTAACAACCCTAGGTTAACCTAGTTGACCCGTTTGACCCGTTGGTGACATATTAGATGAAATATTCTTTAATCATGCAAATCAACTTATCATACACGAATATCATGTAAGTTATCCACGTCCATCACATCATTCAACCCAAGTTCTACCTAGGTCATCATACCACATTAAATTATCATACACTCATGCAAATCTCAAATAATCATCATGCTCAAAAATTATAATTACATCACATCAAACAATTCATACGTGAAGTCTAATCATGCACTACATTCCATGTGAAGTCAATCACGACCTCACATCCCGAAACCTGTCAATCATACTAAGTAGGGCTATCAGATTTGCATGCGTGTATGAGAATCATAACCACATTACTAGCATATATAGTGACAACCAAATTTCAAACCCAATCATGGTCTCCTAATCACTAACCATAATTTATCATCATGTATGATCATCAAAACCTATACTTCATATATGATCAACCAAGCATCCATACAACTCAATTACACCTTCTAACACAACAGACATCATCTACAATCATTCTAACATGATCCTAACATCATAAGCATGCCCAAATCATCACATCTAAAGTTCTACAAAAAGAAAGTTTCCCTTTTGGAAAAGTATTACCCAAAAGTGGTCTAGCATCCAATTCAACCATAATTCAACAATTATATACCTAATCAAGTTTATAGCATTCATTCTAACATGCTAATCACCTCCAAAACATCCAATTTCTCAACATCATACACAAAAGTTTCTACTTTTAGTAAGTCATGATCAATATCACAATCTCATTGATTTTCTTGTACAATTCAATTAAACTAACATCTAAGCATTACATCTAACATCTTAGCATCACCAAATCATGAATTTCAAGAACAAAAAGTTTCCTCTTATGGCAATGTATGAACTAGATGATCAAACCCTAGATTTCTTGCACAATCAACATAATCTAGCATTCATACAACCTAACTAACATCATATAATAATCATACAATCATCAATTTCATATAATCATCATCAATTTCGTAATTAGGGTTCATCAAGAACAATCAACATGAACAACTAATCAAAACTAACCTTTAGATGTGTTTAGAAGATGATTATCACTTGAAATCAACTTGTAATACTTGAAACCACTTGGAATTCGACTTGTGTATGTGTTCTTGGATCAATTCGCAATGTGGGAGGATGGGGAGAAGGGTTGCGGTAGAATGGGGGGTTTGGGGGCTAGGGTTGGGTTAATTATGGTAATATTTGGTTAAACAGGTATATATAAAATAACCCCTTAATTATATTTTATAAAAACTAATATTTCTAATACTTTTTGAATAGTTTTTAACTACTAAACACAAGTATTATTAAACAATATTATTAATCCTAAACATTTACAACACGTCACACAACACACAAAATATATATTACACGTTGTCGCGTTATCGCATAAAATTTATAAAAAAAGCATTTATAATTCTATAAATCTTGAACCACAAAATCACAACTAATAATCAACCTTATTAATTAGATTATCATTGTTTATCATAGATTATTATATTAAATCACCAACGTTCAATGAAAACTAAAGTGTGCTCACATTACGTACATGCAAGACTTAACGGAACTAACAGAGTTTGGTAACACAAAATTACCGAATGTAACAGAAGGGACACCTTTTAAAATATGGCATGGAAGGGTTCCATCACTATCATATTTAAAGGTATGGGGATGTGAGGCTTATCTTAGGAGTCCCACCTCCAACAAGTAAGAAAATTCGTTCCACTAAGTGTATGTTTATTGGATATCCTAGAGATTCTATGGGATATTATTTCTATGATCCTTTAGAATAAAAGGAGTTTGTTGCCAAGAAGGCTGGGTTCTTAGAAGCTAAATTACTTATGGAAGGAAGTAGTAGTAGAACAGTGGATCTTGAGTAGGATCAAGAACCACAAACCGATACACATTTGGTTGACACTTGCACTCAACATGAGGACGTTGAGGATGATCAAATAGTTGATCAATACACACAAAACGTTCGCAGATCTGGTAGAATTAGTAATCCACTTGAAAGGTGTAGTAGATTCCGCTGAACCAACCACTTATCATGATGCAATGTCAAATTTGGATTGTGACAAATGGCTTGAAGCCATGAACGTTAAGATGCAATCCATGTATGACAACGAAGTGTGGGACTTGGTTGTACCATCTCTCAACTCCAAAGTAGTTGGAAGTAAGTGGGTTTTCAAGAAGAAAACCGATATGCATAGAAACTTGGATACTTATAAATCTAGACTTGTAGCAAAAGGTTTCACTCAAACTCAAGGGGTTGATTATAATGAGACTTTTGTGGCCAATTGCAATGCTAAAGTCTATTAGGATATTATTTTCCATAGCTGCTCATTATGATTATGAGATTTGGCAAATGGATGTCAAGACCGCTTTTCTAAATGGATATCTTGCGGAAGATGTCTATATGGTTCAGCCCAAAGGTTTTGTCGATCCAAAACATCCTGAAAAAGTATGCAGTTTAAAGAAATCAATCTGTGGACTGAAGCAAGCATTAAGAAGTTGGAATCACCGTTTTGATGAAGAGGTAATCAAATTTGGGTCCATCAAACACGCTGATGAAGCATGTGTATATAAGAAAGCTAGTGGGAGCATCATCACTTTCCTAGTATTGTATGTCGATGACATTCTACTATTTGGAAATGACATTCCAACCTTGGAGGGTGTAAAAGCCTAGCTTGGAAGCTGTTTTTCGATTAAGGACTTGGTGCAGCCGCTTATATTTTCAGAATAAAGATCTATAGGGATAGATCAAGGCAGTTGATAGGTTCAAATCAAAGTGCATACATTGATAAGATCTTGAAAAGGTTCAAGATGGAAAACTCTAAGAATGAAACAGTACCTATTCAAAGATGAATGATATTGAGTACGACTCAATGTCCAAGCTCAAAGGATGAGCAAGACAAGATGAAGGGAATCCCGTATTTATCTGCTATAGGATCCATCATGTATGCAATGATATGCACAAGGCCAGACGTGTCATGCGCTTTGAGCATGACAAGCCGATACCAGCAAAATCCTGGAAATAGTCATTGGATGGTTGTTAAGAACATACTTAAGTAACATACTTAATGTCACACCCCAACCTTGATGGCAGAAACGTCAAGGAGTGAGAGTTAAGATTGTTCACAGCCACATAACGCTATTATTAAATCGGAATATGTTATCCATAAGTTTGAAAGGTACATTACAAGCATAAGTCCCAAATAAGAAAACATAATAAGAAATATAACAAACTCATTCATTAAATTAACTAGGTCCATTCCTAGGTGTGAACAACTTCAAAAAAATGACGATCAAGCTTGAGTATTTCCTGAAACATGTTAAAAATAAAAGGTCAACAATAATGTTGGTGAGATTTCTATAGTTTGCAATACATAAGTATATAAAAGATGGCAATTCATGTTGTGAGTTAGAGAACAAAGTAACTAGAGATGTAAGACAGAATGCACAATCAAACCTCGATAAAGTTTTACAAGTCTCAAATGTTTACAAGTATATATGATTAGCTAAGTGTACTTGGATCAACCAAGCAGTCTTGTCTAGCCCATAGATCTATGACTTCATGTAAAACCCGGTTATTTATGTATTTTGAAGCCGACGAATGAAGAAATGAAATAAAGTCCAAAGTCGAGGAACCAAACTCGCCAACGAGAGAAAGTTGGGGATTGGGAGTATTTAAAGGAGAGGGCAACCCTTTACCCTCTCCCCACACAATATTTCAGCCAAGAAAAGAGAGAAGAAGAGAGTAAGGAAGAAAAGAGGAAAAGTGTTGGTTCGGGTTGGTTCGAGTAGCCAAAATCATCATGTAGCAAGTCAAACCGAAGCTCTACTTCTCGGTGTCGTTTGTGTGAGTTCTAGGACCCCTCTTCTACTTGTTTTCAAATGATTTTGGGGCTGGAACACATCTAAAATTGGGTTTTCGTGTGTGTATGCTTGACAAGTTTGTGTATCAGTATGTGTGGGCATGATGCGTTTGAGTCTTGTTTGTGAGCTTGTGTGTGCTTGAATGGTGTTGTGGTATGCATCCCTAAGGTTTAGGATGGTTGATTTGGGCTTAAAATGGGATTAGATGAGTTTGGAGGCCGAAAACCCTCGGCTGCAGTGGGGAAGAACTGCTTCTGCATCAGCTAGGGCTAGGTGACCGACTTGAGGCCAAATGGAGGCCACACGGACGAATAGGGTGCGATTGAGGTCCATTTGCACGATTGAAAGGCCAATCGCATGGAGTAATGTGATTGAAGGTCAAGTCGCATAAGTGCTCATCCGCATTAGTCCCATTCGCATGACGTCCATCCGCATTAGTCCACTCGCACGATTGGGTGTTCATTCGCATGATGTTCAGTCGCATGGAGGCCATGCGAGTGAAGGGTGTCCTGAATAGGGTTGTTGCACCCGAGGAAAGTGTAGTTTGACTTCTGAATTTCGCTGGAACGTGCAGATGTAAGTTTTGACGTAAAGGTTCCTGTAAGAGCATGTAAGATGACGATTGAGGCCTTAGCATGCATGTAGGACATGATGATGATGATGATGTTGTATGTTTATACATGATGCATGTTACGTATGTATGATGTTGCCCTATATGACGTGATGACTGTGCATGTTAATGTTCCTTATTATGATGTATCTATATCTTTCTTGTGGCTTTACGTGTTATGATAATGAATGAAATGAAGTATTATGTAACGTAAAGTGGAAGGTAATGAAAAATGGAACATGATGAATGCATGCATTATTGAACGAGGAAAGTAATGAAAGTCTTGCAAGTATTGGATATCGGGGTCCTTCTTTGTGATCGACCATTTATATAGAACCTCTACCTCTTACCTCTAGTACTGCGGCATACGCTCAGCTGTTCATTTATTGACTCGGCCCAGTAGCTAAATAGTTTGGGGTGTAGCATATGGTATTGGTACGGAAGATATTCGATGCGCAAGAAAAGATATAAGAATAAATGAATGAATGAAGAAGATAATATAACTATTATTATGTGTACGTATGATGTATGATCACATGACAGAAAAGTATGTTTATTTTATAAAACTAGAACTCACTCAGCAACGCTGACTATGATGTGTTTTCAGTTGGCAGGTAATGGTTGCTGATGATGCACGGGCGGCTACTCGGCTCTTTTGGGATGGCATTCTTTTGATTAATGCTTTTGCATTGTAATGCGAACAAGGTTCTGTAATGAATGTTTTATTAACTTGCAAAAACATTTACATGGAAATGAAAGATTATTTTAGTGTTCCGCTATGATTTTATGAAATACGTATGTTAATAAATGTTTTATGCGCGATGATCGACCAGCTATAAGCGTCCTGGGAATGGGGCCTTACAACTTGGTATCAGAACCAAAGTTTAAGTGAAATGAGTAAATTTTCACAATAAATCTTAACTTAAACTGAGAATGGGACGGAATAGGAATGCGATGCCAATTTGAGTAGCTGCGTGCCATCAGTTATTTTTGTAAAGTTAACCGGTTTTATGTGCGCATGGTATGTGGTTATGTGTTGTTTGTAGATTTAAATGCTGGTGTAGTCAGGACAGGTAATGCTCAGGGTGTGAAGAGTAAAGTAAGTGGCTAATCACAACTGGCCACTGTAATTAGGGACTTACTATACTTGACATAAACTGAGTTGTTCCCTTGAATGACCATGTTGGTGTTTGAATCTTTCAGTGTGCGTGTGAATGGCTAGTGGTAGAACTTCGAAAGCTTCAAGGGGTGGATGTCATGGTGCTAAACTACGACCCAAGAGAGGGAGACCTAGAGTTGAGAAGGTGGTTCATGAAGAACCAGAGACCCCTCATCCGGAGGGTGGCGACGAGAGCGCCAATCTAAGAGCCTCAGTAAAGGAGGCTATGGTGGAAGATGTTCATCAGGTCATGCAGACGATCCTACCGTCTGTGGTGACCGAAGTGATCAAGGCAGTAAGAGAAGGGGAAAGAAAGGAGAGGAATAGGTCCTCGGGAGGAGAGGACAACCAGAGCCTAAAACGGTTCCATCTGATGACGAAGAGGAAGAAGAAGAGCCTGTGCCGGAGACAGTACGAGGTTGTAACTATGGGACATTTATGAGATGCAAGCCCCCTACCTTCGATGGTAACGGCACTGCTGCTGCCGCTCACCGGTGGGTGAGGGAAATGGAGGTTGTTCTTGATATCAGCGAGTGCCGGGAGGACCAGAAGGTGAAGTTTGCTACCCACTCGTTTGTGGACTCGGCTTTGTGCTGGTGGGACAATATTGTCCAAGCCGAGGGTAACCGGACGATAGGAAGGATGAGGTGGGAGGAGTTGAAGAAGATGGTGATTGAGGAGTTCTGTCCTCATAGGGAGATGGATAAAATGGAGAGAGAGTTTCTGCAGTTGGAGGCGGGAACCATGACACACCAGCAGTACACCACCAAATTTAATGAAATAGTAAGGCTCATGCTTGATCAGGTGATGCCTCTGTCTCGAAAGATCAAGAGGTACATTGAGGGCTTACCGGTGGATGTTCGCAGGCATATGACCGCCGCCCGGCCGAGCACGTTTAGGTCGGCAGTCAATTTGGTAGGAATGCTATATGATGAGCGGGAGGTGGTGGGACTGAAGCGAGCAAGAAGGGTGGTGGTGATCTGAACTGGAACGGGAAATGGTTTGGTCGGGGTGATGCCCCGACGGGTAACAAAAAGGTACGGGTGGAAGACCGTCATGGGGCCACATCCAGTGCGGGGTCAAGGAGGTGTGGCAAGTGTGGAAGGGAGCATGCGGGAGAATGTAGGATGGGATTGAATGTGTGCTTCAAATGTGGGAAGACGGGGCACATCGCAAAGGATTGCCTTGCAGGCAAATGTTTTAACTGTGGGGAAAGTGGTCATATGAGCAAGGATTGTAAGAAGCCGAGGGCTGAGGGTTCGGGGATGAAGAAAACTAGAGGTGAAGGACCAAGGGCGAGCGCCAGGGCATTCACGATGACACAGGAAGAGGCTAGGACGGACCCTGATGTTGTGTCCAGTATGTTTCTAGTGAACCAAACTTTAGCTTCCGTGTTATTTGATTCGGGTGCCAGTAAAAGTTTTATTTCTGTTGCTTTCTGTGCTAAACTGCCTGTTAGTAGTAAACATGTTGATGCGCCCTTCGATGTAGAAAATGCCATATGTAAGTCTACTAGGATTTCCGAGATAATAGAGAACTGTGACGTGGAACTTGAGAGTAATAAATTTCCGGTTAAACCCTTCGTGATGACCTTAGGTGGTTTCGATTTGGTTCTTGGGATGGATTGGTTAGCAAACTTTGAGGTGAACATTATGTGTCGCAAGAAGATGATTCAGCTATCAGCGTCTGACGGGAGTTCGGTGACGGTTTATGGTGATTGGGTCACGACAATTCTGAAAGTGATTTCGATGGCGGTGGCAGGAAAGTGTATGAGGCGTGGATGTAGTGCCTATCTGGCCTACGTAAAGGATGTGGATACGCCAGCACCACAACTGTCTAATGTACTGGTTGTGTGATTTCCTAAACGTGTTCCCAGAAGACTTACCAGGAGAGCCACCTCACAGAGAAATCGAGTTCCAGGTTGATATGATACCGGGTGCCCAACCTGTCGCTAAGGCACCGTATCGTTTGGCTCCGATGGAAATGAAAGAGTGATAGAGCAGTTGCAAGAGCTGCTTGATAAGGATTCATTAGACCGAGTATCTCTCCTTGGGGTGCTCCGGTCCTGTTTGTAAAGAAGAAAAACGGTAGTATGAGGATGTGCATCGACTACCACGAGCTGATCAAGTTGACGATGAAGAACCGATACCCCTTACCGAGAATAGATGATCTGTTCGATCAGCTTCAGGGTGCTAGTTGGTTCTCGAGAATAGATCTACGATCTGGCTACCATCAATTGAAGGTGAAGGAACAAGACATTCCTAAGACAGCTTTCCGTACGTGCTATGGACACTACGAGTTCCCCGTTATGTCTTTTGGTCTAACTAACGCGCCAGCTGCCTTTACGAATTTGATGAATCGATGTGTCGGCCAATGTTGGATAGATCAGTGATTGTGTTCATAGACGATATCCTAATCTACTGGAAGAGCGAAGAAGAGCATGCCGGCCATATTCGGGAGGTTTTGGATACATTAAGAGGGGAGAAGTTGTATGCCAAATTCTCCAAGTGCGCGTTCTAGTTGCGCGAAGTTCAGTCCTTGGGTCATGTGGTGAACCCTGATGGGATCATGGTGGACCCGAAAAAGGTGGAGGCGGTTATACAATGGAAGTCACCGAAGACGCCATCCGAGATTCTTAGCTTCTTGGGTTTGGCGGGCTACTACAGAAGATTCATCCAAGACTTTTCCAAGATCACTTCTCCACTAACCAAGTTGACCCGAAAGGATGTGAAGTTTGTATGGGGTGGAGCTCAAGAGAAGGAATTCGAAGAATTGAAGGCGAGATTGACTCAAGCTCCTGTTCTGTCATTACCCGATGGAAGCGAAGATCTGGTGGTTTATTCTGATGCTTCCTACTCGGGGTTGGGGCGTGCGTTAATGCAAAGGGGGAAGGTTATAGCCTATGCATCCTGACAGTTGAAGATTCATGAGGTCAATTACCCTACTCATGACTTGGAGCTAGCAGCCGTGGTCTTTGCACTAAAGATTTGGAGGCACTATCTTTATGGGACGAAGTGCATCATATTCACGGACCACAAAAGCTTGAAGTACTTCTTTGAGCAGAAGGGCCTGAACATGAGGTAGAGGAGATGGTTAGAGCTTATAAAGGATTATGATTATGAGATTCACTACCATCCAGGCAAGGCCAACATGGTGGCTGATGCCCTCAGCCGAAAAGAGAGGCCCGAGCCGATTCGGGTGAAAGCATATCAACTGATCATGACCTCTGATGTGATGAAGCAAGTCAAAGAGTTTCAAGATGAGGCACTGAAAGAAGATCATCTTAACTCTGAGAGGATGAGAGGTTTGGTCGTAGAGTTGGGTGAAAACACACATGGTGTTAGAACCCGATTCGGTCGTGTGTGGATCCTCGTTTTGGGGATCTACGGGTGAAGATCATGGATGAAGCTCACAAGACTTGATACTACATTCATCCAGGTGCCACGAAAATGTACCAAGATATGAAGAAGGATTATTGGTGGTCGGGTATGAAGCGCGATGTGGTGGAGTATGTGAGTAAATGCCTTACTTGCTACAGGTGAAGGTCGGGCATCAAAATCCATATAGGAAGATCCAACCTTTGGATATACCGGAATGGAAGTGGGAGCACATCACCATGGATTAATTACAAAGTTTCCGCGTACCTCGAAAGGGTACGATGCCATATGGTTGATTGTCGATCGTCTAACGAAGAGTGCTCACTTCCTACCGATCCGCGAGACATATTCATCTGAGAGGTTGGCTGACTGTTCATCAAGGAAATTGTAACTCGTCATGGTGTGCCGGTGTCTATTGTGTCTGATCGCGACACCTGGTTTACATCTAAATTTTAGAAGAAATTCCATGACGCTATAGGGACGAGGTTGCATATTAGCACGGCTTATCATCCTCAAACTGATGGTCAGTCAGAGAGGATCACTCAGACACTGGAAGACATGCTTCGGCCATGTGTGATTGATTTTGGGGGAACTTGGGATGACCTCCTGCCGTTAGCCGAATTCTCATACAACAACAGCTATCATGCCAGCATTGGTATGCCACCATATGAGATGCTATACGGTAGGAGATGCAGAACACCCGTTTGTTGGGGTGACATTGGTCAGAAAGAGTTGGGAAGCGTCGAGGTAATCGAGGATACGACTGAGAAGCTTGAGAAGATTAAAGCCTTTATGAAGGAAGCCAAAGATAGACAGAAGTCATATGCTGATAAAAGACGCAGGCCGATTGAGTTCCAGGTGAGTGACCGGGTTATGTTGAAGGTCTCACCTTGGAAGGGTATTATCCAATTCAGGAAGCGGGGCAAGTTGAGTCCAAGGTATATAGGCCCTTTCCGAATCATCGCTTGAGTAGGAGAGGTTGCCTATAGATTGGAGTTACCGGATGAGTTAAGTGGAATTCACCTGACATTCCATGTATCCATCTGAGAAAGTGCTTAGCTGATGAAGACATGATTGTTCCACCGGAGGATATCGAAGTAGACGAAAGGCTCAATTATGTAGAGAAACCAGTGGCAATCATTGATAGAAAAGAGAAGAGGTTGAGAATAAAGTGGTTCCTCTTGTGCGTGTATAGTGGAAGCATAGGAAGGGATCCGAGTCAACGTGAGAGATTGAGGAAGAAATGAGACAGCATAATCCACGTTTGTTCGAAGAATAACAAGTTTCAGGGACAGAATCTATTTAAGGGGGTGGACTTGTAACATCTGGTTATTTATGTATTTTGAAGCCGACGAATGAAGAAAAAGAAATAAAGTCCAAACTCGAGGGACCAAACTCGCCAACGAGAGAAAGTTGGGGAAGTGGGAGTATTTAAGGGACACGGCAACCCTTTACCCTCTCCACACCAATATTTCAGCCAAGAAAAGAGAGAAGAAGAGAGAAAGGAAGAAAAGAGGAAAATTGTTGGTTCGGGTTGGTTCGAGTAGCCAAAATCGTCATGTAGCAAGTCAAACCGAAGCTCTACTTCTTGGTGTCGTTTGTGTGAGTTCTAGGAGCCCTCTTTTACTTTTTTTCAAACGATTTTAGGGCTCGAACACATCTGAAATTGGGTTTTCGTGTGTGTATGCTTGACCCGTTTGTGTATGAGTATGTGTGTGCATGATGCGTTTGAGTCTTGTTTATGAGCTTGTGTGTGCTTGAATGGTGTTGTGGTATGCATCCCTAAGGTTTAGGATGGTTGATTTGGGCTTAAAATGGGTTTAGATAAGTTTGGAGGCTGCAAACCTGTGGCTGCAGTCAGGAAGAACTGCATTCTGCATCACCATTTAAATAGAACCTCTACCGCTTACCTCTAGTACTGTGGCATACGCTTAGCTGTTCATTTGTTGACTTCGGCCCAGTAGCAAATAGTTCGGGGTTGTAGCATATGGTATTGGTACGGAGATATCTGATGCGCAAAAGATATAAGATGAATGAACGAATGAAGAAGATAATATAACTATTATTTATGTGTACGTATGATGTATATCGCGCATGAAAGAAAAGGATAGTTTTAACGAAAGAAAAGTATGTTTTATTTTATAAAACTAGACTCACTCAGCAACGCTGACTTTGATGTGTTTCCAGTTGGCAGGTAATGGTTGCTGAGGATGCACAGGCGGCTACTCGGCTCTTTTGGGATGGCATTCTTTTGATTAATGTTTTTGCATTGTAATCCGAACAAGCTGTTCTGTAATGAATGTTGTATTAACTTGCAAAAACATTACATGGAAATGAAGATTATTTTAGTGTTCCCCTGCGATTTTATGACATACGTATGTTAATAAATGTTTTATGCGTGATGATCGACCAGCTGTAAGTGTCCCGGGGACGGGGCCTTACACTTCGCTAGGCTAGTAATAGTTCTCACACCCCCGCTGAGAGCGGAAACACGGGGATGTACCGAGACGGGATCGTCATAAGACGTGGTAAGCGATAGAGATGCAATATAATAAATGATGACAAGGTGTCATGACGACAATGACAACAAGGGGACTTGTGTCGTGTTTAGTCAATATTCACGACAACATAGCCATAAGCATAACATGATAATGATTCACATAACAAAGATGATAACATTGTATGCAATTCCCACATCCCGGGAACAAGTTACAAATATAATGTTGTTCAAAACAGATTACAACAAATGTTTTCAAAATGACAAGTTTAGCCACAAATTCATCCTAGGGTCTCCACTAAGTAGCACCCTAGATCTTCAATTAGCATGTTCACCTTAAAAGATATGCTCAAAATAGTCAACAAAAATTTTTAGTGAGCTCGCAGTTTAAAAGTAAAAAATTAATTGATGTTTTAAATAATATTTGTTCTGGAATACCGTGCATACAGTTATAATTAAGCAAAATCACATGACCTGAGCTTTACAACCAACTACGACGTACACAAAGAACTTGTCGAATATATTCACCCAAGGCCCGTTCCTCGTGACTGTTGGTACTAACTAATATACTAACAACAAGGTGGGGGTGTCAACCCAAGTAGTACTACCAATACCTATCCGTCGGTTCCACACCGAAATTAATGGTTGTAAGAAAGAACCACACAGCAGACTCAAGCATGTATCAGTTAAGTACTCACAAAACAGTAGCACGTTGATTCCAAGTATGTAAATTGTATGTATGTTGTACAGCATAGAAAACGGGTGAGCATACTTTTGCCCATGTTTAAATGTTTGAAAAGTAGTATAACATAAAAAGGGGCCACGAATCTCACTTGTTAAGTGGTAAGTATAATGATCAAAGTTCCCAACAGTTGTATGTAATGAATGGTCAAACACCTTGACAGTTATTGTAAGCATTAATTATATATAAAGTACACAGTAATGTTTAGTCAATTCGGGTTGTATCGGTTCGGTCGTGGGTAACACACACACAATCAGACGCACGTATCAGATCTTCTGTAGATCCAAGTATTAGAAGGAGTCGTCATTGCCAATGACATTTGTATAAAGATCCCATTCTTATAAGAAAGTACTTGTTAATATTTTGTAGTCCAAATAGGTTATGGATAATTGTAAATGTTAGGTTGATTTAAATTGGAAAGTATCTGCATGTTGATAGCGTTGACTTTAATCTTTGTGGTCAAGCAATGACACTTTTATTGATGTTACCTTATCATCACATGACATTCAAGAAGGGAATTCACACACACAACATCATCAGTCACACAACAGACCAGACGCTCGACTCAACACTCCATTCGTACGAATCAACCTCAATCGTATGAATCAGCTTCATTCGCCACGATTGAACCTTCATTCTCACGACTGGCATTTAGTCGTACCACACAACACCCAATCGCACGAGTTAACCTCCATACGTATGAATCAACCTTCATTCGTACGAATCAGCTTCTTTCGTAACCCGAACACCCGAACACCCGAAACCCTATAAATGGACAGTAAAATGGCAAGAAAGGGACAAACAAGGTCGTCTACTACCTATAAGGATGGAGTATTCAAGGTTGTAGATGAAGTCTAGACGATGAAAACGAGACGAAACGGGGCGGTTTTGGTGCAAAGATGAAGAAAATGTGAAGTGTAGAAGAATGGAGAAGAAGTGAAGAGATGAAGAAGAAGTGAAGAGATGAAGAAGAATGGCTGGGAAGGGGTTTTTATACCTCACTCAAGTTTGCAAATGTGACATTTAGTCCCTGCACTTAGCCCCGAGTTCCTAAGTTTGTTTCGGTTGAAAACGACTTGAAGGTGTTGTTATATTGATGTTAAAAATGTATTTGATGATAATTAGCACTTAAAAATGGTTTTATAATGACATAATTTTATGTGAAAAAAATATATTTAGTGATAAAATGATGGGAATTTGTAAAAAGTTTAAGCATGGCCCACGTCCACGAAGAAAGCACAAGCACAAGGTAATAAAGCATGTATGATGTCCAAACGAGAAGTTAATAAAGATGAGGAATGAACGATCAAGGAAAGTTAACGGATAATCACGTTAATTGACGGACCTTGTGGTGACGGATGTCACAGTATCCCTAGTTGAGAGAATTTCGTCCCGAAATTCAGCTGGAGTTAGGTCCAAGAGTGTCATCCTTGAATAGATGTGGATATTTGAGTTTCATCTGATCTTTCCATTCCCATGTAAACTCTGGCCCTAGTTTTGAATTCCATCTCATGCGTACAATTGGTATTCTGCTACGCTTCAATTGTTTGACCTTTCGATCCATGATCTCAATGGGTTCCTCAACAAAATGAAGCTTGTCGTCTATCTTGATGTCCTTAATTGGTACGTGAAGTGATTCATCAGCCAAACACTTCTTGAGGTTCGACACGTGGAAAGTATCATGTACGCCGCTGAGTGCTTATGGTAACCTTAATCGGTAAGCCACTGGACCAATTCTTTATGTAATCTCGAATGGTCCTACGTATCTTGGGGCTAACTTACCTTTCTTAACAAACCGAACAATTCCTTTCCAAGGAGAGACTTTGAGTAAAACATGATCCCCAATGTTAAATTCTAGAGGCTTCCGACGGTTGTCGGCATAGGTTTTAGTCTGTTTTTTATTTAGAAAATCTTGTCGGTTGTTTCTTGAATGATCTCTGGGCCTGTTAGCTGACTTTCACCAATCTCGATCCAACAAACGGGAGATCTGCATTTTCTTCCATATAACGCTTCAAACGGAGCACATCCAATGCTCGTATGGTAGCTGTTGTTGTAAGAGAACTCAATCAACGGTAAATGAGGTCCCAACTACTACTAAAGTCAATTACCCACACGCCTCAACATGTCTTCTAGCGTTTGTATAGTTCGTTCACTTTGGCCATCTGTCGGGGATGATAGACTGTGCTCATATCCAATCGAGTGCCTATCGCTTTCTGTAGCGTGCCTGCCAAAATCGTGAAGTAATCGGCTGTCACGGTCGGATAATCGACACCGGCACTCCGTGTCTTGTCACGACCTCTTTGTGTACAATCTCGCCAATTTATCCATTATGTAGTCTTCTCGGATCGGCAAGAAATGAGACTCGTCATTCGATCCACTACGACCCATATCGAATCATGCCTGCTGCTCGTTCTAGGGAGTTTGGTAATGAAATCCATAGCTATGTTCTCCTATTTCCACTCGGGAATTTCAGGTTGCTGTAATAATCCCGATGGTTTCTGATGTTTAGCTTTAACTTTCGAGCATGTCAAGCACTTGCTCACATACATGGCAATGTCTTTCTTCATGTTGGCCACCAGTAACGATCCTTAAGATCGTGGTACATCTTGTCTGCACCAGGATGAATAGAATATCACGTCTTGTGTGTGCTTCATCCATGACCAGGTACGTACACCTCCCCTCTGGGTACCATATACGATCTATGAAGTACTGTACGCCATCATCTTTGCAAAACATTTGTTTATCCAACCCCGAAATTCTTTCCCGCAAGGTTTTCCTCTTTCAATGCCTCACTTTGTGCAATTTGGATCTAAGCTTTTAAATTCGTTTGGATAGTCAACCCCAACGCTCAAGCACGTAATGGTTTCGTGCGTTCTTTGCGGCTTAAAGCATCAGCCATTACGTTGGCTTTCCCCGGATGATACCGGATTCACAATCGTATTCACTAAGAAGCTCTACCCAATGTCGTTGACGCATATTAAGCTCTTTCTTATCTAGGATATGTTGCAGGCTCTTATGATCAGGTAGATGATGCATTTGGTTCCATATAGGTAATGCTTCATATCTTAAGTGCAAATACTACAACGCCCAACTCCAAATCATTGGTTGTATAGTTCTTTTCGTGCAGCTTAAGTTGTCGCGAAGCGTAGGCAATCACCTTATCCTTCTACATTAGCACATATCCCAACCCTTGATGTGAAGCATCGCAATATACCACAAAGTATCAGTTCCGTCTGGGAGGGACAATATTGGTGCATTGCACAACTTCTCCTTCAACGTTTGGAACGTTTGTTCTTGTGCATGTCCCCAATCAAACTTCTTGTCTTTCTGAGTCAGTAGTGTTAACGGTTGAGCGATCTTTGAAAAATTCACGATGAAACGGCGATAGTATCCGGTCAATCCTAAGAATTGCTGTATCTCTGAGGTGTCTGAGGTGTATCTATTTCTTCACCGCTTCGATCTTGCCGGGATCTACATGAATCCATTCTCATAACCACATGACCCAAAAACTTCATTTCCCGCAACCAGAATTCACACTTCGAGAACTTGGCGAAAAGTTTCTCTTCCCGTAACAGTTCCAGTATTGCCCGAAGGTGTTCTTCATGATCCTCTTTCGAATGGGAGTAGATAAGTATATCGTCTATGAATACGATCACAAACTTATCCCAGTAAGGTTTACACACCCGATTCATTAGGTCCATAAACACAGCTGGTGCGTTAGTCAACCCGAACGGCATGACCAAGAACTCATAGTGCCCATGACAAGTTCTAAACGTTGTTTTCGGTATGTCCCCCTCAAAAACCCTTAGTTGATGATATCAAGAACGAAGATCGACCTTGGAGAAATACGAAGCTCCTTACAGCTGGTCAAATAGATCGTCGATCCTGGGGAGAGGAAACCGATTCTTCACGGTTAGCTTGTTCAACTTGCGGTAATCGATACACATTCGGAACAACCTATCCTTCTTTTTGACAAATAATACCGATGCTCCCCATGGTGAGTGACTCGGTCGAATAAAACCCTTCTCTAGTAGTTCCTGTAACTGACTAGATAATTCCTGCATTTCAGACGGTGCTAACCGATACGCCGTCTTTACTACCGGTGTAGCTCCAGGAACTAACTCTATACGAAATTCCACCTGTCTTGGAGGAGGCAAACCAGGCAAGTCATCAAGAAATACATCTGGGTAGTCCCGTACTTCTGGAATATCTGCCAATTTATGCTCTTCTTCTTACTTTTCTACCACATGAGCCAGAAAAGCGTAGCACTGTTTTCGTAAACTTCGGCATGCTTTCATGCAGGAGATAAGCTTGAAGTGTCTTCCCGGTCATTCTCCTTGAATTCTGAGTACCTCCCCGTCTGGCATAGGGATTCGTACTACTTTGTCCCGACAGACAATCTCAGCTCCGTGTTTCGACAACCAATCCATCCACAATCACATCGAAGCTTCCTAACTCAAAGGTGTCAAGTCTTTATCGAAGGCATGGTCCTCCAGTATCAATGAGCATTTCTAATAATTTCATCAGCCTGATCAACCCTACCGTGGCCATTTCTACGGAGTAGCTAGTTTCTAGCCTATTGGTACTCAAATCAAGCAATTGCACAAACTCAGAAGATATAAAACTATTGTCTGCTTTAGTATCAAACAATAGAGATGCAAAGTGATTATTGAGTAAGTGCGTACCCATGACAACATTCTGGTCCTGACGGGCATCGTTGGCTCCAATGACGAATACACATCCCCGAGCTGTATTCCCTTGATTTCCCAGGCCTTGATTTCCAGCTATGGCCATCACCGGTTGCTGGTTGTTCTCTTGTTGACCCGTGCCCGATTTAGTCTGGGGCACATGTTCTTGTAGTGATCAGGGCTTCCACACTCATAACAGCCCCTGGCATTCCCGGCAGGGTTAACCGCATTGACCGGTGCCACCAAGTTTGGTGTTGTTCTGCAGTCTTTCGCTAGATGCCCCGGGCATCTACAATTCGCGCACACCCGGCACGGCATTGCTGGGGGATGATGGAAATTGCACCTATCACATTTGGGGTGCAGCCCTACATACTTTCTCCTACCCTACGTCATGGCCACAAAATTCCTGGTTGTCTTGGCCCTTTTATCAAATTTCTCGACACTCGACCGCCTCGTCTCCCCAACATCTCTTCTCTTCTCTGCTCTCCTTCCCAATACCCCTATTCTCACCATCTCATCAGTTAGAGCGCCAGCCTTCAAAATTGCGCTCTGAATCGTAGGGGGAGCAGTTGCTGTTACCATTGCCCGGATTTGAGGCGCAAGTCCCCAAATATACCTCTCAATCCTCTTTGATTCCGGAGTGACCAGATGTGGAACCAATCTTGCCAACTCATGAAAACGATCAGTGTAAGCGGCGTGCCTAGCCCCCACCATAGGATGATTCAGAAGCTCTAGTTTTTGCTTCTGTTGAGGGGCAGTATTCTTAGTGATCAAGGCTTTAAACTCGTCCCATGACATCTGCATCGCTGATTCTCTTCCTCTAGCCTGTATCTGAGTGTTCCACCAAGTTAGTGCCTTGCCCTGTAGTGAGCACGTGGCATACTTGATCTTTTGGCTGTTGAGGCATTCATTGATGTCAATCACTGCCTCCATCTTTTCAAGCCATCTAGTCAGGGCTATGGCTCCACCTTTGCCATCAAACTCCTTAGGTTTGCAGGCCACAAACTCCTTGTACGAACACACCCTTCTAGCATTAACAATCCTGGTCTCAGTAACAACCTTAGTTTCATTACTGGCTGTACCACCATTCCCGTCTCTCCTGATTACTCTCATTCCCAGTCGGGTTCCCATTATCCTCATTGTCATTGCCACCACCCTGTGGGGGTAGGGATTCTGAAGAGCATCGCTCACTTGGGCCACAATAGTCGGGATTAGTGCGACTAGCTGTTGAGCGACCAGAGCTGCCATATCAGCGTTTCCTGTTCCCTGATTGTTGCTGGCAGGCCATCATTTGTTCTTGGCGCTCTACCTCTGCCTCTGCCTCTGCTCCCCTCGGGCTTCACTCCCGCCACTATTGCTGCGGGTAACTCTTCGAGGCGGCATTTTCTAATCATAAAAGTAGTAAACATTAGCTTTAACCATTTCAAAGCATATAATCCATACCACTCATCAAAGTCTAGCATTCCAAGTTAATATCACACTTATGGTTACCACACATCACATACATGTCGTGTAATTCTCACACCATGAATTGATAATATTCTAACAGTAATCCATCATAATAATCGCAACCCATGCATATAATCACGTTGGTCTAGCGAAGGTTGTCCATTTCCTTCTCTTTCGAGGTTTCAGAGATAACCTCCTCAGGGTAAATCTCAGTGTCCAAGGTCAAGCGCATTAGCATGATCTATGGAGATCTCTTCGGGTTAATACCCGGGTTTGATAAACCAACTCAGCGGCAGAGGGAACGGAAGATCCGATAGAAGCATCCCAAAAAGAGTGAGCACAAAGGCTCTCTCAGAGGGTGAAAAAATCATGAAACAGATAGATGAACGAATCAAGCAAAGAGGAACACATACACGAGATATAAAATGCACACAACCCTAGCATGCAAATCTACATGAAGGTTCCTAGGTTATAGTCTAGGTCAAGTGAATTGCCTAATTCTCTATAACCAATGGCTCTGATACCAGTCTGTCACACCCCTGCTGAGAGCGGAAACACAGGGATGTAAAAGACGGGATCGTCATAACACATGGTAAGCGATAGAGATGCAATATAATAAATGATGACTAGCGTGTCATGACGACACCCGACAACAAGGGACTTGTGTCGTGTTTAGTCAATATTCACGACAACATAGCCATAAGCATAACATGATAATGATTCACATAACAAAGATGATAACATTGTATGCAATTCCCACATCCCGGGAACAAGTTACAAAATATAATGTTGTTCAAAACAGATTACAACAAATGTTTTCAAAATGACAAGTTTAGCCACAAAATGCATCCTAGGGTCTCCACTAAGGTAGCACACCTAGATCTTCAGTTAGCATGTTCACCTGAAAAGATATGCTCAAAATGGTCAACAAAATTGTTGGTGAGCTCACAGGTTTAAAAGTAAATAAGTAATTGATGTGTATAATAGTTTGTTACGGAATACCGTGCATACAGTTATAAGTAAGCAAAATCACATGACCTGAGCTTTACAACCAAACCTAACAACGTACACAAAGAATCTTGTCGGAATATATTCACCCAAGGCCCGTTCATGGCGACTGTTGGTACTAACTAGTATACCAACAACGAGGGTGGGGGTGTCAACCCAAGTAGTACTACCAACTAACCATACCGTCGGTTCCACACTGGAAGTAAATGGTTGTAAGAAAACCACATAGCAGACTCAAGCATGTATCAGATAAGTACTCACAAAAAGTAGCACGTTGATTCCAAGTATGTAAATTGTATGTATGTTGTACAACATAGAAAACAGGTAGCATACTTTTCCCCCATGTTTGTAAATGTTTGAAAAGTAGTATAAGCATAAAAAGGGGCCATGAAACTCACTTGTTAAGTGGTAAGTATGAATGATCAAAGTTCCCAACAGTTGTATGTAATGAACGGTCAACACCTATTGACAGTTATTGTTAAGCGTTAATGATATGTATAAGTACATAGTAATGTTCAGTCGGTTCGGGTTGTATCAGTTCGGTCGTGGGTAATACACACACACACAATCTGACACACGTATTAGATCTTATGTAGATCCAAGTACCAGAAGGAGTGTCATTGCCAATGACATTTGTGTAAAGATCCCATTGTTATAAGAGAAAGTACTTGTTATATATTTGTAGTCTCAAATGCGTTGTTGATAATTGTAAATGTTAGGTTGATTTAAATTGGAATAGTATCTGCATGTTGATAGCGTTGACTTTAATCTTTGTGGTCAAGCAATGACACTTTTATTGATGTTACCTTATCATCACATGACATTCAAGAAGGGAATTCACACACACAACATCATCAGTCACACAACAAGACCAGACGCTCGACTCAACACTCCATTCGTACGATCATCACCTTCAATCGTACGAATCAGCTTCATTCGCACGATTGAACCTTCATTCTCACGACTAGCATTCAGTCGTACCACACAACACCCAATCGCACGACTTAACCTCCATACGCACGAATCAACCTTCATTCATATGAATCAGCTTCATTCATACGACTGAACCTTCATTCGTACGATTGGCCTTCAGTCGTGTGACACACGCACAAACGCATACCTCCATTCGGTCGCATGACTCAATCGCACACAACATTCATCTGTATTGACTCAATCGCACACATCATTCATCCGCATTGACTCAATCGCACACATTCATTCGATCGCATGACTCAGTCGCATGACATCCCCAGTTGCACGACTCACCCAGTCGCACGGCTCAGTCGCATGACAGATCCAGTCGCCTGAACAATAGGTTCGTGACTGCTGAAGTGCAGAGCAGCCTTCGGCTGCCCTGAGCACAAGTTTTACACAACAAGGATCTCTAATAAACACTACAACACACACAACAAGAAGCATACGCAGAAAGACATCACACGCACCCACACGACCTCTTATGTTCGGGTTGACCCGAGCACCCGAAACCCTAGAAATGGACAGCAGTAAAACGAGCAAGAAAAAGGACAACAAGGTCATCTACCTACAAGGATGGAGTAGTCAAGGTTGTAGATGAAGTCTAGACGACGAAAACGAGACGAAACAGGGCGGTTTTGGTGCAAAGATGAAGAAAATATGAAGTGTAGAGAAGGGGAAGGAGTGAAGAAGATGAGAAGAATGGCTGGGAATGGGGTTTTTATACCCATCCCAAGTTTGCAAAATGTCACATTAGTCCCTGCACTTAGCCCCGAGTTCCCAAAGTTTGTTTCGGTTGAAAACGACTTTGAAGGTGTTTGTTATATTGATGTTAAAAATGTATTTGACGATAATTAGCACTTAAAAATGGTTTTATTAATGACAATATTTTTATGTAAAAACTATATATTTAGTGATAATAATGATGGGAATTTGTAAAAAGGTTTAAGCATAGCACACATCCACGAAGAAAGCACAAGCACAAAGGTAATAAAGCATGTATGATGTCCACACAAGAAGTTAATAAAGATGAGGAATGAACGATCAAGGAAAAGTTAACGGATAACACGTAATTGACGGACCTTGTGGTGACGGATGTCACAATAGTTAATGATTGTACATATATTCGACATTATATGGTAGCCACAAAGTTTAACTAACCACAACATAGAGGTGAAATGCCATAAGTTTACAAGAATCAAACGTGTTTATAAGTGCAAAGTTTATAACGTAACATGTTTCACCCCAAAGTGTGAAAGTATAAAAAAGGGGTATAGAAGTACTCACTTGGTTAATAAATATAAAGTTGATGATTATTAAGAAATATAATAAGCAACGATCCAATGTAATGCTTTACAATGCACCTAAAAATATAAATATATTTACGAGGTTTAAGTTTATTTATAACAAGCTTAACGTTTTAACGAGAACTAGGGTTTTAGGTGGAATTTGATATTTAGAGGTTTTATTAATTATATTAAATAATAAAAGAAAAGATATATACGAGTTAAGCATTTTAGTTTAAAAAAAATGTAGGAAACCATTGTAACACAACTTAGTTACAAAGTTCAGTAACATGTATAACTTTAAAATTACCCTCATTTTATACAACAATATATGCTTATTATTTAAATAAACAACAACTTTTAAAGTCTATTTTATTATGAAAAATATTTTATATAGTTTATTTGACTAACATAATTTAGCAAAACAAGATTTTAAGTCTAACTTATAATGAAATAAATGATTTGTACAAATAATGATTCTATAAGTTAAACAATATTTAAGGTCCAATTTATAAGAGAAATAGATTAATTATATTGTTTGTCTATAACATATAATAAAATGTAAAGACATCTTATGAAATAAATTAACAGAAAATAGTAGAGTGTCTAAAAAATAAAAAGTTCATAACTTGATTTTTATAAAATTGTAAAAAAATCTGAATTAAAACAAAGCTAAAAAGCCTTAAAATTAAAATAGGAGGTTCCCCGTGTTCGAACCGGGGACCTCTTGTTTAAAAGTCACCAAAGTTACCACTTGATCAAGGCCTCAGCCACGACTAAAACTTCGTTTTAATAACTTAAAAACACCAAGCGCCGAATCCCCCCAAATCGCATGAACCCTAGGTTCAGTCGTCCCCAAAATTGAAGCATCAAATGATGTTATTAATCAAACCATTGTTAGGGCTTTTATTCCCCTCCCAAAACCAAGTATATACATGTCTTAAATTACCTGGTTGGAGATGGATTCGATGATGAACAAGTAGGGGAGCAGGTCGCGACTTCTTAGCAATGATTTGATACTCAACGACGATGATAATCAAATTCATTGTGTAGTTAGCTTCCAAGGAACTCAATGAATGAAAGCCCTCTATTAATTGAGGGTGATATTGTGGAAAAGGTCAGGTTTGACTAGCTATGGTTCATGAAGAAAGATGCTATTCGATGCCCATGTTCGTGTTCGTTTCAAGAGAAATTGAGAGTTGCAACTGATTAATATTTGTTAGATGATTGTTTAGGTTAGTTTAATTCGTCTATTAAGATGTGTAAATGCTCAAACGTTAGGTGATTAAGATGGTTGCGGTTATTCATTCGAGTGGTGTTGTAACCGATGATTAAACCAAATTAAAGTGTGTGTTTAAGCTCGAAACACGTTCACGAAACAATTTGGGATGATTTGAGGTCGGTAATCGAAAGGTTTAAATTGATTTGGGCCTTGCCGGAGCTTGGTCGGAATTTGGCCGGACATATGGCCGAAAAAACGGGGATAAAGGGTGGGTTTTAAAAATGTTACACTTTGACCCCTTGAAGTTTGTTTTGTTATTATTTTATGCACAAACTTTAGTGTTAAAGTTTCTACATTAACAAGATGGCCCCTTAAATTTAATCAAACTTTAAGTTTTATATACTTTAACTTTCTAAATGGTAAATTTTATTATTATTATTATTATTATTATTATTATTATTATTATTATTATTATTATTATTATTATTATTATTATTATTATTATTATATTATTATTATTATTATTAATTATATAACAATTATCATTATAAACTTTCGAGTTTAGGATTAAAAGACAAATTAAAGTAATGAGCATAAGTATCCCACGAGTTCCATATTAGGCCACAATAGTCCTTACAATTAAACGACATTAACTTTTAATTAACGTAAAAATACAGGATGTTACACTTAAGTACCTAAGGAGGACTAAAGATATGTTCCTAATATATGGATCTGGTGAGAAGGAACTCGTGGTAAAAGGTTACACCGGATGTGAATTTCCAAACTGATCCGAGATGATTCATGATCACAATCGGGATACATTTTCATCTTGAATGGAGGAGGGGTCTCTTGGAAGAGCTCTAAGCAAGATGTGGTGGCATATCAACTACAGAATCAAAATACATCGCCGCTTCATTAGCAGCTCAAGAAGCTGCATGGTTGAAGAAATTCATTGTTGATCTAGGGGTGGTCTCTTCCATTCAGGACCCTCTAGAAATTTTTTCTGATAACGACGGTGTGATTGCTCAAATCAAGGAACCCCGTGCACATCAAAAGACTAGGCACATTGAACGAAGATTCAACTACATAAGGGATGAAGTTGAAAAGGGATAGATATGTATTCACAAAGTTCACACGGATCCAAATGTTGCAGATCCACTCACAAAGCTTATTGAAAAGGCAAAGCATGAAAGTCATACTTGTGCCATAGGACTTCAATATTCTAGTGACTGGATTTGATCTTTAATTTTCTGTATAGATATTGTAACTCTTTATTACTTGAATGAGTTATTTGGTTATAATGGTTCAACTAATATTCTTATTTCACATGTTTAAATCCATGAGTAAATCATTTACTCTAAACATCCGTAGTCATTCATTCTTGTGGGAACAAGTATGAGGTAAGACTAGTATGAACTTGGATTGGTGGATATTCATATAGATGAATATAGAGCAAAGGGTTGCTGCCAAAGTTCATAGATATTTGTGGGATACAAATATTGGATTGACCTGCATCTCAAATATTACTAGATCAAACTTTGTGATTGATCATAAGTAATTTTGAGTAAAGGTGGTATCCTCTGACCCGAGATATATATATTAGGTCTTGATATTCACCAAATGTTATACTTTGACTTAGTTCTTTGTTGTTCTAAAACATGGGAGTACATAAGGCTGAATTCAGGCATAATACGAGGTGATTGTGAGAGATGTATGTAGTCAAGATGTGTTTTGTCCCTCTTATTCATTAAGAGTAAGATATCTAAGGCCTGATAAAGTTAAATCAATAGAGAATGATCACTCTGTGTCTCAAGTATTTAACATGACATATGTGACAAAAGATAGATGATTGATTCACCTAAAACAATTCGAGTAAGGTACTTGAAGGGGATGATGTTATTGAATGGCATTTAGTCATGCTTATTAAGGGTAGTAAACCGTTGTTAGGCGGTATTTACAACTTGCATCAATCTTCTATGAATCTTGTGCAAGTGGGAGATTGTTGGATCTTGTATGCCCAAGACACATACAAGATTGATGTGATTAGTACGTTATGATCCAAGTCGGGTCATAACAAGCTAAACAAACACCAATAAATATTTATTTGTTGATGAGATCAAACAAATAAACATTGACATCAATTTAGAAAACGGGTTTTCTAAAACATTGCTTTTGATATAGAACAACATTATATAGATAATCTGTTAATGAGAAATTATTTGTTTTATTATTTAAGTGGGTTAAATAATAACACATAAAAGTGTGTTCAAGTTATAAAATTAAAAGAGTTTTAATTTTATAAACTTATGGATTAAAGAGTGTAAAGTTTTATAAAATTAAAATGGGTGGGAACCCATTTTAAACTAATTTCGGCTGCCCCCTTGGTGTGCTTGGGATTCCTTTTTTTGTCTTGTTTTAATACAAGACTTAAACACTCTTGCATCTCTCCCAGCACACACTCTCTCTCACACATGCAAAACCTATCTCCTCTTTCTTCTCTTGGCTGAAATATTCGAATTTCTTGGCTGATTTTGAAGTCTCTCTTTGCTGATTTTCGGATTGGCAAGAAGGAGAAGAGATTTGGTGTTCAATTCCCTAACAAGTTAGTTGTTTGGCAAGAGCTTGTGGGTATACAAGCTTGAGGTCATCTTCTTTGGAGGCATCCATTCGAGAACATCATCTCCGTCATCTTACATCCATCTGATCTTCTTGTTCTTAGAAAGGTTGTATTCTAAGAACACCCTATGTTTGTTTATGTTCAATAACATCTCTTTTCACATATACATGATCCTTGTTCTTGGTTTTGTTTTCTTGAATATTAAAATGGTTTATTTTCAGAATCTAAACATAATAGATATGTTCATATATCTTTTGCATTTTTGTTTAAATGGTTAAACAATCTTTGATAAACTTGCAACAAACCCAATAGATTTCAAGGGTCATTCAAGTAGTTCATGTTTGATTTTGGTTTTGATTAATGAGTGGATTCTACATTCCATTTGTGATTGATTAATGTGATTGTGTAACGCCCGGAATAAAGTCTAAGCGAGCCAAATAATAATAATGGGCTTAGACGAGATCATTTAACGAAAATAAGATGGATATGGGTTATAGAATGAGCTAATTCTTCAGGATATGTGTTTGGCGAGTTTAGGGTCCCGGGAGTGCCTGGTATATATAAACGGATTAGCTTGAGCAGCTCTAATTTGCAACTCAACACTCTAGTTCTAGAGAGACAGAGTAAAGAGAGAAAGTGGAGAATAGGTGAAGATTTAAGGCTCGGTGATCACGGGATTGAAGATCGTGTTCGTGGGCATCCAAACAACAAGAAAACACCAAGCATCTAGATAAGAAACACCATTTAATCATTGCTTTTGATGTAAACCAGGATTCTAGGGCCTGGGTTTTTGAAAGTCACAAAGATTTGCCCAAAACTCACATTTTTGTGTAAGAAAACATGTAAAAAGCTTAGAAATAGCTTCATGGATGATAAACTAAGATATTGAAGTTTTGGGTCAAAAATTGGTTGTTTTGTAATTTTCAACCCGTTCTACGAAACTGGGTGTTCATCCAGCGAAAGTAGGTATTCGTCGAGCGAAACTATAAAGCTTCCTGCGAAACTATAGTTTCGCAGGTAGTTTCGCATACATGGTTATCCAACGAAAGTTCGGCAAAACTAGCAGTGAAACTGGCAACGAAGACGCCAGCGGAGTTAGCAGCGAAACTGTTGGCGAAACTAGCAGCGAAACTAGCAGCGAAACTAGCAGCGAAACTATTGGTCTGGTAGGGAAATTAGCAGCTAAATTAGGCAAAAATCAGCTCCTTTGAGTGTTAACTTATCTGCAGGCTGTATATGACTGGGTAAGTAAGATTAAGATTCTTATTGAGAATCGAATATGGTAATCAAGTCAATGATTGAATGGCGGAAACAAACAATCAAAGAACATTCAATGCAAGAAATATACTCATAAATGCTTGCGTATTATATATATGAAAGTTGATTGATTACAGAGAATAAATGATAACAAAAGTTCTCTATGTCTATCAGGCGTCACCTCATGTACGAGGTTATCTATTCTATTTATAGGCAGACAAGATGCCTTTTACAAAATGATTAAACTACCCCTGACCTATTACATCAGAACTAGTCTAAGTCTTCGTCCGCATCTTTGCTTGATCATCCGCATTTGAGTTAACTTGATTAGCATTTCTTTACTTAATCAACCGCATTAGTATGTTGGTCATCCGCATTGGTTAATGTGGATGAACAAATACTTATGCGTATTTGTTCGGTCATCCATATTTGTCAAATGCGGATGAGCAAAGCCTTGTCCGCATTGTTTCTTGGTCTTCCGCATTTGTCAATGCGGAAGAATAAATACTTGTCCTTATTTGTTTTATGTCTTCCGCATTGACAAATGCGGAAGACAACACTTGGTTTTTCTTAGCAGGATCTTCATCCGCATTTATTCTTGGACTTGTGGGATTCCAGCAAAGCAATCATCAAATCACCCATTGAATTGGCATGTATGATCCTTTCAGGGTGCAACAATACTCCCCCTAAGGATTATACAGCCTATGTCTTTAATGTTTGGGAGGTGATTAATGTTGTGAAGATTTTGTTGGGTCTTATGGAGGAAGTAAAACTGCAGCTTTAGTTGGATCCAGAATAGCTTTGATCATGTTGACAAAATCTGTTGCTTCTGACATTTTGTCCCTACTCAGCACATGTATCTTCGTTTTGCTCATATTGTAGATGGCTTCTATTGGTAACTTCTTTAGTGAAATAGGTTCCCAAATAGAAATTGTAGAAAGACCATCTCTGTGAATCAGCAAGCTTCCACCCACATCCACTTCAAGTTTGACAATGTTCCCAAGTTGCAAGGGTGTCTTCTTTTTCTTTCTTTTGTCTCTTTTGGTATTGATACGATCAAAGGCCAATTTGAACAACTTGATGCACTTTAGGAAGAAGTGCATATCTTGTTCACCCAACTTATTGTTGATTTCCCTAAAGTGTCTGGTATATATATAGTGAATGTAGGATTCATCAAGTAATCTTACTTTTTATCCACCGAATAGTCTTATTTCAGCACCCTCCTTTCCTCCCAACTTCCTTTCAATCACCATCCCTCATAAGTTTTTTTCATCATAGTACACATTTGAGATGGATTTGGAGGAATGAGTACCAGACACCAATTTTCTCTTCAAAGATTCTGTTGGTTTCACCTTTAACTCAGGAAACACAACTTCTTTAGCTTGCTTTGTCTTCTTATTCTCAAGGGGGTTAATAAAAGACTTATCTTTTCTCATGCATATAGTCTTTAGTGAATTGAAATTGTCACTCCTTCTGAACATTTTGAGTATGTTTTCAAATTCATATCCCCTTAATATAGCTGACTATTGATCAGTTCCAATTGAGCTAGTTCTTTTAAGTCATGGATCTCCAGGGCATTTACAAGAGCTGAGTACTCAGTAAAGAATTGAACTAGTCTGGAGATCCTTTTTACCATGAACATGTTCCACATGTTGTCATGCTTCCAAGTAATTATTTTCTGATCCATTTTGCCTTTGGGAGTAGACAACCCTCTAATTAACTCAGTAGTTGTTAATCCTTCATGCAGATTTAATTGAGAGGGTTCAGTAAACCATTCTGGGTATTTATGAACTACAGGAGCCAACAGTTCTTGATCTTTCTGATTTAGCATCATGTCTTGAGCAGTTACTATAGATCTTGGCTTCTTGTTTAGGATTTCTTCTTCTACCCTCTTTAGCATGTCTTTCTTTTCATTGATCATTTGGAGAGTAGCAGCCCTTAATGAGTTTGTCTTCATATTCCCAATCTTTCTTCTTGTGAACCCTTGGCTTGAAAGATAATCCTTCATTTCCTTATCTGACATGCTATAAGGATCAGGAAATAGTGGATCAGGAGTTGGGGTTGATTTCTTCATTGATTATAGTTTAGGCAGAGGAACCTTTCTTGAAAATGATCTTTCATACTTAGTTGTGATTGATTTCTTCATAGCAGACTCTTTATGCACAGGATCCTCTTTGGTGACTGATTTTTCATACTCTGTTTCTAAGTTTGGATCTAGTAGCTTATTCACCTTTTCTTCTTCTTCCTTCATTCCTTCATATGTCATGCTAAAGACTTCATCTGGATCATACCCATGATTGGTCAAAAACATTGCTTTTATCATCAGGTCATCAGATCGGGCCTTTGACACCATTTCTTCCATTGGTTGTTCTGTTTTCATAGGACTGTCCATATGAACATCCTCTTTAGCATCATAACCTCCAGCTATCTCTCCTTCCAAATCAATGAATACAACTAGTTTCTTCAATTGTGCCTCAGCCTTTTCATGTTCTTCCAGGAATTCTACTATTGCAGCAAGACTTCTTGGGTTATCTCGGTTGGCTTTCTTTGCTGGGTTCTTCTTCTTTCATTGGCCTTTTTCCTTTAGCTTTCTCAGATAAGTATTTCCTCTTTCTGGTATAAGTTTGAAGTGGAGGACCAGAAGAGGATTCAACTTGTTTCATTTCCTCAGGCAATTTTTCAGCCTCTTCTTGTATGTTTGCTTGATCATCATCCCCTTTTTCTTTTTCTTGTGCATTCTTTTACTTTTATTTTTCCCACATTTCTCTTATCATTTCCTTTTGTTCCTCAGACATAGCTACAACAAGCACAATCTGCATACTCAACTCTTTCTCCAATGGAACTGGAGATTTGGGAATGACTACAATAGGTTTAAAGGTGGTCCTTTGGTCTGCAACAAAGTCCCAAAAATCTTCATCTATTGTGAACTCTTCTAAAGCAAAGCTATCCACAGCACTGATTAATTCTTCAAATTCATCTTTCTCAGTCTGAGTAGCCTCTGATTACCCAGAATAAATCACCATTTCTAAGCTTTGTTCCTTATTCTTTGGTTGGCTTTCATCTTCTCCTTGTTCATCATCATCAGAGGTAGATTGTTTCTCATCATCAATAACCTTTTCTTCATCATTTTTAGTTTCTCCAGTCATAGCACTTCTTTGAATTTCAAGTAACAATTCAAGTTCAGAGATCCTTTTAGATTGAGTTTCAACTTGACTTTGGAGATTTGCTATGATTTCAGCTTGTTCTTCAATAATGTTCTCTTGTTCTTCCATAGCTATGGTTTGAATGGCTAGAGTATCAACATGGCCACTCACTTCTTCTCTAGAATGGTTAGGCCAGCTTTCAAATAGTCAATTTCTTTCTCTTTGTCTTCTTTTCAGCTTTATACTTTTCTTTTAATTCTTTTAATTCCTGCTCCTTTTCATCAAGCTCTAGAATCCTGTCATCAATGATTCTAGCTCTCCTATTTAGTATTCTTTCCATCCTTTCCACCTTTTGTAGGAGCTCAGATATCAACTTATCCTTTTCATCAGGCCTATTTGTATTAGATTCAACAAAGCTTTCTGATGGAGCCGTCTCAGAAGTTGCTCTCTTTGCAGGCATTTGAGCATGTTGATCCTCCTCATCCGAAGATGATTTGGATGCTTTAGAAGTACTATTTGAGTCTCCAATTTCAGTTGGGTTATCATGGGTGGGCAAAGGTTGTTGTGGTAAAGTTGGTGAGTGATGAGGTGGTGATATAGGTTATTGATGAGGTGGTAATATTGGTGAGTGATAAGGTGGTGATATTGGTGATGATTGTGGGGTTGTTTGTGGTGTTGGTTGTGGTGTTGGTTGTGGTGTTGGTTGTGGTGTTGGTTGTGGTGATGGTTGTGCAGCTTGCTCATCAGCAGCCTATTCTTGTCCTTGATTTATCTATTGAATCATCCAAGGAAGAAGAGGTGAGTGAGCTCCACTGTAACAGTTTTTGGGGTCCCTCTTCTTAATGTACTTGTATGATTTTGCATCATAATGAGGAATATCAAGTACTGGTCCCTTATAGTAATATCTAGAAATGCTTCATTGATCATGCACTGGATGAATCTTGGATACATCAAGAACTTGTATCTTCTCCCCTCTTGTATATTTGAAGTCAGGCCATTAAAAACATAGGCAGACATATTGAATGGCCTGTTTGTACAGAGAGCACAGATTTCTAAGGAAGTAGTGATTGGAATATCATTCCATCCTGTTTTTCTCTTGGATAGGCAGTGCTAAAACATGTGGATTAGAAATCTCCATGGTAGATCAACCAATCCTTTAACAATTTGTCTAGCTTCAAATCCTCCTTCATAACCAATCTCAGCAAGGAATGTGGTTATTTCCTCATCATCCAGCTCTAGAGGTGCATTAGCATCATCACCAAAGTGCAAGCATCTTCTAACAGTGTCTTTAGTGATGCTTAGAGTGTGATCATTGTCAATTCTTCCAACTATAGTTCTAACACCATGTCCTTCAATTACCTCAACTGAATTCTAGAAAGACCTAATGAGGTTCTTATAGATTGTGGGTCTAATAGTGATAGCATAAGCTACCCTTGTAGTAGAGATGAATCTGATGATACCTCTGAGTCCCTCAGCTTCTGGCACATCAGGGTTTCAGTAACCGCTGACAATATGGAGCTTGCTCCATGAAAGATTTGCCATATAATCTGCATAAAAGACATGTGTGTCAGTTTTAATGAAAAGTCATGAGTATCATTTATCAGTTTGACATTAAGTGGTCAAAGATAAACTTTTGACATTACTGTATCATTGTTGTTACATCAAATGGTGAATTTGTTGTTCAACAATCACAGTTTCTATGATTGAACCGTTTATTAGATGTTATTTCATTGATTTGTTAGACATTTTCATTGTTCATCATGCTCTGTTTTTACACCAAACATGACTATGAAGGTTCTCATGATGAGTAAAATTTCTATTGGTTTGCATGTTCATTGAAGTCGAAAAGGTGTATTATATTACATCAATAAATCGAATTTTTGTGTCCTTCATTATCATTCGGTTCATTGTTTGATTTAGGTTTAACAGTCCGAAAGTAGGGTCTTGACGAAAATTTTGGAAATTTCACCGTGTTTTCGATGCGATTGTAGTTTAAGAATCAATATCAAGAACAGGTTGAGTGGAATCACACAAAAATATTTGGTTGTTTATGATGAAGATGATCGAAGTGGGTGTACTATGTATTTGCGCTCGTCTCACTATGAAGTCTCTCAAATTTGAAAAGTATTAAATGACCCGTTTAAATTCCTTTAAATAGTGAAATAATGCATTCTGAAAGATTTTACAAGTTTGAGAGCAAATGCGATCACCACTGTAGAAAATGCGGAAGTGTAGATTTGTTGACTTTTGGTCATCCGCATTTGTTAACTGTAGCAAATGCGGAAGACAAAATTTGGACTTTGACTACCCATATTTGGTCACTGTTGTAAATGTGGAAGTTTTGTTACTTTTGTTTTATTCTATCCACATTTGTTGACTGTTGTAAATGCGGAAGAAATAAGTTCATCAGCATTTATTCACTGTAACAAATGTGGTTGACATAACTTATTCAGCATTGCTCACTGTAGCAAATGCGGTTGAATAAAATTTGCAGCATTTGCTCATTGTAGCAAATGCGATAGAATAAAATCCACATTTACTTGATCATCATTCATTGACAAGAGATTGATCACTTAATTATTTCTGCTTGATCATACATGAGCATTGAAGATGTGTATCCACAGATGCGGATAGGTAAAACAAATACGGAAGTGTAAATTTCATCCGTATTTGACAAATGCGGTTGAACACTTAAAAAGTTTATCCGCATTGACTAATGCGGTTGAACACTTGAAAAATATTTTATCCGCATTGACAAATGCAGTAGAACAATTTTGTTCCGCATAGGTTTTAACACTACAAAATTTCACGTATACTTGTAACACACTAATGCGGTAGAGTAAAATCATTGTCCGCATTAGCTTCATTTGAAAATATAAAGCTACCCGCATTGGTTATATGCATGGGTTACCTTCACCCGCATTAACCAATGCACTTACCTACATTAACTTTTGAACTTAATCAAAAGTTAATGTGATTGAATTGATTTTCATCTTATAAGACTTGTCCTTGATTGATTTTTCTTATGAAGTTGACTGTTAAAATAGTCAATTCTTGCTTTGATTGACTTGTATGTTACAAGTGATACAAGTTTCCTAATTTTGACTGATCTTGGACTTTTCATGCTTTCAAAAGTCTGCATAAGTTGAGATACAATGTTATAACTTTTTGTAACAACACCAAAATTCTTTTTGTTTTGTTTTGAAAATATGGACTTACTCAAAAATTTGAAATTACTCCCCCTAAAGTTTATATTCATATTTGGATAGAAACTTTAAAGATCTAAATTTTTTTTTGAATTTTATTGTGATTATTTATAATGAAGAGAATTATATCTTTTGTTGGGATCATATCAGTCTTACATTACACATGTGCATCCTTTATGATTAACTGGACATGTTTATGAACCTGATGATTGAATGTATGTTTGTCCTCTTAAACATGTACCAGGTTGATATTTTGATGCAAATGATTTTTATCATGTTTTGGTTGATTTAATTATTCAATGTGTACCTCACACACACAAGCATGAAATGATCAACCATCCTTATACAATGCATGGTAGAACTTTTTCACAACTTTTCTTACCAGGTTACTTAAGTTATGAGAACTCATTTTCACTGATCCTCATTGGGATTCTTTTACTTTGATCCTTTTCATGATGATCCTTATTGGGATTCTTTTCACTTCACTTTGGAAGGTGATCCATGATGGGATTCATTTGTTCATTCACTTAAAATGTATTGCTTTTGTAGATTCATCCAATTTGGATGCGTTCCTCATTGGGAATCTTATGGATCAGGACATCTGCACTATGTGCATGTTTCATCAGGTCTTTGCTGAGCAAAACAAAGATGAAACTGATGTAGGTGAAAGAGATTCATAAAGTATCATTACCTGGTGTGTTTAGGTTACTACACACACATGCATTCAGATAAGCCAATACATACCTATACTTTGTGATGGGTGTTTCACTATTAAATAAGATTTTAGTTTATCACTGCATGTATATTCTCTTCCAAGTTGAGCCTACCAACATATCTGGTAAGTCATGATAGTCTTGCAATTTTGAAATTAAGCACAGTGAATGATATAATGACTGTAATTATATTATTTCCGAAGATTCTTTTCTTCATCAAAATTGATTTCTTTTTGTGGTTTTCTTATGTTTTAATGTTTTTGTTGTTTTCCATGGTTTTACTCAAGGTTAATCATGCTAATTGACTGAACCAGGAATTCAAACCTACTGGGTTCAAATGCCTTGGTAAATAAATCAGCTAATTGATTTTCAGTTGGTACTTGAATCAATTTGATTAATCCCTTTTCAGCACAGTCTCTCAAAAAGTGATATCTAATTTCAGTATGTTTAGTTTTTGAGTGCTGAACTGAATTATTAGTTATGAAAACAGCTATTGTGTTGTCAATGTAACTTGGCGTGTCCAAGAAGTTAAAACCATAATCAAGCATCTGGTTTTCAATCCAGAGTACTTGAGAGCAACAAGCTGATGCTGCAATATACTCAGCTTCTGCTGTGGACACAGATACATTTGTCTGCTTCTTGCATTGCCAAGATACTAGTCTGGGACCAAGAAATTGACAACCGCCAGAGGAGGATTTTCTGTTGAAGTTGCATCCTCCATAGAGATTAAATTCTCCATCCTTTTGATACCATAACCCAAGAGCTGGTTTGCCCTTCAGATATCTGAATATCCTCTTCACTGCATTCACATGTGATTCTTTTGGATCAGCTTGATATCTGGCACACACACAAACACCAAACATAATGTCAGGCCTACTAGCTGTTAGATACATAAGTGAACCGATCATTAATCGATAGTGAGTCTGATCCACTAATTTGCCTTCAGGATCAGGTCCAATCTTCACTTTAGTATCCACAGGAGTTCTGATAGACTGACAGTCAACAAAGTGGAATTTGTTCAACATGGTTTCCATATATTTAGATTGATTGATGAAGATTCCATCTGTTGTCTGTTGGACTTGCACCCCTAGAAAGAAGGTGAGTTCCCCCATAGCACTCATTTGAAATTTTGAGTGCATAAGGTCTTCAAATTCTTTGTGGAATTGCTTGTTTGTAAAGCCAAATATAATGTTATCCACATAGATCTGGACTAACAACATATCTTTTCCTTTTTTCTTCTGAAGAGAGTCTGATCAATCTTTCCTCTTTCATATCCATGTTCAAGAAGAAATGATGATAGAGTTTCATACCACTTTATTGGGGCTTGTTGAAGGCCATACAGAGCTTTGTCAAGCTTGTAAACTCTGTGAGAGAAATCTAGATCTTCAAAGCCAGGTGGTTGACTCACATAGACCTCCTGAGCAATCTTTCCATACAGGAAGGCACACTTTACATCCATTTGATAAGCAGTAAATTTCATGGACGCAGAATATGCAAGAAAGATTCTGATTGCTTCTAGTCTGGCAACAGGTGCAAACACTTCGTCATAGTCGATTCCTTCTTCTTGAGTGTATCCCTGTGCCACTAGTCTTGCTTTGTTTCTGATGATGATCCCTCTATCATCAGTCTTGTTCATGTACAACCATCTGGTACCAATAGGGTATTGTCCTTCGAGAAGATCTACCAGTTGCCATACTTCTTACTTCTTGAATTGGAGCAATTCTTCCTGCATTGCTTCAATCCAGCTATTGTCTTGAAGTGCCTCTTTGATGTTTCTTGGGTACCGTTTGACACAGAAAGCATGAGAACAAACAGATGTTTGCAATACTATATTTGCTTCTTGTCACCCTCTCATTAAGATCACCAATAATGGTTTCAATCGGATGATTCTTGTGTATTCTTGTGGTTGGAATGGAGTCACTGGCAATTGTTACATCAAGATTGGAGACATTCAGTTCATTATGGTCAGAGGCACAATCATGTGGTACTATTATTGAATTATGAAGATTGTCAGACTCTGTCTCAGTTCCTGCTACATTTTCAACAGTATTGTGATTGCTCACATCATTTGATGTCCCTTGTATTTCAACTGGAGGAGTAGCTTGTTTTTGATTTCTGATCTCATTTGACAAGTCAGAGTGAGATGGTACCAGGCTTGGACCTCCTTCAGAAGAAACACTAAGGTTTTGTGACAGTTGTCTGATGGGACCAGCTTGAAGAGGAATATCTTTATTCATGTGTTCATCAAATGTAGGAGGAATCAATGGAAAATTATCTCTTCTTTCTACAACTGATGAAGTATCACTTAAATGTATATTTCCTGCATCAGACAAATGAAATTGATCAAATGATTTTGTAAACGTGTCAATATCAAACAACCAGTCGGGACCATTAGTAGATTTGGGAAACAAATGTTCCTTGAATTGAACATTTGTTGATTCATCAATAATGTTTAATCTAGGATTAAACACTCTGTAAGCCTTTGAAACAGAAGAAAAACCTACAAAGAATCCTTCATCAGACTTGGATGAAAACTTTCCCAGATAGTCTCGGGTGTTTAATATTAAGATAGACTACCGAATGATTTAAGAAATCCAATAAATGGTTTTCTATGAAAGAGCAGTTCATAAGGAGTCATGTTGTTTTCTTTGACAAGTAGAGTTCGATTATGTACAAAGCATGATGTATTAACCACCTCTGCCTAGAAGGTGATTTGTAGTTTAGCATCAGCTAGCATCGTTCTTGCTACTTCAATCAGTGTTCTATTTCTCCTTTCAGCTACCCCATTTTGTTGAGGAGTTCTAGCTGCACTGAATTGATGAGCAATGCCTTTGGTTGCACAAAAAGAACTCATACTTCCATTTTTGAATTCAGTACCATTATTACTCATTATTTTTACCTTAAGGTCGAGTTGATTTTCAATTTTAGTGATAAATTTTTGTAAGATTTGGGATGCTTCGTTTTTATGAAGTAAGAAGAAAACCCATGTGAATCGTAAAAAGTCATCAATGATCACTAAACAATACTGTTTCTTTCAATACTCATTACATGAGTTGGTCCAAACAGATCCATGTGAAGTAACTTCAATGGAGTATTGTTAGTGTTCACCAGATTGGTTTTGTGAGACGATTTGTGTTGTTTTCCTTTGAAGCATGCAGAACAGTGATCAATAAAATGAAATTCTTTTTGAGGAAGACCAATGACATGGTTTCCTTTGACCAACTTGTTCATGTTTTTGAAGTTTGTGTGCCTCAAACATTTATGCCAAAGCATCAAGTGATGCTTTTGACAAAAGACATGTTTCTTCTTTAGGTGATGCAGAACACAAGTTTAAGACATATGTATTGTTCTTCCTTAGGGTCTTTAAGACAACCAATTCCTCAAGGATCTGAAATCCAGGTTTCAGAATGTAGCAATGAGTGTCTGTAAAGTGAGTGGAATATTTCTTGTCGCAGATCTGAGACACGCTAAGCAGATTGAAGTTTAGCTCTTCACAATAGTTCACTCTATCAAAGCTCAACATCCCGTTTGTCACAGATCCTTCACCTGTAATTCTACCACCTTGTGAATCTCCACCAAATGCCACAGTAGTTCCTTGTACATGCTTGAAGTCATGAAGGAGGGAACGATCTCTAGTCATGTGTCAGGAGCATCCACTGTCCACGTACCATAAGCTATTGGACCTGTGTGGATGAACCTGCAAGCAAAACGAGCTAATTAGAATAAGGAACCCAAGCCATGATGGTCTTGGGTTCCCGTTCCTATTCATGATGGTGACTTCTTGGTATTTCCTTCTAAATTGTGGTTTAGATGGAGGTGTCCTGGGAGATTTTGGTAATGACTGGGTTGAGTCGTCTCATCAACATCTACTGAAGATTCAAATAAGTAATGAAATCATTGGTCTTTGTTTCTTTGTAGAAATTTAGCCCATTTTTCATTATCAAAAGTAGGTTTTTGTTTTGGAAGGTCAATTTTGTGTTTCATTTTGAGATGTTTTCTTTGACCCTTCCTTAATTTATTCAAATTATTCCTGTCATTTGTTGATCTAGGTCTCCTAGATTGAGTATTGTGAAAATGAGGTCTGACAGAGTGTGTCATAGTGGATGTTTTTGAGATGGGTTTGTGTTGGGGAATTCTCAAACCATTCTGATTGAAGTAACAATCAGATGTATTATGATTGTTCATGTCACAGATTGAACAATACTTGTTGAAATAGCAGTTTTTGGTAGAGTGATTGTTCATATCACAGATAGAGCAATATTGATTAAAAAATATTTATCTGTCTTATGATTGAACATTTCACAAATGTCACAATACATTTGTTTGTTTCTTGAATTAGATTTTGCCTTGTGTGACTCAGCTAATATTTTCTTTTGCTAAATCACGTTCTTTTCTTTAGGGGATGAATCAGAATCAGTCCTTTTAGTAGTTTGCTTCACAACACTACCTTTATTTAATTTTCTGGGTTGTTTTTGTTTCTTCAACCCATTTCTTACATCTTTCTCAAACTGGTCAACATGTTCCTTGTTGTAGATATCAAACCCAACTCCTTGCCTTAATCTTGAAGACTAAGGGTCTGATAATGTTTTATGTGTTGAACTCAGTGTTCCTGTTTGTTTCTTTTGCAGTGAAACCTTTTCTCATTTGCTTGAATTTTTTGGACACATGATCTCATTATCAGAATTGCTGTCAGCAGTGGGTTTCATTGACTTCAAATATTTCTTTTTACCTTGTAAAACAGAGGGTATGAATTTTATAAAAGGGACAATTGCTTTTACAGGGCTTGAGGGTTTCATGACACTCACTGTCCTGTCTGAACACTCTTTGATTTTGATTGGGTGACCTAACTTGATTTTATCCTCATTGGTTTCAATGTAAACGTCAGGTTTGTTTTGAGGATTGGTCACTTGTTTTACTGTAGATTTAGGTTCCATAGTTTTAGCTTCAATTTCTTCAGTGAGTGAGATAGATTCAAGCATGACAGTGTAGTTATCATTGTATGGTGGAGGACATGAACTATACCCAATCCCCGACATGTCCTTTGGATCCTTTTGAGAATCATGCATCTCTTGCAGCTTGACTGAAGATATTTGAAACTTTTCAAGTTTCACTTCAGTCAGTGAATGTTCAGCCTTAGATTGAGCTAACTTTTCAGTAAGGAGCTCATTCTCAGCTGCAAGAGTGTACTTTTCACCATGTAGTTTTTCTATGTCAGAGATAAAAGATTTGATTGTGATTTTGATTTCAAAGCCTTTTATTTCTCTCTTCATCATTTCTGACTTTACCTTTTCTTCCTTAATTTTATCTGCCAGTTTGTGGTTATGCTCCCTATAACCTTGCAATTCATTAATACATTTTTCACTACAAAGGTTAGATTTTACCTCAGTAGGAATGGGAGAAGGACCATCACTGATGTGAGCCATAAGAGCATGATTCTGAAATTGAGGCTTGACTTCCTCTGCATACACGCTCTAGTCACATACCCCATCTTGCTTTATCACGAGAGCACTGGCAGAAGACTAGACTGACTGCTTCCATGAGCTTGATTTGTCAGTTGGGGTGGATTCTGATATGATTGGTGTTGATGATATTGTTGCTGTTGGTTGTTGGAGTGAAAACTTGAGTTAGGCTATGAGGATGTCTGGCCTTGAGAGTTCCTTTGATAGTTGTTTCTCTTGGCGGCATTGCACTGTCTAGAGAAGTGACCAGCCATGCCACAGTTAAAGCATTTCACCTTGGATTTATCATATCCAAATTTTGTATTTTCATTTAGGCTCAGCTTTCTGCCTTTTGTAAAGAATTTCTTGGCTCTCATGGTAATCATGGCCATTTGCCATTGTAGATCCATTTCTTCCACATCATCTGGATCCATTTCCTCTAGATCTTCCTGAATTAGATGAGCAGAAGTGAGTCTTCTTCCTAAGTATGCTTCAAAGCTTACAACAAAGGCATTGTAAGTTGCCTTTTGTTCTTCTGATCTTGTGTCTTCAGGAGTGGTTTGAGGAGTAGCAGTGACTCTGGAAGTTTGAGGAGCAATAGTGACTCTGGATGTTTGAGATGATGTTGATGGATGATTGATTGGTGGAGTTGCAATGAACCCAGTGTTGTTCAGTTGATCTCTTGATGAGATGAAATCATCATCCTCAGTGATGAAGGCATTTTCCATAGAATGAGATTCTGATGGAAATTTGTAAGCCTCAATCACTCTTCGTCCACCAAGATTTCTGCTTCTTTCCTTAAGTTCTTATGCTTCTATTTTGGCTATCATGATATCCAAAGTAGTACTCTCAAGATCAAGAGTATTTTTCAGCATTATTACATTCTGTTTCTAGCTTTTAGCGAGGCTATGAAGCATCTTCTTGTTTAATTCTTTGATCTTGTAGGTGACTCCCATGATTTCTAAATCATTTACCAACTGTACAAATCTATGCAGTTGTTTGGATATGGACTCTCTCTTGGTGTGGTGGAATGTTTCATACTGATTAACAAGCTTATCCTTGTTAATTTCAGCTACCTCACTACTTCCTTCACATATGATTTTCAATGCATCCCACATAGCTTTTGCAGTACCATACTTCTTTAATCTTTTCAACGCATCCATCTTGAGTGCTTGAGTTAGTATGGAGTAGGCTTTGAGGTCAATCTTGATTTTCTTATAGTCTTCATCATCTAGAGTTAGATCTTCAATGGGTATTCTTGCAGTTTTATAAATTGCAGCTTGATTTGCAGACAGAGTGACAGGGATGTGTGGCCCCTTGCATATTGAGATCCAAAAATTAGAATATACACCTGTGATGTAATTCCTAAACCTGATTTTCCACTGTTTAAACTTAGATTGTGTTTAAGCATAGGAGGTTTAGGTGTATGACCAAGTTCTGAGTATCTATTAGAATCCATTTTAATAGGGTGTTTAACTTGTATAAATATAGATTTAGATGATTTTTAGGATAGATTAGTCCAACTTGTTCAAATAGTTCAAACGGATTTCAGACTCAGATCTGTGATTGTAGTGAGCTTCTTGTTGTTGGGAATATTTTGGTGAGAATGTGTTGACAGGAGTATTTTCTGCTGTTTACTAAGTAGAGATGATGATATACTCTACTAGTAACTCGATTACCATATCAATCGAATTATGAAAGAGAACCGAGAGCCAAAGCTCTAAAACCAATTGACTGGGTAAGTAAGATTGAGATTCTTACTAAGAATCGAATATGGTAATCAAGTCAATGATTGACTGGCGGAAATAAACAATCAAAGAACATTCAATGCAAGAAATGTACTCATAAATGCATGTGTATTATATATATGAAAGTTGATTGATTACAAAGAATAAATGATAACAAAAATTCTCTATGTCTATTAGCCGTCACCTCATGTATGAGGTTATTTATTCTATTTATAGGTAGACAAGATGCCTTTTACAAAATGAATAAACTACCCCTAACCTATTACATCAGAACTAGTCTAAGTCTTCATCCGCTAAGTCTTCATCCGTATCTTTGCTTGATCATCTTCATTGACAAATGCGGATGAGTTAACTTGATCAGCATTTCTTCACTTGATCAACTGCGTTAGTATGTTGGTCATCCGGATTGGTTAATGCGGATGAACAAATAATTATGCACATTTGTTCGGTCATCTGCATTTGTCAAATGCGGATGAGCAAAGTCTTGTCCGCATTGTTTCTTGGTCTTCCGCATTTGTCAATGCGGAAGAACAAATACTTGTCCGTATTTATTTTATGTCTTCCGTATTGACAAATGCGGAAGACAACACTTGGTTTTCTAAGCAGGATCTTCATCCACATTTATTCTTGGACTTGTGGGATTGCAGCAAAGCAATCATCAAATCACCCATTGAATTCACATGTATGATCCTTTCAGGGTGCAATAGTATAGTGCAACCCTTGCTTCGAAAGCTTGATTGAGAAGCTACTCATCAAGTCTAGGTGAGTTCTTGATCCCCTATTTAAAGCTTTTTGAACTAGTTTGGGGCTGGAAATGCATCCTAAATATACACTTTAAATGACCAAGATTTTAAGAGGTTTTAACGGAAGATCGATTTTTCTACAAGGAAATGTGCTATATAATAGTGCTAAAATAAAAATTTTCATTTCGACTTGTGTGACCCCACTAGGGGCTGCTGCCCCTAGGACCCCGCTTTCAGAGGCTGCCCCTCCCCCCCCCCCCCCGAATCCTCGCTGCCCCGCGGAGGGTCAGTTATGTTTTATTATGACTTATGCTTGTTGTGTATATGTTTATGTATGTGAGTGTTTGATGCATCATGTTTATGATGATGATGTGTGATTGATGATGATGTGTGATTGATGATGATTATGCATGTTATGTATGATATGTTCCTTACTATGTATTATGATGTGACTTTACGTGGTGTGATTATGATAATGAATGTAAAGTATTAATTTAACGAAGTGAAAGGTAGATAATGAAAAGCGAAACTTAATGAATGTTACCCCCGGGCCCTTTTGATGATGAAAAGTCTTGCAAACACTATGATAGACTTCACTTGCAGTGTGGATCAACTGTCGGGGGTTAGCTACCATGATGATGTGTACCGATAGGGATCAACATTGGTTGTCAATCAACATGGCGCTCCTGCTTTGTGCAATCTCGTTTATGATGAAGTTAAAGACAATGAAAGAATGAAAGATAATGAACATGTATATTATGATGCAATAAATGGTTATGTATTATGATGTATGCATGGTCATTATATGAAGGATATTGTTTATATTTCTTATTTACCTAAAACTAGAACTCACTCAACAAAGCTGACTTTTATGCATAATAGTTGGCACGTAAATGCTGATGCTGAGGATGGCACCAGGGAGCTACTTGGAGAGCAATGGATGGCATTCTTGTTTACGAAATCTTTAATTGTAATTTAAGAAAAAAAGTACTATGTTTTATTTACAAATGAAGTACAAATGTATGAGTACAATATGATTTCCAAGTTCTAAATGAATGTCTAATTATTTCTGCTATGTTGTTTTGTTATTAAAATGATTTTATGCTATGATTAACCAACTGTGAGGCTTCCTGGGAACAAGGCCTTACAAGTGTAAACAAACTCATGAATGAGTCTAATAAAATTTGATTAAATTCATAATCGCAATCATACTAATCAATCATAATTGGAACGTAGCATCTATTCTTTAAATCATAACGCAATTCAAAAGGATCAGAATCTACATGGGAGATTGAGGAGGAGATGAGGAAATTTTATCCTCAATTGTTTGATGACTGAGAGGTTTCGAGGACGAAACCTAAATAAGTGGGGGAGACTTCTAACACCCAGAAATTCAAAACGAGTCATCGAGGATAATTGGCATAATTAGTGGGTATTTAATAAAGCAAGGAAGTGGTTTATGGGCTAAATTAGGATTATGGGCAAGAGCCTTAGTGATTAAGGGCCCATAATCAGCCTTTTAACCCATCTAACCAGCCATCAACTTCCTCATTTGAACCCTAGCCTCCTAAATTGGTAGAGAGAGAAAGTAGAGAGAGAAAGTGAAGAAAACTCAAGATTTGGATCTTCAAAGGTTAAGAGATTGAAGATCTGGGTGTTAGAGCATCAAACCATAAGAAAAGAGCAACAAATCTAGGTAAGAATGCCTAGAAACCATATTATAGATCAACCCGAATTCTAGGGTTTTGGGTTTTGAAAAGTTGCAAAGAATTACATAATGGTCACATTTTTACATATGAAAACATGTAAAAAGCTTAGATATAGCCTCATAGCTGATAAACTAAGAGATTAGATGTAAAAAGTTGCGATTTTAGGTTAAAAACGGGCTTGTTCGTAATTTTTATGCGATCTGTGAAACTGCATGTGCATCTAGCGAAATTGCATATTCAAGCTGCAAAACTGTGGGTTTTTCTGCGAAACTATAGTTTTGCAGGTAATTTCGCAGCCATGGAAGTCCAATGAAAGTTGGGGGACACTGCCATGCGAAACTGGCAGCGAAACTGGCAGCGAAACTATCAGCGAAACTGGCAGCGAAACTGGCAGCGAAACTATCAGCGAAACTGGCAGCGAAACTGGCAGCGAAACTGGCAGCGAAACTGGCAGCGAAACTGGCAGCGAAACTGGCAGCGAAACTGGCAGCGAAACTGGCAGCAAAACTGGTAGCGAAACTGTCAATGAAACTAGCATCAAAACACTCAACGAAACTGGCAAGGAAACTAGCAGGGAAACCAGCAGCAAAACTGCTTATCTGGCAGCGAAATTAGCAACGAATTTAGGTAGAAATTAACCCCTTTAAGTGTTAACTTATTTGCAGGCTATGTAGTGTGATCCTAGCCTAGAAAGCTTAGTTTAGAAGTTACTCATGGTATCGAGGTGAGTTCTAGATCCCCTTATTTGTAAGTTTTTCCATGTTTTGCGGTTTTTATGCATACTAAATATACATTTTTAAATGACCGAAATTTTATGAGGTTTTTACAGGAAGATCGATTTTTCTATAATGAAATGTGATATACAAAAGTGTAGGTTTTAACAGCGAGACCCAACTAGGGGCGTTACCCCTTTGAACCCACTAGGGCAGTTGCCCCTAGGACCCCGCTGTCAGGGGTTGCCACTCCCGAACTCCTGTTGTACCGCAGAGGGACGGTTATGTTTTATGATGTATAGTACTTGGCATGTTGTTTACATAATAAGTTCAGTACTTTATATTAAAGTGGAAGATGATATTAATGAAAAGTGAAACTTAATGAATGTTACCCTCGGGCCTGTTTGATGATGAAAAGTCTTGCAAGCAATATGATAAACTTCACTTACGTGAGTCTGATGTATGATGATTGATCCGTATTCATGAGCGTGCTATGTGCCTGGCACTGTGGATCAACTGTCGGGGGTTAGCTACCATGAGGATGTGTACCGACAGGGATCGGCATTCGTTGTCGATCAACATGGAGCTCTTGCTTTGTGCAATCTCATTTATGATGAAAATTAAAGATAATGAAAGAATGAAAGATAATGAACATGCTTATTATGATGCAAGAAATGTTATGTATTATGTATGCGTGGTCATTATATGAAGGATAAAGTTATATTTTTTCATTTACCTAAAATTAGAACCCACTCAGCAACGCTGACTTTTATGCATTTTCCAGTTGGCAGGTAATGGTTGCTGAGGATGGCACGGGGATAGCTACTTGGCTCTTTTTGGATGGCATCCGTTTTCATAATGTTTTTGCGATGTAATGCAACAAGTGTTTTGTAACCGGTCAACAATGTATTATTTTGCAAAAGTGATTATAATGAAATTTATGTTTAAATGTTTCAGCTGCAATGGTTTATTTAAGTTAATGAAATTATATGTTTTATGTGCGATGATTGACCAGCTGTGAGCGTCCCGGGAACGGGGCCATACAGATTGTAATGATGATTATAATCAAATTTGATTAGACTCGTTCACGAGTGTGTTTTCAAGGCATGAAAATCAAAACTCCATAACATTGGTGGTTGTTATGGAAAGCAAATAACAATCCATGCGAGAAGAATTGTTGTTTAACGTTTTAGTATAACTAGTCCTTTCTTGTTTTTACAATTAAAAGGTTAATTTCATAACTCAATTAGTTACTAGTTAAATTAAAATGGGTGATAAAAATTAGGGGGAAAACCTAATTTGAAAGCCCCATTCGGCCGCCCCCTTTATGGGGTTGTTTCATTTGAGGTCTTGGGAGTAGACACATTTTCACTAGTCCCACACTTAGTCTCTCACTCTCTCTTACAAAGAACTAAGATGAAGAAAGCTCTCTCAACTCTAAAGCATATTCACGTCTGAAAAAGGTGTTTTTCAGTAGCTTCTTTGGTCATTTTTGGTGTTCAAATCCTAGCACTAATGTCTTTTCTTGGTGCTTGTGGGTATGGAAGCTAGAGGATACCTTTCCTAGCACTAAGGTCTTTGCTTGATGCTTGTGGGTATGGAAGCTTGAGAACAATTGTTGTTTAACGTTTTAGTATAACTAGGCCTTTCTTGTTTATTAAGTTAAGCATTCGTGAATACTCAAATCCACCAATATATAGTTACATTATTTGGATTAAATTACGGGTAGTTCTTATTTCATTGGTCGTGTTAGCTTGATTAGATTTCTTTTTCATGGATCAGTTATCACGCTTCTGTTTGATTTCATATTACTTTCGTTTCCGTGAGTGTAATCTGACACTCGGTTGTTTTAGGTGAATACGTGTAGTTTCTTGATCCTTTGCACCTTTTTCCCTATCTAGATCGTTTGTAAAGTATTGTGTGGATCAATGCTTGTCATTTTAATTTTTTGGTTCATTTTTGAGGCAAGAGTGTTCAAAGTTGGTCGTGAATTTTTCCCGATGAGTTTTGGGAAAGAGTGGATTGATTTCAAGGAACATTCATGTAGTTCGTGGTTTTGATTTAACGAGTAGATGCTATATTCCATTTGTAATTGATTAGTGTGATTGCAATAATGATTATAATCAAATATGATTAGACTCATTCATAAGTGTGTTTACAAGTCATTAGAATCAAAACTCCATAGCATGGGAGGTTGTTATGGAAAACAAATAACTATCAATGCAAGAACCATTGTTGTTTACTATTTTTGTATAACTAGTTCCTTTCCTGTTTATTTAGTTAAGTATTCATGAATACTCAATTGCACCAATATTTAGTACATAATTTGGATTAAAATACCAATAGTCTTATTTCATTGGTCGTGTTAACATGAATAGATTTCTTTTTCGTCGATCACTTATCACGTTTATATTTTAGTTCATATTACTTTCATTCTGTCAGCGTAATCTGACTCTTGTGTTTTTATTAAGTGCATACGAGTATTTTAATGATCCTTTGCACCTTTCTCCCTGTCTAGATTGTTTGTAAACTATTGTGTTGATCAATGTTGTCATTTTAATTTATTTGGTTGATTTTTGAGCCAAGCGTGTTTGAAGTTGATTGTGAGTTATTCTCGATGAGTTTTGGCCGAGAGTGGATTGATTTCAAGGGTCATTCATGTAGTTCGTGTTTTGTTTTGGTTTTGATTTATAGAGTAGACGCTACATTCCTTTTGTGGTTGATTAGTGTGATTGTAATGATGATTATAATAAAATTTGATTAGACTCGTTCCTGAGTCTGTTTACAAGGCATGAAAATCAATACTCCATAGCATTGAAGGTTGTTTTGGAAAGCAAATAACAACCCATGCGAGAACTATTGTTGTTTAATGTTTTAGTATAACTAGTCCCTTTCTTGTTTATTTAGTTAAACATTTGTAAATACTCAAATGCACCAATATGTAGTTACACAATTTCTATTAAAATCAAAGTAGTTCTTATTTCATTGGTCGTGTTAACTTGATTAGCTTTCTTTTACATCGATCAGTTATCACGTTTTTGTTTGATTTCTTATTACTTTCATTCTGTCAACGTAATCTGATACTCGGTTATTATTAAGTGAATACGTGTCGTTTCTTGATCCTTTGCACCTCTTTCCCTGTCCAGATCATTTGCAAAGTATTGTGTGGATCAATAGTTGTTATTTTAATTAATTTGGTTGATTTTTGAGGCAAGAGTGTTCAAAGTTGGTCGTGAATTATTCTCGATGAGGTTTGGGCGGGAGTGGATTGATTTCAAGGGTCATTCATGGAGTTCGCATTTGATTTTAGTTTTGATTTAACCAAAAGATGCTATGTTCGATTTATGATTGATTAGTGTGATTGCAATGATGATTAAAATCAAATTTAATTAGATTCATTCACGAGTGTGTTTACAATACATGAGAATGAGAAATCCATAGCATTGGAGGTTATTATCGAAAGAAAATAACTATCCATGTGAGAACTATTGTTGTTTAATGTTTTAGTATAACTAGTCCTTTCTTGTTATGGAAAGAAATGCACCAATATGTAGTTACATAATTTGTATCAAAATACAAGTATTTTTATTTACTCAGTCATGTTAACTTGATTAGATCTCTTTTTAATCGATCACTCCTCACGTTTCTGTTCGATTTCATATTACTTTCATTCCATCAGCGTAATCTAACTATCGGTTGTTATTAAATGAATACGAGTAGCTTCATGATCCTTTGCAACTTTTTCCCATTCCAGATTGTTTATAAAGTATTAATAGTTGTCATTTTAATTTATTTGGTTGATTTTTGAGGCAAGAGTGTTTGAAGTTTGTTATGAATTCTTCACGATGAGTTTTGGGCTGAAGTGGATTAATTTCAAGGGACATCATGTAGTTCGTGTTTGATTTTTGTTTTGATTTAACGATTAGATGCTACATTCCATTTGTGATTTATTGGTGTGATTTCAATGATGATTATAATAAAATGTGATTAGACTTGTTCATGAGTGTGTTTACAAGTTATTAGAATCAACACTCCATAGCATTGGAGGTTGTTATGGAAAGCGAATAACTATCCATGCAAGAACGATTGTTGTTTAATGTTTTAGTATAACTAGTTCCTTTCTGGTTTATTTAGTTAAACCTTGGTGAATACTCAAATGCACCAATATTTACTACTTAATTTGGAGTAAATGCTCCAATATGGCTGAAATTACGAACCAACACATTTTTGACCCAAAACTTCAATCTTTTACACCCAAAACCTTTGTTTAACATCCATGAAGCTATATCTAAGCTTTTTACATGTTTTCTTACCCAAAAACGTGAGTGTTGGGCGATTATTTGCCAATTTCAAAAACCCCAAGCCCTAGAATTCGGGTTTACACTCAGAGAAACGATTAAACAATGTTTCTTACCTGGATTCTTGGTGTTTTCTTATTGTTTGTGTTGGATTCTTTATGCCCAAGACACATAGAACATTGATGTGGTTAGTACGTTATGATCCAAGTCGTGTCATAACCAATAACAAGCTTAGCAAACACCAATTAATATTTAATTGATGATATGATCATGCGTTTAAATAATTACAACAATTTAGAAAATGGGTTTTCTAAATAAATTGTATATGAGATGGGACAACTTATAAGGATATTTTGTTCATGAGTATTATTTGTAATGTTATTTAAGTTAGTTAAATAACATCACATAATAATAAAGTGTATGAGTTTTACATTTAAAAGGTTAATTTCATAACTCAATTAGTGACTTGTTAAATTAAAATGGGTGATAAAAATTGGGGGTTGTTAGGGACCGTGTATTGGACTGAACTAACTGATTCATGTGTATACCAACTCACATAGAGCAGAATCCTATTTGATTGAGATTCCATCAGTGAGAACGTTAACCGAATCGATATAAGATTAAACTAAACGTTAAGAACGAATAGGAATCGACCAAGAACGATCTATGAACTTGGACTGGCTTTCTTGGACGTTCTGGACGGCTAGGGTACGTGTAGGAGTCGAATTCTTCAAAGTGTTATGTTTTTCCATGAATTAAGTGGTATTTATAGGTTAGGGTCACTCATTCATGCGACTGAACCATTATCATGGTTTAGTCGTGCGACTGAGTCATGCGGTTGATCTATTCGCACGACTGAGTGTTCAGTCATGCGACTGAGTCAATCTCATGTCACAATTGTGCGACTGATCCAGTCTCCTGGTTTAGTCGTGCGACTGATTCATTAGCATGAAGTTGTTCATGCGTATGGTCCATTAGCATGGGCCATTCGCATGAGAACTTCATATGACTAAGTTTGAATATGTTTCTCAATCATTCTTTGACTATGATCTATTCAAACAACCACCAACCTATATAGTTAGTTCAATATGCATTAATAAATGATAAACATTAAAACATACACTGAAACATTAAACATTAAGATCAACAACCACATATTATGTTTCATTCAACTCATATGTTTCATTACATTTAGGACATGATAGACATATTACATTAAGATGGTAAACTAGGTACATATGGATCAACAAACTCCCCCTTAGACCTAGTTTCTATCATTGTCTGGCATCCTTCATTAGCTCATCAAACTTCTTATGCCTCTCCTCGACTGTGACTCCAGCATGTATCTTAAATGCAAAGCAGAGTCTTATTACGTTTTGAAATTGGAGGTCCTGTATAATATCCTATGGATCATAGAATAATGGCCACCTGTATAAAGTATAAACATCATTCGCTGACAGGTTGGTTAGCCACATTGGGTCAAATACCCGGATGGTCTCCATTTGGTGCTCTTTCTATAATACTATGACCGCTTCTCCTGTACGCCATCATAATACCACCACTTGAAATGGGGAGTGAAGTCCTGTGGCATTTCCTCAATGGGATCTTTGAAATAGTACACGAAGGACTCCACTTTAACACCACTTTGGGTTTCCCACTCCTTGGGTCCACCTCTGACCTTCGAATATACCTCGTTGGTTGTTGAGGCTTGAAATTAACCTATCGTGTGTGGTATTCGCTCTTCACCGTAGCTTCATACCAGCCTGACATCTTCCTGGGGTCAGCATACAGCAGGTTCAGGTGTGCCAACTGGTTGAGCTCAAAACCAGGAAGAGTCTTCAGATCATGTGGAAATCTAAAGTACTCGATTCCCTTCTCCCTTTTCACCGCATATACATTCAGATCCTCAAAGTAAGCCCACGTGATAATCTTGCCAGACACCATAAGAGCTTGCCAGCACTCGGCTTTGGCACTGTGCGTTGGGCATGGATCTCTGCAAAACAAGCCGCCTATTTAGCCTTTTTGTTTTCAACATTGGCACCCGTGGCTTGAGCTTGGGTTTTTGATTTCTCGGTCCCCCTCTCCATCGTACCAATTTAACATGCATATCACTGTCGAGTGTATCTCCAAAATCAGGGACCACATTTCCCTCTCAATCAGTATATACTAGATAGTGCTACGCTGTGATGTCTTCAATCTCTATCTCATCAACATCATTGAGCTCGTCATCACTAGCAACATCGACGGTAGGGGCATCCTTAACCAATTCATCCGGGTTTAACCGGAACATTTCTGCGAGTTGCTCATTAGTGAGGTTGTGAATAATTTCTCCTTCTTCGGGAGAATAGCTTACTGACCTCCTGACAATCCCTTGCAGATCAAGTATCATTGTGAGGTGAGACTTGATCTGCTGAAGGGGAGCAACATCGTACTCATCTAACTGATAATATGGATCTGCTTGATTTAAAACATTTAACACATCATGCATCAGTAAACAAGCAAGGCAGTAAACATTAAATATATATACATAACATTCAGTACGTAAGTTTAATAAAATATTCAAATTACACATGATTTAGATTACACAAACATCTATGCATTACTTTTGTCATGAATCATGTGTTCCTCTGCTGTCGGGGCTGATATTGAGGCACCCTAATCTTGATTCTTTTTGGTCCGCCCTCACTAGCTTACTGTGCCCCCGAAGCAGATGAATCTCCTTCTCCTTCATCATCTCCTCCATCCTCATTATCACCTTCATCATCACCATCATCATCATCATCATCACTATCATCTTCATCACCATCATTACCATCATCACCGTCGCCATCTCTGATCTTCAGAGGCTCATCCTTTGTGCCCTTAAGTTTGAGCAAGATGATCCTCTTGGCATCCTCTAACTCCTTAATCTTCTTAGTAGATAACACATTCTACTCCTTAAGTTGGGTAATCTCTTGACTCTGGGCAGCCATTTGCTGAGCCTTCTCCTCAATCTGTTATGCCTGCTGAGAGATCTGCTGTGATTGTGCAGCAATAAGCTCCACTAACTATCGGAGTTGAGTACTCTTCTCGTCATCAGCAGCTAATAGCTTCAGAACCATATGGTTTAGTGCTGAAAGCTTTTCTTCTACCCCACTTGGAGGTAGAGATGATCCTGAAGGGAAAGATGGGTGATATGATGTACCTGCCTGGTAGCTAGTGGTGGTGGTGGTGGCAGTGGTGAATATGGGAGGTGGTATGTGTGTGGGTGGTGATGGGTAAGCTGTAGTGGTGGTGGATGTGATGTGGGTAAGTGGTGGAGTGGCTGAGGTAGTGGTGGTGGGTGGAATGGTGGTAGTGGTGATGGGAGGAGTGGTAGAGGTGGTGGCTGTGGTGGTGGTGGTGATGAAGGTCATCCTCCTTTCCTTCGTCTTCATCCTATGGGGTTGAGCCATCCTTTTTCTCCTCATGCCCCTTGAGGTGGATGCTCCCCCTGGGTTGTTGCTAGGCTGACCAGGTGTGTAACTGGGGTCGGCTGTAGTCTCCCCAGACTCGCTAGGGCGTCTTCCAATGCCTCGGTCGGTGGCAACCACCCTGCTGCTCACACTTTTGAATTATTAATATTGAATAGCGGGGAAACTGGGTAGTACTACTGGGTCTGACGAGCCCTACCTGTGTGACGCGAGGTCAACCGGTGTAATTTGTTTCACGACCTGATAAGCCATGACAGGAGGCAACAACTTATCACAGTCAGCTTCAATTGCGAAATCACTATTAATTAATATTTATTGTTAATAGATTAGCTTTCTGTTACAATACACTACTTATATATCACAACTGTTAAATTGTTTATATTGAACGTCAACTATTGAACTCACCAACCATTGTGTTGACATTTTTAGTATGCTATTCTCAGGTCGTTAACTCGGCTCTCCATTAGGAGCACAACACGGGTCCAGCATGCATCCTAAGACTTTAATTTGTAGATGCATTTGTTGTCTTTTATTCATGGGTTTTTAAACATTGGGATGGCACGTGTTTTGCCATATTATGCATTTTTTTATACTTTGGATTTGTCGTATTTACAAAACGCTTCTGCATAGTTTTCAAGTTTGAACTTTGGTTGATTTTATTCTAACATTGGCATATAGAGTCGTTCTGGGTAACTATTGACTGTGATCCTGGTTTGTTCACACGCCTCGCGGTAAAACTCCGCACGTGGTGTGACTCAAGGTCAACGGGTGCAATTTTTCCTAGTGAACATTGTCACAACCTGATAAGTCATGATAGGAGGCAACAACTTATCACAGTCAGCTTCAATTGCGAAATCACTATGAACTAATATTTATTGTTAATAGATCAGCTATCTGTTACAATACACTACTTTATATCACAACTATTAAATTGTTTATATTTGAATGTCAACTCTTGAACTCACCAACCATTGTGTTGACATTTTTAGTATGCCATTCTCAGGTTGTTAACTCGGCTTGCCATTAAGAGCACAACACGGGGCCAGCATGCATCCTAAGGCTTTAATTCGTAGATACATTTGTTGTCTTTTATTCATGTGTTTTTAAACATTGGGATGGCGTGTGTTTTGCCATATTATGCATTTTTTTATACTTTGGATTTTTTGTATTTACAAAACATTTCCACATAGTTTTCAAGTTTGAACTGTGGTTGATTTTATTCTAACATTGGCATATAGAGTCGTTCTGGATAACTATTGACTGTGATCCTGGTTTGTTCACATGCCTCACGGTAAAACTCCGCACGTGGATACTGAGGGTGTGACAGATTGGTATCAGAGCCATTGGTTATAGGGAACTAGGTTACATACACACTAGACTATAACCGCACACAGTTAGTTAGTTACTGTTCCTTATTTCCTATACTGCATACTCATTGGCATATACATCACACCCTCTGCAGCATGGCATCTTCATCGAGAACTCCGGGTAAGCGACCGGCATCACCTACACGATCTGAGTCCCCACCTCCCGCACAGGTACCTGACAATGGACCCGACTGGCCCCGTCTAGCTTATCCTTGAGGGGTGATTGATTGGGATCAACCTTTTGCATTGATGGAGCGTGACCCCCACGAGATTGGAGTTTCTACCCTAAGTTCGTTGATCACATAATACATAGGGAGCGCGTACCTGTCCCGAGGCCCAGGACTAGGAGCAACGCTGATTAGCCAATGCCTTCACTCCCATGGACGGTGCAGTCCAATAAGCAAATGATTGCTGCACTGGTGGCTACACTGGATACTGAGCAGCAATGAGTCAGGCGACTCACGGGTGATGTTTGTACACTGCAGCACGAGGTGTACAAACTACGAAATCAAATGGATGAACTCGGGGAGCGATACGGAAGACCCTAAATGGGTGTCACCACATGGAAGACGGTTTTATAACACTTAGAGGATGCATAACTGCTCGTGAACAGCAGGATACAGTAGCCGATAACAGAATTGCTACCTTAGAAGCCCAATTGGCAGCGCTTAAGATTGCCATAGCTCCTGCTCCTGCAAAGGACCCTAGGGATGAGGATCCCGAGGAGGAACCCGGGGAGGAGGAACCGGTGGAGACGGAAGATGATAGTGATGGGTCGGATGTCGTCAATTGATTTCCTTTATGTGACTTGGACTATGTAGTGTTTCTCTCTTTTGAAACCTATGTAGGAAGGGTTGTTTCCCCACCCGAACGACAAACTTAAATTATGACATTGGTGAATACATTATGACTCATTTACAATTTATTTATCCTGGTTATCATTTTTGTTATGAATGTTGTGGTTGTGATGATTCATTATTCCTTACTGTTTACTGTACTTCAATGGGATAAATGTGCTTGATGTTACTCATTATTAGATTTGTGAATGTAAAGTGAAAAATGAACGCCCGTGGACGTGGACGTTGACGTGGGCGTGGGCGCGGGCGCGGATGTGGACGTGGCGCTAGAGACCATGGCGGTGGTGCTATAAACATGACCCCTGCTGAATTAGCTGCTCTGATAAACGAGCATGTTCAGGCAGCGGTGCTGCTGCCTAGATGGGACAGCCAGCAGGTAAACGATGATAGAAAGCTAAATCAAATATCCTAAATAACCGTATAGGATATCTTATGATGGTGACTGCTTCCAACCCGACCACGATTCAGCAAGCCATCCAGTTAGCTCATAAGCTAACTGATCAAGTAGTGGAGCAAAGACGTTTACCTAAGCGGGGTGCTGTGGCGAGCGTGCCCGACAAGAAGAGGAAGTGGGATACTTCCAACAACAACAAATCATTATCATCCAGCGGTCAACCCCAATCTCAACAACAACAATAGCCAGTTCAGCAACAACAATGGAGGTTCAATAATAATCACAACTTCAACCAGATGGCTTCAAACAGTCAAGGACCTAGTGGTTATGGTGGTAAACATCGGAAGTGCACTCGGTGTAATTACCATTATGTGGGAAGGTGTGATAATTTCAAGTGTCAACGCTATGGTAAGATTGGACACGCTGCTAAGAATTGTCATGGTGAACTGTTAAGGAAGCCACAACAACCACATGAGACTCCCAAAGGTTGTTTTGAATATGGGAAGGAAGGGCATTACAGGCAAAGCTGCCACAACTGAGGAAAATGGTAATGGCAATAACGACAATGGCCACAACAACAATAACCAAGTAACAACAACAATGATGGCAATGGTACTGGTAATGGTGGCAACAACGATGGAGCCAAAGGGAGAGCCTTTTTCATTGGCTCAGGTGAGGCTCTAAACGACCCCACAACTGTTACTGGTAGGTTTTCTGTTAATGGGTGTTTTGCTACGGTACTATTTGATACCGGAGCCAATAGGAGCTTCGTGTCCTTAAAGTTCTGTAGTCTTTCAAGTGATATACCCTCCGCCTTAAAATCAAAATACACCGTAGAATTGGCCGACGATAGAGCTTGTTGGTCATACTTTCGCTATAGATCTTATGCATGTTATGCTGGGGAGTTTTGATGTAGTGATAGGGCATGGATTGGCTCTCTAATAAGCAAGCTGAAGTCATATGCCATGAGAAGATCATACATATTCGGTGGTGATGAAAATCCTACAGTCAGAGGTGATAGGAGTGGTGTTGTGATAGGCATCATCTCATACACGAAAGCCTAAAAGTTGTTGCGAAAAGGTCGTTTGGCTATTCTAGCACTCGTCACCGATAAGCAAGCGGAAGAAAGGAGAATGGAGGACATTCCCATAGTGCGTGACTTTCCAGAGGTGTTTCCAGAGGATCTTTCTGGATTACCACCTCACCGCCAAGTGGAATTTCAATTCTAGTTGACTCCCGGCACAGCCCCGATTACTAGGGTACCTTATCGATTAGCACCGAACGAACTACAAGAGTTTTCATCACAACTTCAGGAGATTTTAGATAAGGGCTTTATTCGACCTAGCACATCACCTTGGGGAGCCCCTGTTCTTTTTGTTAAGAAGAAGGATAGCACATTCCAGATGTGCATCGATTATAGGGAGTTAAACAAAGTAACATTCAAGAACTGATACCCTTTACCTCGTATCGATGACTTGTTTGATCAGCTTTAGGGATCAAGATATTATTCGAAGATTGTCTTGAGATCCGGTTATCATCAACTTAGAGTCCGAGAAGAAGACATCCCCAAAACTGTGTTTCGTACTCGTTATGGTCATTATGAGTTCTTGGTCATGCCTTTTAGGTTGACTAATGCACCTGCTGTGTTCATGGACCTCATGAACCGTGTGTGCAAACCCTATCTCGATCAGTTGGTCATTGTGTTTATCGATGATATACTGAAATAATCTAGGACCAAGGAGGATCATGAAGAGCATTTACAAATGATCTTAGAACTATTGAAGAATGAGCAGTTGTATGCCAAATTCTAGGTCATATTGTTAATGAGAAGGGGATACATGTTGATCCTGCCAAGATTAAGGCGATAAGAAATGGACGATACCCAAAACGCCAAGCGAGATAAGGCAATTTCTGGGATTAGCAGGATATTACCGACGATTCATAGAGGGATTTTCTAAGATCGCACAACCTCTCACAGCCTTAAGTCACAAAGGAACGACATACAAATGGAGTGAGAGCCAAGAAACGGCTTTTCAATTGTTAAAACAGAAACTCTATAGTGCGCCGATATTGGCACTGCTAGAGGGAACGGATGATTTCGTGGTGTATTGTGATGTATCCATTCAAGGATTGGGTTGTGTCTTGATGCAACGAGAAAAGGTAATAGCCTACGCCTCGAGACAACTAAAGGTTTATGAGAAGAACTATACCACCCATGACTTAGAATTAGGTGCAATGGTTTTTGCCTTAAAGATTTGGAGACATTACTTGTACGGTACCAAGTGCACTATCTACACCGATCACAAGAGTCTTCAACATATCTTCGAGCAAAAGGAGTTGAATATGAGGTAACGAAGTTGGGTGGAGCTACTAAACGACTATGATTACGCTATCAAGTATCATCCGGGAAAGGAGAACGTGGTTGCCGATGCCTTAAGCTGGAAGGAAACAGCCAAACCCAGACAGGTGCGAGCTTTACAGCTTACTATCAGTACCTAACTGTCCGAACAAGTTAAGGAGGCACAGATAGAAGCCTTAAAAGCGGAAAATGTTGGTTCTGAGTCGTTAAGGGGAATGGATAAACAACTAGTGATGAAAGAGGATGGAATTTGGTAATTCATGGATAGACTTTGGGTGCCTGTCTATGAAAATCTAAGGTATTTAGTTATGAGTGAGGCACAAAATCTAGGTATTCTATACATCCTGGATCTAACAAGATGTACCATGACCTAAAGGCGCACTACTGGTGGCCTAACATGAAGGCAGATGTAGCTACGTCTGCGAGCAAGTGTTTGACCTGCTCGAAAGTAAAGGTGGAATACCAAAAACCATCCAGACTGTTGCAACAACCCGAGATACCAATGTGGAAATGGGAACAAATCTCCATGGATTTTATTACCAAGTTACCCCAGACTAATACTAGTTGTGACACAATATGGGTTATCATGGATAGATTGACAAAGTCTGCTCATTTCCTTGCAATTAAGGAAACTGAAAAGATGGAGAAATTAACCTGACTGTACCTTAAAGAGATCGTTTCAAGACACGGTGTACCGATCTCAATTATTTCTGACCGCGACGCTCGTTTCACGTCACATTTCTAGCAATCACTACAGAATTTTTGGGTACACGATTGGATATGAGTACTTCTATCATCCATAGACGGATGGCCAGAGTGAGCGTACCATACAGACGTTGAAGGATATGTTACGTGCTTGTGTGATTGACTTCGGGAATAACTGGGAAATTCACCAGCCATTAGTGGAGTTTTCTTATAACAACAATTATCATACTAGCATACAGGCAGCACCTTTCCAGACGTTGTATGGGAGAAAATGTAGATCACCAGTTGGCTGGGCGGAAATTGGTGATAGTCAACTGACGGGTCCCGAGTTAATTCATGAGACAACCAAGAAGATTGTGCAGATACGAAACCGTATGGCTGCAGCACGAGACAGACATAAGAGTTATGCTGACAAGAGATGGAAACCTTTAGAGTTTCAGGTTGGTGACAAGGTTTTATTGAAGGTCTCACCATGGAAAGGCGTAGTTCAGTTTGGCAAGCGAGGAAAGCTGTTAGGATCGTGTACTGGACAAATACTAACAAATTTACGCATATACCGAATTAAATAGTGCGGAGTCCTATTTGATTGGCGATCCAATCAGTGAGAACGCACGTAGAATCTATTAAGGATTGAATCGAAACGTTTAGAACGATTAGCAATCGGTCTACTACGATCTATGAAGTTGAAACCGGTTGCTAGAGGTCTCTAGACGGCTAGGGTACGTGTAGGTATCAAACTCTTCAAGTGTCTCGTTTTTCCACGATTTAAGTGGTATTTATAAGTTAGGGTTTCTCAATCGTGCGACTGGACCATTTGCATGGTTCAGTCCTGCGATTGAGTCATGCGGTTGATCCATTCGCACGACCGAGTGTTCAGTCGTGCGACTGAGTCAATCTCATATTACAATCATGTGACTGATCCAATCTCCTGATTCATTCGTACTACTGGTTCATTAGCCTGAAGTTGTTCATGCGTATGGTCCATTAGCATGGGCCAATCGCATGAAAACTTCATATGATTAAGTTTGAATATGTTTTATAATCATTATTTGACTTTGATCTATTTAAACAACCACAAACCTATATAATTAGTTCAATAAGCATTAACCTACTAATCAAGGAAATAATAAACATTATAAGTACAACCACACATTGTATTTCATTAAGTACTCGTTCAATTACATATGTGTAAGATAATAAAGACATTTTACATTAAGTTCAGAAACTAGGGACACATGTATCTACAAACTCCCCTTGGACCTAGTTTCATCTAATGTGTTACATCCTTCATAAGCTCCTCATACTTCTTGTACTTCTCTTCTCTTGTGACTCCTGCATGTATTTCAAAAGCAAAACAGAGTCGTATCACATTCTTAAATTTTAGAGCTTGTATAATATCTTGTGAGTCATAGAATAGTGGCCACTTGAATAATGTATAGACATCATCAACAGACAAGTTAGTAAGCCACATCGGTCAAACACCTTGATAGTTTCCATACTACCATTCTTGTTCAACACTATGACGGCCTCTCCTGTTCTCCAATCATAGTACCACCATTTGAAGTGTGGAGTGAAGTCCTGTGGCATTTCCCTTAGAGGGATCTTAGACATTATGCGCGGAGGACTCCACTTCAGCACTATTTTTGGTTTTCCAGTTATGGCATCAACCTCAGATCGTTGGATATACCTCATTGGTTGTTGAGGTTTGAAGTTGACCCATCTGGTGTGGTACTCTCTCTTTAGAGCTGCTTCAAACCAGCTTGACATCTTACGAGGGTCAGCGTATAGCAATTTTAACTTTGCTAACTGGTTAAGCTCAAAACCAGGAAGAGTCTTCAGATCGTGTGCGAACCTGAAGTACTCAATCCCCTTCTCACGTTTAACTGCATAAACGTTGAGATCTTCAAAATATGTCCATGCTATGATTTTGCCGACACCTTGTGATGTTTCTTCACTTTGTAAAGCTTGGTGTAGACAGTTGAGGTTGGAGCACTGCGTTGGGCTCTTATTTCTTCAAAGCATGCAGCCCATTCAGCCTTTCTGATATTTATACTTTTGAGGCTTAGGCCTTGTCTTTTTTCTTTTCAGACTCTTGTTCCATTTTATCTAGAGTCTCAAAAGTTTCACTAACAAGAGTGTCGCCCAGATTGGGAATGACATTAGCCTCATTATCAGCGTACTCTGGATAATGTTGATCTGTGACATCTTCAATCTCGATCTCATCGACTTCGTTGAGCTCGTCATCACTTTCCACATGGAGTGTAGGAGCATCTTTCACGATCTCATCAGGATTGAGTTGGAACATTTCAGCGAGTTGCTCGTCGGTGAGATCATGAATTATATTTCCTTCTTCAAGAGTGTAATTCACCGATCTCCTGACTATTCCCTGCAGATCAAGAATCATTATGAGTTGAGTCTTGATCTGGTGGAAGGGAGCAACATCATATTCATCTCCTTGAAAATTTGGATATGCTTGATTTAAAACATGTAACACATCAACCATTAGTCAATAATCAAAGCAGTAAACATCAATAATAAATATAAACATTAATTACATAACATTAATCCAAAATTTCAATTAAAAATTGTTTTTCAAGTACATAAATATCTAAACATTACTTTTCCCTTGATGGCTAGCGCACTAGTAGGATCGGCAGAGGATGATGGGGCTCCCTGGTCTTATTTTTCTTTGTGCGCCTCTCTTGACCTTGAGCTGATGTAGATGCAGCTGCATCTCCTTCATCATCATCATCATCACCGACATCATCACCTCCCTCTGTATCATCACCATGATCATCATCATCAACATCCTTATCATCATCACTATCATCATCATCTCCATCATCTCCATCACCTTCTCGGATCTTTAGAGGCTCTTCTTTGGATCCCTTCAGTCTCAGCATAAGCTTCTTGTTCTGGGCCTCTAAATCCTGTATCCTCTGTACTATGAATGTATGCATCTCTCACAACTTTATGATATCTTGGCTCTGAGCCTCACTCCTCTAAATGGATAAGGCATGTGTCTCATGCAGCTCTTCAATCTGTTGGCTCTGAGCCACGATCCTCTGGGCTTGGGAGACATTGAGCTCCATCAGTTGATTAAGCTGAGAGGCTCTCTGTTCATCTGTCGCCAGCAGCTTCAACACTAACCGGTTAAGGTTAGCCAACTGCTCCTCTAACCCGATAGATGCGTAAGAGGATCCAAAAACAGGTGGGACTTGTGATGATGTCCCTGCTCCGTGAGTGGTGGTGGTGGTAGTGGATGTAGAGAAGATTGGGGGTGGTATAGATGTGGGTGGCTATGGATGAGCTGTAGTGGTGGTGGATGGGAAGTGGATAACTAGTGAGTTGTGGTAGGTGAAATGGTAGTAGGTGGGATGGTGGTAGTGGTGATAGTAGGTGGAGTGGTGGTAGTGGTGGTGGTAGGTGGAGTGGTGGTAGTGGTGGTGGAGATAAACGTCGTCCTCTCCTCTTCTTCTGCATCCCGTGGGGCTGAGCCATCCGTTTCTTCCTCGAACCCCTCGAGGTGGATGCTCCCCCTGGGACGTTGGGCTGATCTGGGGTGTAGGTTGGATCAATCATAGTCTCCCCAGACCCTCCTGGGTGTTCACTAGCCGCCCTAATCCCTCGCTCGGTGGCAACCACCTTGCTGCCCACCGTTCGAGTCAACGGCTCTTCATCCGACTTCTCCTCCTCATCAGGTTAGAAGTCCTGATGGAAACTTGCTGTCTCTATCCCACCTTGGGTGGATGCTGGAGATGCTATATTAGTAGTGGGGGCCCTCAATTGAGTGGGCCCTGCATATCCATCATCACCGCTATCATCATTGTCGGAATCATCGTCAGGGAGCACAAGTTGCTCAACATCAGAATCACTGTCTGCGTGGCGCCATTTACACCTCCTTGGCGCCACGTAATCAACCTTGGCCAGATGCTTGAAGAGTCTCTTCACAGGGGGCTTGACTTGCTTCCCCCTGTAAACCTTCATGCGGCCCAAGGTTGTATCATCCATAATCCCCAACGCCACATCATCATGGCTCTCCTTGGGCAAAGAGGGCAGCTTCTCATCAATGATCATTTGGAGAAACCTAGGGTACATGCAAAAACCCTCTTTACCCTTAGCCTCCAGATTCTCTATCAAATAAGAGAATATCATGCTCGAGAAGCTGAAAGGGTGGTTCATAACCAGTGCCATGTAGGCATTTTGAATCTGGCCTGAAAGATCATTAAACCCACCCCTTCTCGAAGCCAAAAGGATGACATGTGCTAAGTACTTGTACTGGGGACACAGAGTGCTCTTGTTGAGCACACCTGCATTAATATCTCTAGCGTACTTCATCCTTAAGAAGCACCCTCTCACAGTCAGAGGTGAAGTCTAGTACGGTGATCAACATCATCACCCAAAGCAAGTACACGTCGTATATCCTCAACAGTAACCTCGACAGCCTGACCAAAAATTCTATTGCGGATGCTGTATGGCTCATGTGAACGGTCAACCGATGCCCCCTCCCAAAAGGCCTGCTGAATAGACCTATAGGGAGTGCATGGTGTGGATATAGCCCTGTAGATCCTGGATCACTTAAGGAATGCGATAATCCCCGCAAACTCAGCGCCATTCTGAGTAGTGGCATCTAAATGAGCACATATGTTGTGCTTGGGGTTGATGGACCACCTGTCAGCCATATATCTGTAATACAAGACACAGAGACGTTAGATCACCACATATCAAAAATCAATTTTAATCAGCTTGGTTGAATTCAGTCTGGTTCAATCATGCGATTGAACCATGTGACTATGTTCAGTAGGTTGACCTGGCATGCGACTGGGTTCAATCGGGTGACTGAGCAGACGACTGAGTTCAATCGAGTGACTGAGCCTGCGATTGGATCAGTCGGCCGACTAAGCTTATTCGTATTATCCATTCGGCCAATTGAGTCATTCGACCAGCTTAATCGCGTGATTGGAGTTGAACTTGGTGTCTAGTCGCATGACCCACTGTTCGGTCAACTGAAATTCAAATTTGAACCAAATCTTGAAATTAGACGTTGTGTATTGGTTCCTTAGACTCGCAATCATTATACTAAAACCTAATAACCTTGATTTTAACATTTTGCATAGTTTAGTTAGGTTATTTGTCCATTTTCAGTGTCGGTTCTTGTAAAGGCCGAGAATCACAAATTAGGGCTCGAATCAAACAAACTTTGGTTACAAAACACCGCATTGTACCTGTATAACAAGTGGGACTCGTCAGAATGTCGAAATTATGTGTGAAAATCGGTCAGTGAAAATTTCGGCAGAGCAACAGTACAGTGTGCGATTTTAGGGTGATTAGGGGGTGATGAGGTTATGCGATCAACTATGGCCCTATTTATACTGAGTCTGGTTTCAATCGGCCGACTGGACCCATTCGCTCTGTTCGTTCGGGCGATTGGACCTTAGTCGTGCGATTGGTTCAGTTTATCACATTCAGTCGGCCGACTGGATTTTAGTCGGGCGACTGACTCATTCGCATAGATCCATTCGGTCGACTGGCTCAATCTGATATGCCATTTGAGTGAATGGTTCATACTCATGTGCCATTCGGCTGTCTAGTGCATGAGTATGGTCCATTCGTACGGTTGGTCCATACTCATGGTCCAGTCGTGCGATTGGATCATACTCATGATTTTGACTTTATGACCATTCCACACTTAATCCCTTTTAACTTTTGATTAAACTTTATGAGCATTCGATCATCTCAGACATTATCATTTTAACTTGTAAAACTTTTGATCACCTAAAACGTGTTCCTTTTAAACAATTTGTCACCTTAGACGTGACTGATTTTACATTTGAAAACACGTGTGGTCACCTCAGACATGACCCTTTTAAGTGATTAAATCCCCTATTGAATTCCATGGCGTAGTCCGATATCTAACAACTGAGTTGACGAAATTTAAACAAAGTAAAAGACTTAAAACTGAAATACAAAACTAAAACTTATTTTGAGGTTGTGTGTGAGGTGTAAATCCTAAGATAGAAATCTAATGGATTCGGTTCCTGAAAAGGCAGCTTCAATTCATTTTGACCATAAATGGACCGAGTAAAGTTGGAATCATACAGGTAAGTCAAATCATTCGGGACATGTTATCAAAACCTTTTTGATGCTCTTTCTTGTTTTTCATCTAGAGTCGTTAGCAAATTTAGGAAATCATACTAGTACTATTAGATCGCCACATTGATTTGGACTTTCAAGAATTGTAGCCATGATGATTGTCAGTATACTGGTACTTTGAAATCCATACACAGACTTTTGACACAGATTGGTGATAGTTTAAGGTTTGATTATTTCAACAAGCATTTGCGGATCCCACACTTATGTGGTAATCAACATTCCTTAGAAGATTTTTGAGCAGTCTCAGGGTAGTTTTCAAGAAGAAACTATTCTTAGAACTTTCAAAGAGAAGTCAAGCCTCAGGTCACTGCCACCACACAATAGAGAGGCGGCAAACAACAATGAATTCGAGAATATATAGGTTATGCTTATCCTCAAGTCAGTGCCACCGCACAGCAGAGAGGCACATAACCTATCTTCTTTTTGAGCAATTTTAATCTTTTTGCACAGATCTCACTAACAACATAAGTTATTAGTTTGATTGCTTTTGCTTTTTCATGTGCTTTTGCTAATATTTTGGTCTTACGCTCACATTTGTGGCATTTATTCTGCCCGTCACCCCTTATTAGAATTTTGTTGATTGTGTTAACCAGGGATAAGATGATAACCCACAGCTTGTTGAACAACTTAGTTTGTTCTTGAGATCACCAACAAGGTCTAATCATCTATTATGTTGAATCCACCAACATATCATATGTGGTCTAGCAACCTCTAGGTCTACTTTCTTTGTGTTACCTTAGTAGTAGCTAGTTTTACTATCATTTTTCCTTTTATATTGCTCAGACTTCACAGACTTATACTTTGAACTTCACATCTTATTTAATTTAAACTTTTAACATCTCAAGTGGTTTGTTCCTGTGTACTATCATTTTCCAAAGTCATTGAATCAGTATCACAGATACGATCTAGTTTCTATCAGCTAGCCTCTCCTCCTCCCTCGTTTTTTTAAATAATGTTACTACTAAACCTATTCTCCCCCTAAAATTCTAAAACCGTAACCGATTTACGCTTTTTAGGATTTTAATAGGTGAAGAAATAACACCAATTTAATTAAATACTTAAAATAAAATAGATAAATAAAGAAAATAAAAATTAAAAGAAAATTTGACTATACGCAATCGACTACACATGGTCATCTTCAGTAATTACATCACTTTTCTTTTTAACGTCGTTGACCTCTAACAAATATAGAAAACGTGGTTTATCAAAAGCATTTGTATAGAGGTCAGCGTGTTGAAAATCAGTATTTACTTTAATCACATCAATTATTTTTTTTTCAAAACAATCACATATAAAGTGATATTTTATGTCGATGTGTTTGGTCTTAGGATGTTGGACCGGATTTTTAGTTACTGCAATTGCAGCAGAGTTATCAACAAAAATAGGAGTAGAAGAGAAATTCAAACCGTATTCTCGCATTTGCTGTTGAATCCATATGATTTGTGAACAACAACTTGCAGTAGCAACATATTCGGCTTCACAGGTTGACAAAGCAACCAAGGTCTGCTTCTTACACACCAGGTTACTAATCTCCTCCCAAAGAATTGACATCCCGCTGATGTAGACTTGTAGTTCATCTTGCAGCCATCGTAATCCGAGTCACTATACGCTGTTAGCTTGAAGTCATCGTCATGAGGATACCACAACCCAAGTGTTGGAGTACCTTTCAGATAACGGAAGATCCTTTTGACCCCTATCAGATAGTTAACTTTTGGCTTTGCCTGATATCTTGAACATAAACATGTCATGTACATGATATCATGTCTTGATGCAGTGAGGTACATGAGTGATCCAATCATTCCTCGGTACATGGTGGCATCGACCAGATCACCATTCTCGTCGGGTGCTACATCATGCTTTGTAGCAAGTGGAGTCCCAGCTACGAAAGCATTCTCCATGTCAAACCGACTGAGAATATCACCTACATACTTGGTCTGATGTAGGAAAATCCCTTTTGGTGTCTGATCCACCTATAACCCGAGAAAGAATTTCATCTCGCCCATGGCACTCATTTTAAACTCAGCCTTCATTACTGCTTCAAACTCTTTACATAGATCTTTATTCTTTGAACCAAAATTATGTCATCTACATAAATTTGGACCAGCAGTAAATCACCATCCTTTTCTTTAATGAACAGTGTGCAATCAATAACTCCTCTGCAAAACCCATGTTTCACAAGGTGAGTGGAGAGCTTCTCATACCAGGCTCTAGGAGCTTGATGAAGCCCGTATAAAGCCTTGTCGAGTTTGTAAACTCTGTCCCGATGATATGGATCCTCAAATCCCTCAGGTTGATTGATGTACACTGTCTCTCGGATTTCACCATGAAGGAATGCACTCTTCACATCTAGTTGATAAACTTTAATCTTCATATATGATGCATAGGCAAGGAAGATACGGATTGCTTCCATTCTTGCCACAGGTGCAAACACTCCATTCTAGTCTATGCCCTCGACTTGTCGAAATCCTTGAACAACAAGTCGAGCCTTGTTTATGATGATCATGCCTTGATCATCTTTCTTGCATTTCAAGACCCATTTGGTGCTAACTTCTTGAACTGAAGAAGTTCTTCTTGCATGGCACTCACTCATGCCTTATGATTCAGGCTGCACTAACATACTTTGGCTCAAACTGAGATATCCCTTTTCTATCACCAAGGCATAATCAGCTGAGTACAACTGATTTCTGGTCTGAACTCCTGATCTCACATCCCCAATGACATTATCCAAAGGATGATAGACATTTAGGCGTGATCCAGGAGTGGTTGGAACAACTACCTTAGAATCAAGATTATGAACATTTGGTTCAGTATCTGAGACAGTAGGAGTCTGAGGTTCCGAAGAGTCAAAGGCATCAATGTCAGATGCTTGTGGACTTGCTGTAGGAGGAACCTGTTGTTCCTGAGTGGCCTGATCATTCTCCATGTCTTCATCTTCAGAGGAAGATTCACTTCCCTTGAGTGCTCCCCTGAGTTGGTAGATGAATCACCTTGTAGTCCGAATGATGTAGATTCCTGAGATGGTGTGTTTAGAACATCATACATTATCTTTGTTGCTAACTCATCATCAAAGGTGTAGAGTGGGATGTTGAAGGACTTGAAGAATCCATCATAGTCGAAAAAGAAGGCGGGTCCTTTTCCAGTAGGTGGTGTGGTGTATCTCTGAACATCAACGTTACACCACACTTCTACTTGACCCATTAAGTTGTTGTAAACTCTTGTTCGGTATGTTGTATCCTAGAAAGATACCTTCATCAGCCTTGTCGCTGAATTTTCCCTCCTGAGTCTTCTTCAGTAGGGTGCATGGAGCACCAAACGGCTCGAGATACTCTAAATTAGGTTTACGTCATTGTAGTAACTCGTAACACGTCTTTCCATGGCTTTTAACTACCAGAACTCGATTTAGCATATAACACGTATTTGCAACTGCTTCATTCCAGAATTGGATAGGTAGTTTTGAATTTGCTAGCATCGTCTGTGCCGTCTCTATTAAGCTGCGATTCTTCCTTTTAGCAACGTCGTTCATCTGAGGAGTGTAGGCAGAAGTGAACTTATGCATAATTCCCTTTTCCTTGAAGTAAGCCTCCATCCATTGATTCTTGAACTTGATTCCGTTGTCTGAGCGAACATGTCGTATCATCAACTTGTATAGGGACTCTAAAGTAGTTACTAATTCCTTGAATGACTCAAATGTTTCCGATTTGGATTTCAGAAACATCACCCAAGAGAACTTTAAGTAGTCATCAGTAACTACATAGCAGTACAAGTCGCCTGCGATGCTTCTTGTATTGACTGGACCAAACAGATCCATGTGAAGAAGTTCAAAAGGAAGTTCGATGGAATGAACTTTCTTTTCCTTATGAGACTTCTTCGTCTATTTTCCATTCTTGCATGCAACACAGAAATCTGGAAGTTGGAAGTTTTTGACGTTAACTCCTCTCACTAGATCATTCTGGATCAAGTGATTCATCTTCCGTGGATTCCTTTGATAGATCCAAGACATAAAGGTCCTTATATCTTGAGACAGACATTAAGATTTGATCCTCTGGGATCACATAGTCCTTTTTCAGGACATAGCACTTCTTGTTGTTAAATACTACCTTAAACCTTTATCACAAATTTGAGAAATAGAAAGAAAGTTATTTTGAAGTTGTTGAACATGGTTTGCCTTGTCAGACTTCACTTTCTGATTACCTACTTCCCCTTGAGCTGTGATGTACCCACCTTTGTTTCCAGCAAACGAAACATGACCTCCTTTTATCTGTTTGACGTTTGATAATAGAGACTTGTTCCCTGTCATGTGCCTGGATGCTCCGCTATCTATAATTCACGTGTTGGTTTCAGCACTATAGCGAACACTCTGCACATTCAACTGGAAACATTAGTTCAGGTTAGGGACCCAAGCCTTTACTGGCTTGGGTGTCCCAGAGGCATCACACATCATAATGTAACCCATTGACCGTTCAAGGGTGAGGGAAGCTCAGATGTCTTCTTATTCTCATTACTAGATAATGAGGTTGATTTTTCCTTCCATAAGCCAGCTTTGTGTAAGGCCTGTTTGTGATAAACAGACAACTAACTAATGTGTTGAACTTTAGGTTCACTATCCCTTTTAGATGGTCTCACTGAGTTCCTCTTAAAAGAGCTAGGTTTTGGTTTCGGATGTTCAAATTTCCTCCTTGGTGTCTGATAATAAGGAAAATAAGATGCAATGTGTCCATACTCTCCACAACTGTAGCATGATCTGCTTTCGACTTTACAATTAACTATTTTTGTGGAGATGTAATGTGACACATGGGTGACTTTACTCTGTTTGAGTTTTGACTCTTCTTTATAGATGTTTTGTCTACTTTAACAAAGTTAATTGCTTTAACATTTTTAACATCTCTTCCATTTTGTTTACCTGGACTTTGACATGAAACCCGTGATTGGTTAACACTACTGGTCTTTTTAGATTCAGATTTGACTGTGGTTGACCCAGACTTAACCTTAACCTGTTCAAATTGTTTGTCCAAATTAACACAAGGCATTTTACCTTTTGCCTTTGAAGTGGCCTCCTTTTGTTTAGTACCAGATTCATTTGATGTACATGTGGAATCTGGATCACTTACAAGAGGAGTGGACACCACATGATCCTTGATTGGATTGTTATTAATTGGTTTACTTTTAGTATTCATCAAGGTCTCATGTGGTGGTGGAACCACTTTATAATCCAATCCCTCCCCATTATTACACTCTCTTACTAAGTGTTGAACTATGTGTGAAGAACTAGTCCAATTATGCAGTTTTTGCTTTAAGAAATTAACTTCTACTTCTAAAACTGCCTTTTGTTTCTTAGTGTCCTCTAGGGAGTTAAGATAAAACTTAATGTCATTTAATAAAACTATGCTATCTTTTCTTTCTAGATCACCAGTTTGCTGGGCGGAAATTGGTGATAGTCAACTGACGGGTCCCGAGTTAATTCATGAGACAACCGAGAAGATTGTGCTGAAACGAAATCGTATGGCTGCAGCACAAGACAAACAGAAGAGTTATGCTGACAGGAGACGGAAACCTTTAGAGTTTCAGGTTGGTGACAAGGTTTTATTGAAGGTCTCACCATGTAAAGGCGTAGTTCAGTTTGGAAAGCGAGGAAAGCTAAATCTGAGGTATGATGGACCATTTGAAATAGTGGAAAGAATAGGTCCAGTGGCCAATCGACTAGCCCTACCTGATTCGCTACGTGGAATCCACGATGTATTTCACGTGTCAAACCTAAAGAAGTGTCTAACTGATGAAACAATGGTCGTACCACTAGAAGAAGTTCAAGTGGATGAACACTTACGCTTTATTGAAGAACCAGTTGAGGTGATGGACCGTGAGTTGAAAACACTAAGCAAAGCAAGATACTCATAGTCAAAATCCATTGGAATTCGCGACATGGACCAGAATTCACATGGGAACGAGAATATCAAATGAAGCTTAAGTACCCTCAACTATTTGAAAAAACGATTCCAGCAGACGAAGGTATTGATTTAATTTCGGGACAAAATTTCTTTAAACATGGGGATGATGTGACAACTCATCCAAAACTCACTCGATTTTGATTTCTGTGTGCCAATGCAATAGACTAGTGATGGAACACTTACCATGTAACGCAATTTTCGGGACAAATATTCTTTCAACATGGGGATAATGTGACATCCGGTAATTTTAAGTTACCAAACTCCGTTAGTTTTGTTACGTCTTCCATACACGTGTCATGAGCACACACTAGTTGTCGTTTAATGTTGGTGACCTGATAATAATTAATAATGTTAAATTAATTATAATTTAATGATTATGTGATTGTTGTGTTATGCTTATGTGTTACGCGATTTAAATGTTAACAGTGAATTTTATCGCGTAACGTGGAAACGTGTCTATTAATCCGTATGTTTTGTGTCTAGTAAAGGTAAAACATGTAAGTATTATTATTAGACTATATGTTTATTAATCTAGTTAGAAACACTTTGAAAAAGAGTTTAAAGCTTAATCTTTATAAAAAATACAAATGCAAGGGTTAAAGGGTAATTATTGTAAATTAATTAAAACAAAATCCCAACCCTAATCCCCACCCCCCATTCGGCCGCGACTTCATCCCATACCCCCTCCCTCACGAAATTCGGCCATAAGCAAGTAAAGAAACCTTGGATTGGATCAATTTCAAGCATTAGAAGGCAATAGAAGCATCAAATCTTGTTCCTTTGCAAGAATTAAGGTTAGTTTTGATGTTTATGTGGGGTTTTTCAAGTTGACCGAAACCCTAGGTTTGAAAATCTAAGATTTGATGTTGATTGTTTTTGTTTGATGATGTTATCATGTTAGTTAGATTGTATACATGTTAGTTAACGTCGATTATGCAAGAAAGTTACGTTTTTGACATGTTGTTCATAGGTTACTAAGAATAGTAACTTTATTTTTCATGATATGATGATTTGATGATGAATTGATGTTGTTGAGGGGTTTATGATGATGTATGTATGATAGATTGATGATATGGATGCTAGAAAACTAAGAATGAATGCTGTAGTTCATAGATTTCCAAAAGTAGAAACTTTTGATCATGAAGGTTAGTGAATTATGATGTTTGGATGTTGTTGATCATGCTTAGATGTTGATATGAACTTGAATTGGTGTATTATTAATGAATTCATGAATACATTGGGTGTTTGATAGATTTTGGGATGTGCTTTCCCAAAAGGGAAACTTTATTTGCACAAAGTTTGAAAGATGATAGTTTGAGCATGTTTGGGATATTAGGAGCATGTTAGTATGTTCATGGATGATTTCTAATGTGATAGAATATGTTAATTTAGTTGTACGGAATGCTTGGATGATCATGTGTGATGTATGGACTTTGATGATCATGTATGATGTTGAAGGATGATTAGTAATTAAGGCGTCATGTTTGGGACTAGAAATTGATTATTATGGTGTATGTTGAATGCAATGAACATGGTTAATGAATATCCCTAATCCCCCAAACCCCAATTTCAGCTGCAACTCTTCCAAACACCTTCATCCATCCCGAAATTGATCCAAGAACACATACACAAGTCGAATTCCAAGTGGTTTCAAGTAGTACAAGTTGTTTACAAGTGATAATCATCATCAAAGCACATCTAAATTTTAGTTTTGATTATTTGTTCATAGTTTTTGATGAAGATGAACACTAATCCACAAAATTTTAATGAAAACCTAAAATTGATAATTTTTAGATGATTATATGATGTTAGTTAGGTTGTATGAATGTTGAATGATGTTGAGTATGTAAGAAATCTAGGGTTTGATCATCTAGTTCATACATTGCCATAAGAGGAAACTTTTTGTTCTTGTAATTAATGATTTGATGATGCTAATATGTTAGATGTAATGCTTAGATGTTAGTTTAATTGAATTATGCAAGAAAATCCATGAAATTTTGATGTTGATCATGACTTACAAAAAGTAGAAAACTTTTGTGTATGATGTTTGGGAATTTGGATGTTTACATGTTAGAATGAATGTTATGAACTTGATTAGGTATAATATTGATAAATTATCATTGGATTGGATGCTAGAACACTTTGGGTGTTACTTTCCCAAAAGGAAACTTTATTTTTGTAGAACTTTGGATGTGATTTTGGGCATGCTTATGATGTTAGGATCATGTTAGAATGATTGTGTATGATGTTTGTTGTGTTAGAATGTGTAATTGAGTTGTTATGGATGTTTGGTTGATCATGTAGGAAGTATAGGCTTTGTTGATCATGCATGAGAATGGATTATGGTTAGTGATTAGGAGATCATGTTTGGGATTGAAACTGATGGTCAATGTGTATGTTGGTTGGAATGAACTAAATGAATGAAATGTGATTATGATTGTCATACACGCGTGCAAATCTAAGGCCCCTACTTAGTAGGATTGGCAAGGTTTAAGATGTGAAGTCGTGAGTGGCTTCACATGGCATGTGGTGCATGATTAGTCTTCGCGTATGAATTATTTGTTGTGATGTATTTATATATATTAAGCATAATGATTGTTGAAGATTTGCATAAGTGTATGATGATCTAGTGTGGCATGATCACTTAGGTGGAACCTAGGTTGTTAATGTGATATACATGGATAAATTGCATGATACTCTTGTATGTTAAGTTATCATATATGATTAAACTATATTTCAACTAATATGTCACCAACGAGTCAAACGGGTCAACTAGGTTAACCTAGGATTATTGAGGTTCTATGTGCACACGTACTTATGTACTTGTGTGTTCTAGGTAACCTTTGAAGGGTTGTCTTTGCATCTATCACGAGTCTTTTTATTCACTCTCATTACACACCAGGTGAGTTCATGCCCCTTATTTTATAAACCTTCTACTAGGGGAGGTAGCATACTCAAACTCAAACGCTATTTTTTATTATTATTATACGTTGTGTATGTTTTAACAAAGTGCTTAATACCATGGAAAGTCCTCACACTTTCGGATCATTAATAATGGTAACTAACGGGGAATCTTGGGTAGTACGACTTGGTCTGACGAGCCCCACCCGTGATACTGGAGGTCAAGCGGGTGCAATTTTGTCCTATGCACAACATCGTCACGACTTGGTAAGTCGTGACGGGATGCAACAAAAGAAACACAGTCAGCTTCGATCGCGAAATCACTATTGTTATTACTTGTGAATATAGACTAGCTATCTTATTCAATACACTTCTTATGTTATACAACTGTTAATATTTATGTTAAACGCAAACTCTTGAACTCACCAACTATTGCGTTGACATTTTTAGTATGCTATTATCAGGTCGTTAACTCAGCTTGCCAATAGGAGCACAACACGGGTCCATCATGCATCCTAAGGCTTTATTTCATAGACAAATTGTTTATCTTTTATATATGGGTTTTAAACATTGGGATGGCGCGTGTTTGCCATATTATGCATTCATTTACTTTGGGTTTGTCTTGTTTTGCAAAACGCTTCTGCATGGTTTTTAAACTTTGAATTTTGGTTGGTTTTGTTTTGAATGCGGCATATAGTGTTGTTCTGAGTAACTAGTGATTGTGATCCTGGTTTGTTCACACGCCTCGCGGTAAAACTCCGCGCGTGGATTTTGAGCGGTAATTTTATGTTACCAAAATCCGTTAGTTCCATTGCGTCTTGCATACACGTGTCATGAGCACACACTAGTTGTCGTTTAACGTTGGTGACCCGGTAACAATTAATAATGTTAAATTAATGATAATTTTACTGACTATGTGATTGTTGTGTTATGCTGATGCGTTTACGCGATTTAAGTGTTAACGGTGAATTTTATCACGTAACGTGGAAACGTGTGTATTAATTCGTATGTTTTGTGTTTAGTAAAGATAAAACATGTAATTATTATTATTAGTCTATATATTTATTAATCTAGTTAGAAACACTTTTAAAAAGAGTTTAAATCTTAATCTTTATAAAAAAAAATACAAATGCAAGGGTTAAAGGGTAATTATTGTAAATTAATTAAAACAAAATCTCAACCCTAATCCCCACCCCTCATTCGGCCGCGACTTCATCCCGAACCCCTTCCCTCACAAAATTCGACCAAAAGCAAGCAAAGAAACCTCAAATTGGATCGATTTCAAGCATTAGAAGGCAATAGAAGCATCAAATCTTGTTCCTTTGCAACAATTAAGGTTAGTTTTGATGTTTATGTGGGGTTTTTCAAGTTGGCCGAAACCCTAGGTTCGAAAATCTGAGATTTTATGTTGATTGTTGTTGTTTGATGATGTTATCTTTGTAAGATTGTATACATGTTAGTTAACGTCGATTATGCAAGAAAGTTACGTTTTTGACGTGTTGTTCATAGGTTACTAAGAATAGTAACTTTATTTTTCGTGATATGATGATTTGATGATGAATTGATGTTGTTGAAGGGTTTATGATGATGTATGTATGATAGATTGATGATATGGATGCCAGAAAACTAAGAATGAATGTTGTAGTTCATAGATTTCCAAAAGTAGAAACTTTTGATCATGAAGGTTAGTGAATTATGAAGTTTGGATGTTGTTGATCATGCTTAGATGTTGATATGAACTTGAATTGGTGTATTATTAATGAATTCATGAATACATTGGTGTTTGATAGATTTTGGGATGTGCTTTCCCAAAAGGGGAACTTTATTTGCACAAAGTTTGAAAGATGATAGTTTGAGCATGTTTGGGATATTAGGAGCATGTTAGTATGTTCATGGATGATTTCTAATGTGATAGAATATGTTAATTTAGTTGTACGGAATGCTTGGATGATCATGTGTGATGTATGGACTTTGATGATCATGTATGATGTTGAAGGATGATTAGTAATTAAGGCGTCATGTTTGGGACTAGAAATTGATTATTATGGTGTATGTTGAATGCAATGAACATGGTTAATGAATATGATTGTGATCATCATACACGTATGCGAATCTAAGGCCCCTACTTAGTAGGATTGGCAGGGTTTAGTATGTGAAGTCATGAGTGGCTTCACATGGCATGTAGTGTGTGATTTGATCCTTGTGTGGCGTGTTAGTTATGTTATAACTGGTGGGCATGTTAATGTTTTAGATTCACATGACTTGTATGATATTTAGTGGTATGATGATCTAAGTAATGCATTGGGTAATGTAGCACCTCATGTGATCCATTTGAATGTTAACCATGTATGTTATATGTTCATGTTTGCTTAACTGAATTATAACTCATGATGTCACCAACGGGTCAAACGGGCCAACTGGGTCAAACGTGTCTGTTTTTTGAAACCTTGAGTCTTTGGTTGTGGTGTGCTTAGGGTTCCACATGTTCTCTGTTTACACGTATTTATGTACTTACATGATCTAGGTAACCTCTAAAGGTTGTCTGTCCACTCTTTCTTCCAAGTAAACCTTAAGTATTTGTTACGCATATCAGGTGAGTTCATGCCCCACTCTTTACTTAATCTCTTTTGGGGGAGATAGCATACTAGTAATTTACAAACGCTTTATATATTTAAGTTGTGTATAATATTAATATAGTGTTGTTTATCATGGAAAAGTCCTCACACTTTTGAATTGTTAATATTGAATAGCGGTGAAACTTGGGTAGTACTACTGGGTTTGACGAGCCCCACCTCTATGACTCGAGGTCAACCGGGTGCAATTTGTCCTAATGAACATTGTCACGACCTGATAAGTCATGATAGGAGGCAACAACTTATCACAGTCAGCTTCAATTGCGAAATCACTATCTGGCCTTTAACATTAACAACGCGTTTTGGGCGTATTGGATGTGGATGAGAGGAGAACTCCATAGTTAAGCGTGCTCAGGTGGGAGCAATCCAGGGATGGGTGACCTCCCTGTGAAGTTTTCACCCGGGCAACCAAAAGCAAATCTGTGAGCTCCTTGTGGGCAAAGCAGACAATATTGTTGATGCAAGAGGCCGGGTGTTACAGAATGGTATCAGAGCCACTCCTATGTCATTCGGGGTGTGGGACATACCTCACCAAGGATGGTGACTTCTCAGGCTCATCGAGGACGACGAGTCCAAACAGGGGGTGCTTGTGACACCCTACACATATCCCACACCGGCCGTGGACAGGAGAGATTCCTGGTTCATAAGAAATGTCTGGCCTCTAACATCAACAACACGTTTTGGGCGTATTGTCTATGGATGAGAGGAAAACTCCACAGTTAAGCGTGCTCAGGTGGGAGCAATCCAGGGATGGGTGACCTCCTTGGGAAGTTTTCACCCGGGCAACCAAAAGCAAATCCGTGAGCTTTTCGTGGGCAGGGCGGACAATATTGTTGATGCGAGGGGCCGGGTGTTACACACTCGTGAACGAATGTACTAAAATTTTATTATAATCATCATTGCAATCACACTAATCAATAACAAACAGAACGTGGCATCAATTGTCTAAATCATAACCAAAATCAAACATGAACCAAACGAATGACCTTTGAAATCAATCCAATCTCGCCAAAGCTCATCATGAGCAATTCACAATCAACTTTGAACATTCATGCCTAAAAAATCATCCGAATCAATCAAAATGATAACTATGGAACCACAAAATACTTTAGTAACAATCTAGTCAAGAAACTACTCGTATTCACTCAATAACAATCTAAAATCAGACTACGCTAACGGAACGAAAGTAATCAGAAATGAAACAGAAATGTGATGAGTGTTCAATGAAAAAGAAAACTATTCAAGTTAACACGACCAAGTAAATAAGAATTACTTGTATTCTAATCCAAATTATGCAACTACATATTGGTGCATTTGAGTAATGATGAATGATTAACTATATAAACAGGAAAAACACTAGTTTTAATAAAACATAAATAAAACTATTTCTCGCAATGATAGTTATTTGCTTTCCGTAACAACCTCTAGTTATGTGGTGTTTTTATTCTCATCCCTTATAAACACACTCGTGAATGAATCTACTCAAATTTGATTATATTCATCATTGCAATCACACTAATCAATCACAAACAGAACGTAGCATCAATTGTTTATATCATAACCAAAATCAAACACAAACCAAATGAATGACCCTTGAAATCAATCCAATCTCCCCAAAACTCATCAAGAGAAATTCACAACCATCTTTGAACATTCATGCCTAAAAAATAATCCGAATCAATCAAAATGTCAACTATGGAACCACAAAATACTTTACTAACAATCTAGTCAAGAACAAAGGTGCAAAGGATCAAGAAACTGCTCATATTCCCTCAATAACAATCGAGCATCAGCTTACGCTAATGGAAAGAAACTAATCTGAAATCAAAATAGAAACATGATGAGTGATAGATGAAAAAGAAATCTATTCAAGTTAACACGACCAAGTAATAAGAATTACTTGTGATATAATTCAACTTATGCTACTGCATATTGGTGCATTTGAGTTTTCATGAATGATTAACAGTATAAACACAAAAAAAACTAGTTATAATAAAACATTAAACAACACTAGTACTAGTATGGAGTTTTTATTCTCATTCCTTATAAACACACTCGTGAACGAATCTAATCAAATTTTATTATAATCATCATCGCAATCGCACTTATCAATCATAAATGGAATGTAGCATCTACTATTTAAATCATAACCAAAATCAAACAGGAACCACATGAATGACCCTTGAAATCAATCCAATCTCGCCAAAACTCATCAAGAGCAACTCACAACCAACTTCAAACATTCATGCCTCAAGAACCATCCAAATCAATCAAAATGACAACTATGGAATTACTAAATACTTTTATAACAATTTAGGCAAGAAAAAAGGTGCAAAGGATCAAGAAACTACTCGTATTCACTCAATAACAATCTAGAATCAGATTACGCTAACGGAACGAAAGTAATCTCAAATCAAACAGATACGTGATGAGTGTTCAATGAAAAAGAAATCTAATCAAGTTAACACGACCAAGTAAAGAGGAATTACTTGTATTCTAATCCAAATTATGCACCAACATATTGGTGCATTAGAGTAATGATGATTGATTAACTATATAAATAGGAAAAACACTAGTTATAATAAAACATTAAACAAAACTATTTCTCACAATGATAGTTATTTGCTTTGCGTAACAACCTCCAATTATGTGGTGTTTTTATTCTCATCCCTTATAAACACACTCCTGAACGAATCTACTAAAATTTGATTATAATCATCATTGCAATCACACTAATTAATCACAAACAGAACTTAGCATCAGTTTTTTAAATCATAACCAAAATCAAACACGAACCAAGTTAACGACCCTTGAAATCAATCCAATCTCACCAAAACTGATCAAGAGCAATTCACAACCAACTTTGAACATTCATGCCTAAAAAATCATCCGAATCAATCAAAATGACAACTATGGAACCACAAAATATTTTAGTAACAATCTAGTCAAGAAAAAGGTGCAAAGGATCAAGAAACTACTCATATTCACTCAATAACAATCGAGAATCAGATTACGCTAACAGAAAGAAAGTTATCTGAAATCAATAGAAATGTGATGAGTGATAGATAAAAAATCTATTCAAGTTAACAAGACCAAGTAAATAAGAATTATTTATATTTTAATTCAAATTATACAACTACATATTGGTGCATTTGAGTTTTCATGAATGATTAACAGTATAAACATGAAATAAACTAGTTATAATAAAACATTAAACAACACCAGTACTAGTATGGAGTTTTTATTCTCATTCCCTATAAAGACACTCGTGAACGAATCTAATCAAATTTGATTATATTCATCATTACAATCACACTTATCAATCTTAAATAGAATGTAGCATCTACTATTTAAATCATAACCAAAATCAAACACGAACCAAATGAATGACCCTTGAAATCAATCCAATCTTGCTAAAACTCATCAAGAGCAATTCACAACCAACTTCAAACATTCATGCCTCATAAGCCATCCAAATCAATGAAAATGACAACTATGAAAGTACAAAATACTTTTGTAATAATTTAGGCAAGAAAAAGGTGCAAAGGATCAAGAAACTTCTCGTATTCACTCAATAACAATCTAGAATCAGATTACGCTAACGGAACGAAATTAATCCGAAATCAAACTAATACGTGATGAGTGTTAATGAAAAAGAAATCTATTCAAGTTAACACGACCAAGTAAATAAGAATTTCTTGTATTCTAGTCCAAATTATGCAACTACATATTGGTGCATTTGAGTAAGGAAGAATGATTAATGTAACACCCGGTTATTTATTTATTTTGAAGCCGATGAAAGAAGAAAAAGAAATAAAGTCCAAAGTCGAGGGACCAAACTCGCCAACAAAAGAAAGATGGGTGAGAGGGGGTATATAAAGGGAGAGGGCAGCCCTTACCCTCTCCCCACACTCATATTTCAGCCAAACAAGAGAGGAGAAGAGAGAAAGAAAGAAAAGAGGAAGAAGTGTTGGTTTCGGTTGGTTCGAGTGGCCAAAATCGTTGAGAAGCGAGTCAAATCGAAGCTCTTCTCGTTGTGGTCATTTTTGTGAGTTCTAGGACCCTTCCATTAAACGTTTTTGAATGATTTGGGGCTGGAAAACATCTGAAAATCGGGTTTTTGAGTGTGTGCATGTTTGACCCGTTTGTGTATGTGTATGTGTGTGTGATGTGTTTGAGCCTTGTTTATGAGCTTGTGTGTGCTTGAATGGTGTTGTGGTATGCATCCCTAAGGTTTAGGATGGTTGATTTGGGCTTAGAATGAGTTTGAATGAGCTTGGAGGTCAAAAATGGCAGATTAGGTTCGGGATGAACTGCCTTCTGCACCAGCTAGGGCTAGGCGGCCGAATGGAGGCCATACGGCCGATTGAGGTGTGATTGGGGTTCATTCGCATGATTGGGGTCCATTCGCATGACTGAGAGTTCATTCGCACGATTGGGAGCCCAGTCGCATAAGTGCTCACCCGCATTAGTTCCATTCGCATAAGGTCCATCCTCATTAAGTTCATTCGCACGATTGGGTGTTCATTCGCATGAGTGTTCATCGACATTAGTTCAATCGCACGATGTTCAATCATATGGAGGTCATGCGACTGAAGGGTGTCCATACGCCCGAATAGGGCTGTTGCACCCGACGAGAAGTGTAGTTTGACCTCTGACTTTCGGGGGAAAGTGCAGATGTAAGTTTTGACGTATAGGTTCCCTTAAGTTCATGTAAGATGACGATTGAGCCCTTAGAGAGCATGTTGGGCATGATGATGATGATGTTGCATGATTATGCATGTTATGTACGTATGATTTAGCCCTGTATGATGTTGATGCCTGTGTATGTTATGTTCCTTGTTATGATGTATGTTTATCTTTTCATGGCTTTACGCTGAATGTTAATGAATGAAATGAAGTATTATGTAACGTAAAGTGAAAGATAATAAAAGAGTAACATGAAGTAAGAATGCATGCATTAATAAGTAACGGAAGTAAAGAAAGTGTTGCAAGCATAGTATGTCGGGACATGCTATTAAAGGTGTTAGCCCAACTGTGTGTGGGTTCGCTACCCCAGGAGGATGCACATTAGGGTCTTTCTTTGTGATTGACCATTTGTATAGCTCCATTGCTGCATGTCCTAGGTACTATGATCAGAGGTGCTAGCACTGTTATAGCTAGTCTATGATAGACCTAGGTCCAACACCAGGAACAGTTGGGTAAAGTTTATGGTTGAGAAGAGAAAAGATATAATGATGAATGAACGATGCAGATAATAATGAATATTATCTATGTGTACGTATGAGGCATGATCACATGAATATAAAGAACTATTTTAGTAAAAGAAAGTATGTTTTATTATAAAACTAGAACTCACTCAGCAATGCTGACTTTGATGTGTTTCCAGTTGGCAGGTAATGATTGCTGAGGATGGCACGAGGTGGCTACTCAGCTGTTTTGGGATGGCATCCATTTATATATGCTTTTGTGATGTAATGCAACAATGTATTTTGTAATTGATTAACGATGTATTATTTTGCAAAAGCTACTATATTGAAATGAACTGTCATTTTTAAATGTTTCTACTGTAATGTTTTATGAAATACAATGTAATTATATGTTTTATGTGTGATGAGGATCGAGCTGTAAGCGTCCCGGGAACAGGGCCTTACAAGTTGGTATCAGAGCCAAAGTTTAAGTGAAATGGGTAAATTTTCAAAATAAACCTTAACTTAAACTAAGAATGGGACGGAAAGGGAAGGGATGCCAATCTGAGTTGTTACATGCCATCAGGTATTTTCGTAAAGTAAACCGGTGTTATGTGCGCATGTTATGTGTCGTGTTGTTTGTGGATTTAAATACTGATGTAGTCAGGATAGGTAATGCTCGGGGTGTGAAGAGTAAAAGTAAGTGGCTAATCCCAACCGGCCACTATAATTAGGGCCTTACTATACTTGAGATAAACTTATCTGTTCCCTTGAATGATCGTGTTAGTGTTTGAATCTTTCAGTGTGCGTGTGTATGGCCGGTGGTAGATCTTCGAAGGCTTCACGCGATGGGGGTCACGGTGCTGAACCGCGACCCAAGAGAAGGAGACCTAGAGTTGAAAAGGTGTTTCATGAGGAACCTGAGACCCCTCATCTGGTGGGTGGTGATGAGAGTGCAAATCTAAGGGCCTCGGTGAAAGAGGCGGTGGTCGATGAGGTGCATCAGGTCATGCAGACAATCTTACCATCTGTGATGACCGAAGTTATCAAGGCAGTACGGGAAGGGGAAAGGAAAGAGAGGAATAGGTCCTCGGGGGAACGGGAACACCAAGAGCCTGAAACAGTTCTAACTGATGAGGAGGAGGAGGAAGAGGAAGAGCCTACGCCGGAAGCGGCATGAGGCTGTAACTACGGGGTATTTATGAGATGCAAGCCCCCTACTTTTGATGGTAACGACACTGCTGCTGCTGCTCACCGGTGGGTGAAGGAAATGGAGGCTGTACTTGATATCAGTGAGTGCCGGGAGGACCAGAAAGTGAAGTTTGCTACCCACTCTTTTGTGGACTCAGCTCTATGTTGGTGGGGCAACATTGTCCAAGCTGAGGGCAGCAGGAGAATGAGATGGTCCGAACTGAAAAAGTTGGTGATTGAGGAGTTTTGTCCTCACTGGAAAATGGACAAGGTTGAGAGGTAGTTTTTGCAATTAGAGGTGGGAATGATGACACACCAAGAGTACACCGCAAAGTTCAATGAAATGGCACGTCTAGTGCCAGATCAAGTGATGCCTCTATCACGGAAGATTAAAAGGTACATCCAGGGTTTGCCAGCGGACATTCGCAGGCACATGATTGCTACCCGACCGAGCACGTTTAGGTCAGCGGTGGATTTAGTAGGGAGATTGTATGATGAGAGGAATGTGGTGGTGGTGGCTGAAGGTAGTCGGAAGGTGGAGGTGATAGAAACTATAATGGGAAGAGGTTTGGTTGGGGTGGTGCCTTGACGAGTAACAAGAAGACAAGGGTGGACGACCGCCATGTGGTCACATCAAATACGGGATAGAAAAGGTGTGGCAAGTGTGGAAGAGAGCACACGGGAGAATGCAGGTGGGGATTTAACGGGTGCTTCAAATGTGGGAAGGCGGGGCATATAGCCAAGGATTGTCGTACGGTCCAGTGCTTTAACTGTGGTGAAGAGGGTCACATGAGTAGGGACTGTAAGAAGCCGAGGGCTGAGGGTTCAGGGAAGAAGACGACTGGGGGAGAAGGACCAAGGGCGAGTGCCAAGGCATTCACGATGACACAGGAGGAGGCTAGGACGGACCCTGATATTGTGTCCGGTACGTTTCTAGTAAATCAAACTTTAGCTTCTGTGTTGTTCGATTCTGGTGCTAGTAAAAGTTGTATTTATGTTGCTTTCTGTGCTAAGCTGCCTGTTAGTAGTAGACATGTTGAGGCGCCCTTTGATGTAGAAACTGCCATAGGTAAGTCTACCAGGATTTCGGAAATGATGGAAGACTGTGATGTGGAGCTAGAAGGTCATAAGTTTCCTATTAGACCGTTCGTGATGACCTTAGGTGGTTTCGATTTGGTTCTTGGAATGGATTGGTTGGCGGACTCCAAGGCGAACATTGTGTGTCGTAAAATGATTCGTTTGACTTTGGTAACTGTTTTGGGGATCGGGTTACTACGATCCCGAAGGTAATCTCAATGGCGGTGGCAGGAAAGTGTTTGAGGCGTGGATGTAGTGCCTATTTGGCCTATGTAAAGGATGTGGATACGCCAACACCACAACTGTCTGATGTACCGGTTGTGTGTGACTTTCCAGACGTGTTCCTAGAAGACTTACCAGGAGTGCCACCTAATAGAGAGCTTGAGTTTTAGATTGATCTGATACCGGGTGCCCAACCTGTTGCCAAGGCACCGTATCGGTTGGCTCCTACTGAGATGAAGGAGTTGATGGAGCAGTTGCAAGAGCTGCTGGATAAGGGGTTCATTAGACCGGGTATCTTTCCTTGGGGTGCTTCGGTCCTATTTATGAAGAAGAAAGACGGTAGCATGAGGATGTGCATTGACTACCGAGAGCTGAACAAGTTGACGGTGAAGAACCAATACCCCTTACCAAGAATAGATGATTTGTTCGATCAGCTTCAAGGTGCCAGTTGGTTTTCAAGGATAGATCTTCAATCTGGTTACCATCAGTTGAAGGTGAAGGAGGAAGATATCCCTAAAACAGCTTTTCGCACGCGCTATGGTCACTACGAGTTTCTTGTCATGTCTTTTGGTTTGACCAATGCGCCAGCTGCTTTTATGGATCTGATGAACCGTGTGTGTCGGCCGATGTTGGATAAATTAGTGATTATATTCATTGATGATATCCTGATTTATTTGAAGAGCAAGATTGAGCATGTCGGTCATATTTAGGAGGTTTTGGAGACGCTGAGAAAGGAGAACTTGTACGCCAAGTTCTCCAAGTGTGCATTTTGGTTGCGCGAAGTTCAGTTCTTGGGTCATGTGGTGAATCTTGATGGGATCATGGTGGACCCGACAAAGGTGGAGGCGGTGATGCAATGGAAGTCTCCAAAGACGCCATCCGAGATTAGTAGCTTCTTAGGTTTGGCGGGCTACTATAGAAGGTTTATCCAAAACTTTTTCTAAGATTGCTTCTCCACTAACCAAGTTGACTCGGAAGGATGTGAAGTTTGTATGGGGTCATGCTCAAGAGAAGGCGTTCGAAGAATTGAAGGCGAGATTGACTCAAGCTCCTGTTCTGTCATTACCTGATGGAAGCGAAGATCTGGTGGTTTATTCTGATGCTACCTATTCGGGGTTGGGTTGTGTATTAATGCAAAGAGGGAAGGTTATAGCCTATGCATCCCGACAGTTGAAGGTTCATGAGGTCAATTATCCTACCCATGACTTGGAGCTAGCAGCCGTGATCTTTGCGCTAAAGATTTGGAGGCACTATCTGTATAGGACGAAGTGCACCATCTTCACAGACCACAAGAGCTTGAAGTACTTCTTCGAGCAAAAAGATCTAAACATGAGGCAGAGGAGATGGTTAGAACTTAACAAGGATTATGATTGTGAGATCCATTACCATCCGGGCAAAGCCAACGTGGTGGCTGATGCCCTTAGTCGAAAAGAGAGGCTGAGCCAATTCGGGTGAAAGCATTTCAGCTGATCATGACCTCTGACGTGATGAAGCAAGTCAAAGATTTTCAAGATGAGGCACTGAAAAAGGATCATCTTAATTCTGAGAGAATGAGAGGTATGGTCACAGAATTGGGTGAAAACACGCTTGGTGTTAGAACTTGATTCAGGAGAACGTGGATTCCTCGTCTTAGGGATCTACGAGTGAAGATTTTAGATGAAGCTCATAAGACTCGATACTCCATTCATCCAGGTGCCACAAAGATGTATCAAGACATGAAGAAGGATTACTGGTGGCCGGGTATGAAGCGTGACGTAGTGGAGTATGTTAGTAAATGGCTTACTTGTCTACAGGTGAAGGCCGAGCATCAGAAACTGTATGGGAAGATCCAACCTTGGATATACCGGAATGGAAGTGGGAGCACATCCCATGGATTTCATTACGAAGTTCTCACGTACTCCAAATGGGTATGATGCCATATGGGTGTTTGTGGACCATCTGATGAAGACTGCTCACTTCCTACGGATCCGTGAGACATATTCATCTGAGAGGTCGGCTGACCTGTTCATCAAGGAAATTGTAACTCGTCATGGTGTGCCGGTGTCTATTGTATCTGATGGTGACACTCGGTTTACATCCAATTCTGGAAGAAATTCCACGACACCATGGGGACGAGGTTACATATTAGCACGACTTTCATCCCCAAACTAATGGTCAGTCAGAAACGACCATTCAGACATTGGAAGACATGCTTCGGGCATGTGTGATTGATTTTGGGGGAAGTTGGGATGACCACCTACCGTTAGTAGAATTCTCATACAACAACAGCTTTCATGCCAGCATTGGTATGCCACCATATGAGATGCTATACGGTAGGAGATGCAGAACACCCGTTTGTTAGGGTGATATTGGTTAGAAGGAATTAGGGAGCGTCGAGGTAATCGAGACTACGACTGAGAAGCTTGAGAAGATCAAAGCCTTCATGAAGGCAGCCAAAGATAGACAGAAGTTGTATGCCGATAAACGACGCAGACCGATTGAGTTCCAGGTGGGTGACTGGGTTATGTTGAAGGTCTCACCTTGGAAGGGCATCATTCGTTTCCGAAAGCGGGGCAAGTTGAGCCCGAGATACATAGGCCATTTCCGAATCATTGCTCGAGCAGGAGAGGTGGCCTATAGACTGGAGTTACCAGAAGAGTTAAATGGAATTCACCCGACATTCCATGTATCTCATTTGAGAAAGTGCTTAGCTGATGAAGACATGATTGTTCCACTGGAGGATATCGAAGTAGACGAACGACTGAATATGTGGAGCAACCAGTGGCAATCATAGATCGAAAAGAGAAGAGGCTGAGAAATAAAGTGGTTCCTCTTGTGCATGTACAGTGGAAGCACAGGAAGGGATCCGAGTCAACGTGGGAGATTGAAGAAGAAATGAGGCATCACTACCCATGTTTGTTCGAGAAATATCAGGTTTCGGGGACGAAAACTATTTAAGGGGGTGGACTTGTAACAGCCAGTTATTTATTTATTTTGAAGGCGACAAAAGAAGAAAAAAAAATAAAGTCCAAAGTCGAGGGACCAAACTCGCCAACAAAAGAAAGACGGGTGAGAGGGGGTATATAAAGGGATATGGCAGCCCTTACCCTCTCCCCACACTCATATTTCAGCCAAACAAGAGAGGAGAAGAGAGAAAGGAAGAAAAGAGGAAAAGTGTTGGTTCGGGTTGGTTCGAGTGGCCAAAATCATTGAGAAGTGAGTCAAATCGAAGCTCTTCTCGTTGTGGTCATTTGTGTGAGTTCTAGTATCCCTCCTTTAAACGTTATTGAATGATTTGGGGCTGGAAAACATCTGAAAATGGCAGATTAGGTTCGGGATGAACTGCATTCTGCACCAGCTAGGGCTTAGCGACCGAATGGAGGCCATACGGCCGATTGAGGTGCGATTTGGGTTCATTTTCATGATTGGGGTCCATTCGCATGACTAATATTTCATTCGTACAATTGGGAGCCCAGTCGCATAAGTGCTCATCCGCATTAGTTCCATTCGCATAAGGTCCATCCGCATTAAGTTCATTCGCACGATTGGGTGTTCATTCGCATGAGTGTTCATCTGCATTGGTTTAATTGCATGATGTTCAGTCTCATGGAGGCCATGCGACTGAAGGGTGTCCATACGCCCGAATAGGGCCGTTACACCCGAGGAGAAGTGTAGTTTGACCTCTGACTTTCGAGGGAAAGTGCAGATGTAAGTTTTGATGTAAAGGTTCTTGTAAGTTCATGTAAGATGACGATTGAGCCCTTAGAGAGCATGTTGGGCATGATGATGATGATGTTGCATGATTATGCATGTTATGTACGTATGATGTAGCCCTGTATGATGTTGATGCATGTGTATGTTATGTTCCTTGTTATGATGTATGTTTATCTTTCTGTGGCTTTACGCTGAATGTTAATGAATGAAATGAAGTATTATGTAACGTAAAGTGAAAGATAATAAAAGAGGAACATGAAGTAAGAATGCATGCATTAATAAGTAACGGAAGTAAAGAAAGTGTTGCAAGCATAGTATGTCGGGACACGCTATTAAAGGTGTTAGCCCAACTGTGTGTGGGTTCGCTACCCCAGGAGGATGCACATTAGGGTCTTTCTTTGTGATTGACCATTTGTATAGCTCCATTGCTGCATGCCCTAGGTACTATGATCAGAGGTGCAAGCACCGTTATAGCTGGCCTATGATAGGCCTAGGTCCAGTACCAGGAATAATTGGGCATTGCACATAGCAGTGGTATACCTAAACTCTACCCTAGGTGCTATGATCAGAGGTGCGAGCACCGTTATTGCTGGTCTATGATAGACCTAGGTCCAGTACCAAGAATAGATGGGTAAAGTTTATGGTTGAGAAGAGAAAAGATATAATGATGAACGAATGATGCAGATAATAATGAATATTATCTATGTGTACGTATGAGGCATGATTGCATGAATATAAAGAACGGTTGTAAAATAAGTATGTTTTATTATAAAACAATAACTCACTCAACAACACTGACTTTGATGTGTTTTCGGTTGGCAGGTAATGATTGCTGAGGAAGGCACGAGGTGGCTACTCAGCTCTTTTGGGATGGCATCCATTTATATAACGCTTTTATGATGTAATGCAACAATGTATTTTGTAACTGATTAACGATGTATTATTTTGAAAAAGCTACTATATTGAAATGAAATGTCATTTTTAAATGTTTCCGCTGCGATGTTTTATGAAATACAATGTAATTATATGTTTTATGTGCGATGAGGATCCAGCTGTAAGCGTCCCGGGAACGGGGCCTTACAATTAACTATATAATTAGGAAAAACACTAGCTATAATAAAACATTAAACAAAACTATTTCTCGCATTGATAGTTATTTGCTTTCCGTAACAACCTCCAGTTATGTGGTGTTTATTTTCTCATCCCTTGTAAACACACTCGTGAATGAATCTACTCAAATTTGATTATAATTGACAGGATCAGCGATCACAAGTTTGATGTATTAGGGTTCAAAGCAGCGGAATACGAACAGGAATTAGACAAATTGTAGCAAGAGATCGATACTTGTATACATTAAGATCACATACGGTTATAGTGAGAGAATATATATTTCTGATTCAAGGAATGTTTATAGATATAGAATATTTCTAATCAAATCATTCATATCATTCCCGTCATTCACTTTTTTACAATAGGTTGTCACTCCTTATATAGAGTGCAACAATCACTGCTGTTATCACGGAAAGTGACAACTGGCAGATCTAATACAAAAATAACTAACTCTTAACAAACTACTGAAATGTTCACAACTACTGAGAACATATCAGAGTGTTAAGTACAGAATATAAAACTACTGAAACTACAACGACTGAAGAACAAGCTCTTCAGTCGTTTTACAAAACTACTGAAACATAAAACTACTAAAACTAGAAATATAAAACTACTGATATGACAACTACTGAAGAAGTACTCTTCAGCAGTTGTGACAAACTACTGAGGCTTCAGTACTTGATCTTCAGACTTTGACCTTCAGGTGTTCCATCAGCTGATGACTTCAGTAGATATCATCAGCTGATGTCTTCAGTCTTTGTCTTCAGACTTTGTACATCAGTTGTTGATCTTCAGCACTTGTAACTCTTCAGCTGTTGTACTTCAGTACTTTGGTCTTTCAGCTTCAGCACTTGTGTTCTTCAGCTGTTGTACTTCAGCACTTTAGTTCTTCAGCTGTTGAAGTCTTCAGCACTTGTCAAACTGCTGATGAGGCTTTCAGCAGTTGTTGTGATACCATGTGGGACTTAGAGGTTTTTGATCTTGGCTCATTGGTTCTTTTGGTCCAACAAACTCCCCCTGAACCAATGCAGCCAAAACCTCTAAATTATTATTATCCCACTTATTGTAGGCAAAATGTTGGTCTTTTCCTTCTTGATCAGTAGGGAAGATGACCCATGTAAGCTCCGGCCTGGGAAGAAATCTCAGATATTTGTTTGGCAGGGTATGAATGGGAACTCTGTTTTGGGGAACTGGACACAGAGTTGTTATCCCATTCATGAGATTTACTTCCCCATAATGAGTCTGTATGACTCTCGAACATAGGCCTCAAGGAGAACAACTTGTTCCTCCTGAGAGAGTTCTTCTACTCCTCCTTCGAAGAAGAACTCTGGACCATAGTACTCTGATAAGTACTTCATGGTCCTGCCATTTTTCAGCTCCACCGTAGTTACCTCCCTATATACAAATTCATCAGGATGGTTGCCTTCAAGGAGTAACTGGAGCTCATTCTTCTGGATGTCTTCAAGCTTTTTATATAACAACCCTTCTTAATCATCTTGTTTTCTAGTAAAGCTTGAGGGGTCTTCTTTGCTTGGTGAGCTTTCTTGAATTCATCAATGATTTCCCAAGGTGAGACTACAATGGCAAACATGATGGTAGAATCTATTGTTTTTCGTACCTGGCCATTGTATCTGTGTGGAATAGTTCTTTTATGGATTCTAGAACTCACCCTGGGGTCTGGCCATACTCTCACTCTCTCCTTCTGATACTGAAAAGTGTGCCTGAGAGTGTACAGCCTTTGAGCATGCCCTTTCATGGCTTGAATAGATGATGACTGAGGAAATTCCTTGTCAACCATCTTCAACAGTTGCTCATCGTGCTGTTTCTGCTGTTCTTCTTCTTCTACTTGACTCTGACCATTTCCCTTTGAGAGTCAGGTGTGATCATGAGTTGACTTCGGGGTTTTGGTAGCTTTAGAACAGCAGAGAGTGGCAGACTATCATCTTCATCCTCCTCCTCTTCTTCTCTTCCATCCTCAGCACCCTTCTCCTCCTTCTGGGTGCATCACTGGATGATGGTTGGGTTGGTGAAGGAATTGGTTTTGGAGAATGAAGATGTTTGGATTTTGGCTTAGAGATTGGTTGGGAGATTTGAGGGATAGGCTCTGTTTGAGTGGGTGGAAGGGAAGGTTGATCCAGCATCTTTGTAGTTAGTTTCGCCTTTGTGAGTTTAGCCATCTCTAACCTTTTACCGGCCCCAGCCTCATCAAGGGCTTCCACAATAATCCCTTTGTTGAATTGCTCAGACAGACAGATTCTGGTGGCTATAGCCAGAATACTGTCCCTGGTCCACGCGTGAATCTCCATTAACGATCTTCCTAAGTATTTTGCAATAAAGCGGATCATTATTTCCAATCTCTCTTTTTCCAGAGCATCATACCCAGCCCATCGGGTCTGAATCTCTTGAACTTCCAACCTTCTGATCTCACTATCCAATGTGGCTGTATCAAACCCCTGCCTGAAGAGTTGTTCAATTATTTTATCCATGGATCGGCTGTGTGTAGTGTCAGCTTCTTTTACCAGCTCCTCCAAGGATTTGTCTTCAGCAGTATGATCATCAGCACTTTTCTTTCGCTTGTAAGTGAGCAGAGGTTGCTTTTCTTTCTCCTCCTCTTGGGCTTGCTTCTCTTCCTTCTTTTCCTCTGTTCTTTTCCTCTTCTTTTCTTTCACTGCAGTACTCTCCCCCTTTTTGGATGCATTGGAGGAAGGGGTTTGTACCGCAGAAAGAGTCTTTTGTACAGCCGCATCAATCAAGGGTTGTAAAGTTGAGGAAAGCCTCTCATCAATGGCTTTAGTCACAATATCAGTGATTATGGGTGTGATGAGAGGGAGGGAATTTTGAAGTACAGCACCTATTTGCTTAGGAGGGTTCTGTTCCTGAGAAATAGGGCCTGAAGCAGAGGCAGGTGGTTGAGTTTGGAGTGGCTCAGTGTTTGGGGAACCTTCAGGTGAAGGTGCCATCTGTGGGTGGGTAGAGGCAGATGGTCTTTCTCCTTGTGAGAGTTGATCAAGTAGGTTTTGCAGCCTACTGACTTTCTCTTCAAGGATTGTGTTCTGGGCAAGAACATCGTAGAAAAAGCCCAGGTCATCATCAGCCGAAGCTGAATCATCTGACCTCCTGCTTAGAGCAGGATTTACATGCACTGGGTGTAGACCAGTTGGTGCATGTGCCCCTTGTGCTTGGTACTGGGGACTTCCAGCCTCAGGACAATGTCCATCATCAGCTGTTGCCTCTAGTGAGGTCTTAGCAATATTACCAGCCTCATTCTGATCATGTGCTAAGTCAGAGGAGGTGGCAGCCTCACTAGATATTCTAAGCTCCTAGTCTACACCAGGAGATAGAAGTGGTAAACCCCTGTGCTGTGGGTTCTCAAGTGCACTGTGTTCCTCCCCCTCAATTGTAGAGGTGTTCTCAGTAGTAAGTGGTTTCTGGGGAGGGGGTGAGGAGTGCAGTTGAGTCAGCATTTGTGCAACTATTAAAGTTGGGCTGTGAGGGGCGGTTGTTGGGGTGAAGGGATAGAAGCAGTGTGCACCTGGGGAGGTTGGTGCTCTTCAATGGCAATCCCCTCAAGTGAGGAAGATCCCAGATATGTAGGTACCCCTGTGTGGTTGCTGCAGGCTCCTGTTGAGAGGAAGCCTGAGCGGCTATGGCTGGAAGAGTCATTGTATCCACTAGGGGGTTTGGACTAGTGGATATATCCTGCGTTTGTGTTGCAGGGGCATCCTCAGGGGACTCAATTCCCTGAGTAGCGTTTTGGGTTTCTTTTTGGTGGGTTTGGTGGGGACTTTTGATTTGGAGGTGGTGGCTGTGGGTTCCAGCTGCATGGGTTTTCGCAGCTTGGCAGCCATTTTGAGTGTCTGGTCAGAGTTGTGCCGGGAGTATACTTCCGGCAGAACAGCCGTAGCAGGGACTCCCAAGCCAACAAGTCCTTCAGCATTAATCTGGTTTGTAATGATGGCCATTATGAACCGTGGATATAGTATCCAACGATGGCAGTTAGTTTTTGAGCCATATCCTTGAGCTCCGAAAATATTATTTCTGAAAAGTTTAGCGGTTGTTGCTCAAGAATAGAATACATTACCTGCTGCCATTTTGTCGACATTTGATCCCAAGACAACGTCTTAGGGGCCAAACATACATTCACCATGTGAAAAATCAGGCGCTCAGCGTCATTAAAATGTTTCTTCATGATAGTGGAGGCACTGAGATCGCCTTGATATCCATGTTGAGCAAAAGATAGATCTATGGTGCCCTTCGGATATCCAGCAGGAGAGATAGCATCATCAGATAAAGAATTTGGCGGATAACTGCAGGAGTGATGACTACTTCTTTGTTATTGACAACCGACTGGAGAGATGATGTGTTGTTCTCCCCAGTGGTAATAGTAACGTTCATCCAAAATTGTTGAAGGGATTCGGCATGTAGTATGGGATTCAGAAGAAATGCCGTATTGTATTGGGACTGAACCATAAGATCGATAGCAGTATCGAACTTAGTCCAGATAGGCTATTTAGTAAGGTAGGCAACACAGTTGTGTCGCGGTTTAATTTGCATGGACGCCATTGAGAAGAGGGAAGTTTTGGAGAGGAACGTTAGGTTTGAAGAAGATGAAGCATTGAAGGATTAGGTCAGGGTATTTATAAGGTGCGGGTAATAAAACGACTGAAGGATGTGGTGTTAGTCATCAGTAGTTTTAAACGACCGTTGACATGGTATTATCCTTTCAGATGTTGAAACAGCTGAAGTCGTGGTGTTAGGCATCAGAAGTTAGAAAACTACCGAAGACCGTGGTTTTGACTTCAGATGATTGAAACAACTGAGGACTTGGTGTTTGTCATCAGTAGTTATGAAACTACTGAGGACAGTGGTTTTGTCATCAGCTGTTGGAAACAACTGAAAACTTGGTATTAGTCATCAGTAGTTATAAAAACTACTGAAGACATGGTTTTGCTTCAGTTGTTTAGAATGAAACAGCAGTTGTAAAACGACTGAAGAGAAAGTTCTCTTCAGCTGTTTTCGTCAGTTCTTAGCTTGTCAGCTGTTTCATACTGTCCTCAACACATTCATCAGCTTTTTGGCGGATTTCAGTTATTTCATGGGACATCAGTACTTATCTGTTTATACTGATTTCAGTAGTTGTAACTACTCAGTAGTTTTAACTACATCAGTAGTTTGGAACAGATAAAGTACTTCAGTACTTTGAGACATTTAGCCACAGTAGTTATAAAAACTACTGAAGGGAAAAGGACTCATCGGTACTTATATGTGACGGGTACCAATGATCACCAGTAATTACTACTGAAATCATCAGTAGTTGTCACTTATTCTAGCTGCAGCATACCAAGCCTTAACACCAGGTTTTGGAAAGTTGAACTATCCAAAGGCTTAGTAAAAATGTCTGCAAGCTCATCAGCACTGGGCACAAACTTAGGATCAATCAGACCTTTTTCAAAACAATCCCTTATAAAATGATGTCTGATCTCTATATGTTTGGTCCTAGAGTGCTGGACTGGATTTTTGACAATGCAAAGAGCTGAAGCACTATCCATTAACAATGGAGTCTTAGTCTCTGTAATGCCATAATCCAAAAGTTGGTTTTGAAGCCAGAGTACCTGAGAGGTGCAGCTTGCAGCAGCAATGTACTCTGCTTCAGCAGTTGATGTAGCAACTGAGGTCTGTTTCTTGCTCTGCCAAGAAATCAAGCAGTTGCCTAGGAATTGACATCCACCAGAAGTTGATTTCTGGTCAACTTACACCCTGCATAGTCACTGTCAGAAAAAGCAACTAATTTACCAGAATGTCCAGTAGAATACCATAAACCTAGAGATGGAGTGCTTGCAGATATCTAAAGATCCTCTTGACTGCAATCAAATGAGACTCTTTAGGTGCAGCCTGAAATCTAGCACAAACATGTAGCAAACATAATATCCGGTCTAGAAGCTGTTAAATACATCAAGGACCCAATCATACATCTGTAAAGTGTTTCATCAACCACTTTACCTTTCTGATCTGTATCCAGTTGTGTGGTGCTGCACATGGGGGTAGAACAGGGCTTACAGTTTTGTAAATCAAACTTTTTCAAAAGATCTTTTGTGTATTTGGACTGATGAATGAAAATTCCATCAGCCTTTTGTTTGATTTGCAACCCCAGAAAGAACTGTAATTCTCCCATGGCACTCATTTCAAACTTCTGTTGCATCAACTTTGTAAAGGCATCACACAACTTTGGATCAGAGGATGCAAAAATGATATCATCTACATAAATTTGAACAAGTAGATTATGCTGCCCAGCTTTCTTAATGAATAAAGTCTTATCTATGGAGCCTCTAGTGAAATTATTTTCCAGAAGAAGAAAGTTGATAATGTCTCATACCAGGCTCTAGGAGCTTGTTTTAACCCATAAAGAGCCTTATCAAGCTTATACACCCAATTAGGATGTTTATGTCCTCAAAGCCTGGAGGTTGACATACATAAACCTCTTCTTTAATTTTTCCATACAAAAATGCACTTTTGACATCCATTTGAAAAACTTTAAGGTTTTGATAAGCAGCATAAGCTAAAAACAATCGAATTGCTTCCAGTCTGGCTACAGGGGCAAAGGTTTCATCATAATCAATACCTTCTTCTTGTGCAAACCCCTGAACAACCAGTGGCCTTGTTCTTAACAATAAGCCCATTTTCATCAGTTTTGTTCCTAAACACCCATTTAGTGCCTATTGCACACTTACCTGGAGGTAGAGGAACCAGTTCCCACACTTGCTGTTTCTTGAACTGAAGAAGCTCAAGCTGCATGGCATCAACCCATCCATTGTCCTTTAAAGCAATGTGATAATTCTTTGGCTCTTGCTGACTGATGAAGAGAGCATAGAAGCAGAAATTTGACAATTGACTTCTTATTGATACTCCAGCAGTGATATCACCAATGATTTGAGACATAGGGTGATTCTTCAGATCTTGATACACAATGAGATCTGTGCAAGTGTTTGTAGCTGGCTCAGCAGTAACAGATGGTGATGGTGAATCATTTCCTTGAAACCAATCAGTGGATGGTAATTCAAAGGAAGTTGAATTCGAAGAGATCTCATCAGCATTTGTTGTGGATGGTGCTACTGGAGCTACAGGAACATCAGGTCTAGCTGAATCAGGCAACTGATCACTAAACCTGAAGAGGTGAGTACTGCAATCATCATCATCATCAGCAGTACCACCAGGTGGTGAACTTTGACAGGAGCAACAGCAGGAGTTTGATAAGGAACATATTGCAGTATGTCCAAATCAAATAACTCCACAGGGCTTTGTGGAATCTTGTCCTTTGGAGATTCATTGAACTTAACATGTAGAGTTTCTTCAACCATCTTTGTTCTGCAGTTGAAGACTCTGTATGCCTTGCAAGTAGATGAATAACCAACAAAATACCCTGCATCCACCTTAGGATCAAATTTATGGAGTTGATCCTTTGTGTTGAGAATAAAACAGGGACACCCAAATGCTTTGAAAAATGAAATCAGAGGAGCCAAATGATGGAGAACTTCATATGGAGTCTTCATCAACCTCTGATTTACTAAAACTCTATTTTGCACATAGCAAGCTGTGTTGACAGCTTCAGCCCAAAAGGTCAGTGGCAAACCTGAGTCAGCCAGCATGGACCTTGCAGCTTCAATGAGGGTCCTGTTCTTTCTCTCCACTACTCCATTTTGTTCTGGAGTCCTTGGAATGCTAAACTGCCTTTTGATTCCCTTTGAAAGATAGAAGTCATCAAGTGTATGATTTCTGAATTCAGTTCCATTGTCACTCCTAATACACTTGACTGGAAGGGAATACTGCTTCTCAATATACAACACAAAGTGAATAATCTTTTGAGCAGCCTCATCCTTTGAATGTAGAAAGAAAGTCCATACAAATCTGGAGTAATCATCCACAATTACAGACAGTATTTCTTCTTTGCCATGCTCATTACTCTCACAGGACCAAATAGATCCATATGCAGTAATTGCAAGCAGGCAGTGGACTTAGGCACTTCAATAGGGGAATGAGACTTGTGTTGTTTCCTTTTAAACAAGCAGTGCAGGTTTCATCACAGTGAAACTCCTTATTGGTAAGCCTCTGACTAAACTATTGTGGGTAAGCTGATTCATGTTTTTGAGATTAACATGACCAAGCCTTCTGTGCCACAGTTTAGATTCTTGAGAAGAGGCTTTGGAAAATAGGCAAGGATTGCCTTTGAGATCTATTTTCTTGGAAAGATCTAAGGCATACACTCTTCCTGTTGTGGCTCTCAAGAGAGTGTGATCATCCAACACCTTGTCAATCAAGTGCAAACTTTGGATGACAGAATCCTACAGTTTTGACTGGTGAAAAGAGCAACATGGCCTTTATCACACATTTGACTGACACTCAAGAGATTGTACTTGAGATTTTCCACATGATTAACATCATCAAATTTGATTTCTCCATTGGAGACAAACCCTTACCAATGATGTACCCCTAGCACATTGCCAAAAGAAATAATCCCTTCTTTCCTTGAGAGTAGTCATGAAGAAGAGAGCTGTTCCCAGTCATGTGCATAGATCCCCCACTGTCTACATACCAGATGCTACTTTGACATGTTGAAGAACCCTGCAATAATAAACAATCAGTTAGTTTTAGAGACCAAAACTTTTTGGTTTGGGCCTGGTCTCATCAATAGATGGTAAACTAACAGGTTTATTTGAAACAACAGCCTGAGAGAAGAAGATGGTGTAGAAGAGGAGTCCTTTGGCTTGGACCCCTTTTCTGTGGTTCCAACATAGGAGTATCTAGTTGGTTAACTCTACCCAACAGATGTTGAACCATCATTACCAGCTGTGTCTGATTTTGTGATAAAGCTTTCAGCTCAGATCACACACATGCCAGTGGAGTTTGATAAGTTCCTATGTTGTACCTTCTTCTTCTGAGCACTCTCAGCTGTCACCTATTTAACCCCTTCCTTTTTGGATTTCTTTGAGGACTTAAGGGTTACAGGATTTGATGTTGCTGATACAAATGTGGTCTCAAACTCAGTTTTCATTTTTACCATTTTCTCATTATTTCTTCTTTTTTTTTGAGTTTGGAACCTCTTTTGTACCAACAATCATCTGTAAGATGATTGAACAAACCACATACTTCACATGGTTTCTTCTTCATCTTAGGTTGATCATTAACTAAAGAGGGTGAAGCAACTGAAGACTTGTTCTTCAATGCTTTGGAAGCATTGTTTGCTTTCTTGACTGCCTCTTTAGTAGGCTTCAAACTCTTTCTACTGGCAGTTTTCTTCTCTTCAGTACTGACAGCAGTTGAAGTTTGAACTTCAGGTGTTAAATCCTGCTCTCTAGTCCTTTCAGGACCTTCAGAATTAACTCCTGAGTTGATCAACTCATTAATCATGTGAGTGTCAGCATTTGAACCATCTACATCAGCTGATAGGTTCAAAGAGGGCTTGATGCTGACTGCTACTTCTGATTGTGCTGTATCAGAAGGTAGATCACATGATGTGATGGATTGGTTATCACTCTCACCATCAGATTCTTCCTCTGCTCTTGGGGTAAAATCTGTAGGTGGAGCAGTGTGATTGTAACCAATTCCAAACTTCACATTTGAAGCAGATTGCTTACTAAGAAGCATTTCAAAACCTTTGCATGATTGTACCCATCTATCACACTCTACCTGGGTAACTGCAAGGGTTCTTTGAGATCTTTGTACTTCTCTAGAAGTACCTCTTCTCTAGCCTTATCATCAATTATTTGGCAATTCAGTTATAAATCTCATCATTTTTATCTTTAAGCACAGACTCAAACTCAGCTTTGTTTTTGGAAATTATTTGTTCTAGCTCAATGTTCTTATTAATTAGAGCTACATTTGCTTCTCTAATGGAAGCAAATGCTGCTATGCATGGTTCAGAACATAATTTGGCTTTTGCCTCAGAGGATACCTGTGAAACCTGAGGTGTAGAGGCATTAGAAAATGAAGTATCATCAGACTCCAAAGCCATAAGAGCTAGATTCCCAAAAGGACTGTCACCACCATGTTGACCAGCACCTGAGAACAGTTGGTCATGACCAAACATGTCATCTGGTAAACTGCTCCAGTCAACAACTCCTGGGGTGAAGAAGCTGTGTTGTTGAGGTTGAGTTTGTTGATGAGATTGGGATGGCTGAGGTTCTGGTAGTGCATGAGGTGTGGTGCCATAGGAACTTGAACTTGATTTGACTGTGGCATGTAATAACAAGGGTACGGATATGGCATTTGACCCTGAGGAACAAAATATGCCGGAGATTGTTGTTGAGGATGATGACTAGAAGTGACAGGATGTTGCCCTCTGTGTTGTTGACTATTGCCAGGAAAAGTCACAAAGGGTGTAGTGGAGTTAGATCCAGTTGATCTACACTCTCTTGCAAAGTGTCCAAGCCTTTGGCATTTGTGACACCTCAACTTGCTCTTGTCAAAACCAACTTTGGTTTTGCCAGAGAGTCCTGGAAATTTTCTTCCAGTTCTTTTATAGAACTTCTGAGATCTGATATTTATCAGGGCCATTTGGCTCAAAATATCCATCTCTTCTAAGTCGTCATCAGCAATCCCCTTGAGATCATCCATAATGAAGCATAAATTGTCATTATTATATCCAGTAAACTGACCATCAATACTCACAAATGCAGAATCAGAAGTGCTTGAAGAGAAATTAATATGCTCATCATACTGGCATTCAGATGAAGCATATTCTGACTCATGACCAACCAAGGCAGTGTTGCCTGGTACAAAGTCTTCAGTGAGCTTTCCAGATGAAGACATCTTTCTCTTCTGTTCTATCTCTCTTTCAAACGTGAGTAGTTCCCATGGAGTTGGGTGAGAGATAGTTTGTCCAAACTTGCACTGGAGCGTAGGACAATAGTATATGTGTCCCATCTCTCAGGCAGTGATCTGAGAAATCTGTTATTCATCTGAATATTTGTGTACTCAAGTTTGACCATTTTTAGTTCAGAGATCAAACAAGAGAACCGCTTATATTGTTGAGTCAGTGTCTCACCCTTTCTATGAGAGAATGTCTCATATTGTTGGGCTAGAATTTCTCTATTATTTGCCAAGACCTCATCTGTTCCTCCAAATTGTTCTTTCAAGGCATTCCAGAGGTCATGGGCAGTTTCATGATGCATTAGCCCAGAATAGATTTCATTTGGCAGTGCCATGGCCAGAATTCCATGGGCTTTTGCATCAATTTCAAACAACTTCTTATCCTCATCTGAGTATTGCTCCCTCCTCTTCGGAACCATTTGATTGGTTTTCGGGTTATTCACCATAGGCTTGTGTGGACCATGTACCACTGATGTCCAACAACCTGCGCTGTTAACAGACAGGTGATGGAGCATTCGTCTTTGCCATATGTTATACTCATCCTAACCAGCATTGGTGGCTTGGTTAAGGAACCAGTATTGTGAGGATCATTGGAGGGAGTAGTCATTTTCAGTTCAAAAAGTTTTACACAGACCACAACAAACTCAATGAAAACCAAGAAAAGATCTCAGGATGAATGACCAGAAATACAGAAAATTCAATCTCTATAACCGTTTCTTGCAAAAACAAAAGCTAATTCAATCAAACTTAGATCTTGAAAGCAGTTTCAATGATCAATTATTAGATCGATCAATGATTAACCGGCTCTGATACCATTTGACAGGATCAGCGATCACAAGTTTGATGTATTAGGGTTCAAAGCAGCGGAATACGAACATGAATTAGACAAATTGTAGCAAGAGATCGATACTTGTATACATTAAGATCACATACGGTTATAGTGAGAGAATATATATTTCTGATTCAAGGAATGTTTATAGATATAGAATATTTCTAATCAAATCATTCATATCATTCCCGTCATTCACTTTTTTACAATAGGTTGTCACTCCTTATATAGAGTGCAACAATCACTGTTGTTATCACGGAAAGTGATAACTAGCAGATCTAATACAAAAATAACTAACTCTTAACAAACTACTGAAATGTTCACAACTACTGAGAACATATCAGAGTGTTAAGTACAGAATATAAAACTATTGAAACTACAACGACTGAATAACAAGCTCTTTAGTCGTTTTACAAAACTACTGAAACATAAAACTACTGAAACTAGAAATATAAAACTACTGATATCACAACTACTGAAGAAGTACTCTTCAGCAGTTGTGACAAACTACTGAGGCTTCAGTACTTGATCTTCAGACTTTGACCTTCAGGTGTTCCATCAGCTGATGACTTCAGTAGATATCATCAGCTGATGTCTTCAGTCTTTGTCTTCAGACTTTGTACATCAGTTGTTGATCTTCAGCACTTGTAAACTCTTCAGCTGTTGTACTTCAGTACTTTGGTCTTTCAGCTTCAACACTTGTGTTCTTCAGCTGTTGTACTTCAGCACTTTAGTTCTTCAGCTGTTGAAGTCTTCAGCACTTGTCAAACTGCTGATGAGGCTTTCAGCAGTTGTTGTGATACCATGTGGGACTTAGAGGTTTTCTGATCTTGGCTCATTGGTTCTTTTGGTCCAACAATAATCATCATTGCAATCACACTAATCAATCACAAATAGAACGTAGCATCAATTGTTTATATCATAATCAAAATCAAACACAAACCAAATGAATCACCCTTGAAATCAATCCAATCTCCCCAAAACTCATCAAGAGCAATTCACAACCATCTTTGAACATTTATGCCTAAAAAATAATCCGAATCAATCAAAATGACAACTGTGGAACCACAAAATACTTCAGTAACAAACTAGTCAAGAACAAAAGTGCAATGGATCAAGAAACTACTCATATTCACTCAATAAAAATCGAGAATCAGCTTACGCTAACGGAAAGAAACTAATCTGAAATCAAAAGGGAAACGTGATGAGTGATAGATGAAAAAGAAATATATTCAAGTTAACACGACCAAGTAAATAAGAATTACTTATGTTTTAATTCAAATTATGCTACTGCATATTGGTGCATTTGAGTTTTCATGAATGATTAACAATATAAACACGAAAAAAACTACTTATAATAAAACATTAAACAACACTAGTACTAGTATGGAGTTTTTATTCTTATTCCTTATAAACACACTCGTGAACGAATCTAATCAAAATTTATTATAATCATCATCGCAATCGCGCTTATCAATCATAAATGGAGTGTAGCATCTACTGTTTAAATCATAACCAAAATCAAACATGAATCACATGAATGACCCGTGAAATCAATCCAATCACACCAAAACTCATCAAGAGCAATTCACAACCAACTTCAAACATTCATGCCTCCAGAACCATCCAAATCCATCAAAATGACAACTATGGAACTACTAAATACTTTTGTAACAATTTAGGATAGAATAAAGGTGCAAAGGATCAAGAAACTACTCGTATTCACTCAATAACAATCTAGAATAAGATTATGCTAACAGAGCGAAAGTAATCTAAAATCAAACAGAGAAATCTATTCACGTTAACTCGACCAAGTAACTAAGAATCACTTGTATTCTAATCCAAATTATGCAACTACGTATTGGTGCATTAGAGTAATGATGAATGATTAACTATATAAACTAGAAAAACACTAGTTATAATAAAACATTAAACAAAACTATTTCTCACAATGATAGTTATTTGCTTTCCGTAACAACCTCCAATTATGTGGTGTGTTTTTATTCTCATCCCTTATAAACACACACGTCAACGAATCTACTCAAATTTGATTATAATCATCATTGCAATCACACTAATTAATCACAAATAGATCATAGCATCAATTGTTTAAATCATAACCAAAATCAAACACGAACCAAATGAACGACCTTTGAAATCAATCCAATCTCGCCAAAAATGATCAAGAGCAATTCACAACCAACTTTGAACATTCATGCCTAAAAAATCATCCGAATCAATCAAAATGACAACTATGAAACCACAAAATATTTTAGTAACAATCTAGTCAAGAAAAAGGTGCAAAGGATCACGAAACTACTCATATTCACTCAATAACAATCGAGAATCAGATTACGCTAACAGAAAGAAAGTTATCTGAAATCAAACAGAAAGGTGATGATTGATAGATGAAAAATCTTTTCAAGTTAACACGACCAAGTTGTTGGATTCTTTATGCCCAAGACACATAAAATATTGATGTGGTTAGTACGTTATGATCCAAGTCGGGTCATACCAATAACAAGCTTAGCAAACACCAATTAATATTGAATTGATGATATGATCATGCAATTAAATAATTACACCAATTTAGAAAATGGGTTTTCTAAATAAGTTGCATATGAGATTGAACAACATATATGGATATTTATTCATGGATACTATTTGTAATGTTGTTTAATTTAGTTAAATAACATCAAATAATAAAAGTGTGTATGTGTTATATAATTAAAAGGTTAGTTTTATATCTATGTTTTAAAAAACAACTAGTTTATAAAAAGTGGGTTTTGGGGGGAAACCCCATCTCATGAAAACCAAGCAGCCGCCCCTTTTTTTTTGGGGGGGGGGTGGGTCTTGTTTTGTTTTGTGACTATGTACTCCAATATCAACACACACATACTTAATCCTCTCATCTCTCACACATATGCAAGAACCTAAAGGCAAAACACTCTCTAATCTTGAAGTGGATCTCGGCTGAAAAGGGTTTTCAGCAGCCTTTGGATCTCGGCTGAAAAGGGTTTTCAGCAGCCCTTCTTGGTCGTTTTTGGTGGTCAAATCCTAGCAACAAAGGTGCTTGTTTGATGCTTGTGGGTATGGATGCTTGAGGACACCTTTCCTTGGTGTTTTGGTCATTCAAGTAAATCATCTTCTTCACCAAAATCGTTTTTCTGCAGCTTTACTAAAGGTAGTATGTATGGCTTGTTTTGGGTTGTTATTTCTCGTTGATAGCTAGTTCAAACACATATAAATGATCCTATGTTCTTGGGTTGTTGATGATATGTTATTAGCCTTAATTTTTCAGATTACTAATGATATATTAAGGTATTAATCCGCTGCATTTTCATAGTTTAAAGGTTAAACTACTTTGATATGGTCCAACAAACCCAACATTGGCATCTAGAGCCGGATATGTGGATGACTAGTTTCATTTGTCCTTGTAAAATTGGTTTTATGGGGCTTTAACAACCTTATAGGGGCTGTTTTGTGGTGATGTTATAAATCCCCAACCTTTCAAGGTTATATCTAACATGCTTGTGATTAAACCTTGAAAGAAAGATATCAAGTGGTTGATTATGTTTTTTGTTTGGACAAAAGACCCTAAATTCTTGGTTTATGTTGGCTGAAAATTTAGGGTCATATGGGGATTTATTTGGTTCTTGTATGTTGTATATGATGTTTCATATTGGTGCATAACCTAGCCTTGACCTTTTGTTGATTTGGTTTTGAATGGGTGTTTGTTTTGGTTGATTTCATTCATAATGGGTTGTAATATTATTCTTTTGTGTTTAGTATTTGGATGTAATTTATTTATTAATTCAATGGCAATGTAATAGATAGATTAAGTGTGCTTTCTTTTATTAGAAAATTTGTATTAGGATATAAATTTTGTAAAAGAAGATGCACAAGATGGAAGAACAAAAGGAAGATACAAAGAGAAGAACTTGAAGCATTTGGATGCAAGTTTAAGTGGTGGCATCTGTAGGAGGTTGAGATGCAAGTTCAAGCATTTGGATGCAAGTTCAAGATGCTCTTCATCACTCTCCGCCTCCTCATCTAGAGGACAAAAGTCCTGGTGAAAGCTAGCAGTGGTGGCATCTGTAGGAGGTGGAGATGTAGCATGGGTAGTGGAGCCCCTAGTAGAAGCGGGCCCATAGTCTCCGTCGGTGTCACCGTCATCGTCATCGAAGTCATCAGATGGGAGAGCAATCTGCTCAACATCTGAATCACTCTCTTATGGCGCCCCTTTCTCCTACCTGGCGCTAGAGGTGTACAAACCGGTTTGGGGGCCCAAACCGATTCGGGTCCCAAACCGAAACCGGTTTGGTCAAAGTTGGTCAAAACCGGTTTGGCCCCAAACCGGTTCGGGTTCAAACCGGTTTCAAAACCGTAAAAACCAAAACTATCAAACCGGTTTGGGCCGGTTTGGAACCGGTTCGGGCCCAAACCGGTTTTTTTTGTTTGTTATATTCAAACGAAATTTTAAACTTTTAATTAAAACATAAATATTTATAACATTTTTATATAATTTATATAATTTAAACAATTTATAACATTTATAAACATTTAAAACATTTAAACAATTTAAACATTTAAACGATTTAAACGATTTAAACAATTTAAACATTTAAATGATTTAAACAATTAAACAATTTATAACATTTATAACATATATATATATATATACTATTTATCAACATTTATAAACAATTTAAGCATTTTAACAATTAATAACATTTATAAAAATTTATATCATTTATAAATAATTTAAACATTTTAACAATTCGTAACATTTAAATACTTTAAACATTTAAAACTAAACATTTAACATAGTCGTTTCTTCGTTCGTATTATACTTGTACGTTTATTCCTCGCCACCAGAACCGCAACTGTTACGAAGGTAGTCATCATATGTCGCTTCAGTCATTCCTGGTGTCAATCCGCTCTCTACCTCGTCCTCGTATAATTCTGCTTCGTATTCCAGTTCTCCTTCAAGCGATCGTTTGTCTTGTACTCTTTCCGCGACATCCAAATAATCTTTCAAGAAAATTGACATTTCAATTACTTGTGGAGTGAGTCGAGTTCGTCTTATTGATATAATCCTGCCACTAACAGAAAAAGCAGATTCCGAAGCTACCGTAGAAGCTTGGACGGTTAGTAAATCTCGGGCCATGGTGGATAGGATGGGAAATTGATCTTCCTTACCTTTCCACCAAGCCAACAAGTCAAAATTTTTAAATTCATGTGGAGTCATGGTCGATAAAAAGTTTGTAAGACCATACCTCCCGAGTTCACTATCGGAGTGTTACCACGTTGACGTTTATTACATTCATCCCTTAAAGTATTATATAAATCAAACATTGGATCATTCGAACATTCGGCATTTGCCGCATGCCTTAAAGCATCATGGATTTGTGATGTTTTCCCGTATTTTAATAAATAAACATCATACATTTGTTGTAATTGTTTGTTGAAAGTCGTTTTTAAAGTTTTACTATACATTGGTTTACTAACTTCTAAATCCAAATTAAAAGTAATTTTATCAAGTAAAGTTTCAACCCCCGACAAATTTAAACAAGGGTTTAAAGCAGCGGCACATGTAATAACGGGAGGCATTTTTTCAAAATATTTTTTAAGTTTTTCTTTCATTGGGGTATCATATCGGAATAAGGTCTACCCCTACACGACAATTCATTTAATTTGAAGTCATTAAATAAATTTGGTGTAGTACCAACGGACTCGTTGGGTAATAAACTCCAGAAAGACATGTAGTTGCATTTTTAAAAACTTGAAGCATTTTTGTTACTTCTTCGATGATGGCCCAACCCGATGGATGGTAAGAATTTGCCTTTCCCCGACTTACCAAACTATTATGAAAGGCTATTAAACTTTCTTTTGTTCAATAGCCTTTTCAAACATGTTACATGTGGAATTCCATCGTGTTGGTACGTCCCAATTCGGACCTAAACATTTAGTATTTGCGGCTTTACAAAACTTGCGATCTTTAGTATATCTTTGGTTGTTACTAAAAATATCACGTAACATTCTTTTAAAACAATCTTTAATTGTTTCAATCGTTTTTAAACCGTCTTGCACGGCTAAGTTTATGATGTGCGCAACACATCGACTATGAAAAAACACACCCTCACATATTGGTTTATATTTTAATTTCAAATGATCTATCGCAAGAGTGTTGTTTGAAGCATTATCAAAAGATATAGAAAATATTTTGTTTTCTAATTTATACGTTTGAATAACTTTATCAATTAGATAAAAAATGTTTTGGCCGGTGTGAGGATAATCAAACAATTCAAACGCAATCGTACGTTTCATCATTTGCCACGAATCGGGTTCAACCCAATGTGCGGTGACACAAATGTACGAGTCGGTGAACCATGAGGTGTCGACCAAACATCACTAGTTAAGTTAACACTGGTTTGTAAATTTTCAAAATAAGATATTAATTCATTTCTAGCTTTTTTCCACATTTTTAAACAATCTCTTCGAATAGTAGCATGACTTACATTGGTGTAACGCGGTTGGAGAGTTCGTTGAATGAGTCGAGTCAAACGTTCGTTGTCGAAATGTTTGAATGGCAAGCTTTCTTGAATTACAAATTGCGCCATTTGCTCCCGAACCGCATCAATGTTATAAGCCCAAATATTTCCTTCGTCTGTCATCGAAGCTTGACCTTGAGAAGGTTCACCTTTTAACGCTTTACAATATTTATTTGCAATATGGTTTTCAACGTTGTGTTTGCATCTTTTTTGAAAAACTTATGACAAAACTTGCAACGAGCCTTGTTTGGACCGCTAGCCATTTGACATAAATCGTAATTGGACCATACTTCGGGGTTCCTATTCGTAGGAAGGATTGCTATCACCACGTTGCTTGAAGACGCTTCACAACCAACGGATGATTGAGCACTTGTTGAAGCCATTTCAGAGATTTTTGTAAGAGCGTTTTTGAGAGCGTTTTAAACAAAAGTATTTGTGGAGAGCGTTTTTGAGATTTTTGAGAGTAGAGAGTGTATAAGTTGTTGTGATTCAACCAAAACATCAAATACATATATATAGTAACCTAGTGGGGGTATAATGGTAAAAAAACATCAAAAAAACGGTCAAAAATTGCAAAAAACGGCTATATAGCCGTTGGGTAACGGTAACCGGTTTGGAACCGGTTTGGAAACCGGTTTGGAACCGGTTCGGTTTGAAACCGGTTTGGAAATAGGAGGTGTTAAACCGGTCAAGAACCGGCGGTTCGGGCCCGGTTTGAAACCGGTTTGGGCCTCAAACCGGTTCCGGTTTTTTTGGCCGAACCGGTTCCCGAACGGTTTTTTTGGCCACCTCTACCTGGCGCCACGTAATCAGCCTTGGCTAGATGCTCGAAGAGTCTCTTCACAGGGGCTTGACTTGCTTCCCCCTGTCGACCTTCATGTGGCCCAAGGTCGGTTCATCCATAATCTCCAACGATACAGCATCGTGGCTCTCCTTGGGCAAGGTAGGTAGCTTCTCATCAATAATCATCTGCAAGAACCTTGGATACATGCAGAAACTCTCCTTGCCCTTGGCCTCAAGGTTCTCTATGAGGTAGGAAAATATCATACTTGAGAAACTGAAGGGGTGGTTAAGTACTGTAGGACCGGTGAAGGGGTCAATTACAACATAACAACACAAAGAGGAGATTAATTAAAACTTAATCAAACAGTAAGACTGGATTAACCACAGAAAGATACTAAGAACACAAGTAATGTAAGAGACAGAACACAAGTATATGGTTTTCAAGAATACAGTATATTGCTTTCTCTATATTCTATTACAAGTGTTACAAAGTATAATGGAAAGATACAAAAATATGAGATACTTATACAACATCCTACAGCTGGCTATACTTTGAAAGCTAGCTAGATACAATTGACTAGACACAAACAAAATCAATTGTAGTGTCAAAGGCAGATAGCCTTTTGACTAGTGACTATGACATGCCATTGCTCACATCCTTATCTATTACAAAGAGGATAAAGTACATGAAGTAGAAAGTTACAAACTCAAGACCTCAATGTACAATTACCAAAAGCATGAACCTTTTCACCAACTTATGTAGTTGGTGACCTTACAAAGGTGCAGCAGAAAGGTGTCTAGCTTTATGGAAAAGTACATCAGATAAAGCATGTGTTAAAAGTCTTCGGAAGAAATCTGTCTTCATGAGTTGAAGCTTCGGAAGACTGTCTCTGAGGCTTTGGAAGACTTCATATTTGGCTTCGCAAGATATTGGTCTTGACTTCAGAAGATATGGTCTTGGCTTCGGAAGATTTCACACTTAGAATAATTCTGTTGCATGTGTGAAACTTCCTAAGTATTCTTCTTTATAGCACTTGTGCAGCATGCAGGATAGACATTGGATGTTTAGGTTGCATCAGCCTCTTCATTAATCTCTACAAACTCCCCCTAGGCTGATGCTACCAAAACACTTAGTAGACTTCAGATATCAACAGTCCTCATTAGGATGATAACCAATCCTTTCTTCATAAGGTGATCAGGATCCTTCAGACTGTCAAAATGTCTTCTCATATCAAAGAGGTCATGCAGAGGCAACTCAAACATATCTTGCCATGTGTAAATGTCTTTAGTGCCTTGATCTCTAATGACATGCCATCTTTCTGGATTTGTGGTGTATGTCCAATACAAGATGGGTCTTCTTGATGCTAGAGGAGCTGTTTGAATTGGAGTTGATGTAGCATCCTCTGGCTGCACAACCTCAGGATGTTCTGACTCATCCTGCGGTTTAGAAGCCATCCTCTTCTTTCTCTTTGTAGATTTTAACTAAGAAGACTGGTCTCTTCTTTCTCTTTGTAGATTTTAACTGGGACTTCCTCTCTCTCAGGCTCAGAAGGAGAGGAAGGTTGACCCTGCTATGAATCAGAAGATGAAGCTTGCTGAGGTTCAGCAGGAGGTCTAGGTTGTGTTGTCTCTGGTGGTTCAACCTTAACCTCCACTTTAGGTGGGGCTTGACTTGGAGTGGAGTGTAAATCAATGAGCTCTTCACTTTTGATCTTCTGCTTGATCACCCTAATATGCTCATCCATAGTGGATAAAGACATGGGGCCAAGTCTCCTTTCAGAGAATCCATACAGCTTCAAGAAGCTCATCATCCTCTGCCTATCAGTAGATTTCTTCATGCTCTTTTGGATGATAGTTCTTGATTTTGCAACTTCTTCCTTTAGCTTCTTCTTAGTTGTCTTTCTGTCCTTGACTAGCTCAAGTTCAAGTTGTTTTAAGTACTCAAACTCAACATAGTCATAGGACAAGGGAAGAAGTGCATCTGCCTGATAGAAGCCTTGGCACTCAGGTAGTTGATCATCTTGATCCTCTCTTCTTCTTTGTCTACCTAAGGTTCTTGTTAAACCACATCTTCTTGTGCAAGACTTCCTGAACTAGGGAGAGGGTAGGCATATCCTTGTACAGTCTTTTTCTTCTTCTCTCTTCTTTGACTTGTATTAGAAGCTCTACATCTTCTGCCTCCTTCTTCTCCTTTGACCTTTCTAGGTCAACCAGTTCATTGAACTCATCTAAGGGGAGAGAGATGACACTATCTATGTCATAGTTCCTTGTCTGCAAATAATTATCTTGACTGCCCTTAACTCATCATTCTGAGTATCTGGTCTGGGGGCAATCCTGATAGCAGACTCCATGAGTCTTAAAGAGTCAACAAAGGAACTTACTCCCCTCAGCCTCCTTTTCCTCTCTCTCTCTCCTCCTCCTCAATCTCCTCAGATGTCATCTTTTCTTTTCCCTTTGTCACTCACAGACCTTTGTGACTCAGGGTGGAGAGAGCTTTGGCCTTCATTGCTTGATGCAGCTTCTGAGCTCTGGCTAGGGAGAGGTTGAGAAGCACCTTCACCAGCGGGTGTCTTAATAGGAGTGTGGATCTCTGCAGCAGTTGATGATAATGAGACAGGGGTCTCAGGTTCTGCCACTGGGCCTTTAGTCAAGGTTTCCCCTATGAAACTAATCTTAGGGTCTGCCTCAACATCCAGTTGACCGATGGCATTGCCTGATTGCCTAAGTCTCCTTCTTAAGCTGAACCCTGCAGTGATCTTGTCTTGGATTCTTTGAGCCAGTCTGTCATCTTGTCTTGATTTGCTTGGGTGACAAGTGGCATGTTGACTAGATTCAGACCTTCATAGTAGTTCAAGGTCTAAAAATTTAGAACTTCTTGTTGCCCTTGAACTCTTATGATGATTAGGGCTTTCCTGATATTGTCATACCTCCACCCAATAATGTGATTGGAAGATGGTGAAGATGACATAGCCCTTGGTATCCCATCCTCAAACAGACTTTGTATGAAGGAGTTTGTGTAGTCCACATCAATGTGAACTTGAGGAGGTGCTGAGAATGCACAATTTCAAGTGAGGATGGTGAGTCCTCAATGTCCACTCTCTTTGAAGAACTCCCAGGTTCTATGGCTGTAATGACTTTCTCCCTCTTTTTGATAGCATCACCCACTTGCATAGTTGAGCTAGAAGATAGGTCAATCACATCCACAGGTTCTTGTGTTCCTGGTTGAGCTTTTCTTAATGGTCTCCCAGCTAGTTTTTCCTTAAGATATGAAATCGCAAGTTACTGATCATTGATCCTGTTGTGTAAGTTAGTCACCTGAGATTCAAGGTGACTGACCTTTAAGACTAAATAGGTGCATGTTTTAGTCAATTTGTGCACCTTTAGTCTCAGAGTCCCCTCATCTTCATCAGAAGAATCATTGGGGGATGAGATGATTGGACCAAAGTCCTCTCTCTCACCACCAGCTTAAGGTTCTTGGCTACTGGTTTTCCTCTACTCACTGGCAATCTCAGTTGAGATGTCAGTGAGCTGAGTTGCCATGGTTGAGGTCTTAATGATGTAATCCATTTCAGAAGTGAGAGCCTCTTCCATATGGACATCCTAAACAGGTTTAGAAGTGTCCACTTCAGTTGTAGGTGAATGATGTGGGATAGATATAGGAGACTCAGGAGCATTCATCTCTCTTTGAGTAGGGTTAAAGAAGAGAGACTCCTTATACTCACTGAAACCTAGATCTTCATCAGTATAGAAATCAAGGTTGGGAATTGGTTGGTTGAGATCTATAGGCTTGGGATGGTAACTGTCCCCTGAAGGTTGATCACTTGAGTGTTGAGACTCAGAGTGATGGCTTCAGGCAGTTAGGTTAATGAGCTCATCGGGTTGAGCATGAGGAACCTCAGTATTGATTCTTGAAGAGATGGGAGTGGTCTGCTCCTCAGGAGAAGTGGGAGCTCCAGTGTCCACTTCCTCCTATGTGGGTAAGTATATGGGGGCCTCCACAGACTGAATAGTCTGAGCAGGGGTTTGTTTGGATTTTCTTTGGTAAGTGACAGTAATTTGAGGTTGTGTGGGTGGTTGGGAGGTAGCAGGTGTTGGCTCAACACTAGCTTGTGCTGCTAGGTTGTCACCTTGAGCAATAAGCTCTAACATTTTAGGACTTGGCTGTTTCTACCCCAGAGAAGCCAACAGTGGGCTTTCTCAGTATTTTAAGGATGTCGGGCTTCATCTGTCTCAATTAAGAATGTTACTTGTTTCCCTCAACTATGAGCCCAATTCACAGTTAAGAATGTACTGGACATATCTAGGAAACATGTAATATTCTAAGGAGTCTAAATTAGCAAGTAAATTGGTATAAAAAACTGAGAATACCTGAACTTGACCCCTTGAACCATTCCATGGATGATGAAGGAGAGATCCTCAGGAATCCGGTCCCATCCACCATGCTTGTTTGATAAGCTGTGGATGACCATATGGAGCAGGAATCTCCACTAGGATAAGACCTTCCCTTTCCTAAAGGTCTTTACAGAGAAATCTCCCTCATATCCCATCTGCGCAAAGGAATGATAAACATCTTCCTTTGGGAAGAACACCTCACCTTCTTCATCATCCAGCTGAAGATGCCTATTGATGATGGTTGGAGTGATGAAGATTGTTCTCCCCTGTACTGTGGCAGACAGTGCCTTCTCCCCGTCCATAATGACCTCTTGGTAGGTCTTCCAGAAATCAAGCAGCTGATCCTCATAGAGAGGAGGATCAATGGTTAGGGAGGTGAAGTAGTTTGATAAAGCTAAGAATCGACAAACCTCTGAGAAATGAGGATCTTTCTTAGAGCTTAATAGAGAAACCTGATTGTGTTGCCTGTGTAGCTGCATGGTAAAGTTGGGATCATTTCTATGAGCAAGGTTGGCCATTTTGAGGTAGCTTAAAGATGAAGAAAAAAGGAAGAAAGAAATTTCAGAGAGAATTGGGTTTTTAGGTTGGAGGAAGAACAGATGATAGAAAGAGGGGGAAACCGTTGGGTTTATATGTGAGAGGGATTTCAGATAAAGTTTAATGAAAGAGGATAAACTTTGAAATCCGGATGTCGGTCCCACCTCTGAAAAAGTAGTTTACTTTTGCTCAAAAAGTAGTTTTCTTGGAAGTCAAAAAGCTTCCGAAGGTTTATTATCTTCAGAAGTTTTAATTAAAAAGCTCCGAAGCTAAAATGACTTTGGAAGAATTTCCTGAGAGTTTTGAAAATCTTGCTTCGGAAGAGAAATTAAAACTTGATTGCTTTGTATATAAAATACAAAGCTTTCGAGAGTTAATTTTGCTTCGGAAGTAAATGGTCCTTGAAAATAAGTAAGTGTCTGAGACAAGTATTTAAGCTTCGGAAGATAGATCTGAGAACTCTCTGAAGGTAAATTTCTTAGACAGTTATTTATTTTGAAGGCATGATTTGCTTCCGAAGATAAAAGCATAACTTCCGAAGTATCAGAAATTTTCAAAAATCTAAGGAAAGTCTTCAAAAAGAAATTTTCATCCAAAGAAATCATGAGCTTATGAAAGTGATGAACTAGACAACTTAGGACACACATATTTTAAGAAATAATAAGAATTATTTTTAGAAAAACCTACTCAAAGTTTATCATCCCAATAGCTGATATTAGATATTTAAATCTCTGTTCATCAAAAGCCTTTGTAAACAGATCAGCATATTGTTCATCTGTGTGAACTTTGACTAGTTTCATTAATCTTTTTTCATAGTTATCTCTTATTAAATGATACCTGATATTAATGTGCTTGGTCCTTGAGTGCTGCACAGGATTCTTTGTGATTGAGATAGCACTATTGTTGTCTATGTGAATGGGAGTCTCCTTGAAGTTTAACCCATAGTCCAGCATCTGACTCTGAATCCAAAGCACTTGAGCACAACAGCTTGCAGCAGCAATGTATTCAGCTTCAGCAATTGACGCAGAGACACATGCTTGTTTCTTGCATTGCCATGAGACAACCCTTCCACCAAGGAACTGATATCCCCCAGATGTAGACTTTACAGTCATGTTGCAACCACCATAATCACTATCTGTATAAGCATACAAATTAAGTCAGGATTCTTAGGGTACCATAAACCAAGTGTTGAAGCACCTTGAGGTATCTTAGAATCCTCTTAACAGTGATGAGGTGAGACATCTTAGGGTTGGCTTGATATTTTGCACAAATGCATGTAGCAAACATAATATCAGGCCTGCTAGCAGTAAGATACATAAGACACCCAATCATAGCCATGTATAAATGCTTATCTACACACTCCCTTTCAAGATCAGGTCCAATGGAGTGGTTTCTAGCTATGGGTGTCTTAGCAATCTTACGATCAGTCATGTTGAACCAGTTGAGTATGTCCTGAACATACTTTGACTGACTTATGAAGATGCCATCTTCAACTTGCTTCACTTGAATTCCCAAAAAGAAATTGAGTTCCCCATGGCACTTATTTCAAATCTGTCTTTCATCAGCTTCTTAAAGTCTTTGTAGAGCTTTGGATTAGTTGAACCAAAGATGATGTCATCCACATACACTTGAACTAGCAATATGTCATTTCCCTGTCCTTTAATGAAGAGAGTTCCATCTATAGTACCTCTCCTGTATCTATGTTTACAAAGATACTCAGACAGTGTCTCATACCACTTCCTGGGTGCCTGATGCAGCCCATAAAGAGCTTGTCAAGCTTGCAGACATAATCAGGATGATCAAGGTCTTCAAAACCACGTGGCTGTTTGACATATACCTCTTCATCAATCACTCCATACAAAAAGGCACACTTCACATCAAGCTGAAAGACCTTGAAGTTCTTAGATGCAGCAAATGCCAGGAATATCCTAACAGCTTCTAATCTTGCTACTGGAGCAAAGACATCAGTGTAGTCAATCCCTTCTTCTTGTGTGTATTCTTGAACAATTAGTCTAGCTTTGTTCTTGATGATGATGCCTCTATCATCTTTCTTGTTCCTAAACACCTATTGGTTCCAATGGTAGTCTTCCCATAAGGAAGATGACAAAGGTTCCAAACTTTCTGCCTTTTGAATTGAAGCAGCACTTGTTGCATAGCTTCAACCCAACTTCCATTCTTTAGAGCCTCATCAACTTTCTTTGGCTCTATCTGGGATAGGAAACAAGAGTGAAGACAAACATTTGCTTCATGGGTTGTCCTCTTGTTCCTACCCCTGTGACAACATCTCCAATAATGTTTGTGGTGGGGTGAGACTTGTGGATCCTAAGCTAAGGGATCACAGCAAGTTGTTGAGAAAGATCTAAATTAGAGAAATTTAGATCTGGCATGGATGTTTCTCCCACCACATCAGCACACTTTTCAAGAGAAACTTGATCCAAGCAGTGTGTGACATCATTGATGTTCTTATCTATGGTGTGATTAGTGGCATCAAGAAATTCTTAGTCACTGTCACCACCACCATTGTTGTCTTCCACCATTGAGATGTTCTTATCTGGTTATGGAGCCTCTGAACTAGAATTTGAAGGCACCCCAGATGTATCAGCTGAGTTTGTCATTGTAGTGCTCATAGAAACCTCATTAGCAGAAGTAGTTCCAACTGGAGCTGAAGATGTTTGACTTGAAGGTCTTCTTAGCTCAAATCTTGGATCAGGATCACCTGTATTTAGATTTTTTGCAGATCCTAAAACATTTTCACAAGATTTGTTAAAATAGTTGGTAACTAAATCAAGATCAAATAGCCAATCAGGACCAGTACCAACCACACAGGGTGTGTGTTCATTGAAAGTCACATTGGCTGACTCCTAAACAATTTTGGTTTTGAGATTGTACACTCTATAAGCCTTAGCTTGAGAAGAGTATCCAATAAAGTGTCCATCATCTGATTTCTCAGCAAACTTGGCAATTTGATCTTTGGTATTCAAGATGGTGCAAGGACATCCAAATGACCTGAGAAAACCAATGAAAGGTTTCCTCTTGTGCCAAAGTTCATAAGGAGTCTTTCCATGAGTCTTGACCACTAAAACTCTGTTCTGCAGGTAGTTTTGACTGCCTCAGCCCAGAAGGTGATGGGTAGTTTAGAGTCAGACAGCATGGTTCTTGCAGCTTCAATCAGTGTGTTGTTTCTCCTCTCAGCAACACCATTCTACTGAGGAGTCCTGGGAGCACTGTATTGTCTTGTAATACCCTTTTCATCACAGAATGTATCAAGGATTTGGTTCTTAAATTCAGTTCCTTGATCACATCTTATGATCTTGACCTTGTGATCAGATTGATTCTCAATCTTAAGATGAAATTTTTCAGAATCTCAGGAGTCTCATCCTTAGTTCTAAGGAAGAAAACCTAAGTGAATCTTGTAAAGTCATCTGTGATCACTAAACAATAAGAGGTCCTTTCTAGACTCATTACACTGGTGGGGCTAAAGAGATCCATATGTAACAAGTGTAGGGGTGTAGTGATGGAGTTCCTTTCCTTAGGCCTATGAGATACCTTGTGTTGCTTCCCTTTCAGGCATGCAACACAATGATCATCACTTGTAAACTCTTTTTTGGTATTCCAGTTACCAAATCATTCTTAATTAATTTGTTCATGTTTTTAAAGTTTACATGGCACATTCTTTTATGCCATAGGAAAGACTCATCACTATTGGCTTTAGACAAAAAGCATAAAACTTCTCCAGAGGGAGATGTTTCTTGCAAATCCATCTTGTACATGTTCCCTTTCCTAGGGGCTCTAAGCAGGATATGCTCATGAGGAATGACCACACCAGACTTAGAACAATGCACTCATGCTCAGTAAAGAGCATGTTATGACTCAGATCACAAATTGGGATACACTCAGAAGATTGTACCCAATATCTTACAAAGTTTACCTTATCAATGCTGAGCTTACCATTTGTGACCTTGCCCTTTCCAGAAATGTAACCACCTTCATCTCCTCCAAAGGCAACTGGTCCTCCATCAATTCTTTCAAAGTTCTAGAGTAGTGACCTATTGTCTGCCATGTGCCTAGAACAGCGACTATCAATGATCCAGACATTTTTGTTTTTCTTCAGTTGTCCCTGCACAAAGAAAAGAATTAGTTACATTTGGAAACCCAAGCCTTGCTTGTCTTGGGCTTATAAACAGAAAGTAATAAACAGTAATAGATCCTATGGTTGTGCTAAGAGGATCTTGAGCTGTTGTTGATGGAGAATTCTCAGTCACTTGGTCTTTCTTAGACTTCCACACCACCTTTGAAGTCTTGGACTTGACCTTCAAAACTTCAGAAGCTTTTGGAACTTTGGAAGTTTTGATGACTGAACCTTTGGAAGATTCTGCAGACACTGCAGCAGACTTCAGTCCCCAGCGTACTTCATCCTGAGGAAGCACCCTTAACTATCAGAGGGTGTAGCCTGGTAGGGTGATCTGCACCGTCACCCAGATCGAGTACGCATCGTATATAATTAGTAGTCACCTCGATCGCTGCCCAAAAATGGTGCTTCGGATGTAGTAGGGCTCTAGTGAACGATCAACCGATGCCCCCTCCCAAAAGGCCTGCTGCATAGACCGATAAGGAGTGCACAGTGTGGAAATAGCTGTGTGAATCCGGGATCTCTTTAGGAATGCAATGATCCCCGCAAACTCGGCACCGTCCTGAGTTATGGCATCCCAATGGGCACAAATGTTATGCTTAGGGTTGATGGACCACCTGTCAGCCATCAATCTGTAACACAAGACACATAGACATTAGATCACCACACAACAAAGTTTAATTCAGTTAACCTGTTTGAGACCAGTCTTGTTCAATCATGCGATTAAACCATACGACTGAGTTCAGTCGGTTGAACTAACAGGCGACTGAATACAGTCAGGTGACTGAACATGCGACTGAGTTCAACCGGGTGACTGAGCCTACGATTGGTTCAGTCGGCCAACTGAGCTCATTTGGATTATCCATTCGGCTGACTGAGTCTTCGGTCAGCTTATTCATGCGATTGGAGTTCATCTGGGTGTCCAGTTGTCTGACCGACTGTCTGTTCGAATGAAATTCAAATTTTGACCAATTCATCAAACTAGATGCCGTGTTTTGGTTCATTAGACTCACAATCAACCTACTAATCATCTAATAACCTAGATTTCAACATTTTACTTAGTTTAGTTAGGTTATTTGTCCAATTTCAGTCTCGGGTCTTCTTAGGGCCGAATCACGTGATTTAGGGCTCAAATCAACAGAGTTTTTGTTAGAGTGCACCGCATTATACCTGTAAAATCAACAGAGATCGTCAGAATGTCACAAGATGAACTTAATTTGGGTCTAAAGAAATTTCGGCAGAATAACGGTAGGTTGTGTGATTTTAGGGCGAATGGGGGTGATGAGTTTATGCGATCGACTATGGCCCTATTTATACTGAATCTGCTTTCAATCGGGTGACTGGACCCATTCGCTTTGTTCATTCGGGGGATTGGACCTCAGTCGTGCGATTAGTTCAGTCAATCACATTCAGTCGGCCGACTGGGTTTCAGTCGGGCGACTGACTCATTCGGTCAACTCCATTCGGGTGACTAGCTCAATCTTGTAAGCCAATCGTGTGAATGGTTCATACTCATGCTCCATTAGGTTGTCTAGGGCATAAGTATGGTCCAATCGTACGATTGGTCCATACTCATTGTCCAGTCGTGCGAATGGATAAATCTCAGGATTTTGACTTTATGACCATTCCACAGTTAATCTCTTTTAACTTTTGATTAAACGTTATGAGCATTCGATCATCTCAGACATGATCATTTTAATTTTGACACCCTTTGATCACCTCAGACGTGATCCTTTTGAAGACAATTTGTCACCTTAGACGTGACTCATTTACATTTGAAAACACGTGTGGTCACCTCAGACATGACCTTTTTAGTTGATTAAATCGCCGATTGAGTTCCATGGCATAGTCTGATGTTTAACAAACTAAATTGATGAAATTTAAACAAAATAAAAGAAAAACCGAATTACAAAACTAAAACTTGTTTTTGTGGTTTTCTGTGAGGTGCAAATCCTAAGATGGAAATCTAATAGATTCATTTTCTGAAAAGGCAGCTTCAATTCATTTTGACCATAAATGGACCGATTCAATTTGGAATCATACAGGTAAGTCAAATCATTCGGGACATGTTATCAAAACATTTTGATGCTTGAATATGTTCTTTCAACTATAGTCATTAGCAAGTTTAGGAAATCATACTAGTACTATTAGATCCCAACAATGATTTGGACTTTCAAGATTTTAGCAATGATGATTGTCAGTATACTTGTCTCTTAAATCCATACACAGACTTTTGACACAGATTGGTGACAGTTTAAGGTTTGATTATTTCAACAAGCATTTGTGGATCCCACACTTATCTGGTAATCAACATTCCTCAGGGATTTTTGAGCGGTCTTAGGGTAGTATTCAAGAAGAAACTATTCTTAGAGCTTTCAAAGAGAAGCCAAACCTTAGGTCAGTGCCACCGCACAGCAGAGAGGTGGCAAACAACAATAAATTCTAGAATATATAGGTTATGCTTATCCTCAGGTCAATGCCACCGCACAGTAGAGAGGCACATAACCTATCTTCTTGTTTGAGCAATTTTATTCTTTTTGCACGGATCTCACCAACAACATAGGTTATTAGTTTGATTGCTTTTGCATTTTTTCATCACGTGCTTTTGCTCATATTTTGGTCATACGCACACATTTGTGGCGTTATTCTGCTCATCACCCCTTATTGGAATTTTGTTGATTGTGTTAACCAGGGATAAGATGATAACCCACAGCTTGTCGAACAACTTAGTTTAATCTCAAGATCACCAACAAGTCTAATCATCTATGTGTGTTGAATCTACCGACATATCATTAGTGGTCTAGTAACCTCTAGGTCTACTTTCTTTGTGTTACCTTGGTAGTACCTAGTTTTACTATCATTTTTCCTTTATATTGCTCAGACTACAAAGACTTATACTTTGAATTTCGCATCTTATTCAATTTAAACTTTTAAAGTCCCAAGTGGTTTGTTCCTGTGTACTATCATTTTCCAAATTTTCAATCGGTATCACAAATACGATCTAAAGCTTACCTCTCCTCCTCCCTCGTTGTTTTTTTTATAATGTTACTTTCTAAACCTATTCTCCCCCTAAAATTCTAAAGCTGTAAACGATTTGCATGTTTAGGATTTTACTAGGAAAAGAAATAACATCAATTTAATTAACTACTTAAAATAAATTAGATAAATAAAGAAAATAAAAATTAAAAGAAAAATGGACTATACGCATCGGACTACACATGCTCATCTTCAGGAATTACATCACTTTTCTTTTTAACGCCCTTGATCTCTAACAAATATAGGAAACGTGGTTTATCAAAAGCCTTTGTATAGAGATTAGTGCGTTGAAAATCAATATTTATTTTAACCCCATCGATTAGGTTCTTTTCAAAACAATCATGTATAAAGTGATATTTTATTCCGATGAGTTTGGTCTTAGGATGTTGGACCGGATTTTCAGTTACTGCAATTACAGCAGAGTTATCAACAAAAATAGGAGTAGAAGAGAAATTCAAACCGTAGTCCTGCATTTGTTGTTGAATCCATATGATTTGTGAACAGCAACTTGCAGCAGCAACTTATTCGGCTTTATAGGTTGACCAAGCAACCGAGGTCTACTTCTTACACTGCCAGGTCATTAATCTCCTCCCAAAGAATTGACATCCTGCTGATGTAGACTTGTAGTTCATCTTGCAGCCGCCGTAATCCGAGTCACTATACGCCGTAAGCTCGAAGTCATCGTCATGAGGATACCACAACCCTAGTGTTGGTGTACCCTTCAAATAACGGAAGATCCTTTTGACCCCTATCAGATGGTTAACTTTTGGCTTTGCCTGATATCTTGAACATAGACATGTAGCATACATGATATTAGGTCTTGAGGCAGTGAGGTACATTAGAGATCCAATCATTCCTCGATACATGGTGGCATCTACCAAGTCACCATTATCGTCGGGTGCTACATCATGGTTTGTAGCAAGTGGAGTCCCAGCTGCGAAAGCATTCTCCATGTCAAACCGACTAAGAATATCTCCTACATACTTGGTCTGATGTAGAAAAATTCCCTTAGGTGTCTGATCCACCTATAACCCAAGAAAGAACTTCATCTCTCCCATGGCACTCATTTCAAATTCATCCTTCATTACTGCTTCAAACTCTTTATATAATTCTTTGTTCTTGGAACCAAAGATTATGTCATCTACATAAATTTGGACCAGCAGTAAATCACGATCCTTTTCTTTGATGAATAGTGTGCAGTCAATAACACCTCTGCGAAACCCATGTTTCACAAGGTGAGTGGAGAGTTTCTCATACCAGGCTTTGGGAACTTGACGAAGCCCATATAAGGCCTTGTCGAGTTTGTAAACTCTGTCCCGATGATATGGATCCTCAAATCCCTCAGGTTGACTGACGTACACCGTCTCTTGGATTTCACCATGAAGGAATGCACTCTTCACATCGAGTTGATAAACTTTAATCTTCATATACGATGCATAGGCAAGGAAGATACGGATGGCTTCCATTCTTGCCACGGGTGCAAACACTTCATTGTAATATATTCCCTCAAGTTATCAAGATCCTTAAACTACAAGTCGAGCCTTGTTCCTAATGATGACACCTTGCTCATCTTTCTTACATTTCAAGACCCATTTGGTGCCAATGACCTTAGCACCTTTAGGTCTATCTACCAGTGTCCATACACCTAACTTTTGAACTGAAGAAGTTCTTCTTGCATGGCACTGACCCATTCCTCATCATTTAGGGCTTCACTCAAGTATTTTGGCTCGAACTGAGACACAAGCAACGATAAGCACCATTGTGAAGGTACCCTTTCTCCAATACTAAGGCATAATTAGCTGAATACAGCTGATTTCTTGTTTGAACTCCTGATCTTACATCCCTAATGACATTGTCCAGAGGATGATAGACATTTAGGCGTGATCCAGGAGTGGTGGGAACAGCTACCTCAGAATCAAGATTATGAACGTTTGGTTCAGTATCTGAGGCAGTAGGGGTGTGAGGTTCCGAAGACTCAGAGGCATCAATGTCAGATGCTTGTGGACTTGCAGTAGGAGGAACCTATTACTCCTGAGTGTCCTAATCATTCTCCATGGCTTCATCGTCAGAGGGAAGAGTCACTTACCTCGAGTGCACCACCTAAGTTGGTAGATGAATCACCTTGTGAGCCAGATGATGTAGATTCCTGAGATGGTGTGTTTAGAACATCATACATCATCTTTGCTGCTAACTCATCATCAGACGTGGAGAGAGGGATGTTGAAGGACTTGAAGAATCCATCATAGTCGAAAAAGAAGGCGGGTCCTTTTCCAGTAGGTGGGGTGGTGTATCTCTGAACGTCCACATTACACCACACTTCTACTTAACCCGTCGAGTTGTTGTAAACTCTCTTGTTCGGTATGTTGTACCCTAGAAAGATACCTTTTTCAGCCTTCTCGTTGAATTTTCCCTCATGAGTCTTCTTCAGTAGGGTGCACGGTGCGCCAAACGGCTCAAGATACTCTAGATTAGGTTTAGGTCGTAGTAGTAACTCGTAACACGTCTTGCCACGGCGTTTAACTACCAGAACTCGATTTAACGTGTAACACACATTTGCAACGGCCTCATTCTAGAATTGGATAGGCAGTTTTGAGTTTGCTAGTAAGTCCGTGCAGTCTCTATCAAGCTCTGATTCTTTCTTTCAGCAACGCCGTTCATCTGAGAAGTGTAGGCAGAAGTGAACTGGTGCACAATTCCCTTTTCCTTGCAGTATGCCTCCATCCATTGGTTCTTGAACTCGGTTCCGTTGTCTTAGCGTACTTGTCGTACATTCAGCTTGTATAGGGACTCCAGTGTAGTTTCTAATTCCTTGAGTGACTCAAATGTTTCGGATTTGGATTTCAGAAACATTACCCAATAGAATCTTGAGTAGTCATCAGTAACTACATAGCAGTACAAGTCACCTGCAATGCTTCTTATACTGACTGGACCAAATAAATCCATGTGAAGAAGTTCAAGAGGAAGTTCGATGGAATGAACTTTCTTTTCCTTATGAGACTTCTTCGTTTGTTTGCCCTTCTTGCATGGAATACAGAAATCAGGAAGTTTGAAGTTTTTGACATTAACTCCTCTCACGAGATCATTCTGGATCAAGTGATTCATCTTCCGTGGATGAATGTGTCCCATTCTCCTATGCCAAGAGATGGAATCCTTCTCAGTAGCTTTTGACAAGAAGCACTGAACTTCATGATCCGTTGTGGAGGCCTTTGATAGATCCAAGACATAAAGGTCCTTATATCTTGAGGCAGACATTCAAACTTGGTCCTCTAGGATCACATAGTCCCTTTTCAGGACATAGCACTTCTGGTTGTCAAATACTACCTTAAAACCTTTATCACAAATTTGGGATATAGAAAGCAAGTAATTCTGAAGTTGTTGAACATAGTTTACCTTGTCAAACTTCACTTTCTGATTTCCTACTTCCCCTTGAGTTGTGATATACCCTCCTTTGTTTCCAGCAAATGAAACATGGCCTCCTTTTATTTTTTTGATGTTTGATAAGAGAGCCCTGTTCCCTGTCATGTGCCTGGATGCTCCGCTATCTATATTCCACATGTTGGTTTTAGCACTATAGCGAACACCCTGCACATTCAATTGAAAACATTTGTTCAGGTTAGGGACCCAAGCCTTTACTGGCTTGGGGTGTCCTAGAGGCATCACACATCATAAATTCAACCCATTGACCTTTAGAGGGTGAGGGAAGCTCAGTTGTCTTCTTGTTCTCATTATCAGACATTGAGATTGATTTTTCTTTCCATAAGCCCGCCTTGTGTAAGGCCTGTTTGTGATAAACAGACGACTGGCTAATGGGTTGAACTTTAGGTTCACTACCCTTCTAGGTGGAGTCACTAAGTTCTTCTTAGAAGAACTAGGTTTTGGGTCCTGAAGTTCAACTTTCCTCTTTGGTGTCTGATAGTAAGGATAGTTAGACGTAATGTGTCCATACTCTCCATAATTGTAGCATGATCTGCTTTCGACTTTTCGATTTAACTGTTTGTATGGAGAAGTGTGTGACACATGTGTGACATTAACCTTTTGTGTTGACACTCTTCTTGTTTAGATGTTTTATCTTGTTGAACAAAGTTAATTGTTTTAACATTTTTAACATCTTTTCCATTTTGTTTACCTGGAATTTGACATGAAACCCGTGATTGGTTAACATTACTGGTCTTTTTAGGTTCAGATTTGACTGTGGTTGAACCAGGCTTTATATTAACCTTTTCAAACTCTTTTTCCAGATTAACACAAGGCATTTTACTTTTTCCCTTTGAAGTGGCCTCCTTTTGTTTAGTACCAGATTCATTTGATTTACATGTGGAATTTGGATCACTAACAAGAGGAGTGGACACCACATGATCCTTGATTGGATTGTTATTAATTGGTTTACTTTTTGCGTTCATCAAGATCTCATGTGGTGGCGGAACCACTTTATAACCCAATCCCTCCCTGTTGTTACGCTCTCTCACTAAGTGTTGAACAATATGAGATGAACTTGTCCAACTATGCAGTTTTTGCTCTAATGAATTAACTTCTACTTCTAAAACTGCCTTTTGTTTCTTAGTGTCTTCTAGGGAGTTAAGATAGAACTTAATGTCATTTGATTAGTTAAAAGCTACAACTTCGGTTTCCCTAAGTTGTTTGTTAAACAGTTCTATCTTTTCTTTATAACTGTGCTCATTTTGTTTAAGAATTATGTTAACTTCAGTGCACAGTTGCAAGTCCTTTACTAAGCTATCATTATGATCTAATAACCTAGCAAATTTTAAATCTATGCTTTCCCTAAATTTATTACAATCAGAACAAGCATGATTATCGAAAAGTTGGTCAGTAGTACTTACGTGAGAGGGTTTTGATGAATCAGCCATCAAAGCAAAGTCTGGTGTTTCTGGTTCTGGTGATTCTGACGTTGTTGTAAATTTCCCTTCAGCAGGCATGTAATTGACCACTGCTGCAGTCTCTTCGGTGCTTGACATCGCGAGTTCCACTGCAATATCTCCTTCACTAGCTGAATCGTCATCTAAATCTTCAACACTAGCGATGCTGGATTCTCTCGATGAAACAAACCGAAAGCTCCAGTCCTGTCCTTCATCATCATGAGCAGTCAAGGCTTTAGGATCCTTGCATGATGAAGTAGGACTGCTAGTTGATTTATCCTGACGATTGAAGGATGAGAATGAATTCTCGTTTCTAGTTTTCTTGGGCTTCACACACTCACGTTTGAAGTGCCTTTTTTCGCCACAGTTGAAACAGGTCACCTTGGTCTTGTTGAAACCAAAGGTAGTGTCCTAGTTCCAACCAAGTTCTGTCCGGTTTTCTTAACAAACTTCTTAGCTCTTCGAACAGCACTTGCTAAGACCAACATTATATCCATCCTCCAGCTCTGTCTCGTCCACCTGCTCGTAGTCCTTATCTGCCAGATGACAGTTCCCAATTTTTCTCGTAATTAGGAGTGGACTACTACTGCTAAGAGATCCATGTGCTCTTTAGCGACCTCAACTGTCACATTACTGAAATTCTCGGTCTTTAGTTTTGCAGCATTGGCTTCATGTACTCTGTATTGGGTACCAGACGACCCTGACATTTCTGACCCTGAAGTAGAGGTTTGAGAGGGACCAGCTGAACTTGACACAAAAGCCGTCTGAAGTGGTGCTCTAGATATTTTGGCTTGTGGATTCGTGTTGTATAGTGCCAGATTCTGATCATAGGAAGACTTTTAGGCTCTATACTTCATCCTCAGCTCTTCCTCTCTCAGCTTCAGAATGAAATCATTGATATCTAATGAACTGTCTAAGATTGGAGACAAAGGAAACCCATTTCTCCAGCAACCCATCTGCAAAGTTCGACACTTTGTTTTCCATAAAAGTCGTTACTCCATGAGTGTGCATCTCACTCATAAAGTGGTAGAATCTATCAATGACATATCCAGGCTTTCTTTACCCATCGAAGAGAAGTTGTCAAACTCTTTCTTCAAAGCTTTAGCCTTTATCGCGTTTAATGATGCATTTTCGTCATACCTTTTCTCCAATGCATCCCATAGCTTCTTTGCTTGCATATACTCAGAAAATTAGTGGGAAATATTCTTGGGGATCAACTGAGTAAGCAGAGCATAGACTTTCTTCTCAGCATTGTATTTGACCTTTTGTCCATCAGTCATGCCACCTAGTGTAAGTTTGACACATCAGCACCTACTGGCATGCTGTACCCCGTCTCTATTGATTCCCACAGATTCGGATCTACTCCATTTAAGTAGATCTCGAAACGTTGCTTCCATTGTGGGTATTCGTCTAACGTGATTAGCTTAGGGGGTTTATTGTGATTCCCCACTTCATTATCCAGAAGCAGTAGGTATTGAATCATTGAGTCTCTCCCTGCTGTGAACGCTAAGTATTGGTCCTCCATTGCTATCAACTTTAAACTTTTAAACAAACTGTTTCACTTGTCCGAATGAAGGTGTGCGATTAGGCTCGTCGTGCGATTGAACAATGCGGTTGGTTCAATCGTGCGACTGAACTAATACAGATGGCTCAGTTGGGCGAATGAACAAATGAGGTTGGACAATGCGAATAAACTGCTCAGTTGTATGAATGAGGTACGAATGAGTCCAATTGTGTGTATCAGGGATGCGTATGGATTCAGTCATGCGATTGAGTCAATCGTGCGACTGAAGCTACTAGATTTTGAAAATTCGTAGGTTTAAGGTGTTTTGCATGCAAAAACACGAATTTCTTGCTAACCCTAACTGTCGTATGTTGGAAAAACTAAACTTTACGATCAGGAGACATCTAAAACCCGGTTTGACACAAAAACTTGCATTTTTGAGTTGAAAAACATAATTTTTATATCAAAATGATTGAATCACACGTAAAGCTAGAGCCAAAGCTCTAATACCACTTGTTAGGATCGTGTATTAAATGAAATACTAACTCATATATGTGTATACCGAATGAAATAGTGCGGAATCCTATTTTATTAGCTATCCAATTAGTGAAAACGCACGTAGAAACAATTATGGATGGAATCTAAATGTTAAAAACAATTAGTAATCAATCTAGTGCGATCTATAAACTTGGAACAGGTTCTTAGAGGTCTCTGGACGGCTAGGGTACGATTTAGTATGTAGGTTTTCGTAGTGTTATGTTTTTCCATGATTTAAGTGGTATTTATAGGTTAGGGTTTCTCATTCGGGCCACTGAACCATTGGCATGGTTCAGTCGTGCGATTGAGTCATGTGGTTGATCCATTCGCACGACTGAGTGTTCAGTCGTGCGACTGAGTAAATCTCATGTTACAATCATGCGACTGATCCAGTCTCATGGTTCAGTCATACGACCGGTTCATTAGCATGAAGTTGTTCATGTGTATGGTCCATTAGCATGGACCAATGGCATGAGAACTTCATATGATTAAGTTTGAATGTGTTTCACATCATTATTTGACTTAGTTCTATTCAAACAACCACAAACCTATAAAATTAGTTCAATAAGGTTATTACATACCAAGCAATAAAATATCAAATTATAAGCACAACCACACATTGTATTTCATTAAGTACCCATTCAATACATGGTGTAGGACAATAAAGACATTTACATAAGCTCAGAAACTAGGTACACATGTGAAGGGTTTGTTAGAACATAAAAGCAAGTTTAACCATTTAAATTTCAGAAAAACGCAGCGAATAACAACTTTAAAACCAATTTTATAAGCTGAAAATTGTTCTTTAGGTGACCATATAAGTGTTTAAAACAAACCCATAAATCAAAGGATCTTAATATGTGAATAAACATGCTATGTGTACATAAAAACAACACAATATGGCAGCCAAAAGGGCTGCCAAACTACCTCTTTTAGCAGTTAGAAGTCGACCAAAGAAAGAAGTTAGAAGGGTGAAATATGGCCAAAGCTTCAAGGTTGGATGTCCTCAAATGTTGACTCCCACAAAGCTCTAAGTAAGCATCATTCTTGCTTGGATTTGGACACCAAAAACACCAAAATGAAAGCTGCCAAAAGACCTTCAAGATAGTGAACTTCCAGCAGCAAATTTGATGATGTGGGAAGATGAAATCGACCAAGGTTCCAAGAGGAGGAACCCTCAAGTGTGTATACCCCAAGCTTATCTTGCAAACACACCTTCTTGTTAGGAAGAAACACCACAAAAGCTCCAAAAACCTCAACTTTCAGCTGCTAGAACCGAGATTTTGAGAGAGAATAGAGAGCTTTTTCTTGTTTGCATGTATTGTGAATTATTGAGAAAAAGAGAACCCCAAGACCACTTAATGTGTGTGTTATTCTCAAAACAAAATGGTCAATGAGAAAATAGAGGGGGGACGGCCAAAACTCATTCAAAATGGGTTTTCCCTTCTTAAATTAAACACATACAACACATTAAAATGGTCTTGCAACTAGACATATAATTACCATTTAATTGTATGTACAAGTTTTATAACTTATAAAATAACCAATTAACTTATAAGTTATAATTTATCATTATTATTTGGTGTTATTTAACTCATTTAAATACCACTTCAAATAATATTGTTGAACAAAATATTCTAATAAGTTGTTCACCTCATATGCAACTTATTTAGAAAACCCATTTTCTAAATTGGTGTAAATATTTAACTGCATGATCATATCATCAATTAAATATAATTGGTGTTTGCTAAGCTTGTTATTGGGTATAACCCGACTTGGATCATGACATACTAACCGCATCAATGTTCTATGTGTCTTGGGCATATAGATAATCTAACAATCTCCCACTTGCACAAGATTCATAGAAGATTGATGCAAGTAGTAAATACCGCCTAACAACGGTTTACTACCCTTAATACGCATGACATATAGCCATTCAATAACATCATCCCATTCAAGTATCCTACTTGAAATGATTTAGGTGAATAATCATTTATCCTTTTGTTACAGATGTCATGTTAAATCCAAGAACATAGAGTGATCATTCCTTGTTGATTTAACTTATCAGGCCTAGACATCTAACTCTCAACGAATAAGAGGAACAAATTCCATCTTGACTACATACATTTCTCACAAACACCTCGTGTCATACCTGAACATACCCTTATGTGCTGTCTACTATTTCAGGACAGTGAAGAATTAGTTCAAGGTATAACACTTGGTGAATATCAAAACCCAATATGTATCTCAGTTCGGAGGATACCAAATGATATTTGCCTTTACTCAAATTTACTTATGATCAATCAATAAGATTCCATGTAGTAAAATTTGAGATGCGGGTTAGTCCAATATTTGTATCCCACAAATATCTATGAACCTTGGTAGCAACCCATTGCTCTATATTCATCCTTATGAATATCAACCAATCCAAGTTCATAATAGTCTTACCCTCACACTTGTTCCCACAAGTATGAACGACTACGGACATTTAGAGTAAACAATTTACTCATGGATTAAACATGCTAAATTGGAACATTAATTGAAGCATTATAACCAAATAATTTTATTCAAATAATAGAGAGTTCCACATATCCAAATACAAAATTTACATATCAAATCCAATCACTAGAATATCGAAGTCCCATGGCACAAGTATGACCTTCATGCTTTGCCTTTTCAAGGAGCTTCGTGAGAGGATCCGCAATGTTCTGATCCGTGTGAACTTTGCGAATACATATCTTTCCTTTTTCAACTTCATTTCGTATGTAGTTGAATCTCCGCTCAATGTGCCTAGTCTTTTGATGAGCACGAGGTTCCTTGATTTGAGCAATCACACCCTCGTTATCACAAAAGATCTCTAGGGGGTCTTGAATGGAAGGGACAACCCCCAGATCGGCAATGAATTTCTTTAACCATGCAGCTTCTTGAGCTGCCAATGAGGCGGCGACATATTCTGATTCTGTAGTTGATAGAGCCGCCACATCCTGTTTGGAGCTTTTCCAAGAGACCGCTCCTCCATTCAGAATGAAAATATATCCCGATTGTGACCGAGAATCATCACGATCGGTTTGGAAACTCGCATCCGTGTAACCTTTTACAACGAGTTCCTCATCCCCAGATCCATAGATTAAGAACATATCTCTTGTCCTCCTCAGGTACTTAAGTATGTTCTTAACAGCCATCCAATAACTGTTTCCAGGATTTTGCTAGTAACGGCTTGTCATGCTTAAGGCGCATGACACGTCCGGTCGAGTGCATATCATCGCATACATGATGGATCCAATAGCAGATGCGTATGGTATTGCCTTCATTTTATCTTGCTCATCCTTTGAGTTAGGACATTGAGTCGTACTCAATATCGTTCCTCTTTGAATAGGTACAGTACCTTTCTTAGAGTTCTCCATCTTGAACCTTTCAAGATTTTATCAATATACGCACTTTGATTTAAACCAATCAACCGCCTTGATCTATCCCTATAGATCTTATTCCCAGAATATAGGCGGCTTCTCCAAGATCCTTAATGGAAAAACAACTTCCAAGCCAGGTTTTTACACCTTTCAAGGTTGGAATGTCATTTCCAATAGTAGTATGTCATCAACATACAATACTAGGAAAGTTATTGTGCTCCCACTAGCCTTCTTATACACACAAGCCTCATCAGCGTTTTTGATGAAGCCAAATTTCTTTACCTCCTCATCAAAACCATGATTCCAGCTTCTCAACGCTTGCTTCAATCCATAGATTGATTTCTTTAACTTGCATACTTTATTAGGATGTTTTGGATCGACAAAACCTTCAGGCTGAACCATATAGACATCTTCCTCAAGATATCCATTTAGGAAAGCGGTTTTGACATCCATTTGCCAAATCTCATAATCATAATGAGCAGCTATGGCAAACAATGTCCTTATAGACTTTAGCATCGCAACAGGTGAGAAGGTTTCATCATAATCAACCCCTTGAGTTTGAGTGAAACCTTTGCTACAAGTCTAGCTTTATAAGTATCCAAGTTTCCATGCATATGGTTTTCTTCTTGAAAACCCACTTACTTCCAACTACCTTGGATTAAGAGGTGGTACAACAAGTTCCCAAACTTGATTGTCATACATGGATTGCATCTCAACGTTCATGGCCTCAAGCCATTTGTCACAATCCAAATTGGACATTGCATCATGGTATGTGGTTGGTTCATCTGAATCTACCACATAGCATCCATCCATGAAAAATCCGTATCTTTCAGGTGGATTACTAGTTCTACACTTCTGCGAACGTTTTGTGTGTATTGATCAACCATTTGATCATCTTCAACATCTTCATGTTGAGTGCTAGTTTCAACCAAACGTGTATCGAGTTGTGGTTCTTGATCCTCCTCAAGATCCTGTTCTACTGCTAGTTCCTTCCATAAGGAACTTTGCTTCTAAGAACTCACCCTTTCTGGCAACAAACACCTTTTGTTCCAGTGGATCATAGAAATAATATCCCATAGAATCTCTAGGATATCCAATAAAGATACACTTGGTGGATCGAACTTCCAATTTGTTTGGGGTGGGAGTCTTAACATAAGCCTCACGTCCCCAGACCCTTAAGTATGATAGGGATGGAACTCTTCCATGCCATATCTCAAAAGGTGTCCTTTCCACCTTTTTGGTTGGGCCATATTTAGAATACGGGCCGCGGAGAGCAAAGCGAAACCCCAAAATGATAGAGGTAATATGCTTCTAGCCATCATAGATCGGACCATATCCAATAAGGTTCGATTCCTCCTCTTAGACACACCATTGTGTTGTGGTGTTCTAGGTGGAGTGAGTTGTGAGACAATCCCACAATTCCTAAGATGATCTTGAAAAGCATCACTTAGGTATTCACCTCCTCTATCGGTGCGGAGAACTTTAATCGACTTGTTGAGTTGATTTTCTACTTCATTCTTGAAGATTTTGAACATTTCAAAAGCTTCATCTTTGTGCCTTAATAAGTACACATACCCATAGCGACAATAATCGTCGGTAAAGGTAATGAAGTATTTTTCACCATTCCTAGTCATTGGTTTAAAAGGACCACATACATCCGAATGTATGATTCCTAATAAATCTTTTGCCCTTTCGCTAGTTCCACTAAAGGGTGCCTTAGTCATTTTACCTTGTAAACAAGATTCACATACATCAAATGAATCACATTCATTCGTTTTTAAAAGACCATTCTTTTGAAGTGTTTGTATACGTTTCTGTTTATATGGCCAAGATGACAATGCCAAAGATAGGTATCACTCAAATCTAACTTGAGTTTCTTGGTGTTAGTATGGTACAATGAACTATTTAAAGCATTTTCATGAACCATTCATAAATACCATTAATGGGTATAGCTTTAAAATAGAACATATCATTTAAAGAAACATGAATATCATTTTCAATAAAAGATAATACATAATCATAAAGTCTTAATTGGGATACAAAAATAATGTTCCTAGTCAAACTAGGAGCATACAAAACATTCTTAAATAACATCCAAGCCACTTGGAAGTTTTAAGATGTAGTCCCCACGAGCTTCAACTTGGACTTTGGTTCCATTGCCCATGAACAGGCTCACATCCCCTTGATTGAAGTCCCTACTTCTTTTGAACCCCTGCAACAAATTGCAAATATGAGTTCCACATCCGGTATCTAATACCCATGTGTTTGAAGATGTAACATTAAGATCAATATGAATCATGTATATTGTACCTGAGGTGCCCGGCATCCCTCTTGGCTTTCAACTCTTGGAGATGGACAGGACAATTTCTTGCCCAATGTCCAATTTCCCCACACTTGAAGCATGGGTCATTGGTAGCAACCTTTTGCTTCTTCTCTTGCGGTTTAGGTGGCACCCTTGCCACCCCTTTCCCATTTCCCCATACGGGTCCCTTACCCTAGCAACCTTTGCCTGGGTGCGGGTCGGGATGAGGCTTTTCTTGTTCCCACCTTCATTGATGGTGAGAACGGGTAAAACCCTTTTACCCATGGCGCCTCGGCCGTTTTCAGCATTGAGTGAAGCTCACCAATGCTTTTGTCCCATGCATTCATGTTGTAGTTCAACACGAATGTCTCGAACCTTTTGGTAAGGCCATTAAGGATCAAATCCGTGGCCAATTCTTCGAGACAGGACAATTAAGCCTCTCGAGGCGGTCAATATGACTTTTCATCTTAAGTACATAAGATGAAACAGATTGGTTGTCGTCCATACGACATGCATGGAGTGCTCGAACCGTTTCGAAGCGCTCAACCCTTGCTTGCGTTTGGAACGTTTCTTTCAGCTGGGTTATCATGTCATATGCTCCATGATGTTCATACTCCTTTTGGAGATCCGGAGTAGTTATGCGCTAGCATGAGACAAGACACTTGGACAGAGTCCTCAGTGTACTTGAGCCAATGTTGTAGGCCTCCTCATCATCCTCGGTAGGTTGATCGGGGATAGGGTCGTCTAAAACATATGATCTTCTCTCTTGCTTCAGAACGATTCTCAAGTTTCGATACAATCAATAAAGTGTTTTGATTTAGACGTTCCTTTTGGAGGATCGCTCGTAATGATTGGGTGGACGCGGATGAGTTATCGTGATTTTCATTGTTGGTGGCCATCTACAAAATTTAACAAAGATCTATTTTAGTATTTTCGATATTGCTATTTTAATAATTAATGCCTTTTAAGGTCATTTTTATATTAAAGTCTAGAACCCAACATTACATTTAAATTGTGGTTAGGTGACCTTTATCCCACGATTTAAATTAATAAGGTGGTCAACGATTGACGGTTGCAACCATTTACAACTTCTAGGGGTATGCGATCGACTTTAAACATCATATGTAAAGTCGGCATGTTAATCCCATCAACACCATTTGGAAACCATATTGTAGGTGATCCATTTAACATGGTTTGCAAATCAAGACATCCTACTTACACACACGTGTGAGTTTGCCAAAATGAGTGGTTAGGTGACCTTTATCCCACGAATATGGCATTCTCACCTTAAGTCATAAGTTCCCTCAAAGTGGTTAGGTGACCTTTATCCCACTAAGATTTCCCAAGTGACTCAAGTGTTGTGTAAAAGGACGGTGTTGATCTTGTTTTTCAAATGTTTAGAGATTTCATAATTCTAGTTTAGAAAACTCTTTGTACTTGTATTTGCATGCTTTCAAATACAAGGTACCCTTTGGTCCTTTGATTAAAACCTATTTTAATCTTTAAAATCATTAAATCATTTTATAACATTTTATTACCTTTTAATGATTAAGAACCATCATTTTTATAGCTTGATAAGTTTGTTAATTAGTTTGTAATGCATATCAAAATATCAACCATACAATCAAATAACAAACATACAAACAAGCATAAACATAAACAACCATAATGTGCATAACCTTAGCTACTATTGTGACCACACTTGTTTGCCATCACAAGTTTGGTCATTTGGTCTTTCCTAAGGTTGGAATACAACACAAAATTGAGGTCTTCTTAGACCCCCACTTGAACTTGCATCCATATGCTTCAAGTTCTTCTTTTGTGTCTTCCTCTTGTGCCTCCTTCCCAAGCATCTTCTTTTACAAAATACATATCCTAATACATATTTTCTAAAAAACTAATCTATTATTACATCCCAATGAATAAATAGACAAAATACAAGCACGAAACTTTACAACCCATTGAATGATTATAATCAAATAAATACATTCAATCCAAACCAAAACAACAAAGGTCTTAAGCTAGGTTATGCACTATCATATGAACAATCATAGACATCATTCAACAAACAAAATAAACCCCATTAAACCCTAAATTTTCAGCCAACATAAACTGAAAATTTGGGTTTGTTGTTCAAACAAACAACAACCAAACATGTCAACCAATTGATATTCTATCTATCAAAGTTTAATCATAAGCATGAAGATATAACTTTGAAAGACATGGGGTTTATGCAATCAACCAAAATCAGCCTATTATGAGTTTATAATTATCCTCTAAAACCGATTTTAAAGTACAAAACCAAGCAAGTTATCCACATAACCGCTCTTGATGCCATTGAAGGGTTTGTTAGAACATAAAAGCAAGTTTAACCATTTAAACTTTCAGAAAAAACGCAGCGGAATAACAACTTTAAATCGATTTTATAAGCTGAAAATTATGTTCTTTAGGTGACCATATAAGTGCTTAAAACATACCCATAAATAAAAGGATCATAATATGTGAATAACATGCTATGTGTACATAAAAACACACAATATGGCAGCCACAAAGGGGCTGCCAAACTACCTCTTTCAGCAGTTAGAAGTCGAGACCAAAGAAGAAGTTAGAAGGTGAAATATGGCCAAAGCTTCAAGGTTGGATGTCCTCAAATGTTGACTCCCACAAGCTCTAAATAAGCATCATTCTTGCTTGGATTTGGACACCAAAAACACCAAAATGAAAGCTGCCAAAAGACCTTCAAGATAGTGAACTTCCAGCAGCAAATTTGATGATGTGGGAAGATGAAATCGACCAGGTTCCAAGAGGAGGAACCCTCAAGTGTGTATACCCCAAGCTTATCTTGCAAACACACCTTCTTGTCAGGAAGAAACACCACAAAAACTCCAAAAACCCTCAACTTTCAGCTGCTAGAACCGAGATTTTGAGAGAGAATAGAGAGCTTTTTCTTGTTTGCATGTATTGTGAATTATTGAGAAAAGGAGAACCCCAAGACCACTTAATGTGTGTGTTATTCTCAAAACAAAATGGTCCAATGAGAAAATAGAGGGGGGACGGCCAAAACTCATTCAAAATGGGTTTTCCCTCTTTAAATTAAACACATACACACACATTAAAATGGTCTTGCAACTAGACATATAATTACCATTTAATTGTATGTACAAGTTTTATAACTTATAAAATTAACCAATAACTTGTAAGTTATAATTTATCATTATTATTTGGTGTTATTTAACTCATTTAAATACCACTTCAATATATTGTTGAACAAAATATTCTAATAAGTTGTTCCACCTCATATGCAACTTATTTAGAAAACCCATTTTCTAAATGGGTGTAAATATTTAACTGCATGATCATATCATCAATTAAATATTAATGGTGTTTGCTAAGCTTGTTATTGGGTATAACCCGACTTGGATCATGACATACTAACCGCATCAATGTTCTATGTCTTGGGCTATAGAATCTAACAACATGTATCTACAGATATCTATTTTTTATAGTCACTTTATTGAGTTCCTTAGAGTCTATACACCATCCTGAAGTTCCATCTTTTTTTTTTTTTAACAAATAGAACTGGTGCACTTCAAGGTGATATACTAGGACATATAAATCCTTTGTCCAATAGTTCCTGTAATTGATTCATCAATTCCTTCATTTCTGTTGGTGCTAAATGATATGGTGCTTTAGCTATAGGAGTGGTTACTGGTACTAATTCTATCTTGAACTCTAATTGATGATGGGGAGGTAAACCAAGTAATTCATCAAGAATATATCAGGATATTCATTAACGATAGGAACACTTTCTAGGCTTTCTTTATCTACTTTGGTGTCAACAATATGAGCTAGGAAAGCTAAGCATTTCTTTCTTAAATATTTTTGTGCGTTCTTGCAGGAAATTATCTTCATGGCACTTCTAGGTTTCTCACCATATATATAAAGTGTTCTATTTTCAGTAATCAGAGGTATTCTTATCATTTTCTTGCCACATACTATTTCAGCCTGATTTTTACTTAACCAATCCATTCCCACAACAATATCAAATCCTCCTAGATTAATAGAATCAGATCTATATTGAAACAATATTCATCTAAATTTATAGTACAATTAGAAATGATTTCACAGGCTTCAATTATCTTACCATCAGCCAATTCTATCATATATTTTTTATTTAATTTTTCTGAGGTTAGGTTAAGTAATGGTCTAAACGTGTTTGAAACAAAACTATGGGTTGCTCTAGTATCAAATAGCATAGTAGCGTACTGATCGTTTATAGGAAATGTAGCCGTTACAACCTCCGGTTCATGTCGAGCTTCTTCAGCTTGCATTACAAAAGCTCTTCCTCGAGGGTTATTTTGGTTGACCGGAGCCTTACCCTTCAGGTGTGGACATTCGTTTCAAAAGTGGTTTTTATTTCCACATTGATAACAGACTGGTTTTGGGTTAGTGGGGCTCTTATAGTCTCGGAATATATGTCCCTTTTTCTTGCAGTTGTAACAGATTACCATTGCGCAATTACCCTGATGATATCTCTGACAGGTACTACACCATGGCTGGTTTTTGGTTCGTGGTTTCTTTTCCCATGACATTCCTAAGAAGTTTCGGGTGGGTTGTCGGGCTATCCTTTTCTGGGAATTTCCTCTAAACTTCCCTCCTGAGTTATCATCACTCCATTTCTCTTCTCTCCTGATCTGGGGTTACTTAAGGATCCATTTCTTATCATTTTGTCAGTCAAGCTTCCTGATAGGCTTACGGCATCTTGGAAAGTTTTAGGCATAGCAAATTCACTACTCCTCTTATTTGTGGTACTAATCCCCAAATATATCTTCCTATCCTTTTTGCTTCTAGGGTCACTAAGTGTGGTATTAGCCTTGAGAGTTCATTATATCTGTCAGTGTACTCTCGATGTGCTGTCACTTTCATTTCTAGTGCTAAGAATTCAGTTTCTAATTTTTCTATTTCATTATAGGGACAATATTTTTCTATTACTAAACCCCTGAATTCGTCCCAACTTAATCCATTCATAACATGCCTACCTTTAGTGTGCATTTCCATTTTCCACCAGGATTATGCCTCTCCCTTTAGTGAATGCGAAGCAAATAAGGTTTTGTTGTTGTTGGCACAATTACTGATTTCCAAGGTTAATTCCATCTGGCTTGTACAGCTCCGCCTTTACCATCAAATTCTCGGGGCCTACATGACATAAATGCTTTATAAGAGCATCCTTTTTCAGTATCGTTTCTTCTTCCAGTTGCCTTCTCATGGTGTCGTCTACGGGTATTTTGTTACCTGGTGTCGCAGTTCCAAGGTTTAGGTTTTGTTGAAAAACCCACTTACTTCCAACTATCTTAGAGTTAAGAGGTGGTTCAACCAAGTCCCCACTCGGTTGTCATACATGGATTGCATCTCTACGTTCATGGCTTCAAGCCATTTGTCACAATCCAAATTGGACATTGCATCATGATAGGTGGTTGGTTCATCGGAATCTACCACATAGCATCCATCTACGAAAAATCCATATCTTTTAGGTTGATTACTAATTCTACCAGATCTACGAACGTTTTGTGTATATTGATCAACCACTTGATCATTCTCACATCCACATGATGAGTGCTAGTGTCAACCAAACGTGTATCGGTTTGTGGTTCTTGATCCTCCTCAAGATCCACAGTTCTACTTCTAGTTCCTTCCGTAAGGAACTTAGCTTCTAAGAACACAGCCTTCTTGGCAACAAACTTTTTGTTCCAATCGATCATAGAAATATATCCATAGAATCTCTAGGATATCCAATGATGATACACTTAGTGGAACAACTTCTAGCTTGTTTGAGGTGGGAGTTTTAACATAAGCCTCACAACCCCATACCTTTAAATATGACAGTGATGGAACCCTTCCATGCCATATTTCAAAAGGTGTCATTTCCACCTTCTTGGTTGGGGCTATATTCAAAATACGGGCCATAGAGAGCAAAGCGAAACCCCAAAATGATAGAGGCAGTGAGCTTCTAGCCATCATAGATCGAATCATATCTAAAAGAGTTCGATTTCTCCTCTTGGACACGCCATTATGTTGTGGCGTTCTAGGTGGAGATAGTTGTGAGACAATACCACAACTTTTAAGATGATCTCTAAAAGCATCACTTAGGTATTCACCTCCTCTATCGGTGCGGAGAATTTTTATTTTCTTGTTGAGTTGATTTTCTACTTCATTTTGGAAGATTTTGAACATTTCAAAAGCTTCATCGTTGTGTCTTAACAAGTACACATAACCATATCGACTATAGTCATCGGTAAAGGTAATGAAGTATCTTTCATGGTACCTAGTCATTGGCTTAAAAGGACCACATACATCCGAATGTATGATGCCTAATAAATCTTTTGCCCGTTTGGACTTGCCACTAAAAGGTGCCTTAGTCATTTTACATTGTAAACAAGATTCACATACATCAAATGAATCATATTCATTTGCTTTGAAAAGACCATTCTTTCGAAGTGTTTGTATGCGCCTCTTGTTTATATGACCAAGACGGCAATGCCAAAGATATGTATCACTCAGATCGAATTTGAGTTTCTTAGTGGTGGTTTGGTATAGTGAGCTAACATATAATGTGTTTTCACGAACCAATTCATAAATACCATTAACAGAATAGCTTTAAAATAAAACGTGCCATTTAAAGAAACATGAATTTCATTCTCAATAAATGACAAAACATAACCATATTGTCTTAATTGGGCAACATAAATAATATTCCTACTCAAACTAGGAGCATACAAAATATTGTTCAAAATTACTTCCAAACCATTTGGAAGCTTCAAGATGTAGTCCCCCAGCCTTCAACTTAAACCTTTGCCCCATTCCCCATGTAGAGGCTTACATCCCTTTTCTTGAAGTCCTTACTTCTTTTGAACCCCTGTAATAAGTTACAAATATGAGTTCCACATCTGGTATCCAATACCCATGTGTTAAAGAATATTAAATTTAGATCAATATGGATCATGAAGATTGTACCTGAGGTTTGCTTGGCATCCCTCTTTGCTTGCAACTCTTTTAGATGGACTGGGCAATTTCTTACCCAATGTCCAATCTCTCCACACTTAAAGCATGGGTCATTTGAAGCAACCTTTTGCTTCTTCTCCGCTGGTTTTGTGGTGGCGCTCTTACCACTCCCTTTCCCTTTCCCCTAACGTGCCCTTTACCCTTGGCAACATTTGCCTTGGGCGCGGGGTGAGGCCTCTTCTTGTTCCCACCTTCATTAATGGTTAGAACGGGTAAAACCCTTTTACCCATGGCCGCCTCAGCAGTTTTGAGCATAGAGTGAAGCTCACTTACGTTCTTGTCCCAGTCGTTCATGTTATAATTCATGACAAAGTTGTCAAACCTTTTTGACAAAGAGTTGAGGATCAAATCCGTAGCCAACTCTTTCGAGACGGGACAATTCAGCCTTTCGAGGCGGTCGATATGGCTTTTCATCTTAAGTACATAAGATGAAACAGATTGGGTGTCGTCCATACGACACGCATGGAGTGCTCGAACCGTTTCGAAGCGCTCAACCCGTGTTTGTTGTTGGAACGTTTCCTTCAACTAGGTTATCATGTCGTATGCTCTATGATGTTCATACTCCTTTTGGAGATCTGGAGTCATACTTGCAAACATAAGGCACGACACTTGGATCGAGTCCTCAGTGTATTTCACCCAATTATTGTAGGCCTCCTCATCATCCTCACTAGGTTGATCAGGAATCGGATCGTCTAATATGTGTGATTGTTTCTCTTGCTTGAGAACAATTCTCAAGTTTCAAAACCAATCAATAAAGTTATTATGGTTTAGACGCTCCTTTTGGAGAATGGTCCTTAGTGATAGTGAGTGAGCGGTCGGGATTTCATTGTTATCATTATTGTTGGTAGCCATCTACAAAATATAACAAAGTTCAATTTTAGTAATTTCGATATTGTTCATATTTTAATAAATTAAAACCCTTTTAAGTGTCTTACACAATTTTAAAAATTCTAGAATCCACGTTACATTTAAATAGTGGTTAGGTGACCTTTATCCCATTATTTAAATTAACAAGGTAGTCAACGTTTTGACAATTGTACCCCTTTGCAACTTATAGGTATGGGATCGACTTTAAAACATCATATGTATAGTCGACATGTTTATCCCATCAACACCTTTGTAAACCATATTGTAGGTGATCCATTTAACACGATTTGCAAATCAAGTTATCCTACTTGCACACACATGTGAGTTTTCTAACATAAGTGGTTAGGTGACCTTTATCCCACAAATATGGTGTCCCCACCTCAAGTCACAAGTTCCCTCAAAACGGTTAGGTGACCTTTATCCCACTAAGAGTTTCCAAATGACTCAAGTGTTGTGCAAAAGGACGGTGTTAAACTTTTTTATAAAAGAAATTTAAGTTTTCATAATCTTAGTTTAGAAAACTCTATGTACCTTATATTTGCATGCTTTCAAATACAAGGTACCCTATGGTTCACTTTTAATAAAACCTCTTTTATTAAAACCATTAATCCTTTTAGTAACCTTTTATTAACCACTTAATGCTAAAGAACCATCATATTTTCAGCTTGTTAAGTTGTTAATGAGTTTGTAATGCATATCCAAATATCAACCAAACAATCAAACAACAAACATCTAAACAAGCATAAACATACAAACATGAGTGCATAACCATAGCCACTAAGTTGACCACACTTGTTTGCCATCACAAGTGTTGTCATAAGGTCATTCCTAAGGTTGAGATGACATATCAAAATGTGTCCATGAACTCCCACGTGAAACCACATCCAAAGCTTCAAGTGTCCATGTCTTTTGTGTCCTTCTTTGAGTCTTCATCTTGTGCATCTTCTTTTACAAAAATCATATCCTAATACAATTTTTATAATAAAAGAAATGCAACTAATCTATTTATTACATAACCAAATGAATAAATAAATTACAACCCAAGATACAAAACACAAATTACAACCCTTACAAGAACCAAAACCAACATGACATACAACAATCAACCAAAACCAAACACATAAGAGGCTATGTTATGCACCATAATGAGAAACATAGTCAACATCCAGAACAACAATGAACCCCTTATTTCAGCCCTAAAGTTTTAGCCAACATAAACTAAAACTTTAAGGTTTGTCCAAAAAACAATCAACCATTTGATGTAAATATTTCAAGGTTTACACTAAAGCATGCAAGATTAAACCTTGAAACAAAATGGATTCATACATCCACAACAAAAAAGCCCCTATTGGGTTGAAAAAGTCCATGAAAACTAATTTTTCAAGACCTTTTGAAGCACATATTCCACATAACCGGCTCTAGATGCCATTTTTGGGTTTTGTCACATGTAAAACAAGCTAGTTTAACCATTTAAACTTGAAAAATCGCTGCAGAATATAGGTTTAACATATGATTAGTAATCTGAAAATTTTCACCATTTAAAACATAAACAAAACCCAAGAATAAGATCATATAAACATATGTGAAATAGTGTGCTATCAAACAAAACATAACAACCATAGGGTGTTCAAAGATACAACCTTTCTTGTACAAGTTGTTGTAGATGTATAAGATGAAGAAGATGATGTTCTTGAGTTGCTAGCCTTCAAAGGAGAGACCTTAAGCTTGTAATACCCACAAGCTCTTCAAACACTTAGCTAGTTAGGGCTTTACACCAAAACTCTACACCAAGGCACCTTCAAAATCCAAAATTTCAGCCTTGTTGGAGCTGAAATCCGAAATTATTCAGCCTTGTTGAGAGCCTTTTTTTTTGCTTAAGTGTGTGTGAGAGAAAGATGAGATGATGGAAGAGTGTTTTAGTGTCAAATGACTTGAAAAAAACAAGACAAAAGGGGAGTCCCAATACACACCTTGGGTGGCCAAAACATGGCCTTAAAAATGCCCCCCCCATTTTAGTTTTTATAAAATGTTACACTCTTACCCTTCATTTTATAAAATTAAAACCTATTTTAATTTTATAACAATAACACACTTTTATTTTTTATTATTTAACCAACTTAAATAATGAAACAAACAATTTCTCATAAACAAATTATCAACATAATGTTGTTCTTTTACAAAAGCAACGTTTTAGAAAAACCCATTTTCTAAATTGGTGTTGGTATTTATTTGTTTGATCTTATCAACAAATAAATACTAATTGGTGTTTGTATAGCTTGTTATTGGGTATGACCCGACTTGGATCATAACGTACTAACCACATCAATCTTGTATGTGTCTTGGGCATATAAGGTCCAACACCTGACATCTTTTGAGGGTCAGCATATAACAGCTTCAACTTGGCCAGCTGGTTAACCTCAAAACCGGGTAGAGTCTTCAGATCGTGTGGGAATCTGAAGTACTCGATTCCCTTCTCTCTTTTGATAGCATAAGCATATAGATCATCAAAATATGCCCACACAATGATTTTTCCTGGCACCTTCAGATGTTTCTTTACTTAGTAAATCTTGGTGTAGGTACTAGGCTTTGGAGCATTACGTTGGGCTCTGATCTCTGCAAAACATGCCGCCCATTCAGCCTTTTTGATGTTGACATCTGTGTCTGAGGCTCAGGCTTGATCTTTCTTCTTCTCCAACTCCTGCTCCATCTTATCTAGTGTTTCAAATGTATCACTAACAAGGGTGTCACCCAGATTAGGGACTACATTTCCCTCGTTGTCGGCATACTCTAGATAATGTTGTGCGGTGACGTCTTCAATCTCAATCTCATCAACATCATTAATCTCATCATCACTATCCATGTCCACAGTAAGAGCATCCTTCACAATCTCATCTGGATTCAGTCGGAACATCTCAACCAGTTGCTCATCAGTAAGGTCGTGAATTATTTCTCCTTCCTCAGGAGTGTAACTCACAGACCTCCTAATTATCCCTTGCAGATCAAGTATCATTGTGAGTTGAGACTTGATCTGCTGAAGGGGAGCAACGTCGTACTCATCTTGCTGAGATGAATGATCTGCTTGATTTAAAACATTAAACACATCATGCATCAGTAAATAATCAAGACATTAAACATTAAATATATATACATAAAGATTCAAGCACATAAGTTTAGTACAATATTCAAATTACACATGATATAAATTACACAAAACTCTATGCATTACTTTTGTCTTGGATTATATGTTCTTCTACTGTCGGGGCTGATGTCGAGGCACCTAGATCTTGAGTCTTTTTCGTCTGCCTCTTATTAGCTTCCTGTGCACCCGAAGCAGATGACTCTCCTTCTCCTTTAGTGTCTCCTCCATCCTCATCATCACCTTCATCATCACCGTCATCATCATCATCATCACTATCATCATCATCACTATCATCACCATCATCATCGTCTCCCTCTCTGATCTTCAGAGGCTCATCCTTTGTGCCCTTAAGTTTGAGCAGGACGGTCCTCTTAGCATCCTCCAACTCCTCAATCTTCTTGGTAGATAACACATTTTGCTCCTTGAGTTAGGAAATCTCTTGACTCTGAGCAGCCATTTGCGGAGCCTGCTCCTCAATCTGTTGTGCCTGCTGAGATATCTACTGTGATTGTGCAGCAGTAAGCTCCACTAACTGTCACAGCTAAGCAGTCTTATCATCATCGGCTGCTAACAACCTCAGCACCATACGGTTTAGTGCTGAAAGCTGTTCCTCTACCCCACTGGGAGGTAGAGATGATCCTGATGGAAATGATAGGTGATATAATGGTCATGCCTAGTCGCTAGAGGTGGTGGTGGTGGCAGTGGTGTATATGGGAGGTGGTATGTGTGTGGGTGGTGATGGGTAAGCTGAAGTGGTGGTTGATGTGGTGTGGGGAAGTGGTTGAGTGGCTGAGGTAGTGGTGACAGGTGGAATGGTGGCAGTGGTGATGGGGGAAGAAGTAGAGGTAGTGGGTGGTGTGGTAGAGGTGGTGGTGGTGATAAAGGTCATCCTTCTCTTCTTCGTCTTCGTCCCATGGGGCTGAGCCATCCTTTTCCTCCTCATGCCCCTGGAGGTGGATGCTCCCCCTGGGATGCTGCTGGGCTGACCTGGTGAGTAGCTGGGGTCGGCTGTAGTCTCCCCAGACTCGCTAGGGCGTCCTCCAACCTCCTGAATGCCTCGGTCAATGGCAACCACCCTACTGCCCACTGTTCTAGTTAGGGGATCCTCATCACTCTTTTCCTCCTCATCAGGAGGACATAAATCCTGATGAAAATTGGCGGTGGTGGCATCTACATGGGTGGGTGGAGGTGTAGTATGTGCAGTGATGGCCCTAGAAACAACAGGGCCAGAATCTCCACCAGTGTCACCGTCATCATCATCGGAGTCATCAGATGGAAGAGCAATCTGCTCAACATCTGAATCACTCTCCTCGTGGCGCCACTTACGCCTTCCTAGCGCCACGTACTCCTCCCGGGCCAGATGCTCAAACAGTCTCTTTACATGGAGTTTGACTTGCTTTCCCCTATAGACCTTCATGCGGCCCAGTGTAGTGTCATCCATCACCTCAAGTGATACCGCATTATGGCTCTCCTTAGGCAGAGAGGGTAGCTTCTCGTCGATAATCATCTGAAGAAACCTCAGGTACATGCAAAATCCCTCTTTGCCTTTTGCCTCAAGATTCTTGATCAGGTATGATATTATCATGCTGGAGAAGCTGAAGGGGTGGTTCAGCACCAGTGCCACATAGGCATTCTGAATCTGGTATGATAGGTCATCAAAGCCACCCCTCCTCGAAGCTATGCACTTCAGTATCACGTGTGCTAAGTACTTGTACTGGGGACACAGTTGCTTTTGTTTAGCACACTTGCATTTATGTCCCCAGAGTACTTCATCCTAAGGAAGCATCCCCTCACTGTTAGAGGGTGTAGTTTGGTTGGGTGATCAGCATCCTCACCCAAATCCAGTACCTGTCTAATATCTGCAATAGTCACCTCTATGTCTTGCCCAAATATAGTACTCCTGATGCTGTAGGGCTCATGAGATCGATCAACTGATGCACCCTCCCAAAAGGCCGCTGGATAGACATGTAGGGAGTGCATGGTGTAGATATGGCTCGGTGTATCTGTGATCTCTTCGGAATGCAATGATGCTAGCAAACTCGGCTACGTTCTGAGTGGTGGCGTCTAGATGAGCACAAAAATTGTGCTTTGTGTTGATGGTTCACCGTTCAGCCATCAATTTGTAACACAAGAAGCATACAAGTTAGATAATCACACGACAGAACCACTTCAATTAACCTATTTGAGATCAGTCTGGTTCAATCGTGCGATTGAACCATACGACTGGGTTCAGTCGTTTGACCTAACATGCGACTGAATACAATCGGGTGACTTATCTAGCGACTGAATTCAATCGAGCGACTGAGCCTGCGACTGATTCAGTTGGCCAACTGAGCTCATACGCATTATTCATTCGGCCGACTGACTCATTTGTCCAGCTCAGTCGTGCGATTGTAGTTCATCCGGGTGTCCAGTCGCATGACCTACTGTCTGTTCGATTCAGATTCAAATTCTGAGCAAATCTTAAAATTAGACATCGTGGTTTGGCTCATTAGACTCACAATAACACTACTTAACACCTAATAATCTTGATTTCAACATTTTACTTAGTTTTATTTGTTAATTTGTCTACCTAAGTTTCGGTTCTTGGTTAGGGTCGAATTTAATGATTTAGGGCACGAAACAACTGAGATTTATGTAAGTTGCACCGCATTGTACCTGTATAACAACTAACAATCATTAGAATCTCGAAATTAGAAGTCAAGTAAGGTCAGAAGAAATTTTGGCAGAGTAACGGCTCAATGTGCGATTTTAGAGCGATTGAGGGGTGGTGAGTTGTGCGATTGACTATGGCCCTATTTATACTGACTCTGGTTTCAATCGGGCAACTGGATCCATTCGCTTCTTTCATTCGGGCGATTGGAACTCAGTCAGGTGATTGGTTTAGTCGATCACTTTCAGTTGGCCGACTAGGTTTCAGTCGGGCGACTGACTCATTCGGACAACTCCATTCGGGCGACTGGCTCAATCTTATAAGCCATTCGTGTGAATGGTTCATACTCATGCTCCATTCAGTTATCTAGTGCATAAGTATGGTCCAATCGTATGACTAGTCCATACTCATGGTCCAGTCATGCGAATGGATCATACTTATGGTTTTGACTTTATGACCACTTGACATTTAACCCCATTTAACTATTGATTAAACATTTTGAGAAGTCGATCATCTCAGACATGATCGTTTTAACTTTGAAAACTTTTGATCACCTCAGTCATTGTTAGGATCAGTGATCTACGTTTGATTGATTAGAGAGTATTGCAGCGGAAATCAAACAAAGAGTTAGACAATTCACAAGAATACAGTTGATATTCAAAGTAAGAGCAAACAATTATAGAAAGAATTCTACAAATCAAAGATTTCATTCAATACGCGCTTTCGTGGTGGCAAAATGTCACACTTACAATCAGGTCAATTATCCCTTATATAAGAATGTCGTGGTGGAACATTCCTTATATAGGAGATGTGACGTCTGCTGATGTCATTTGATAGTGACATCTAACAGAATTATTCAGACTACTGAAAGTTAACACAACTACTAAAGATGTCAAAACAGCTGACATCTTCTTACAAAAATACTAAGTGTTAACTATCACTACAACTACTGAAAAGAAACTACTGAAACTACAACGACTGAAGAACATGCTCTTCAGTCGTTTTACAGATACAGAAACATAAAAGAAACTACTGAAAGGAAACCATCACAACAATTGAAGAATGCTTCTTCAGCTGTTGTAACAAACTCTGAAGGCTTCAGTACTTGTACTTGAACTTCAGCTGTTGTCATCAGCTGATGTCTTCAATCTTTGTACTTCAGCTGTTGATCTTCAGTACTTAGTCTTCAGCAGATTGATCTTCAGACTTTGGTCTTCAACTGTTGAAGTCTTCAGTACTTTAGTCTTCAGCTGTTGAAGTCTTCAGTACTTTAGTCTTCAGCTGTTGATCTTTAGACTTTGGTCTTCAGCTGTTGAAATCTTCAGTACTTTAGTCTTCAGCTATTGAAGTCTTCAGTACTTTGTCAAACAGCTGATCAAGTCTTCAGCAGTTGTTGTGTTGTCTGTGGGACTTAGACGTTTTTCTGATCAGGCTCATTGGTTCTTTTGGTCCAACAAAAGACTTTCATGTCACATACAAGAAAAGGAAGAATGAAAAGGAGACTGACTTGGAGACAATGGTGAAGAAGGCTGATGCCGAACACAGCCGATCAATGGATAACATCATTGATCATTTGTTTAGGCAAGATCATGACACTGAAAAACTTGACTCAGAAATCAGAAGACTAGAGATTGAAGAAATCCAAGCTAGATGGGCAGGTTATGATGTGTTGGAAAGGGAAAGGCTAGAAATCATGATCAGGTTCATAGCAAAGTATCTCGGTAGATCATTGATTGAAATCAAGGCATGGTCCAGGGACAGCATCTTGGCAATAACCACCAAGATCTGTTCGTCTGAAGTATACACAAAAGGATTGGTTATTGAAGCCTTAAACGAAGCTGGTGCTGGGAGCAAGACTGAACTAGTCAAGCAATCTAAAGCCGAACTCACATCCAAAATGCTAGAACAGCCTGTCAAAATTCCCACACCAAAACCCACTAAAACAATACCTTTACCCCAAAAACCACCACAACCACAACCCACCAAACCAACTCCCTTACCCTCAAAACCAATAGCCGATGATGTACCCCAGAAGAGGAAGAGAAGGTACTGAGGCTAGAAGAAGAAGAAGATAATGATGAAGATGAAGATAGGCTGCCAATCTCAGCTATTATACAATTGCCTAAGGCCACAAGTCACCTACCAACAATTACTCCTGAAACTCAAAGACAAATTATGAAAGTGAAGCTAGAAGAAGAAGAGCTTCATAAACAACATGATGAGGAATTGTTGAGGAGAGTTGACAAAGCATATGCTGCCACATCTTCATCATCAACATGAAGAAGCACACTCTCAGGTTATACACTCTTAAACATACATTTCAGTATCAAAAGGAGAGAGTGAGGATTTGGCCTAATCCCAGGGTGTCTCATAGGATTCACAAGAAAAACATTCCACAGAGATACATTGGCCAAGTGAAGAAGATTGTAGATGAAGTGATCTCACTGGTCTTTGTAGTATCACCCTGGAAAATCCTAGATGACTTCAAGAAAGCCTATAAAGCTAACCTGACCCCACAAAAGATGCTGGAAAATAAAATGGTGAAAAAGGGGTTAGTTTATAAGAGGCTTGAGGAAGTTAGAAAGAATGAGCTCCAGTTGTTAGAGGGTAATCACCCAGATGAATTTGCTTATAGAGTAATAACAACTGTGGAACTCAAAAATGGGAAACAGGTCAAATACCTATCTGAATATTATGGGCCAGAATCGCTTTTTGAACGAGGAGCTGAAGAGCTTACCATGGAGGAACAGATAACCTTCCTTGAGGCCTATACAAGGGAGTCATACAAATTCATTGTTGGGAAGTAGTTCTCATGGATGGGGTAACAGCTCTGTGTCCAGTTCCCCAAGACAGAGTTCCCATTCATCCTTTGCCAAACAGATCATTGAGACTTCTTCCAGGCCTGTGCTTACATGGGTCACTTCTGAGCTGATCTAGAAGACAAAAAGACCAAATCTTTCTGCCATAATAAGTGGGACATCTTCAATAAATTTAGAGGTTTTGGCTACATTGGTTCAGGGGGAGTTTGTTGGACCAAAAGAACCAATGAGCCTGATCAGAAAAACCTTTAAGTCCCACAGACATCACAACAACTGCTGAAGACTTGATCAGCTGTTTGACAAAGTACTGAAGACTTCAACAGCTGAAGACTAAAGTACTGAAGACTTCAACAGCTGAAGACCAAAGTCTGAAGATCAACAGCTGGAGACTAAAGTACTGAAGACTTCAACAGCTGAAGACTAAAGTACTAAAGACTTCAACAGCTGAAGACCAAAGTCTGAAGATCAATCTGCTGAAGACTGAAGTACTGAAGATCAACAGCTGAAGTACAAAGACTGAAGACATCAGCTGATGACAACAGCTGAAGTTCAAGTACAAGTACTGAAGCCTTCAGAGTTTGTTACAACAGCTGAAGAAGCATTCTTCAGTTGTTGTGATGGTTTCCTTTTAGTAGTTTTCTTTTATGTTTCTGTATCTGTAAAACGACTGAAGAGCATGTTCTTCAGTCGTTGTAGTTTTAGTAGTTTCTTTTCAGTAGTTGTAGTGATAGTTAACACTTAGTGTTTTTGTAAGAAGATGTCAGCTGTTTTGACATCTTCAGTAGTTGTGTTAACTTTCAGTAGTCTGAATAATTCTGTTAGATGTCACTATCAAATGACATTAGCAGACGTCACATCTCCTATATAAGGAATGTTCCACCACGACATTCTTATATAAGGGATGATTGACCTGATTGTAAGTGTGACATTTTGCCACCACGAAAGCGCGTATTGAATGAAATCTTTGATTTGTAGAATTCTTTCTATAATCGTTTGCTCTTACTTTGAATATCAACTGTATTCTTGTGAATTGTCTAACTCTTTGTTTGATTTCCGCTGCAATACTCTCTAATCAATCAAACGTAGATCACTGATCCTAACAATTGGTATCAGAGCAGGTTAATCTTTGATCTATCTAACAAGTGATCATTGAAACTGCTAATCGATATCTGCGTTTGATTGAATTAGCATATTTGCAAGAATTGGTTATAGTTGATTGAATTTCTGCTACTTTCGTTTTATTGCTTTTTGTTTTCTCATGGTTTAATTTGGTTTGTTGCGTTCTGTTCTAAATCTGTTAAAAATTAATTGATTTGGTTGAATCTGAGAATGACTACTCCTTCTAATGACCCTCACAATACCGGTTCTTCAACCAAGCCTTCGATGCTGGTTAGGACTGAGTATAACATATGGCAACGAAGAATGCTTCATCACCTGTCTGTTAACAATTCAGGTTGTTGGACATCAGTGGTACATGGTCCACATAAGCCTATGGTGAACAATCCGGAAACCAATCAAATGGTTCTGAAGAAGAAGGAACAATACTCAGATGAAGATCGGAAACTGTTTGAGATTGATGCTAAAGCCCATGGAATTCTGGCCATGGCACTGCCGAATGAAATCTATTCAGGGCTTATGCATCATGAAACTGCTCATGACCTTTGGAAGGTACTAAAGGAACAATTCGGTGGAACTAATGAGGTCTTAGCAAACAACAGAGAAATCATTGCCCAACAATATGAAACATTCTCTCATAGGAAGGGTGAGACACTGACTCAACAGTTTGAGCGTTTTTCCAGTTTGATCTCTGAGCTAAAAATGGTCAAACATGAATATACCAATAGCCAGATGAACAACAGATTCCTTAGATCACTGCCTGAGAGATGGGACACATACACTATTGTCCTACGCTCTAGTGCAAATCTGGATAAACTATCTCTCACCCAACTTCATGGGAAACTACTTACATTTGAGAGAGAGATAGAGCAGAAAAGGAAACTGTCATCATCAGGAAAGCTCACTGATGACTTTGTACCAGGGAACACTGCCTTGGTTGGTCATGAGTCAGAATATGCTGCATCTGAAAGTAATTATGATGTGCATATAGATTTCTCTTCAAAAAGTTCAGATCATGCATTCGTTGGTGTTGATAGTCACTCAGGCTGTAATAGTGACAGTTTATTTATCATGGATGATTTGAAAGGAATAGCTGATGATGATCTAGAAGAGATGGATATTCTGAGCCAAATGGCCTTGATTAATACAGATCTCAGAAGTTCTACAAGAGGACTGGCAGGAAATTTCCAGGACTCTCTGGCAAAACCAAAGTTGGTTTTGACAAGAGTAAGTTGAGGTGTCACAAATGCCAAACGCTTGGACACTTTGCAAGAGAGTGTAGATCATCTGGATCTAACTCCTCTGCACCCTTTGTGACTTTTCCAAGCACTAGTCCACAAAACAGGGGCAACATCCTACTAGTTCTGGTCATCATTCACAACCTGTTTCGCCTGCATATTTTGTCCCTCAGGGTCCAATGTCATATCCGTATCCCTGCTATTACATGCCTCGGCCAAATCCAGTTCAAGTTCCTACTGCACAACAACCACAAGCATTACCTGAGCCTCTACCATCTCAATCACAACCTCATCACAGCTTTTTCACCCCTGGTAATGTTGACTGGAGCAGTTTACCAGATGATCTCTCTGGTACTGAGCAATTATTTACTGGTGATGGTCAACATGGTGGTGAACATCCTTTTGGGAATCTAGCTCTCATGGCCCTGGAATCTACTGAGGGTTCATGCTCCAATGCATCTTCTTCACAGGTAAACCAGGGTTCTTCAACATGCCAAAGGAGCATCTGGTATGTGGACAGTGGAGGATCTATGCATATGACTGGGAGCAGTTCTCTTCTTAATGACTACTCTCAAGGAAAGAAGGGATTTGTTTCATTTGGAAATGATGCCAGAGGTTACATCATTGGGAAAGGATATGTGTCTAATGGACAAATCCGGTTTGATGATGTCAACCATGTGGAGAATCTCAAGTATAATCTGCTGAGTGTCAGTCAGATATGTGATAAAGGCATGTTGCACTTTTCACAAGCCAGAACTGCAGGATTCTGTCTTCCCAGGTTCTGAGGCTGATTGACAAGGTAATGGATGAACATACTCTCCTGAAGGCCAACAGGATCGGAAGAGTGTATGCCTTGGATTTGTCAAAGAAGATTGATTTGAAGGGTCATCCATGCCTGTTCTCCAAAGCCTCTCTTCAGGAATCTAACTATGGCATAGAAGGCTGGGTCATGTCAATCTCAGAAACATGAATCAGCTGATCCACAATCGTTTAGTGAGAGGTTTATCAATAAAGGAGTTCCACTGTGATGAAGCCTGCACTGCTTGTTTGAAAGGAAAACAACACAAAGTCTCATTCCCTTCCATTGAAGAACCTAAGTCCACTGCATGCTTGCAGTTACTGCACATGGATCTATTTGGTCCTGTGAGAGTGATGAGCATGGCAAAGAAGAAATACTGTCTGGTAATTGTGGATGATTACTCCATTCATATGGACTTTCTTTCTACATTCAAAAGATGAGGTTGCTCAGAAGATTACAACTTTGTGCTGTATGTTGAGAAGAGTATTCCCTATCAGTCAAGTGTATAAGGAGTGACAATGGTACTGAATTCAGAAACCATACACTTGATGATTTTTATCTTTCAAAAGGAATCAAAAGGCAGTTAGCATCCCAAGGACTCCAGAACAAAATGGAGTAGTGGAGAGAAAGAAAAGACTTTAATTGAAGCTGCAAGGTCCATGTTGGCTGACTCTGGTTTGCCTTTGACCTTTTGGGCTGAAGCTGTCAATACAGCTTGCTATGTGCAAAATAGAGTGTTAGTACATTAGAGGTTGATGAAGACTCCATATGAAGCTCTACATCATTTGGCTCCTTTGATTTCATTCTTCAGAGCCTTTGGATGTCCTTGTTTCATTCTCAACCAAAGGGTCAACTCCACAAATTTGATCCTAAGGTGGATGCAGGGTATTTTGTAGGTTATTCATCCACTTGCAAGGCTTACAGAGTCTTCAACTGCAGAACAAAGATAGTTAAAGAAACCTTGCATGTGAAATTCAATGAATCTCCTAAGGATAAAATTCACAAAACCCTGTGGAGTTGTTTGATCTGGACATACTGCAATATGCTCCTTCAAACTCCAGCTGTTGCAGATCATGTGGATAAATCATCTTTTGCAGCAAGTCTTGCACTTGGTGGTACTAAAGATGATGATATATCAGTACTCACCTTTTCAAGTTCAGTGACCAACTGCCTGAGTCTGCTAAACTTGATGTCCTTGTACCTTCAGCAGCTCCATCCACAACAAATGCTGATGAGATTTCTGATTCCTCTACATCGTTTGATTTGCCATCTAATACTTGGTTTCAAGAATCTGAATCAACATCTGCTGATGCTGAACCGGCTACAAACACTTGCACTGATCTTATTATGCACCAAGAGCTGAAGAATCACCCCATGTCTCAAATCATTGGTGTATCAATGCTGGCGTCTCAATCAGAAGTCAATTGTCTAACTTGTGCTTCTATGCTCTCTTCATCAGTCAGCAAGAGCCAAAGAACTATCATGTTGCTTTGAGAGACAATGGATGGGTGCAAGCCATGCAGCTTGAGCTACTTCAGTTCAAGAAACAGCAAGTGTGGGAACTGGTTCCTCTACCCCAGGTAAGTGTGCAATAGGCACTAAATGGGTGTTTAGGAAAAACAGATGAAAATGGGCTTATTGTTAAGAACAAGGCCAGACTGGTTGTTCAGGGGTTTTCACAAGAAGAAGGTATTGATTATGATGAGACCTTTGCCCCTGTAGCCAGACTAGAGGCAATTAGATTGTTCTTAGCCTATGCTGCATTTCACAATTTTAAAGTTTTTCAAATGGATGTTAAAAGTGCATTTTTATATGGTAAAATAAAAGAAGAAGTTTATGTGTGTCAACCACTAGGTTTTGAGGATAATAAACATCCAGATTGGGTATACAAGCTTGATAAGGCTCTTTATGGGTTGAAACAAGCTCCTAGAGCCTGGTATGAGACATTATCAAATTTTCTTCTTCAAAATAATTTCACTAGAGGCTCCATAGATAAAACTTTATTCATTAAGAAGGTGGATCAGCATAAGTTACTTGTTCAAATTTATGTTGATGATATTATTTTTGCATCCTCTGATCCCCAGTTGTGTGATGACTTTAAATTTAATGCATAAGAAGTTTGAAATGAGTGCAATGGGAGAATTACAGTTCTTTCTAGGATTGCAAATCAAACAAAAGGCTGATGGGACTTTCATTCATCAGTCTAAATATACAAAAGATCTTTTGAATAAGTTTGATTTACTCCCATGTGCAACACCACACAACTGGATGCAGATCAGAAAAGTAAGGTGTTGATGAAACACTTTACAGATGTATGATTGGGTCCTTGATGTACTTAACAGCTTCTAGACCAGATCATGTTTGTAATATGTGTTTGTGCTAGATTTCAGGCTGCTCCTAAAGAGTCTCACTTGATTGCAATCAAAAGGATCTTTAGATATCTGCAAGGTACACAATCTCTAGGTTTATGGTATTCCACTGGACACTCTTGCAAATTGGTTGCTTTTTCTGATAGTGACTATGCAGGGTGTAAGTTACTAGAAAGTCAACTTCTGGTGGATGTCAATTCCTAGGCAACTGTTTGATTTCTTGGCAGAGTAAGAAACAAACATCTGTTGCTACATCCACTGCTGAAGCAGAGTACATTGCTGCTGCAAGCTGTACTTCTCAGGTACTTTGGCTTCATAACCAACTTTTGGATTATGGCATTACAGAGACTAAGACTCCATTATTAATGGATAGTGCTTCAGCTCTTTGCATTGTCAAGAATCCTGTCCAGCACTCTAGGACCAAACATATAAGATCAGACATCATTTTATTAGGGACTGTTTTGAAAAAGGTCTGATTGATCCAAAGTTTGTGCCTAGTGCTGATGAGCTTGCAGACATTTTTACTAAGCCTTTGGATAGTTCGACTTTCCAAAACCTAGTGTTAAGGCTTGGTATGCTGCAGCTAGAATAGTGATAACTACTGATGATCTCAGTAAATAAGTACTGATGATCATTTGTAACCATATCACACATAAGTACTGATTCTGTTACAAGAACTGATACAGTCATAACTACTTATATAAGTACAAACAGATAAGTACTGATGTCCTATGAAACAACTGAAAAACAGCCAAAAACTGATGAGTAAGTGTTGAGGACAGTATGAAACAGCTGAAAAGCTATGAATTGATGAAAACTACTATGAGAATTTTCTCTTCAGTTGTTTCTAAAACTGCTGCTTCATCTTAAACAACTGATGACAAAACCATGTCTTCAGTAGTTTCACACTACTGATGACTAACACCACGTCGTCAGCTGTTTACAACAACTGATGACAAAACCATGTCTTCAGTAGTTTCATAACTACTGATGACTAACACCAAGTTATCATTTGTTTCCAACATCTGAAGCTAAAACCATGGTCTTCAGTAGTTTTATAACTACTGATGCCTAAAACCAAGACTTCAGTTATTTCAACCTCTGAAAGTTAATACCATGTCATCAGTCGTTAAAAGTACTGATCTCATACCAAACCTTCAGTTGCTTTATAACCCATACCCTATAAATACTTATCTTACAGAGCTTCATCATCTCAAACCTAACATTCAAAAACTCAGAACCTTCTCTCACATCAATGACGAACATGAAGCTTAAACCACGACACAACTGTGTTGCTTACCTTACCAAATCACCCTTCTGGACAAAGTTTGATAATGCCATTGATCTAATGATCAACTCTCCATACAAAACGGCTTTCCTTCTAAATCCTACCATTCATGCCGAATCCCTCCATCAGTTCTGGACGAACGTCACCCTCATCACTGGGGAGAATGACACCGACTCTCTCCAGTCGTTCGTCAACAACCGTCAGGTGGTCATCACTCCAAAAATCCTTCGCCAAACCCTACAACTGGATGATGCCACTTTCCCCACTAGGTATCCAAAGGGCACCACTAATCTATCATTTGCCCAACATGGATACTAGGGTAACCTTAGTGCCTCTACCATCCTGAAGAAGCATTTCCATGATGCGGAACGACTAATTTTTCATATGGTGAATGTATGCTTAGCTCCTAAGACTTCTTCTTGGGATCAAATGTCGACGAGGTGGCAGCAGGTATTATTCTCTATCCTTGATCAACAAAGCTTAAATTTTTCTAAAATATTATTTCTTGAACTCAAGGATATGGCCTCCAAGCCTATAGCTCACCGATGGATATTATATCCTCGGTTCCTAATGGCCATTATAGCAAACCAGCTGAAAGTTGAGGGACTTGTTGGCCTTGGAGTCCCTGCCACGGCTGTATTGCCTGAAGTATACTCCAGGCATAACTCAAACCAGTCACTTAAACTGGCTGCCAAACTGCGAAAACCCACGCAGCTGGAACCCACAGCCACCACCTCCAAATCCATTGTCCCTACCAAACCCAAACACAAGAAAGCCAAAAAGGCTACTCAGGAAATGAGTCCCCTGAGGATGCCCCTGCAACACAAACGCAGGTTATATCCACTGGTCATAACCCCCCAGTAGATACATGTACTCACTCACCCTCAACCGCTCAGGTTTCCTCTCAACAGGAGCTGCTGTAGCAACCACCTCTGGGGCACCTATACCTGGAACCTTCCTCACTTGAGGAGGTTGCCATTGAAACGCACCACTCTCCCCGGGTGCATACTGCCTTCACACCCTCTCCCACTGCAACCGCCCCCAAAGTCCTACCATCATAATTGCCAAAGTGCTGACTCAGTTGCATTCCTCACCTCCTCCCCAGATACCAATCAAAACTGGAATGGCCTCAACCATTGAGGGGGAGGACCAAAGTGCTTCTGACACCCCACACACAGGGGTTACCATATTCAATCTCCAAGTGTAGAAACGGAGATTCGAATTTCTGGTGAGGCTGCCACTTCTCCTGCTTCAGCAAATGATCAGGATGAATTTGGTACTGTCCATAAGACCTCACCAGAGGCAACTGCTGATGAAGGACATGGTCCTGAGGCAGGAAGTCCCTAGTACCATGACCAAGGGGCACATGCTACTACTGGCCTGCACTCAAAGCATGTTCATCCTGATTCTGTCAGGAGGTCAGGTGATTCAGTAAACACTGATGATGACCTGGGCTTCTTTTATGATGTTTTAGCCCAAAACACCATCCTCGAGGATGAGGTGAGCAGACTCAAAGAGCTGCTTGCCAAAATTTCTCAGGATCAAAGACCATCTACCCCTCAAACCCCTCAAATGCACCTTCCTCTGAAGCTCTCCCATACACAGAGCCACTCCAAAACACTCAGCCACCTGCCTCTGCTTCTGGCACTATTTCTCAGGGACAGAACCCCCCTGAGCAAATAGCTGTTATCTTTCAACATTCCTTACCTCTCATCACATCAACTATCACTGATATGGTGCTTAAAACCCTTGATGAGAGGCTTCCCTCAGTGATACAACCCTTGATAGAGGATGCTGTGAGCAAAAGGCTTTCTGACAATCAAACCCTTGAAACCAATGCAACCAAAAAGGGGAGATTCAGTCAGTGAAAGCAAAAAGAAAGAGGAATGCAGATAGGAAAGAAACTGAGAAGGATAAGGTGAAGGATGCTGACATGGAGAAAGTGAGTGAAAGTACTAAAGACTTTCATGTCACATACAAGAAAAGGAAGAATGAAAAGGAGACTTACTTGGAGACAATGGTGAAGAAGGATGATGCCGAACACAGCCGATCAATGGATAACATCATTGATCAGTTGTTTAGGCAAGGTCACGACACTGAAAAACTTGACTCAGAAATCAGAATACTAGAGATTGAAGAAATCCAAGCTAGATGGGTAGGTTATGATGTGTTGGAAAGGGAAAGGCTAGAAATCATGATCAGGTTCATAGCAAAGTATCTCGGTAGATCATTGATTGAAATCAAGGCATGGTCCAGGGACAGCATCTTGGCAATAACCACCAAGATCTGTTCGTCTGAAGTATACCAAATTGGTTATTGAAGCCTTAAACGAAGCTGGTGCTGGGAGCAGGACTGAACTAGTTAAGCAATCTAATGCCAAACTCACATCCAAAATGCTAGAACAGCCTGTCAAAATTCCCACACCAAATCCACTAAAACAATACCTTTACCCCAAAAACCACCACAACCACAACCCACCAAACCAACTCCCTTACCCTCAAAACCAATAGCTGATGATGTACCCCAGAAGAGGAAGAGAAGGGTACTGAGGCTAGAAGAAGAAAAAGAAGATAATGATGAAGATGAAGATAGGATGCCAATCTCAGCTATTATACAATTGCCTAAGCCACAAGTCACCTCCCAACAATTACTCCTGAAACTCAAAGAAAAATGTGAAAGTGAAGCTAGAAGAAGAAGAGCTTCATAAACAACATGATGAGGAATGTTGAGGAGAGTTGACAAAGCATATGCTGCCACATCTTCAATCATCAACATGAAGAGCACGCTCTCAGGTTATACACTCTTAAACATACATTCAGTATCAAAAGGAGAGAGTGAGGATTTGGCCTGATCCCAGGGTGTCTCATAGGATTCACAAGAAACATTCCACAGAGATACATGGCCAAGTGAAGAAGATTGTAGATGAAGTGATCTCACTGGTCTTTGTAGTATCACCTTGGGAAATCCTAGATGACTTCAAGAAAGCCTATAAAGCTAACTTGACCCCACAAAATGCTGGAAAATAAAATGGTGAAAGGGGTTAGTATATAAGAGGCTTGAGGAGTTAGAAAGAATGAGCTCCAGTTGTTCTTAGAGGGTAATCACCCAGATGAATTTGCTTATAGAGTAATAACAACTGTGGAACTCAAAAATAGGAAACAGGTCGAATACCTATCTGAATATTATGGGCCAGAATCACTTTTTGAAGGAGGAGCTGAAGAGCTTACCATGGAGGAACAGATAACCTTCCTTGAGGCCTATACAAGGGAGTCATACAGATTCATTGTTGGGAAGTAGTTCTCATGGATGGGGTAACAGCTCTGTGTCTAGTTCCCCAAGACAGAGTTCCCATTCATCCTTTGCCAAACAGATCATTGAGACTTCTTCCCAGGCCTGTGCTTACATGGGTCACTTCTGAGCTGATCTAGAAGACAAAAAGACCAAATCTTTCTGCCATAATAAGTGGGACATCTTTAATAAATTTAGAGGTTTTGGCTGCATTGGTTCAGGGGGAGTTTGTTGGACCAAAAGAACCAATGAGCCTGATCAGAAAAACCTCTAAGTCCCACAGACATCACAACAACTGCTGAAGACTTGATCAGCTGTTTGACAAAGTATTGAAGACTTCAACAGCTGAAGACTAAAGTACTGAAGACTTCAACAGCTAAGACCAAAGTCTGAAGATCAACAGCTGAAGACTAAAGTACTGAAGACTTCAACAGCTGAAGACTAAAGTACTAAAGACTTCAACAGCTGAAGACCAAAGTCTGAAGATCAATCTGCTGAAGACTGAAGTACTGAAGATCAACAGCTTACAAAGACTGAAGACATCAGCTGATGACAACAGCTGAAGTTCAAGTACAAGTACTGAAGCCTTCAGAGTTTGTTGCAACAGCTGAAGAAGCATTCTTCAGTTGTTGTGATGGTTTCCTTTTAGTATTTTCTTTTATGTTTCTGTATCTGTAAAACGACTGAAGAGCATGTTCTTCAGTCGTTGTAGTTTCAGTAGTTTCTTTTCAGTAGTTGTAGTGATAGTTAACACTTAGTATTTTTGTAAGAAGATGTCAGCTGTTTTGACATCTTTAGTAGTTGTGTTAACTTTCAGTAGTCTGAATAATTCTGTTAGATGTCACTATCAAATGACATCAGCAGACGTCACATCTCCTATATAAGGAATGTTCCACCACGACATTCTTATAAAGGGATGATTGACCTGATTGTAAGTGTGACATTTTGCCACCACGAAAGCGCGTATTGAATGAAATCTTTGATTTGTAGAATTCTTTCTATAATCGTTTGCTCTTACTTTGAATATCAACTGTATTCTTGTGAATTGTCTAATTCTTTGTTTGATTTCCGCTGCAATACTCTCTAATCAATCAAACGTAGATCACTGATCCTAACAGTCGTGATCTTTTTAAGCAAAAATCATTTTGTCACCTCAGATGTGACCCATTTAACATTTGAACACACTTTTCATCACCTCAGACATGACCATTTTAAGTGATTAAATCCCAGATTGAATTCCACGACATAGTCTGACATATAAACCTAAATTGACAAACTTAAACTAAAGAAACTACTAGAAATAAGGACAGAATTTAAGACATATTTTTTGTGGTGTGAGGTGGAAATCCTAAGATTGAAATCTAACAGATTTATTTTCTTGAACAGACAGCTTCAAGTTATTTTGACCATAAGAGGACGATTTATTATGGAATCATACAGGTAATCAAATCATTCAGGACGTGTTACCAAAATCATTTGATATTGGATTCTTGTGTTCGTCGAGAGTCATTTGCAGATTAAGGAAATCATACTAGTACTATAAGACGCACACATTGATTTGGACTTTCAGGAATTGCAGCCATGATGATTGTCAGTATACTTGTCCACTTAAATCCATACACAGACTTTTGACACAGATTGGTGATATATTAGGTTAGTTTATTTCAACAAGTATTTGTGGATCCCACGCTTATATGGTAATCAACATTCCTCAGGAGATTTTTTAGCGGTCTACGGCTATTTTGACAAGAAGAAACTATTCTTAAAGCTTTCAGAGAGAAGCCAAGCCTCAGGTTAGTGCCACCGCACAACAGAGAGGCGGCAAACAACAATGAATTCTAGAATATATTGGTTATGCTTATCCTCAAGTCAGTGCCACCGCACAATAGAGAGGCACATAACCTATCTTCTTGTTCGAGCAATTTATTTTTGTTTCACAGATCGCACCAACAACATAGGTTATTAGTTTGATTGCTTTTTGCATTTTTCATCATGTGCTTTGCTCATATTTTGGTCATCCGCACACATTTGCGGCATTTATTTTGCTTGTCACCCCTTATTGGAACTCTGTTGATTGTGTTAACTAGGGATAATGATGACACACAACTTGTTGAACAACTTAGTTTGATCTTGAGATCACCAACGAGGTCTACTTATCTATTGTGTTGAATCTACCGACACATCATCTAATGGTCTAGCAACCTCTAGGTCTACTTTCTCTATGTTACCTTGGTAGTAGCTAGTTTTACTATCATTTTTCCTTTTATTTTTGCTTAGACTTCTCAAACTTATACTTTGAATTTCGCATCTAATTCAATTTAAATCTTTTAAAGTCTCAAATGCTTTGTTCCTGTGTACTATCATTTTCCATGGTCGTTGAATCGATATCTCGGATACGATCTTATTTCTATCAGCTTGCATGTCCTCCTCCCTCGTTTTTTTAATACTAACTTAACCTATTCCCCCTAAAATTCTAAAACCGTAAAGGATTTGCGTTTTTAGGATTTTAATAGGCGAAGAATTGAAAGCAATAAAAGAAATTAGATAGAATTATTGGGTTTTGTCACATGTAAAACACTTAGTTTAACCATTTAAACTATGAAAATGCAGCGAAAAAGAGTTTAATATATGGTTTATAATCTGAAATATTTTCCATATTAAACTACAAACAAAACCCAAGAATAAGGATCAAATGTATGTGAAATAATATACTATCAACCAACACAAAACCAACCATAGGGTGTTAATAGAAAACAACCTTTCTTGTGCAAAAGTTGTGGATGAAAAGAGATAGATGATGATGTTCTTGAATGTGTCTAGCCTTCAAAAGAGGAGGCCTCAAGAAGTGATACCCACAAGCTCTTCAAACACTTTGCTTGTTAGGATGCAACACCAAGATAGACCTTCTTTCGCTCCTCCAAAACCGAAATAGGCAGCCCCTTTTCAAGCTTCTAAAACCGAAAATCAGTCTCCTTTTTCAGCTTCTAAAACCCGAATGCAGCCTTGTTTTGGAGGTTCTTTTGCTTGTGATGTTAGAGAGAAAAGTGTGAAATATGATGGAGTGTTAGAGAGGAGAAAACACACTCAAAGACCAAGACAAAAGCTAGTCCCTATGGACCCTTTTGGGTGGCCGAATGGTGCTTCCAAAATGGCTTTCCCCCATTTTGGTTTTATATAAAATTACTCTCTTAACCCTTAACTTTATAAAATTAAAACCTCTTTTAATTTTATAACAATAACACACTTTTATTTGTTATTATTTAACCAACTTAAATAATGAAACAAATAATATCTCATGAACAAACTATCCATATAGTATTGTTGTATTACAAAGCAATGTTTTAGAAAACCTATTTTCTAAATTGGTGTCAATGTTTATTTGTATGATCTCATCAACAAATAAACATTTGTTGGTGTTTGTTTAGCTTGTTATTGGGTATGACCCGACTTGGATGATAACGTACTAACCACATCAATCTTGTATGTGTCTTGGGCATACAAGATTTAACAATCTCCCACTGGCACAAGATTCATAAAAGATTGATGCAAGCAGTAAATACCGCCTAACAACGGTTCACTACCCTTAACACGTATGACTAAGTGCCAGTCAATAACATCATCTCCTTCAAGTACCATACTTGAAATGTTTTAGGTGAACCAATCATCTATCCTTTTGTCACATATGTCATGTTAAATCCTAGTGATCATTCTCCATTGATTTAACTTTATCAGGCCTTAGATATCTTACTCTCAACAAATAAGAGGGACAAATCCCATCTTGACAACATACGTCTCTCATAGTTCCTTATATCATACCTGAACTCAGACTTATGTACTACCATGTTTCAGAACAGCGAAGAGCTAAGTCAAAGTATAATATTCGGTAAATATCAAGACCCAATATGTGTCTCAAGTCAGAGGATACCAAATGATGTTCGCCTTTACTCAAAATTACTTATGATCAATCAGAAAGACTCCATGTAGTAATATTTGAGATGCCAGGTCAGTCCAATATTTGCATCCTACATATATCTATGAACTTTGGCAGCAACCTTTGCTCTACATCACCTATATGAATGTCTACCAATCCAAGTTCATAATAGCATTACCTTCATGCTCGTTCCCAGAAGCATGCACAACTACAGACATTCTGAGTAAATACTTTACTCATGGATTTTAAACATGCAAAATAGGAATATTAGTTGAATCATTATAACCGAATAATTCATTCAAGTAATAAAGGGTTACAATATATCAATACAAAATTAAAGATCAAATCAGTCACACTAATATTGAAGTCCCATGGCACAAGCATGACTTTCATGCTTTGCCTTTTCAAGAAGCTTCGTGAGTGGATCCGCAATGTTTTGATCCGTGTGAACTTTACGAATACATATCTTTCCCTTTTCAACTTCATCCCTTATGTATTTGAATCTTCGTTCAATGTGCCTAGCCTTTTGTTGTGCATGGGGTTCCTCGATTTGAGCAATCGCACCCTCGTTATCACAAAAATTTCTAGAGGGTCCTGAATGGAAGGAACCACCCCTAGATCGGCAATGAACTTCTTTAACCATGCAGCTTCCGGAGCTGCTAATGAAGCAGCAATGTATTCTGACTCTGTAGTTGATAATGCCACCACATCTTGCTTGGAGCTCCTCCAAGAGATTGCTCCTCCTTCATGATGAAAATGTACCCCGATTATGATCGTGAATTATCCCGATCAGTTTGGAAACTTGCATCCTTGTAACCTTTTACTACGAGCTCTTCTTCACCATATCCATAGATTAGGAACATATCTTTAGTCCTCCTTAGGTACTTAAGTATGTTCTTAACAGCCATCCAATGACTTCTTCTTGGATTTTGTTGGTATCGACTTGTCATGCTCAAAGCGCATGACACATCCGGTCTAGTGCATATCATTGCATACATGATGGATCCTGTAGCAAACGCATACAGGATTCCCTTCATTTTGTCTTGCTCATCCTTTGAGCTTGGACATTGAGTCTTACTCAACATTGTTCCTCTTTGAATAGGTACGGTACCTTTCTTAGAGTTTTCCATCTTGAACCTTTTCAAGATCTTATCAATGTATGCACTTTGATTCAAACCTATCAACCGCCTTGATCTATCCCTATAGATCTTTATACCTAAAATATAGGCGGCTTCACCATGATCCTTAATGGAGAAACAACTTCCAAGACAGGTTTTTACACCTTCCATGGTTGGAATGTCATTTCCAATAGTAGGATGACATCGACATACAATACTAAGAAAATGGTGATGCTCCCACTAGCCTTCTTATACACACATGCTTCATCAGTGTTTTTGATGAACCCAAATTTGGTTATCTCTTCATCAAAACGGTGATTCCAACTTCTTGATGCTTGCTTCAATCCATAGATTGATTTCCTTAACTTGCATACTTTGTTAGGATGTTTTGAGTTGACAAAACCTTCAGGCTGAACCATATAGACATCTTCCTCAAGATATCCATTTAGAAAAGCGGTTTTGACATCCATTTGCCAATCTCATAATCATAATGAGCAGCTATGGCAAATAATATCCTAATAGACTTTAGCATTGCAACTGGTGAGAAGGTCTTATCATAATCAACCCCTTGAGTTTGAGTGAAACCTTTTGCTACAAGTCTAGCTTTATAAGTATCCAAGTTTCCATACATATCGGTTTTCTTCTTGAAAACCCACTTACTTCCAACTATCTTGGAGTTAAGAGGTGGTTCAACCAAGTCCCACACTTGGTTGTAATACATGGATTGCATCTCTACATTCATGGCTTCAAGCCATTTGTCACAATCCAAATTGGACATTGCATCATGATAGGTGGTTGGTTCATTGGAATCTACCACATAGCATCCATCTACGAAAAATCCATATCTTTCAGGTGGATTAGTAATTCTACCAGATCTACGAACGTTTTGTGTATATTGATCAACCACTTAATTTTGTAACAATAACACACTTTTATTTGTTATTATTTAACCAACTTAAATAATGAAACAAATAATATCTCATGAACAAACTATCCATATAGTATTGTTGTATTACAAAGCAATGTTTTAGAAAACCTATTTTCTAAATTGGTGTCAATGTTTATTTGTATGATCTCATCAACAAATAAACATTTATTGGTGTTTGTTTAGCTTGTTATTGGGTATGACCCAACTTGGATCATAACGTACTAACCAGATCAATCTTGTATATGTCTTGGGCATACAAGATTCAACAAGAATAAACTAGACTAAAAGAAAATAAAAGAAAATAAAATAAAAGAAAATGGACTTGACGCATCGGACTAGACCTGTTCATCATCTGGAATTACATCACTTTTCTTTTTAATGCCGTTGATCTCTAACAAATATAGAAAACATGGTTTATCAAAGGCTTTTGTATAGAGGTCAGCGCGTTGAAAATCCGTATTTATTTTAACAACATCGATTATATTCTTTTCAAAACAATCACGTATAAAGTGATGTTGATGTGTTTGATCTTAGGATGTTGGACAGGATTTTTAGTAACAGCTATCGCAGTAGAATTATCAACAAATATATGGGTGTTTGAAAATTTCAAACCGTAGTCCCGCATCTGCTATTGAATCCAGATGATTTGAGAACAGCAGCTTGCCGCAACAACATATTCAGCTTCACAAGTTGACAATGCAACTAATGTTTGCTTCTTACACTGCCACCTGACTAATCTTCTCCCAAGAATTGACAACCTGCTGAGGTGGATTTGTAGTTCATCTTGCAGCCGCCATAATCCGAGTCACTGTACGCGGTAAGCTCGAAGTCATCGTCATGAGGATACCACAACCCAAGTGTTGGTGTACCCTTCAGATAACGAAATATCCTTTTGACCCCAATAAGATGGTTAACTTTTGGTTTTGCCTGATATCTTGAACAAAGACATGTTGCATACATCATATCAGGTTTTGAGGCAGTGAGGTACATGAGGGATCCAATCATTCCTCGGTACATGGTGGCATCAACCAGATCACCATTCTCGTCAGGTGCTACATAATGATTTGTAGCAAGTGCAGTCCCAGCTATGGAAGCATTCTCCATGTCAAACCATTAAGAATATCCCCTACATACTTGGTTTGATGTAGAAATATCCCCTTTGGTGTTTGATCCACCTGTAAGCCAAGAAAGAACTTCATCTCTCCCATGGCACTCATTTCAAATCCTGCCTTCATCACTGCTTCAAATTCTTTACATAAATCTTCGTTCTTGGAACCAAAGATTATGTCATCAACATAAATCTGAACAAGCAGCAGATCACCATCCTTTTCTTTGACGAACAATGTACAGTCAATTACACCTCTGCGAAATCCGTGTTTCACCAGGTGAGTGAGAGTTTTTCATACCATGCTCTCGAGGCTTGGTGAAGCCCGTAGAGAGCCTTATCCATCTTGTAAACTCTGTCCCAATGATATGGATCCTCAAATCCTTCGGGTTGACTGACATACACTGTTTCCCGGATTTCACCATTAAGAAATGCCCTCTTTACATCCAGTGGATAGACTTTAATCTTCATGTAAGAGGCATAGGCTAGGAAGATACATATGGCTTCCATACCACAGGTGCAAACACTTCATTGTAGTCAATTCCCTCGACTTGTCGGAATACTTGAACTACAAGTCGAGTGTTGTTCCTCATGATGACACCTTGGTCATCTTTCTTACATTTCAAGACCCACTTGGTGCCAATAACTTTAGGACCTTTAGGTCTATCTACTAGTGTCCATACACCTAACTTCTTGAACTGAAGAAGTTCTTCTTGCATGGCACTCACCCATGCCTCATCATTTAGGGCTTCACTGGCGTATTTTGGCTCAAATTGAGACACAAAACAACGGTAAGCACCATCGTGAAGATACCCCTTTTCCATTACCGAGGCATAAACAGTTGAATACAATTGATTTCTAGTCTGAACCCCTAATCTGACATCCACAATGACATTGTCCAGAGGGTGATAGACATTTAGGCATGATCCAGGAGTGGTGGGAACAACTACATCAGAATCAAGATTATGAACGTTTGGTTCCGTATCTGAGGCAGTAGGAGTGTGAGGTTCCGAAGACTCAGAGGCATCAATGTCAGATGCTTGTGGACTTGTAGTAGTAGGAACCTATTGCTCCTGAGTGTCCTGATCATTCGTCACATCTTCATCGTCAAAGGAAGAGTCACTTACCTCGAGTGCTCCCCTTGAGTGGGTAGGTGATTCACTTGTGAGCCAGCTGATGTTGAGTCCTGTGAAGGTGTGTATAAGACATCATACATCATTTTAACTGCTAACTCATCATCAGAAGTGGAGAGAGGGATGTTGAAGGACTTAAAGAATCCATCATAGTCAAAAAAGAAGGCAGGTCCTTTTCCAACAGGAAGGGTGGTGTATCTCTAAACATCAACATTACACCACACCTCTAGTTGACCCATTGAGTTGTTGTAAACTCCCTTATTCAGTATGTTGTATCCTAGAAAGATGCCCTCTTTAGCCTTCTCGCTAAACTTTCCTTCCTGAGTTTTCTTCAGCAACGTGCATGGGGCTCCAAACGGTTCAAGATACTCCAGATTTGGTTTACATCATTGAAGTAACTCATAACACATCTTGCCATGCCATTTTACCACTAGAACTCGATTTAACATGTAACACGCATTGGCCACTACCTCATTCCAAAATTGGATACGCAGTTTCGAGTCTGCTAGCATTGTGCGTACTGTCTCTATTAAGCTGTGATTCTTTCTCTCAGCAACCCCGTCCATCTGAGGAGTGTAGGCGGAAGTGAACTGGTGCACAATTCCTTTTTCTTTGCAGAAAGCCTCCATCCATTGGTTCTTGAACTCGGTTCCATTGTCCGAGCGTACTTGTCTTACCTTCAACTTGTAGAGAGACTCCAGTGTAGTTACCAATTCTTTGAATGACTCAAATTTTTTTGATTTTGATTCCAAAAGCATCACCCAAGAGAATCTTGAGTAGTCATCTGTAACTACATAGCAATACAAGTCGCCTGCGATGCTTCTTGTACTGACTAGACCAAACAGATCCATGTGAAGAAGCTCGAGAGGCAGTTCTATAGAATTAACTTTGCTTATGAGACTTCTTTGTCTATTTGCCTTTCTTGCAGGCGACACAAAAATCTGGGAATTGGAAGTTCTTGACATTGACTCCTCGCACTAGATCATTCTGGATCGAGTGGTTCACTTCCGTGGATTGATGTGCCCCATTCTCCTATGCCAGGAGATAGAATCCTTCCCAATAGCTTTTGACAAGAAGCACTGAACTTGATGATCCGTTATGGAGGCCTTCAATATATCCAAGATGTAAAGGTCATTATATCTTGAGGCTGACATTAATACTTGTTCCTCCGGAATCACATAGTCCTTTTTCAGGACATAGCACTTCTTATTGTCGAAAACTACCTTAAACCCCTTGTCACATATTTGAGAAACAGAAAGCAGATTATTCTGAAGTTGTTGAACATAGTTTACCTTGTCAAACTTTACTTTCTGGTTCCCTACTTCCCCTTGAGCTGTGATGTACACTCCTTTGTTTCCAGCAAAAGAAACATGACCTCCTTTGATTTGTTTGACATTTGATAAGAGTGTCAGGTTTCTAGTCATGTGCCTTGATGATCCGCTATATACAATCTAAGTGTTTGTTTCAGCACTATAGCGAACACCATGCACATTCAATTTGAAAACATTAGTTAAGGTGAGGGACCCAAGCCTTAACCGGCTTGGGTGTCCCAGAGGCATCACACATCATAAATTCTACCCATTGTCCATTTGAGGGTGAGGGAAGATCATTTATCTTATTCTTCTCATTACCAGACATAGACTTTTCTTTCCATAAGCCAGCTTTGTGTAAGGCCTGTTTGTGATAAACAGACGATTGGCTGATAGGTTGAACTTTAGGTTCACTGACTTTTTTTAGTGGAGTCATGGAGCTTCTTTTGGAAGAGCTTGATTTAGTTTCATAAAGTTCAATCTTTTTCTTTGGTGTCTGATAATAAGGACAATATGATGCTATGTGCCCATACTTTCCATAGTTGTAGCATGATCTGCTTTCAAGTTGATGATTTAACTGTTTCTGTGGAGAAGTATGTGACACACGAGTGACTTTATCTATTTGGGTTTTGACACTTCTTGTTTAGATTTTTTATCTTGTTTAATAAAATTAATTGTTTGGACATTGTTAACATCTTTTCCCTTTTGTGTATTGGACTTAGACATGCAGCACGTGATAAGTTAATTTGTTTGGTATTTCTTGGTTCAGAAATAGATTTTGTTGAACCAGACTTTATTTTAATCTTTTCAAATTGTTTGTCCAGATTAACACAGGGCATTTTACCTTTTGATTTTGAAGTGGCATCCTTTTGTTTAGTGACAGATTCATTTGGTTTACATGTGGAATCTGGATCACTTACAAGAGGAGTGGACACCACATGATCCTTCATTGGGTTATTATTTATCGGTTTGCTTTTGGCATTCATCAAGGTCTCATGTGGTGGTGGTACCACTTTGTATCCCAAACCCTCCCCATTGTTACACTCTCTCACTAAGTGTTGGACAATGTGAGAAGAACTTGTCCAACTATGCAGTTTTTATTTTAATGAATTTACTTCTACTTCCAAAACTGCTTTTTGTTTCTTAGTGTCATTAGCTTGGTTAAAGGCCACAACTTTAGTTTCCCTAAGTTGTTTTTCAAGAGTTCTATCTTTTCTTTATAACTGTGCTCATTTTCAAGACTCTATTGGCTTCAGTGCACAGTTGTAAGTCCTTTACTAAGTTATCATTATGGTCTAATAACCTAGCAAATTTCATATCAATGCTTTTCCTAAATTTATTACAATCCGAACAAGCATGATTATTGAAAAGTTGATAGTGGTACTTACCTAAGAGGGTGAGGTTGAATCAGCCATCAAAGCAGTGTCTGACTTCTCTGGTTCTGGTGATTCTAGACTTGTCCCTTCTTCAGGCAGGTGATCAACTATAGTTGCAGTTTCATCAACATTTGACATCGTGAGTTCCACTGCAATATCACATTCGCTTGCTGAGTTATCATCTAGATCCTTAACACTAGCGATGTTGGATTCTACCGAAGACACAAACGGAAAGCTCCAATCTTGTCCTTCATCATCATGAGCTGTTAAGGTTTTAGGATCCTTGCTCAACGAAGTAGGACTGCTTGTGGGCTTATCCTGACGAGTGAAAGATGAGAATGGATTCCCATTTCCCGTCTTCTTGGGCTTCACACATTCACGTTTGAAGTGCCCCTTTCCCCCACAGTTGAAGTAGGTAACTTTTGTCTAGTCAAAACCAAAAGTTGTGTCCTTAGTGGCAATCAAATTCTGTCCGGTCTTCTTGACAAACTTCTTTGCTATCCGAACAGCACTTGCTAAGGACCACATAGTGTCCATTCTTTCTAACTCTGTCTCGTCTACCTGCTCGTAGTCCTCGTCTGCCAGATGGCAGTTCCTATTTCCTCAGCAACTAGCCCGTCATTGGAATGGACAACAGCTGCTAAGAGATCCATGTGCTCCTTTGCTACCTCTACTATCATATTCCTGAGATTCTCGGTCTTCAGTTTTGTAGCATTTGCTTCAGATGCATGTATTGGGTACCAAACGACCCTGACGTGTCAGATCTTGAAGTAGTAGCTTGTGATGGACCAGTTGAAATCGACACAAACGTTGTTTGAAGTGGTGCTCCAGACGTTTTGGCTTGTGGTGTTGAGTTGTACGGTGCCAGATTCTGATCATATGAAGACTTTTAGGCCCTATACTTCATCCTCAACTCTTCCTCTCATAGTTTTAGAATGAAGTCATTGATATCTAACTTCGCTAGCATATTATTCTATTTGAGGTTGGAAACAAACGAACTCCATTTCTTGGGCAGCCCATCTGCAAAGTTTGAAACTTTGTCTTCCATAGACGTAGTGACTCCATGAGTGTGCAGCTCACTCATCAGGTGGTAGAATCGATCAATGACATTGTCCAAGCTCTCCTTTCCCATTGACGATAAGTTGTCAAACTCCTTCAACGCTTTAGCCTTCAGAGCTTTTAACGATGCATTTTCCTCATACCTCTTTTCCAATGCATCCCACAGCTTCTTAGCTTGCTTGTTCTCAAAAAATTGATGGAAGACGTCCTTAGGAATTAACTGAGTTAGCAATGCATATACTTTCTCTGCATTGTAGTTTACCTTTTGGCCGTCAATCATACTGCTTAAGGTGAGTTTGACTCCATCTGCACCTACAGGCATACTATATCCTGTCTCTATCGACTCCCACAGATTGGGATCTACTCCATTTAAGTAAATCTCAAATCTGTGCTTCCATTATGGGTAATCATCTAACGTTATAAGCTTAGGGGGCTTGTTATGATTTTATACTTCATTTTCTAGAAGCGACAGATTTTGAATCCTGGAGTCCCTTCCGGCGGTGAACGCTGAATATTGATCCTCCATTTCTAATAACTTTGAACTTTGGAACAAACTGTTTTACTTATACGAATGAAGGTGTGCGATTGGACAGCTAGTGCGATTGAACAATGCGAATGGCTCAAACGTGCGAATAAACCAATGCGAATGAATCAATCGTGCGGATGGACAGCTGCGGATGAACAGTGCGAATAGACAGTTCAGTCGTACGAATGGATGTACGAATGAGTCCAATCGTGCGTATGAGGGATGCGTATGAATTCAGTCGTGTGATTAAGTCAATCGTGCGACTGAAGCTGCTGAATCTTGAGAATTCGAAAGTTTAAGGTATTTTGACGCAAAAACACAAATTTCTCAAGAACCCTAATTGCCGTATGCCGGAAAAAACATTAACTTTACGACCCCGAAGACGTCCAAATCAACGTTTGACACAAAAGATTGCGTTTTTGCATGAAAAAACACAATTTTTATATCAAAATCAATTGAATCACACGTAAATCAAGAGCCTTGGCTCTGATACCACTTGTTAGGGACCGTGTACTGGACATAGTACTAACTGATTCACGTGTATACCGAATCAAATAGTGTGGAATCCTATTTGATTGGCGATCCAATCAGTGAGAACGTTAACTCGAGCGATATAAGATTAATCTAAACGTTAAGAACGAATAGGAATCGATCAAGAACGATTTATGAACTTGGACTGGCTTTCTTGGACAGTTTGGACGGCTAGGCTACGTGTATGAGTCGAATTCTTCAAAGTGTTTCGTTTTTCCACGAATTAAGTGGTATTTATAGGTTAGGTTTACTCATTCGTGCGACTGAACCATTAGCATCATTTAGTCATATGACTGAGTCATGCAGTTGATCCATCGCACGACTGAGTGTTCAGTCGTGTGACTGAGTCAATCTCATGTCATAATTGTGCGACTGATCCAGTCTCCTGGTTCAGTCGTGCGACTGGTTCATTAGCATGAAGTTGTTCATGCGTATGGTCCATTAGCATGGGCCATTCGTATGAGAACTTCACACGATTAAGTTTAAGCACGTTCCTCAATCATTATTGACTAGAAACTATGTAAACACGCAAAAACCTATATAGTTAGTTCAATAAGCGTTAACACACAATAATCAATGAAATATTAACCATTATAAGCATAGACGCACATTGTATTTCATTCAAACCATCCAGTTACATATACGTAAGACATGAAAGACTTTTACATTAAGCTCATAAACTAGGTACATATGTATCTACATTCTCTTTCCTCATTTTTGGGAGAGTCAGAATTTTGTATTTTTGTATCCTTATCTTGCTTAGCCTGGAACCTGTTTCCGCGTCATACCTTTTTCCTGGGAGTTTCCTCCTACTGTTATTGGTGCACGTCGGACATAGAATTTTGGCTTATGGTTATTTTCAATTTTAGTTTGAGGAGTTTTCATGACTTGCTAAGGTTTGGTTCAGATGTTATTTTTTATAATTGTTATGGTCTGAGTATTCAGATGGGTCAGTTTCCCTATGATAACTATGAGAGGTCATAGCTGCAAAAAGTCTTTTTGTAATTTTGAGCAAAATAGTTAGTCATTTATTTCCACACGTTATAAATAAATTGTTACCTTTAAATTTACTAAAAGTAATGTTAGAATATTCATGAATCACAAAAGTTCACGTATACACATAACATGCAGATTTATAGTTATTATAATACGAGTTATGGTTATAATCTAGGCGTTTTATAATACCTAATTCGCTATAACCAATGGCTCTGATACCAACCTATCACATCCTGATGGAAGCGTGAGATGCTAATTTGGTGTGACTCATTTGTACAGAGCTCACTGATTAACAGAGTTTAACACATAACACAGCAGTATAAAACATACATAATTTAATTCATAATTTAAAGATAATATTAAAGTTAGGATTACATTAAATCATAATATTCAAATTGATCTAAATATAATCCTATTACAAACATATTGAACACCTACATCTTCAGTAACGGTGGAAATGTATGTCCACCGATAAGCTAAGGTTATACATGTTAACAGTTAGATTAACACAAACTTTCCCATGATTTCTCCCCAGCCGTTGTAAAATCAAGAGAAAACATTAAGCTGTTACTCATAATAATTTCCTGAAAAAGCATACTTAAACTTGTCAACATAATGTTGGTGAGATCATAGGTTTAAACTTTAAACAAAATATTTTGATGCATCATATACAACCAAACCTTACATAATACTCAGATGATTCATAACTGTCATCTCATAATTCATAAAATCAGATAATAAAGCATCACAACACTCATCCTGTTGGTGCAAGAAATATTTTCCTAACTAGCGCTACCTATATTACCTAACGGTTCCACATCCGAATTAATGGTTGTAACATAAATGACAGTATATATAAAAAATTGCATCAATCATAAAATTATTAGTATGCATTTTCCCCCAAAAGTTTATAAGAATGAAAACGGGGGCTATGAGTCTCACCTTTACTCCAAGAGATGACCTATAAACAAAATATTCATAGTTTAGAAAATATATATATTTTCTTCAAAATTTCAATACCTCATATATCATGAAATCTTTACAAAAAGTGGGTCCATCATTAGACATAACATATTAAATTTTCATGTTTTAATGATTTTCAGATTATTTTCTATAATTGTTACATTATTTGAATAAATTCTCCCAAATACCTTTGGTCTCTAAAAATTCTAAAACTTGTTCAGAATACTTTTCACAACTTTTATAGATTATCAAAATTTTCTCAAGTCCCAAATCATGGCAGAGTTAATTTTCATGATTTTTATCATTTTACCAATATTCAGTAAAAATATCAGAATATGTCAAAAAATTCCTATTTTTATACAGGCTGTTCTATCCTAGTTTTAATATTTTCTGTAAGATTTTCATAATTTATTTCATAGTTTAAGTATTTTTCCCGATTTTTAAATAGTAGAAAATTCTAAAATTCATAATTTATTCATAACATTGAATTAGGTCACGAAACTTTTTGTGTAAATCTTATAAATCATAAGAGTCAACATATAGTTCTTTCAAATACTTTCTAGGTTCAGTTCTTCCGGCATAAAATTTTATTCCAAATACTTAGATAATTTGTATAAATTATTTTACTTATAGTAATATCATCAAACTTTGCAGAATAATACTTCCTAATATTTCAAACATATTATAACATTTGTTCCCACAATCACAGTTAAATATACATTAAACCGATTTTTGTAAGTTGATACATATCATTATGATAATTTCTTTTATATAACTTTGGATTGTCAACATCCATCTATTTTCTTTAGGTTATAAAACCTTCTTAAAATTATTTCAATAACATTAACATATTTGTATGATTATGTGAAGAATTTGTGGGTTTAACCATAAGGTTTGTTCATATGTGTTGTTTAGACACATATATATACACTTTGGTAAACTTGACTAGTTATGGTTTAGAGATTAAAACCTTGATTTTGATATCGAAAGAGGGTGATGATAACTGATGGTAGCTTCTTTCTTTGACGAACCCAGTTGAGTGGTTGTTTTGAACTTCAAAATCTTGATCTTGTAAACCAGTGCAAGAGACGTGAGTAAAGTTTGGATGAGTACGTGCTTGATAAGGGAACCAAAAGAGAGCAGAGGGTGTGGGGTTATGGTGCGTGAGTCAAGAGTTGAAGGAGAGAGTTGTGGTGGTATCGTGTGGTGTAAGGGTCTAACACCCGGATATTTATTATTTTGAAGCCGGTGAAGAAAGAAAAGAAAATAAAGTTCAAAGTCGAGGGACCAAACTCGCCAACGAAGAAAAGTTGGGAAATGTGGTGATATTAGTAGGGAGAGGGCAGCCCACTCTCCCCACACACCCCACATTTCAGATTTCATAGAGAGAAGAAGAGAAAAAGGAGAAAACGTTGGTTCGAGTTAGTTCGGGTCGCCAAAATCATCGTGTAGCAAGCCAAATCGAAGCTCTTGTCGTTGTGCTTGTTTGTGTGAGTTCTAGAACCCCACTTTTACTTGTTTTCGAATGATTTTGGGGCTGGAACACATCTGAAATCGGGTTTTTGAGTGTGTGTATGTTGACCCGTTTGTGTATGCGTATGTGTATGTATGATGCGTTTGTGGCTTGATTGTGAACTTGTGTGTGCTTGAATGGTGTCGTGTATGCATCCCTAAGGTTTAGGATGGTCGATTTGGGCTTAAAATGGGTCAAGATGAGTTTGGAGGCCGAAAACCCTCGGATGCAGTCGGGATGAACTGCATTCTGCATCAGCTAGGGCTAGGCGACCGACTGGGGGCCGAATGGAGGCCATACGGCCGATTAGGGTGCGATTGGGGTCCATTCGCACGATTGAAAGGCCAGTCGCATGGAGGTCATGCGACTGAAGGTCCAGTCGCATAAGTGCTCATCCGCATTAATCCTATTCGCATGAGGTCCATCCGCATTGTCCATTCGCACGACTGGATGTTCATTCCCATAGGTGTTCATCCGTATTAGTTCATTCGCATGATGTTCAGTCGCATGGAGGCCATGCGACTGAAGGGTGTCCATACGCCCGAGTAGGGCTGTCACACCCGAGGAAAGTGTAGTTTGACTTCTGACTTTCGGGAAAAGTGCAGATGTAAGTTTTGACGTAAAGGTTCTCGTAAGAGCATGTAAGATGACGATTGGGGCCTTAGAGAGCATGTTGGGCATGACGATGATGATGTTGCATGTAGGGCTTGTTATGTATGCATGATGTTGCCCTGTATGATGATGATGAATGTGTAGCGTATGATATGTTCCTTAATATGATGTATGTTATCTTTCTTGTGGCCTTATGTGTCATGTTAATGAATGAGTGAAGTATTATGTAACGTAAAGTGAAAGATAATGAAAGGGAAACATAAAGTAAGAATGCATGCATTATGAATGATGAACGAACGAAGGAAAGGCTTGCAAGCACATATATGAGGTGAGCATCTCGATGGTTGCAAGAGACTCGGATAGCGTGCCATCGATGAGAATGGCAATGAGGTGAGCAACCCTGTTGTTGCAACAGACTCGGATGGTATGCAATCCTTGAGATTGCTATGAGGTAAGCACCCCTACGGTTGCAACAGACTCGGACAACGCGTTATTGTGAAGTTGCCACGAGGTGAGCAACCCTATGGTTGCAAGAGACTCGGAAGCAGCATGCCGTTATAAATTGGCAATTGGGGTGAGCAACTATATGGTTGCAACAGACTCGGCGCGCGAAGTCGTTGGGATTGTTAATGAGGTGAGCGACCCTGTTGTCGCAACAGACTCGAAGGAACGAAAGTATAAATGAATGATAGATTTTGTATGAAAGAACGAAATATGAATGAACGTGAATGAATTATCGGAATAATGTACAGAGCAGGATCCTTGTCATTTGACCTCAGCAATCGTGGTCGGGTGCCACGAAGAGGGTAAAGTCTGACCGGATCTAGATAGAGAAGTGAATGATAATGTAACATGTGAATGAGCAAAGTTAATGAACGGAATGATGAGGATAATACTGATATTATCTGTATGTACGTATGATGTATGATCGTGAACAAATGTAAAGTAAAGTATGTTTTATTTATAAAACTAGAACTCACTCAGCAACACTGACTTTGATGTGTTTCCAGTTGGCAGGTAATGATTGCTGAGGATGGCACGGGCGACTACTCAGCTCTTTTGGGATGGCATTCTTTTGATAAATGTTTTTGCATTGTAATGCGAACAAGTTATTTTGTAATGAATGTTGTATTAATTTGCAAAAGCATTTACATGGAAATGAAAGATTGTTTAGTTTTCCGCTGCGATTTCATGAAACACAAATGTAATTATAGGTTTTATGTGCAATGAGAACCCAACTGTAAGCGTCCCGGGAACGGGGCCTTAGAAGTTGGTATCAGAGCCAAAGTTTAAGTGAAATGGGTAAATTTCAAAATAAACCTAATCTTAAACTGAGAATGGGATGGAAGGGAATGGGATGCCCATCTGAGTAGCTATGTGCCATCAGGTATTTTCATAAAGTTAACCAGTTTTATGTGCGCATGGTATGTGTTATGTGTTGTATGTGGATTTAAATACTGATGTAGTCAGGACAGGTAATGCTTGGGGTGTGAAGAGTAAAGTAAGTGGCTAATCACAACTGGCCACTGTAATTAGGGACTTACTATACTTAACATAAACTAAGCTGTTACCTGGAATGACTGTGTTGGTGTTTGAATCTTTCAGTGTGCGTGTGATGGCCGGAGGTAGATCTTCGAAAGCTTCACGGGGTGGAGGTCACGGTGCTGAACCACGACCCAAAAGAGGGAGACCCAAAGTTGAGAGGGTGGTTCATGAAGAACCAGAGACCCCTCATCCGGAGGGTGGCGACGAAAGCGCCAATCTGAGAGCCTCAGCAAAGGAGGCTGTTGTAGAAGAAGTCCATCAGGTCATGCAGACAATCTTACCGTCTGTGGTGACCGAAGTTATTAAGGCTGTATGAGAAGGGGAAAGAAAAGAAAGAAACAGATCCTCTGGAGAACGGGAACAACCAGAGCTGGAAACAGTTCTATCTGATGACGAAGAGGAAGAAGAAGAGCCTGCGCCAGAGACGGCACGAGGATGTAATTATGGGGCTTATATGAGATGCAAGCCCCCTACTTTCGATGGAAACGGCACAGCTACAGCTGCTCACCGGTGGGTGAGGGAAATGGAAGCTGTTCTCGATATCAGCGAGTGCCGAGAGGACCAAAAGGTGAAGTTTGCTACCCACTCTTTTGTGGATTCAGCTCTGTGCTGGTGGGACAACATTGTCCAAGCTGAGGGTAGTAGGGCCATTGGGAAAATGAAATGGCCTGAGCTGAGAAGGTTGGTGATTGAGGAATTTTGTCCTCATCGGTAAATAGACAAGGTCGAAAGGGAGTTCTTGCAACTGGAGGCGGGAACTATGACGCACCAGCAGTACACCACTAAATTCAACGAGATGGCACGTCTGGTATCGGATCAGGTGACACCTTTGTCACGAAAGATTAAAAGATATATTCAGGGTTTGCCAGCGGATATTCGCAGGCACATGATAGCTGCCCGGCCGAGTACGTTTAGGTCGGCGGTGGATTTGGCAGGGAGATTGTACGATGAGAGAACAATGGTGATGACTGAGGGTGGCAAGAAGAGCGGTGGTGATCGAAACTGGTGGGGGAAGAGGTTTGGTCGGGGTGATGCCTCGACGGGTAATAAGAAGGCATGAGCGGATGATCGTCGTGCGGTCACATCAAGTGCGGGGTTGAAAAGGTGTGGCAAGTGTGGAAGGGACCACAACGAAGAATGTAGGTTTGGGTCAAACTTATGCTTCAAATGTGGGAAGGCGGGGCACCTGGCAAGGGACTGTCGTATAGTCCGGTGCTATAACTGTGGTGAAGAGGGTCACGTAAGTAAGGATTGTAAGAAGTCGAGGGCTGAGAGTTCTGGGATGAAGAGAACTGGAGGTGAAGGACCGAGGACGAGCGCCAGGGCATTTACCATGACACAGGAGGAAGCTAGGACAGACCCTGATGTCGTGTCCGGTACGTTTCTGGTGAACCGAACTTTAGCTTCCGTGCTATTTGATTCTGGTGCTAGTAGAAGTTTTATTTCTGCTGCTTTCTGTGCTAAGCTGCCTGTTAGTAGTAGACGTGTTGATGCGCCATTTGATGTAGAAACTGCCATAGGTAAGTCTACCAGGATTTCGGAGATGATAGAAAACTGTGAGGTGGAATTAGAAGGTCACAAGTTTCCTGTTAGACCATTCGTGATGACCTTGGGTGGTTTTGATTTGGTTCTTGGGATGGATTGGCTAGCGGACTCCGAGGCGAACATTGTGTGTCGCAAGAAGATGATTCGGTTGACAGCGCTGATGGAAGTTTGGTAACGGTTTATGGTGATCGGGTTACTACGATCCTGAAGGTGATCTCAATGGCTGTGGCGGGAAAGTGTATGAGGCGTGGATGTAGATGCACCAACACCACAACAGCCTGATGTAGATGCACCAACACCACAACAGCCTGATGTACCGTTGTGTGTGACTTTCCAGACGTGTTCCCAGAAGATTTACGAGGGGTACCACCTGACAGAGAAATTGAATTCAGATTGATCTGATACCGGGTGCCCAACCTGTTGCCAAGGCACCATATCGGTTAGCTCCGACGGAGATGAAAGAGTTGATGGAGCAGTTGCAAAAGCTGCTGGATAAGGGATTCATTAGGCCGAGTATCTCTCCTTGGGGTGCTCCGGTATTGTTTGTAAAGAAGAAGGACGGTAGTATGAGGATGTGCATTGACTACCGCGAGCTGAACAAGTTGACAGTGAAGAACCGATACCCCTTACCGAGAATAGATGATCTGTTCAATCAGCTTCAGGGTGCTAGTTGGTTTTCAAGAATAGATCTTGGTCTGGCTATCATCAGTTGAAGGTAAAGGAACAAGATATCCCTAAAACAGCTTTCCGCACGCGCTATGGTCATTACGAGTTTCTTGTCATGTCCTTTGGTTTGACCAACGCGCCAGCTGCTTTTATGGATTTGATGAACCGTGTGTGTCGACCGATGCTGGATAAATAAGTGATTGTGTTTATTGATGATATCCTGATTTACTCAAGGAGCGAAGTAGAGCATGCCGGTCACATTCGAGAGGTTCTAAAGACGTTGAGAAGGGATAATGGTATGCTAAATTCTCCAAGTGCGCATTTTGGTTGCGCGAAGTTCAGTTTTTGGGTCATGTGGTGAATCCTGACGGGATTATGGTGGACCCGGTGAAGGTGGAGGCGGTTATGCAATGGAGGTCACCAAAGACGCCATCCGAGATCCGTAGTTTCTTGGGCTTGGCGGGCTACTATAAAATATTCATCCAAGACTTCTCTAAGATTGCTTCTCCACTAACTAAGTTGACCCGAAAGGATGTGAAGTTTGTATGGGGTCAAGCTCAAGAGAAGGCGTTCGAAGAGCTGAAGGCAAGACTGACTCAAGCTCCTGTTCTGTCATTACCCGATGGAAGCGAAGATCTGGTGGTTTATTCTGATGCTTCCTACTCAGGGTTGGGGTGTGTGTTAATGCAGAGAGGGAAGGTTATAGCCTACGCATCCCGGCAGTTGAAAGTTCATGAGGTTAATTATCCCACTCATGACTTGGAGCTAGCAGCCGTGGTCTTTGCGTTAAAGATTTGGAGGCACTATCTCTACGGGACGAAGTGCACCATATTCACTGACCACAAGAGTCTGAAGTACTTCTTCGAGCAAAAAGACCTGAACATGAGGCAGAGGCGAAGGTTGGAGCTTATAAAGGATTATGATTGCGAGATCCATTACCATCCGGGCAAAGCTAATGTGGTGGCGGATGCCCTTAGCCGAAAGGAAAGGCCCGAACCGGTTCAGGTGCAAGCTTATCAACTAATCATGACCTCTGATGTGATGAAGCAAATGAAGGAGTTTCAAAATGAGGCATTGAAAGAAGATCACCTTAACTCGGAAAGGATGAGTGGAAATTGGGTGAAAACACACTCAGTGTTAGAACTCGATTCGGTCGTGTGTGGATTCCTCGTTTTGGGGATCTACGGGTGAAGATAATGGATGAAGCTCACAAGACTTGATACTCCATTCATCTTGGTGCCACAAAAATGTACCATGACATGAAGAAAGATTATTGGTGGCCGGGTGTGAACGTGACGTGGTGGAGTATGTGAGTAAGTGCCTTACTTGCTTACAGGTGAAGGCAGAGCATCAAAAGCCGTATGGTAAGATCCAACCTTTGGATATACCGGAATGGAAGTGGGAGCACATCACCATGGACTTCATTACGAAGCTTCCACGTACTCCGAAAGGGTACAATGCCATATGGGTGATAGTTGATCGTTTGACGAAGAGTGCTCACTTTCTACCGATCCGCGAGACGTATTCATCTGAGAGGTTGGCCGATCTGTTCATCAAGGAAATTGTAACTCGTCATGGTGTGCCGGTGTCTATTGTGTCTGATCGCGACACTCGGTTTACATCTAAATTTTGGAAGAAATTCCACGACGCTATGGGGACGAGGTTACATATTAGCACGGCTTATCATCCCCAAACCGATGGTCAGTCAGAAAGGACCATTCAGACATTGGAAGACATGCTTCGAGCATGTGTGGTTGATTTTTGTGGAAGTTGGGATGACCACCTACCGTTAGCTGAATTCTCCTACAACAACAGCTATCATGCCAGCATTGGTATGCCGCCATATGAGATGCTATACGGTAGGAGATGCAGAACACCCGTTTGTTGGGGTGATATTGGTCAGAAGGAATTGGGGAGCGTCGAGGTAATCGAGGCTACGATTGAGAAGCTTGAAAAGATCAAAGCCTTTATGAAGGCAGCCAAAGACAGACAGAAGTCGTATGCTGATAAACGACGTAGGCCGATTGAGTTCCAGGTGGGTGACCGGGTTATGCTGAAGGTCTCACCTTGGAAGGGTATTATCTGATTCAGAAAGCAGGGCAAGTTAAGCCCAAGGTATATAGGCCCTTTCGAATCATTGCTCGAGTAGGAGAGGTGGCCTATAGACTGGAGTTAGCGGATGAGTTAAATGGAATTCACCCGACATTCCATGTATCTCATCTAAGGAAGTGCCTAGCAGATGAAGATACGATTGTCCCATTGGAAGATATCGAAGTAGATGAACGGCTCAATTATGTGGAGCAACTTGTGGCAATCATCGACCGAAAGGAGAAGAGGCTAAGGAATAAAGTGGTTCCTCTTGTGCGTGTACAGTGGAAGCATAGGAAGGGATCCGAGTCAATGTGGGAGACTGAGGAAGCAATGAGACAGCATTACCCACGTTTGTTTGACGAATAACAGGTTTCAGGGACGAAACCTATTTAAGGGGGGTGTACTTGTAACACCCGGATATTTATTATTTTGAAGCCGGTGAAGAAAGAAAAGAAAATAAAGTTCAAAGTCGAGGGACCAAACTCGCCAACGAAGAAAAGTTGGGAAATGTGGTGATATTAGTAGGGAGAGGGCAGCCCACTCTCCCCACACACCCCACATTTCAGATTTCATAGAGAGAAGAAGAGAAAAAGGAGAAAAAATTGGTTCGAGTTAGTTCGGGTCGCTAAAATCATCGTGTAGCAAGACAAATCGAAGCTCTTGTCGTTGTGCTTGTTTGTGTGAGTTCTAGAACCCCACTTTTACTTGTTTTCAAATGATTTTGGGGCTGGAACACATCTGAAATCGGGTTTTTGAGTGTGTGTATGTTGACCCGTTTGTGTATGCGTATGTGTATGTATGATGCGTTTGTGGCTTGATTGTGAACTTGTGTGTGCTTGAATGGTGTCGTGGTATGCATCCCTAAGGTTTAGGATGGTCGATTTGGGCTTAAAATGGGTCTAGATGAGTTTGGAGGCCGAAAACCCTTGGATGCAGTTGGGATGAACTGCATTCTGCATCAGCTAGGGCTAGGCGACCGACTGGGGGCCGAATGGAGGCCATACGACCGATTAGGGTGCGATTGGGGTCCATTCGCACGATTGAATGTCCATTCGCACGATTGAAAGGCCAGTCGCATGGAGGTCATGCGACTGAAGGTCCAGTCGCATAAGTGCTCATCCGCATTAATCCTATTCGCATGAGGTCCATCCGCATTGTCCATTCGCACGACTGGATGTTCATTCCCATAGGTGTTCATCCGTATTAGTTCATTCGCATGATGTTCAGTCGCATGGAGGCCATGCGACTGAAGGGTGTCCATACGCCCGAGTAGGGCTGTCACACCCGAGGAAAGTGTAGTTTGACTTCTGACTTTCGGGAAAAGTGCAGATGTAAGTTTTGACGTAAAGGTTCCCGTAAGAGCATGTAAGATGACGATTGGGGCCTTAGAGAGCATGTTGGGCATGACGATGATGATGTTGCATGTTAGGGCTTGTTATGTATGCATGATGTTGCCCTGTATGATGATGATGAATGTGTATCATATGTTCCTTAATATGATGTATGCTATCTTCTTATGGCCTTATGTGTCATGTTAATGAATGAGTGAAGTATTATGTAACGTAAAGTGAAAGATAATGAAAGGGGAACATAAAGTAAGAATGCATGCATTATTGAATGATGAACGAACGAAGGAAAGGCTTGCAAGCACATATATGAGGTGAGCAACTCGATGGTTGCAAGAGACTCGGATAGCGTGCCATCGATGAGAATGGCAATGAGGTGAGCAACCCTGTTGTTGCAACAGATTCGGATGGTATGCAATCCTTGAGATTGCTATGAGGTGAGCACCCCTACGGTTGCAACAGACTCAGACAACGCGTTATTGTGAAGTTGCCACGAGGTGAGCAACCCTATGGTTGCAAGAGACTTGGAAAGCATGCCATCGTTGAAATTGGCAACTGGGGTGAGCAACTATATGGTTGCAACAGACTCGAATCGCGCGAAGTTGTTAGGATGGTTAATGAGGTGAGCGACCCTGTTGTCGCAACAGACTCGAAGGAACGAAAGTATAAATGAACAAGAGATTTTGTATGAGAGAACGAAGTTTAAATGAACGTGAATGAATTATCGGAATAATGTACAAAGCAGGATCCTTGTCATTCGACCTCAGCAATCGTGGCCGGGTGCCACGAAGAGGGTAAAGTCTGACCGGATCTAGATAGAGAAGTGAATGATAATGTAACACGTGAATGAGCAAAGTTAATGAACGGAATGATGAGGATAATACTGATATTATCTGTATGTACGTATGATGTATGATCGTGAACAAATGTAAAGTAAAGTATGTTTTATTTATAAAACTAGAACTCACTCAGCAACGCTGACTTTGATGTGTTTCCAGTTGGCAGGTAATGATTGCTGAGGATGGGACGGGCGACTAATCAGCTCTTTGGGATGGCATTCTTTTGATAAATGTTTTTGCATTGTAATGCGAACAAGCTATTTTGTAATGAATGTTGTATTAATTTGCAAAAGCATTTACATGGAAATGAAAGATTGTTTAGTTTTCCGCTGCGATTTCATGAAACACAAATGTAATTATAGGTTTTATGTGCAATGAGAACCCAACTGTAAGCGTCCCGGGAATGGGGCCTTACAAACGGGGATGGTGATCTTCGGGTATGAGGTTGTCTGAGAGTTTTGAAGGATAGCCGAGAGTTTTTAGAATGGTGATGTTGGTTTAAGAAGATGGTTGTGTTTTCTTATGGGTCCTTCAGTCAAGTTTAATAGAGGGGACTTCATTATTGCCCTAGAGTATTAGGCTTATAAGATGGCAAGGAGTAAAGCATGGTGAGTGTCCCTTAGAGCTAGGTGGAAATTATGGGCAATGACTCATCAAGTCTTACATTTTGTTAAATAGTTTGGTTGTTAATTGGTTTGTCTAATGAACCGAGATAATGGTGCTTATGTTTAAGATTTGAGTGCATAAGATTGGCTTAGTTTTGTTTTGATGTCAAGTTGTATTGTGTTGGGGTGTTTGGTTGTGTTGTATCTTTGTTTCATTTGGTGAATGATTTGATGTTACAAAATTGGAACATTTTGATCATATAATGTTTGGCATCATTAAAACGTTATGCATTTGAATGCATGCTCACATAAACATTATGCATGCAAGCATGCACATGTACAACATATATATATATATATATATATATATATATATATATATATTTATATATATGAATATATCCATCAAAAGATTATGCATTCGGGCACATCCATACGTATAATATATATATATATAGTGTTAGTCAAATAATGAATAACAAATAAGATAATTTATTCGTAGATTAATTTTTCCTAACCTATTTTTTAGGCTCGTCACAATCTTTGAACATTCATGCCTAAAAAATAATCTGAATCAATCAAATTGACAACTATGGAACCACAAAATACATTAGTAACAATCTAGTCAAGAACAAAGGTGCAAAGGATCAAGAAACTACTCATATTCACTCAATAACAATCGAGAATCAGCTTACGCTAACGGAAAGAAACTAATTTCAAATCAAAATAGAAACGTGATGAGTGATAGATGAAAAAGAAATATATTCAAGTTAACACGACCAAGTAAATAAGAATTACTTGTGTTTTAATTCAAATTATGCTACTGCATATCGGTGCACTTCAGTTTTCATGAATGATTAACAGTATAAACACGAAAAAAAACTAGTTATAATAAAACATTAAACAACACTAGTACTAGTATGGAGTTTTTGTTCTCATTCCTTATAAACACACTCGTGAAAGAATCTAATCAAATTTTATTGTAATCATCATCGCAATCACACTTATCAATCATAAATGGAATGTAGCATCTACTGTTTAAATCATAACCAAAATAAAACACAAACCATATGAATTACCCTTGAAATCAATCGAATCGCGCCAAAACTCATCAAGAGCAATTCACAACCAACTTCAAACATTCATGCCTCAAAAACCATACAAATCAACCAAAATGACAACTATGGAACCATAAAATATTTTTGTAACAACTTAAGCAAGAAAAAAAGGGCAAAGGATCAAGACACTACTAGTATTCACTCAATAACAATCTAGAATCAGATTATGCTAACGTAACGAAAGTAATATGAAATCAAACAAAAACATGATGAGTGTTCAATGAAAAAGAAAACTATCCAAGTTAATACGACCAAGTAAATAAGAATTACTTGTATTCTAATCCAAATTATGCAACTACATATTGGTGCATTTGAGTAATGATGAATGATTAACTATATAAACAGGAAAAACACTAGATATAATAAAACATTAAACAAAACTATTTCTCGCATTGATAGTTATTTGCTTTCCATAACAACCTCCAATTATGCGGTGTTTTTATTCTCATCCCTTATACACACACTCATGAACGAATCTAATCAAATTTGATTATAATCATCATTGCAATCACACTAATCAATCACAAACAGAACGTAGCATCAATTGTTTAAATCACAACCAAAATCAAACATGAACCAAATGAATGACCCTCAAAATCAATCCAATCTTTCTAAAACTCATAAAGAGCAATTCACAACCATCTTTGAACATTCATGCCTGAAAAATAACCCGAATCAATCAAAATGACAACTATGGAACCACAAAATACTTTAGTAACAATCAAGGTAAGAAAAAGGTGCATAGGATCAAGAAACTACTCATATTCACTCAATAACAATCGAGAGTCAGATTACGCTAACCTAAAGAAAGTAATCTGAAATCAACAGAAAGGTGATGAGTGATAGATGAAAATGAAATCTATTCAAGTTAACAAGAGCAAGTAAATAAGAATTACTTGTTTTCTAATCCAAATTATGCAACGGCATATTGGTGCATTTGAGTGATGATGAAAGATTAACTGTATAAACAAGAAAAACACTACTTATAATAAAACATTAAACAAAACTATTTCTCCCATTGATAGTAATTTCCTCTACATAACAACCTCCAATTATGTGGTGTTTATATTCTCATCCCTTATAAACACACTCGTGAACGAATATACTCAAATTTGATTATAATCAGCATTGCAATCACACTAATCAATCACAAACAGAACACGACATCAATTGTTTAAATCATAACCAAAATCAAACATGAACCAAAGGAATGACCTTTGAAATCAATGCAATCTTGCCAAAGCTCATCAAGAGCAATTCACAACCAACTTTGGACATTCATGCCTAAAAAATCATCCGAATCAATCAAAATGGCAACTATGGAACCACAAAATACTTTTGTAACAATCTAGTGAAGAAAAAAGGTGCAAAGGATCAAGAAACTACTCATATTCAGTCAATAACAATCGAGAATCAGATTACGCTAACGGAAAGAAAGTAATCTGAAATCAAACAGAAACGTGATGAGTGATAGATGAAAAAGAAATCTATTCAAGTTAACACGACCAAGTAAATAAGAATTACTTGTGTTTTAATTCAAATTATGCAACTACATATTGGTGCATTTGAATTTTCATAAATGATTAATAGTATAAACACGAAAAAAACTAGTTATCATAGAACATTAAACAACACTAGCATTAGTATGGAGTTTTTATTCTCATTCGTTATAAACACACTCGTGAACAAATCTAATCAAATTTGATTATAAAAATCATTGCAATCACACTTATCAATCCTAAATAAAATGTAGCATCTATTGTTTAAATCATAACCAAAATCAAACACGAACCACATGAATGACCGTTGAAATCAATCCAATCGTGCCAAAACTCATCAAGAGCAATTCACAACCAACTTCGAACATTCATGCCTCAAAAACCATCCAAATCAATCAAAATGACAACTATGGAACCGCAAAATACTTTTGTAACAATTTAGGCAATAAAAAAGGTGCAAAGGATCAAGAAACTACTCGTATTCACTCAATAACAATCTAGAATTAGATTACGCTAACGGAACGAAAGTAATCTGAAATCAAACAGAAACATGATTAGTGTTCAATGAAAAAGAAATCTATTCAAGTTAACAAGACCAAGTACATAAGAATTACTTGTATGCTAATCCAAATTATGCAACTACATATTGGTGCATTTGAGTAATGATGAATGATTAACTATATAAATAGGAAAAGCACTAGTTATAATAAAACAGAAAATATTACACACACTCGTGAACGAATCTACACAAATTTGATTATAATCATCGTTGCAATCACACTAATTAATGACAAAAAGAACGTAGCATCAATTGTTTAAACATAACAAACATCCAACACAAACCAAATGAATAAGCCTTGAAATCAATCCAACCTCCCTAAAACTCATCAAGAGCAATTCACAACCATCTTTGAACATTCATGCCTAAAAAATAATCCGAATCAATCAAAATGACAACTATGGAACCAGAAAATACTTTAGTAACAATCATGGTTAGAAAAAGGCGCAAAGGATCAAGAAACTACTCGTATTCACTCAATAACAATCGAGAATCAGATTACGCTAACTGAAAGAAAGTAATCTGAAATCAACAGAAACGTGATGAGTGATAGATGAAAAAGAAATCTATTAAAGTTAACACCATAAAGTAAATAAGAATCGCTTGTGTTTTAATTCAAATTATGCACCTACATATTGGTGCATTTGAGTTTTCATGAATGATTAATAGTATAAACACGAAGAAACTAGTTATAATAAAACATTAAACAACACTCGTACTAGTATGGAGATTCTATCTCATTCCTTATAAACACACTCGTGAACGAATCTAATAATAATTGATTATAATCATCATTGCAATTACACTTATCAATCATAAATGGAATGTAGCATCTACTGTTTAAATCATAATCAAAATCAAACACGAACCACATGAATGACTGCAGGATCGGTTAAGGGTCACTTAACACTTAGTTTTTCTCTCAAACTCACTTGAACAACACTTGGATGAAGATAGAGTCAATAAGAGTTTATCACAATATAGTAAGTAATACAGAACACAGAAAGTAATTTTCAAGATACTTGCACATATTGTTTCTCAACTTAAATATTACAAGACTCTTACAAGCTTATCTTTTCAAGTTACAATGAGAAACTATATATAATACTACCTACAGCCGGATATACTTTGATACCAGTTGGGATCCTATAACTAAAGCCTATACTACAAGACTATAGTTTAAGGTATCTCGGATAAGGTCTTATCTGAGATTTGGTAATCAGGACATGTCCTGACTTACCTTTTGTCACCAACTAAAGTTGGTAATATGTATTATCATAAAAAGGTAAACAATGGAATAAAGTATGGTCAACTGCATGGCTCTTTGAGAAAACACCATGCAGTATTAGAGGTCTGCAGCGAAGTGTCAGAGACCATACTTATGTCCACTGGTTCATAGCAGTGTCTTCCGAAGGTTAAATGGCTTCGGAAGAACAAATACTTCCGAAGCCACTTATACTTCGGAAGAGGCTGCTTCTTCTAAGGCTTGGCAAATTCTTATTTTCTTCATACTTCGGAAGTAATCTTCTGATTGCTCTTCTAAGACTTATCCTTCGGAAGCATGCTCTTGACTTCGGAAGTAGAATTCTGTCTTTGGAAGCTGATCTTTCACTTTATCTTCAAAAGAACTCTACAACATTTGGAACTTCCATGCTAAGCTTCGGAAGCCTTTGCATGTATGTCACACCCCAAAAACGATGTTGAATATCGCAGTGGAATTGTATATGCGTTAAGCTTGGCGATGACAAAGTTGGAAACCAACATGATATGTAGGCAACGTTAAAACATTAGATTTTAAATTACAAACCATAGGATTTTTGTCACAACATTCCAAAATAAGAAAAGTTCAAATTGTTTAACAATCATACACAAAGGTCGTATTTTTAAGTTAATAGCCAAAATAAAACCAAAAGATGCCACATCCACGTTTGCCCAAGCCCAGTTCATACCACCATCCATGCTCTTATGTACCTGAAATACATGCTTAAAAAGTCAACATAAAGTTGAGCGAGTTTCACAGGTTTACGAAAACATTACATACAACAGTATCAGATATCATTGACAAACGATGTGGTAAGTTGTAAACTAGCTAGGAATACAACTTAATGATAGCACCTGGAGCTATAATCAAACCAAAACACGAAGGCTTACATAAAGTAAGCAATCCCCACGAAATGAATTCAACATATATTCACTCGCATCCGAAACGCCTGATCAGAGCTACTGATCGCGAGTGCGGGCTGTCAAACCCAAATTGATCATACACTGTGGCCTTCCCCAAGGCTAATGATTATATGGGAAATGGGGTATTCATGAACGACTCACATGAACACAATAACGAAACACCCATACTCGAGGTTATCATACGAACACATACGAGTAAGTCACTTAATCCTGATACAACAACGAAGCCATGTATATCCCCCACGATTTTGTAAAACGAAGACAAGTTAAAAAGGGTCCGTGGAAACTCACCTTGATTAATGAAATTGAAAGTACGTGCAATTTCACCAATGAACGTCCAGTCAATCCTAATAGTGTCTTAAATACGATAGACACTTTAAGAATTGATACTCAAGTCTTACAAGCAAGTTGTTCATCCAACACACTAGACTTATACTATTTTAAGAAAATATTGTTTACGCGAGTAGTTGGTGATTATAGCACTCGGTTAAGATCTTAACGAAAACGGTGAATTACGCCTTACTTAGACACGTACCAGTTATCAACCAAAATGTGAAAATTGCAACCAAATATAAATAAAAACTCTCATATATGTATACGTACATAAATCGTAAGTCACATTTCATGAATCAAACAACTTTAACCAACTTGGTATAAAGGTCTCTAAATCATGGCAATTTCTACGCATAAGTGACCATTTAGGCATCATAAAACATGTTCAAACGCACGTATCACTTCATGAACCAATTGTACCTCATATGGCCGTAAATAATACTTACAACAAGTCCATAATATTAAAACTCAGACCCATATTATGCCTAATCTTCATGCCAAAAGTCAACGTTCTTACGACTAGTTAAGCCTAAAACGTAATATAATGCATCCAATCACCAAGAATCATACATATTATTAAAAATACATTACTTGGACATAAAATATCATCACATTTCAGTCCTAGTTCCAGATTTGACTAGTTTCTTTTATCCATACAAAAATACCTAGTCTAGCATGCATTTCGACGTAAATCTCAACCATAATCATTCTAATCACCCAAACAATGATCCGTCCACGATCTATTATGTTTTCATGCTACATATAATCCAACTTAATGTTCTAAACTATCCATAGCAAACAACTTATTGCATGTCAAAGATCATGTCTTATTTCATCACGTTTCGCAAGATATGAACCAATACATGCATATATATATATATATACGGAATTCATACACACCTTAAATCCATCAAAATCCTTCAACAAAACACTAAAATATTCTGTTCTAAACCATCCGTAACATTATCTATACTTGCATGTTCAAATCTAATCATAATCCTTCATTTTTTTGCAAGAACTAACACCCAAATATCAACATACACACATGCATGCATACGGTTATCCATCCACACACTTAATACATGTAAACCTTCATCAAAATGTCACAATAGAGGATCTATAACAGATTTCACACTTAACTCTACTTGCATGGACGATTTAACATCAACAATGCATCATCAAGCAACAATCTAGCATCCAAAAGTTAACATACATACATTCACACGTACGGACACATACATACAAATATATAACTCATTTTCATACCATATTTTCTGTTTCAAAACAGGTTTTTCCCAAAATCTTACTTGGATGAACAATCTATAGCTTTTAGGAAATCATTTTCGTATAAAAACATAACTAAAACGAAATATTAAGGTTACCTTAGTCCTAGCAAGCTATTTTCACGAAAAGAACGTAGAATGATGGTTTTTCCTTCTTGCTTCACCACCAACGAGCCTTCTATTGCTCTAATATGCTTGCACCTTGAGTTCCAAGTGAAAATCTTCAAAGAAAACGTGACAAAAATGAAAATGGTGGTGGGGGAGGTGGTGTGGCCGTAGGTTTGTAGAGAGAGAGAGGGAGAGTTCAATTTTTTTCTTGAAATGAAGTGGAAGAATGAAAAGAGAGGGGGAGGAAGGGTATTTATAAGGGGAGGGGAGGGAAAGGGGGCCTTAGAGGGGTAGTCGAATGGTCATTTTCCTTTTTCTCCCGTCTTGACCCGACTTTCAAAACCCGAACATGTTAAATTCTAATTCATTGCGAAATTCTAGTCCAAAATGACTATTTACATGCCCCATACCTTGGTTTTGTCTTCCACTTAGCATTTTATTGTTTATCTGCTAGATTGAGCCATTTCGCCGCACTAAGGCGTGTAGATGCTGTTATCGAGTTTTCTCGTTACAATAGTCGTTTCCTTACATAATAACATTAATATAATTGTAAATTAAGATTAAATTAGGCCAAATTCTCATTTTTACCTATGACGTTAATATTTATTTTCCCGGTCGGTTCGTAGTGGCGTTTATTTCAGACATTCACCGGACTCGGGTTTTCATGGTCGATCACGCATGAAATAGACACGTAAGCACACGTAGGACTATAATAAATCTTTAGATTAGTTTATTTAGTGCTATATATTCTAAAACAAGACTGAGCATAGAAATCAAGATCTAGGGTTTCTAGAGAAATTACCTGGAAATCGAGGGTTGTCACAGCCTTCCCTCCTTAAAGAAATTTCATCCCGAAATTTTTCTAAGAGGTAGGGTTATGATTTGTCTTGAATAAGTGCGGGTACTCTCGTTTCATCATGTCTTCTCGTTCCCAAGTATACTCAGGTCCATGTCTCGAGTTCCATCTCACTTTCACTAGGCGAATACGACCACATCTAGTCTTACTTTCCTTCCAATCAGTAACCTCAACAGGTTCTTCATGAAACTAAAGTTTATCATCAAGACAAACTTCTTCTAGAGAAATAACAGGCGTTTTATCAGACAAACACCTCCTTAGATTGGACACATGGAACACATTATGCACACATTTCAATTCACGCGGTAACTCTAGGCGATATGCAACGGGGCCTACACGGGCTACGATCTTGTATGGACCAATATAGCGGGGGCTAAGTTTGTCATGCTTGCTAAACCTAACAACTCCTTTCCAAGGGGAGACTATCAGCAGAACTCCATCTCCAACCTTGAATTCTAACGGTTTTCTCCTTCGGTCAGCATACTTTCTCCGTCTGTCCTGTGCGACTTTCAATCGATCCTTTATCTTAAAGATCTTATCTGTTGTCTCCTGGATAATCTCAGGTCCTATCATTTGTTTATGACCAACCTCACTCCAACATAGTGGAGAATGACATTTTCTCCCATAAAGAGCTTCGAATGGTGTGGCCTTCAAACTAGTTTGATAGCTGTTGTTATAGGAAAATTCAGCTAATGGTAGGTAAGCATCCCAACTACCACCAAAATCCATTACACAAGCACGCAACATATCTTCTAAGATCTGAATAACTCTTTCACTTTGACCGTCACTCTGTGGATGATAAGTTGTACTCATATCTAGCTTTGTACCTAGGGCTTTCTGCAATGTTTTCCAGAATCTTGATGTAAAGCGGCTATCTCTATCAGAGATAATCGAAATCGGTACTCCATGCCAAGACACAACCTCTTTGAAATAAATGCTAGCCAACTTCTTCATAGGGTAGGATTCTCTAATAGGTAGGAAATGTGTCTATTTCGTCAAACAATCCACAATTACCCAAATGGTGTCATAACCACTCCTTGGTGACGAAATCCATAGCGATACGATCCTATTTCCACTGAGGAATCACTGGTTGTTGAAGAAGTCCAGACAGTTTCTGGTACTTGGCTTTGAATTTTGCGCAAATCAAACATTTACTAACGTACTCAGCAATATTTCCTTTCATATTCGGCCACCAGTAATGTTCCTTAAGATCCTTGTACATTTTATCCGATCCTGGGTGAATCAAATATACCTATGAGATTCATCCAGTACCAATTCATACAAATTTCCAGTAAGGGGTACCCATATTCTATTCATGAAGTATAACGTATCATCAGACTTAGGTACAAGTTCTCGAATCATTCCACGGAGATTCTCATCCTTCAATTTCTCTTTTTTCAATGCTTCACGTTGAGCGTCACGGATTTGAGCTGTGAGATTTGTTTGGATGGTCAACCCTAGTGCACGCACAACGTTGGCCTTACCTGGGTGATAACGAATATCACAGTCGTAGTCATTGAGCAATTCCACCCAACGTCGTTGTCTCATATTGAGCTCTTTCTGTTCAAAGATGTGTTGGAGCTTGTGATCTGTAAAGATTGTACACTTCGTACCATATAGGTAGTGTCTCCAAACCTTGAGTGTGAAAACTACTGCTCCTAACTCCAAATCATGAGTCGTGTAGTTCTGCTCATGCACTTTAAGTTGTCATGATGCATAAGCGATCACTTTATTGTTTTGCATCAGGACACATCCTAGTCCATGATGCGAGGCATCACAATATACCACAAATCCATCAGTTCCTTCAGGAAGTGACAAAATAGGGGCACTACATAACTTTTCCTTGAGCAATTGAAACGCTTCCTCCTGCTCCTCACACCAAATATACTCCTTGTTCTTCTGTGTCAATGCAATCAACAACTTTGCTATCTTTGAGAAGTTCTCAATAAATCTCCGATAATATCCTGCCAGTCCAAGGAATTGTCGTACCTCGGTTGGGTTCTTGGTATTTCCTAATTCTTAATTGCTTTAATTTGGCGGGGTCAACGTGTATGCCTTCAGCATTGATGACATGTCCAAGAAATTGAACTTCTTGAATCCAAAACTCACATTTGGAAAGTTTTGCATATAACTTCTCGTTCTTTAGTAACTCCAAAAGCAATCTCAGATGTTGTTCATGTTCCTCCTTAGTTTTCGAGTATACAAGTATGTCATCTATGAACACAATTACAAATTTATCCAGATACGATCTGCACACCCTATTCATGAGATCCATGAATACAGCAAGGGCATTTGTTAGTCCAAAGGGCATGACCATGAATTCATAGTGACCATATCGTGTTCAAAACGCTGTCTTAGGAACATCTTCCTCAATAATTCTCAACTGGTGTTACCCAGAGCGCAAATCTATCTTCGAATAGTAACTCGATCCTTGCAATTGGTCAAACAAGTCATCTATTCTTGGCAATGGGTAGCGGTTTTTGATGGTTAACTTGTTCAGTTCTCTGTAGTCGATGCACATCCTCATCGATCCATCCTTCTTTTTCACAAATAAGACTGGCGCTCCCCAAGGCGAGAAGCTTGGTCTTATAAATCCTTTATCCAACATTTCCTGTAATTGCTTGGATAACTCCTGCATTTCAGGTGGCGCTAACCGATATGGAGATCGTGCAATTGGCGCTGCTCCTGGTAATAAGACGATTTTAAATTCAACTTGTTGTTGCGGCGGTAATCCAGGCAACTCCTCAGGAAACACTTCCGGATAGTCGTGCACTATCGGTATTTCCTCTAGCTTCTTCTCCTCGGCTATCGTGTCGATTACATGGGCTATAAAAGCTGCGCATCCTTTCCTTAAATACTTTTGCGCCTTCATCACATTCATAATCTTTAACGGAGCACTTTCATCACCTTGAATCTAGGCTCTCCATTGTCGAGGGGCAACTTGACTACTTTCTCATGATATACGATTTCAGCATGATTCTTCGATAACCAATCCATCCCTATTACAACGTCAAAACTTCCCAATTCTATAGGCAAAAGGTCAATTCTAAACGTGTGGTCTCCTAAGAGTATAGTACAATCCCTATACACCTCGTTAGTTTCTATCAATTTCCATTAGCTAACTCAATCGAGTACTTCTTATTCAACTTACTAGATTGTGAGTCAAGGAAAGACTCGAAGTTTCTAGAAACAAAAATTCTATCGGCTCCAGTATCAATAATACGTAAGCATAACGGTTATTAACTAGAAATGTACCGGTGACAACAGAGGGATCTTTACGAGCTTTCTTCGCCTCCATCACGAATGCTCTGCCACGGGCTTCTTGTTTCTTCAGCTTAGGAGATTCCCTCTTAAAGTGTCCAAACGCTCCACATTCGTAACAACCTTGGTCCTAACCTCCTTTCCTCTCATCCAACTTTACCCGACAATCTCTTATTCTGTGTCCAAACTTTCCACAGTGTTAACATACGTTGCAGGGGCCTGTATGGTAGTATTTGCATTTGTTGCACTTAGGGTTAGGTCCTTGGTTCCTTTTTGCTTCATTAGCAGTATACATCCTGCCAGATCCTCTCATCTTTCGGTGGAAGTTTCCATAACGACTTCCTGAACCCTCGGACCATTTCCTCTTTCCAGAATAAACTGAATTTTCCTTCTCCATTGGACTCTCACAAATTTCCATTGGCTCCTTCCCTATGCTCGCTTTCCTTAATATTCCCATTCGTATAGCATCATCGGTCAGGGTATGTGCTAGCTGCACTGCTTCCTGGTAAGTAGTAGGGTTTGATGATGTCACCATGCTACGAATTTGAGGCACCAATCCCTAAATGTAGCGTTCAATTCTCTTGTACTCAGGGGTTACGAGATGGGGTACAATTCTTGCCGTTTCATTGAACAGTGTAGTGTATCCACGAACATATGCTCCTCCTATCGAGAGGTTCCAAAACTCGGCTTCAACCTTTCGAATCTCATTACGCGGACAGTAGTCCTTCATCAACAGAGCTTTGAATTCATCCCAGGTGAGTGCATAGGCAGGCACCTCACCTAAATCCTGGATTTGTGCATTCCACCAAGTTAACGCCTCATATTGGAGTGAACTTGTTGCATACTTCACGCGCTGAGCTGGCATACAGTTGCTGATCATCATAACTGCTTCCATCTTCTCTATCCAGCGGAGAACTCCAACTGGTCCTTCTATCCCAGCAAAATTCTTTGGCTGGCATGCTTGGAATGTCTTGTAGTTGCATCCTTCGTTTTGGTTCCCTTGATTTGCATTATGTTGGGCAACGGCAGCTTGAACGTGTTGCGTAATCAATTGAGTTAATTCCTCAGCAGTTTGTGGAAGTGGGTTTCCCGTCTTGGAGCCATGGTTTTTCTTTTATAACATAACAATCATAATATAAGTGAGTCGATATATCACGCAATATCCGAATCAGTCGTGTATGTAAGCAAAGAAATTTTAACCATAACATCATAACATAACCATTCATCACATTTCATTCATCCAAAAAAAATTAACCCAAAACCAATGTTACTTGTTTTTCATAAAATGCCAAAAGAACATCTTGGCCCAACCAAAATACTAGAGCGGTCAAATGCCATCCCCTAACAAGTACATGTTTTTACGCGAGTTACTAAATTGTTTCACGCAACAATTACAATGATAAAATGAAATAGACAAACTGGAAATAAGACAATCATGGGGATCTGCGCCTAGCTCCTGGGTAGCTCATGCCAAAGTAAACTCCCGAACGTGCAGCAACCATGAGAAGCAGAACGCAAACTACCATCAGTGGCATGGTAACCCTCACATGTTGCTCCATCGCTCGCACTCGATGGTTCGCATCCATTTCTCTAACTCTTGAGGCATCCAACCTCATCCTGGTCACATCAGCAGTCAGTGTCACGTCCTCAATCTTGGCTTCAGTAGCGATTAGCTTTCTTTGCATCTCGCACACATTATCCTCCAACAGTTGAATCCTGTGATGCATCTGCGCCTGTGCATTATCATCCACTACCTTCTCTTCTTCTAACATACCCAGTCTAGCATCTAACTCATCCAACCTATCATCACTAGCTTCGCCATTCTTCATCTCCAGCGAGTCTAACCTGCTCTCTAACCAGATGCACCTAGCAGCTAGTAGAGACAGTCCTCTCCATCGGCTGCTTCGTCAGTGGTAATGCTCTTTAGTCAGAAGACTCTCCAACTCCTCTAATCACTGGTATACCCTCTTCATCGGTCCACCTCTAAACTCGCTCTCCTAACCATTCCCGTTTCCTAACCATATATGGACGTGTCCTCTTGAGGGGTCGCTCCATAACATATCCTACTGTCTCTCCGTCTACATCCCTATCAACATGGTTCCTATTCTTTAGGAGCAACACCATCTTTCGTGGAGTGATTTTCATTCTATGTCCTTCAGGGAATAAACGGAATGACCTATGCGACGGACGCATCCCTATAGTACTAGCTCGAATAGGAGTGCTTGCTCTCTTCCTAACTTCACCAGTAGACAACTCATCCTCCTTAACCTCATCCCTACACTCATCATCGCTATCACTAGAGTCATCAACACCATCAACCCTAGGAACTACAGGCTCTGTCTCATCTTCGAATGGAACTTCAATGGGCTCCTCTTCTTCAAACTCCTCGATCTACCCATTCCTGTTACTAGGATCATTAGCATGAGGAGACATAGTGGGTGCAAAGGCACTGGGATCAACATAGAAACTGGAAGTAAGGGATGATCTCTCAACCTGCGGGACCTTAGACTCCTGATCCTTATCACTCGTGTTTGTTGACATCTATGACAAAAGGGTAATTATACTAGATTAACATCTTATCCTGCATATGATCACGAAATTATACAACAACTAGAATATTCCAGAGTCAACTCATATGTAAGCACTTACGCATGCAAACAATTTCATCATATGAATTCAAACTCAATATAGCATTTACGCATGCTAAACAACGAACGTATCAGTTTAAATCTTCACACACGACACCTAAAGTATGGCATACTTAATTCAGGCAATTTAAATATAATCTTACGTCTACTAAGGGCAAGTGGTATGAACACGCCTTTTTCCCAAAGTCCCCAAAACTTTCTTCTTTTACGAAAATTTATAGTCTAGAAATTTTTTTTTAAATTCACTTCTAGTTCGCTATAACCATTGGCTCTGATACCAACATCTGTCACACCCCAAAAACAACGTTGAATATCACAGTGGAACGCATGCTAAACAATGAACGTATCAGTTTAAATCTTCACACACGACACCTAAAGTATGGCATACTTAATTCAGGCAATTTAAATATAATCTTACGTCTACTAAGGGCAAGTGGTATGAACACCCTTTTTCCCAAAGTCCCCAAAACTTTCTTCTTTTACGAAAATTTATAGTCTAGAATTTTTTTTTTTAAAAATTCACTTCTAGTTTGCTATAACCATTGGCTCTGATACCAACATCTGTCACACCCCAAAAACAACGTTGAATATCACAGTGGAATTGTATATGCGTTAAGCATGGCGATGACAAAGTTGGAAACCAACATGACATGTAGGCAACGTTAAAACATCAGTTTTTAAATTACAAACCACAGGATTTTTGTCACAACATTCCAAAATAAGAAAAGTTCAAATTGTTTAACAACGATCATACACAAAGGTCGTATTTTTAAGTTAATAGCCAAAATAAAACCAAAAGATGCCACATCCATGTTTTCCCAAGCCCAGTTCATACCACCATCCATGCTCCTATGTACCTGAAATACATGCGTAAAAAGTCAACATAAAGTTGAGCGAGTTTCACGGGTTTACAAAAACATTACATACAACAGTATCAGATATCATTGACAAATGATGTGGTAAGTTGTAAACTAGCTAGGAATACAACTTAATGATAGCACCTGGAGCTATAATTAAACCAAAACATGAAGGCTTACATAAAGTAAGCAATCCCCACGAAATGAATTCAACATATATTCACTCATATCCGAAACGCCTGATCAGAGCTACTGATCGCGAGTGCGGGCTGTCAAACCCAAATAGATCTACCAATATACACTGTGGCCTTCCCCAAGGCTAATGATTATATGGGAAAGGGGGTATTCATGAACGACTCACATGAACACAATAACGAAACACCCATACTCGAGGTTATCATACAAACACATACGAGTAAGTCACTTAATCCTGATACAACAACGAAGCCATCTATTTCCCCCACGATTTTGTAAAATGAAGACAAGTTAAAAAGGGCCGTGGAAACTCACCTTGATTAATGAATTGAAAGTACATGCAATTTCACCAACGAACGTCCAGTCAATCCTAATAGTGTCTTAAATACGATAGACACTTTAAGAATTGATACTCAAGTCTTACAAGCAAGTTGTTCATCCAACCCACTAGACTTATACTATTTTTAAGAAAATATTTGTTTACGCGAGTAGTTGGTGATTATAACACTCGGTTAAGATCTTAACGAAAACGGTGAATTACGCCTTACTTAGACACGTACCAGTTAACAACCAAAATGTGAAAATTGTAACCAAATATACATAAAAAATCTCACATATGTATACGTACATAAATCCTAAGTCACATTTCATGCATCAAACAAATTTAACCAACTTGGTATAAAAGTCTCTAAATCGTGGCAATTTCTATGCATAAGTGACCATTTAGGCATCATAAAACATGTTCAAATGCACGTATCACTTCATGAACGAATTGTACCTCATATGGCCGTAAATAATACATACAACAATTCCATAACCACTGATTAAAACTCAGACCCATATTATGCCTAATCTTCATGCCAAAAGTCAATGTTCTTACGACTAGTTAAGCCTAAAACGTAATATAATGCATCCAATCACCAAGAATCATACATATTATTAAATATACATTATTTGGACATAAAATATCATCACATTTCAGTCCTAGTTCCAGATTTCACTAGTTTCTTTTATTCCATACAAAAATACCTAGTCTAGCATGCATTTCGACGTAAATCTCAACCATAATCATTCTAATCACCCAAACAATGATCCGTCCACGATCTATCATGTTTTCATGCTACATATACCCCAACTTAATGTTCTAAACTATCCATAGCAAACAACTTATTGCATGTCAAAGATCATGTCTTATTTCATCACGTTTCGCAAGATATGAACCAATACATGCATATATATATATATACACGACATTCATACACACCTTAAATCCATCAAAATCCTTCAACAAAACACTAAAATATTCTGTTCTAAACCATCCGTAACATTATCCATACTTGCATGTTCAAATCTAATCACAATCCTTCATTTTTTTGCAAGAACTAACACCCAAACATCAACATACACACATGCATGCATACGGTTATCCATCCACACACTTATACATGTAAAACTTCATCAAAATGTCACAATAGAGGATCTATAATAGATTTCATACTTAACTCTACTTGCATGGACGATTTAACATCAACAATGCATCATCAAGCAACAATCTAGCATCCAAAAGTTAACATACATACATTCACACGTACGGACACATACATACACATATATAACTCATTTTCATACTATATTTTCTGTTTCAAAATAGGTTTTTCCCAAAATCTTACTTGGATGAACAATCTATAGCTTTTAGGTAATCATTTTCGTATAAAAACATAACTAAAACGAAATATTAAGGTTACCTTAGTCCTAGCAAGCTATTTTCATGGAAAGAACGTAGAATGATGGTTTTTCCTTCTTGCTTCACCACCAACAAGCCTTCTATTGCTCTAATATGCTTGCACCTTGAGTTCCAAGTGAAGATCTTCAAAGAAAACGTGACAAAAATGAAAATGGTGGTGGGGGAGGTGGTGTGGCTATAGGTTTGTAGACAGAGAGAGGGAGAGTTCAATTTTTTTCTTGAAATGAAGTGGAAGAATGAAAAGAGAGGGGGAGGAAGGGTATTTATAAGGGGAGGGGAGGGAAAGGGGGCGTTAGAGGGGTAGTCGAACGGTCATTTTCCTTTTTATCCCGTCTTGACCCGACTTTCAAAACCCGAACATGTTAAATTCTAATTCCTTGCGAAATTCTAGTCCAAAACGACTATTTACATGCCCCATACCTTGGTTTTGTCTTCCACTTGGCATTTTATTGTTTATCTGCTAGATTGAGCAATTTCGCCGCACTAAGGCGCGTAGATGCTGTTATCGGGTTTTCTCGTTACGATAGTCGTTTCCTCACATAATAACATTAATATAAGTGTAACTTCAGATTAAATTAGGCCAAATTCTCATTTTTACCTATGACGTTAATATTTATTTTCACGATCGGTTCGTAGTGGCGTTTATTTCAGACATTCGCCGACTCGGGTTTTCATGGTTGATCACGCATGAAATAGAAATGTAAGTACACATAGGAATCTAATCAATCTTTAGATTAGTTATTTAGTGCTATATATTCTAAAACAAGACTAGGCATAGAAATCAAGATCTTGGGTTTCTAGAGAAATTACCCGGAAATCAAGGGTTGTCACAATGTAGCACCAAAATTATCTAAGTGATTTGGTTTTGGTTGCACCAGCCTTCTTCTTGATCTAACAAACTCCCCCTAGGTTGATGTTACCAAAACCATACTTGTTTCTGCTTCTCAAAACTTTCAGCACCAAGGAGAGTAGATATTTATCTATTTCCTTGTTCTTCCCAGATATGGTGCTGAGAAGTTTGTATAAATCCTTGGTAGACAGGAAGTCCAGTCTGTTACCTTGGATGATATGTACCCTCTGTTGTTGTCCTCTGAAAAGAGTTAGTTGATAGGAACTGTAATCATATTCCCATCTAACTATAGGTTCCAATTCAGGACCCTCTACCATCTGTAGAAAGGTAGTGCCTTTGGTAGGAAGTCTTTCCTTGTCTTGTTGTCTTCTCAACCTCAACTCTTCTTCAATCTTGGCCTTTGCAGTTAGCTTAGCTAGATGAAGACTACTGAGATGAATTCTGATGAGTGCAGCAGCTTCAGAGCTGGAGAGGTTGAGAATGGCTTTGTTGGACCAAAAGAACCAATGAGCCTGATCAGAGAAACCTCTAAGTCCCACAGGACATCACAACAGCTGACGAAGACCTGATCAGCTGTTCTACAAAGTTTGAAGAATACAACTGCTGAAGTATTTCTGAAGCACTGAAGACAAAGACTGAGACAACCGCTGAAGATCTAAAGTCTGAAGACTTCAACAAGTACTGAAGACAAAGACTGAAGATCAACAGCTGAAAGACAAAGTCTGATGTTCAAGTACTGAAGACATCAGCTGATGCTAACAGCTGATGACAACAGCTGAAGAGGGCTTCTTCAGTTGTTGTGATGGTTTTTCTTCATCAGTAGTTTTCTTTTCCTTTCAGTAGTTTGTTTACTTTTCTGTAGTTTTGTTCCTTTCAGTACTTGTAAACAACTGAAGAGGTTGTTCTTCAGTTGTTGTAGTATCAGTAGTTTTATGTTTTTCAGTAGTTGTAAATAAGATGTTTAACACTTAGGAACATTTGTAAGAAGATGTCAGTTGTTGACATCTTCAGTAGTTGTTAAACATCAGTAGTTATAAAACGGTTACATGTCACTTTCAAGTGACATTAGCCTACGTCATTTTTTCCTTTATAAGGAAGATGACTCACCTGTAATCGTGCCATTGAGGCCGACAATCTTAATGCAATATTCCTTTTGTCAGATATTTCTCTCTATAACAAAATTCTTTTATCGCTTTATATCGAATGTTCTTGCTTGAATTTGTCTAATTCTGAGCTATTCCGCTGCTATATCTGTTCAATCGATTAAACCAAGAGGCTGAGATCCTAACAAATGGTATCAGAGCAGGTTAATCATTGATCGATCTAACAATTGATCATTGAAACTGTTCAATCGCTCTAAGTTTAATCGAATTAGCAAATTCGCAAGGATCTGTTATAGAGATTGAGAGTGTATCGCTTCTGGCCGTTTTATTTGAGGTTCTGTGTGGTTCTGAGCTAAATTTATTATGATTTTACTTGAATCTGTCTGATTTTCCACAATGACTACTTCTTCGAATGATCCTTTCAATACTGGATCCTCTACCAAGCCTCTGATCTTGGTGAGGAATGAGTATAACATTTGGCAGAGAAGATTGCTCCATCACCTGTCTGTCAATAGCTCAGGTTGTTGGACATCTGTGGTACATGGACCACATAAGCCAATGGTGAATGATCCGGAAACAAACCAGTTGGTTCCAAAGAAGAAGGAGCAATACTCCGATGATGACAAGAAGTTGTTTGAAATCGATGCAAAAGCCCATGGAATTTTGGCTATGGCTATTCCTAATGAGATTTACTCTGGGCTTCTGCATTGTGAGTCTGCTCATGACCTCTGGAAAGCCATCAAAGAACAATTTGGTGGTACTGATGAGGTTTTAGCAAACAACAGGGAAATCCTCGCCCAACAATATGAGACTTTCTCTCATAGAAAGGGTGAGACTCTGACTCAACAATTTGAGCGGTTTTCATGTTTAATCTCTGAATTGAAAATGGTTAAACATGAATATACCAGGAGTCAGATGAACCATAGATTCCTAAGATCACTGCCTGAGAGATGGAACACATATACCATTGTTCTACGCTCAAATGCTGATGTGATCGCCTATCTCTCACCCAACTTCATGGGAAACTGCTTACATTCGAGAGAGAGACAGAGCAGAAAAGGAAATTGGCTTCATCTGGCAAGCTTACTGAGGATTTTGTCCAAGGGAACACTGCCCTGATTGGACATCAAGAGTCAGAATATGCGTCATCTGAAAGCCAGTATGATGAGCATATTGATTTCTCTACAAACACTTCTGAGCATGCCTTTGTGAGTGTTGATAGTTATTCTGCTGGTAGTAATAGTGACAATCTATGTTTCATCATGGATGATCTCAAGGGGATTGCTGATGATGACTTAGAAGAGATGGATATTTTGAGCCAAATGGCCTTGATAAATATCAGATCTCAAGAAGTTCTACAAAAGAACTGGAAGGAAATTCCCAGGACTCTCTGGCAAAACCAAAGTTGGTTTTGACAAGAGTAAGTTGAAGTGCCATAAATGCCACAGGCTTGGACACTTTGCAAGAGAATGTAGATCATCTGGATCTAACTCTCCTGCACCTTTTGTGATTTTCCCTGGCAATAGTCAACAAAACAGAGGGCAACAACCTGTCAATTCTGGTTATCATCATCAACCACAATCTCCTGCATATTTTGTTCCACAGGGGCCAATGCCATATCCATACCCCTGCTATTACATGCCACAACCAGGCCAGGTTCAAGCACCCACTGCTCAGCAACCACATGCACTCCCTGAGCCTCAACCATCCCAATCTCATCAACCTAATCAACTTCAACAACACAGCTTCTTCACACCAGGAGTTGTTGACTGGAGCAGCTTACCAGATGATGTGTCTGGTATGAACACTGTTCTCAGGTGCTGGTCAACATGGTGGTGAGCATCCTTTTGGAAATCTAGCTCTCATGACTTTGGAATCCTCTGATGGATCATCCTCAAGTACCTCTTCAACACAGGTATCACAGGTATCCTCTGAGGCTAAGGCAAAATTATGTTCTGAAACTTGCATAGCAGCATTTGCCTCTATTAGAGAAGCAAATGTGGCTTTAATCAATAAAAATGTAGAGCTAGAACAAATAATTTCCAAAAATAAAGCTGAGTTTGAGTCTGTGCTGAAGAGAAAACTGATGAGATTTATAAATTAAAATGCCAAATCTCTGATGATAAGGCTAGGGAGGATGTACTCTTAGAGAAGTACAAAGACCTCAAAGATACTCTTGCTGTCACCCAAGTAGAGTGTGATCGATGGGTACAATCTTGCAAGGGCTTTGAAATGCTTCTTAGTAAGCAAACAGCTTCCAATGTGAAGTTTGGAATTGGTTATAATCACACTGCTCCTCCTACAGATTTTGCTTCAAGAGCAGGAGTAGAATCTGATGGAGAAAGTAATGACCAATCCACCTCATCATGTGATTCACTACTTGATAAAGCACCATCAGTAGTTGAAGTCAGTAGTAATCCCTCTGTGAACCTATCAGCTGATATTGATGGTTCAACTGCTGACACTCACATGATCAATGAGTTGATCAACCCAAGTGTTATCCCTAGAAGTACTGAGGGTACTGGAGAGCAGGGGATAACATCTGGAGTTCAAATCCCAATAACTGACAGCACTAAAGAGAAGAAAACTGTCAGTAGGAAGGATTTGAAGCCTACTAAGGGAGTTGACAAGAAGGCAAAAAGTGCTTCTAAACTGCTGAAGAGCAAGTCTTCAGTAGTTTCATCTTCTTCAGTTGATGATCAAGAAGATGAAGAAGAAACCATGTGAAATATGTGGTCTATTCAATCATCTCACAGATGATTGTTGGTACAAAAAGGGATCCAAACTCAAACAAAAGGAGAAAATTAAAGAAAACTTGGCTAAAATGAAAACTGAGTTTGAGTCCAAGTTTGTACCAGCAGCATCAAATCCTGTTACTCCTATGTCCAAAAAGAAATCTAAAAGGGAAGGAGTGCAACAGGCAACAGCTGAGGTTGCTCAAAAGAAGATGGTGCAACACAAGAACTCATCATCAAACACCAATACCAATGTGTCTGAAGAGCTGAAAGCTCTTTCCAGAATCAGACACAGCTGGTAATGATGGTTCAACATCTGTTGGGAAGAGTTAACCAACTTGATGGCCCTGTGTTGAAACCCCAGAAAAGGAGATCCAAGCCAAAGGATTCCTCTTCTACACCATCTCCTTCACCTCAAGCTATTGTGCCCAATAAATCTGTTAGTTTACCATCTATTGATGAGACCAGGCCCAAAACCAAAAAGGTTTGGGTCTCCAAAACTAACTGATTGTTTATTAATGCAGGTCTCTTCAACATGCCAAAGTAGCATCTGGTATGTAGACAGTGGGGGATCTTTGCATATGACTGGGAACAACTCACTTCTTAATGACTACTCTCCAGGAAGGAAGGGATTTGTTTCTTTGGCAATGATGCAAAAGGTTACATCATCGGGAAGGGCTTTGTTTCCAATGGGGAAATAAGGTTTGATGATGTCAACCATGTGGAAAATCTCAAGTATAACCTCTTGAGTGTCAGTCAATTGTGTGACAAAGGCCATGTTGCCCTTTTCACAAGCCAGAACTGCAGGATTCTGTCATCCAAAGTTCTGAGTTTGATTGACAAGGTATTGGATGCTCACACTCTCCTGAAGGCCAACAGGACAGGAAGAGTGTATGCCTTAGATCTTTCCAAGAAAATAGATCTCAAAGGCCATCCTTGCCTATTTTCCAAGGCCTCTCCTCAAGAATCTAATCTATGGCATAGAAGGCTGGGACATGTTAACTTCAAGAACATGAATCAGCTGATACACCATAGTTTAGTAAGGGGAATGCCTATGAAGGAGTTCAAGTGTGAAAACAACTGCACTGCTTGTTTGAAAGGAAAACAGCACAAGGTTCATTCCCACCTATGAAGAACCAAAGTCCACTGCCTGCTTACAACTTCTTCACATGGATCTCTTTGGTCCTGTGAGAGTGATGAGCATGGCACAGAAGAAATCTGTCTGGTAATTGTGGATGATTACTCCAGATTTGTATGGACTTTCTTTCTACATTCAAAGGATGAAGCTGCACAGAAGATCATAAATTTTGTGTTGTATGCTGAGAAGCAATATTCCCTCTCAGTCAAGTGTATTAGAAGTGACAATGGAACAGAATTCAGGAACCAATACACTTGATGAGTTCTACCTTTCCAAGGGAATAAAGAGGCAGTTTAGTATTCCAAGAACTCCTGAACAGAATGGAGTTGTGGAGAGAAAGAACAGGACCCTCATTGAAGCTGCAAGGTCTATGTCGGCTGATTCTGGACTGCCATTGACCTTTTGGGCTGAAGCTGTCAACACAGCATGCTATGTGCAGAATAGAGTGCTAATAAATCAGAGGTGATGAAGACTCCATATGAAGTTCTACATCATTTGGCCCCTCTCTTCATTCTTTAGAGCATTTGGGTGTCCCTGTTTCATTCTCAACACAAAGGATCAGCTCCAGAAATTTGATCCTAAGGTGGATGCAGGGTACTTTGTTGGTTATTCATCAACTTGCAAGGCATACAGAGTCTTCAACTGTAGAACAAAGATGGTTGAAGAGACTCTACATGTCAAGTTCAATGAATCTCCAAAGGACAAGATTCCACAAAGCCCTGTGGAGCTCTTTGATTGGACATACTGCAATATGTTCCTTATCAATCTCCTGCTGTTGCTCCTGTCAACAGTTCACCACCTGGTGTTACTGCTGAAGATGATGATGATAGTAGTAATCACCTCTTCAGGTTTAGTGACCAACTGCCTGAGTCCTCTAAACTGATGCTCCTGTAGCTCCAGCAGCACCATCCACAACAAATGCTGATGAGATTTCTGCATCCTCAACTTCATTTGAGTTGCCACCATCTTCATGGTTTCAAGAATCTGCATCAACATCTGCTGCTGCTGAAGGTCCTACAAACACTTGCACAGATTTGATTGTTTACCAAGAGCTGAAAAATCACCCAATGTCTCAAATCCTTGGTGATATCAATGCTGGTGTTTCAACCAGAAGCCAGTTGTCCAATTTCTGCTTCTATGCTCTCTTCATCAGTCAGCTAGAGCCAAAGAACTATCATGTAGCTTTGAGAGACAATGGATGGGTTGAAGCCATGCAGCTTGAGCTTCTTCAGTTCAAAAAACAGCAAGTGTGGGAGCTTGTTCCTCTACCCCCAGGTAAGTGTGCAATAGGCACTAAATGGGTGTTTAGGAATAAAACTGATGAAAATGGGCTAATTGTTAAGAACAAGGCCAGACTGGTTGTGCAGGGGTTTGCACAAGAAGAAGGTATTGTATGATGAAACCTTTGCCCTGTAGCCAGACTGGAGGCAATTAGATTGTTTTTAGCCTATGCTGCACTCCACAATCTTAAAGTTTTTCAAATGGATGTCAAAAGTGCTTTTCTATATGGTAACATAAAAGAAGAAGTTTATGTGTGTCAACCACCAGGCTTTGAGGATAATAAGCACCCAGAATGGTATATAAGCTTGATAAAGCTCTTTATGGGTTGAAACAAGCACTAGAGCCTGGTATGAGACCTTATCAAACTTTCTTCTACAGAATAATTTCACTAGAGGCTCCATAGATAAAACTTTATTTATTAAGAAGGTGGATCAGCATAAGCTACTTGTTCAAATTTATGTTGATGATATTATATTTGCATCCTCTGATCCCCAATTGTGTGAGGATTTCCAAACTTAATGCAACAGAAGTTTGAAATGAGTGCAATGGGAGAATTACAGTTCTTTCTAGGTTTGCAAATCAAACAAAAAGCTGATGGAATTTTCATTCATCAGTCTAAATACACAAAAGATCTTTTGAATAAGTTTGATTTACAAAACTGTAAACCCTGTTCTACTCCCATTTGCAACACCACACAATTGGATGTTGATCAGAAAGGTAAAGGTGTTGATGAAACTCTTTACAGATGTATGATTGGTTCCTTGATGTATTTAACAGCTTCTAGACCAGATATTATGTTTGCTACATGTGTTTGTGCTAGATTTCAGGCTGCACCTAAGGAGTCTCATCTGATTGCAGTCAAGAGGATCTTTAGATATCTGCAAGGTACACAATCTCTAGGCTTATGGTATTCCACTGGACATTCTTGCAAATTAGTTGCTTTCTCTGATAGTGACTATGCAGGGTGTAAGTTGACCAGGAAATCAACTTCTGGTGGATGTCAATTCCTAGGCAACTGTTTGATTTCTTGGCAGAGTAAGAAACAAACATCTGTTGCTACATCCACTGCTGAAGCCGAGTACATTGCTGCTGCAAGTTGTACATCCCAAGTACTCTGGCTTCAGAATCAACTTTTGGATTATGGCATTACAGAGACTAAGACTCCATTATTAATGGATAGTGCTTCAGCTCTTTGCATTGTCAAAAATCCAGTCCAGCACTCTAGGACCAAACATATAGAAATTAGACATCATTTTATAAGAGATTGTTTTAAAAAGGGTCTAATTAATCCTATGTTTGTGCCTAGTGCTGATGAGCTTGCAGACATTTTTACTAAGCCTTTGGATAGTTCAACTTTCCACAACCTGGTGTTAAGGCTTGGTATGCTGCAGCTAAAATAAGTGACAACTACTGATGATCTCAGTAATTACTGATGATCATTGGTAACCATGTCACATATAAGTACTGATGAGTTATTTTACCCTCAGTAGTTTTTATAATTACTGAAGGCTAAATGCTTTAAGTACTGTACTTTATCTGTTCTAAACTACTGATGTAGTTACTACTACTGAAATCAGTAGAAACAGATAAGTACTGATGTCCTATGAAACAACTGAAAACAGCAAAAAGGCTGATGAGTAAGTGTTGAGGAAAGTATGAAACAGCTGAAAGGCTATGAATTGACGACAACTACTGATGAGTACTCTCTCTTCAGTAGTTCACAAACTGTTGTTTCTTCATAAACAACTGAAGCAATACCATGTCTTCAGTAGTTTCACAACTACTGATGACTAAACCAAGTCTTCAGTTGTTTACAACAACTGATGGCACAACCAGGGTCTTCAGTAGTTTCACAACTACTGATGACTAACACCAAGTCCTCAGTTGTTTCAACATCTGAAGTCCAACTTGTCTTCAGTAGTTTTTTTTTTAAAATACTGATGCCTAAATCAGAGACTTCAGTTGTTTCAACGTCTGATTGTAAACACCATGTCTTCAGTTGTTTTATAACTGCTGACCACACCAATACCATCAGTCGTTTCAAACTCTGAAAGTTAATACCACGTCATCAGTTGTTTCAAATACCGATGACTAACACCAAAACCTTCAGTCGTTTCATAACCCGTACCCTATATATATCTGATCCCTCTTTCAGAGTTTTTCATTCTTTCACGACCTAAAATTTCAAAAGCTCTGAAAATCTTTCACCTTCATTCATGGCGACCATGCAACTCAAGCCTCGACACAACTGTGTCGCGTAACTCACTAAATCGCCCTCTGGACCAAATTCGATAATGCTATAGATCTTATGGTCCAATCACCACTGAAAACGGCTTCCTCCTAAATCCAATCATTTATGCCGATTCGCTACATCAGTTTGGGACGAATGCAACTGTTAATGGAGAATCTATCCATTCGTCCATCAACTCTCATAAGGTGGTCATCTCTACTGCTACCATCCGCCAGATATTACTATTAGATGATGCTGCCTACCCTGTTGGATATCCTAAGCGCCAACTTGATTTCATTTGGACAACATGGATATCAAGGCGATCTTAGTGCCTCGACCATCCTGAAGAAACATTTCCAGATGCTGAACGATTGATATTTCATATGGTAAATGTTTGCCTGGCCTCGAAGACTTCTTCTTGGGATCAACTGTCTTCCAGATGGCAACAGGTACTGTTCTCTATCCTTGAACAAACCACTAAATTTTCTGAAATAATTTTTCTTGAAATCAAGGATATGGCCACAAAACCACTTTCTAACCGTTGGATACTATATCCTCGGTTTATAATGGCCATAATAGAGAATCAGCTTTATGCTGAGGGACTAGTTGGTCTGGGAGTCCCTGCTTTGGCTGTATTGCGGAGGTATACTCCCGACACAACACTGACCAAACTCTTAAACAGGCTGCCAAGCTGCGCAAACCCACGCAGCTGGAACCCACAGCCTCCACTTCCACATCCAAAGTCCCCTCCAAACCCACAAAGAAGAAGCCTAAGAAGGCTACTCAGGGAGTTGAGTCCCCTGAGGATGCTCCTGCTGCACCAAAGCAGGTTATCTCTACTGGAAAAAACCCCCAGTAGCGACTATGACTCCACCAACCAAAGCCGCTCAGGTTTCCTCTCAAAAGGAACCTGATGCAACCACTCAAAGGGAAGCCACACTGCTGGGATCCTCTCACTTGAGGGGATTACCATTGAAGAGCACCATTCGCCTCGGGTGCACACTGCTTCCACACCCTCTCCTGATGCAACCGCCCCTCAAAGCCCTACAATATTGTTGCAAAAGTGCTGACGCAGTTGCATTCCCCACCCCCCCACCCAGACACCAATCACTACTGGGATAACCTCAACACCTGAGGGGGAGGATCACAATGCTTCTGTCAACCCACAGCACAGGGGTTATCATGTTCCATCTCCTGGTGTAGACAAGGAGGTGCGACCTTCTGGTGAGGCTGCCACTGCTTCTGACTCAGCAAATGACCAGGATGCAGTTGGTAACATCTCTAAGACCTCACCAGCGGCAACAGCTGATGAAGGACATAGTCCTGAGGCTGGAAGTCCCCAGAACCAAGAACAAGGGCACATTCTATAATTGATCTACACTCAAGGCATGTTAATCCTGACTCTGTCAGGAGGTCAGATGATTCAGTATCAACTGATGATGACCTAAGCTTCTTCTATGATGTAGTTGCTCAAAAACACCTCATAGAGGAGAGGTTAGCAGACTCAAAGAGCTGCTGGCCAAGATGTCTCAGGATGAAAGTCCATCTGCCACCACAATACACCCACAGATGGCACCTTCTTCTGAAGGTCCCCTAAACACTGAGCCAATACACAACTTCCAAGCCACCAGCCTCTGCTTTTGGCACTAATTCTCAGGAACAGAACCATCCTGATCAATCAGTTGCTAACCTTCACAAATCCCTACCTCTCATCACTCCCATGATCACAGATATAGTGATCAAAGCCATTGATGAGAGGCTTCTACAATAATACAACCCTGGTGGAGGAGATGGTGACTAAATCACTTTCTACTGCTCAAACCTTGCACCCAATGCAACCAAAAAGGGGGAGAGTCAGTCAGTTAAAGGAAAAAGGAAGAGGACAGATGGGGAGAAGGAGAAAGAATCAGAGAAGGTAAATGAGAAGGAGTTGGCTGTTATAATGTGGAGGAGACTGAGTTTGATCATGAGAAGGAGAAGGAGAGTGAGAAGAGAGCTGAAGTGAATGAAAGTCAAAAAGACTTTCATGTCACATATCAAAAGAGGAAAGGAGAGTCTGAGAAGGAGAAGGAGCTGAATGATATGGTGAAAGAAGCTGATGCCAACCATAACCGTTCAATGGATAAAATCATTGATCAGTTATATAGGCAGGGTTTTGACATCCAACAACTAGACTCCGAGATCAGAAGGTTGGAGACAGAGGAGATCAACTCAAGATGGGCTAGCTATGATGCCTTAGAAAGAGAAAGGCTGGAGATAATGATTAGATTTATAGCCAAATACTTGGGAAGATCTCTGATAGAAATAAGGGCCTGGACCAGGGACAACATCTTGGCAATAACCACCAAGATTTGTTCATGAAGCATACTCCAAGGGGTTAGTGATTGAGGCATTAAATGAAGCTGGGGTTGGGAACCGAAAAGAACTGACAAAATTACTAAAGCCTCCCTTACAGCCAAAATGCTAAAACAGTCTGAAAAGCCTCTATCCTCAAAATCACTACCTCCACAACCCACTAAAACAACCCCTTTACCCTCTAAACCAACCATCCAACCCACAAAACCAAATCCTTTACCCCCAAAACCCACTGCCAGTGATGTACCTAGACAATAGAAAAGAAAGGTACTGAGGGCTGATGAAGAAGAAGAGGAGGATGAAGACAGACTGCCACTCTCTGCAGTATCACTTTGCCTAAGGCTAATCCAATGTCCATCACTCCTGCTTCTCAAATGCATGATGTGATGATAAAGATTGAAGAGGAACAGATGCAAAGACATGATGAGGAAATGCTGAAAAGCATTGACAAAGCATATGCCACATCCTCTTCATGATTAGCATGAAGAAAGAAGTCTTAAGATTGTACACCCTTGCTAATACCTTTCAATACCAAAGGGAAAAAGTTAGGATATGGCCTGATCCTAGGGTGGCACACAGGATTGTCAAGAAAGAAATTCCTTCAAAATACGGGCCGAGTGAAGAGGGTTGTCGACGAAGACATCACTGTGGTTCTTGTAGTGTCCCCCTGGGAAATTGTAGAAGAGTTCAAGAAAGCTTATGAAGCCAAACAACCACCCCTAAAGATGTTGGAGAATAAAATCATAAAGAAGGGATTGGTTTACAAAAGACTTGAAAACTTAAACAAGATGAGCTCAACCTGCTCTTAGAAGGGACTCATCCAGATGGGTTTGCTTACAGACAAATAACCACGGTTGAGCTCAAGAATGGAAAACAGGCCAAGTACATTTCTGAAGTGTATGGCCGAGAAGGATTGTTGATGGTGTGCCCGAGGTGCTAACAATGGATGAGCAGATCATGTTTCTAAGGGCTTACACCAGGGAATCCTATAGGCTGATACACGGGAAGTAGATCTCATGGTTGGGGTAACAGCTCAGGTCCAAGTCCCCAATACAGAGCTCCCAACCATATCATGCAAAACAGATCATCAGAGACTTCTTCCCAGGCCGGTGCTGAAAAAGGGTCACTTCTCATCTGATCAAGAGGATAAAAAGACCAATCTATCTGCCAAAATAAGTGGGACTCGTCAATAACTTAGAGGTTTTGGCTGCATTGGTTCAGGGGGAGTTTATTGGACCAAAAGAACCAATGAGCCTGACCAGAGAAACCTCTAAGTCCCACAGGACATCACAACAGCTGAAGAAGACCTGATCAGCTGTTCTACAAAGTCTGAAGAATACAACTGCTGAAGTTTTTCTGAAGCACTGAAGACAAAGACTGAGACAACCGCTGAAGATCTAAAGTCTGAAGACTTCAACAAGTACTGAAGAAAAAGAATGAAGATCAACAGCTGAAAGACAAAGTCTGATGTTCAAGTACTGAAGACATCAGCTGATGCTAACAGCTGATGACAACAGCTGAAGAGGGCTTCTTCAGTTGTTGTGATGGTTTTTCTTCATCAGTAGTTTTCTTTTCCTTTCAGTAGTTTGTTACTTTTTGTAGTTTTGTTTCCTTTTCAGTACTTGTAAACAACTGAAGAGGGTGTTCTTCAGTTGTTGTAGTATCAGTAGTTTTATGTTTTTCAGTAGTTGTAAATAAGATGTTTAACACTTAGGAACATTTGTAAGAAGATGTCAGTTGTTGACATCTTCAGTAGTTGTTAAACATCAGTAGTTATAAAACGGTTACACGTCACTTTCAAGTGACATCAGCCTACGTCATTTTTTCCTTTATAAGGAAGGATGACTCACCTGTAATCGTGCCATTGAGGCCGACAATCTTAATGCAATATTCCTTTTGTCAGATATTTCTCTCTCTATAACAAAATTCTTTTATCGCTTTATATCGAATGTTCTTGCTTGAATTTGTCTAATTCTGAGCTATTCCGCTACTATATCTGTTCAATCGATTAAACCAAGAGGCTGAGATCCTAACAGGCTTCTCTGCTAACTCAGCTATATCGAATCTGCTGGAGTGTAACAGAGAGGTTGCATTAAGTCTGTTAACTTTGCCATTCTCTCTCGACAACAAAGTTGTGAGAAGTTTCATCGAACCTCCACTAGATTATTCCTTTTCTAGGCACAAAAGACTGTCTGGGAATCTTGTCCTCTTTCTTAGTATCTAGCAGAGTCATCAGTTTCCTTCTAAGCTTCTCTCCTCATCATTCAGTGAATCTGAGTTGAGACCTAGAAGTCTAGCTGCCTGGTCCAATGTTCCTCTAGGTAAATCAAGGAATTGATCTTTTGTGAGGGAACAAGAAGATCCATCAAGATAGGTAGTGTTGATAGAATCTTCATCACATGAGACTTCGCTCAAAGTTGTGCAGTTGATGAGCTTGGTCTTGATTACCTTGAACTCCTCAAGAGAGAGATGTTGAGAAGGCTGAGGGGATGGTTATTGGGTAGGTTGTGGTTCAGAGGTTCTGGGAAGTGTTTTAGGTTGAAGATGGGAAGTTTAGGTGGTTAAGGTGATGAGACGGGTGAGGGTAAGGATGTGGGTTTAGGGGTGAAGGGCTTAGTTTTGATGGTGAAGGGTAAGGGTGAGGGATCAGGTTGAGGTTGAGTAGTTGCAGTGAAGGTCATCCCCTTTACCCTTCTGTACATCTCTTTTCTCTTTCCCAAGTGGATGTCAGCCTTGATTTCACTAACAATCCGTTGGAGTGTCATCTCTGACATGGGACCTACTTGCCTTCCAGAGAAGCCATGAGCCGGAGATAGTCCTTCATCCAGGCCTTTTCACTAAGCTTTCTGGTTGCAGTGGTCTTTGCTTCTTCCTCCTTCCTTTCCTTTAACTTTTCTCTTGTAGCCTTTCTTCTCTCCTTCTCCATTTGATCCTGCTCTTTGTTGTAGAGCCAAAGGATTGTTTCATTGTTATGTGGAGAGAGTTCTTGAAGATTGAAGCCTCTGGAGATTTGGAACTCTATCCTAACTCTCCTTTGCTGCAAGTCAGCCTCCTTCTGTTCTTCTTCTTTCTCTTTCTCTAAGGCCAACCTGACTACTTCTTACTGTTTCTCAAGTTGCAGTCTGGTTGCCTTTTCTAGTTCCACCAACTCCTCTAGTGGTAGCAGGAGTGTTTCTTCATTGGTAGCTCCCAATTGGATGAGCTGATCAATTATCTCTTCTCTCGTTTTATTATTGACATCCTCCTGATTGGCTGCAGCTGCTTTTGTACTAGCAGCTAGCAACTTCTCAGTTGGAAGTCTTCCTTTCTTCTTTAATTTCTCAATCTTCTCCTCTTCCTGAAGCTCTTCCGCAGTCATCTTCCTTTTCCCTTGGTATCGTTTGAAGAGCCTGACTGTGGTGGTTCTTGGATAGTGGATTTTGATTGTGAGAGAAGCAAAGAGGGTGTCTGGGATAGAGGTAGATTCAGAAAGTCCTCACTGTTCACCTTGGATGCCATTTTTAGGATTGCATTTGTGATGATCAGTTCCTCGGACATCTTGAACAGTCCTTCCGCAGCTTCTGTTTCAGCTTCGGAAGTCTCAGCTTGTTCTTCCGAGGCTTTAATGTGACACCCTACACATAACCCACATCGGCCGTGGACAGGAGAGATTCCTAGTTCATAAGGAATGTCTGGCCTCTACTATCACAACGCGTTTTGGGTGTATGGCTGTGGATAAGAGGAGAACTTCATAGTTAAGCGTGCTCAGGTGGGAGCAATCTAGGGATGGGTGACATCCCTGGAAAGTTTTAACCCGGGAAACCAAAAGCAAATCCGTGAGCTCCTAGTGGGCAAAGCGGACAATATTTTTGATGCTAGGGGCCGGGTGTTACAGAATGGTATCAGAGCCACTCCTGTACCGTTCAGGGTGTGGGACATAACTCACCAAGGATGGTGACTTCTCGGGCTCATCGAGGACGATGAGTCCAAACAGGGGGTGCTTGTGACACCCTACACATAACCCATATCAGCCGTGGATAGGAGAGATTCCTGGTTCATAAGGAATGTCTGGCCTGTAATATCAACAACGTGTTTTGTGCGTATTGGCTGTGGATGAGAGGAGAACTTCACAGTTAAGCGTGCTCAGGTGGGAGCAATCTAGGGATGGGTGACATCCCTGGGAAGTTTTCACCCGGGCAACCAAAAGCAAATCCGTGAGCTCCTAGTGGGTAAAGCGGACAATATTGTTGATCTAGGGTCCGGGTGTTACATTTAACTTCAGCTTCGGAAGTTTGAGGAAATGCAGATTCTGCCCCGGCTGTTTCAGTTGCTGGGCCATCAGTCCCCATTTCCCATTCGAAATGAATCTTAGGATCCATGTGGACCTTAGGTTGACCAACTTCTTCCATAGTGGTAGAAGGTGTAGTTAGCAGCCTCTGAAGCTCTTTAGCTCCAAAGTAAATCATTGCAGCATCTGGGCTTGGCTGATCAGTAGAGGATCTCAATAGAAACTTTGTGAAGAGTCTGTAGAGATCTCTGAGCATCTTTGGGTCGATTTGAAATACAACTTGAGATGGCTCAGACAAAGTAATGATAGGAGTAGAAGATGTTAAGGTTGAAGTATGAGACTATGGGTCCTCAAGTGTTTGTCTCTTAACATTCTCCCATTTTTGGTAGCATCATCTTGAGAGCTAGATGAGCTAGAGGAAGAAGTCAATGAGACTTGAACAGGTACATGCCTAACAGATCTCTCAGTCTATTTCTCAGCTAATTAAGCCTTGAGATTGTCAATCTCAAGTTGTTGAGTGGCGAACCTTTCTTCTAAAGTCCTAACAAAGGATTCAAGGTTTGAGAATTTAGACAAAAGGTCTTTTATGAGGAGTTGCATGCTTCCCTCATCTTTTTTGAAGAATCATAGGGAGATGAGGTAACATACCTAGTATGTTCAGCCTCACCACCAGATGTGGTTTCTTGGCACCTGGTTTCCCTTGCTGAATGATGTCTCTTTCAGAGTCATCAAACGACATAGTTGCCACAGATTCAGTCTCAAATATGTTACCACTATCCATAGGGTCCATTGAGGAACCTTCTGTAGTGGCAGCTAAATTTGTATGAGTCCCCTCCACATCAGTGGGACTCACCTTAGTTGTGGGCTGCTGATGTGGGCTAGAAATAAGGGATCTCTCTTGGCTCTGTTGATCTTGGAGAGGGTGTTGTAGAACAATTTCATTGTCATGGAGAGATGTTATCTCTTCATCAGTTTTAAAAAGATGGTTAGTGAAGGATAGAGATGGTAAGCCTACTAAACCGGGACCTTGGTCAATGTCTACAGCCATTGAGCCGTTGGTGGGGCTGTCCCTTGTTGGCTACTCAGAAGAGTGTAGATACTCATCCTGAGGGCTGTTGGTTTGGGTGTCGGGCTCGTGGGTTGGAGACTGAGGAGACTCAAAGCCCAAATTAAGGTTGAATGAGAAGGATGGTTAGACCTCAAACTGAGTGGGAGCCCATGTTTCCACTCTAGTCTTTTTGGATTGAATAGGAGGTGCTTGCTCAATCAGAGTAGATTGAACAAGGGTTCATTTAGGGCGTCTCTGGTATGTGATGGTGATGGAAAGAGAAGGTAGTGTTGGCATTATGGAGGTGGTTGTTAGTGTGGGTTCATCACCTGTGGGGTGAACAGGGATGTCACCAGGAGCTATGCGCTCAATCATACCTGGAAGTAGAGAAGTGTACCTTCCAGTGAAGTTGGTGGACACCTTCTTCAAAGTTTTGAAGATGGTAGGCCTCATGTGAGGGACAGTCAGAGCAGCTGCACAGACAAGCATACTCTGTTCCAACTCACAGTTGATTACGTGTTGAATGAATTGGGGATACATAAAGAATGTCTCCCTTTGAAGATTCCCATTCAGATTGGTGAACACAAATCTAGAGTAATTGAAGCGGAGGCCTCTCACTAGTCCATGAACTAAGCATCCTAGTTCATAAGGGATTTGATCCCATCCCCCAAATTTGTTGGACAGATAGTGAAGAACAACATGCAGGAGGAACTTCCATTTGTAAGAGAAGTTGTACTTGTAGACTGTCGACCTGCTCATGTCTCCACCATATCCCATGAGGATATAAGTGCTGTCTAAATCTTCTTTAGGGAATTAAGTAGGAGCTCCTTCATTATGAAGCTCGAGATGCTCCCTAATGAGTTGTTTAGTAATGACCAACTCTTGTCCACAAATGCTGGACCTCAGTACACGAATCTCGTTTAGGGTTTCGACTTGACCATTTTCCCAAAATTTGGCCATTTGATTGGAGTAAACAATGCGGTTAACAGTAAGGGCTGTATAGTAAGATGATTAGGTGAGAAAGGAGATGATTTCAAAGAAGTCAGCATCTCTTGAAGAATCAAGAAGTGTGACTTGGTTGTGCTGAGGGTTGAGTGCCATTGGAGAAAGGTGAATGAGGATGAATTTGAGCTAGGGTGAAGTTGGAGTGGAGAAAATTTCTAGGGCAGTAAAAATTGCAAGTAAGAAGATGAATTGAGTAGTCGGGATTATTTAAAAGAGGGTGGGAAGGCGATAATGGTTGTTAGGATAAGGTGATGTGATGTTTTAGTGGAAGAAATGACAGTGGCAGTAAGGTTAAAATCAGTTAAATAATCCGACATCATTAACAAAATCTTTGCTTTTTATAGTGTGGGGCCAAGAGATTTCCGTTACACAGTAAAATCTCTCTTCCGAATATAAAACATTTATGAAGGTAATTTGTCTTCCGAAGGCAATTCTTATTTGCTTCCGAAGGTCAGGATTGTTTTCCGAATGGAGAGGGTGTGTAAGCTTCGGAAGTAGATCTGATATGAAATCAATCGCTTCTTCTGAGACTAAAAACTCTTCCAAGAAGAAAATTATCCTTTGAGAAATTTTGCTTCGAATTTATGAAAATAGCTTTCAAGGGTTAATTTCTCTTTGGAAGAAATTTATACTTAGAAAATTTCAGAGAGACATTTTGTAACAGGGCTTAAATTGTATTGACATAAGACATTACATATTAAAAGGTTTTCAAAAGAGGTAATCTAATCAGTGTTTATCATCCCAATAGCTGTTATAAGATACTTAAATCTTTGTTCATCAAAAGCTTTGGTGAACAAATCAGCATATTGTTCATTTGAGCCAACTTTGATTAGTTTAATCAGATTTTTTCATGAATATCTCTAATGAAATGGTACCTGATATCAATATGCTTTGTCTTGGAATGCTTCACCGGATTTTCAGTAATGGAGATAGCACTGTTGTTGTCAATATGGATAGGAGTACTCGTAAAGTTGCATCTATAGTTTAACATCTGATTCTGAATCCATAGCAGTTGAGCACAGCAGCTAGCAGCAGCAATGTATTTAGCTTCAGCAGTTGATGTAGAGACACATGATTGCTTCTTGCATTGTCATGAGATGATCCTTCCACCAAGAAATTGACATCCTCCTGATGTGGATTTCTGTCAATGTTACAGCCGGCATAGTCACTGTCAGAGTATCCATAGAGATTGAAATTCTTGTTTCTAGGATACCAAAGACCTAGTTTGGGTGCTCCTTTGAGGTATCTTAGGATTCTCTTAACAGTAGCTAGATGAGACACCTTTGGAGCAGCCTAATATCTTGCACAGATGCAGGTAGAAAACATGATATCAGGTCTATTTGCTGTAAGATACATCAGAGAACCAATAATTACCCTATACTGATGTTGATCAATATCCTCCCCCTCAAGGTTTAGACAAAGATTATGGTTTCTGGGTATGGGTGTCTTGGCAGGCTTACAATCTTTCATCTCAAATCTTTCTAAGATGTTAGAAACATACTTAGATTGATTAATGAAGAACCCTTCCTTCATTTGCTTCACTTGAATTCCAAGGAAAAAGTCCATTTTCCCATGGAACTCATCTCAAACTTTTTCTTCATAATGCCTTCAAAGTCCTTACACATTTGGTCATTTGAAGAACCAAATATGATGTCATTGACATAGACTTGAACAAGCAAAATGTCCTTTCCAGACTTTCTGATGAAGAGAGTCTTGTCAATAGTACCTCTAGTGTAGCTATTCTTCAGAAGAAACTGAGACAAAGTCTCATACCACAGCCTAGGCGCTTGGTGCAGCCCATATAGAGCTTTATCCAATTTGCACACATAGTTAGGGTGTTGTGGGTCTTCAAATCCTGGAGGTTGGCACACATAGACTTCCCTATCTATATCCCCGTATAGAAAGGAACACTTGACATCAAGCTGGTAAACAGTGAAGTCCTTGGATGCAGCATAAGCAAGGAAGATCCTAACTGCCTCAAGTCTTACAAGTGCAAAGACATCAGTATAATCAATTCCTTCCTCTTGGGTGTATCCTTGAACTACAAGTCTAGCTTTGTTCTTGATGATCAAGCCTCTATCATCTCTCTTGTTTTTGAAAACCCATTTAGTGCCTATAGGTACTTGACCAGATGGTAGCGGGCATAGGTTCCATACCTTCTGTCTCTTGAATTGAAGCAGCTCCTCTTGCATCAATTCAAGCCAGCTACTATCTTTCAAGGCATCTTCCACCTTCTTGGGTTCCATATGGGATAAAAAGTATGAGTACAAGCAGATATTCCCATGATGAATCTACCCTCTTGTTCTCACACCTTGAGAGACATTCCTTATGATTTTCTCAGTTGGATGAGTGTTATGAATCCTAAGACGAGGAATCACTTCCAGCTGTAGAGATAGACCCAGATTGGACATGTTCTGCTCAGGAACTGGTACACTATGTCCAGCTGTTGTGTCAAAGTCATTCAATGAGGACTGATTGAATGAATGAGAAACATCATCAATGGTTGGCTGTGAGGTAGTATTAACAGTTTGTTGTTCCTTCAAAATACTACTTTCTTCTGCCTGGTGTTGTGGTGGATCACCTATTGAGTTTTGAGGCTTAGCAAGTGATTCACATGTTGAAGCTTCACTATTCCTTGATATGGTTAGGCTGCCAGATCTATGAATGGTGGAAAGTTCATTTATTGCAGCTCTTAGAGAATTTGGAAGAGGTCTGGGTAGCTCAAACAACTGATCATCAACAGTAGTATCAACATCATTTTGAGCACCTGTTCCAGCTGAAACATTCTCACAAGATGGTTTAGAATAGTTTGGAAACAATTCTAAATCAAAGATATGATCAGGGCCATTCCCGCTAACACAAGGAGTGTGCTCATTAACAACTATATTGGATGACTCCTCAAATTGTTGATTCTTAATGTTGTATATGCTATAAGCTTTGGAGCTAGAAGAATATCCAACAAAGATAGCATCATCCGACTTTTCATCAAATTTTGCTAAATTGTCTTTTGTGTTAAGTATGGTACACCTACTGCCAAATGACCTTAGAAAGCCAATGAACAGTGGCCTCTTGTTCCATAGCTCATAAGGGGTTTTTCCATGTGGCTTAACTACAAGAACTCTATTATGCACATAGCATGCAGTGCTAACTGCCTCTGCCCAGAATGTAAGAGGCAGTTTTGAATCAGCTAACATAGTTCGAGCAGCCTCAATAAGTGTCCTATTTCTCCTCTCAGCAACACCGTTTTGTTAAGGAGTTCTGGGAGCACTGTATTGTCTGGCAATCCCATTTTGAGTTATAGAATGAGTCAAGAAAAAAGTTCTTAAACTCAGTCCCTTGATCACTTCTAATAATTTTAACCTTGTGATCAATTTGATTTTCTATTTTAAGAATAAAAGACTTTAATGTTTCAGCAGTTTCATCTTTAGTTCTTAAAAAGAATACCCATGTGAATCTAGTAAAATCATCAACTATCACAAGGCAGTATGATTTCCTTCCAATGCTCATTATTCTTGTGGGACCAAAAAGATCCATGTGCAATAAGTGTAATGGAGTAGTGATAGAGTTAACACATTTGGATTTATGAGAGGTCCTGTGTTGCTTCCCTTTCAGGCATGCAACACAGTTATCTTTGTAGAGAAACTCCTTTTTAGGCAAGCCATGTAGCAAGTTATTTTTAGCCAATTTGTTCATTGTCTTAAAATTTACATGACACATACGTTTATGCCATAGTGTTGACTCATCACTATCAGCTTTGGAAAGAAAGCATGATACTTCACCCATTGGTGAAGCATTGTTCATATCCAGCTTGTACATATCCCTTTTCCTGGGAGATCTAAGAAGCACTAATTATGGAGGAATGGTCATCCCGGTTTGAGGATAATGCACTCATGTCCTGTGAAAAGCATCTGGTGCTTTTGATCACAGAATTGAGAAACACTTAACAGATTGTGTTCGAGCTGTTTGACAAAGTTAACTTTGTCAACTTTTAACTTACCATTGGATATACTCCCTCTGCCAGACATATATCCTCCGGCCTGACCTCCAAATTGGACAGGACCTCCATCATAGTGTTGAAACTGTTGAAGGAGAGATCTGTTCTCTGTCATGTGCCTGGAGCATCCGTTGTCCACAATCCAGACATTGTTGTTCTAATCATGTGGATGTCCCTGCACATAAGATGAGATTGTTAGTTTTGATTGGAAGCCCAAGCCTTGTTGGTCTTGGGTTCTTCCAAGGATAGTGACATAATTGAACCAAAAGATATGCATGGGGGTTCAATAAATGTCTTTGAAGAAGAGGTTTGGGCTGTAGCATCTTCCTTGGTCTTTCAGTCCATCCTTTGGTCAATCTTGGAGGATGAGCCTATAGAGGCTTTTGCAGCATGGCCTCCTTCCAAAGCTTCTTTCTTTTCGGAAGAAGTCTTCACCACCTTTTCTTCCGAAGCAGTCTTCTTCTAGGATGGTTTCAAGGGAATCTTCTTGTTCTTCCAAACTTTAGTAGCATTTGTTTCCGAGGCCACTTTCCCTTTGGAAGAAACAGTTTCTTCCGAAAGCAACCTTGCTTTGGAAACCAGCTTTCCCTTCTTCATCACTTGAACCGTATGAAAAGGCCCAAATGTGAAACCTTCCCTAACTCCTTCTTTCCTAGCATTATTTGCATAATATGTGCTTGCAGGATTGTAGTAACAACCTTTTGCCATATGGTTGTGCAGGCCACACATTAGGCATGCAATGTTAGTCTTTTGGGATTGTGAAGGTTGTTGTTTCTTGGGCTTCTTCTCTTCATCATCAACCTTTCCCTTTAACTTTTGATCCTTTGGCAGGACAGGAGTGCTGGTATTACACTCCTTTCTTGAATCAGAAGTACCTAACACTTGGAATCCAGCCGAGATAAATACACCTTTCTGCTTTGGGTCAATCTTCAGCTTAGACTCAGCCACTTTCTTGGCAGTTCTTCTAGCAGCTTTAGCTCTGCTTCTTCTGGCCTTAGTGGTTAGGATTTGATCCTCACAAGAGATGGGTAATTCTACCTATTCCTTCCCTGTGGTGGCCACTATTGTTGCTTCATCCTTCAACTCTGGCGAGGAAGGGTCAGCAGTTGGAACCTCTTGCTCCTCAGTACCACATCTTGGTTGTCTAATAGACTCATAAGAGTGTGGTGGAGCAATTTCATTGGTTCCCAACTCTTATTTGTTCTGATAACAGAGTTTGGAGTGGGAGGATGATGCAAGAATAGCTTGGAAGTTCTGCTTAGAAATAGCATGCTTCCTGGCCTGAGCCTCAGCAGTGACAAGATGGGGTTGAGCCTCAGACAATTTGGATATCAGATCCTTTATTTGAGTCTTATAGTTGGTGTGTTCATGTTTTTAAAGAGACACAGTTTTCTCTAACTCCTCAATTTTCTTTTGATAGTCAAATTCAGCTCTCTTAAACTCAGATTTTAAAATATTTAAAGACTCAATATCAGATTTGATTTCCATATTCTAGTCCTGATAAAGTTTAACTTTAGCTATATAGGCTGGAGTATAGAGATATTCATATACCTGAGTATCGTCTGTTCCTGCCATGTGAGCTTGAGCAAGCGTCATATCGTGTACCATGAAGCTCCAGTCAACTTCTTGAGCCATTGCAGTTGTTTCAGTTGACTTTCCAGTGGGCTTTGAGGTTGAGGGATGTGTGGAGGCCTGTGGGGTTCCCGGATTGGTCTGGGAGCCTTGCATTCCCTTGCAAAGTGACCAAGTTGATTACAGTTGTAACAATTTGCTTTGGTCTTGTCAAACCCAAACTTGCTGGTAGTTGGGTTTTGAGGGAATTGCCTTCTAGTTCTCTTAAAGAACTTCTTTGCTCTATAAGTTAAAAGAGCCATCTATTGGACAATGTCCACATACTCTACGTCATCTGGATTGAAGCACTCAAGATCATCAAAGCAGTATTGAAAATCCCCGGAGTGTCCACTTCCTGAGACAAAGGCACAACTTTCCTGGAAGGAACTGTGTTGAACCTGTTGATACCTTGGAGTCTCAGGGAAACTGATGTAAGATCCAAAAGAACAGGATGGCTGCTGGTAAGTCAGGTAGTGTTGAGGTTGTGGGGGTGCTGAGCCTTCTGCAACCATTAAAGCGTTGCTAGTAGGAAGACTCAGAGGACGGCTTGCTTGGTGGCCCTTCTTACTTTCTATCTCTAAACGATATCCATCAAGGATGCCGTAAAGTTCAGTCATGGTGAGAGTGTTCAAGTTCTCTATCCTCTTGATAGAGACATAGTAAAATGTCCACTCGTTTGGAAAAGCACTCATAAACTTTCTCATGAGATCTTTGAGTTCAAGAGTGATCTTCACAGACTGAAGAGAGGAGATAAGATCCATATACCTGAAATACTGCTGGCTGAGGGTCTCTCCAGCAATATAAGTGAAGTTCTCAAACTGCTTCTTTAGTGAATCCTTCTTCGAGTCGTTAGAGCTTGAGTACATCTAAGCAAGAGCATCAAACAATTCCTTTGCAGACTTACAATGCTCAAACCCCACCATGATGGAGTATGGTATTGCAGTCATGAGAATTGTCATAGCATTGCTATTGATGTCTATCTTCTTTCGGTCTTCATCGGAATATTCTTCAACAGCCTTTTCAATCATGGAACCGTTTCCACCAGGTGATGCCACCTTTGGCTTATACAGGTCGTTGACAATGGAGTTCCACATCTTGCTGTCTTGGTATCTGATGAAGCCTTCCATTCTTCTGCTCCAAGACCTGAAATTTTCAGGAGTAATGATGGGAGCCTTTGTCATGGTTCCCATCTCTACTTCGGACTTGTTAAGGGCCATTTTGAGTGAGTGAGTTGTAGGGAGGAGTGAAAAACAAGTTGATTTGGATGGTTAGATCATGCAATCAAGAGCCTGAAGAGCTCTGATACCAATTGCAGGATTGATTAAGGGTCACTTAACACTTAGCTTTTCTCTCAAACTCACTTGAACAACACTCGGATGAAGATAGAGTCAATAAGAGTTTATCACAATATAGTAAGTAACACAGAATACAGAAAGTAATTTTCAAAGGACTTGCATATATTGCTTCTCAACTCAAATATTACAAGACTCTTACAAGCTTATCTTTTCGAGTTACAATGAGAAACTATATATAATACTACTACAGCTGGATATACTTTGATACCAGTTGGGATCCTATAACTAAAGCCTATACTACAAGACTATAGTTTAAGGTATCTCGGATATAGTCTTATCTGAGATTTGGTAGTCAGGACATGTCCCTGACTTACCTTTTGTTACCAACTAAAGTTGGTAACATGTACTATCATGAAAAGGTAAATAGTGGAATAAAGTACGGTCAACTGCATGGCTCTTTGAGAAAACGCCAGGCAGTATCAGAGGTCTGCAGTAGAGTGTCAGAGACCATACTTATGTCCACTGGTTCATAGCAGTGTCGTCCGAAGGTTAAATGGCTTCGGAAGAACAAGTACTTCCGAAGCCACTTATACTTCGGAAGAGGCTGCTTCTTCGAAGGCTTGGGAACTTCTTATTTTCTTCATACTTCGGAAGTAGAGTTTTTTCTTCGGAAGCTGATCTTCACTTTATCTTCGAAAGAACTCTACAAGATTTGGAAGTTCCATGCTAAGCTTCGGAAGCCTTTGCATGCAACACCAAAATTATCTAAGTGATTTGGTTTTGGTTGCGCCAGCTTTCTTCTTGATCTAACAATGACCCTTGAAATCAATCCAATCACGCCAAAACTCAGCAAGAGCAATTCACAACCAACTTCGAACATTCATCCCTCCAAAACCAACAAATCAATCAAAATGACAACTATGGAACCATAAAATATTTTTGTAACAACTTAGGCAGAAAAAAGGTGCAATGGATCAAGAAAGTACTCATATTCACTTAATAACAATCAAGAATCAGATTATGCTAACTAAAAGAAAGTAATCTAAAATCAAAGAGAAACGTGATGAGTGTTCATTGAAAAAGAAATCTATTCAAGTTAACATGACCAAGTAAATAAGAATTACTTGTATTCTAATCCAAATTATGCAACTGCATATTGGTGCATTTGAGCGATGATGAATGATTAACTGTATAAACACGAAAAACATTAGTTATATAATAAAACATTAAACAAAACTATTTCTCACATTCATAGTTATTTGCTCTGCGTAACAACCTCCAATAATGTGGTGTTTATAATCTCATCCCTAATAAACACACTCGTGAACGAATCTACTCAAATTTGATTATAATCATCATTGCAATCACACTAATCAATCACAAACAGAACGTGGCATCAATTGTTTAAATCATAACCAAAATCAAACACGAACCAAAGGAATGACCTTTGAAATCAATCCAATCTCGCCAAAGCTCATCAACAGCAATTCACAACCAACTTTGAACATTCATGCCTAAAAAATCATCCGAATCAATCAAAATGACAACTATGGAACCACAAAATACTTTAGTAACAATCTAGTCAAGAAAAAAGGTGCAAATGATCAAGAAACTACTCATATTCAATCAATAACAATCGAGAATCAGATTACGCTAACGGAAAGAAAGTAATCTGAAATCAAACGAAACGTGATGAGTGATAGATGAAAAAGAAATCTATTCAAGTTAACATGACCAAGTTAATAAGAATTACTTGTGTTTTAATTCAAATTATGAAACTACATATTGGTGCATTTGAGTTTTCATGAATGATTAACAGTATAAACACGAAAAAACGAGTTATAATAAAACATTAAACAACACTAGTACTAGTATGGAGTTTCTATTCTCATTCCTTATAAACACACTTGTGAACGAATCTAATCAAAATTGATTATAATCATCATTGCAATCACACTTATCAATCATAAATGGAATGTAGCATCAATTGTTTAAATCAAACAAAATCAAACACGAACCAAATGAATGACCCTTGAAATCAATCCTATCTCCCCAAAACTCATCAAGAGCAATTCACAACCATCTTTGAACATTCATGCCTAAAAATAATCTGAATCAATCAAAATGACAACTATGGAATCACAAAATACTTTAGTAACAATCTAGGTAACAAAAAGGTGAAAAGGATCAAGATACTCTCGTATTCACTCAACAATCGAGAATCAGATTATGCTAACTGCAAGAAAGTAATCTGAAATCAAACAAAAATGTGATGAGTGTTCAATGAAAAAGAAATCTATTCAAGTTAACACAATAAAGTAAATAAGAATTACTTGTATTTAAATCCAAATTTTGCAACTGCATATTGGTGCATTTGAGTAATGATGAATGATTAACTGTATAAACACGAAAAACACTAGTTATAGTAAAACATTAAACAAAACTATTCTCGCATTGATAGTTATTTACTTTCTGTAACAACCTCCAATTATGTGGTTTTATATTCTCATCCCTTTTAAACACACTTGTGAACGAATCTAATCAAATTTGATTATAATCATCATTGCAATCACACTTATCAATCATAAACAAAATGTAGCATCTATTGTTTAAATCATAACCAAAATCAAACACGAACCACATGAATGACCCTTGAAATCAATCCAATATAGCCAAAACTCATCAATATCAATTCACAACCAACTTCAAACATTCATGCCTCAAAACCATCCAAATCAAACAAAATGACAACTATGGAACCACAAAATACTTTTGTAACAATTTAGGAAAGAAAAAAGGTGCAAAGGATCAAGAAACTACTCGTATCCACTCAATAACAATCTAAAATCAGATTACGCTAACGGAACGAAAGTAATCTGAAATCAAACAGAAATGTGATGAGTGTTCAATGAATAAGAAATCTATTCAAGTTAACATGACCAAGTAAATAAGAATTACTTATATTCTAATCCAAATTATGCAACTACATATTGGTGCATTTGAGTAATGATGAATGATTAACTAAATAAACTGGAAAAACAATAGTTATAATAAATCATTAAACAAAACTATTTCTCCCAATGATAGTTATTTTTTCCTCCAATTATGTGGTGTTTTTATTCTCATCCCTTATAAAAACACTCGTGACCGAATCAACTCAAATTTGATTACAATCATCAATGTAATCACCCTAATCAATCACAAACAGAACATAGCATAAATTGTTCAAATCATAACCAAAATCAAATACGAACCAAATGAATGAACCTTGAAATCAATCAAATCTTGCCAAAACTCATCAAGAGCAATTCACAAACGACTTTGAACATTCATGCATAAAAAATCATCCGAATCAATCGAAATGACAACTATGGAACCACAAAATACTTTAGTAACAATCTAGTCAAGAAAAAAGGTGCCAAGGATCAAGAAACTACTCGTATTCACCCAATAACAATCTAGAATCAGATTACGCTAACAAAAAGAAAGTAATCTTAAATCAAACAAAAATGTGATGAGTGATAGATGAAAGAGAAATCTATTCAAGTTAACATGACCAACTAAATAAGAATTACTTGTGTTTTAATTCAAAGTATGCAACAACATATTAGTGCATTTGGGTTTTCATGAATGATTAACAATATAAACATGAAAAAAACTAGTTATAATAAAACATTAAACAACACTAGTAATAGTATGGAGTTTTTATTCTCATTCCTTATAAACACACTTGTGAACGAATCTAATCAAATTTGATTATAATCATCATTGCAATCGCACTTATCAATCATAAATGGAATGTAGCATCTAATATTTAAATCATAACCAAAATCAAACACGAACCACATGAATGACCCTTGAAATCAATACAATCGCGCCAAAACTCATCAAGAGCAATTCACGACCAACTTCGAACATTCATGCCTCAAAACCATCCAAATCAATCAAAATGACAACTATGGAACCATAAAATTCGTTTGTAACAATTATGCAAGAAAAAAGGTGCAATGGATCAAGAAACTACTTGTATTCACTCAATAACAATCTAGAATCAGATTACGCTAACAGGACGAAAGTAATTTGATATCAAACAGAAACATGATTAGTGTTCAATGAAAAAGAAATCTATTCAAGTTAACAAGACCAAGTAAATAAGAATTACTTGTATGCTAATCCAAATTATGCAACTACTTATTGGTGCATTTGATGTAAGGCCCCATTTCCAGGACGCTTACAGTTGGTAAATCACTGCACATAAAACGAATAATTTTACATTTAACATTCATAAACATTGCAGCGAAACATTGAAATAACTTTTCATTTTCTTATAAATGCTTTTGCATACGGCTTCTGATGCTCGGCCTTCACCTGTAGACAAGTAAGCATTTAATCACATACTCCACCACGTCGCGTTTCATGCCCGGCCACCAATAATCTTTCTTCATGTCTTGGTACATCTTTGTAGCACCGGGATGAATAGAGTATCGAGTCTTATGAGCTTCATCCATGATCTTCATGCGTAGATCCCCATGAAGAGGAATCTCGAATGTGGCCAGCATGCTCAATCTCGCTCTTCGAATAAATCAGAATATCATCAATGAACACAATCACTGATTTATCCAACATTGGGTGACACACTTGATTTATTAGATCCGTAAAAGCAGCTGGCGCGTTGGTTAAACCAAAAGACATGACAAGAAACTCGTAATGACCATAACGCGTGCGAAAAGCTATTTTAGGGATATCCTGCTCCTTCACTTTCAACTGATGGTAACTAGATCGAAGGTCTATCCTCGAAAACCAACTGGCACATTGAAGCTGATTAAACAAATCATCAATTCTCGGTAAGGGGTATTGGTTCTTTATCGTCAACTTATTCAGCTCACGGTAGTCTATACACATCCTCATACTACCATCTTTCTTCTTCACAAACAGGACCGAAGCACCCAAGGAGAGATACTCGGTCTAATGAACCCCTTATCAAGCAGTTCTTGCAATTGCTCCATCAGTTCTTTCATCTCGGTAGGAGCCAACTGATACGATGCCTTGGCAACAGGTTGGGCACCTGGTATTAACTCAATCTGAAACTCGATCTCTCTGTTAGGTGGCACTCCTGGTAAGTCTTCAAGAAACACATCTGGAAAGTCACACACAACCAGTACCTTAGACAATTGTTGTGTTGGTGTATCCACATCCTTTACATAAGCCAAGTAGGCGCTACACCCACGCCTCATGCACTTTCCCGCCACCGCCATTGACATTACTTTTGGCACACAATGTTCGCCTCGAAGTCGGCTAACCAATCCATCAGGCGTTGTCAAAAAAATCATCTTCTTGCGGCACACAATGTTCGCCTTGAAGTCGGCTAACCAATCCATCCTAAGCACCAAATTGAAACCACCTAATGTCATCACAAAGGGTCTAACCGGAAATTTGTGACCTTCTAATTCCATGTCACAACCCTTTATCATCTAAGAAATTCTGGTAGACTTACCTATGGCGGTTTCTACATCAAAGGGCGCATCATCACATCTACTACTAAGAGGCAGCTTAGCGCAGAAGCCAACAGAAATAAAACTTTTACTAGCACCAGAATCGAATAACACAGAAGCTAAAGTTTGGTTCATTAAAACGTACCTGACACGACACCAGGGTCTATTCTAGCTTCCCCCTGCGTCATTGTAAACGCTCTAGCGCTCGCCTCGGTCCTTCTCTTCTGGTCTTCTTCACCCCCGAACCCTCAGTCCTCGGCTTCTTACAGTCTCTACTCATGTGGCCCTCTGCGCCACAATTAAAACACCAGACCGTACGACAGTCCTTTGCTATATGCCCTATCTTCCCACATTTGAAACACAAGTTTAATCCCAACCTACATTCTCCACTATGCTCCTTTCCACATCTACCACACTTCTTCAACCCTGCACCGATGTGACCACACGTCGGTCATCCACCCATGCCTTCTTGTTACCTGTTGGGGCAGCACCTCGACCAAACCTTTTCCCATTCCAATTCCGGTCACCACTCCCTTTCTTGCTACCTTCAGCCACTACCACCACATCTCTCACATCATACAACCTCCCAACCAAATCCACCGCTGACCTAAACGTGCTCGGTCGGGCAGCGATCATGTGCCTACGAATGTCCGTAGGCAAACCTTGAATGTATCTTTTAATCTTTCGTGACAAGGGTGTCACTTGGTCTGGCACCAGCCGTGCCATCTCATTAAGCTTCATAGTGTATTGCTGATGAGTCATTGTTCTCGCCTCCACTGCAAGAACTCTCTTTCCACCTTATCCATTTCCCTGTGAGGATAGAAGTCCTCAATCAACAACTTCTTCAGCTCCGACCATCTCATCCTCCCTAACTGCCCGACTACCCTCGGAATGGAATATATTGTCCCACCAATACTGAATCGAGTCCATAAAAGAGTGGGCAGCAAACTTTACTTTCTGATCCTCCCGACACTCGCTGATGTTCAATACAGTTTCCATTTCTCTCATCCACCGGTGAGCAGCAGCAGCAGTCTCGTTACCATCAAAAGTAGGGGGCTTGCATCATTGAAACGCCCCGTAGTTACAGCCTCGTGCCACCTCCAGCACAGACTCTTCTTCTTCCTCTTCTTCTTCATCATCAGACAGAATCGTCTCAGTCTCGGGCTGTCTTCTTTCGCCTGTAGGTCTACTTCTCTCCTTCCTTTTACCTTCCCTCACAGCCTTGATAACTTCGGTCACCACAGATGGTAAGATTGTCTGCATGACCTGATGAACTTCTTCCACAACCGCCTCTTTTACTGAGGCTCTCAGATTGGCACTCTCATCACCACCCTCCGGATGAGGGGTCTTTGGTTCTTCATGAACATTGATGTGGTTAGTACGTTATGATCCAAGTCGGGTCATACCCAATAACAAGCTTAGCAAACACCAATTAATATTTAATTGATGATATGATCATGCAATTAAATAAATTCACCAATTTAGAAAATGAGTTTTCTAAATAAGTTGCATATGAGATTGAACAACCTATATGGATATTTTGTTCATGGATATTATTTGTAATGTTGTTTAAATTGGTTAAATAATATCAACTAATAGGAGTGTGTGTGTGTGTGTATAAGTTATATAAGTAAAGGGGTATTTACATAACTTATTCTAATTTAATATACGAAAAATGAAAAGTGGATTTTGGGGGAAAACCCTTAAAGGGTATGCATTTCGCCCCCCCCCCCCTTTTAGATGGTTTTCTACTTTTGTTTCCATGAAGTCTAAGAACATTAGAACACACACACACACCATCTTCTTCCCTCTCACACATGCAAGGACCACAAAACAAAAGGTACTCTCCTTTCTTGAAGAGATTCTCGGCTGGAAGTTGTTCCAGCAGCAATCTTTTGTTCGTTTTTGGGGCTGGAAGATGTTCCAGCAGCATCTTCTTGTCGTTTTGGTGCTCAAATCCTAGCAAGAATGGTGTACGCTTGATGCTTGTGGGTATGAATGCTTGAGGACATCTTTCCTTGATGTTATGGCTGTTCAACAACATCATCTTCTTCACCAAAATCGTTTTCTACAGCTTCACTAAAGGTAGCATGTATGGTTTGTTTTGGGTTGTTATATCTTGTTGATAGCTAGTTCAAACACATATATAAGATCCTATGTTCTTGGGTTTGTTGATGTTTTGTTATTAGCCTTAATTTTCAGATTACTAATGATAATTTTAAGGTATTATTCCACTGCGTTTTTAAGTTTAAGAGGTTAAACTACTTTGGTATGGTCCAACAAACCCAACACTTTTCAACTCTGGGTCTTCCTCTTTTGGGTCACGGTTCAGCACCACGACCTCCACCGCGTGAAGCTTTTGAAGATCTACCACCGGCCATCCACACACACACTGAAAGATTCAAACACCAACACGATCATTCAAGGGAACAGCTTAGTTTATGTCAACTATAGTAACTCCCTAATTATAGTGGCCAGTTATGATTAGCCACTTAATTTACTCTTCATACCCCAAGCATTACCTATCCTAAATACATCGGTATCTAAATCTACAAACAACACATAACCACATAACATGCGCACGTAATACTTGTTAAGCTTATGAAAATACATGATGGCACGCAACTACTCAGACTGGCATCCCTTCCCTTTCCGTCCCATTTTCAGTTTAAGTTTAGGTTTATTTTGAAAATTTACCCATTTCACTTAAACTTTGGCTCTGATACCAACTTGTAAGGCCCTGTTCTCGGGATGCTTACAGCTGGTAAATCATTGCACATAAAACATATAATTTTACATTTAACATTCATAAACATTGCAGCGGAACATTGAAATAACTTTTCGTTTCCTTATAAATGCTTTTGCAAGTTAATACAATCGTTCATTTCAAAACATCGTTTGTTCGCATTACAATGCATAAACATTAAACAAAAGAATGGCATCCAAAAGAGCTGAGTAGCCGTCCTGTGCCATCCTCAGCAACATCACCTGCCAACTGGAAACACATAAAAGTCAGCGTTGCTGAGTGAGTTCTAGCTTTTTATAATAAAACATACTTTGCTTTCATTAAAACCTTTCTTTACACTTTATGAAATCATACTATACTTTCTTACATGATCACACATCATACGTACACATTGATAATATCATTATTATCTTTTTTACTCTTCATCACTTTCTTTCTTTATCTCTTTAACTCCTTCCGGATCAATGTCATTAGCTATACCCTAAACGTTTGCACACAGCGGTACTGGGCTGAAGATCATAAATGATTTCCATAACGCACAAAGCCTGGCACCAGCACTGGGGCAAGCGACAAAGATCCCAACTGTATACTACACCCCGAACGTATGCACAAAGCGGTACTGGGCCGAATATCATTAATGACTTCCATAACGCACAAAGCCTGGCACCAGCACCGGGGTGAGCAATCACTATAACCCATGTACTATATCACTGGTCAGTCACAAAGACTACACCCCTGCATGTATCCTTAAGGGTTAGCTAAATCACACACAGTTGAGCTTACGACATTTTAGAGCCGTGCACCTTCGTACATTTTGCTTGCAAACCTTTTTTTACTTTCTCTTTCATTAATGCATGCATTCTATCATTATGTTCCTCTTTCATTATCTTTCACTTTACGTTACATAATACTTTATCATTTCTTTCATAACTATAACACGTAAAGTCACGGGAAAGATAAGCATACATCGTAACAAGGAACATCACCATGCACAGTCAACATCATCATACAAGGCATCATGCAAACATAACATACATCACGCACAATCATACAACATCATGCATCATCATCAATCATGCCCAACATAACCTCTATGGCTCCAGTCGCACGACTCGCATGCGAATGAACCTCAGTCGCATGCCATTCGGTAGCCTAGCCCTAGCTGATGCAGAATGCAGTTCATCCTCAACCCAATCTGCACTTTTCGGCCTCCAAGCCTGTTGGATCAAGAAGAAGGCTAATGCAACCAAAACTAAGTCAATTTTGGTGCTGCATGCAAAGGCTTCCGAAGCTTAACATGGAACTTTCGAAGGTTGTAGAGTTCTTCCGAAGACAAAGTGAAAGATTAACGTTCGAAGACAGAACTCTACCTCCAAAGTCAAGTGCATACGTCCGAAGTTCAAGTCTTAGAAGAATAAGCTGAAGACCACTTCCGAAGTATGATGAAAAGAAGAAGTCTCCAAACCTTGGAAGAAGCAGCCTCTTTCGAAGTATAAGTGGCTTCGGAAGTACTTACTCTTCCGAAGCCATTTAACCTTCAAAAGACACTGCTATGAACTAGTGGACACATGTATGGTCTTTGACACTCCCTTGCAGACCTCTGATACTGTATGGCTTCTTCCTAAAGAGCCATGCAGTTGACCATACTTTATTCCACTGTTCACCTTTTTATGATAGTACAAGTTACCAACTTTAGTTGGTGACAAAAGGTAAGTCAGGGACATGTCCTGACTACCAAATCTCAGATAAGACTTTATCCAAGATACCTTAAACTTTAGTCTTGTAGTATAGACTTTAGCTATAGGATTATATACGGTTGTAGGTAGTATTATATATGGTAGTAGGTAGTATTATATATGGGTTCTCTTTGTAGCTCATTACACACTTCTTGTAAGAGTCTTGTATTATTGAGTTGAGAAGCAATATATAAAAGTACCTTGAAAATAACTTCCTGTGTTCTTTACTACTTTCTATATTGTGATAAACTCTTACTGATTCTATCTTAACCCGAGTGTTGTTCTAGGTGAGTTTGAGAGAAAACAAAGTGTTAAGTGACAAACATCAATCCTGCAATTGGTATCAGAGCTTTTCAGGCTCTTGATTGCATGAACTAACCATCCAAATCAACCTGTTTTTTCACTCCTCCCTACAACCCACTCACTCAAATCGCCCTTAATAAGTCCGAGGTAGAGATGGGAACCATGACAAAGGCTCCCATCATTACTCCTGAAAATTTCAGGTCTTGGAGCAGGAGAATGGAAGGCTTCATCAGATACCAAGACAGCAAGATATGGAACTCCATTATCAATGGACTGTATAAGCCAAAGGTGGCATCATCTGGTGGAAACGGTGCTATGATAGAAAAGGCTGTAGAGGATTACTCTGATGAAGACAGAAAGAAGATGGACATCGACAGCAATGCCATGACCATTCTTATGACTACAATACCGAACTCCATCATGGTAGGATTCGAGCATTGCATGACTACCAAAGAATTGTTTGATGCACTTGCTCAGATGTACTCAAGCTCCAATGACTCGAAGAAGGACTCGTTGAAGCAGCATTTGAGAACTTCACTCATATTGCTTGAGAGACTCTCAGCCAGCAATACTTCAGGTACATGGATCTTATCTCTTCTCTTCAGTCTGTGAAGATCACTCCCGAACTTAGAGATCTTACTAGAAAGTTCATGAGTACTCTTCTAAACGAGTGGACATCTACTGTGTCTCTATCAAGAGGACAGAGAACTTGAACACTCTCACCATGACTGAACTCTATGGCATCCTTGATGGATATCGCCTAGAGATGGAGAGTAAGAAGGGCCTCCAAACAAGCAGACCCATGAGTCTTCCTGCTAGCAATGCATTAATGGTTGCTGAAGGCTCATTACCCCCACAACCTTAGCATTACCTGACTTACCAGTAGCCATCCTACTCTTCTAGACCTTACATCACTTTTCCTGAGACTCCAAGGTTGTAACAGGCTCAACACAACTCCTTTCAGGAAAGTTGTGCCTTTGTCTCAGGAAGTGGACACTCTGGTGATTTTCAATACTGCTTTGATGATCTTGAGTGTTTCAGTCCAGATGATGTAGAGTACGTGGACATTGTCCAACAGATGGCTCTTTTAACTTATAGAGCAAAGAGTTCTTTAAGAGAACTGGAAGGCATTTCCCTCAAAACCCAACTACTAGCAAGTTTGGGTTTGACAAGACCAAGGAAAAGTGTTACAACTGTAACCAACTAGGTCACTTTGCAAGGGAATGCAAGGCTCCCAAGACCAATCCGGGAAAAACCCCACAGGCCTCCACATATCCCTCAACCTCAAAGCCCGCTAAGAAGTCAACTGAAACAGCTGCAATGGCTTAAGAAGTTGATTGGAGCTTCATGGTATAGGATGTGACTCCTGCTCAAGCTCTCATGGCCAGAACAGACGATGTCCAGGTATATGAACATCTCTACACTCCAGCCTGTATAGCTAAAGTTAAACACTATCAGGATTACAATTGGAAATCAGATCTGATATTGAGTCTTTAAACATCTTAAAATCTGATTTCAAAAGAGCTGAATCTGACTATCAAAAGAAAATTGAGGAGTTAGAGAAAACTGTCTCTTTTATAACATGAACACACAAACTACAAGACTCAAATAAAGGATCTGATATCCAAATTGTCTAAGGCTCAAGCCCAGCTTGTCACTACTGAGGCTCAGGCCAGGAAGCATGCTATTTCTTAGCAAAACTTCCAAGCTATTCTTGCATCATCCTCCTATTCCAAATTGCTATCAGAACAAAAGAGGGTTGGGAACCAATGAAATTGCTCCACCACACTCCTATGAGTCTATTAGACAGCCTAGGTGTGATACTAAGGAGCAAGAGGTTCCAAATACTGACCCTCCCTCACCAGAGTTGAAGGATGAAACAACAATAGTGGCCACCACAGGGAAGGAATAGGTAGATGTACCCATCTCCTCTTGTGAAGAACAAATCCTAACCACTAAGGCCAGAAGAAGCAGAGCTAAAGCTGCTTGAAGAAGTGCCAAGAAAGTGGCTGAGTCCAAGCTGAAGATTGACCCAAAGCAGAAGGGTGTCTTTATCTCAGCTGGATTTCAAGTGTTAGGTACTTCTGATTCAGGAAAGGAGTGTAATACCAGCACTCCTATCCTGCCAAAGGATCAGAAGTTGAAGGGAAAGTTGCTGATGAAGAAAAGAAGCCCAAGAAACAACACCCTCATATTCCTAAAGAACTAACATTGCATGATTAATGTGTGGTCTGCAAAACCACATGGCAAAAGATTGTTACTACAATCCTGCAAGTACCCATTTTGCAAATAATGTTAGAAAAGAAGGAAACAAGGAAGGTTTCACATTTGGACCTTTTCAAACGGTTCAAGTGATGAAAAGGGAAAGCTAGTTTCGAAAGCTAGGTTGCTTTCGGAAGAAACTCTTTCTTCCGAATGGAAAATGGCTTCGGAAGCAAAAGCTACTAAGGTTCGGAAGAACAAGAAAGCTCCCTTGAAACCTCCCCAGAAGAAGACTGCTTCGGAAGAAAAGGTGGTGAAGGCTTCTTCCGAAAAGAAAGAGGTTTCGGAAGATGGCCATGCTGCAAAAGCTTCAATAAGCTCACCCTCCAAGATCAACCAAAGGATGGACTAGAAGATCAAGGAAGATGGTGCAGCCCAAACCTCTTCTGCAAGGACCTCTATTGAACCCCATGCATAACATTTGGTTCAATTATGTCATTATCTTTGGAAGAACCCAAGACCAGCAAGGCTTGGGCTTCCAAACAAAACTAACAATCTCATCTTATGTGCAGGGACATCCATATGACAAGAACAACAATGTATGGATTGTAGACAGTGGATGCTCCAGGCACATGACAGGGAACAGATCTTTCCTTCACCAGTTTCAGAACTATGATGGAGGTCCTGTCCAATTTGGAGGTGAGGCCGGAGGATATATTCTGGCAGGATGAGTATATCCAATGGTAAATTAAAGGTTGACAAAGTTCACTTTGTCAAACAGCTTGAACATAATGTGTTAAGTGTCTCTTAATTCTATGATCAAAAGAACCAAATGCTTTTCACAGAACATGAGTGCATTATCCTCAAACTAGGGATGACAATTCCTCCGGAATTGGTGCTTCTTAGATCTCCCAGGAAAAGGATATGTACAAGCTGGATATGAACAATGCTTCCCCAATGGGTGAAGTATCATGCTTTCTTTCCAAAGCTGATAGTGATGAGTCAACACTGTGGCATAAACGTATGTGTCATGTAAATTTTAAGACAATGAATACATTGGCTAAAAATAACTTGGTACATGGTTTGCCTAAAAAGGAGTTTTTCTACAAAGATAACTATGTTGCATGCAATGAAGTTGATCTACAACACCCTCTTCAAGATCAACAGAGCCTGGAGATATCCCTTATCTCCAGCCCCCATCAGCAACCTATAACTGAGGTGAGTCCCACTGATATGGAGGGGACTCATGCAGATTCAGCTGCCACTACAAAAGGTGTCTCAATGGACCTTGTGGACAGTGGTAACATATCTCAGACTGAATCTGTGGCAACCGAGCCCTTTGATGACTCTGAAAGAGACATCATTGAGCACGGGAAACTAGGGTGCCAAGAAACCACATTTGGTGGTGAGGCTGAACATACCAGGCATGTTACCTCATCTCCCCATGATTATTCAAAAGAAGATGAGGGAAGCATGCAACTCCTCATTTAAGACCTTCTATCTAAAGTCTCAAACCTTAAATCTTTGGTTAGGACTTTAGAAGCAAGGTCCGCCACTCAACAATTTGAGATTGACAATCTCAAGGCCAAACTAGCTGAGAAACAGACAGAGAGATCTGTTAGGCATGTACCTGTTCAGGTCTCATTGACTTCTTCCTCTAGTTCATCTAGCTCTTAGGACGATGCTACCAAAAAGGGGGAGAATGTTCAGAGATAAACACTTGAGGACCCATAATAGAGCCACACTTCAACTTCAACTTCATCTACTCTATCATTAGTGTGTTTGAGCCATCTCACGTCATTCTTTAGATTGACTCAAAGATGCTCAGCGATCTCTACGGACTCTTCACCAAGTTTCTAGTGAGATCCTCCACTGATCAGCCAAGCCCAGATGTTGCAATGCTCTATTTCGGAGCTGAAGAACTTCAGAGGCTGACTGCACCTTCTACCACTATGGAAGAAGTTGGTCAACCTAAGTTCCACATGAAACAGTTGGGATAGAATCTGCATCTCCTCCAACTTCCGAAGCTGAAGTTAAAGTTTCGGAGAACAAGTTGAATCTTCCGAAGCTGAAATGGAAGCTGTGGACGGACTGTTTAAAATGTCTTAGGAACTGATCATCACAGATGCAATCCTTGAAATGGCATCTAAGTTGAACAACAAGGACTTTTTGAATCTACCTCCATCCCAGACACCATCTCTACCTCTCTCACAATCAGAATCCACTCTCCCAGATAAAGGGGAAAGAAAGATGACTGCGGAAGAGCTTCAGGAAGCGGAAAAGATTGAGAAACTTAATAAGAAAGGAAGACTTCCAACTGAGAAGTTGCTAGCTGCCAGCACAAAAATAGCTGCAACCAATCAGGACGCTGTCAACAATAAGAGAAGGGATGAAATCATTGACCAGCTTATCCAAATGGGGGCTGCCAATAAAGAAACACTCCTACTACCACTAGAGGAGTTGGTGAATGTAAGGCCCCGTCCCCGAAAACCTTACAGTTGGTCAATCACAGCAGTTAAAAAATTAAACATTATAATTATACAAACTTAAGCAGCGGAAATAATTTATCAAAAACCATTCATTTCATTTAAACCACTGTTGTTGAGCAATACATCATCATTTAACTAATTACAAAAGAATTGTTTTACTGCATTACAAAACAACAGCAACATAAAATACGAATGGATGTCAGTCTTTCCCTGCCGAGTGGCTTCACCCTCGTGCCATCCTGAGCAATAATTACCTGCTAACTGAAAATGTATAAAAGTCAGTGTTGCTAAGTGAGTTCTAATTTTAAAAGTAATAAAATACTTTCTGTACGTTGTATATGAAAATACTCTTTCTGTAAAATACAATTCTTTACTGTGTATGCGAGCACGCATTAACTATATGAACAGATATTGTTCGTTCTTTTTACTGTATGCCTTGTATGTTCTGTAATCTTTTATCTTTATCTTTCACTTTCTGTATGGACCAATGAGCAATACCCTAAACTATATGCGCGATGAAAACTGGTGATGGGCCATCTATATCCCTCAAAAGGGTTCTGTTTACTATATACAAGGCTGACCCAAACACCTAGGGTACGCTACAGAGGTCCTGCCAATCTCCAAGACTGGCCTTGTGTGCATAATAGGGTAGCTAACCCGTAGCATAGTTGAGCTAACAACAACATGGTCGTGTAGCTTGCAAGACTTGTTAACACTTAATAATGTTCCTCTTCTTTTCTTTATTGCTCTTTCTCTTTATTAATACGATATACTTTACGTTACGATAATAAACATACCACGTAAAGTCACACACTATAAGTAATAATAATAATAGCAATAATAATAAGGAACAATCATAAGACAATCATAATCATGCAGGAAACCCATCATTAATAAGCCCTAGTCAAACCTCGGTCAAAACCCTAAGAGCACAAACTCCCAAGAATTCTGTAATAAATTCTAAGTGTTGGGCGCTTAGACACTATTTGGGCGCATGAGCCCTGTTTGGGCATTTCATTACTATGTAGGCGCATCAGTCAACACCTAACTGCTTTAACTCTTAGGCGCATGAACAATTCAGGCGCATGGGCACTATTCGGGTGTATGAACACTTAGGCGCATGGGTTATTCGGACGCATGGACACTTAGGCGCATGGGCCACTTGGGTGCATGGGCACTATTGGGGTGCATGGCCCTACACAGTCGTCCGACTAATATTTCTAGGCGCATGGACCACTGTTCAGGCACATGGGCTATACTTAAACATTTCTAATGCAAATTCAAGCGCATGGGCTACTGTTCAGGTGCATGGGTTATACTTAAACATTTATAAGGCATTCCTAGGTGCATGAGCCTTATCTAGGCGCATGAACCTTCTGTTCAACATGTTTCTAGTATGTTTTAAACCCAATCATCAAACTCATCTGTTCTAAGCTTAATATGGCTATTCTAAACATGAACAACCTATAAGCATTCAAGAATCATCACCCAAACATGCATAATACATACTGGTATACATACATAAACATTTGAAAATCATTTTAATACATTTCTAGCCCTAAAGATGTTTAAAACAAGTAGAAACCAGGGTCTAGAACTCACCTGATGCAACATGGGTGTTTCTTCCTTTCTAACCCTTTTGCAACTGAGTTCAAACACCTAAAAACACCACCAAACACACACACACACGAGCACATACACAAACACTAAGCAAATAAGCATATAAACGGATAAAACCCGTCATAAATACTTAAAACCACGAATTCTTACCTTGAATTCGATTTCTTCTTTTATTCTTCTTCAAAACCTGAAGTTCTGCTCTCTTCTCTCTCTAATCCGATTGAAAAGGTGAAAAGTAACATGGTGTGGGCGGCCATGTTGCTTTTGTACTAACTTTTATTCTTTTTGTCCTTTTGACACTTTTAACCCCTTAACTTGGGTTCATTGACATTTCCTACTTTTGCTCTTCATTTCTTATCGTTCTTTTAAACGAATAACCGAGTGTTACAAGTCCACCCCCCTTAAATAGGTTTCGTCCCCGAAACCTGTTATTCTTCGAACAAACGTGGGTAATGTTGTCTCATTTCTTCCTCAGTCTCCCACGTTGACTCGGATCTGTTGGACCTCATATGCCCAAGACACATACAAGATTGATGTGGTTAGTACATCATGATCTTAGTAGGGTCATACCCAATAACAAGTTATACAAACACCAATTAATATTTATTTGTTGATAGGATCATACAAATAAATACCGACACCAATTTAGAAAATGGGTTTTTCTAAAACGTTGCTTTCTAAGAGAACAACATTATGTGGATAATTTGTTCATGAGAAATTATTTGTTTCATTATTTAAGTTGGTTAAATAATAACAAATAAAAGTGTGTTATTGTTATAAAATTAAAAGAGGTTTTAATTTTATAAAAATTATGGGTTAAGAGTGTATATTTTATAAAACTAAAAATGAGGGGGAAAACCCATTTTGGGATGGAGTTTCGGCCGCCCAAAGGGGCCTATGGACCAGCCCTTTTCTTGTTTTTTGCAAGCCTTTACCATCACTACACTCTTCTATCATTAACACACTTCTCTTACACACACATCTTGGAGGGTTCTCTCAAAAAACATAGCTGAAATTTTCGGATTTGAGGCAAAAATACAAGGCTGAAATTTGGTTTTTGGAAGGAGCTTTGTAGAGTTCTTGGTGTTGAGCTTCCTAACAAGCTAGGTGTTGGAAAGGCTTGTGGGTATCACTTCTTGAGGCCTCCTCTTTTGAAGGCTAGACACATTCAAGAACATCATCATCTATCTCTTTTCATCCAAACTTTTGCACAAAAAAGGTTGTCTTCTATTAACACCCTATGGTTGGTTTTGTGTGGTTGATAGCATATTATTTCACATACATTTGATCCTATTCTTGGGTTTTGTTTGTAGTTAATATGGCAAATATTTCAGATTATAAACCATATTAAACTGATTTTTCCGCTGCGTTTTTCATAGTTTAAATGGTTAAACTAAGTGTTTTACATGTGACAAAACCCAACAATGGCATCTAGAGCCGGTTATGTGGAATGTATGCTTCAAAAGGTCTTGAAAAGTTAGTTTTCATGGACCTTTTCAACCCATTAGGGGCTGTTTTGTTGTGGGTGTTTGAATCCCTTATGTTTCAAAGTTTAATTTTGCATGCTTTAGTATAAACCTTGAAAGACTTGTGTCAAATGGTTGATTTTGTTGTTTGGACAACCTTAAAGTTTTAGTTATGTTGGCTAAAACTTTAGGGCTGAAATAAGGATTATTTGTTGTTCTTGGATGTTGGATGTGTTTCATTTTATGGTGCATAACATAGCCTTGGCCTTATATGTTTTGGTTTTGGTTGATTGTTGTATGTCATGTTGGTTTGTTTCTTGAAAGGGTTGTAATTTGTGTTTTGAATCTTGGGTTGTAATTTATTTATTCATTTGGTTATGTAATAAATAGATTAGGTGTATTTCTTTTATTAGAAAATTTGTATTAGGATATGATTTTTGTAAAAGAAGATGCACAAGATGAAGACTCAAAGAAGGACACAAAAGACATGGACACTTGAAGCATTTGGATGTGGATTTAAGTGGGAGTTCATGGACACATCTTGATGTGTCATCTTCACCCTTAGGAAAGACCTTATGACAACACTTGTGATGGCAAACAAGTGTGGTCAACTTAGTGGCTATGGTTATGCACTCATGTTTATTATTTATGCTTGTTTGGATGTTTGTTGTTTGATTGCTTGGTTGATATTTGGATATGCATTACAAACTCATTAACAAACTTAACAAGCTGAAAATTTGATGGTTCTTTATCATTAAGTGGTTAATAAAAGGTTATTAAAAGGATTAATGGTTTTAATAAAAGAGGTTTTATTAAAAGTGAACCATAAGGTACCTTGTATTTGAAAACATGCAAATATAAGGTACATAGAGTTTCTAAACTAAGATTATGAAAACTTAAATTCCTTTTAAACAAGTTTAACACCATCCTTTTGCACAACACTTGAGTCATTTGGAAACTCTTAATGGGATAAAGGTCACCTAACCATTTTGAGGGAACTTTTGACTTGAGGTGGGGTACCATATTTGTGGGATAAAGGTCACCTAACCACTTATGTTGGAAAACTCACATGTGTGTGCAAGTAGGGTAACTTGATTTGCAAGCCATGTTAAATGGATCACCTACAATATGGTTTACAAAGGTGTTGATGGGATAAACATGCCGACAATACATATAATGTTTAAAGTCGATCCCATACCCTAGAAGTTGCAAAGGGTTGCAATTGTCAAAACGTTGACTACCTTGTTAATTTAAATAATGGGATAAAGGTCACCTAACCACTATTTAAATGTAATGTTGGATTCTAGATTTTAAAATTGTGTAAGACACTTAAAAGGGTTTTAATTATTAAAATATGAACAACATCGAAATTACTAAAATTGAACTTTGTTGTATTTTGTAGATGGCCACCAACAATAATGATAACAATGAAATCCCGACCGCTCACTCACTATCACTAAGAACCATTCTCCAAAAGGAGCGTCTAAACCATAACAACTTTATTCATTGGTTTCGAAACTTGAGAATTGTTCTCAAGCAAGAGAAACGATCATACATATTAGACGATCGATTCCCGATCAACCTAGTGAGGATGATGAGGAGGCCTATAATAATTGGGTGAAATACACTGAGGACTCGGTCCAAGTGTCTTGCCTCATGTTGGCAAGTATGACTCCAGATCTCCAAAAGGAGTATGAACATCATGGAGCATACAACATGATAACCTAGTTGAAGGAAACGTTCCAACAACAAGCATGGGTTGAGCGCTTCGAAACGGTTCGAGCACTCTATGCGTGTCTATGGACGACACCCAATCTGTTTCATCTTATGTACTTAAGATGAAAAGCAACATTGACCGCCTCGAACGGCTGAATTGTCCCGTCTCGAAAGAGTTGGCTACGGATTTGATCCTCAACTCTTTGTCAAAAAGGTATGACAATTTTGTCATGAATTACAACATGAACGGGTGGGACAAGAACATAAGTGAGCTTCACTCTATGCTCAAAACTACCAAGGCGGCCATGGGTAAAAGGTTTTACCGTTCTCACCATAATGAAGGTGGGAACAAGAAGAGGCCTCACCCCGCACCTAAGGCAAATGTTGCCAAGGGTAAAGGGCACATTAGGGGAAAGGGAAAGGGAGTGGTTAGAGTGCCACCACCAAAACCAGCAGAGAAGAAGCAAAAGGTTGCTTCAAATGACCCATGCTTTAAGTGTGGGGAGATTGGACATTGGGCAAGAAATTGCCCAGTCCATCTCAAAGAGTTGCAAGCAAAGAGGGATGCCGGGCAAACCTCAGGTACATGTTTCATGATCCATATTGGTCTAAATTTAATATCCTCTAACACATTGGTATTGGATACGGATGTGGAACTCATATTTGCAACTTATTGCAGGGGTTCAAAAGAAGTAAGGACTTCAAGAAAGGGGATGTGAGCCTCTTCATGGGCAATGGGGCAAAGGTTCAAGTTGAAGGCCGAGGGGACTACATCTTGAAGCTTCCAATGGTTTGGAAGTAATTTTGAACAATATTTTGTATGCTTCTAGTTTGACTAGGAACATTATTTATGTTGCCCAATTAAGACAATATGGTTATGTTTGTCATTTATTGAGAATGAAATTCATGTTTCTTTAAATGGCACGTTTTATTTTAAAGCTATTCCTGTTAATGGTATTTATGAATTGGTTCGTGAAAACACATTATATGATAGCTCACTATACCAGACCACCACTAAGAAACTCAAATTGGATTTGAGTGATACCTATCTTTGGCATTGCTGTCTTGGTCATATAAACAAGAAGCGCATACAAACACTTCAACAGAACGGTCTTTTAAAAGCAAATGAATATGATTCATTCAATGTATGTGAATCTTGTTTACAAGGTAAAATGACTAAGGCACCGTTTAGCGAAAGTCTGAACGGGCAAACGATTTATTAGGTATCATACATTGGGATGTATGTGGTCCCTTTAAGCCAATGACTAGGTACCATGAAAGATACTTCATTACCTTTACCGATGACTATAGTCGATATGGTTATGTGTACTTGTTAAGACACAAAGATGAAGCTTTTTAAATGTTCAAAATCTTCCAAAATGAAGTAGAAAATCAACTCAATAAGAAGATAAAAATTCTTCGCACCGATAGAGGAGGTGAATACCTGAGTGATGCTTTTAGAGATATCTTAGAAGTTGTGGTATTGTCTTACAACTATCTCCACCTGGAACACCACAACATAATGTTGTGTCCGAGAGGAGAAATCAAATTCTATTAGATATGGTTCAATCTTTGATGGCTAGAAGCTACTGCCTCTATCATTTTGGGGTTTCGCTTTGCTCTCTACGGCCGTATTTTGAATATGGCCCTAACCAAGAAAGTGGAAACGACACCTTTTGAAATATGGCATGGAAGAGTTCCATCATTGTCATATTTAAAGGTATGGGGTTGTGAGGCTTATGTTAAGACTCCCACCTCAAACAAGCTAGAAAGTCATTCCACTAAGTGTATCTTCATTGGGTATCCTAGAGATTATATAGGATATTATTTCTATGATCCATTGGAACAAAAGGAGTTTGTTGCCAAGAAGGCTGAGTTCTTAGAAGCTAAGTTCCTTATGGAAGGAACTAGTAGTAGAACTGTGGATCTTGAGGAGGATCAAGAACACAAATCGATACACGTTTGGTTGACACTAGCACTCATCATGAGGATGTTGAGAATGATCAAGTGGTTGATTAATACACACAAAACATTCGCAGATCTGGTAGAATTAGTAATCCACCTGAAAGATATGGATTTTTCGTAGATGGATACTATGTGGTAGATTCCAATGAACCAACCACCTATCATGATGCAATGTCCAATTTGGATTGTGACAAATGGCTTGAAGCCATGAACGTTAAGATGCAATCCATGTATGACAACCAAGTGTGGGACTTGGTTGAACCACCTCTTAACTTCAAGATAGTTGGAAGTAAGTGGGTTTTCAAGAAGAAAACCGATATGCATGGAAACTTGGATACTCATAAAGCTAGAATTTTAGCAAAAGGTTTCACTCAAACTCAAGGGGTTGATTATGATGAGACCTTCTCACCAGTTGCAATGCTAAAGTCTATTAGGATATTATTTACCATAGCTGCTCATTATGATTATGAAATTTGGAAAATGGATGTCAAAACACTTTTCTAAATGGATATCTTGAGGAAGATGTTTATATGGTTCAGCCTGAAGGTTTTGTCAACTCAAAACATCCTAACAAAGTATGCAAGTTTTGGGAATCAATCTATGGATTGAAGCAAGCATCAAGAAGTTGGAATCACCATTTTGATGAAGAGATAACCAAATTTGGGTTCATCAAAAACACTAATGAAGCATGTGTATATAAGAAGGCTAGTGGGAGCATCACCATTTTCTTAGTATTATATGTCGATGACATCCTACTACTTGGAAATGACATTCCAACCATGGAAGGTGTAAAAGCCTGGCTTGGAAGCTGTTTCTCCATTAAGGATCTTGGTGAAGCCGCCTATATTTTAGGAATAAAGATCTATAGGGATAGATCAAGGCGGGTGATAGGTTTGAATCAAAGTGCATACATTGATAAGATCTTGAAAAGGTTCAAGATGGAAAACTCCAAGAAAGGTACCGTACCTATTCAAAGAGGAATGATATTGAGTAAGACTTAATGTCCAAGCTCAAAGTCTGCCATAGGATCCATCATGTATGCAATGATATGCACTAGATCGGACGTGTCATGCGCCTTGAGCATGACAAGCCGATACCAACAAAATCCTGGAAGTAGTCATTGGATGGCTGTTAAGAACATACTTAAGTACCTAAGGAGGACTAAAGATATGTTCCTAATCTATGGATCTGGTGAGGAGGAACTCGTAGTAAAGGGTTACACGGATGCGAGTTTCCAAACTGATCGGGATGATTCACGATCACAATCGGGGTACATTTTCATCTTGAATGGAGGAGCAATCTCTTGGAAGAGCTCTAAGCAAGATGTGGTGGCATTATCAACTACAGAGTCAGAATACATTGCTGCTTCATTAGCAGCTCAGGAAGCTGCATGGTTAAAGTAGTTCATTGCCGACCTAGGGGTGGTCCCTTCCATTCAGGACCCCTTAGAAATTCTTTGTGATAACGAGGGTGTGATTGCTCAAATCAAGGAACCCCGTGCACATCAAATATTACTACATTGTAACCCTTTATTACTTGAATGAATTATTCAGTTATACTGATTCAACTAATATTCCTATTTTGCATGTTTAAGATCCATGAGTAAATTATTTACTCAAAATTATGGGATGCAAATATTGGACTGACCTGCACCTCAAATATTACTACATGGAATCTTCCTGATTGATTATAAGTAATTTTGAGTAAAGGCGAACATCATTTGGTATCCTCTAACCTGAGATACATATTGGGTCTTGATATTTACCGAATATTATACTTTGACTTATCTCTTCGCTGTTCTGAAACATGGCAGTACATGAGTCTTAGTTCAGGTATGATATAAGGAAATTATGAAAGACGTATGTTGTCAAGATGGGATTTGTCTCTCTTATTCATTGAGAGTAAGATGTCTAAGGCCTGATAAAGTTAAATCAATGGAGAATGATCACTCTGTGTCTTTAGGATTTAACATGACATCTGTGACAAAAAGGATAGATGATTGATTAACATTTCAAGTATGGTACTTGAAGGAGATGATGTTATTGAATGGCACTTAGTCATATGTATTAAGGGTAGTAAACCGTTGTTAGGCAGTATTTACTGCTTGCATCAATCTTCTATGAATCTTGTGCAAGTGGGAGATTGTTGGACCTCATATGCCCAAGACACATACAAGATTGATGTGGTTAGTACGTCATGATCCAAGTCGGGTCATACCCAATAATAAGCTATACAAACACCAATTAATATTTATTTGTTGATAGGATCATACAAATAAATACCGACACCAATTTAGAAAATGGGTTTTTCTAAACGTTGCTTTGTAAGAGAACAACATTATGTTGATATTTTGTTCATGAGAAATTATTTGTTTCGTTATTTAAGTTGGTTAAATAATAACAAATAAAAGTGTGTTATTGTTATAAAATTAAAAGAGGTTTTAATTTTATAAAAATTATGGTTAAGAGTGTATATTTTATAAAACTAAAAATGGGGGGAAACCCATTTTTGGATGGAGTTTCAGCCGCCCAAAGGGGCCTATGGACCAGCCCTTTTCTTGTTTTTTGCAAGCCTTTACCATCACTACACTCTTCTATCATTAATAAACTTCTCTTACACACACATCTTGCAAGAGTTCTCTCAAAAAACATAGCTGAAATTTTCGGATTTGAGGCAAAAATACAAGGCTGAAATTCAGTTTTTGGAAGGAGCTTTGTAGAGTTCTTGGTGTTGAGCTTCCTAACAAGCTTGGTGTTTGGAAAGGCTTGTGGGTATCACTTCTTGAGGCCTCCTCTTTTGAAGGCTAGACACATTCAAAAACATCATCATCTATCTCTTTTCATCCACAACTTTTGCACAAGAAAGGTTGTCTTCTATTAACACCCTATGGTTGGTTTTGTGTTGGTTGATAGCATATTATTTCACATACATTTGATCCTTATTATTGAGTTTTGTTTGTCGTTTAATATGGCAAATATTTCAGATTATAAACCATATATTAAACTGATTTTTCCGCTGCGTTTTTCATACTTTAAATGGTTAAACTAAGTGTTTTACATGTGACAAAACCCAACAGGATCCCTTCCTGTGCTTCCACTATACACGCACAAGAGGAACCACTTTATTTCTCAGCCTCTTCTTTTTTCTATCGATGATTGCCACCTGTTGCTCCACATAATTGAGCCTTTCGTCTACTTTGATATCATCCAGTGGAACAATCATGTCTTCGTCAGCTAAGCACTTTCTCAGGTGAGATACATGGAATGTCGGGTGAATTCCACTTAACTTATTCGGTAACTCCAATCTATAGGCCACCTCTCCTACTCGAGCAATGATTCGGAAAGGGACTATATACCTTGGGCTCAACTTGCCCCGCTTCCTGAATCGGATAATACCCTTCCAAGGTGAGACCTTCAGCATAACCCGATCACCCACATGGAACTCGATCGGTCTGTGTCGTTTATCGTCATACGACCTCTGCCTATCTTTAGCTGCCTTCATGAAGGCTTTAATCTTCTCAAGCTTCTCGGTTGTAGCCTCGATTACCTCGACGCTCCCCAATTCCTTCTGACCAATATCACCCCAACAAACGGGTGTTTTGCATCTCCTACCGTATAGCATCTCGTATGGTGGCATACCAATGCTGGCATGATAGTTGTTGTTGTACGAGAATTCAGCTAACGGTAAGTGGTCATCCCAACTTCCCACAAAATCAATCACACATGCCTGAAGCATGTCTTCCAGTGTCTGAATGGTCCTTTCTGACTGACCATCAGTTTGGGGATGATAAGTCGTGCTAATATGTAACCTCATCCCCATGGCATTGTGGAATTTCTTCCAGAATTAGAGGTAAACCGGGTATCACGATCAGACACAATGGACACCGGCACACCATGACAAGTTACAATCTCCTTGATGAACAGGTCAGCTGACTGGGATTGTGTAAGAGTGATATTAATAGAATATGATAATCAAGTCAATGATTGAGTGGCGGAAACAAACAATCAAAGAACATTCAAGCAAGAAAATTACTCATAAATGTTGTTTGTATTGATATATGAAAGTTGATAAGTTACAGAGAATAATTACAACAAAAATTCTCTATCTATCAGCCGTCACCTCAGTATGAGGTTAACTATTCTATTTATAGGCAGACATGGTCTTTACAAAATGTCCAAACTACCCCTGACCTATTACATCAGAAACTAGTCTAAGTCTTGATCCGCATCTTTGCTTGTTCATCCGCATTGACAAATGCAGATGAGATAATCTTGATTAGCATTTCCACTTGATCATCAACATTAGTAAGTTGGTCATCCGTATTGGTTAATGCGGATGAACAAATACTTGTGCGCATTTGGTTGTTCATCCGCATTTGTCAATGCGGATGATCAAAGTCTTGTCCGCATCTTCTTTTGTTCTTCCGCATTAGTCAATGCGGAAGAGTAACTTGTTCAGTATTAGTATTATGTCTTCCGCATTAGTCAATGCAGAAGAGTAAACACTTGTCCATATCAGAGTTTTGTCTTCCGCATTAACTAATGCGGAAGATAACACTTGTTATTTTCTTGGCAGATCTTCATCCGTATTTCATCTTGGACTTGTGGGATTCCAGCTGAACAATCATCAATTCACCCATTGAGTTGGCATGTATGATCCTTTCAGGGTGCAACAATACTCCCCCTAAGGATTATACAGCCTGGTTTTTCTCAATTTTTAGGAGGTGATTGATGTTGTGAAGATTCAGCTGGGTCTTCAAGAGGTAGTATGAATGCAGCTTTAGTGGGATCCAGGATGGCCTTGATCATGTTTACAAAATCAGTTGCTTCTGACATCCTGTCTCTACTCAGCACATGTATTTTCATTCTGCTCATGTTGTAGATGACTTCCATTGGTAACTTTTTCAGAGAAATAGGTTCCCATATGGAGATTGTGGAAAGACCATCTCTATGAATCAATAAACTCCCTCCCACATCCACTTCAAGCTTAACAATATTTCCAAGTTGCAGTGGTGTTTTCTTCTTCTTTCTTTTGTCTCTTTTAATATTTATTCTATCATAGGCCAGTTTCAACAACTTGATGCATTTCAGAAAGAAGTGCATGTCTTGTTCACCCAATTTGTTGTTTAATTCCCTAAAGTGTCTGGTATAAATGTAGTGGATGTATGATTCATCAAGTAATCTTACTTTATATCCACTGAATAGTCTTATGTCAGCTCCTTCTTTTCCTCACTACTTCCTTTCTATCACCATCTCATAGGTTCTCTCATCATAGTACACGTTTGAGATAGGAGTGGAGGAATGAGTACCAGATACTACTTTTCTCTCAATGACTCAGTTGGCTTTACCTTCAACTCAGGGAATACAATTTCCTGTGCTTCCATCTTTTTCTTCTTATCCAGGGGATTGACAAAAGTTTTATCTTTTCTTAAGCAAATTGTCTTTAATGAATTGAAGTTGTTTGTTCTTCTGAACATCTTAAGTATGTTCTCAAATTCATATCCCCTGAACATAGCTGCATGATTGATCAGTTCAAGTTGAGCTAGCTCCTTCAAATCATGAATCTCAAGGGCAATTACTAGAGCTGAGTACTCTGTAAAGAATTGTACTAGCCCTGAGATTCTCTTCACCATGAACATGTTCCATGTGCTGTCATACTTCCAGGCTATTATCTTCTGATCTACCTTCCCCTGGGAGTAGACACCCCTCTGATCAGTTTTGCAGTAGTCAGTCCTTCTTGCAGCTTCAACTGAGATGGTTCTACAAACCATTCAGGGTATTTGTGGAGCATTGGGGCAAGTAGTTCTTGGTCTTTTATGTTCAACAACATGTCTTCAGCTGACACTCTGCTTCTGGGTTTGGTCCTTGTCAATTCTTCTTCCAGTTTCTTGAGTTTATCTTTCTTTTCATTGATCAATTGAAGAGTTACATCCCTTAAAGAATTTGTCTTCATGTTGGCAATCCTTCTTTTTGTGAATCCCTGACTTGAGAGATATTCCTTCATTTCCTTATCAGACATGTTATAAGGATCACGAAATAATGATTCATGGGATGAGGTTGATTTCTTCATTTGAGACAGCTTTTGTAGGGGACCCCTTCTTGGTAGTGAAATTTCATACCTTGTAGATTTCTTCAAGGATGAGTCTTTATGTTTTGGAGTATCCTTTGTCATTGTCTTCTCATATTTAGTGTCTATTGTTGGATCAAGCAACAATTTCACTTTCTCTTCCTCCTCTTTCATTCTCTCATAAGTCATCCTAAATACTTCATCAGGATCATAGTCTTGATTGATTAAAAATATGGCTTTAATCATCAAGTCATCAGTTTGAGCTTTGGTTACCATGTCTTCCACTGACTGTTCTTCTTTAATAGGACTGTCCATGAGAACATCCTTTTTAACTTCATATTCATCAGCAATTTCTCCTTCTTCTAAATCAATTGCTTTACAACTTTTTCAACTGAGCTTCTGCCTGCTCATGTTCTTCCAAAAATTCAGCAATTGCTGCTAAATTTCTTAGGTCATCTTTTTGTTTCTTTGTTGGTTCTTCTTTAGTTATTGGTCTCTTTCCTTTAGCTTTTTCAGCCAGATACTTCCTCTTTCATGAGTAAGTTTGAAGTTGAGGGCTAGAGGTTTCAGTTTGTTCTTTTGGCTCAGGGACCTGTTCAGGTGTACTTGGCTCTTGATCCTTCATTTTCCTTTTCTCATTTCTTTCTGTTCAGTTTCAGTTTCTTCTTTCCTTTCTTTTTCATATCTTTCTTTGAGTTCTTCCTTTTGTTTTTCAGTTAATGAAATAGCAGGGACAATTTGCAGAGTTAATTCCTTTTCCAAAGGCACTGGAGATTTGGGAATAAAGACAATAGGCTGTGCCTCAGTTCTTTGATTGTTTATGAATTCCCAGAAATCATCATCATTGCTGAATTGTTCAGATGCAAAACTATCCAAAGCACTGAAGAGTTCTTCAAATTCACCTTTTTCAGAGTCTGAATAACCAGTGTTTCCAGAATACACTACCATGTCTAGGCTCTGGTCTTTGATCTTAGTTTGACCTTCATCATCTACTTGTTCTTCATTCTGATCTATTACTTGGTTGTCATCATCATTAACCTTTTCTTGTTTTCTATCTCATCATCATCCTTCACTTCAGTTCTTTTGATCATCATTTCAAGCTCGGATATTCTTTTGTTCTTGCTCTTAATTTCCTTTTCAAGTTTTGAGATGATATCAGCTTGTTCTTCTATGATGTTTTCTTGTTCCTCCATTGCAATAGTTTGTATTTCAAGAGTATCTATATGTCCACTCACTTCTTATCTTGAGTGTTCCAGTGCTGCTTTTAAATTCTCAATCTCTTTGTCTTGTTCTTTTCGTTCAGCTGCATATTTCTCTTTAAGTTCTTTTAATTCACATTCTTTCTCATCCAGTTCCAATATTTTGTCATTGATGATTCCTGCTCTCCTGTTTAAAGTTCTTTCCATCATTTCCACTTTGAGTAATAACTCAGATATTAATTCATCTTTTTCATCAGACCTGTTGATGTTGGATTCAGCATAGCTCTCTGAGGAGTAGCCTCAGAAGGTTCTTTCATAGCTTTGGTTTGATCATGATGATCCTCCTCATCAGAAGATGATTTGGATGCACTTGTTGATCCTTCTGTTTCAGCAGGGTGATCAAGGGATGATGGTAAAGGTTGGTAAGGAGAAATAGGTGATTGGTGTGGTGATATTGGAGATTGATGATGTGGTGATATAGGTGCAGGTTGAGTGGTCATTGGTGGTGTTGGTTGTGGAGTTGATGATGGTTGAGGTAATGTTTGAAAAGATGGTTGTGTAGAAGGTTGTGGTATTTGTTGTGGTGATGGCATTGGTGATGGTATTGGGGATTGTATTGGAGATGGGATTGGGGATGGTAATGGTGATGGTATTGGTGATGGTATGGTGATGGTTGTGGAGTTGGTTGAGCTATTGGTTGTGGAGGTGGTTGTGCTTGACCTGCTTGATGTATTTGTTGAAGCATCCAAGGAAGAAGGGGTGAAGGGGCACCACTGCAAAAGTTCCTTGGGTCCTTCTTCTTGATGTACTTATAGGATCTTGCATCATAATGAGGAATGTTAAGCACAAGTCCTTCATTACCAATGTCATGAAATGATTCATTGATTAGACATTGAATGAATCTGGGGTACATTAGAAACTTGTATCTCAACCCTTCTTGAATGTTGGAGATTAGGCCATTGAATAATATGCAGACATGTTAAATCGTCTGTTGGTGCAGAGAGCATAGATTGCAGAAGATGCGAGGACTGGAATGTCATTCCATCCTGTTTTCCTTTTAGACAAACAATGTTGGAATATATGAATTAGGAATCTCTAAGGCAGATCCACTAATCCTTTGACTATATGTTTTGCTTCATAACTCCCTTCATAACCAATTTCAGAGAAAAATGTGGTTATTTCCTCATCATCCAATTCAAGAGGATCATCTGCATTATCATTGAATTGCAGACATCTTCTAGTGATTCTTCTGTGATCCTCAGAGTGAGTTCATTGTTAATTCTCCCAGTTAGAATTTTCACTCCATCCTCTTCAACCACTTCAGCTATTCCCAGAATGACCTGATGGGATTCTCGTAGATTGTTGGTCTTACTGTCATGGCATATGCTACCCTGTGGTAGATAAGAATCTTATCATATCTCTAAGACCTTCGGCTTCAGGCACATCAAGGTTTAGATAACCGCTGACGTTATGGAGCTTGCTCCATGTAAGATTTGCCATGTAATCTGCACAAGAGACATGTGTGTTAGTTAACAATTTTGACTTTAACTTTGCTTGATTTGTTAATGTGACTTTGATTTGTTACACAATTTTCTTTTTCACTTTGCTCTGTTTTTTGCAGTAAACATGATTATCATGGTTTTCAATATCACTTGAATTCATATCAATTTATATGTTTATTGAGATAAAAAATGTGTATTACATCACATTAATGAGTTTGATTTTGGTGTTCTTCAATAATTTTCTGGTTCATTGTTCGATTTAGGGTAACAGTCCGAGACTTAGGTTTTGGTTTCAAAATCTGTTGAAGTTATACCTTATCTTCAAAATGACTACGGTTCTGAATCGATGACAAGAATGTTTAAAGATGAAACACAACAAAATCTTTGAATGTTTGTGATGATGATGATGATTGATGGTGGTGTACTGTAGGTTTGCGCTCGTCTCACTATAAGTTCTCTCAAATTTGAAAAGTATTAAATGACCTGTTGAATTCCTTTAAATAGTCAAATAATATAATTTGAGAAATTTTATAAGTTTACAAGCAAATACAGTCAACACTGTAGTAAATGCTGAAGGTTAATTTGTTTAATTTTTCTCATCCGCATTTGTTGACTGTAGCAAATGCGGAAGATGAACTTTTGACATTGACAGTCCGCATTTGACTACTTTTGGTCATCCGCATTTGTGACTGTAGCTAATGCGGAAGGCTTAATTTTTGACTGACTGTCCGCATTACTCTACTGTTACAAATGAGGAAGTTTTGTTTCTATCCGCATTTGTGTACTGTTGCAAATGCAGAAGTTAAACTTGAAATATTGGCTGTCCGCATTTGAGTTGTAGTAAATGCGGAAGAACATTGTATCAGTATTGTAACAAATGCGGTTGAGTTGCTTGTTCTACCATATCCGTATTTGTACAGTAGCAAATGCGATAGAACAGTCCATTTGTGCAACTACAAATGCGGTTGACAAGTCAACACAATACTGTAGCAAATGCGATAGAGACCTGCTTATACGCATTTGTTGACTGTATCAAATGCGGTAGAGTAAATTTCACATTCACTTCACACACTAATGCGGTAGAGTAAAATCATTGTCCGCATTAGTTGCACTTCAAAAATTATTGTTACCCGCATTAGTTACATGCATGGGTTACCTTCACCCGCATTAACTAATGCACTTACCTGCATTACCTTTTGAATTTAATCAAAAGTTAATGTGATTGAATTGATTATTCACCTTATGAAGAGGTGTCCTTGATTGATTTTTCTTATGAAGTTGGCTGTTGAAGTTGTTAATTTTTGCTTGGATTGACTTGTATGTCACAACTAATACAAGTTTCCCAATTTTGACAAATCTTGGGCTTATCATGCTTCTAAGAATCCACATAAGCTGAGATATAATGGTAAAACTTATTGCAACAACACCACTAACACTAAAACTCTTTTTGTTTTGTTTTTCAAAAAATTAGTTAATAAACAAAAACTTAGATTTACTGAAACCTTTTAAATTACTCCCCAAAAGTTTATGTCCATATTTGGAGAGAAACTTTAAAGATTTAAAATTTTTGAATATTATTTTGATTAATATTGATAATGAAGAGAAAAATCTCTTTGTAGGGATCATATCAATCTTACATTACACAAGTGCATCCTTTATGATTAAATGGACATGATTATGAACTTGAAGATTGAAGGTATGTTTGTCTTCTTAAGCTCATACCTTGTTGATAATTTGATGCAAATGACTTTTGTCATGTTTTGGTTGATTTATTATTCAATGTGTACCTCACACACATACGCATGAAATGATCAACCCTCCTTATACAATGCATGGTAGAACTTTGTCACAACTTTTCTTACCAGGTTACTTAAGTCATGAAATCTCATTTTCACTAATCCTCATTGGGATTCTTTAATTTGATCCTTTTTCATGTTGATCCACATTGGGATTCTTTTCACTTCACTTTGGAAGGTGATCCATGATAGGATTCTTTTGTTCATTCACTTGGAATGTATTACTTCGTTGATTCATCCAATTTTGGATGTGTTCACATTGGGAATCTTTTGGATCATGACATCTGCACTATGTGCAAGTTTCATCAGGTCTTTGCTCAGCAAAACAAAGATGAAACATTATGTGATGAAAGAGATTCATAAAGTATCATTACCTGGTGTGTTTAGGCTACTACACAAACATGCATTCAGATAAGCCAATACATACCTGTACTTTGTGATGAGAGTTTCACAATTGAATATGTTTTTAATTCATCACCGCATGTATCTTTTCTTCCAAGTTGAGCCTACCAATATATCTGGTAAGTCATTTTAGTCTTTTATATTTTGAAAATAGCATAGTGAATGATATAATGACTGTAATTATATCATTTCCCAAAATTCTTTTCTTCATAAAACTTGATTTCTTTGTGGTTTTTTCCTGATGTTTTAAATTGTTTTTGATGTTTTTCATAGTTTTTACTCAAGGTTAATCATGCCAATTGACTGAACCAGAAATTCAAACCTACCAGGTTCAAATGCCTTGGTAAACAAATCAGCTAATTGATTTTCTGTTGGTACTTGAATCAATTTGATTAAACCTTTTTTAGCACAGTCTCTCAAAAAATGATATCTAATTTCAGTATGTTTTGTTTTTGAGTGCTGAACTAGATTATTAGTTATAAAGACAGCAGTTGTGTTGTCAATAGAAATTGGTGTATGCAAAAAGTTAAAACCATAATCAAGCATCTGGTTTTGAATCTAGAGAACTTGAGAGCAACATGCTGAAGCAGCAATATACTCAGCTTTTGCTGTGGACACAGACACATTTGTCTGCTTCTTGCATTGCCAGAATACTAGTCTAGGACCAAGAAATTGACAACCACCAGAAGTGGATTTTCTGTTGAAGTTGCATCCTCCATAATCACTGTCTGTGTAGGAACAGAGATTAAATTCTCCTTCCTTTGGATACCATAATCCAAGAGCTGGTTTGCCCTTCAGATATCTGAATATCCTCTTGACTGCGTTCATATGTGATTCTTTTGGATCAGCTTGATATCTAGCACAAACACAAACACCAAACATAATGTCAGGCCTACTAGCTGTTAGATACATAAGTGAACCTATCATTGATTGATAGTGAGTCTGATCCACTGATTTGCCTTCAGGGTCAGGTCCAATTTTCACTTTAGTATCTACAGGAGTTCTGATAGACTGACAGTCAGCAAAGTGGAATTTCTTCAGCATGGTTTCTACATATTTTGATTGATTGATGAAGATTCCATCTGTTGTTTGCTGGACTTGCATCCCTAGAAAGAATGTGAGTTCTCCCATAGCACTCATTTGGAACTTTGAATGCATAAGATCTTCAAATTCTTTGCAGAGTTACTTGTTTGTCGAGCCAATATAATGTCATCCACGTAGATCTGGACTAACAGCATGTCTTTTCCTCTTATTCTTCTGAAGAGAGTCTAATCAATCTTTCCTCTTTCATACCCATGTTCAAGAAGAAAGGATGATAGAGTCTCATACCACTTTCTTGGAGCCTGATGAAGACCATACAGAGCTTTGTCAAGCTTGTACACTCTAGGGAAATTTGGATCTTCAAAGCCAGGTGGTTGACTTACATAGACTTCTTGAGCAATCTTTCCATACAAGAAGGCACACTTTACATCCATTTGATAAACAGTAAATTTCGTGGACGCAGAATATGCAAGAAAGATTCTGATTGCTTCTAGTCTGGAAACAGTGCAAACACTTCGTCGTAGTCAATTCCTTCTTCCTGAGTGTATCCCTGTGCCACTAGTCTTGCTTTATTTCTGATGACTATCCCTCTATCATCAGTCTTGTTCCTATACAACCATCTGGTACCGATAGGGTATTGTCCTTCGGGAAGATCTACCAGCTGTCATACTTCTTGTTTCTTGAATTGGAGCAATTCTTCCTGCATTGCTTCAATCTAACTATTGTCTTGAAGTGCCTCTTTGATGTTTTTAGGTACTGTTTGACATAGAAAGCAGGAGAACAAACATATGTTTGCAATACTAGACTTGCTTCTTGTCACCCTCTTATTAAGATCACCAATAATGGTTTCAACTGGATGATTCTTGTGTATTCTTGTGGTTGGAATGGTGTCACCAGCAATAGTTACATCAAGATTGGAGACATTCAGTTCATTATGGTCAGAGGCACAATCATCTTGTATTGTTGTTGAATTATGAAGATTGTCAACTTCTGTTTCAGTAACTGCTACATCTTTAGTAGCACTGAGGTTGCTTGCATCATTTGAAATACCTTGAGTTTCTTCTGGATGAGAAGCCTATTTTTGATTTCTGATCTCATGTGACAAGTCATCTGAGTGAGATGGTACCAGGCTGGGACCTTCTTCAAAAGAAACACTAAGGTTTTATGACAAGTGTCTGATAGGATTAGCTTGAAGAGGAACATCTTCATTCATATGTAGGTGGAATCAATGGATAATTTTCTCTTCTTTCTACAGTTGATGAAGTATCACCTGAATGTATATTTCCTATATCAGACAAGTGAAATTGGTCAAATGATTTAATAAAAGTGTCAATATCAAACAACCAATCAGGACCATTTGTAGATTTGGGAAATGAATGTTCCTTGAATATAATATTTGTGGATTCATCGATAATGTTTAGTCTAGGATTGAACACTCTATAAGCCTTTGAGATGGAAGAATAACCTACAAAAAATCCTTCATCAGACTTAGATGAAAATTTTCCCAAATGATCACGGGTGTTTAATATTGAGACTGGACAACTAAATGATTTAAGGATTCCAATAAATGGATTCCTATGAAATATCAATTCATAAGGTGTCATGTTACTTCCTTTAACAATCAATGTTTGATTTTGCACAAAGCATGATGTGTTAACTGCTTCTGCCCAGAAGGTGATTGGCAGTTTAGCATCGGCTAGCATCGTTCTTGCTGCTTCAATCAGTGTTCTATTTCGCCTTTCAGCTACCCCAGTTTGTTGAGGAGTTCTAGCTGCACTGAATTGATGGGCAATGCCTTTGGTTGCACAAAAGGAACTCATATTTTCATTTTTGAACTCTGTACCATTATCACTTCTTATTATTTTGACTTTGAGATCAAGTTGATTTTCAATTTTAGTGATAAATCCTTGAATGATTGGGATGCTTCATTTTTATGAAGTAGGAAGAACACCCATGTGAATCGTGAAAAGTCATCAATGATCACTAAACAATATTGTTTCTTTCCTATACATTACATGAGTTGGTCCAAACAGATCCATGTGAAGTAACTTCAATGGAGTATTGTTAGTGTTCACCAGCTTGGTTTTGTGAGACGATTTGTGTTGTTTTCCTTCGAGGCACGCTGAGCATTGATCAATAAAATTAAATTCCTTTTGAGGAAGACCAATTACATGGTTTCCTTTGACTAACTTGTTTATATTTTTAAAGTTAGTGTGCCCCAAACATCTATGCCAAAGCTGTGACTCATCAAATGATTATTTAGACAAAAGACATGTTTCTTCCTTAGGTGATGCAGAACACAGGTTTAAGACATATGTATTATTCTTCCTCGGAGTCTTTAAGACAACCCATTCTTCAGGAATCTGAAATTCAGGTTTCAGAATGTACAGTGAGTGTCTGTAAAGTGAGTGGAATATTTTTTGTCGCAGATCTGAGACACGCTTAGCAGATTGAAATTCAGTTGTTCACAGTAATTCACTCTGTCAAAGCTCAGCATCCTATTTGTCACAAATCCTTCTCCTGTAATCCTACCACCTTCTGAATCTCCACCGAATGACACAGTAGTTCCATGTATGTACTTGAAATCATGAAGGAGGGAACGATCTCTCATGTGTTGGGAGCATCCACTGTCTACATACCATAGGCTATTAGACCTGTGTGGATGAACCTACAAACAAAAAGAACTAATTAGAATAAGGAACCCAAGCCATGATGGTCTTGGGTTTCCCATTCCTATTCATGATAGTCACCTCCTGGTATTTCCCTCTGAATAGTGATTTAGATGGAGGTGATTGGGAGATTTTTGGTAATGAATTGGTCGAGTCATCTCATCAACATCTACTGAGGAGTCAGATGAATAATGAAATCGTTGGTCTCTATTTCTTTGTAAAAGTTTAGCACGAGTTTCATCATCAAAAGTTGTTTTGCTTAGTAAGGTCAAGTTTGTGTTTCATTGTGAGATGATTTCTTTGACCCTTAAAATCCTTTGAGTTATTTCTGTCATTGTTGATCTAGGTGTCCTAGATTGAGTATTATGAAGATGAGGTTTGACAGAATGCATCACAATAGATGTTTTTGAGATGGACTTGTGTTGAGGAATTCCTAACCCCTTCTGATTGAAGTAACAATCAGATGTATTGTGATTGTTCATGTCACAAATTGAACAATACTTGTTGAAATAGCAATTTTTGGTGGAGTGATTGTTCATATCACAGATAGAACAATATTGATTGAAGAAGCATTTATCTGTCTTGTGATTGAACATGTCACAAATATCACAATACATTTCTTTGTTTCTCGAATCAGATTTTTCTTTGTGTGACTCAACTGATACTTTCTTTTGATGAGTCACTTTCTTTTCTTTAGGTGATGAATCAGAATCAGCCCTTTTAGTAGATTGTTTCACAACACTACTTTTGTTCAGTTGTCTGGGCTGTTTCTGTTTCTTCAACCTACTTCTCACCTCTTTCTCAAACCGGTCAACATGTTCTTTGTTACAGATATCAAACCTAACTCCCTGCTTAATTTTGATGACTGAGGGTCTGATGAAGTTTTATGTGTTGAACTCAGTTTTACAGTTGGGTTCTTTTTCAGTGAAACCTTTTCTAATTTGCTTGAATTTTGTAGAGATACAATCTCATTATCAGAACTACTTTCGGTAGTGGGTTTCACTGTTTTGACATATTTATTTTTGCCTTGTAAAACAGATGGTATGAATTTTATAAAAGGTACAATTGCTTTTACATGGCTTGATGGTTTCATGACATCACTGTCTTGTCTGAGCATTCTTTGATTTTGATTGGGTGTCCTAACTTGATTTTATCCTTATTGGTTTCAAAATAAACATCAGGTTTGTTTTGAGGATTTGTCACTTGTTTCACTACTGATTTAGATTCCACAGTTTTAGGTTCGATTGATTCAGAGGGTGATACAGAGTCAGGCATGACAGTGTAATTGTCATTGTATGGTGGAGGACATGAATTGTACCCGATCCCTGACATGTCCTTTGGATCCTTTTGTGAATCCATCATTTCTTGTAGCTTGACGAAGACATTTGAAACTTTTCAAGTTTCACTTCAGTCATAGATTGTTGAGCTTTAGCTTGAGCTAACTTTTCAGTAAGTAGCTCATTTTCAGCTGCAAGATTGTATTTCTCACCATGCAATTTTTCTATGTCAGAAATGAGAGATTTGATTTTGATATCAAAACTTTTTAGTTCTCTCTTCATCATTTCTGACTTCACCTTTTCTTCTTTAATTTTATCTGCTAGTTTATGATGTGTTCTCTATACTCTTGTAATTCATTTATGCATTTCTCACTACAAAGGTTAGTTTTTACCTCAGTAGGCATTGCAGATGGTCCATCATTGATGTGAGCCATAAAAGCATGATTCTGGAATTGAGGCTTGACTTCCTCAGCATACACAGTCCAGTCACATATCCCATCTTGTTTGATCACAAGGGCACTGGTAGAGCTGACTGCTTGCATGGGCTTGATTTGTCAGCTGTGGTTGATTCTAGTATGTTTGTTGATGATGAGAATGATGGTACTGCTGTTATTGATTGTTTGAGTGATAGCTTGAATTGGGCTGTGATGATGATTGACCAGGAGAGTTCCTTGAATGGTTGTTTCTTTTAGGAGCATTGCACTCTCTTGAGAAATGGCAGTCATGCCACAGTTGAAGCATTTTACCTTGGATTTTTCATATCCAAGTTTTGTGTTCTCATTCAGGCTCAACTTTCTTCCTTTTCTGAAGAATTTCTTTGCTCTCATGGCAATCATTGCCATTTACCACTGTAGATCCATCTCCTCAACATCATCAGGATCTAGTTCTTCTAAATCTTCCTGTATTAGATGGGCAGAAGTGAGTCTTCCCCCAAGATATGCTTCAAAACTTGCAACAAAGGCATTGTAAGTTGCCTTTTGCTCTTCTGATTTTAAGTCTTCTGGAGAGATTGGAGGTGCAGTGGAGACTTTTGGTGCTTGAGCTGAAGTTGAATGGTGATTGAATGGTGGAGATGCAATGAACACAGTATTATTCATTTGATCTCTTGATGAGATGAAGTCATCTTCCTTTGTGATGAAAGCATTTTCAACAGAATGTGATTCTGAAGGAAATTTGTAGGCTTCAATCACTCTTGGCCCACTCGGATTTCTACTTCGTTCATCAAGTTCCAAATCTTCAATCTTGGCTATCATAATGTCTAAAGTGGTACTCTCAAGATCAAGAGTATTTTTTGGCATTGTGACATTTTGCTTCCTGCTTTCAAGTAGACTATGAAGCATTTTCTTGTTGAGTTCTTTAATGTTGTATGAAACACCCATAATTTCCAAGTCATTGACCAACTGTACAAATCTATGAAGTTGTTTTGATATGGATTCTCCTTTGGTGTGATGGAAGGTTTCATACTGATTGACCAGCTTGTCTTTGTTAATTTCAGCAACTTCACTGCTACCTTCACATATAATTTTGAGAGCATCCCAAACAGCTTTAGCAGTTCCATATTTTTCCAATCTTTTCAGCACATCCATTTGAGTGCTTGAGTCAAAATAGAGTATGCTTTAAGATCAATTTTGATTTTCTTATAGTCATCTTCATCCAGAGTTAAGTCTTCAATTGGTATTCTAGCAGTCTTGTATAGTGCAGCTTGAGCTGTTGATAGAGTAACAGGAATATGTGGACCCTTACATATTGAGATCCAAAAGTCAGGATCTACACCTGTGATATAGTTTCTAAACCGTATTCTCCATTGTTTAAACTCAGATTTGTGTTTAAGCATGGGATGTTTAGGTGTATGATCTAATTCAGAGTAACTATTAGAATCCATGTTGATTTGTGTAAGTATAGATTTAGTTGATTTTAAGATTGATTATGTTTGATGAGTCCAACTTTTTCAAGCAGTTCTGTTGAGGTTCAAAATGAGTGTTTTTGCTGTTTGACAGGAGTATTTTTGATGTTTGCTAAGTAGAGATGATAATATCTATTACTAGCAACTTGATTATCAGATCAATCGAGTTCTAGTTAGTCTGTGCGCAGATCTGAAAGAGAATCAAGAGCCAAAGCTCTGATACCAATTGACTAGGATTGTGTAAGAGTGATATTCTTACTGAGAATCGAATATGATAATCAAGTCGATGATTGAGTGTCGGAAACAAACAATCAAAGACATTCAAGCAAGAAAATTACTTATAAATGCTGTTTGTATTGATACATGAAAGGTGATAAGTTACAGAGAATAATTACAACAAAAATTCTCTATCTATCAGCCGTCAGCTCAGTACGAGGTTAACTATTCTATTTATAGGCAGACAAGATGCCTTTACAAAATGACCAAACTACCCCTGACCTTTTACATCAGAAACTAGTCTAACTCTTGATCCGCATCTCTGCTTGTTCATCCGCATTGACAAATGCGGATGAGATAATCTTGATTAGCATTTCCACTTGATCATCAGCATTAGTAAGTTGGTCATCCGCATTGGTTAATGCGGATGAACAAATACTTGTGCGCATTTGGTTTTTCATCCGCATTTGTCAATGCGGATGATCAAAGTCTTGTCCGCATCTTCTTTTGTTCTTCCGCATTAGTCAATGCGGAAGAGTAACTTGTTCAGTATTAGTATTATGTCTTCTACATTAGTCAATGTGGAAGAGTAAACACTTGTCCGCATCAGAGTTTCGTCTTCCGCATTAACTAATGCGGAAGATAACACTTGTTATTTTCTTGGCAGATCTTCATCCACATTTCATCTTGGACTTATGGGATTCCAGCTGAACAATCATCAATTCACCTATTGAGTTGGCATGTATGATCCTTTCAAGGTGCAACATCAGCCAACCTCTCGGATGAATATGTCTCACGGATCGGTAGGAAGTGAGCACTTTTCGTCAGACGGTCGACAATCACCCATATGGCATCGTACCCTTTCGGAGTACATGGCAACTTCGTTATGAAATCCCTGGTGATGTGCTCCCACTTTCATTCCGGTATATCCAAAGGTTGGATCTTCCCATACGGGTTCTGATGTTCGGCCTTCACCTGTAAGTAAGGCACTTACTCACATACTCCACCACATCACGATTCATACCTGGCCACCAATAATCTTTCTTCATATCTTAATACATTTTTGTGGCACCAGGATGAATGGAGTATCGAGTCTTGTGAGCTTCATCCATAATCCTCACACGTAGATCCCCGAAACGAGGGATCCACACCCGTCCAAATCGAGTTTTAACACCAAGTGTGTTTTCACCCAATTCCCCAACCAGACCTCTCATCCTTTTAGAGTTAAGATGATCTTCTTTCAGTGCCTCATCTTGAAACTTTTTTACTTGCTTCATCACATCGGAGGTCATGATCAGTTGATATGCTTTCACCCGAATTGGCTTGGGCCTCTCCTTTCGGCTAAGAGCATCAGCCACCACGTTGGCTTTGCCTGGAGATAGTGGATCTTGTAATCATAATCTTTTATGAGCTCCAACCACCTCCTCTGCCTCTTGTTCAGATCTTTTTGCTCGAAGAAGTACTTCAAGCTCTTGTGGTCAGTGAAAATGGTGCACTTCGTCCCGTAGAGCTAGTGCCTCCAGATCTTCAATGCAAACATCACGGCTGCTAGCTCCAAGTCATGAGTGGGATAATTGACCTCATGAACTTTCAATTGTCGGGATGCATAGGCCTTATGAACCTTCCCTCTCTACATTAGCACACACCCCAACCCTGAGTAGGAAGCATCTGAATAAACCACCAAATCCTCGCTTCCTTCAGGTAATGACAGAACAGGAGCTTTAGTCAACCTTGCCTTTAACTCCTCGAATGCTTGCTCTTGAGCTTGACCCCATATAAACTTTATATCCTTTCGGGTCAACTTGGTTAGTGGAGAAGCAATCTTGGAGAAGTCTTGGATAAACCTTCTATAGTAGCCCGCCAAACCAAGAAGCTCCAAATCTCGGATGGCGTCTTCGGTGACTTCCATTGCATCACTACCTCCACCTTTGCGGGGTCTACCATAATCCCATCAGGATTCACCACATGACCCAAGAATTGAACTTTGCGCAACTAGAACGCGCACTTGGAGAATTTGGCACACAACTTCTCTTTTCTTAATGTCTCTAACACCTCCTGAATGTGACCGACATGCTCTTTTTCGCTCTTCGAGTAGATCAGAATATCATCAATGAACACAATCACTAATCTATCCAACATGGGCCGGCACACTTGATTCATCAAATCCATAAAGGCAGCTGGCGCGTTAGTTAGACCAAAAGACATAACGAGGTACTCGTAGTGTCCATAACGCATACGGAAAGCTGTCTTAGGAATGTCTTGTTCCTTCACCTTCAATTGATGGTAGCCAAATCGTAGATCTATTCTCGAGAACCAGCTGGCACCTTGGAGCTGGTCAAACAAGTCGTCAATCCTTGGTAACGGGTACCGATTCTTCACCATCAATTTGTTCAGCTCTCGGTAGTCGATGCACATTCGCATACTTCCGTCCTTTTTCTTTAGAAACAATACCGGAGCACCCCACGGAGAGATACTCGGTCGAATGAATCCCTTATCCATCAACTCCTGTAATTGGCTCATGAGTTCCTTCATCTCGGTAGGAGCTAATTGATATGGTGCTTTGGCAACGGGTATCAAATCAATTTGGAACTCAATCTCACGATCCGGTGGCACGCCGGGTAAGTCTTCTGGGAATACGTCCGGAAAGTCGCACACCACTGGCACCTCAGATAATTGTGGTACCGACGCATCCACATCTTTTACGTAAGCCAAGTAGGCACTACATCCATGTCTCATGCACTTCCCCGCCATCGCCATCGAAATCATCTTCGGGATCGTAGTAACGCAATCTCCATAAATCGTAACCAAACTTCCATCGGATGCAACTAATCGAATCATCTTCCTGCGACATACGATGTTTGCTTCATAGGTTGCTAACCAGTCCATCCCTAGTACTACATCAAATCCACCTAGGGGTATCATGTGTAACCTAGCAGCAAACCTATAACCTTCTAGTTCTATGGCACAGTCCTTTATCACATCAGTAATTCTAGTGGACTTACCAATAGCAGTTTCTACATCGAATGGTGCACTGACCTTTCTACTACTAACAGGCAACTTAGCACAAAAAGTAGTGGAAATAAAACTCATGCTAGCACCAGAATCAAACAATACAGAGGCATAAATTTGGTTTACTAGAAACATACCTGACACAACATCGGGATTAGCTCTGGCTTCCTCCCGGGTCATAGTGTAAGCTCTAGCACTTGCCCTCTGCCCTCCTTCCTCCGGCTTCTTATTCCCCTCTCCCGAGCTCTCCGCCCTCGGCTTCTTACAGTCTCTAGTGATGTGGCCAGGCTTGCCACACCTGAAGCATACATTCATTCCTATCCTGCACTCACCAGTATGCTCCCTTCCACATTTGCCACACTTCTTCAACCCTGCACCAGATGTGCCCACACGTCGGTCACCCACCTTTGCCACCTTATTGTTTGGAGCGGCTCCACCACGTCCAAACCGTTTCCCATTCCAGTTTCGGTCACCACCACTCTTCTTGTTCACCTTAGCCACCACCACCTCGCGCTCATCATATAATCTACCAGCCAAATCAACCGCCGACCTAAAAGTGTTCGGCTAGGCGGCGATCATATGCCTACGGATATCCACCGGCAGCCACTGGATGTATCTCTTAATCTTTCGTGATTGTGGTGTCACTTGAGCGGGCACCAGTCGCGCCATTTCATTGAATTTTGTGGTGTACTGCTGGTGTGTCATCGTTCTCACCTCCAGCTACAGGAACTCTCTTTCTACCTTATCCATCTCTTTGTGGGGACCGAGTTCCTCAATCACTAACTTCTTCAGTTCAGGCCATCTCATTCTCCCAATGGCCCTGCTACCCTCGGCTTGGACAATGTTGTCCCACCAGCACAAAACCGATTCCACAAAAGAGTGGGTAGTGAATTTCACCTTCTGATCTTCACGGCACTCACTGATATCGAGGACAACCTCCATTTCCCTCACCCACCGGTGAGCAGCAGCAGCAGTGTCGTTTCCATCGAAGGTAGGGGGCTTGCATCTCATAAACACCCCATAGTTACAACCTCGTGCTGTCTCCAGTGCAAGCTCTTCTTCCTCCTCTTCATCATCAGAGAGAACCATTTCTGACTCTGGTTGCTCTCATCCCCCTAAGGACCTATTCCTCTCCTTTCTATCCCCTTCCCGTACTGCCTTGATAACTTTGATCACTACAAATGGTAAGATTGTCTACATGACTTGATGAACTTCTTCCATGACAGCCTCCTTTACTGAGGCTCTTAGATTGGCACTCTCGTCGCCACCCTCCGGATGAGGGGTCTTTGGTTCTTCATGAACCACTTTCTCGACTCTGGGTCTCCCTCTCTTGGGTCGCGGAGCAGCACCATGACCTCCATCACGAGAGGCTTTTGAAGATCTACTGCCAGCCATCCTCTAAACGCACACTATAAGATTCAAACACTAACGCGGTCATTCAACGTAACACTCAGTTTATGTCAAGTATAGTAAGTCCCTAATTACAGTGGCCAGTTGTGATTAGCCACTTACTTTACTCTTCATACCCCAAGCATTTCCTATCCTGACCTAATCAGTATCTAAATCTACTAAGAGCACATAAGTCAAATAGCATGCGCACATAATATCGGTTATCATTAAGAAAAAAACATACCTGATGGCACGTAGCTACTCGGGCTAACATCCCTTCATTTGTCCCATTTTCAGTTTAAGTTTAGGTTTTAAAATTTTTATTTAACCCAATTGTCTTAAACTTTAGCTCTTATACCAACTTGTAAGGTCCCGTCCCCGGAAACCTCACAGTTGGTCAATCATGGCAGTTAAAACATTAAACATTATAATTATACAAAGTTAAGCAGCGGAAATAATTTATCAAAAACCATTCATTTCATTTAAACCATTGTTGTTGAGCAATACATCATCATTTAACTGATTACAAAAGAATTGTTTACTGCATTACAAAACAACAGCAACATAAAATACGAATGGATGTCAGTCTTTACCTGCCGAGTGGCTTCACCCTCGTGCCATCCCCAGCAATAATTACCTACCAATTGAAAATGTATAAAAGTCAATGTTGTTGAGTGAGTTCTAGTTTTAAAAGTAATAAAATACTTTCTGTATGTTGTATATGAAAATACTCTTTCTATAAAATACAACTCTTTACTGTGTATGCGAGCACGCATTAACTATATGAACAGATACTATTCTTTCTCTTTACTGTATGCCTTGTATGTTCTGTAATCTTTTATCTTTATCTTTCACTTTCTGTATGGACCAATGAGCAATACCCTAAACTGTATGCGCGATGAAAACCGGTGATGGGCCATCTATATCCCTCAAAAGGGTTCTGTTTACTGTATACAAGGTCGACCCAAACACCTAGGGTACGCTACAGAGGTCCTGCCAATCTTCAAGACTAGCCCTGTGTGCATAATAGGGTAGCTAACCCGCAACACAGTTGAGCTAACAACAACACGGTCGTGTACCTCCTATAAGCTTGCAAGACTTGTTAACACTTTATTAATGTTCCTCTTCTTTTCTTTATTGCTCTTTCTCTTGATTATTACGATATACTTTACGTTACGATAATAAACATACCACATAAAGTCACACACTATAAGTAATAATAATAATAGCAATAATAATAAGGAACGATCATAATCATGCAGGAAATCCATCATTAATAAGCCCTAGTCAAATCTCGGTCAAAACCCTAAGAGCACAAACTCTCAAGAATTCTGTAATAAATTGTAAGTGTTGGGCGCTTAGACACTATTTGGGCGCATGAGCCCTGTTTGGGCGTTTCATTACTATGTAGGCGCATCAGTCAACACTTAACTGCTTTCACTCTTAGGCGCATGAACAATTCAGGCGCATGGGCACTATTCGGGTGTATGAACACTTAGGCGCATGGGTTATTCGGACGCATGGACACTTAGGTGCATGGGCCACTTGGGCGCATGGTCACTATTAAGGTGCATGGCCCTACACAGTCGTCCGACTAATATTTCTAGGCGCATGAACCACTATTCAGGCGCATGGGCTATACTTAAACATTTTTAAGGCAATTTCAGGCGCATGGGCTACTGTTCAGGCGCATGGGTTATACTTAAACATTTATAAGGGTTTCCTAGATGCATGAGCCTTATCTAGGCACATGAACCTTCTGTTCACCATGTTTCTAGTATGTTTTCAAACCCAATCATCAAACTCATCTGTTCTAAGCTTAGCATGGCTATTCTAAACATGAATAACCTATAAGCATTCAAGAATCATCACCCAAACATGCATAATACATACAGGTATACATACATAAACATTGAAAATCATTTTAATACATTTCCAGCCCCAAAGATGTTTAAAACAAGTAGAAACCAGGGTCTAGAACTCACCTGATGCAACTTGGGTGTTTCTTCCTTTCTAACCCTTTTGCAACTAAGTTCAAACACCTAAAAACACCACCAAACACACACACCCGAGCACATACACAAACACATAAGCATATAACCGGGATAAACCCGTCATAAATACTTAAAAACCACTAATTCTTACCTTGAATTCAATCTTCTTTTCTTCTTCTTCAAAACCGAAGTTCTGCTCTCTTCTCTCTCTAATCCGATTGAAAAGGTGAAAAGTAACATGGTGTGGGCGGCCATGTTGCTTTTGTACTAACTTTTATTCTTTTTGTCCTTTTGACACTTTTAACCCCTCAACTTGGGTTCATTGACATTTCCTACTTTTGTTCTTCATTTCTTATCGTTCTTTTAAAAGAATTACCGGTGTTACAGTGAATCTGGAGAAGGAAACCTAGCTGAAACTTGAAGAAGAAGCCAAGTTGGCCTTGGAGAAAGAAGAAGAAAAACAAAAGGAGGCTGAACTGCAGCTGAGGAGAGACAGGATAAACTTTCTACTTTCCAGAGGCTTTAATTTTCAAGAAATTTCTCCACACAATGATGAGTAGATCCTCTGGCTCTACAACAAAGAGCAGGATCAAATGGAGAAAGAAAGAAAGCTGCAAGAGAAAAGGCGAAAGAGAAGAAGAAGAAGGATTGTTAGTGAAAAGGCCTGGATGAAAGACTATCTTCGGGCCCATGGCTTTTCTAGAAGGCAGGTGGGTCCCATGTCTGAGAAGACACTCCAACGGATTATCAGTGAAATCAAGGCTGACATCCGGCTGGGAAAGAAGAAAGAGATGTACGAAAGGTAAAGGGGATGACCTTCACTGCAACCACTCAACCACAACCTGAACCCTCACCCCTACCCTTCTCCATTAAAACCGAACCCTTCACCCCTGAACCAACATCCTTACCCACATCCACTCCCTTACCTCAACCACCTAAACTTCCCATCCTCCAACCTAAAACTCTCCCCAGAGCCTCTGAACCTCAACCTACCCAACAACCATCCAAACCATCCCCTTAGCCTTCTCAACGTCTCTCTCTTGAGGAGTTCAAGGTAATCAAGACCAAGCTCATCAACTGCACAACTCTGAGTGAAGTCTCATGTGATGAAGATTCTGTCAACATTACCTATGTTGATGGATCCTCTTGTTCCCTCATAAGAGATCAATTTCTTGATTTACCTAGAGGAACACTGGACCAGGCAGCTAGACTTCTAGACCTTAACTCAGATTCATTAAATGATGAAGAGAAGAATCTTAGAAGGAAACTAGTGACTCTGCTGGACCCCAAGAAAGAGGACAAGATTCCCAATCAGTCTCTTATGCCTAGAAAGAAAATAGTCCAGTGGAGGTTCGATGAAACTTCTCACAACTTTGTTGTGGAAAGGGAGGATGGCGAAGTGAATAGACTTAATGCAACCTCTCTGCTACACTCCAGCAGGTTTGATATTGCTGAGTTAGCAGAGAAGCCATTCTCCAATCCCTCCAACTCTAAAGCTGTTGCACTCATCAGAAATCATCTTAGCAGCCTTCATCTAGCTAAGCTCACTGCAAAGGCCAAGATTGAAGAAGAGTTGAGATTGAGAAGACAGGAAGACAAGGAAAGACCTCCAACCAAAGGCACTACCTTTCTACAGATGGTGGAGGGTCCAGAATTGAAACCTATAGTTAGATGGGAATACGATTACAGTTCACATCAAATAACTCTTTTCAGAAGGCAACAACAGAGGGTACATGTTATCCAAGGTGATAGACTTGACTTCTTGTCTACCAAAGATCTGTATAAACTTCTCAGCACCACATCAGGAAGAACAAGGAGAGAGACAAATATTTACTCTCCTTGGTACTAAAAGTTTTGAGAAGCAGAAACAAATGAAGTTTTGGTAGCATCAGCCTACGGGGAGTTTGTTAGATCAAGAAGAAGACTAATGCAACCAAAACTAAGTCACTTAGATAATTTTGGTGCTACATGCAAAGGCTTCTGAAGCTTAACATGGAACTTTCGAAGGTTGTAGAGTTCTTCCGAAGACAAAGTGAAAGATTAACTTCTGAAGACAGAACTCTACTTTCGAAGTCAAGTGCATACTTTCGAAGATCAAGTCTTAGAAGAATAAGCTGAAGACCACTTCCGAAGTATGATGAAAAGAAGAAATCTCCAAGGCTTGGAAGAAGCAGCCTCTTCCGAAGTATAAGTGACTTCCGAAGTACTTACTCTTCCGACACCATTTAACCTTCGGAAGACACTGCTATGAACCAGTGGACACAAGTATGGTCTCTGACACTCCGCTGCAGACCTCTGATACTGTATGGCTTCTTCCTAACGAGCTATGCAGTTGACCATACTTTATTCCACTATTCACCTTTTTATGATAGTACAAGTTACCAACTTTAGTTGGTGACAAAAGGTAAGTCAGGGACATGTCCTGACTACCAAATCTCAGATAAGACTTTATCCGAGATATCTTAAACTTTAGTCTTGTAGTATAGACTTTAGCTATAGGATCCCAGCTGGTATCAAAGTATATCTGGCTGTAGGTAGTATTATATATGGGTTCTCTTTGTAACTCATTACACACTGCTTGTAAGAGTCTTGTATTATTGAGTTGAGAAGCAATATATAATAAAAGTACCTTTAAAATTACTTCATGTGTTCTTTACTACTTTCTATATTGTGATCAACTCTTACTGATTCTATCTTAACCTGAGTGTTGTTCTAGGTGAGCTTGAGAGAAAACAAAGTGTTAAGTGACAAACATTGATCCTGCAAAGCCCTCCCAAACTCGTTCTAAGCCCAAATCAACCATACTAAACCTTAGAAACACATACCACCACACCATTCAAGCACACACAAGGCCGAAAAGAAACTCCACTTGCATCACACACAAAGACATACATACAGGTTCAACACACACACTTCAAAACACGTTTTACTATGTGTTCCAGCCCCAAATCAGTTGAAAACGTGTAAAAGAGAGGTCCTAGAACTCACACAAACAACACCGTCGAGTAGAGCTTCAATCCAACCCGTTACACTTCAACTTTCATGCTCAATCCACGAAAACCAAGCTTGAAACCCCTTTTGCTCCCTCTTTTCTCTCTATGGCCGATTTTAGTGAGCGTGGAGGAAAGTGGGCTGCCTCCCCTCTTATTCCCCCACTCTTCCAAAATTTCTCCCTTTTTGGCAAGTTTGGTCCCTCGACTATTGACTTTATTTCTTTTTCTTCTTTCATGGCTTTAAAGAAAATATCCGGATGTTACATTTGAGTAATGATGAAGGATTAACTGTATAAACAGGAAAAACACCAGTTATAATAAAACATTAAACAAAACTATTTATCGTATTGATAGTTATTTGCTTTCCATAACAACCTCCAATTATGTGGTGTTTATATTCTCATCCCTTATAAACACACTCGTGAACAAATCAACTCAAATTTGATTATAATCATCAATGCAATCACACTAATCAAACACAAACAGAACGTAGCATCAATTGTTTAAATCATAACCAAAATCAAACACGAACCAAATGAATGACCCTTGAAATCAATCCAATCTCGCCAAAACTCATCGAGAGCAATTCACAACCAACTTTGAAGATTCATGCCTAAAACATCATCCGAATCAATCAAAATGACAACTATGGAACCACAAAATACTTTACTAACAATCTAGTCAAGAAAAAAGGTGCAAAGGATCAAGAAACTTCTCATATTCACCCAATAAAAATCGAGAATCAGATTATGCTAACGGAAAGAAAGTAATCTGAAATCAAACAGAAACGTGATGAGTGATAGATGAAAAATAAATCTATTCAAGTTAACACGACCAATTAAATAACAATTACTTGTGTTTTAATTAAATTATACAACAACATATTGGTCCATTTGAGTTTTCATGAATGATTAACAGTATAAACATGAAAAAACTAGTTATAATAAAACATTAAACAACACTAGTACTAGTATAGAGTTTCTATTCTCATTTGTTTAATTTGGATGGTTTTTGAGGCATGAATGTTCGATGTTGGTTGTGAATTGCTCTTGATGAGTTTTGGCGCGATTGGATTGATTTCAAAGGTCATTCATGTGGTTCGTGTTTGAATTTGGTGATGATTTAAATAGTAGATGCAAAATTCCATTTATGATTGATAAGTGTGATTGCAATGATGATTATAATAAAATTTGATTAGATTCGTTCACGAGTGTGTTTGTAAGGAATGTGAATAAAAACTCCATACTAGTACTAGTGGTGTTTAATGTTTTATTCTAACTAGTTTTTTCATGTTTATACCGTTAATCATTCATGAAAACTCAAATGCACCAATATGTTGTTGCATAATTTGAATTAAAACACAAGTAATTGTTATTTAATTGGTTGTGTTAACTTGAAAAGATTTCTTTTTCATCTATCACTCATCACGTTTCTATTTGATTTCAGATTACTTTCTTTCAGTTAGCGTAATCTGATTCTTGATTGTTATTAAGTGAATACGTGTAGTTTCTTGATCCTTTGCACCTTTTTTTCTTGACTAGATTGTTAGTAAAGTATTTTGTGGTTCCATAGTTGCCATTTCGATTGATTCGGATGATTTTTTAGGCATGAATGTTCAAAGTTGGTTGTGAATTGCTCTTGATGAGTTTTGGCGAGATTGGATAGATTTCAAGGTTCATTCATTTGGTTCCTGTTTGATTTTGGTTATGATTTAAACAATTGATGCTACGTTCTGTTTTTGATTGATTAGTGTGATTGCAATGATGATTATAATCAAATTTGAGTTGATTTGGTCATGAGTGTGTTTATAAGAAAGAGAATAAAAAACCACATAATTGGAGGTTGTTACGGAAAGCAAATAACTATCAATTGGAGAAATAGTTTAGTTTAATGTTTTTATAATTGGTGTTTTTCCTATTTATATAGTTAATCATTCATCATTACTCAAATGCACCGATATGTAGTTGCATAATTTGGATTAGAATACAAGTAATTCTTATTTACTTGGTTGTGTTAACTTGAATATACTTCTTTTTCATTGATCGCTCATGATGTTTTGTTTGATTTCAAATTACTTTCTATCCGTTAGCGTAATCTGATTCTACATTGTTATTAAGTGAATACGAGTAGTTTCTTGATCTTTTGCACCTTTTTTTCTTGCCTAAATTATTACAAAAGTAAATTGTGGTTCCATAGTTGTCATTTTGTTTGATTTGGATGGTTTTTGGGGCATGAATTTTCGAAGTTGGTTGTGAATTGTTCTTGATGAGTTTTGGGGAGATAGGATTGATTTCAAGGGTCATTCATTTGGTTCGTGTTTGATTTTGGTTATGATTTAAACAATTGATGCTACATTCCATTTATGATTGATAAGTGTGATTGAAATGATGATAATAATCAATTTTGATTAGATTCGTTTAGAAGTGTGTTTATAAGGAATGATAATAGAAACTCCATACTAGTACTAGTGTTGTTTAATGTTTTATTATAACTAGTTTTTTCATGTTTATACTTTTAATCATTCATGAAAACTCAAATGCACCAATATGTAGTTTCATAATTTGAATTAAACATTCATGCCTCAAAAACCATCCAAATTAAAAAAAATGACAACTATGGAACCAAAAATTACTTTTGTAACAATTTAGGCAAGAAAAAGGTGCAAAGGATCAAGAAACTACTTGTATTCACTTAATAAGCATCTAGAATCAGATTACGCTAACGGAATGAAAATAATCTAAAATCAAATAGAAACGTGACGAGCGTTGAATGAAAAAGAAATCTATTCAAGTTAACACGACCAAGTAAATAAGAATTACTTGTATTCTAATCCAAATTATGCAACTACATATTGGTGCATTTGAGTAATGATGAATGATTAACTATATAAACAGGAAAAACACCAGTTATAATAAAACATGTAAGGCCCCGCCCCGGGACGCTTACAGCTGGCCAATCATTGCTCGTAAAACATATAATTACATTTATAATTCATAAAACATCGTAGCAGAACGTCAAAACAACTTTTCATTTCATAAAGAATGCTTTTGCAAATTAATACAAACATCCATTTTTTTCTCATATTCACTCAATAATAATCGAGAATTAGATTACGCTAATGGAAAAAAAAGTAATGTGAAGTCAAACAGAAAAGTGATGATTGATACATGAAAAAGAAATCTATTCAAGTTAACATGACCAAGTAAATAAGAATTACTTGTGTTTTAATTCAAATTTTGCAACTACATATTGGTGCATTTGAGTTTTCATGAATGATTAACAGTATAAACAAGAAAAAACTAGTTATAAAAAACATTAAACAAAAGTAGTACTAGTATGGAGTTTTTATTGTCATTCCTTATAAACACACTCGTGAACAAATCTAATCAAATTCATTATAATCATCATTGCAATCACACTTATCAATCATAAACAAAATGTAGCATCTACTGTTTAAATCATAACCAAAATCAAACACGAACCACATGAATGACCCTTGAAATCAATCCAATCACACCAAAACTGATCAAGAGTAGTTCACAACCGACTTTGAACATTCATGCCTCAAAAACCATCCAAATCAACCAAAATGACAACTATGGAACCACAAAGTACTTTTGTAACAATTTAGGGAAGAAAAAAGGTGTAAAGGATCAAGAACTACTCGTATTCACTCAATAACAATCTAGAATCAGATTACGTTAACAGAACGAAAGAAATCTAAAATTAAACAGAAACGTGATGAGTGTTTAATGGAAAATAAATCTATTGAAGTTAACACGACCAAGTAAATTAGAATTACTTGTATTCTAATCCAAAATATGCAACTACATATTGGTGCATTTTAGTAATGTTGAATGATTAATTGTATAAACAGGAAAAACACTAGTTATAATAAAACATTAAACAAAACTATTTCTCGCATTGATAGTTATTTGCTTTTCGTAACAACCTCCAACTATGTGGTGTTTATATTGTCATACCTTATGCACACACTCATGAACGAATCAACTCAAATTTGATTATAATCATCATTGCAATCACACTAATTAATCACAAACAGAACGTAGCTTCAATTGTTTAAATCATAACCAAAATCAAACACGAACCAAATGAGTGACACTTGAAATCAATTAATCTCTCCAAAGCTCATCAAGAGCAATTCACAACCAACTTTAAACATTCATGCCTAAACAATCATCCAAATCAATCAAAATGACAACTATGGAACCATAAAATACTTTAGTAACAATCTATTCAAGAAAGGATCGAGAAACTTCTCATATTCACTCCATAACAATCGAGAATCAGATTACGCTAATGGAAAGAAAGTAATCTGAAATCAAACAAAAACGTGATGAGTGATAGATGAAAAAGAAATCTATTCAAGTTAACACGACCAAGTAAATAAGAATTACTTGTGTTTTAATTCAAAATTTGCAACTACATATTGGTGCATTTGAGTTTTCATGAATGATTAACAGTATAAACACGAAAAAACTAGTTATAAAAACATTAAACAAAAGTAGTACTAGTATGGAGTTTTTATTCTCATTCCTTATAAACACACTCGTGAACGAATCTAATCAAATTTGATTATAATCAACATTGCAATCACACTTATCAATCATAAACAAAATTATCTACTGTTTAAATCATAATCAAAATCAAACACGAACCACATGAATGACCCTTGAAATAAATCCAATAGCGCCAAAACTCATCAAGAGTAATTCACAACCAACTTCGAACATTCATGCCTCAAAAACCATCCAAATCAATCAAAATGACAACTATGGAACCACAAAATATTTTTGTAACAATTCGGGCAAGAAAAAAGATGCAAAGGATCAAGAACTACTCGTATTCACTCAATAACAATCTAGAATCAGATTACGCTAACAGAACGAAAGTAATCTGAAATCAAACAGAAACATGATGGGTGTTCAATGAAAAAGAAATCTATTCAAGTTAACACTACCAAGTAAATAAAATTTACTTGTATTCTAATCCAAATTATTTACTCAATAACAATCGAGAATCAGATTACGTTAACGGAAAGAAAGTAATCCGAAATCAAACAAAAACGTGATGAGTGATAGATGAATAAGAAATCTATTCAAGTTAGCACAACCAAGTAAATAAGAATTACTTGTGTTTAATTCAAATTATGAAACTACATATTGGTGCATTTGAGTTTTCATGAATGATTAAAAGTATAAACATGAAAAAACTAGTTATAATAAAACATTAAACAACACTAGTACTAGTATGGAGTTTCTATTATCATTCCTTATAAACACACTTCTGAACGAATCTAATCAAAATTGATTTTTATCATCATTTCAATCACACTTATCAATCATAAATGGAATGTAGCATCAATTGTTTAAATCATAACCAAAATCAAACACGAACCAAATGAATGACCCTTGAAATCAATCCTATCTCCCCAAAACTCATCAAGAGCAATTCACAACCAACTTCGAAAATTCATGCCCCAAAAACTATCCAAATCAAACAAAATGACAACTATGGAACCACAATTTACTTTTGTAATAATTTAGGCAAGAAAAAAGGTGCAAAAGATCAAGAAACTACTCGTATTCACTTAATAACAATGTAGAATCAGATTACGCTAACGGATAGAAAGTAATTTGAAATCAAACAAAAACATCATGAGCGATCAATGAAAAAGAAGTATATTCAAGTTAACACAACCAAGTAAATAAGAATTACTTGTATTCTAATCCAAATTATGCAACTACATATCGGTGCATTTGAGTAATGATGAATGATTAACTATATAAATAGGAAAAACACCAATTATAATAAAACATTAAACTAAACTATTTCTCCAATTGATAGTTATTTGCTTTCCGTAACAACCTCCAATTATGTGGTTTTTTATTCTCTTTCCTTATAAACACACTCATGACCAAATCAACTCAAATTTGATTATAATCATCATTGCAATCACACTAATCAATCAAAAACAAAACGTAGCATCAATTGTTTAAATCATAACCAAAATCAAACAGGAACCAAATGAATGAACCTTGAAATCTATCCAATCTCGCCAAAACTCATCAAGAGCAATTCACAACCAACTTTGAACATTCATGCCTAAAAAATCATCCGAATCAATCGAAATGACAACTATGGAACCACAAAATACTTTACTAACAATCTAGTCAAGAAAAAAGGTGCAAAGGATCAAGAAACTACACGTATTCACTTAATAACAATCAAGAATCAGATTACGCTAATTGAAAGAAAGTAATCTGAAATCAAATAGAAACGTGATGAGTGATAGATGAAAAAGAAACCTATTCCACTTAACACAACCAATTAAATAACAATTACTTGTGTTTTAATTCAAATTATGCAACAACATATTGGTGCATTTGAGTTTTCATGAATGATTAACGGTATAAACATGAAAAAACTAGTTATAATAAAACATTAAACACCACTAGTACTAGGAACATATACATAAGCAGTCAACATCATCATACAGGTCATCTTACATACATAACATACATCATACCTACCATCATGCATAAGCATCAATCATACATCATAACATGCCCATCATAACATCTATGACCTCAAAAGTCGACTTACATAGCCCCCGGGAACATCACACGTCAAATCCTAAATTTCACTTTTTCTCCAGAAAGTCAAAAACTATTCTAAGTGTTCATCTGCATTTGCCTTTTTGTTCACCCGCATTTGTTTTAGTTCATCTGCATTTCCCCAATACTCATCCGCATTGACTTACTTAGTTTAGTGGTCAATGATCATCAGCATTAACTATTTATTCGCATTTCTCCAATACTCATCCGCATTGACTTACTTAGTGGTCAATGCTCATCCGCATTAACTGTTCATCCGCATTTCCCCAATACTCATCCGCATTGACTTACTTAGTGGTCAATGCTCATCGGCATTAACTGTTCATCCGCATTTCTCCAATACTCATCTGCATTAACTGTTCATTTTCATTTTGCCAATACTCATCCGCATTGACTTACTTAGTGGTCAATGCTCATCTACATTAACTGGTCATCTGCATTTCTCCAATACTCATCCGCATTGACTTACTTAGTGGTCAATGCTCATCTGTGTTAACTATTCATCCGCATTTCTTTTGAACACTTACGTAGATTTTAAACTTAGACATATGAGCCCTGAACATCATATTTCAGTTCCCAAACACCATCTATCATGTTCTAAGCTTAAATCATGCATTCTAAGCCTTAGAAACACAACCATAACATCAATAAGCCATAACACCATACCCATAAGTTACACACATTCAAACATACGAGTATAAAACTCAGATTTATAAAAACATACATTCATGCATTTCCAGCCCCAAAATCAGTTAGAAACTAGTAAGAGAAGGGTTCTAGAACTCACCTTTGCGGCTCTTGAGTATGGCTTCTTCCAAACTCATCTATAATTGAGTTCAACCACCTAGAAACCCACTAAGAACACACACAACCAAACATACAAACACACATAAGCATACAACTGAGGCAAGGCCAGTTAAGAACACTTAAAACCATGAATTCTTACCTTGAATTCAAATTTTTAGCTTGTTCTTCTTCAAAAATCCAAAACTTTTGCTCTGCTACTCTCACTCTAACATCCGAGAATTGTGTGGATCTAGAAAGAGTGATGGGCGGCCATCACCTTTTAAACCCACTTTTTCAAACCTTTTATCCTTTTGACACTTTTTAACCCTCAAGTTGGGTAAAATATCTTTTCTTTCTTTTTCTTCACTTTATTCTTTCTTTCTTGACTAAAAAAATAACGGGTGTTACAAGTCCACCCCTCTTATATAGGTTTCGTCCCTGAAACTTGTTATTCCTCAAACAATTGTGGGTAATGTTGTCTCATCTCTTCTTCAGTCTTCCACGTAGACTCGGGTCCCTTTCTGTGCTTCCAGTGTACATGCATAAGGGGAACCACTTTATTCCTCAACTTCTTCTCTTTACGATCAATGATCGCCACAACTTGCTCCACATAATTGAGTCGTTCTTCTACCACGATATCTTCAAGTGGAACAATCATATCCTTGTCTGCTAAAAATTTCCTCAGATGAGATACATGGAATGTTGGGTGAATTCCACTTAACTCATCCGGTAACTCCAACCTATAGGCCAACTCTCCTACTCTAGCAATGAGTCGGAAAGGCCCTATGTATCTCCGGCTCAATTTTCCCCGCTTTCAGAACCAAATGATGCCCTTCCAAGGTGAGACTTTCAACATGACCCTGTCACCCACATGGAACTCAACCGGTCTGCATCGTGTATTAGTATACGACTTCTGTCTATCTGTGGCTGCCTTTATGAAGGCCTTGATCCTTTCAAGCTTCTCAGTCGTAGCCTCGATCACCTCGACGTTTCCTAACTCTTTCTGACCAATATCACCATAACAGACGGGTGTCATGCATCTCCTACCTTATAGCATCTCATAAGGGGGCATGCAAATGCTGGCATGATAACTGTTGTTATATGAGAACTCAGCTAACGGTAGGTGGTCATCCTAACTTCCTCCAAAACCGATGACACATGCATGAAGCATATCCTTCAGCGTCTGAACCGTCCTTTCTGACTGACCATCTATCTGAGGATGATAAGCCGTGCTAATATGTAACCTCGTCCCCATTACATTATGGAACTTCCTCCAAAATTTTGATGTAAACTGGGTGTCACAATCAGACACAATAGACACCAGCACACCATGACGAGTTACAATCTCCTTAATGAAAAGATCAGCCAACCTCTCAGATGAATATGTCTCGTGAATCGGTAGGAAGTGTGCACTATTCGTCAAACGATCCACTATTACCCATATGGCATCATATCCTCGCGGGGTACGCGTTAGCTTCGTAATAAAGTCCACGGTGATGTGCTCCCATTTCCACTCCGGTATATCCAAAGGTAGGATATTTCCATATGGCTTCTGATGCTCCACCTTCACTTACAAGCAAGTAAGGCACTTACTCACATACTCCACTACGTCACGCTTCATACCCGACCACCAATAATCTTTCTTCATGTCTTGGTACATCTTTGTAGCATCGGGATGAATAGAGTATCGAGTCTTATGAGTTTCATCCATAACCTTCATACGTAGATCCCTATAACGAGGAATCCACATCCGCCCGAATTGGGTCTTAACACCAAGTGTGTTTTCACCCAATTCCCCAATCAGACCTCTCATTCTTTTGGAGTTATGATGACATTCTTTCGATGCCTCATCTTGAAACTCTTTGACTTGATTCATCACATCTGAGGTCATGATCAATTGGTAAGCTTTCACCCGAATCGGGTCGGGTCTCTCTTTTCGGCTAAGGGCATCCGCCACCATGCTAGCTTTGCCCGGATGGTAATGGATCTCGCAATAATAATCTTTTATAAGTTCCAACCATCTTCTCTGCCTCATGTTCAAATCTTTCTTCTCAAAGAAGTTCTTCAAGCTCATGTGGTTAGTGAATATGGTGCACTTTGTACCGTATAGGTAGTGCCTCTAAATCTTTAACGCAAAGACCATGGCTGCTAGCTCCAAGTCGTGAGTAGGGTAGTTGACCTCATGTACCTTCAACAATCGGGATGCATAGGCTATAACTTTTCTCCTCTGCATTAACACACACCCCAACCCTGAGTAGGAAGGATCAGAATAAACCACCAGATCTTCACTTCTATTGGGTAACGACATAACATGAGCTTGAGTCAGTCTCACCTTTAAGTCCTCGAACGCCTTCTCTTGAACTTGACCCCATGCAAACTTTACATCCTTACGAGCCAACTTGGTTAGTGGAAAATTGATCTTAGAGAAGTATTGGATAAACCTTCTATAGTAGCCCGCCAAACCCAGGAAGCTACGAATCTCAGATGGCGTCTTTGGAGACTTCCATTGCATCACCGCCTCCACCTTTGCGAGTCCACCATAATCGCATAGGGATTCACTACATGACCCAGGAATTGAACCTCGCACAACCAGAATGCGCACTTGGAGAATTTAGCATACAACTTCTCCCTTCTCAACCTCTTCATCACCTATCGAATATGACCGGCATGCTCCTCTTCACTCTTGGAATAAATCAAGATATCATCGATAAACACAATCACTGATTTATCCAACATTGGCCGACACACTCGATTCATCAAGTCCATAAAAGTAGCTGGTGCGTTGGTCAAACCAAATGACATAACGAGGAACTTGTAATGACCATAACGCATGCAAAAAGCTGTTTTAGGAATATCATGCTCTTTCACCTTTAACAGATGGTAGCCCGATCGACGATCTATCCTTGAGAACCAACTGGCACCTTGAAGCTGATCAAACAAATCATCAATTCTCGGTAAGGGGTATTGGTTCTTTATCATTAACTTATTCAGCTCATGGTCGTCAATACACATCCTCATACTACCGTCTTTCTTCTTCACGAATAAGACCAAAGCACCCCAAGGAGAGATACTCAGCCTAATAAACCCCTTGTCAAGCAGCTCTTGCAACTGCTCCATCAACTCTTTCATCTCAGTCGGAGCCAATCGATATGGTGCCTTGGCAACAGGTTAGGCACCTGGTATCAAATCAATCTAAAACTCGATCTCTTGGTTAGGTGGCACTCCTTGTAAATCTTCTAGGAACACGTCTGGAAAGTTACACACAACCAGTACATCAGACAATTGTGGTGTTGGTATTTCTACATCCTTCACATAAACCAAGTAGGCGCTACATCCACGCCTCATGCACTTTCCCGCCACCACCATTGAGATTACCTTCGGGATCGTCGTGACTCGATCCCCATAAACCGTCACCATACTCCCGTCAGGTGCTTTTAAACGAATCATCTTCTTGCGACACACAATGTTCACCTCGTAGTCTGCTAACCAATCCATCCCAAGAACTATATCAAAGCCACTAAGGTTATCACGAATGGTCTAACAGGAAATCTATGACCTTCTAATTCCATGTCACAACCTTCTACCACCTCAGAAATCTTGGTAGACTTACGTATGGCAGTTTCTACATCAAAGGGCGCATCTATATGTTATTATTAACAGGCAATTTAGCACAGAAAACAGCAGAAATAAAAATTTTATCGGCACCAGAAATAAATAACACGGAGGCTAAAGTTTGGTTTATTAGAAACGTACCTGACACAACATCAGGGTCTGTCCTGTTGGGGTTTGTTAGAACAAGATTCATAGTTTAACCATTTAAACTTTGTGTAAACGCAGCGGAAACAAGCTTTATAACTTTGTTAATGAACTGAAAATTTGGGTTTCATCTTAATATTACAAAGTTATAAACAAACCCAAGAACAAAGGACCTTTTTATGTGAATAAAACTAGCTATGTTAACACAAACAAACATTATGGACAGCCATAAAGAGGCTGCCATAAACTACCTTTCAGCAGCCAAAATCGAAATAGATGAGGATGATTTGGATCAAGAAGAACAACCAAGGCACCAAAAGAAGGTCCTCTCAAGCTTGCATACCCCAAGCTCTATGACAAACAACTTGTTGCTAGGATTGAACACCGAAAACCCGAAAGATAAGGCTGCTGGAACCTTTCAGCCGAGAATGACTTCAACAAAACAAGAAAACCCTTTTTCTTTTGTTGTGATTTTGCATGTGAGGGAGAGAAGAAGATGGAGTGAATGTATGTTCAAATGTGTGTTTCCAAGACACTAAAAGAAAACCAAGAAGTGGCTATCCCGGGCGGCCGAAACTTCTTATGTTTTGGTTTTCCCCCCAAAAGTTAAAACACAATTGACAAGTTATTATATAAGTTATTCATATAATTAACCTTTTAATTGAATAATTCATACACACTCACTTATTATTTGATGTTATTTAAGTAACTTAAATAACATTACAAACAATATCTATAAATAAAATATCTATATAAATTGTTCAATCTCATATGCAACTTATTTAGAAAACCCATTTTCTAAATTGGTGTTTTTATTTAATTGTATGATCATATCATCAATAAAATATTATTTGGTGTTTGCTAAGCTTGTTATTGGGTATGACCCGACTTGAATCATAACGTACTAACCACATCAATGTTCTATGTGTCTTGGGCATAAAGAATTCAACAATCTCCCACTTGCACAAGATTTATAGAAGATTGATGCAAGCAGTAAATACCGCCTAACAACGGTTTACTACCCTCAATACGCATGACTTAAAGCCATTCAATAACATCATCCCCTTCAAGTATCCAACTTAAAATGATTTAGGTGAATCAATCATTTATCCTTTTGTTACAAATGTCATGTTAAATCCAAGGACACAGAATGATCATTCTTTGTTGATTTAACTTATCAGGCCTTAGACATCTTGCTCTCAACGAATAAGAGGAACAAATTCCATCTTGAATACATACGTTTCTCACAAACACTTCGTGTCACGTCTGAACATAACCTTACGTACTGTCCATTATTTCAGGGCAGTGAAGAACTATCTCAAGGTATAACACTTGGTGAATATCAAAACCCAGTATGTATCTTAGGTCTGAGGATACCAAATTATATTCGCCTTTACTCAAATTTACTTATGATCAATCTGGAAGATTCCATGTAGTAAAATTTGAGATGCGGGTCAGTCCAATATTTGTATCCCACAAATATCTATGAACTTTGGCAGCAACCATTTGCTCTATATTCATTCCTTATGAAGATCCACCAATCCAAATTCATAATAATCTTACCCTCATACTTGTTCCCACAAGTATGAACGACTACGAACATTTAGAGTAAACAATTTACCTATGGATTAAACATGCTAAATTGGAACATTTATTGAAATATTATAACCAAATAATTTTATTCAAGTAGTAAGAGAGTTCCAAATATCCAAATGCAAAATCATAGATCAAATCCAATCACTAGAATATCAAAGTCCCATGGCACATGTATGACCTTCATGCTTTGCCTTTTCTAGGAGCTTCGTAAGAGGATCCGCAATATTGTGATCTGTGTGAAGTTTGCGAATACATATCTTTCCTTTCTCAACTTCATCTCGTATGTAGTTGAATCTCCGCTCAATGTGCCTAGTCTTTTGATGAGCACGAGGTTCCTTGATTTGAGCAATCGCACCCTCGTTATCACAAAAGATCTCTAGGGGGTCCTAAATGGAAGGGACAACCCCTAGATCGGCAATGAATTTCTTTAACTATGCAGCTTCTTGAGCTACCAATGAGGCGGCGACATATTCTGATTCTGTAGTTGATAAAGCCACAACATCCTGTTTAGAGCTCTTCCAAGAGACGGCTCCTCCATTCAGAATGAAAATGTATCCAGATTGTGATCGTGAATCATCACGATTGGTTTGTAAACTCACATCCGTGTAACCTTTTAGAACGAGTTCCTCATCACCAGATCCATAGATTCGAAACATATCTTTAGTTCTCCTTAGGTACTTAAGTATGTTCTTAACAGCCATCCAATGACTGCTTCCAGGATTTTGCTGGTAACGGCTTGTCATGCTTAAGGCGCATGAAACGTCCGGCCGAGTGCATATCATTGCATACATGATGGATCCAATAGCAGATGCGTGTGGGATTCCCTTCATTTTATCTTGCTCATCCTTTGAGCTTGGACATTGAGTCGTACTCAATATCGTTTCTCTTTGAATAGGTACCATACCTTTCTTAGAGTTCTCCATCTTGAACCTTTTCAAGATCTTATCAATATATGCACTTTGATTTAAACCAATTAACCGCCTTGATCTGTCCCTATAGATCTTTATTCCCAGAATATAGGCGGCTTCACCAAGATCCCTGATGGAAAAACAACTCCCAAGCCAGGTTTTTACACCTTCCAAGGTTGGAATGTCATTTCCAAATAGTAGTATGTCATCAACATATAATACTAGGAAAGTGATGATGCTCCCACTAGCTTTCTTATATACACAAGCTTCATCAGCGTTCTTGATGAATCCAAATTTAATTACTTCATCAAAACGGTGATTCCAACTTCTCAATGCTTGTTTCAATCCATAGATTGATTTTTTTAACTGGCATACTTTGTTAGGATGTTTTGGATCGACAAAACCTTCAGGCTGAACCATATAGACATCTTCCTCAAGATATCCATTTTGGAAAGCCGTTTTGACATCCATTTGCCAAATCTCATAATCATAATGAGCAGCTATGGCAAACAATATCCTAATAGATTTTAGCATTGCAACAGGTGAGAAAGTTTCATCATAATCAACCCCTTGAGTTTGAGTGAAACCCTTTGCTACAAGTCTTGCTTTATAAGTATCTAGGTTTCTATGCATATCGGTTTTCCTTTTGAAAACCCAATTACTTTGGTGTTAAGAGGTGGTATAACCAAGTCCCATACTTGATTGTCATACATGGATTGCATCTCAACGTTCACGGCTTCAAGCCATTTGTCACAATCCGAATTAGACAATGCATCATGGTATGTGATTGATTCATCAGAATCTATCACATAGCATCCATTAGTGAAAAATCCATATTTTTCAGGTGGATTACTAGTTCTACCAGATCTGCGAACGTTTTTTGTGTATTGATCAACTATTTGATCACTTTCAACATCCTCATGTTGAGTGCTAGTGTCAAGCAAACGTGTATCGAGTTGCGGTTCTTGATCCTCTTCAAGATCCACAGTTCTACTACCAGTTCCTTCCATAAGGAATTTGGTTTCCAAGAACTCACCTTTTTGGCAACAAACTCCTTTTGTTGTATTGGATCATAGAAATAATATCCCATAGAATCTCTTGGATATCCAATAAAGATATACTTAGTGGAGCGGCTTTCTAACTTGTATGAGGTGGGAGCCTTCACATAAGCCTCACACCCCCACACCCTCAAATATGAAAATGATGGAACCCTTCCATGCCATATTTCATAAGGTGTCCTTTCCACTTTCTTGGTTGGGGTCATATTCAAAATACGGGCCGCAGAGAGCAGAGCAAAAGCCCAAAATGATAGAGGTAATGAGCTTCTAGCCATCATAGATCGAACCATATCCAATAGAGTTCGATTTTTTTGCTCGGACACGCCATTATGTTGTGGTGTTCCCGGTGGAGATAGTTGTGAGACAATCCCACAACTTCTAAGATGGTCCCTAAAAGCATCATTTAGGTATTCACCTCCTCTATCGGTGCGGAGAATTTTAATTGACTTATTGAGTTGATTTTGTACTTCATTTTGAAAGATCTTGAACATTTCAAAAGCTTTATCTTTGTGTCTTAACAAGTACACATACCCATATCGACTATAGTCGTCAGTAAAGGTAATGAAGTATCTTTCATTGTACCTTGTCATAGGTTTAAAAGGACCACATACATCCGAATGTATGATACCTAATAAATCCTTTGCCCTTTCGGCTTTGCCACTAAAAGGTGTCGTGGTCATTTTCATATTAAAATCTAGAACCCAACATTACATTTAAATAGTGGTTAGGTGACCTTTATCCCATGATTTAAATTAATAAGGTGGTCAACGATTGACGATTGCAACCATTTGCAACTTCTAGAGGTATGGGATCGACTTGAAACATCATATGTAAAGTCGGCATGTTAATCCCATCAACACCATTTGGAAACCATATCATAGGTGATCCATTTGACATGGTTTGCAAATCAAGACACCCTACTTACACACACGTGTGAGTTTGCCAAAATAAGCGGTTAGGTGACTTTTATCCCACGAATATGGCATTCTCACCTCAAGTCACAAGTTCCCTCAAAATGGTTAGGTGACCTTTATCCCACTAAGAGTTCCCAAGCGATTCAAGTGTTGTGTAAAAGGACGGTGTTGATCTTATTTTTTAAAAGGGTATAGAGATATTATAATACAAGTTTAGAAAACATTATGTATACATATTTGAATGTTTTCAAAACAAGATACCTTATGGTACATTGATTAAAACCCCTTTTAATCTTTGAAATCATTAAACAATTTTAATAACCTTTTATTACCTTTTAATGATTAAAGCCCATTTAGATAGTTGTTATGATCATTGAAAATGATAGTTAAGCAAACATCATATGTAAAGTCATCAACCACAATACCATAATCAAACAACCATGAATCAACCAAAAGGAAGTGCATAACCATAGCATCTAAAGTGGCCACACTTGTTTGCCATCACAAGTGTGGACCATAGGACATTCCTAAGGGACAAAACACATCACAAAAGTTCCATGAACCTCCCACTTGAAACCGCATCCAAATGCTCCATGTTTCTTGTGTCTTCCCTTTGTGCTTCTAACACGTACATCTTCATATTACAAGATATTATATCCTAATACAAGATTTCTAGTAAAATGAAAAGTACCTAATCTATTTATTACCACCCAATAATAAATAAATTACACTTTAAACCAAGCACAAATAAAAGATTATACAACCCAATTGAATGAATAAATACAACCATAATAAACATCCAAATAACACAAGGTCAAGGGCTAGGTTATGCACCATAATAAACAATGATCATATCATCCAAACCAACAATGAATCCCCACTAAAAACCCACGAAATTTTAGCCAACACAAACTGAAATTTCGGGTTTTGTCTTGCCCAAACAAACAACAAATATAACATACATGTCTTTCAAAGTTTAATCACAAGCATGTGTGATATAACTTTGAAAGTTGGGGATTCATAAAACATGAACATAGCAGCCCCTAAAAGGGGTTTCAAAGTCCCATAAAATGAAATATAACAAGGACAAAACAAGCTAGCTATCCACATAACCGGCTCTAGATGCCAATGTTGGGGCTTGTTAGAACAAGATTCATAGTTTAACCATTTAAACTTTGTGTAAACGCAGCGGAAACAAGCTTTATAACTTTGTTAATGAACTGAAAATTCGGGTTTCATCTTAATATTACAAAGTTATAAACAAACCCAAGAACAAAGGACCTTTTTATGTGAATAAAACTAGCTATGTTAACACAAACAAACATTATGGATAGCCATAAAGAGGCTGCCATAAACTACCTTTCAGCAGCCAAAAACGAAATGGATGAGGATGATTTGGATCAAGAAAGAACGACCAAGGCACCAAATGAAGGCCCTCTCAAGCTTGCATACCCCAAGCTCTATGACAAACACCTTGTTGCTAGGATTGAACACCAAAAACCCAAAAGATAAGGCTGCTGGAACCTTTCAGCCGAGAATGACTTCAACAAAACAAGAGGACCCTTTTTCTTTTGTTGTGGTTTTGCATGTGAGAGAGAGAAGAAGATGGAGTGAATGTATGTTCAAATGTGTGTTTCCAAGACACTAAAAGAAAACCAAGAAGTGGCTATCCCAAAAGGGGCGGCCGAAACTTCTTATGTTTGGTTTTCCCCCCAAAAGTTAAAACACAATTGACAAGTTATTATATAAGTTATTCATATAATTAACCTTTTAATTGAATAACTCATACACACTCACTTATTATTTGATGTTATTTAAGTAACTTAAATAACATTACAAACAATATTTATAAACAAAATATCCATATAAATTGTTCAATCTCATATGCAACTTATTTAGAAAACCCATTTTCTAAATTGGTGTTTTTATTTAATTGTATGATCATATCATCAATTAAATATTATTTGGTGTTTGCTAAGCTTGTTATAGGGTATGACCCGACTTGGATCATAACGTACTAACCACATCAATGTTCTATGTGTCTTGGGCATAAAGAATTCAACATGTCCTAGCCTCCTGCATCCTCGTGAATGCTCTGGCGCTCGCCCTTGGTCCTTCACCCCTGGTCTTCTTCTCCCCAGAACCCTCAGCCCTCGGCTTCTTACAGTCTCTACTCATGTGACCCTCCGCGCCACAGTTGAAACATTTCCCTACTTTGCATTCCATTGCCATATGACCAGGCTTCCCACATTTGAAGCACACATTCAATCCCCACCTACACTCGCCACTGTGCTCCTTCCCACATTTGCTGCATCTCTTTACTCCTACACCGGATGTGACCACACGACGATCATCTATCTGTGCCTTCTTGTTACTTGTCGGGCACCACCCCGATCAAACCATTTTCCATTACAATTCCTATCACTACCACCTTTCTTGCTACCTTCGGTCACCACCACAGTCCTTTCATCATATAGTCTCCTATCCAAATCAACCGCCGACCTAAACGTGCTCGGTCGAGCAGCGATCATGTGCCTACGGATATCCATCGGCAAGCCCTGAATATACCTCTTGATTTTCATGACAAGGGTGTCACTTGGTCCAGCACCAGACGTGCCATCTCATTGAACTTGGTGGTGTACTGCTGGTGTGTCATTGTCCCCGTCTCCAACTGCAGGAACTCTCTCTCAACCTGTCCATTTCCCTATGAGGACAAAACTCCTCAATCACCAACATTTTCAGCTCAGACCATCTCATCCTCCTAATAGCCCGACTACCTTGAGCCTGGACAATATTGTCCCACTAACATAAAGCCGAGTCCACGAAAGAGTGGGCAACGAACTTCACTTTCTGATCCTCTTGACACTCGCTGATGTTCAAAACAGCTTCCATTTCTCTCACCCACCAGTGAGCAGCAGTGCCGTTACCATCAAAAGTAGATGGCTTACACCTATGAAATGCCCCGTAGTAACAGCCTCGTGCTGCCTCCGACGTAGGCTCTTCTTCTTTCTCTTCTTCTTCATCATCAAATAGAACCGTCTCAGTCTCGAGTTGTCTTCTTTCGCCCGTATGTCTACTTCTTTCCTCCCTCTCCCCTTCCTGTATGGCTTTAATCACTTCAGTCACTACAGACGGTAAGATTGTCTGCATGACCTGATGAACTTCTCCACAACAACCTCCTTTACTGAGGCTCTCTGATTGGCGCTCTCATCACTGCCCTTCGGATTAGGGGTCTCGGGTTCTTCATGAACCACCTTTTCGGCTCTAGGCCTTCCTCTCATAGCTCATGGTTCAGCACCACGACCTCCACCACGTGAAGCTTTAGATGATCTACCACCGGTCATCCTCTAACACACACACTGAAAGATTCAAACACCAACACGGTCATTCAAGGGAACAACTTAGTTTATGTCAAGTATAGTAAGTCCCTAATTACAGTGGCAAGTTGTGATTAGCCACTTACTTTACTCTTCATACCCCAAGCATTACCTGTCCTGACTACATCAGTATCTAAATCTACCAGCAACACATAACCACATAACATGCGCACGTAATACCGGTTATCATTAAGAAAATACCTGATGGCACGCAGCTACTCGAACTAGCATCCCTTCCCTTTCCGTCCCATTTTCAGTTTAAGTTTATGTTTATTTTGAAAATTTATCCATTTCACTTAAACTTTGGCTCTGATACCAACTTGTAAGGCCCCGTTCCCGGGAGCTCACAGCTGGTCAATCATTGCACATAAAACATATAATTACATTTAAATTTCAGAAAACATCATAGTGGAACATTAAAATAAGTTTTCTTTTCATTATAAATGCTTTTGCAAGTTAATACAATCATTCATTACACATTTTCACTTGTTCACATTACAATGCAAAAACATTAACAAAAGAATGCCATCCAAAATGCCAAGTAGCTGCCCCGCGCCATCCTCACCTGCCAACATAAAAATGCAAAAAAAGTCAGCATTGTTGAGTGAATTCTAGTTTTATAATAAAACATACTTTACTTTCATTAAAACCCGTTCTTTACCTTTGCATGTGATCACACATCACACGTACACATAGATAATATCATTATTATCTTCATCATTCATTCATTAACTTCATTCATCATACGTCATTATCATTCACATTCATTCATACTTTCTTACTTTCTTCATACGTTCATTTCATTGGATGACATGTACAATACCCCGAACATTTTGCACGAAGCTGGTTACTAGGCTTGAAGTCTTTCATAGACCTTGAACATTGTGCACGAAGCTGACTCCAGCACCTAGGGCAAGTACGTTCACCATTTATCTTTTCTCTTTCATTCTGGATCAATGCCATATGCTATACACCGAACATGTGCACGAAGCTGGTTACTGGGCCTGAGGTCTTTCATAGACCTCGAACATTGTGCACGAAGCTAACTCTAGTACCTAGGGCAAGCGACAAGGATCCGATACATATGGACAATCACAAAGATTGGACCCCAGTATGCATCCTTCTAGGTTAGCTAACCCGAACACAGTTGAGCTAACACCCTTCATTGGTTGTGAACCTCCATACATTTGCTTGCAAGCCTTTCTTACTTTCATTCATTTGTTAATGCATCCATTCTTTCATTACGTTCCTCTTTTCATTATCTTCCACTTTACGTTACATAATATTTTCATTTCGTTCATTAACATTCAACGTAAAGCCACGGGAAAATAATCATACAACAAGCAACATATACATAAGCAATCAACATCATCATACAGGGCATCATACATACATAACATACATCATAGCTACCATCATGCATAAGCATCAATCATACATCATAACATGCCCATCATAACATCTATGACCTCAAAAGTCAACTTACATAGCCCCCGGGAACATCCCAAGTCAAATCCTAAATTTCACTTTTTCTCCAGAAAGTTAAAAACTATTCTAAGTGTTCATCCGCATTTGCCTTTTTGTTCATCTACATTTGTTTTAGTTCATCTGCATTTCCCCTAATACTCATCCGCATTGACTTACTTAGTGGTTAATGCTCATCCGCATTAACTGTTCATCCGCATTTCTCCAATACTCATCCGCATTGACTTACTTAGTGGTCAATGCTCATCCGCATTAAATGTTCATCCGCATTTCTCTAATACTCATCCGCATTGACTTACTTAGTGGTCAATGCTCATCCACATTAACTGTTCATTCCCTTTTCTTCAATACTCATCCGCATTGACTAACTTAGTGGTCAATGCTCATCCGCATTAACTGTTCATCCATTTTTCTTTTGAACACTTGGGAAGATTCTAAAACTCAGACATATGAGCCCTAAACATCAGTTCCCTAAACACCATGTATCATGTTCTAAGCTTAAATCATGCATTTTAAGCCTTAGAAACACAACCATAACATTGTCAAGCATGAACATAGCCCACAATCACACCATACCCGTAACATACACACATTCAAACATACGGTTATAAAGCCCAAATTTATAAAAACATACATTCATGCATTTCCAGCCCTAAAATCAGTTAAAAACCAGTAAGAGAGGGGTTCTAGAACTCACATTTGCAGCTCTTGAGTATGGGTTCTTCCAAACTCGTCTTTAATTGAGTTCAACCGCTTAGAAACCCACCAAAAATATACACAACCGAACATACAAACACACATAAGCATACAACGAGGAAAGGCCAGTTAAGAACACTTAAAACCATGAATTCTTACCTTGAATTCAAATTTTCAGCTTGTTTTTCTTAAAAATTTGAAACTTCTGCTCTACTACTCTCTCTCTAACATCCAAGAATTGTGTGGGTGAAGAAAGAGTGATGGGCGGCCATCACCTTTACACCCACTTTTTCAAACCTTTTGTCCTTTTGACACTTTTTACCCCTCAACTTGGGTAAAATATCTTTTCTTTTGTTTTCTTCACTTTATTCTTTCTTTCTTTGACCAAAAGAAAATAACCGCGTGTTACAAATGAAGATCTGGTAGTTTATTATGATGCTTCCTACTCAGGGTTAGGGTGTGTGTTAATGTAAAGAGCAAAGGTTATAGCCTATGCATCTTGACTATTGAAGCTTCATGAGGTCAACTATCCTACTCATGACTTGGAGCTAGCAGTTGTGGTCTTTGTGTTAAAGATTTAGAGGCACTACCTTTACAGGACGAAATGCATTATATTCACTGACCATAACAGCCTGAAGTACTTTTTTGAGCAGACAGATTTGAACATGAAGTAGAGGAGATGGTTGGAGCTTATAAAAATTATGATTACTAGATCCATTACCATCCGGGCAAAGCCAATCTGGTGGTGGATGCCCTTGGCTGAAAAGAGAAACCCGAACTAATTCGGGTAACTGATCATGACCTCTGATGTGATGAAGCAAGTCAAAGAGTTCCAAGATGAGGCATTGAAAGAAGATCATCTTAACTCTAAAAGAATGAGAGGTCTGATTGTGAAATTGGGTGAAAACACACTCAATGTTAGAACCCGATTCGGATGAATGTGGATTCCTAGTATATGCATGAAAATTATGGATGAAGCTCATAAGACTTGATACTCTATCCATCCTAGTGCTACAAAGATGTACCAAGACATGAAGAAAGACTATTGGTGGTCGGGTATGAAGTGTGATGTGGGGGAGTATGTGAGTAAATGCCTTACTTGTTTACAAGTGAAGGCCGAGCACCAAAAGCCGTATGGGAAGATCCAACCTCTGGATATACCGAAGTGGAAGTGGGAACACATCACCATGGATTTCATTACGAAGCTAATGCGTACCCCGAAAGGGTATGATGACATATGGGTTATAGTTGACCGTTTGATGAAGAGTGCTTACTTCCTACCGATCTACGAGACATTCATCCGAGAGGTTGGCGGACCTATTCATCAAGGAAATTGTAACTCGTCATGGTGTGCCGGTGTTGATTGTGTCTGATCGTGACACCCGATTTACATCAAAATTTGGAAGAAATTCCATGACGCGATGGGGACGAGGTTACATATTAGCATGGCTTATCATCCCCAAACAGATGGTCAGTCAAAAAGGACCATTCAGACATTGGAGGATATGTGTCATATATTTTGGAGGAAGTTGGGATGACCACTTACCGTTAGCTGAGTTCTTGTATAACAACAGTTATCATGCCAGCATTGGTATGCCCCCTTATGAGATGCTATATGGTAGGAGATGCAGGACGCCCGTTTGTTGGGGTGATATTGGTCAGAAAGAGTTAGGAAGCATCGAGGTGATCGAGGCTACGACTGAGAAGCTTGAAAGGATCAAGGCCATCATGAAGGCAGCCAAAGATGTAAGTCGTATGCTGATAAACGACATAGACTGATTGAGTTCTAGGTGGGTGACATGGTTATGTTGAAGGTCTCACTTTGGAAGGGTATCATTCGGTTTAGAAAGCGGGGCAAGTTGAGCCCGAGATATATAGGGCCTTTCCGAATCATTGCATGAGTAGGAGAGGTGGCCTATAAACTAGAATTACCAGAGGAGTTAAGTGGAATTCACACGACATTCCATGTAGGCAAGTTGAGGAAATGTTTAGCAAACAAGGATATGTTTGTTCCACTTGGAGATATCGAGGTAGATGAATGGCTCAATTATGTAGAGCAACCAGTGGCGATCATTGATCGAAAGGAGAAGAGGTTAAGGAACAAAGTGGTTCCTCTTGTGCATGTACAGTGGAAGCACAGAAAGGGATCCGAGTCTACGTGGGAGACTGAAGAAGAGATGAGACAGCATTACCCACAATTGTTTGAGGAATAACAGGTTTCGGGGACGAAACCTATATTAGGGGGTGGACTTGTAACACCCGGTTATTTTTTTAGTCAAAGAAAGAAAGAATAAAGTGAAGAAAAAGAAAGAAAAGATATTTTACCCAAGTTGAGGGGTAAAAAGTGTCAAAAGGACAAAAGGTTTGAAAAAGTTGGTGTAAAAGGTGATGGCCGCCCATCACTCTTTCCCGCCCATCACTCTTTCTACACCCACACAATTCTCGGATGTTAGAGAGAGAGAGTAGCAGAGCAGAAGTTTCAGATTTTTGAAGAAGAACAAGCTGAAAATTCGAATTCAAGTTAATTTGTGGTTTTAAGTGTTCTTAACTGGCCTTGCCTTGATTGTATGCTTATGTGTGTTTGTATGTTCGATTGTGTGTGTTTTTGGTGGGTTTCTAGGCGGTTGAACTCAAATTACAGACGAGTTTGGAAGAAGCCATACTCAAGAGCTGCAAAGGTGAGTCTAGAACCCCTCTCTTACTGGTTTTTAACTGATTTTGCGGCTGAAAATGCATGAATGTATGTTTTTATAAATCAGGGTTTTATACCCGTATGTTTGAATGTGTGTATGTTACGGGTATGGTGTAATTGTGGGTTATGTTCATGCCTGACGATGTTATGGTTGTGTTTCTAAGGCTTAGAATGAATGATATAAGCTTAGAACATGATAGATGGTGTTGGGGAATTGAATTTTGATGTTTAGGGCTCATATGTCTAAGTTTTAGAATCTGCCCAAGTGTTCAAAAGAAATGCGGATAAACAGTTAATGCGGATGAGCATTGACCACTAAATAAGTCAATGCGGATAAGTATTGGAGAAATGCGGATAACAGTTAATGCAGATGAGCATTGACCACTAAGGAAGTCAATGCGGATGAGTATTTGAGAAATGCGGATGAACAGTTAATGCGGATGAGCATTGACCACTAAGTAAGTCAATGCGGATGAGTATTAGGGAAATGCGGATGAACTAAAACAAAATGTGCGTGAACAAAAAGGCAAATGCGGATGAACACATAGTATAGTTTTTGACTTTCTGGAGAAAAAGTGAAATTTATGATTTGACTTGGGATGTTCCCGAGGGCTATGTAAGTTGACTTTTGAGGTCATAGATGTTATGATGGGCATGTTATGATGTATGATTGATGCTTATGCATGATGGTAGGTATGATGTATGTTATGTATGTATGATGCCCTGTATGATGATGTTGACTGCTTATGTATATGTTCCTTGTATGATTTTTTTCCCGTGGCTTTACGTTGAATGTTAATGAACGAAGTGAAAGTATTATGTAATGTAAAGTGGAAGATAAAGAAAAGAGGAACGTAATGAAAGAATGCAAGCATTAACAAATGAATGAAAGTAAGAAAGGCTTGCAAGCAAATGTATGGAGGTTCACACCCAATGAAGGGTGTTAGCTCAACTGTGTGCGGGTTAACTAACCCAAAAGGATGCACACTGGGGTCCAATCTTTGTGGTTGACCATATGCATGGGATCCTTGTCGCTTGCCCTAGGTACTAGAGTCAGCTTCGTGCATAATGTTTGAGGTCTATGAAAGACCTCAGGCCCGGTAACCAGCTTCGTGCAAAATGTTCTGGGTATTGTACATGTGATCAAATGAAATGAACATACGAAAGAAAGTAAGAAAGTATGAAAGAATGTGAATGATAATGACGTACGATGAATGGAAGTTAATGAATGAATGATGAAGATAATAATGATATTATCTATGTGTATGTATGATGTGTGATCATATGCAAAGGTAAATAACGGTTTTTAATGATAGTAAAGTATGTTTTAAATTAAAACAAGAGCTCACTCAGCAATGCCAACTTTTATGTGTTTCTAGTTGGTAAGTAAAGTTGTTGAGGATGGCACAGGGCGGCTACTCTGCTCTTTCGGATGGCATCAATTTTTATAATGCTTTTGTGATGTAGTGCAACACGTATTTTGTAATTTGATAACGATGTATTTCTTGCAAAATCTTTTATAATGAAATGAGATGTCTGTTTTGATGATTTCCACTGTAGTGTTTTCTTTAATTTAATGAAAATATATGTTTTAAGTGCAATGAATGACCAGCTGTAAGCGTCCCGAGAATGGGGCCTTACAGAAACGTGATGAGTGTTCAATTAAAAAGAAATCTATTCAAGTTAACACGACCAAGTAAATAAGAACTACTTGTATTTTAATCCAAATAATGCAACTACATATTGGTGCATTTGAGTTTGTATTGTCATTCCTTATAAACACACTCATGAATGAATCTAATCAAATTTGATTATAATCATCATTGCAATCACACTTATCAATCATAAATGGAATGTAGCATCTACTGTTCAAATCAAAACCAAAATCACACACGAATCACATGAATGACCCTTGAAATCAATCCAATCGCGCCAAAACTCATCAAGACCAATTCACAACCAACTATGAACATTCATGTCTAAAAAATCATCCAAATAAATCAAAATGAAAACTATGGAACCTCAAAATAGTTTATAACAATCTAGGCAAGAAAAAAGGTGCAAAGGATAAAGAACCTACTCAGATTCACTCAATAACAATCGAGAATCAGATTACGCTAACGGAAACTAAGTAATCTGAAATCAAAGAGAAATGTGATGAGTGTTCAATTAAAAAGAAATCTATTCAAGTTAACACGACCAAGAAAATAAGAATCACTTGTATTTTAATCCAAATTATGCAACTACATATTGGTGCATTTGAGTTTGTATTGTCATTCCTTATAAACACTCTCGTGAATTGCAATCACATTTATCAATCATAATTGGAACGTAGCATCTACTGTTAAATCATAACCAAAATCAAACACGAATCACATGAATGACCCTTGAAATCAATCCAATCTCACAAAAACTCATCAAAAGCAATTCGCAACCAACGTTGAACATTCATGCCTAAAAAATCATCCGAATAAATCAAAATGACAACTATGGAACCACAAAATAGTTTAGTTATCTAGGCAAGAAAAAAGGTGCAAAGGATTAAGAAACAACTCGTATTCACTCAATAACAATCGAGAATCAGATTACGCTAACGTAAAAAAAGTAATATGAAATCAAAGAGAAACGTGATGAGTATTCAATTATAAAGAAATCTATTCAAGTTAACACGACCAATTAAATAAGAAATACTTGTATATTAATCCAAATTATGAAACCGCATATTGGTGCATTAGAGTAATCATGAATGATTAACTATATAAATAGGAAAAACGCTACTTATAATAAAACATTAAACTACACTAGTTCAATTATGGAGTTTGTATTATCATTCCTTATAAACACACTCGTGAATGAATCTAATCAAATTTGATTATAATCAGCACTACAATCACAGTTATCAATCATAAATGGAACGTAGCATCTACTGTTTAAATCATAAACGAAATCAAAAACGAATCACTTCAATGACCCTTGAAATCAATCCAATCTCGCCAAAACTCATCAAGAGCAATTCACAACCAACCATGAACATTCATGCCTAAAAAATCATCCGAATAAATCAAAATGATAACTATCAAACCACAAAATAGTTTAGTAACAAACTAGGAAAAAAAAAAGGTGCAAAGGATTAAGAAACTACTCGTATTCACTCAATAACAATCGAGTATCAGATTACGCCAACGGAAAGAAAGTAATCTAAAATCAAAGAGAAACGTGATGAGTGTTCAATTAAAAAGAAATCTATTCAAGTTAACACAACCAAGTAAATAAGAGTTACTTGTATTTAATCCAAATTATACAACTACATATTGGTGCATTTGAGTTTGTATTGTCATTCCTTATAAACACACTCGTGAATTGCAATCACACTTATCAATCATAGATGGAACGTAGCATCTACTGTTTAAATCATAACCAAAATCAAACACGAATCACATGAATGACCCTTGGAATCAATCCAATCTCGCCAAAACTCATCAAGACCAATTCATAACCAACTTTGAACATTCATGCCTAAAACATCATCCGAATAAATCAAAATGACAACTATGAAACCACAAAATAGTTTAGTGACAATCTAGGCAAGAAAAACGATGCAAAGGACTAAGAAACTACTCGTATTCACTCAATAACAATCAAGAATAAGATTACGCTAATGGAAAGAAAGTAATCTGAAATCACAGAGAAACATAATGAGTGTTCAATTAAAAAAAATCTATTCAAGTTAACATGACCAAGTAAAGAAGAATTACTTGTATTTAATCCAAATTATGAAACTGCATATTGGTGCATTTGAGTAATCATGAATGATTAACTATATAAACATGAATATCACTATTTATAATAAAACATTAAACAACACTAGTTCTCGCATTGATAGTTATTTCCTTTCCGTAACAACCTCCATTTATGTTGTGTTTTTATTCTCATTCTTTATAAACGAATCTAATCAAATTTGATTATAATCATCATTGCAATCACACTAATCAATCACAAATTTAACATTGCATCTATTGTTTAAATCATAACCAAAATCAAACACGAACCACATGAATGACCATTGAAATCAATCCACTATGGTATAAACTTATCAAGAGCAATTCACAACCAACTTTGAACATTCATGCCTAAAAAATCATCCGAATCAATCAAAATGACAACTATGGAACCATAAAATACTTAAGTAACAATCTAGGCATGAAAAAAGGTGCAAAGGATCAAGTAACTACTCGTATTCACTCAATAACAATAGAGAGTCAAATTACACTAATGGATAGAAAGAAATCTGAAATCAAACAGAAACGTGACGAGGGATAGATGAAAAAGAAATCTATTCAAGTTAACACGACCAAGTATATAAGAATTACTTGTGTTTTAATCCAAATTATGCAACAACATATTGGTGCATTTGAGTTTTCACGAATGATTAACAATATAAACACGAAAAAACCTAGTTATATTAAAACATTAAACTACACTAGTACTAGTATGGGGTTTGTATTCTCATTCCTTATAAACACATTCGTGAACTAATTTAATCAAATTTGATTATAATCATCATTGCAATCACACTTATCAATCATTAATTGGAACGTAGCATCTAATGTTTAACTCATAACCAAAATCAAACATGAACCACATGAATGACCCATGAAATCAATCTAATCTCGCCAAAACTCATCAAGAGCAATTCACAACCAACTTTGATCATTCATGCCTCAAAACCTTCCAAATCAATCAAAATGACAACTATGGAACCACAAAATACTGTTATAACAATCTAGGCAAGAAACAAGGTGCAAAGGATCAAGAAATTACTCGTATTCATTCAAAAAGAATCTAGATTCAAATTACGCTAACAGAATGAAAGTAATCTGAAAAAGAAATCTATTCAAGTTAACACGACCAAGTAAATAAAAGTTACTTGTATTCTAATCCAAATTATGCAACTACATATTGGTGCATTTGAGTAATCATGAATGATTAACTATATAAACAGGAAAACACTAGTTATAATGAAACATTAAACAAAATTATTTCTCGTATTGATAGTTATTTGCTTTCCGTTACAACCTCCAATTATATGGTGTTTTTATTCTCATCCCTTATAAACACACTTGTGAACGAATCTACTCAAATTTGATTATAATCATCATTCAAATCACACTAATCAATCACAAACAGAACGTAGCATCAATTGTTTAAATCATAACCAAAATCAAACACGAACCAAATAAATGACCTTTGAAATCAATCCAATCTCACCAAAACTCATCAAGAGCAATTCACAACCAACTTTGAACATTCATGCCTAAAAAATCATACAAATCAATTAAAATGATGACTATGGAGCCACAAAATACTTTAGTAACAATCAAGGTAAGAAAAGAGGTGGTAAGGATCAAGAAACTACTCGTATTCCCTCAATAACAATCGAGAATCAGATTGCACTAACGGGAAGAAAGTAATCTGAAATCAAAGAGAAACGAGATGAGTGTTCAATGAAAAAGAAATCTATTCAAGTTAGCACGACAAAGTAATAAATTACCTGTATTTTAATCCAAATTATGCAACTATGTATTGGTGCATTTGAGTAATCATGAATGATTAACTATATAAACCGGAAAAACACTAGTTATAATAAAACATTAAACAACACTAGTTCTCGCTTTCATAGTTATTTGCTTTCCGTAGCAACCTCCAATTATGTGGTGTTTTTATTCCCATTCTTTTTAAACGAATCTAAACAAATTTGATTATAATCATCATTGCAATCATAGTAATCAATCATAAATATAACGTTGTATCTATTGTTAATCATAACTAAAATCAAACACGAACCACATGGATGACCCTTGAAATCAATCCACTATCGCTTAAACTCATGAAGCACAATTCACAACCAACTTCGAACATTCATGCCTAAAAAATCATCCGAATCAATGAAAATGACAACTATGGAACCACAAAAAGTACTTTAGTAACAATCTTGGTAAGAAAAAACTTGCAAAGGATCAAGTAACTACTCGTATTCACTCAATACCCACAATCAAGAGTCAGATTACGCTAACAGAAAGAAAGTAATCTGAAAACAAACAAAAACATGATCTGAGTGATAGATGAAAAAGAAATCTATTCAAGTTAACATGACCAAGTAAATAAGAATTACTTGTATTTTAATCCAAATTATGCAACTACATATCGGTTTATTTGAGTTTTAACGAATGATTAATAGCATAAACACGGAAAACTAGTTATAACAAAACATTAAACAACACTAGTACTGTATGGATTTGTTATTCTCATTCCTTATAAACACACTCGTGAACGAATCTAATCGATTTTGATTATAATCGTCATTGCAATCACACATATCAATCATAAATGGAACGTAGCATTTGTTGTTTAAGTCATAACCAAAATCAATCACGAACCACATGAATGACCCTTGAAATCAATCCAATCGCGCTAAAACTCATCAAGAGCAATTAACAACCAACTTCGAACATTCATGCCTCAAAAACCATCCGAATCAATCAAAATTACAACTGTGGAACAACAAAATACTTTTGTAACAATCTGTATGGCCCCGTTCCCATGACGTTTACAACTAGCCAATCATTGCTCATAAAACATATAATTACATATACACTTCATAAAATCATCGCAGCGGAACATTAAAATAACTTTTCATTAAAATGCTTTTGCAAGTTAATACAATCATTCATTACATATTTTCATTTGTTCGCATTACAATGCAAAAACATTAACAAAAGAATGCCATCCAAATGCCAATAGCTGCCCTGCGCCATCCTCAGCAATACTCACCTACCAAATGGAAAATGCATAAAACGTCAGCGTTGCTGAGTGAGTTCTAGTTTTAAAACAAAACATAGTTTATCATTCGTTTAAAACCGTTCTTTACTTCCTTTCAAATCATACCATGCTTTAGAATGTGATCACACATCGTACGTACACATAGATAATAATTATTATCTTCATCATCGTTCATCTCGTACATTTATTATCTTCTTGTTTTCATCTGGGTCCTGTCATGTGCTTAACCGCCCTCTGGAGCACCAAGCAATTCATCTAGGGTTAAGCGAGAAGGACCCCATACATCTGGTCAATCACAAACACTGAACCCCTATGTGCATCCTTATAGGGTATATAACCCGCACACAGTTGAGCTAATAACCCCTCATTGGGTGTGAACCTCTATACATATGCTTGATCACATGGATCAAGCCCCAGTGTGCATCCTCATAGGGTTGCTAACACGCACATGGTTGAGCTAACACTCCTCATTGAGTGTGAACTTCCATACATTTGCTTGCAAGACTTTCTTACGTTCGTTCATTCATTAATGCATGCATTCTTCATTTCGTTCCTCTTTTCATTATCTTCCACTTTACGTTATATAATACTTTTCATTTCATTTATTAACATGCCACGTAAAGCAAATGGAAAATAATCATACATAAATATAAGGAACATGAACATACCACATCACCATACATAACATACATCTTACATACCATCATGCATAACATCATACACATCATGCCAAAACATCAAACATACATCATAACATCTATGACCTCAAAAGTCATCTTACATGAACCCCCGAGAACATCCCAAGTCAAAGCCTACATTCATCTATTTTCCCAGAAAGTCAGAAAACATTCTAAGTGTTCATCCGCATTTGCTATAGTTCATCCGCATTTGTTCCTGTTCATCCGCATTTGTTCATCCGTATTGACCTTACTCGTCTACATTTCCCATACTTAGTCAATGTTCATCCGCATTCATCCAATACTCATCTGCATTGACTTACTTAGTGGTTAATGCTCATCTGCATTAACTGCTCATCCGCATTGACTTCCATTACTCATCCGCATTGACTTACTTAATAGTTAATGCTCATCCGCATTAACTTCTCATCCGCATTGACTTCCATTACTCATCCGCATTGACTTACTTAATTGTTAATGCTCATCTACATTAACTGCTCATCCGTATTGACTTCCATTACTCATCCGCATTGACTTACTTAATACTTAATGCTCATCCGCATTAACTGCTCATCTACATTGACTTCCATTACTCATCCGCATTTCTTTTGCATACTTAGGCAGATTCTAAAACTAAATTTATGAGCTTTAAACATCAGATTTCAGTTCCCAATCACCATCCATCATGTTCTAAGCTTAAATCTTACCTTCTAAGCCTTAGAAACACAATCATACATCATCAAGCATGAACATAGACACACATCACATAATAACATCAGCATACACATAATCAAACATACGGGTTCGAAACCTAGTTTAATGAAAACATACATTAATGCATTTCTAGCACCAAAATAGTTAAAAACCAGTAAACGAGGGGTTCTAGAACTCACCTTTGCAGCTCTTGAGTGTGCCTTCTTCCAAACTCATTTGCAATTGAGTTCAACTGCCTAGAAACCCACTAAAAAAACATACCCGAACACAAACAAACATACATAAACACAAACCCGAGGACATAACCGGTTAAGATCACCATAAAAACATGGAATGTCGAGTGAATTCCACTTAACTCATCTGGTAATTCCAGTTTATAGGCCACCTCTCCTACTCTAGTAACGATTCAAAAAGGCCCTATATACCTTGGGCTAAACTTGCATCGCTTTCTGAACCGAATGATGCCTTTCCAAGGCGAGACTTTCAACATAACCCTGTCACCCACCTGGAACTCAATCGGTCTATGTCGTTTATCAGCATACGACTTCTGTCTATCTTTGGCTGTCCTCATGAAGGCTTTGATCTTTTCAAGCTTCTCAGTCGTAGCCTCGATCACCTCGATGCTTCCTAACTCTTTCTGACCAATATCACCCCAACACGGTGTCCTACATCTCCTACCGTATAGCATCTCATATGGTGGCATACCAATGCTGGCATGATAATTGTTGTTATATGAGAACTCAGCTAACGATAAGTGGTCATCCCAACTTCCTCCAAAATCGATAACACATGCCTGAAGCATGTCTTCAAAGGTCTGAATGGTCCTTTCTGACTGACCATTAGTCTGGGGATGATATGGTGTGCTGATATGAAATCTCGTCCCCATAGCCTTGTGGAATTTCTTCCAAAATTTTGATGTAAACCGGGTGTCATGATCAGGCACAATAGACACTGGCACACCATGACGAGTCACAATCTCCTTAATGAAAAGATCAGCCAACCTCTCACATGAATATGTCTCGCGGATCGGTAGGAAGTGAGCACTATTCGACAAACGGTCAACTACCATCCATATGGCATCATACCCTTTCGGGGTACGGGACAGCTTTGTAATGAAATCCATGGTGATGTGCTCCCACTTCCACTCTGGGATATCCAAAGGTTGGATCTTCCCATACGGCTTCTGATGTTTAGCCTTCACCTGTAGACAAGTAAGGCATTTACCCAAATACTCCACTACATCATGCTTCATGCCCGACCACCAATAGTCTTTCTTCATGTCTTGATACATTTTTATGGCTCCGGGATGAATGGAGTATCGAGTCTTGTGAGCTTCATCCATGATTTTCATACCTTGATCCCCATGATGAGGAATCCATATTCGCCCAAATCGGGTCCTAACACCAAATGTGTTTTCAACCAATTCCTCAACCAGACCTCGCAATTCTTTCCGAGTTAAGATGATATTCTTTCAATGCCTCATCTTGAAACTCTTTAACTTGCTTCATCACATCAGAGGTCATGATTAACTGGTACGCTTTCACCGAATTGGTTCGGGTCTCTCTTTCTAGCTAAGGGCATCCGCCACCACGTTGGCTTTGCCCAGATGGTAATGGATCTCGCAGTCATAATCCTTTATAAGTTCCAACCATCGTCTTTGTCTCATGTTCAGGTCCTTCTGCTCAAAGTACTTCAAGCTCTTATGGTCAGTGAATCTGGTGCACTTCATCCAATACAGATAGTGCCTCCAAATCTTTAACGCGGAGACCACTGCTGCTAGCTCCAAATCATGAGTAGGATAATTAGCCTCATGAACCTTTAACTGTCGAGATGCATAGGTTATAACCTTCCCTCTCTACATTAACACACACCCCAACCCTGAGTAGGAAGCATCAGAATAAACCACCAGATCTTCACTTCCATCGGTAATGACAGAACAGGAGCTTGAGTCAATGTCGTCTTCAATTCTTCGAACGCCTTCTCTTGAGCTTGACCTCATATGAACTTTACATCTTTCCGTGTCAACTTGGTTAGTGGAGAAGCAATCTTAGAAAATTCTTGAATAAATCTTCTGTAGTAGCCCGCCAAACCCAAGAAACTACGAATCTCGAATGGCGTCTTTAGGGACTTCCATTGTATCACTGCTTCCACCTTTGCCGGGTCCACCATAATCCTATCAGGATTCACCACGTGACCCGAGAATTGTACCTCGTGCAACCAGGATGCGCACTTGGAGAACTTAGCGTACAACTTCTCCTTTCTCAACGTCTCCAAAACCTCCCGAATGTGGCCGGCATGCTAAATCTTGCTCTTCGAATAAATTAGAATATCATCAATGAACACAATCATTGATTTATCCAACATTGGCCGACACACTCGATTCATTAGATCCATAAAGGCAGCTGGCGTGTTGGTCAAACCAAAAGACATGACAAGAAACTCATAATAACCATAAAGCGTGCGAAAAGCTATTTTAGGGACATCATGCTCTTTCATATTTAGCTGATGGTAACCAGATCGAAGATCTATTCTTGTAAACCAACTGGACCTTGAAGCTGATCAAACAAATCAACAATTCTCGGTAAGGGATATTGGTTCTTTATCTTCAACTTATTCAGCTCACGGTAGTCAATACACATCCTCATACTACCATCTTTCTTCTTTACGAATAAGACCGAAGCACCCCAAGGAGAGATACTCGATCTAAAAACCCCTTATCAAGCAGCTCTTGCAACTGCTCCATCAACTTTTTCATCTCCGTTGGAGCCAATCGATACGGTGCCTTGGCGATAGGTTGGGCACCTGGTATCAAATCGATCTGGAACTCGATCTCTCTGTCAGGTGGCACTCCTGATAAGTCTTCAGGAAACACATCCAGAAAGTCACACACAACCAGTACATCGAATAGTTGTGGTGCTGGCGTATCCACGTCCTTTACATAGCACTACATCCACGCCTCATGCACTTTTCTACCACCGCCATTGAAATTACTTTCAGAATCATCGTAACCCGATCACCATAAACCGTTACTGAACTCCCGTCAAGCGCTGTCAATCGAATCATCTTCTTGCGACACACAATATTCGCCTTGTAGTCCGCCAACCAATCCATCCCAAGAACCATATGAAAACCACCTAAGGTCATCATGAACAGTCTAACCAAAAACTTATGACCTTCCAATTCCATATCATCCTTTTATCACCTCAAAAATCTTGGTAGACTTACCTATGGCAGTTTTTACATCAAAGGGCGCATCTATATTCTTACTACTAACAGGCAGTTTGGCATAGAAGTAGCAGAAATGAAACTTTTACTAGCACCAGAATCGAATAACACAGAAGCTAAAGTTTGGTTCACTAGAAACATACCAGACACAACATCGGGGTCCGTCCTAGCCTCCTCCTGCGTCATTGTAAACGCTCTTACGCTCGCCCTCGGTCCTTCACCTCCAGTCTTCTTCATCGCAGAACCCTCAGCCCTCGGCTTCTTACAATCCCTATCATGTGACCCTCCGCGCCACAATTAAAACACTGGACCATATGACAGTCCCTTGCCATCCGTCTTCCCGCATTTGAAGCATAAGTTCGATCCCAGTCTACATTCTCTAGTATGCTCCTTCCCACATCTACCACACATCTTCGACCCCGCACCAGATGTGACCACATGGCGGTCATCCACCCGTGCCTTCTTGTTACTCGTCGGGGCACCACCTCGACCAAACCTTTTCCATTCCAATTCCGGTCACCACCACCTTTCTTTCTGCCTTCAGTCACCACCACAGTTCCTTCATCATACAATCTCCCTACCAAATCAACCGCCGACCTAAACATGCTCGGTCGGGCATCGATCATGTGCCTATGGATAGCCGCCGCAAGCCCTGAATGTACCTCTTAATATTTCATGACAAAGGCGTTACTTGGTTCGGTACCAGACGTGTCATTTCATTGAACTTGGTAGTGTACTACTGATTGTCATGGTTCTCGCCTCCAGCTGTAGGAACTCTCTTTCCACCTTATCCATTTCCCTGTGAGGACAGAACTCCTCGAACACCAACTTATTCAGTTCAGCCCACCTCATTCTCCCACTAGCCCGGCTACCCTCAGCTTGGACAATATTGTCCCACCAGCATAAAGCTGAGTCCACGAAAAAGTGGGCGGCAAACTTCACTTTCTGGTCTTCCCGGCACTCGTTGATATTTAGAACGACTTCCATTTCTCTCACCCACCGGTGAGCAACAGCAGCAGTGTCATTACCATCGAAAGTAAGGGGCTTGCATCGTTGGAACGCCCCGTAATTACAGCCTCGTGCCGCCTCCGGCGCTGGCGCTTCTTCTTTGTCATCAGACAAAACCGTCTCAGTCTCGGGCTGTCTCCTTTCGCCCGCAGGTCTACTCCTTTCCATTCTTTCCCCATCTCTAATAGCCTTTATGACTTCGGTCACCACAGACGGTAGGATCGTCTGCATGACCTGATGTACTTCCTCCACAACCGCCTCCTTCACTAAGGCTCTCAAATTGGCACTCTCATCACCACCCTCCGGATGAGGGGTCTCTGGTTCTTCATGAACCACCTTTACGGCTCTAGGTCTTCCCCTCGTAACCCTCCACCACGTGAAGCTTTAGATGATCTACCATCGGCCATCCTCTAACTCATACTAAAAGATTTAAACACCAATACGGTCATTCAAGGGAACAGCTCAGTTCATGTCAAGTGTAGTAAGTCCCTAATTATAGTGGCCAGTTGTGATTGGCCACTTACTTTACTCTTGATACCCCAAGAATTACCTGTCCTGACTACATCAGTATCTAAATCTACAACCAACACATAACCACATAACATGCGCACATAATACTGGTTAAGCATTAAGAAAATACCTGATGGCACGCAGCTACTCGGACTGGCATCCCTTCCCTTTTCGTCCCATTTTCAGTTTAAGTTTAGGTTTATTTTGAAAATTTACCCATTTCACTTAAACTTTGGCTCTGATACCAACTTGTAAGGCCCCGTTCCAGGGACGGTTACAGCTTGCCAATCATTGCTCACAAAAAACATACAATTTCATTTAACTTTCATAAAAACACCGCTACGGAACATTAAAATAACTTTTGCTTTCATAATAATTGCTTTTGCAAATTAATACAATCATTCATTACACATTTTCATTTGTTCGCATTACAATACAAAAACAGTAACAAAAGAATGCCATCCAAAATGCCAAGTAGTTGCCCTGCGCCATCCTCAGCAATGCTCACCTGCCAACTAGAAAATTTACCCATTTCACTTAAACTTTGGCTCTGATACCAACTTGTAAGGCCCCGTTCCAGGGACGTTTACAGCTTGCCAATCATTGCTCACAAAAAACATACAATTTCATTTAACTTTCATAAAAACACCGCTGCGGAACATTAAAATAACTTTTTCTTTCATAATAATTGCTTTTGCAAATTAATACAATCATTCATTACACATTTTCATTTGTTCTCATTACAATGCAAAAACAGTAACAAAAGAATGTCATCCAAAATGCCAAGTAGTTGCCCCGCGCCATCCTCAGCAATGCTTACCTGCCAACTAAAAAATGCATAAAAAGTCAGCGTTGCTGAGTGAGTTCTAGTTTTATAATAAAATACTTTACTTTCATAAAAACCGTTCTTTACTTTTGCATGTGAACACACATCATACGTACAAATAGATAATATCATTATTATCTTCATCATTCGTTCATTAACTTTCTTTCATTCCATCAAACCATGAACCTTACCCTACCATCATGCATAAAGCTGGTACTGGGCCAGGGTCCATCATAAACCCCCCGTCATGGCGCACAGTAGCCTGGCCACAGTACCTAGGGTAAGTTCACGTGTGCCATTGTCATATGCTATACCCTTCGTCATGCATAAAGCTGATACTGGACCGGGGTCCATCATAAACCCCCCGTCATGGCGCACAGCAGCCTGGCCACAGTATCTATGGCAAGCGACAAAGGTTCCATACATATGGTCAATCACAAAGAAAGACCCCGATGTGCATCCTTCTGGGGTAGCTAACCCGCACACTGTTGGGCTAACACCCTACAATGGGGCGTGTCCCGACATACAAGGCTTGCAAGACTTTCTTTACTTCCCATCATTCATTAATGCATGCATTCATTCATCATGTTCCTCTTTTCATTAGCTTCCACTTTACGTACATAATACTTTCATTTCAATCATTAACATCCAACGTAAAGCCATGGGAAAATAAACATACATAATAAGGAACATTAACATCATCAGTCAACATCATCATACAGGGCATCATACATACATCACATACATCATACATACCATCATACATACCATCATACATAACCATCATATATACATCATAACATGCCCAACATAACATCTATGACCTCAAAAGTCAGCTTACATGAACCCCCGGGAAACATTCCAAGTGTTCATCCGCATTTGCTATAACTCATCCGCATATACTAGTTCATCCGCATTTGCTATAGTTCATCCGTATTTGTTTTACTTCATCCGCATTTGTTCATCCGCATTGACCTTACTTATCCCTATTTCCCATACTTAGTCAATGTTCATCCGCATTTGTTTTACTTCATCCGCATTTGTTCATCCACACTGACCTTACTCATCCGCATTTCTCATACGTAGTCAATGTTCATCCGCATTTCATCCAATACTCATCCGCATTGACTTTCTTAGCAGTTAATGCTCATCCGCATTAACTGTTCATCTGTATTGACTTTCATACTCATCCGCATTGACTTTCTTAGCAGTTAATCCTCATCCGCATTAACTGTTCATCCGCATTGACTTTCATACTCATCCGCATTTCTTCTGCATACTTAGGCAGATTCTAAAACTGAATTTATGAGCCTTAAACATCAAATTTCAGTTCCCAATCACTATCCATCATGTTCTAAGCTTAAATCTTACCTTCTAAGCCATAGAAACACCGTCATACATCATCAAGCATGAACATAATCACACATTACATCATAACATCAACATACACCTTAGCAGTTAAAAACCAGTAAATGAGGGGTTCTAAAACTCACCTTAGCATCTCTTGAGTATGGCTTCTTCCAAACTCGTTTGCAATTGAGTTCAACCGCCTAGAAACCCACTAAAACACATACTCGAACACATACAAACACACATAAGCATAAACCCGAGGACATAACCGGTTAAGAACACCATAAAAACCTGAATTCTTACCTTGAATTCGCACTTTTCTTCTTGTTTCTCTTCAAAACTGAGAGTTCTCTGCTTCTAGCTACTTTCTCTCTCTAAAATCCGAAAATTTTGTATGTAGAAAGGGTGATGGGTGGCCATACCACCTTCTACACCCACTTTCCAAACATTTTGTCCTTTTGGACACTTTTTACCCTTAAACTTGGGTCTTATTTCTTTTCCTTCTTTTTCTTCACTTTATTCTTCTTTCTTGGCTTAAAAAAATTAACCGGGTGTTACAAATATGTAGGCGCATGAGTGCCTAGGCGCATGAGAATCTTGGGCGCATGGACACTTAGTCAAATTTGGCCTATTTCTAGGCGCTTGGGCATTATTTGGGTGCATGAACTTTGGGCGCATGGGGACACTAAGACAGTTTATACCGTTTGGCGCATGGGCCATTATTGGGTGCATGGGCAGTCTAAGTCACACTTAAACAACTAAATTCAGTCCCCAATCATCACCTAACATGTTCTTAGCTTAAACCTTACATTCTAAGCCATAGAAACACATTCATAACATCATCATAACCATAAACACACCCAAATCAAACCGCACCCGCAAACACATACACATACATACAGGTAAAAGCCCATTTTATAAAAATGTTCATACATGCATTTCTGTAAGGCCCCGTTCCCGGAACGCTTACAGCTAGTCAATCATCGCTCATAAAACCTATAATTACATTAACTTGAAATAAACGTTGCAGCGGAAACATTTTAAAACAACATTTTCATTACAAATGCTTTTGCAAAATGATACAACATTCGTTACACAATTTCATTTGTTCGCATAACAATGCAAAAACATTAACAAAAGAATGCCATCCAAAATGCTAAGTAGCTGCCCCACGCCATCCTCAACAATGCTCACCTGCCAACTAGAAAATGCATAAAAAGTCAGCGTTGCTGAGTGAGTTCTAGTTTTAAAATAAAACATACTTTATCTTTCGTTTAGAAACGTTCTTCACAATCATACGTGATCATTCACTATACATACACATAGAAAATATCATTACTATCTACTTTTACTGTTCATCACATTCTTTATCACTATCTGGAGCAGTGTCGTCAGCTATGCCCCAAACAAATAGGGTACTGGGCCGAATTCATAATTGATTTCCACACTGCAGATAGCCTAGCACTAGCACCAGGGTAAGCGACAAGATCACAACTGTATACTACACCTCCAACATTATGCATAACTCGAGTACTGGGTCGAAGATCATAAATCACTTCCACACCGCACATAGCCTAGCACCAGTACCGAGGTGAGTAATCACTATAAACCACTCTATACTACACCCCCAACATTATGCACACCTCAAGTACTGGGCTGAAGATCATAAATGACTTCCACACCGCACATAGCCTGGCACCAGTACCGAGGTGAGTAATAACTATAAACCACTGTATACTACACCCCCAACATTATGCACACCTCAAGTACTGGGCTGAAGATCATAAATGACTTCCACACCGCACATAGCCTGGCACCAGTACCGAGGTGAGTAATAACTATAAACCACTGTATACTACACCCCCAACATTATGCATAACTCGAGTACTAGGCCGAAGATCATAGATGACTTCCACATCGCACATAGCCTAACACCAGCACCGAGGTGAGTAATCACTATACAAATGGTCGGTCATAAAGACGGACCCCGGTATGCATCCTTTTGGGGTAGCTAACCCGCACCCGTTGAACTAACACCCTTCATTGGGTGTGTTTTCACATACAAGGCTTGCAAGACTTACTTTACTCTCTCTCATTAATGCATGCACTTTATCATTATGTTCCTCTTTTCATTATCTTCCACTTTACATTACATAATATTTTTATTTCATTCTTTAACATTCAACATAAAGCCATGGGAAAATAAACATACAATGTAAGGAACATCAACATACACAGTCAACATCATCATACACGGCATCATACATACATAACATACATCATACATACCATCATGCATAAGCATCAATCATACATCATCAAATCATGCCCATCATAACATCTATGACCTCAAAAAGTCAGCTTACATAGCCCCCGCGGGAACCTCCCAAGTCAAAGCCTAAATTTCACTTTTTCCCCAAAAAGTCAGAAAATAATCTAAGTGTTCATCCGCATTTCTTTTTGTTCATCCGCAATTCTTTTTGTTCATCCGCAATTGTTTTTGTTCATCTGCATTTCTTTTACTCATCCGCATTTGTTCATCCACATTGACTTTACTCATCCGCATTTCTTTTACTCATTCGCATTTGTTCAGTCGCATGAACTTACTCATCCGCATTTGTTCATCTTCATTTGTTCAGTCGCATGAACTTACTCATCCGCATTTGTTCATTCGCATGACTTACTCATCCACATTTGTTCAGTCAGATGAACTTACTCATCCGCATTTGTTCATTCACATGACTTACTCATCCGGATTTGTTCATTCACAATTTATTCATCCGCATTTGACTTACTCATCCGCATTGACTTCCTCATCCGCATTAACTTTCCATCCACATTTGTCAACACTTAAGCAGTTTTCTAAACTTAGGCTTATGAACTACTGTTTGGGCGTATGAGCAGCATAGGGCACACTCAATAGCAGATTCAGTCCCCAAATCTCATCTATCATGTTCTAAGCTTAAATCTTACATTCTAAGCCTTAGAAACACAACCATAAAATCATAAAATCATGAACACAGAACAAAATCACACCATACCCGCAACATACACACATTCAAACATATGGGTACGGAACCCAGTTTTATAAAAACATACATTCATGCATTTCCAGTCCGAAAATCAGTTAAAAACCAGTAAAAGAGGGGTTCTAGAACTCACCTTTATAGCCCTTGAGTATGGCTTCTTCCAAACTCGTTTGCAATTGAGTTCAACCGCCTAGAAACCCACCAAAAACACACACCCGAACACACACAACACACATAAGCATTACCGAGGATGTAACCAGTTAAGAACACCATAAAACCATGAATTCTTACCATGAATTCGAATTCTTTCTTCTTGTTCTTCAAGAACCAAAACCTTCTGCTCTATTACTCTCTCTCTCTAAAATCCAAGAATTGTGTGGGTGTAGAAAGAGTGATGGGCGACCATCACCTTTTACACCCACTTTTTCAAACCTTTTGTTCTTTTGACACTTTTTACCCCTCAACTTAGGTAAAATATCTTTTTTTCGTTTTCTTCACTTATTCTTCTTTCTTTGACTTAAAAAAATAACCGGGTGTTACAATTTCTAGTCCTAAAATTAGTTTATAACATGTAAAAAGGGGGTTCTAGAACTCACCTTTGCAGCTCTTGCGTATGACTTCCTTTAAACCCGATTGCAAATTGAGTTCTACCATCTAGAAACCCACCAAACACACACAACCGAAGACACAAACATAAATGAGCATACAACCGAGGCAAAGGCCGGTGAAGAACATTCAAAAACACCAAATTTTTATCTTGAATTCTGATTCTTCTTCTTGCTCATCAAATATCCGAAAGCTTTCTGCTTCTCTCTCAAAAAACTAGATGACAAGTGAATTGTGAATGGGCGGCCATACCACCTTTATTCACTAACTTTTCAAAGTTTTGTCCTTTTAGACACTTTTTACCCCTCAACTTGGGTTTTATGGTGTTTCTTTCTTCTCCTTTACTTTTATTCCTTCTTTTGAACCTTTAAAATAACCGGGTGTTACAAAAAGTCAGATTATGCTAAAAGAAAGAAAGTAATCTGTAATCAAACAGCAATGTGATGATTGATCGATGAAAAAGAAATCTATTCAAGTTAACACAACCATGTAAATAAGAATTACTAGTTTTTTATTCCAAATTATGCAAGTACATATTGGTGCATTTGAGTTTTCACGAATGATTAATAGTATAAACAGGAGAAAAACCAGTTATAATAAAACACTAAACACACTAGTACTAGAATGGAGTATTTATTCTCATTCCTTATAAAAACACTCGCAAACGAATCTAATAAAATTTGATTATAATCATCGTTGCAATCACACTTATCAATAAAAAATGGAATGTAGCATCTCCTGTTTAAACACACTTATCAATAAAATTTGATTATAACCAAAATCAAACACGAACCATATGAATGACCCTTGAAATCAATCCAATCTCGCCAAAACTCTTCAAGAGCAATTCACAACCAACTTCGAACATTCATGCCTCAAAAACCATCCAAATCAATCAATATGAAAACTATGGAACCACAAAATACTTTAGTATAAATCTAGGCAAAAAAAGGTGCAAAAGATCAAGAAACTAGTCGTTTTCACTCAATAACAACCGAGAATCAGATTACACTAAAGGAAAGAAAGTGATCTGAAATCAAATAGAAACGTGATGAGTGATCGATGAAAAAGAAATCTAATATTTCAATCATAACCAAAATCAAACACGAACCACATGAATGACGCTTAAAATCTAACCAATCTCGCCAAAACTCATCAAGAGCAATTCACAACCAACTTCGAACATTCATGCCTCAAAAACCAACCAAATCAATCAAAATGACAACTATGGAACCACGAAATAGTTTATTAACAATCTAGGCAAGAAAAAGGTGCAGAGGATCAACAAACTAGTTGTATTCACTCAATAACAATCAAATGTCAGATTACACTAACAGAAAGAAACTAATCTAAAATCAAACCGAAATGTGATAAGTGTTCAATGAAAAAGACATCTATTCAAGTTAAGACGACCAAGTAATTAAGAATTACTTGTATTTTAATCCCAATTTTGCAACTACATATTGGCTCATTTGAGTAATCATGAATGATTAACTATATAAACAGGAAAAACACTAGTTATAATACAACATTAAACAGCACTAATTCTCGCATTGATAGCTATTTGCTTCCCGTAACAACCTCCGATTATACGGTGTTTTTATTCTCATCCCTTATAAACACACACGTGAACGAATCTAATCAAAATTGATTATATTCATCATTGCAATCGCACTAATCAATCATAAATAGAATGTTGCAGCTATTGTTTAAATTACAACCAAAATCAAACATGAACCATATGAATTACCATTGAAATAAATCCACTATCGCCTAAACTCATCAAGAGCAATTCACAACCAACTTCGAACATTCACGCCTAAAAATTATCCAAATCAATCAAAATGATAACTGTGGAACGACAGAATACTTTAGTAATAATCTAGGCAAGAAAAAGGTACAAAGGATCAAGAAACTACTCGCATTCACTCAATAACAATAGAGAATCAAACTACGCTAAAGAAGAGAAAGTAATATGAAATCAAACAAAAACATGATGCGTGATCGATGAAAAATAAATCTATTGATGTCAACACGACCAAGTAAATAAGAATTACTTGTGTGTTTATTCAAAATTATGCAAGTACATATTGATGCATTTGAGTGTTCATGAAAGATTAACAGTATGAACCCCAAAAAAACTAGTTATAGTAAAACATTAAACAACACTAGTACTCGTACAGAGTAATTATTCTCATTCCGTATAAACAAACTCATGAACGAATCTAATCAAATTTGATTATAAACATCGTTGCAATGAAACTTATAAATCATAAATGGAACGTAGCATCTACTGTTTAAATCATAACCATAATCAACCCAAACCACATGAATGGCCCTTGAAATCATTCCAATCTCGCCAATCAAAATCAATCACGAACCATATGAATGACCCATGAAATCAATCCACTATCGCCTAAACTCATCAAGAGCAACTCACAACCAACTTCGAACAATCATGCCTAAAAAATCATCCAAATCAATCAAAATGACAACTATGGAACCCCAAAATACTTTAGTAACAATATAGACAAGAAAAACGTGCAAAGAATCAAGAAACTACTCGTAATCACTGAATAACAATCGAAAATCAGATTACGCTAACAGAAAGAAAGTAGTCTAAAATCAAACAGAAACGTGATGAGTATTGTTGAAAAAGAAATCTATTCAAGTTGTATTTTAATCCAATTATGCAACTACATATTGGTGCATTTCAGTATTCACGAATCATTAACTATATAAACAGGAAAAACACTAGTTATAATAAAACATTAAACAACACTAGTTCTCCTATGGAATATATTCTCATTCCTTAGAAACACACACGTGAACAAATCTAATCAAATTTGATTATAATCATCATTGCAATCACACTTATCAATCATTAGTGGAACGTAGCGTCTACTACTTAAATCATAACCAAAATCAAACACGAACCACATGAATGACCCTTGAAATCAATCTAATCTCACCAAAACTCATCAAGAGAAATTCACAACCAACTTCGAACATTCATGCCTCAAAAGCCATCCAAATCAATCAATATAACAACTATGAAACCACAAATGACTTTAGTAACTATCTAGGCAAGAAAAAAGGTGCAAAAGATGAAGAAACTACTTGTATTCACTCAATAACAATCGAAAATCAATTTACGCTAACGAAAAAAAAAGTAATCTGAAATCTAACATAAATGTCATGAGTGATTGATGAAAAAGAAATCTATTCAAGTTAACATGACCAAGTAATTAGGAATTAATTGTATTTTAATCCAAATATGCAACTACGTATTAGTGGATTTTAGTATTCACGAATGATAACTATATAAACATGAAAACCACTAGTTATACTAAAACATTAAACAACACTAGTTCTCGTATGGAGTTTGTATTCTTATTCCTTATAAACGCCCTCATGAAAGAATTTAACCAATTTGATTATAGTCATCATTGCAATCACACTTATCAATCATAACTGGAACGTAGCATCTACTATTTAAATCATAACCAAAATCAAACACAAACATGATGAATGACCCTTGAAATCAATCCAATCTGTGAAAACTCATAAAGAGCAGTTCACAACCAACTTCAAACATTCATGCTTCAAAACCATCCTAATCACTCAAAATGTCAACTATGGAACCACAAATGACTTTAGTAACAATCTAGGCAACAAAATAGGTGCAAAGGATCAAGAAACTACTATATTCACTCAATAACAATCGAGAATCAGATTACGCTAACGGAAAAAAGTCATCTGAAATCAAACAGAAACGTGATGAGTGTTCGATGAAAAAGAAATCTATTCAAGTGAACAAGACCAAGTAAATAAGAATTATTTTAATTTTAATCCAAATTATGCAACTACATATTTGTGCATTTGAGAAATCATGAATGATTAACTATATAAACTGGAAAAACACTAGTTAAAATAAAACATTAAACAACATTAGTTCTCGCATTGATAGTTATTTGCTTTCTGTACAACCTCCAATTATATGGTATTTTTATTCTCATCCCTTATAAACACACACGTGAACGAATCTAATCAAAATTGATTATAATCATCATTGCAATCACACTAATCATTCACAAATAGAACATTTCATCTATTGTTTAAATTATAATCAAAATCAATCACAAACCATATGAATGACCCTTGAAATCAATCCACTATCACCTAAACTCATCAAGAGCAACTCACAACCAACTTCGAACAATCATGCCTAAAAAATCATCCAAATCAATCAAAATGACAACTATCGAACCCCAAAATACTTTAGTAACAATCTAGGCAAGAAAAAGGTACAAAGAATCAAGAAACTACTCGTAATCACTGAATAACAATCGAAAATCAGATTACGCTAACAGAAAGAAAATAGTCTGAAATCAAACAGAAACGTGATGAGTGATTGTTGAAAAAGAAATCTATTCAAGTTGTATTTTAATCCAAATTATGCAACTACATATTGGTGCATTTCAGTATTCACGAATCATTAACTATATAAACAGGAAAAACACTAGTTATAATAAAACATTAAACAACACTAGTTCTCCTATGGAATATATTCTCATTCCTTAGAACACACACGTGAACGAATCTAATCAAATTTGATTATAATCATCATTGCAATCACACTTATCAATCCTAAGTGGAACGTAGCGTCTACTATTTAAATCATAACCAAAATCAAACACGAATCACATGAATGACCCTAGAAATCAATCTAATCTCGCCAAAACTCATCAAGAGAAATTCACAACCAACTTCGAACATTCATGCCTCAAAAACCATCCAAATCAATCAATATAACAACTATGGAACCACAAATGACTTTAGTAACTATCTAGGCAAGAAAAAAGGTGCAAAAGATCAAGAAACTACTTGTATTCACTCAATAACAATCGAAAATCTATTTACGCTAACAAAAATAAAGTAATCTGAAATCTAACAGAAATGTCATGAGTGATCGATGAAAAAGAAATCTATTCAATTTAACACGACCAAGTAATTAAGAATTAATTGTATTTTAATCCAAACTGTGCAACTACATATTAGTGGATTTCAGTATTCACGAATGACTAACTATATAAACATGAAAAACACTAGTTAAAATAAAACATTAAACAACACTACTTCTCGTATGGAGTTTTTATTCTCATTCCTTATAAACACACTCGTGAAAGAATCTAACCAAATCTGATTATAGTTATTATTGCAATCACACTTATCAATCATAAGTAACGTAGCGTCTACTATTTAAATCATAACCAAAATCAAACACGAACCACATGAATGACCCTTGAAATAAATCTAATCTCTCCAAAACTCATCAAGAGAAATTGACAACCAACTTCGAACATTCATGCCTCAAAAATCTTCCAAATCAATCAATACGACAACAATAGAACCACAAAATACTTTAGTAACTATCTAGGCAAGAAAAAAGGTGAAAAAGATCAAGAAACTACTCGTATTCACTCAATAACAATCGAAAATCAATTTACGCAATCAGAAAAAAAGTAATCTGAAATCAAAGGGAAATGTCAAGAGTGATAGATGAAAAATATATCTATTCAAGTTATCACGACCAAGTGATTAAGAATTACTTGTAATTTAATCCAAATTATGCAACTACATATTAGTGCATTTCAGTATTCACGAATGATTAACTATATAAACAAGAAAAACACTTGTTATAATAAAACATTAAACAACACTAGTTCTCGTATGGAGTTTGTATTCTTATTCCTTATAAACACCCTCATGAAAGAATTTAACCAAATTTGATTATAGTCATCATTGCAATCACACTTATCAATCATAACTGGAACGTAGCATCTACTATTTAAATCATAACCAAAATCAAACACAAACAAGATGAATGACCCTTGAAATCAATCCAATCTTGCCAAAACTAGGCAACAAAATAGGTGCAAAGGATCAAGGAACTACTATATTAAGTCAATAACAATCGAGAATCAGATTACGCTAACGGAGAAAATAATCTGAAATCAAACAGAAATGTGATGAGTGTTCGATGAAAAAGAAATATATTCAAGTGAACAAGACCAAGTAAATAAAAATTACTTGTATTTTAATCCAAATTATGCAACTACATATTTGTGCATTTGAGAAATCATGAATGATTAACTATATAAACATGAAAAACACTAGTTAAAATAAAACATTAAACAACATTAGTTCTCGCATTGATAGTTATTTGCTTTTTATAACAACCTCCAATTATATGGTGTTTTTATTCTCATCCCTTATAAACACACACGTGAACGAATCTAATCAAAATTGATTATAATTGTGACATCCGGTAAATTTCCGTTACCAAACTCCGTTAGTCCCGTTAAGTCTTGTATACACGTGTCGTGAGCACACACTAGTTGTCGTTTAACGTTGGTGACCTAATAATAATGGATAATGTTAATTTAATGTGAATCTAATTGATTATGTGATTATTGGATTATGTTTGTGTGTTTACACGTTCTTAAAAGGTTAATTAGAAATTAATCGCGTAACGCGAAAACGTGCCTATTTATTCGTATGTCTTGTGTTTTTTATAAAGATAAGATATATAATGATTTTCATAAGTTTATATCTTTATATATGAAGTTAAAAACACTTTACAAAGAGTTTAAAGTCTAGTTTTTATAAAATACAATTACAAGGGTTAAAAAGGTAATTATGTAAATTAAAATTAACAAAACAAATCCCAACCCCAATCCCCACCATTCGGCCGCAACACACCTCCCAAACCCCCTCCCTTGCGAAAATCAGCCAAGAACAAGCATCAAAGCACCAATTTGATTCGATTACAAGGCATACAACACGTAGGAATCATCAATTGCAAGTTAATACACGTTTAAAGGTTAGATTTTTCATGTTTTTGTGGTTTTTTGTTGAGGGCCGAACCCTAGTTGCGAAATTGACCTTCATGGGTCGAATTTGATGTTGTTTGATGATGTTAGTATGTTAGTTAGATTGAATACATGTTAGTTAACGTCGATTATGCATGAATTCTATGTTTTTAGTGGATTGATCATGAACTTTGAGTATGAAGCAAACCCTAGTTCGAAAATGCCATGATTATGCATGATGGATGATTGTTTGATGAATGTATGATGATTAGTAGGTTGTATGAATGTTAGGATACATTGATTTTGCAAGAAATTGGTGAATTGAAGTTGGTGTTCATAGGTTACTAATAATAGTAACTTTATTTTGCATGTAATGAGGATCTAGTGATGGATTGATGTTATGGATGTGTTCATGATGATGATTAGATGCTAGATTGTTGTTATGAATGCTAGAAATCTTTGAATGATGTTGATTCATAGCTTGCCAAAAGTAGAAACTTTTGTTTATGAAGATTGTTGGATTATGGTGATTAGGTAATGTTGATCATGTCTAGATATTGTTATGAGCTTGAGAAGGTATAATTATGATGAATTCATGAATACATTGATGGTTGATAGATGTTGGGATGTACTTTCCCAAAGGGAAACTTTATTTGCATAAATCTGAAAAATGATAGCTTCAACATGTTTGGGATGTTAGGAGCATGTTAGTATGATCATGGATAGATTCTAATATGGTAGAACATGGTAATTTGTTGTATGTGATGCCGGGGTAATCATGAATGATTTTTGGACATTTATGATCATGTATGATTTGGATGTTGATTAGTAGTAGGACATCATGTTTGGGTTGGTAATTTATTGTGTGAGGTTGTAGATGCAATGCATATGGTTAATGATTATGGTTATGATCATCATACACGCGTGCGAATCTGAGGCCCCAACTTAGTAGGATTGGCAGGGTTTAGGATGTGAAGTCGTGAGTGGCTTCACATGGCATGTGGTGAGTGTTTGATCTTTGTGTGACATGTTAGTTGTGTTATAACTAGTGAATATGTTAATGTTCTAGATTCGCATGACTTGTATGGTACTTGGTTGTATGATGATCTAAGTGATACACCTGGTTAATATAGCATACATATGATCTATTTGATGTTAACTATGTATGATATATGTGTATGATTTACTTGATGGTTTACAACACATAAAGTCACCAACGGGTCAACTAGGTCAAACATGTCTGTTTTTCTAAAATCTTGAGTCCTTGGTTGTAGTGCACATAGGGTTTCACATGTTCTTTGATTACACGTACTCATGCACTTATATGATCTAGGTAACCTCTGAAGGTTGTCTGTCTATTCTGTTTGACAAGTCAAACTCTGTGTATCTATACGCATATCAGGTGAGTTCATGCCCCACTTTTTATTTACTCTCTTGGGGGAGATAGCATACTGGTAAATCACGAACGCTTTATGTATTCAAGTTGTGTACATATTATATAGTGTTGATATCATGAAAAGTCCTCACACTTTCGAATTATTAATATTGAATAGCGGGGAAATTTGAGTAGTACTACTGGGTCTGACGAGCCCCACCTGTGTGACTCGAGGTCAACCAGGTGCAAGTTGTCCTAATGAACATTGTCACTTCCTGTTAAGTCGTGGCAGGAGGCAACAACGTAACACAGTCAGCTTCAATTGCGAAATCACTATGAAATAATATTATTGTTAATGGACTAGCTATCTGTTACAATACGCTACTTGTACATCTCTATTATTAAACTGTTTATGTTTGAATATCTCTTGAACTCACCAACCATTGTGTTGACATTTAGTATGCTATTCTCAGTTCATTAGCTTGCTTGCCATAGGCACTGCATGGTTCACTGCATTCTATGACACGGTCTTCAAGACAATTTTATCATTTTAATAATTAATGATTACTCTTTGGGATTGGCACGTGTTTTGCCACAATTATACTTTTATTTCTTTGGGTTGTTTTCAAAACGCTTCCGCACTGTGCATTTATTTACTTGGTTGATTTCATTTAAATATGGCATATAGAGTCATTCTGAGTAACTATTGACTGTGATCCTGGTTTGTTCACACACCTCGCGGTAAAACTCCGCAAGTGGATTTTGAGGGTGTGGCAGATTGGTATCAGAGCCATTGGTTATAGGGAACTAGGTTGATACACACTAGACTATACCGCACATAGTTAATTAGTTACCTGTGCCTTATTCTCATCTATTTATACTCATTGGCATACACGTCACACTTTTTGCAGCATGGCATCATCTTCGAGAGCTCCGGGTAAACGACCTGAATCACCTACACGATCTGAATCCCCACCTCCCGCACCTGTACCTGATGATGGATTCGATTGGCTCCGACTGGCTTATCCTCGAGAGGATTTGACTGGGATCAACCATTTGTGTTGATGAAGCGTGACCCTCCGCGAGACTGGCGTTTTATCCTAGATTTGTTGACCATATCATGTTTAGGGAGCGCGTACCTGTCCCAAAGCCAAGGACTAGGAACAATGCCAATCAACCCATGCCTTCACTCCCACGAACGGCGCAGTCCAACGAGCAACTGATTGTTGCACTAATGGCTGCACTGGATACAGAACAACATCGATAGGCGGGCTCACGGGTGATGTCTGTACACTACAGCAAGAGGTGTACAACCTGAGACACCAATTGGATGAACTCGAGGAACAACACGGGAAGACCCTGAACCGAGGAGATGGAGGATGACAGTGATTGCTATAGCTCCTGCCTCCTGCAGCAGACCCTTAGGATGAGGAGGATCCCGAGGAGGACCCGAAGAGGAGGAACCGAGGAGATGGAGGATGACAGTGATGGGTCAGATGTCGTCGATTGACTTCTTTAGATTACGACTATGTAGTGTTTTCTTTTTGAAACCTAGTGGGAAGGGTTGTTTCCCCCACGAACGACAAACTTCAATTTTGACATTGCTAAATAGATTGTGACTCATTTGCAATTTATTTACTTTGGCTATTATCTTTGTTATGAATGTTATGGTTGTGATGATTCGTTATTTCTTTTGTTTACTGTTTACTATGCTTCAATGAGTTACATATGTTTGATGTTACTTATTATTGTATTTGTGAATGTAAAGTGAAAAGAATGGACGCCCGTGGACGTGAACGTGGACGTGGTCGTGGACGCGAACGTGGACGTGGCACCGGAGAACAGGGTGGTGGTGCTATTAACATGACTCCCGTAGAATTGGCTGCTCTAATTAATGAGCATGTTCAGGCGGCAGTGGCTGCTGCCCACGCGGGTTAGCCAGCAGGTAAACAATGATAGAAAGATAAATCTGATATCCTTCATAACTGTAGGGGATGTCTGAATATGTGTGTTGTGTTAAAAAAGGACCACCAGTGTACCTACAATCCTTCATGGACTGTAAAACACACACCTACAGCGGTACAGAGGGTGCTGTAGGGCTTGTACGCTGGTTCGAGAAGACTGAGTCTGTTTTCTCCAAATGTAACTGTCCACCAGCGGATCAAGTAAAGTATGCCACCGGACTTTAGAGGGTGCTGCTCTGTCTTGGTGGAACGCACAAGTCCAGATGCTTGGACAAGCGATGGCGAATGGACTTCCATGAGATGAGTTCAAAGCAATGATGACCGAGGAGTATTGTCCTCGCAGCAAAGTACAGAAGTTAGAGATGGAGTTCTGGCAACTGAAAATGCAGAGCTCGGAAATTGAGGCTTACACCACTAGAACCCATGAATTAGCAACTTTGTGCCCGGGAATGGTGAATGAGGTGCATAAATGGATAGAGCATTACATACGGGGATTGGTACCTGAAATCCAGAGTATGGTAACTGCTTCCAATCCAGCCACAATTCAGCAAGCCATCCAGCTAGCTCACAGGCTAACTGACCAAGCCGTGGAGCAAGGACGTCTACCCAAACGGGCGCTATGGCAAGCGTGCCCGACAAAAAAAGAAAGAGGGACAATGCCACAACACCAAAGCATCATCATCTTCCAGTGGTCAACTCAATCTCAACAGCAACAATAGCCGTTCAGCAGCAACGGAGGTTTGACAATAACCGTAACTCCAACCAGACGCCAGCAAATAATCAAGGACCCAGTGGTTATGGTGGTAGGCATTCGAAGTGCACTCGGTGTAATTACCATCATGTGGGAAGGTGTGATAGTTTCAAGTGTCAACGTTGTGGAAAATTGGACACGTTGCAAAGGGTTGTCGAGGTGAACTGCTAAGGAGGCCACAACAACATCAAGAAACTCCCAAGGTTGTTTTGAATGTGGGAAAGAAGGGCATTACATGCGAAACTGCCCACAACTAAGGAGGAACGGAAATGGCAACAATAACAACAACACACCAACACCATGGTAACAACAACACAATGGTAATAATAACAATGGTGGAAATGGTACTGGAAATGGCGGCAATAAAGATGGAGCCAAGGGGAGAGCCTTCGTCATTGGCTCAGGTGAGGCTCTAAATGATCCCACAACTGTTACTGGTAGATTCTCTGTTATTGGTTGTTTTGCTAGGGTACTATTTGATACTGGAGCGATAGGAGTTTTGTGTCCTTAAAATTCTGTAGTCTTTTAAGTGATATACCCTCTACCTTAGAATCTAAATACACTGTGGAATTAGCCGACGGTAAACAAATCCATGTAACGCATATCCTTAAAGACTGTAAGATAGAACTTGCTGGTCACTTTCACCATAGATCTCATGCCTGTTACGCTGGGGATTTTTGATGTTGTGATAGGCATGGATTGCTCTCTAGCAAGCAAGTGGAAGTCATATGTCACACGAAAGATCATACGGATCTCTGTTGTGATCAAATCCTTACCGTCAGAGTGTAGAAGTGGTGTTGTGATCACCAACCGGGATCCGTATGATCTTCTCGTGACATATGACTTCCGCTTGCTTGCTAGAGAGCCAATCCATGCCTATCACAACATGAAAACTCCCCAGTGTAACAGGCATGAGATCTATAGCGAAAGTATGACCAGCAAGTTCTATCTTACAGTCTTTAAGGATATGCGTTACATGGATTTGTTTACCGTCGGCTAATTCCACAGTGTATTTAGATTCTAAAGCAGAGGGTATATCACTTAAAAGACTACAGAACTTTAAGGACACAAAACTCCTATCGGCTCCAGTATCAAATAGTACCGTAGCAAAACAACCATTAACAGGGAATCTACCAGTAACAGTTGTGGGATCATTTAGAGCCTCACCTGAGCCAATGACGAAGGCTCTCCCCTTGGCTCCATCTTTATTGCCGCCATTTCCAGTGCCATTTCCACCATTGTTGTTATTATTACCATTGTTGTTGTTGTTACCGTGGTTATTGGTATTGTTGTTGTTGTGGTTGCCATTTCCGTTCCTCCTTAGTTGTGGGCAGTTTCGCTTGTAATGCCCTTCTTTCCCACATTCAAAACAACCCTTGGGAGTTTCTTGAGGTTGTTGTGGCCTCCTCATCAGTTCACCACGACAATCCTTTGCAGCGTGTCCAATTTTTCCACAACGTTGACACTTGAAGCTATCACACCTTCCCACATGATAGTAATTACACGAGTACACTTCGGATGTCTCCCACCATAACCACTGGGTCCTTGATTATTTGCAGGCGTCTGGTTGGAGTTACGGTTATTGTCAAACCTCCGTTGCTGCTGAACCGGCTGTTGTTGTTGTTGAGATTGAGGTTGACCACTGGAAGATGATGATGCTTTGGTGTTGTTAGCATTATCCCACTTTCTTTTGTTGTCGGGCATGCTTGCCACAGCGCCCCGTTTGGGTAGACGTCCTTGCTCCACGGCTTGGTCAGTTAGCCTGTGGGCTAGCTGGATGGCTTGCTGAATTGTGGCTGGATTGGAAGCAGTTACCATACTCTGGATTTCAGGTACCAATCCCCGTATGTAATGCTCTATCCTTTTATGCACCTCATTCACCATTCCCGAGCACAAAGTTGCTAATTCATGGGTTCTGGTGGTGTAAGCCTCAATTTCCGAGCCTGCATTTTCAGTTGCCAGAACTCCATCTCTAATTTCTGTACTTCGCTGCGAGGACAGTACTCGGTCATCATCGCTTTGAACTCATCCCATGGAAGTCCATTCGCCATCGCTTGTCCAAGCATTTGTACTTGCGCGTTCCACCAAGACAAAGCAGCACCCTCTAAAGTCCCGGTGGCATACTTTACTTGATCCGCTGGTGGACAGTTACATTTGGAGAAAACGGACTCAGTCTTCTCGAACCAGCGTACAAGCCCTACAGCACCCTCTGTACCGTTGTAGGTGTGTGGTTTACAGTCCATGAAGGACTTGTATGTACACACTGGTGGTCCTGTTTTAACACAACACATATTAATCAGACATCCCCTACAGTTACAAAGGATATCAGATTTATCTTTCTGTCAATGTTTACCTGCTGGCTGACCCACGTGGGCAGCAGCCACTGCCGCCTGAACATGCTCATTAATTAGAGCAGCCAATTCTGCGGGAGTCATGTTAATAGCACCACCACCTTGTTCTCCGGTGCCACGTCCACGTCCGCGTCCACGACCACGTCCACGTCCACGTCCACGGGCGTCCATTCTTTTCACTTTACATTCACAAATACAATAATGAGTAACGACAAACATATTTAACTCATTGAAGCGTAGTAAACAGTAAACAAAAGAAATAACGAATCACCACAACCAAAACATTCATAACAAAATAATAACCAAAGTAAATAAATTGCAAATGAGTCACAATGTATTTAGCAATGTCAAAATTGAAATTTGTTGTTCGTGTGGGGAAACAACCCTTCCCACATAGGTTTCAAAAGAAAACACTACGTAGTCCAAGTCATATAAAGGAATCAATCGACAACATCTGACCCATCACTATCATCCTCCATCTCTTCCGGTTCCTCCTCCTCGGGTCCCTCCTCGGGACCTCCTCATCCTCAGGGTCTGCTGCAGGAGCAGGAGCTATAGCTATTGAAGTGCGCTAGTTGAGCATCTAAAATGGCAATCCTATTATCGGCTACGGCGTCCCGCTGTTCACGAGCGGTCACGCGCCCTTGGAGTGCCATAAGACCATCTTGCATATGGTGACAACCGTTCAGAGTCTTCCTGTGTTCTTCCTCAAGTTCATCCAATTGATGTCTCAGGTTGTACCCTCTTGCTGTAGTGTACAGACATCACCTGTGAGTCGCCTTACTCGATGCTGTTCAGTATCCAGTGCAGCCATTAGTGCAGCAATCAGTTGCTCGTTGGACTGCGCCGTTCGTGCGAGTGAAGGCATGGGTTGATTGGCATTGTTCCTAGTCCTTGGCTTTGGACAGGTACGCGCTCCCTAAACATGATATGGTCAACAAACCTAGGAAAGGAACGCCAGTCTTGCGGAGGGTCACGCTTCATCAATGCAAATGGTTGATCCCAGTCAATCTCCTCTCGGGGATAAGCCAGTCGGGGCCAATCGAATCCATCATCAGGTACAGGTGCGGGAGGTGGGGATTCAGATCGTGTAGGTGATTCGGTCGTTTACCCGGAGCTCTTGAAGACGATGCCATGCTGCAGAGAGTGTGACGTGTATGCCAATGATTATACAGTAGATGAGAATAAGGCACAGGTAACTAATAACTGTGTGCGGTTATAGTCTAGTGTGTATGCAACCTAGTTCCTATAACCAATGGCTCTGATACCAATCTGTCACACCCTCAAAATCCACTTGCGGAGTTTTACCGCGAGGCGTGTGAACAAACCAGGATCACAGTCAATAGTTACTCAGAACGACTCTATATGCCCTAATTTAAATGAAATCAATCCAAAGTAAATAAATTAAACAGTGCGGAAGCGTTTTGAAAATAACCAAAGTAATAAATATATTTGTGGCAAAACACGTGCCAATCCCAGAAGAGAAATCAATAACTATTAAAATGGTAAAATTGTCTTAAAGACCGTGTCATAGAATGCAGTGGACCATGCAGTGCTCCTATGGCAAGCAAGCTAATGACCTGAGAATAGCATACTAAAAATGTCAACACAATGGTTGGTGAGTTCAAGAGATATTCAAATATAAACAGTTTAATAATAAAGATGTACAAGTAGCGTATTGAAACAGATAGCTAGTCCATTAACAATATTATTATTTCATAGTGATTTCGCAATTGAAGCTGCTGTGTTACGTTGTTGCCTCCTGCCACGACTTAACAGGTCGTGACAATGTTCATTAGGACAACTTGCACCCGGTTGACCTCGAGTCACACATGGGGCTCGTCAGACCCAGTAGTACTACCCAAATTTCCCCGCTAATCAATATTAACAATTCGAAGTGTGAGGACTTTCCATGATATCAACACTATATAATATTGTACACAACTTAAATACATAAAGCGTTCGTGATTTACCAGTATGCTATCTCCCCCAAAGAGAGTAAATAAAAGTGGGGCATGAACTCACCTGATATGCGTTTAGATACACAGGGTTTGACTTGTCAAACAGAATAGACAGACAACCTTCAGAGGTTACCTAGATCATATAAGTGCATGAGTACGTGTAATCAAAGAACATGTGAAACCCTAAGTACACTACAACCAAGGACTCAAGATTTCAAACAAAACAGACAATGTTTGACCTTGACCCTTTTGACCCGTTTGACCCGTTGGTGACTTTATGTGTTGTAAACATTCAAGTAATCATACACATCTGTTATGTATGTTAACATTCAAATAGATCATATGTATGCTATATCATCCAGGTGTAACACTTAGATCATCATTCAACCAAGTATCATACAAGTCATGCGAATCTAGAACATTAACATAACCACTAGTTATACACAACTAACATGTCACACAGAGATCAAACCACTCACTACATGCCATGTGAAGCCACTCACGACTTCACATCCTAAACCCTGCAATCCTACTAAGTAGGGGCCTCAGATTCGCACGCGTGTATGATGATCATAACCATATTCATTATCGATATGCATTGCATTCAACAACATTCCAACAATCAATTACCAGTCCCAAACATGATGTCCTACTACTAAACAACATCCAACTCATACATGATCATAAATGTCCAAATATATTCATGATTACCCCGGCATTACATACAACCAATTACCATGTTCTACCACATTAGAATCTATCCATGATCATACTACATGTTCCTAACATCCCAAACATGTTCAAGCTATCATTTTTCAGACTTTAGGCAAATAAAGTTTCCCTTTTGGAAAGTACATTCCAACAACTATCAATCATCCAATGTATTCATGAATTCATCATAATTATACCATTTCAAGCTCCATACAATAACTAAACATGATCAACAACACCTAAACACCATAATCTAACAATCTTCATAAACAAAAGTTTCTACTTTTGGCAAGCTATGAACAACAACATCAAATTAAAGATTTCTAGCATTCATAACAACAATCTAGCATCTAATCATCATTATAAATTCATCCATACATCATATCATCCATAATTCAACATTACATGCAAAAAAAGTTACTATTCTTAGTAACCTATGAACAATGCATCAAAATTCCAACCTCTTGCATAATCAATGTATTCTAACATTCATACACCTATTAATCATCAACATTCATCAAACAATCAATCATGCATAATCATAGCATTTTCGAATTAGGGTTTGTTTCATACACAAGGTTCATGATCAATCCACTAAAAACATAGAATTCTTGCATAATCGACGTTAACTAACATGTATACAATCTAACTAACATACTAACATCATCAACCAACATCAATTTCGACTCCATGAAGGCCAATTCACGAATTAGGGTTCGGCCCTAAACAAAAACTCACAAAAACATGAAAAATCTAACCTTTAAACGTGTATTAACTTGCAATTGATGCTTCCTACATGTTGTATGCCTTGTAATCGATCAAATTGATGTTTTGATGCTTGTTCTTGCTGATTTCGCAAATGGGTGGGTTTAGATGGGAGATCGCGGCCGAAGGGGTGCTTGGGCTAGGGTTTTATTTTAATTTACATATTTACCCTTTTAGCCCTTGTAATTTGTATTTTATAAAAACTAAGCTTTAAACTCTTTGTAAAGTGTTTTTAACTTCATAATATAAAGATATAAACTTATGAAAATCATTATATATCTTATCTTTATAAAAACACAATACATACGAACAAATAGGCACGTTTCCGCGTTACGCGATAAATTTTCTAATTAACCTTTTAAAAATGTGTAAACACATAAACATAACCAATACTCACATAATCAATTAGATTCACATCAACTAACATTATCCATTATTATTAGGTCACCAACGTTAAACGACAACTAGTGTGTGTCACACATGTGTATACAAGACTTAATGGAACTAACGGAGTTTGGTAACGAAATTTACCGGATGTCACATTATCCCCATGTTGAAAGAATTTTTGTCCCGAAAATTGCGTTACATGGTGAGAGTGTTCCATCACTGGTCTATTGCATTGGCACACAGAAATCGAAATCGAGTGAGTTTTGGATGAGTTGTCACATCATCCCCATGTTGAAAGAAATTTCGTCCCGAATTTAAATCAATACCTTCGTCTGCTGGCATCGTCCCTTCGAATAGTTGAGGGTACTTAAGCTTCATTTGATCTTCCCGTTCCCATGTGAATTCCGGTCCACGTCGCGAATTCCAACGGATTTTAACAATAGGTATCTTGCTTTGCTTAAGTGTTTTCACCTCACGGTCCATCACCTCAACTGGTTCTTCAATAAAACGCAATTGTTCATCCACTTGAATTTCTTCTAGTGGTACGACCGTCGTTTCATCAGTTATGCACTTCTTCAGGTTTGACACGTGAAATACATCATGATTCCACTTAGCGAATCAGGTAGGGCTAATCGATAGGCTACTGGACCTATTCTTTCCACTATCTCAAATGGTCCAACGTACCTCGGATTTAGTTTCCCTCGTTTGCCAAACCGAACTACGCCTTTCCATGGTGAGACTTTCAACAAAACCTTGTCACCAACCTGAAACTCTAAAGGTTTCCGTCTCTTGTCAGCATAACTCTTTTGTCTGTCTCGTGCTGCAGCCATACGGTTCCGTATCTGTATAATCTTCTTAGTCGTCTCATGAATTAACTCGGGACCTGTTATCTGACTATCACCAAATCCTGCCCAGCAAATCGGTGATCGACATTTTCTCCCATACAGCGCCTCGAAAGGTGCTGCCTGTATGCTAGTATGATAACTGTTGTTATAAGAAAACTCCACCAATGGCAGGTGAATTTCCCAGTTATTCCCGAAGTCAATCACACAAGCACGTAGCATATCTTCCAACGTCTGTATAGTACGCTCACTCTGACCATCCGTCTGTGGATGATATGCCGTACTCATATCCAAACGTGTACCCAAAGATTTTTGTAATGATTGCCAGAAATGTGACGTGAAACGAGCGTCACGATCGGAAATAATTGAGATCGGTACTCCATGTCTCGAAACGATCTCTTTAAGGTACAATCGGGTTAATTTCTCCATCTTATCCGTTTCCTTAATTGCAAGGAAGTGAGCAGACTTTGTCAATCGATCCACAATAACCCATATCGTGTCACAACCAGTACTAGTCCGGGGTAGCTTAGTAATAAAATCCATGGAGATTTGTTCCCATTTCCACATTGGAATCTCGGGTTGTTGTAACAGTCCGGATGGTTTTTGATATTCTACTTTTACCTTCGAGCAGGTCAAACACTTGCTCACATACGTAGCTATATCCGCTTTCATGTTGGGCCACCAATAGTGAGTCTTTAGGTCATGATACATCTTGTCGGATCCAGGATGTATAGAATACTTAGATTTGTGTGCCTCGCTCATAACTAAATCCCTCAGATTTCCACGAACAGGCACCCAAAGTCTATCCATGAAATACCGAATTCCATCCTCTTTCACCACTAGCTGTTTATCCATTCCCCTTAACAACTCAGAACTAATATTTTCCACTTTTAAAGCTTCTATCTGTGCCTCCTTAACTTGGTCGGGCAGTTGGGTACTGATAGTAAGCTGTAAAGCTCGCACCCGTCGGGGTTTAGCTGTTTCCTTTCTGCTTAAAGCATCGGCAACTACGTTGCCTTTCCCGGATGATACTTAATTGCGCAATCATAATCATTTAGTAGTTCCACCCAACGTCGCTGCCTCATATTCAACTCTTTTTGTTCAAAGATATGTTGAAGACTCTTGTGATCGGTGTAGATAGTGCATTTGGTACCGTACAAGTAATGTCTCCAGATCTTTAAGGCAAAAACCACGCACCCAATTCTAGTCATGGGTGGTATAGTTCTTCTCATGAACCTTTAGTTGTCTCAAGGCGTAGGCTATCACCTTATCTCGTTGCATCAAGACACAACCCAATCCTTGAATGGATGCATCGCAATACACCACAAAGTCATCTGTTCCCTCTGGTAATGCTAATGTCAGGGCAGTACAGAGTTTTCGTTTTAATAATTGGAACGCTGATTCTTGACTCTCCGTCCATTTGTATGTCGTTCCTTTGTGAGTCAAGGCTGTGAGAGGTTGTGCGATCTTAGAAAATCCTTCTATGAATCGATGGTAATATCCTGCTAATCCAAGAAATTGTCTTATCTCGCTTGGCGTTTTGGGTGTAGTCCAATTCTTTATCGCCTCAATTTGGCAGGATCAACGTGTATTCCTTTCTCATTAACAATATGACCTAGGAATTGTACTTCTCTTATCCAAAAGTCACACTTTGAGAATTTAGCATACACTGCTCATTTTTCAACAGTTCCAAGATCATTCGTAAGTGCTCTTCATGCTCCTCCTTGGTCCTAGAATATATCAGTATATCATCGATGAACACAATGACAAACTGATCAAGATAAGGTTTGCACACGCGGTTCATGAGGTCCATGAACACAGCAGGTGCATTAGTCAACTCAAAAGGCATGACCAAGAACTCATAATGACCATAACGAGTACGAAACGCAGTCTTGGGAATGTCTTCTTCTCGAACTCTGAGTTGATGATAACCAGATCTCAAGTCAATCTTCGAGTAATAGCTTGATCCTTGAAGCTGATCGAACAAGTCGTCACGAGGTAAAGGGTATCGGTTCTTGACTGTTACGTTTTTTAACTCTCGATAATCGATGCACATCCGGAATGTGCCATCCTTCTTCTTAACAAAGAGAACAAGAGCTCCCCAAGGTGATGTACTAGGTCGAATAAAGCCCTTATCCAAAGGCTCCTGAAGTTGTGACGACAACTCCTGTAGTTCGTTCGTTGCTAATCGATAGGGTGCCCTAGCAATCGGAGCTGTGCCGGGAGTCAACTCAATCTGGAATTCCACTTGACGGTGCGATGGTAATCCAGGAAGATCCTCTGGGAACACCTCTGGAAAGTCGCGTACTACGGGAATATCCTCCATGCTCTTTTCTCCTACCTTCTTGTCAGTTACAAGTGCTAGGATAGCCTCACGGCCCTTTCGTAACAACTTTTGGGCTTTCATATATGAGATGATTCCTATCACAGCACCACTTCTATCACCTCTCACGGTAAGGATTTGATCACCAACCGGGATCCGTATGATTTTCTCGTGACATATGACTTCCGCTTGCTTGCTAGAGAGCCAATCCATGCCTATCACAACATCAAAACTCCCCAGTGTAACAGGCATGAGATTTATAGCGAAAGTATGACCAGCAAGTTCTATCTTACAGTCCTTAAGGATATGCGTTACATGGATTTGTTTACCGTCGGCTAATTCCATAGTGTATTTAGATTCTAAAGCAAAGGGTATATCACTTAAAAGACTACAGAACTTTAAGGACACAACAAAACTCCTATCGGCTGCAGTATCAAATAGTACCGTAGCAAAACAACCATTAACAGGGAATCTACCAGTAACAGTTGTGGGATCATTTAGAGCCTCACCTGAGCCAATGACGAAGGCTCTCCCCTTGGCTCCATCTTTATTGCCGCCATTTCCAGTGCCATTTCCACCATTGTTGTTATTATTACCATTGTTGTTGTGTTACCGTGGTTGTTGGTATTGTTGTTGTTGTGGTTGCCATTTCTGTTCCTCCTTAGTTGGGCAGTTTCGCTTGTAATGCCCTTCTTTCCCACATTCAAAACAACCCTTGGGAGTTTCTTGAGGTTGTTGTGGCCTCCTCATCAGTTCACCACGACAATCTTTTGCAGCGTGTCCAATTTTTCCACAACGTTGACACTTGAAGCTATCACACCTTCCCACATGATGGTAATTACACCGAGTACACTTTGGATGTCCCCACCATAACCACTGGGTCCTTGATTATTTGCAGGCGTCTGGTTGGAGTTACGGTTATTGTCAAACCTCCGTTGCTGCTGAACCGGCTGTTGTTGTTATTGAGATTGAGGTTGACCACTGGAAGATGATGATGCTTTGGTGTTGTTAGCATTATCCCACTTTCTTTTGTTGTCGGGCACGCTTGCCACAGCGCCTCGTTTGGGTAGACGTCCTTGCTCCACGGCTTGGTCAGTTAGCCTGTGAGCTTGCTAGATGGCTTGCTGAATTGTGGCTGGATTGGAAGTAGTTACCATACTCTGGATTTCAGGTACCAATCCCCGTATGTAATGCTTTATCCTTTTATGCACCTCATTCACCATTCCCGGGCACAAAGTTGCTAATTCATGGGTTCTGGTGGTGTAAGCCTCAATTTCCGAGCCTTGCATTTTCAGTTGCCAGAACTCCATCTCTAATTTCTGTACTTCGCTGCGAGGACAGTACTCGGTCATCATCGCTTTGAACTCATCCCATGGAAGTCCATTCGCCATCGCTTGTCCAAGCATCTGTACTTGCGCGTTCCACCAAGACAAGCAGCACCCTCTAAAGTCCCGGTGGCATACTTTACTTGATCCGCTGGTGGACAGTTACATTTGGAGAAAACGGACTCAGTCTTCTCGAACCAGCGTACAAGCCCTACAGCACCCTCTGTACCGCTGTAGGTGTGTGGTTTACAGTCCATGAAGGACTTGTATGTACACACTGGTGGTCCTGTTTTAACACAACACATTAATCAGACATCCCCTACAGTTACAAAGGATATTAGATTTATCTTTCTATCATTGTTTACCTGCTGGCTGACCCGCATGGGCAGCAGCCACTGCCGCCTGAACATGCTCATTAGTTAGAGTAGCCAATTCTGCGAGAGTCATGTTAATAGCACCACCACCTTGTTCTCCGGTGCCACGTCCACGTCCGCGTCCACGACCACGTCCATGTCCACGTCCACGGGCGTCCATTCTTTTCACTTTACATTCACAAATACAATAATGAGTAACATCAAACATATTTAACTCATTGAAGCGTAGTAAACAGTAAACAAAAGAAATAACTAATCATCACAACCAAAACATCATATCAAAAATAATAACCAAAGTAAATAAATTACAAATGAGTCACAATGTATTTAGCAATGTCAAAATTGAAATTTGTTGTTCGTATGGGGAAACAACCCTTCCCACATAGGTTTCAAAAGAAAACACTACGTATTCCAAGTCATATAAGAAATCAATCGACAACATCTGACCCATCACTATCATCCTCCATCTCTTCCGGTTTCCTCTCCTCGGGATCCTCCTCATCCTCAGGGTCTGCTGCAGGAGCAGGAGCTATAACAATTGAAGTGCCGCTAGTTGAGCTTCTAAAATGGCAATCCTATTATCGTCTACGGCGTCCCGCTGTTGACGAGCGGTCACGCGCCCTTGGAGTGCCATATGACTATCTTGCATACGGTGACAACCGTTCAGAGTCTTCCCGTGTTCTTCCTCGAGTTCATCCAATTGATGTCTCAGGTTGTACACCTCTTGCTGTAGTGTACAGACATCACCTGTGAGTCGCCTTACTCGATGCTGTTCAGTATCCAGTGCAGCCATTAGTGCAGCAATCAGTTGCTCGTTGGACTGCGCCGTTCGTGCGAGTGAAGGCATGGGTTGATTGGCATTGTTCTTAGTCCTTGGCTTTGGGATAGGTACGCGGTCCCTAAACATAATATGGTCAACAAACCTAGGGTAGGAACGCCAGTCTCGCGGAGGGTCACGCTTCATCAATGCAAATGGTTGATCCCAGTCAATCTCCTCTCGGGGATAAGCTAGTCGGGGCCAATCGAATCCATCATCAGGTACAGGTGCGGGAGGTGGGTATTCAATTCGCGTAGGTGATTCAGGTCGTTTACCCGGAGCTCTTGAAGACGATGCCATGCTGCAGAGAGTGTGACGTGTATGCCAATGAGTATACAGTAGATGAGAATAAGGCACAGGTAACTAATTAACTGTGTACGGTTATAGTCTAGTGTGTATGCAACCTAGTTCCCTATAACCAATGGCTCTGATACCAATCTGTCACACCCTCAAAATCCACTTGCGGAGTTTTACCGCGAGGCGTGTGAACAAACCAGGATCACAGTCAATAGTTACTCAGAACGACTCTATATGCCCTAATTTAAATGAAATCAATCCAAAGTAAATAAATTAAACAGTGCGGAAGCGTTTTGAAAATAACCCAAAGTAATAAAAGTATATTTGTGGCAAAACACATGCCAATCCCAAAAGAGAAATCAATAACTATTAAAATGGTAAAATTGTCTTGAAGACCGTGTCATAGAATGCCGTGAACCATGCAGTGCTCCTATGGCAAGCAAGCTAAGGACCTGAGAATAGCATACTAAAAATGTCAACACAATGGTTGGTGAGTTCAAGAGATAATCAAATATAAACAGTTTAATAATAAAGATGTACAAGTAGCATATTGAAACGGATAGCTAGTCCATTAACAATATATATTATTTCATAGTGATTTCGCACTTGAAGCTAACGGGGTTACGTTGTTGCCTCCTGCCACGACTTAACAGGTCGTGACAATGTTCATTAGGACAACTTGCACCCGGTTGACCTCGAGTCACACAGATGGGGCTCGTCAGACCAAGTAGTACTACCCAAATTTTCCCGCTAATCAATATTAACAATTCGAAAGTGTGAGGACTTTCCATGATATCAACACTATATAATATTGTGCACAACTTAAATACATAAAGCGTTCGTGATTTACCAGTATGCTATCTCCCCCAAAGAGAGTAAAAAAAGTGGGGCATGAACTCACCTGATATGCGTTTAGATACACAGGGTTGACTTGTCAAACAGAATAGACAGACAACCTTCAGAGGTTACCTAGATCATATAAGTGCATGAGTACGTGTAATCAAAGAACATGTGAAACCCTAAGTACACTACAACCAAGGACTCAAGATTTCAAACAAAACAGACAATGTTTGACCTAGTTGACCCGTTTGACCCGTTGGTGACTTTATGTGTTGTAAACCATTCAAGTAATCATACACATCTGTTATGTATTGTTAACATTCAAATAGATCATATGTATGCTATATCATCCAGGTGTAACACTTAGATCATCATTCAACCAAGTATCATACAAGTCATGCGAATCTAGAACATTAACATAACCACTAGTTATACACAACTAACATGTCACACAGAGATCAAACCACTCACTACATGCCATGTGAAGCCACTCATGACTTCACATCTAAACCCTGCCAATCCTACTAAGTAGGGGCCTCAGATTCGCACGCGTGTATGATGATCATAACCATATTCATTATCGATATGCATTGCATTCAACAACATTCCAACAATCAATTACCAGTCCCAAACATGATGTCCTACTACTAAACAACATCCAACTCATACATGATCATAAATGTCCAAATATTATTCATGATTACCCCGGCATTACATACAACCAAATTACCATGTTCTACCACATTAGAATCTATCCATGATCATACTAACATGTTCCTAACATCCCAAACATGTTCAAGCTATCATTTTTCAGACTTTAGGCAAATAAAGTTTCCCTTTTGGGAAAGTACATTCCAACAACTATCAATCATCCAATGTATTCATGAATTCATCATAATTATACCATTTCAAGCTCCATACAATAACTAAACATGATCAACAACACCTAAACACCATAATCTAACAATCTTCATAAACAAAAGTTTCTACTTTTGGCAAGCTATGAACAACAACATCAAATTAAAGATTTCTAGCATTCATAACAACAATCTAGCATCTAATCATCATTATGAATTCATCCATAACATCAACCATCCATAATTCAACATTACATGCAAAATAAAGTTACTATTCTTAGTAACCTATGAACAATGCATCAAAATTCCAACCTTCTTGCATAATCAATGTATTCTAACATTCATACAACCTATTAATCATCAAACATTCATCAAACAATCATCCATCATGCATAATCATAGCATTTTCGAATTAGGGTTTGTTTCATACACAAGGTTCATGATCAATCCACTAAAAACATAGAATTCTTGCATAATCGACGTTAACTAACATGTATACAATCTAACTAACATACTAACATCATCAACAACATCAATTCGACTCCATAAAGGCCAATTCATGAATTAGGGTTCGGCCCTAAACAAAAACTCACAAAAACATGAAAAATCTAACCTTTAAACGTATATTAACTTGCAATTGATGCTTCCTACATGTTGTATGCCTTGTAATCGAATCAAATTGAGGTTTTGATGCTTGTTCTTGGCTGATTTTCGCAAATGGGTGGGTTTAGATGGGAGATCGCGGCCGAAGGGGTGGCTTGGGGCTAGGGTTTTATTTTAATTTACATATTTACCCTTTTAGCCCTTGTAATTTGTATTTTATAAAAACTAAGCTTTAAACTCTTTGTAAAGTGTTTTTAACTTCATAATATAAAGTATAAACTTATGAAAATCATTATATATCTTATCTTTATAAAAACACAATACATACGAACAAATAGGCACGTTTCCGCGTTACGCGATAAATTTTCTAATTAACCTTTTAAAAAATGTGTAAACACATAAACATAACCATTACTCACATAATCAATTAGATTCACATCAAACTAACATTATCCATTATTATTAGGTCACCAACGTTAAACGACAACTAGTGTGTGTTCACGACATGTGTATACAAGACTTAATGGAACTAACGGAGTTTGGTAACAGAAATTTACCGGATGTCACATTATCCCCATGTTGAAAGAATTTTTGTCCCGAAAATTGCGTTACATGGTGAGAGTGTTCCATCACTGGTCTATTGCATTGGCACACAGAAATCAAAATCGAGTGAGTTTTGGATGAGTTGTCACATCATCCCCATGTTGAAAGAAATTTCGTCCCGAAATTTAAATCAATACCTTCGTCTGCTGGCATCGTCCCTTCGAATAGTTGAGGGTACTTAAGCTTCATTTGATCTTCCCGTTCCCATGTGAATTCCGGTCCACGTCGCGAATTCCAACGGATTTTAACAATAGGTATCTTGCTTTGCTTAAGTGTTTTCACCTCACGGTCCATCACCTCAACTGGTTTTTCAATAAAACGCAATTGTTCATCCACTTGAATTTCTTCTAGTGGTACGACCGTCGTTTCATCAGTTATGCACTTCTTCAGGTTTGACACGTGAAATACATCATGAATTCCACTTAGCGAATCAGGTAGGGCTAATCGATAGGCTACTGGACCTATTCTTTCCACTATCTCAAATGGTCCAACGTACCTCGAATTTAGTTTCCCTCGTTTGCCAAACCGAACTACACCTTTCCATGGTGAGACTTTCAACAAAACCTTGTCACCAACCTGAAACTCTAAAGGTTTCCGTCTCTTGTCAGCATAACTCTTTTGTCTGTCTCGTGCTGCAGCCATACGGTTCCGTATCTGTATAATCTTCTCAGTCGTCTCATGAATTAACTCGGGACCTGTTATCTGACTATCACCAAATTCTGCCCAGCAAACCGGTGATCGACATTTTCTCCCATACAGCGCCTCGAAAGGTGCTGCCTGTATGCTAGTATGATAACTGTTGTTATAAGAAAACTCCACCATGGCAGGTGAATTTCCCAGTTATTCCTGAAGTCAATCACACAAGCACGTAGCATATTCCAACGTCTGTATAGTACGCTCACTCTGACCATCCGTCTGTGAATGATATGTCGTACTCATATCCAAACGTGTACCCAAAGATTTCTGTAATGATTGCCAGAAATGTGACGTGAAACGAGCGTCACGATCAGAAATAATTGAGATCGGTACTCCATGTCTCGAAACGATCTCTTTAAGGTACAATCGGGTTAATTTCTCCATCTTATCCGTTTCCTTAATTACAAGGAAGTGAGCAGACTTTGTCAATCGATCCACAATAACCCATATCGTGTCACAACCAGTACTAGTCCGGGGTAGCTTAGTAATAAAATCCATGGAGATTTGTTCCCATTTCCACATTGGAATCTCGGGTTGTTGTAACAGTCCGGATGGTTTTTGATATTCTACTTTTACCTTCGAGCAGGTCAAACACTTGCTCACATACGTAGCTATATCGCTTTCATGTTGGGCCACCAATAGTGAGTCTTTAGGTCATGTACATCTTGTCGGATCCAGGATGTATAGAATACTTAGATTTATGTGCCTCGCTCATAACTAAATCCCTCAGATTTCCACGAACAGGCACCCAATGTCTATCCATGAAATACCGAATTCCATCCGCTTTCACCACTAGCTGTTTATCCATTCCCCTTAACAACTCAGAGCCAATATTTTCCACTTTTAAAGCTCTGTGCCTCCTTAACTTGGTCGGGCAGTAGAAAATATTGGAGGGAAAAACACTTTACAAATTACAAGGGTTAAAAGGGTAATTATGTGAGTTAAAATTAAACAAAACAAATCCCAACCCTAATCCCCACCCATTCGGCCGCAACACACCTCCCAAACCCCCTCCCTTTGCGAAAATCAGCCAAGAACAAGCATCAAAGCACCGATTTGATTCGATTACAAGGCATACAACACGTAGGAATCATCAATTGTAAGTTAATACACGTTTAAAGGTTAGATTTTTCATGTTTTCGTGGGTTTTTGTTGAGGGCCGGGTGCAAGTTGTCCTCATGAACATTGTCACGACCTGTTAAGTTGTGGCAGGAGGCAACAACGTAACACAGTCAGCTTCAATTGCGAAATCACTATGAAATAATATTTATTGTTAATGGACTAGCTATCTGTTACAATACACTACTTGTACATCTCTATTATTAAACTGTTTATGTTTGAATATCTCTTGAACTCACCAACCATTGTGTTGATATTTTAGTATGCTATTCTCAGGTCATTAGCTTGCTTGCCATAGGAGCACTGCATGGTTCACTGCATTCTATGACACGGTCTTCAAGACAATTTTATCATTTTAATAATTAATGATTATTCTTTTGGGATTGGCACGTGTTTTGCCACAATTATACTTTTATTTCTTTGGGTTGTTTCAAAACGCTTCCGCACTGTGCAATTTATTTACTTGGGTTGATTTCATTTAAATTATGGCATATAGAGTCGTTCTGAGTAACTATTGACTGTGATCCTGGTTTGTTCACACGCCTCGTGGTAAAACTCCGCAAGTGGATTTTGAGGGTGTGACAATAATCATCATTGCAATCACACAAATCATTCACAAATAGAACATTTGAAAATTATAACCAAAATCAAACACGAACCATATGAATGACCCTTTAAATCAATCCACTATCGCCTAAACTCATCAACAGCAACTCAGAACCAACTTCGAACATTCGTGCCTAAAAAATCATCCAAATCAATCAAAATGACAACTATGGAACTCCAAAATAGTTTTGCAACAATCTAGGCAAGAAAAAGGTGCAAAGAACCAAGCAACTACTTGTAATCACTGAATAACAATCGAAAATCAGATTACGCTAACAAAAAGAAAGTAATCTTCAATCAAACAGAAACGTGATGAGTGATTGTTGAAAAAGAAATCTATTCAAGTTATCACGACCAAGTAATTAAGAATTACTTGTAATATAATCCAAATTATTCAACTACATATCGGTGCATTTCTGTATTCACGAATGATTAACTATAGAAAAATAGGAAAAACACTAGTTATAATAAAACATTAAACGACACTAGTTCTACTATGGAGTATTTATTCTCATTCCTTAGAAACAGACACGTGAACAAATCTAATCAAATTTGATTATAATCATCGTTGTAATAAAAATTAACAATTATAAATGGAAAATAGCATCTACTGTTTAAATCATATCCAAAATTAAACACGAACCACATGAATGACGCTCGAAATCTAACCAATCTCGCCAAAACTCATCAAGAGATATTGACAACCAACTTTGAACATTCATGCCTCAGAAAGCAACCAAATCAATCAAAATGACAACTATGGAACCATGAAATACTTTAGTAACAATCTAGGCAAGAAAAAAGGTGCAAAGTATCAAGAAACTACTCATATTCACTCAATAACAATCGAATGTCAGATTAGACTAACGGAAAGAAAGTAATCTGAAATCAAACAGAAACGTGATAAGTGTTCAATGAAAAAGAAATCTATTCAAGTTAACACTACCAAGTAATTAAGAATTACTTGTATTTTCATCCAAATTATGCAACTACATATTGGTTCATTTGAGTAATCATGAATGATTAACTATATAAACAGGAAAAACACTAGTTATAAGAAAACATTAAACAACACTAGTACTCGCATTGATAGTTATTTGCTTTCTGTAACAACCTCCGATTATACGGTGTTTTATTCTCATCCCTTATAAACACACACGTGAACGAATCTAATCAAAATTGATTATAATCGTCATTGCAATCACACTAATCAATCACAAATAGAACGTTGCATCTATTGTTTAAATTATAACCAAAATCAAACACGAACATATGAATGACCTTTGAAATCAATCCAATCTCGCCAAAACTGATCAAGAGCAATTCACAACAACTTTGAACATTCATGCCTAAAAAATCATCCGCATCAATCAAAATGACAACTATGAAACCACAAAATATTTTAGTAACAATCTAGTCAAGAAAAAGGTGCAAAGGATCACCAAATCTGATTATAGTCATTATTGCAATCACACTTATCAATCATAAGTGGAACGTAGCGTCTACTATTTCAATCATAACCAAAATCAAACACGAACCACATGAATTACCCTTGAAATCAATCTAATCTCACCAAAACTCATCAAGAGAAATTGACAACCAACTTCGAACATTCATGCCTCAAAAATCCTCCAAATCAATCAATATGATAACAATAGAACCACAAAATACTTTAGTAACTATGTAGGAAAAAAAGGTGCAAAAGATCAAGAAACTACTCGTATTCACTCAATAACAGCCGAAAATCAATTTACGCTATCAGGAAAAAAGTAAGCTGAAATCAAAGGGAAATGTCAAGAGTGATAGATGAAAAATATATCTATTCAAGTTATCACGACCAAGTGATTAAGAATTACTTGTATTTTAATCCAAATTATGCAACTACATATTAGTGCATTTCAGTATTCACGAATGATTAACTATATAAACAAGAAAAACACTTGTTATAATAAAACATTAAACAACACTAGTTCTCGTGTGGAGTTTGTATTCTTATTCCTTATAAACACCCTCATGAAAGAATTTAATCAAATTTGATTATATTCATCATTGCAATCACACTTATCAATCATAACTGGAACGTAGCATCTACTATTTAAATCATAACCAAAATCAAACAAACAAGATGAATGACCCTTGAAATCAACCCAATCTGTGAAAACTCATAAAGAGCAATTCACAACCAACTTCAAACATTCATGCTTCAAAAACCATCCTAATCAATCAAAATGTCAACTTTGGAACCACAAATGACTTTAGTAACAATCTAGGCAACAAAATAGGTGCAAAGGATCAAGGAACTACTATATTAAGTCAATAACAATCGAGAATCGGATTACGCTAACGGAGAAAATAATCTGAAATCAAACAGAAACGTGATGAGTGTTTGATGAAAAAGAAATATTTCAAGTGAACAAGACCAAGTAAAAAGAATTACTTGTATTTTAATCCAAATTATGCAACTACATATTTGTGCATTTGAGAAATCATGAATGATTAACTATATAAACATGAAAAACACTAGTTAAAATAAAACATTAGTTCTCGCATTGATAGTTATTTGCTTTTTATAACAACCTCCCATTACATGGTGTTTTTATTCTCATCGCTTATAAACACACACGTGAACGAATCTAATCAAAATTGATTATAATCATCATTGAATCACACAAATCATTCACAATAGAACATTTTAAAATTATAACCAAAATCAAACACGAACCATATGAATGACCCTTTAAATCAATCCACTATCGCCTAAACTCATCAAGAGCAACTCACAACCAACTTCGAACATTCGTGCCTAAAAAATCATCCAAATCAATCAAAATGACAACTATGGAACTCCAAAATAGTTTTGCAACAATCTAGGCAAGAAAAAGGTGCAAAGAACCAAGCAACTACTTGTAATCACTGAATAACAATCGAAAATCAGATTACGCTAACAAAAAGAAAGTAATCTTCAATCAAACAGAAACGTGATGAGTGATTGTTGAAAAAGAAATCTATTCAAGTTATCACGACCAAGTAATTAAGAATTACTTGTAATATAATCCAATTATTCAACTACATATCGGTGCATTTCTGTATTCACGAATGATTAACTATAGAAAAATAGGAAAAACACTAGTTATAATAAAACATTAAACGACACTAGTTCTACTATGGAGTATTTATTCTCATTCCTTAGAAACAGACACGTGAACAAATCTAAACAAATTTGATTATAATCATCGTTGCAATCAAAATTAACAATATAAATGGAAAACAGCATCTACTGTTTAAATCATATCCAAAATTAAACACGAACCACATGAATGACGCTCGAAATCTAACCAATCTCGCCAAAACTCATCAGAGATATTGACAACCAACTTTGAACATTCATGCCTCAAAAAGCAACCAAATCAATCAAAATGACAACTATGGAACCATGAAATACTTTAGTAACAATCTAGGCAAGAAAAAAGGTGCAAAGTATCAAGAAACTACTCATATTCACTCAATAACAATCGAATGTCAGATTAGACTAACGGAAAGAAAGTAATCTGAAATCAAACAGAAACGTGATAAGTGTTCAATGAAAAAGAAATCTATTCAAGTTAACACTACCAAGTAATTAAGAATTACTTGTATTTTCATCCAAATTATGCAACTACATATTGGTTCATTTGAGTAATCATGAATGATTAACTATATAAACAGGAAAAACACTAGTTATAAGAAAACATTAAACAACACTAGTTACTCGCATTGATAGTTATTTGCTTTCCGTAACAACCTCCGATTATACGGTGTTTTATTCTCATCCCTTATAAACACACACGTGAACGAATCTAATCAAAATTGATTATAATCGTCATTGCAATCACACTAATCAATCACAAATAGAACGTTGCATCTATTGTTTAAATTATAACCAAAATCAAACACGAACCATATGAATGACCTTTGAAATCAATCCAATCTCGCCAAAACTGATCAAGAGCAATTCACAACCAACTTTGAACATTCATGCCTAAAAAATCATCCGAATCAATCAAAATGATAACTATGAAACCACAAAATATTTTAGTAACAATTGAGTCAAGAAAAAGGTGCAAAGGATCACCAAATCTGATTATAGTCATTATTGCAATCACACTTATCAATCATAAGGGGAACGTAGCGTCTACTATTTCAATCATAACCAAAATCAAACACGAACCACATGAATGACCCTTGAAATCAATCTAATCTCACCAAAACTCATCAAGAGAAATTGACAACCAACTTCGAACATTCATGCCTCAAAAATCCTCCAAATCAATCAATATGACAACAATAGAACACAAAATACTTTAGTAACTAGCTAGGCAGAAAACAGGTGCAAAAGATCAAGAAACTACTCGTATTCACTCAATAACAGTCGAAAATCAATTTACGCTATCAGAAAAAAAGTAATCTGAAATCAAAGGGAAATTTCAAGAGTGATAGATGAAAGTATATCTATTCAAGTTATCACGACCAAGTGATTAAGAATTACTTGTATTTTAATCCAAATTATGCAACTACATATTAGTGCATTTCAGTATTCACGAATGATTAACTATATAAACAAGAAAAACACTTGTTATAATAAAACATTAAACAACACTAGTTCTCGTATGGAGTTTGTATTCTTATTCCTTATAAACACCCTCATGAAAGAATTTAATCAAATTTGATTATAGTCATCATTGCAATCACACTTATCAATCATAACTGGAACGTAGCATCTACTATTTAAATCATAACCAAAATCAAACACAAACAAGATGAATGACCCTTGAAATCAACCCAATCTGTGAAAACTCATAAAGAGCAATTCACAACCAACTTCAAACATTCATGCTTCAAAAACCATCCTAATCAATCAAAATGTCAACTTTGGAACCACAAATGACTTTAGTAACAATCTAGGCAACAAAATAGGTGCAAAGGATCAAGGAACTACTATATAAGTCAATAACAATCGAGAATCGGATTACGCTAACGGAGAAAATAATCTGAAATCAAACAGAAACGTGATGAGTGTTTGATGAAAAAGAAATATATTCAAGTGAACAAGACCAAGTAAATAAGAATTACTTGTATTTTAATCCAAATTATGCAACTACATATTTGTGCATTTGAGAAATCATGAATGATTAACTATATAAACATGAAAAACACTAGTTAAAATAAAACATTAGTTCTCGCATTGATAGTTATTTGCTTTTTATAACAACCTCCCATTACATGGTGTTTTTATTCTCATCGCTTATAAACACACACGTGAACGAATCTAATCAAAATTGTTTATAATCATCATTGGAATCACACAAATCATTCACAAATAGAACATTTTAAAATTATAACCAAAATCAAACACGAACCATATGAATGACCCTTTAAATCAATCCACTATCGCCTAAACTCATCAAGAGCAACTCACAACCAACTTCGAACATTCGTGCCTAAAAAATCATCCAAATCAATCAAAATGACAACTATGGAACTCCAAAATAGTTTTGCAACAATCTAGGCAAGAAAAAGGTGCAAAGAACCAAGCAACTACTTGTAATCACTGAATGACAATCGAAAATCAGATTACGCTAACAAAAAGAAAGTAATCTTCAATCAAACAGAAACGTGATGAGTGATTGTTGAAAAAGAAATCTATTCAAGTTAACACGACCAAGTAATTAAGAATTACTTGTAATATAATCCAAATTATTCAACTACATATCGGTGCATTTCTGTATTCACGAATGATTAACTATAGAAAAATAGGAAAAACACTAGTTATAATAAAACATTAAACGACACTAGTTCTACTATGGAGTATTTATTCTCATTCCTTAGAAACAGACACGTGAAGAAATCTAAACAAATTTGATTATAATCATCGTTGCAATCAAAATTAACAATTATAAATGGAAAACAGCATCTACTGTTTAAATCATATCCAAAATTAAACACGAACCACATGAATGACGCTCGAAATCTAACCAATCTCGCCAAAACTCATCAAGAGATATTGACAACCAACTTTGAACATTCATGCCTCAAAAAGCAACCAAATCAATCAAAATGACAACTATGGAACCATGAAATACTTTAGTAACAATCTAGGCAAGAAAAAAGGTGCAAAGTATCAAGAAACTACTCATATTCACTCAATAACAATCGAATGTCAGATTAGACTAACGGAAAGAAAGTAATCTGAAATCAAACAGAAACGTGATAAGTGTTCAATGAAAAAGAAATCTATTCAAGTTAACACTACCAAGTAATTAAGAATTACTTGTATTTTCATCCAAATTATGCAACTACATATTGGTTCATTTGAGTAATCATGAATGATTAACTATATAAACAGGAAAAACACTAGTTATAAGAAAACATTAAACAACACTAGTTACTCGCATTGATAGTTATTTGCTTTCCGTAACAACCTCCGATTATACGGTGTTTTATTCTCATCCCTTATAAACACACACGTGAACGAATCTAATCAAAATTGATTATAATCGTCATTGCAATCACACTAATCAATCACAAATAGAACGTTGCATCTATTGTTTAAATTATAACCAAAATCAAACACGAACCATATGAATGACCTTTGAAATCAATCCAATCTCGCCAAAACTGATCAAGAGCAATCACAACCAACTTTGAACATTCATGCCTAAAAAATCATCCGAATCAATCAAAATGATAACTATGAAACCACAAAATATTTTAGTAACAATTGAGTCAAGAAAAAGGTGCAAAGGATCACCAAATCTGATTATAGTCATTATTGCAATCACACTTATCAATCATAAGGGGAACGTAGCGTCTACTATTTCAATCATAACCAAAATCAAACACGAACCACATGAATGACCCTTGAAATCAATCTAATCTCACCAAAACTCATCAAGAGAAATTGACAACCAACTTCGAACATTCATGCCTCAAAAATCCTCCAAATCAATCAATATGACAACAATAGAACCACAAAATACTTTAGTAACTAGCTAGGCAAGAAAACAGGTGCAAAAGATCAAGAAACTACTCGTATTCACTCAATAACAGTCGAAAATCAATTTACGCTATCAGAAAAAAAGTAATCTGAAATCAAAGGGAAATTTCAAGAGTGATAGATGAAAGTATATCTATTCAAGTTATCACGACCAAGTGATTAAGAATTACTTGTATTTTAATCCAAATTATGCAACTACATATTAGTGCATTTCAGTATTCACGAATGATTAACTATATAAACAAGAAAAACACTGTTATAATAAAACATTAAACAACACTAGTTCTCGTATGGAGTTTGTATTCTTATTCCTTATAAACACCCTCATGAAAGAATTTAATCAAATTTGATTATAGTCATCATTGCAATCACACTTATCAATCATAACTGGAACGTAGCATCTACTATTTAAATCATAACCAAAATCAAACACAAACAAGATGAATGACCCTTGAAATCAACCCAATCTGTGAAAACTCATAAAGAGCAATTCACAACCAACTTCAAACATTCATGCTTCAAAAACCATCCTAATCAATCAAAATGTCAACTTTGGAACCACAAATGACTTTAGTAACAATCTAGGCAACAAAATAGGTGCAAAGGATCAAGGAACTACTATATTAAGTCAATAACAATCGAGAATCGGATTACGCTAACGGAGAAAATAATCTGAAATCAAACAGAAACGTGATGAGTGTTTGATGAAAAAGAAATATATTCAAGTGAACAAGACCAAGTAATAAGAATTACTTGTATTTTAATCCAAATTATGCAACTACATATTTGTGCATTTGAGAAATCATGAATGATTAACTATATAAACATGAAAAACACTAGTTAAAATAAAACATTAGTTCTCGCATTGATAGTTATTTGCTTTTTATAACAACCTCCCATTACATGGTGTTTTTATTCTCATCGCTTATAAACACACACGTGAACGAATCTAATCAAAATTGTTTATAATCATCATTGGAATCACACAAATCATTCACAAATAGAACATTTTAAAATTATAACCAAAATCAAACACAAACCATATGAATGACCCTTTAAATCAATCCACTATCGCCTAAACTCATCAAGAGCAACTCACAACCAACTTCGAACATTCGTGCCTAAAAAATCATCCAAATCAATCAAAATGACAACTATGGAACTCCAAAATAGTTTTGCAACAATCTAGGCAAGAAAAAGGTGCAAAGAACCAAGCAACTACTTGTAATCACTGAATGACAATCGAAAATCAGATTACGCTAACAAAAAGAAAGTAATCTTCAATCAAACAGAAACGTGATGAGTGATTGTTGAAAAAGAAATCTATTCAAGTTAACACGACCAAGTAATTAAGAATTACTTGTAATATAATCCAAATATTCAACTACATATCGGTGCATTTCTGTATTCACGAATGATTAACTATAGAAAAATAGGAAAAACACTAGTTATAATAAAACATTAAACGACACTAGTTCTCCTATGGAGTATTTATTCTCATTCCTTAGAAACACACACGTGAACGAATCTAATCAAATTTGATTATAATCATCGTTGCAATCAAAATTAACAATTATAAATGGAAAACAGCATCTACTGTTTAAATCATATCCAAAATTAAACACGAACCACATGAATGACGCTCGAAATCTAACCAATCTCGCCAAAACTCATCAAGAGATATTGACAACCAACTTTGAACATTCATGCCTCAAAAAGAAACCAAATCAATCAAAATGACAACTATGGAACCATGAAATACTTTAGTAACAACCTAGGTGTGACATCCGGTAATTTTACGTTACCAAACTCCGTTAGTTCCGTTAAGTCTTGCATACACGTGCGTGAGCACACACTAGTTGTCGTTTAAAGTTGGTGACTTAATAATAATTAATAATGTTAAACTAATGATAATTAAATTGATTATGTGAGTATTGTGTAAAATTATGTGTTTACGCGATTTGATGTTGATTGTGGAAATTAATCGCGTAACGCGGAAACATGCCTATTTGTTCGTATGTCTTGTGTTTTTGCAAAGATAAATTATGTAATAAATATTATTAGTTCATATCTTTATATTTTTAAGTTAAAGACATTTTAAAAAGAGTTTAAAGCCTAGTTTTATAAAATACCAAAACACAAAGGTTTAAAGGGTAAATATGTAAATTAAATTAAGTAAAACAATTCCAAACCCCCCAAACCCTAAATAGGCCGCAACTTCACTTCTCACCTCTCAAACCTGCGATTTTGATCAAGTTTAAGCAAGAACACATTGGATTTGATCGATCTCAAGGCATACAACGCATTACAAGTCTCAATTTTGTTACATTACACGTTTTAAGGTTAGATTTTTCATGTTTTTGTGAGTTTCTGCATATGGCCGAACCTAATTTCGAAATTGGGTCTTCATGAGGTCGAAATTGATGTTGTATTATGATGTTTATATGTTAGTTATGTTGAATACATGTTAGTTAACGTCGATCATGCATGAATTACATGTTTTTAGTGGTTTAATCATGGGTTTTGATTCTAGTCAAACCCTAATTCGATTGGGCATGATTATGGATGAATGATGATTGTGTGATGAATGTGTGATGATAATAAGTTGTATGAATGTTAGGAATCATGGATCTTGCAAGAAATTGATGATTTGGTGTTGATGTTCATAGATTACTAAGAATAGTAACTTTATCTTGCATGTAACGTTGAATTATTGATGAATTGATGTTATGGATGTGTTCATGGTGATGATTAGATGTTAGATTGATGTTGTGATCATTGGGAATGCAAGAACACATGTTATAGTTCATAAATTACTAAAGATAGTAACTTTTGGATATGAATTGATGAGTTATGATGTTTGGATGTGGTTGATCATGCTTAGGTGTTAATATGAGCTTGAATTGGTATATTATTAATGAATTCATGTATGCTTTGGATGTTTGATATATTTTGGGATGTTCTTTCCCAAAAGGGAAACTTTATTCGTGTAAACGTTGAAGTATGATGTTATGATCATGTTTGGGATGATAGGAGCCTGCTAGTATGTTCAAGGATAAATTCTAGTGTGATAGAACATGTTAAATTAGTTGTATGGCATGCTTGGATAATCATGGGTGATATTTGGACTTTGGTGATCATGTATGATGTTGGTGTTGATTAGTTGCTAGGATATCATGTTTGGGTTTGGTGAGTAATGATTATGGTGTATGTTGTATGCTATGGGCATGGCTATGATTTAAGTGTTATGTATGGATAATGTAGCATGTGTATGATACTATTTGAATGTTAATCATGTATGTTATATGTGCTCATTGGCTTTATTTGAATTATAACTCATAATGTCACCAACGGGTCAAACGGGTCAACTAGGTCAAACGTGTCTATTTTTCTGAAAGCTTGAGTCTTTGGTTTTGGTATGCTTAGGGTTTCACATGTCTTTCATTTACACGTACTTATGTACTCACATGATCTAGGTAACCTTTGAAGGTTGGCTATCCTCTCGTTTCTCAAATAAACCCTAAGTACTCTTTGCATACATCAGGTGAGTTCATGCCCCACTTTTTATTTACTCTCTTTGGGGGAGATAGCATACTGGTAAATCACGAACGCTTTATGTATTTAAGTTGTGTACAATATTATATAGTGTTGATATCATGGAAAGTCCTCACACTCTCGAATTGTTAATATTGATTAGCGGGGAATTTGGGTAGTACTACTAGGTCTGACGAGCCCCACCTGTGTGACTCGAGGTCAACCGGGTGCAAGTTGTCCTAATGAACATTGTCACGACCTGTTAAGTCGTGGCAGGAGGCAACAACGCAACACAGTCAGCTTCAATTGCGAAATCACTATGAAATAATATTTACTGTTAACGGACTAGCTATCTGTTGCAATGCACTACTTTTATCGCTATATTAAACTGTTTATGTTTGAATATCTCTTGAACTCACCAAATGTTGTGTTGACATTTTTAGTATGCTATTCTCAGGTCATTAGCTTGCTTGCCATAGGAGCATTGCATGGTTCACTGCATTCGAAGACACGAACTTCAAGACAATTTTAGTATTTTAATAATTATGGTTTACTCTTTTGGGTTGGCACCTGTTTTGCCATAGTTATACTTTCATTGCCTTGGGTTGTTTTCAAAATGCTTCCGCATTGTTTAAGTTGTATTTTGGTTGATTTGTTTAAATTATGGCATATAGAGTCGTTCTGAGTAACTATTGACTGTGATCCTGGTTTGTTCACACGCCTCGCGGTAAAACTCCGCAAGTGGATTCTGAGGGTGTGACAGATTGGTATCAGAGCCATTGGTTATAGGGAACTAGGTTGCATACACACTAGACTATAACCGCACACAGTTAATTAGTTACCTGTGCCTTATTCTCATATACTATACTCATTGGCATACACGTCACACTCTCTGCTGCATGGCATCGTCTTCGAGAGCTCCGAGTAAACGACCCGAATCACCTACACGATCTGAATCCCCACCTCCCGCACCTGTACCTGATGATGGATTCGATTGGCCCGACTGGCTTATCCCCGAGAGGAGATTGACTGGGATCAACCATTCGCATTGATGAAGCGTGACCCTCCGCGAGACTGGGTTCTTTCCTAGGTTGTTGACCATATCATGTTTCGGGAGCGCGCACCTGTCTAAAGCCAAGGACTAGGAACAATGCCAATCAACTCATGCCTTCACTCTCACGAACGGCGCAGTCCAACGAGCAACTGATTGCTGCACTAATGGCTGCACTGGATACTGAACAGCATCGCGTAAGGCGACTCAAGGGTGATGTTTGTACACTACAGCAAGAGGTGTACAACTGAGACACCAATTGGATGAACTCGAAGAAGAACACGGGAAGACTCTGAACGGTTGTCACGATATGCAAGATGGTGTTATGGCACTCCAAGGACGCGTGACTGCTCGTGAATAGCGGGACGCCGCAGCCGATAATAGGATTGCCATTTTAGAAGCTCAACTAGCGGCACTTCAGATTGCTATAGCTCCTGCTCAGCAGCAGACCCTGAGGATGAGGAGGATCCCGAGGAAGGACCCGAGGAAGAGGAACCGAAGGAGATGGAGGATGATAGTGATGGGTCAGATATTGTCGATTGACTTCTTTATATGACTTAGACTACGTAGTGTTTTATTTTTGAAACCTATGTGGGAAGGGTTGTTTCTCCACACGAACGACAAACTTCAATTTTGACATTGCTAAATACATTATGACTCATTGCAATTTATTTACCTTGGTTATTATTTTCGTTATGAATGTTGTGGTTGTGATGAATCGTTATTTCTTTTGTTTACTGTTTACTATGCTTCAATGAGTTAAATATGTTTGATGTTACTCATTATTGTATTTGTGAATGTAAAGTGAAAAGAACGGACGCCCGTGGACGTGGACGTGGTCGTGGACGCGGACGTGGACGTGGCACCGGAGAACAGGGGGGTGGTGCTATTAACATGACTCCCGCAGAATTGGCTGCTCTAATTAATGAGCATGTTCAGGTGGCAGTGGCTGCTGCCCACGCGGGTCAGTCAGCAGGTAAACAATGACAGAAAGACAAATCTGATATCCTTTATAACTGTAGGGGATGTCTGATTAATGTGTGTTGTGTTAAAATAGGACCACCAGTGTGTACATACAAGTCCTTCATGGACTGTAAACCACACACCTACAGCGGTACAGAGGGTGCTGTAGGGCTTGTACGCTGGTTCGAGAAGACTGAGTCCGTTTTCTCCAAATGTAACTGTCCACCAGCGGATCAAGTAAAGTATGCCACCGGGACTTTGGAGGGTGTTGCTCTGTCTTGGTGGAACGCGCAAGTCCAGATGCTTGGACAAGCGATGGCGAATGGACTTCCATGAGATGAGTTCAAAGCAATGATGACCGAGGAGTACTGTCCTCGCAGCAAAGTACAGAAGTTAGAGATGGAGTTCTGGCAACTGAAAATGCAGGGCTCGGAAATTGAGGCTTACACCATTAGAACCCATGAATTAGCAACTTTGTGCCCGGGAATGGTGAATGAGGTGCATAAAAGGATAGAGCATTACATACGGGGATTGGTACCTGAAATCCAGAGTATGGTAACTGCTTCCAATCCAGCCACAATTCAGCAGCCATCCAGCTAGCTCACAGGCTAACTGACCAAGCCGTGGAGCAAGGACGTCTACCCAAACGGGGCGCTGTGGCAAGCGTGCCCGACAACAAAAGAAAGTGGGACAATGCCAACAACACCAAAGCATCATCATCTTCCAGTGGTCAACCTCAATCTCAACAGCAACAACAGCCGGTTCAGCAGCAACGGAGGTTTGACAATAAACGTAACTCCAACCAGACGCCAGCAAATAATCAAGGACCCAGTGGTTATGGTGGTAGGCTTCCGAAGTGCACTCGGTGTAATTACCATCATGTGGGAAGGTGTGATAGTTTCAAGTGTCAACGTTGTGGAAAAATTGGACACGCTGCAAGGGTTGTCGTGGTGAACTGGTAAGGAGGCCACAACAACCTCAAGAAACTCCCAAGGGTTGTTTTGAATGTGGGAAAGAAGGGCATTACAGGCGAAACTGCCCACAACTAAGGAGGAACGGAAATGGCAACAATAACAACAACAACACCAACAACCATGGTAACAACAACAACAATGGTAATAATAACAATGGTGGAAATGGTACTGGAAATGGCGGCAATAAAGATGGAGCCAAGGGGAGAGCCTTCGTCATTGGCTCAGGTGAGGCTCTAAATGATCCCACAACTGTTACTGGTAGATTCTCTGTTAATGGTTGTTTTGCTACGGTACTATTTGATACTGGAGCCGATAGGAGTTTTGTGTCCTTAAAATTCTGTAGTCTTTTAAGTGATATACCCTCTACCTTAGAATCTAAATACACTGTGGAATTAGCCGACGGTAAACAAATCCATGTAACGCATATCCTTAAAGACTGTAAGATAGAACTTGCTGGTCATACTTTCACCATAGATCTCATGCCTGTTACGCTGGGGAGTTTTGATGTTGTGATAGGCATGGATTGGCTCTCTAGCAAGCAAGCGGAAGTCATATGTCACGAGAAGATCATATGGATCCCGGTTGGTGATCAAATTCTTACCGTCAAAGGTGATAGGAGTGGTGCTGTGATAGGCATCATCTCATATATGAAAGCTCAAAAGTTGTTAGGAAAGGGTAGTGTGGCTATCCTAGCACTTGTAACCAACAAGCAGGTAGGAGAAAAGAGAATGGAGGATGTTTCCGTAGTACGCGACTTTCCAGAGGTGTTCCCAGAGGATCTACCTGGATTACCACCTCACCGCCAAGTGGAATTCCAGATTGAATTGACTCCCGGCGCAGCTCCGATTGCTAGGGCACCTTATCGATTAGCACCGAACGAACAGCAGGAGTTGTCGTCACAACTTCAGGAGCTTTTGGATAAAGGCTTTATTCAACCTAGTACATCACCTTGGGGAGCTCCTGTTCTCTTTGTTAAGAAGAAGGATGGCACATTCTTGAGGTGCATCGATTATCGAGAGTTAAACAAAGTAACAGTCAAGAACCGATACCCTTTACCTCGTATTGACGACTTGTTCGATCAGCTTCAAGGATCAAGCTATTACTCGAAGGTTGACTTGACATCTGGTTATCATCAACTCAGAGTTCGAGAAGAAGACATTCCCAATACTGCATTTCGTACTCGTTATGGTTATTATGAGTTCTTGGTCATGCCTTTTGGGTTGACTAATGCACCTGCTGTGTTCATGGATCTCATGAACCGCGTGTGCAAACCTTATCTGGATCAGTTTGTCATTGTGTTCATCGATGATATACTGATATACTCTAGGACCAAGGAGGAGCATGAAGAGCACTTACGAATGATCTTGGAACTGTTGAAAAATGAGCAGCTGTATGCTAAATTCTCAAAGTGTGACTTTTAGATAAGAGAAGTACAATTCCTAGGTCATATTGTTAATGAGAAAGGAATACACGTTGATCCTGCCAAAATTGAGGCGATAAGGAATTGGACTACACCCAAAACGCCGAGCGAGATAAGACAATTTCTAGGATTAGCAGGATATTACCGCCGATTCATAGAAGGATTTTCTAAGATCGCACAACCTCTCACAGCCTTGACTCACAAAGGAACGACATACAAATGGACTGAGAGTCAAGAATCAGCTTTCCAATTACTAAAACAAAAACTCTGTACTGCCCCGATATTAGCATTACCAGAAGGAACAGATGACTTTGTGGTGTATTGCGATGCATCCATTCAAGGATTGGGTTGTGTCTTGACGCAACGAGACAAGGTGATAGCCTACGCGTCGAGACAACTAAAAGTTCATGAGAAGAACTATACCACTCATGACTTAGAATTGGGTGCAGTAGTTTTGCCTTAAAGATCTGGAGACATGACTTGTACGGTACCAAGTGCACTATCTACACCGATCACAAGAGTCTTCAACATATCTTTGAGCAAAAAGAGTTGAATATGAGGCAGCGACATTGGGTGGAACTACTAAATGATTATGATTGCGCAATTAAGTATCATCCGGGAAAGGCGAACGTAGTTGCCGATGCTTTAAGCAGAAAGCAAACAGCTAAACCCTGACGGGTGCGAGCTTTACAGCTTACTATCAGTACCCAACTGCCCGAACAAGTTAAGGAGGCACAGATAGAAGCTTTAAAATTAGAAAATATTGGTTCTGAATGTTAAGGGGAATGGATAAGTAGCTAGTGGTGAAAGAGGATGGAATTCGGTATTTCATGGATAGACTTTGCGTGCCTGTTCATGGAAATCTGAGAGATTTAGTTATGAGCGAGGCACACAAATCTAAGTATTCTATACATCCTGGATCCGACAAGATGTATCATGACCTAAAGGCTCACTATTGGTGGCCCAACATGAAAGCGGATGTAGCTACGTATGTGAGCAAGTGTTTGACCTGCTCGAAGGTAAAAGTAGAATATCAAAAACCATCCGGACTGTTACAACAAACCGAGATTCCAATGTGGAAATGGGAACAAATCTCCATGGATTTATTACTAAGCTACCCCGGACTAGTACTGGTTGTGACACGATATGGGTTATTGTGGATCGATTGACAAAGTCTGCTTATTATCTTGCAATAAAGGAAACCGACAAGATGGAGAAATTAACTCGCCTGTACCTCAAGGAGATCGTTTCGAGACACGGTGTACCGATCTCAATTATCTCTGACCGTGACGCTCGTTTCACGTCACATTTCTGGCAATCTTTGCAGAAATCTTTGGGTACACAATTGGATATGAGTACTGCATATCACCCACAGACTGATGGCCAAAGTGAGCGTACCATACAGACGTTAGAAGATATGCTACGTGCCTGTGTGATTGACTTCGGGAGTAACTGAGAAATTCACCTGCCATTCGTGGAGTTTTCTTATAACAACAGTTCTCACACTAGTATACAGGCAGCACCTTTCGAGGCGCTGTATGGGAGAAAGTGTAGATCACCGGTTTGCTGGGCAGAAATTGGTGATAGTCAGATAACAGGTCCTGAGTTGATTCATGAGACAACGGAGAAGATTATGCAGATACGGAACCGTATGGCTGCAGCGCGAGATAGACAAAAGAGTTATGCTGACAAGAGACGAAGACCTTTAGAGTTTCAGGTTGGCGACAAGGTTTTGTTGAAAGTCTCACCATGGAAAGGCGTAGTTCGGTTTGGTAAGCGAGGGAAACTAAATCCGAGGTATGTTGGACCATTTGAAATAGTGGAAAGAATAGGTCCAGTGGCCTATCAACTAGCCTTACCAGATTTGTTAAGCGGAATCCACGATGTGTTCCACGTTTCAAAGTTAAAGAAGTGTATAGCTGATGAAACAATGGTCGTACCATTGGAGGAAATTCAGGTGGATGAACAATTACGCTTTGTTGAAGAACCAGTTGAGGTGATAGATCGTGAGGTGAAAACACTTAAGCAAAGTAAAATACCCATTGTCAAGACAACGGAGAAGATTATGCAGATACGGAACCGTATGGCTGCAGCGCGAGATAGACAAAAGAGTTATGCTGACAAGAGACGAAGACCTTTAGAGTTCAGGTTGGCGACAAGGTTTTGTTGAAAATCTCACCATGGAAAGGCGTAGTTCGGTTTGGTAAGCGAGGGAAACTAAATCCGAGGTATGTTGGACCATTTGAAATAGTGGAAAGAAAGGTCCAGTGGCCTATCAACTAGCCTTACCAGATTTGTTAAGCGGAATCCACGAGTGTTCCACGTTTCAAAGTTAAAGAAGTGTATAGCTGATGAAACAATGGTCGTACCATTGGAGGAAATTCAGGTGGATGAACAATTACGCTTGTTGAAGAACCAGTTGAGGTGATAGATCGTGAGGTGAAAACACTTAAGCAAAGTAAAATACCCATTGTCAAGATCCGTTGGAATTCGCGACGTGGACCGGAATTCACATGGGAACGGGAAGATCAAATGAAGCTTAAGTACCCTCAACTATTTGAGAAGACGATGTCTGCAGACGAAAGTATTGATTTAAATTTCGGGACGAAATTTCTTTCAACATGGGGATGATGTGACAACTCATCCAAAACTCACTCGATTTCGATTTCTGTGTGCCAATGCAGTAGACCAGTGATAGAACACTTTCACCATGTAACACAATTTCGGGACGAAAATTCTTTCAACATGGGGATAATGTGACATCCGGTAATTTTACGTTACCAAACTCCGTTAGTTCCGTTAAGTCTTGCATACACGTGTCGTCAGCACACACTAGTTGTCGTTTAACGTTGGTGACTTAATAATAATTAATAATGTTAAACTAATGATAATTAAATTGATTATGTGAGTATTGTGTAAAATTATGTGTTTACGCGATTTGATTGTTGATTGTGGAAATTAATCGCGTAATGCGGAAACGTGCCTATTTGTTCGTATGTCTTGTGTTTTCGCAAAGATAAATATGTAATAAATATTATTAGTTCATATCTTTATATTTTTAAGTTAAAGACATTTTAAAAAGAGTTTAAAGCCTAGTTTTATAAAATACCAAAACACAAGGGTTTAAAGGGTAAATATGTAAAAAATTAAGTAAAACAATTCAAAAACCCCCCCAAACCCTAAATCGGCCGCAACTTCACCTCCTCACCTCTTAAACCTGCGATTTTGATCAAGATTAAGCAAGAACACATTGGATTTGATCGATCTCAAGGCATACAACGCATTACAAGTCTCAATTTTGTTACATTACACGTTAAAGGTTAGATTTTTCATGTTTTTGTGAGTTTCTTGCATATGGCCGAACCTAATTTCGAAATTGGGTCTTCATGAGGTCGAAATGATGTTGTATGACGATGTTTATATGTTAGTTATGTTGAATACATGTTAGTTAACGTCGATCATGGATGAATTACATGTTTTTAGTGGTTTAATCATGGGTTTTGATTCTAGTCAAACCCTAATTCGATTTTGGGCATGATTATGGATGAATGATGATTGTTTGATGAATGTGTGATGATTAATAAGTTGTATGAATTTTAGGAATCATGGATCTTGCAAGAAATTGATGATTTGGTGTTGATGTTCATAGCTTACTAAGAATAGTAACTTTATCTTGCATGTAACGTTGAATTATTGATGAATTGATGTTATGGATGTGTTCATGGTGATGATTAGATGTTAGATTGATGTTGTGATCATTGGGAATTCAAGAACACATGTTATAGTTCATACATTACTAAAGATAGTAACTTTTGGATATGAATTGATGAGTTATGATGTTTGGATGTGGTGATCATGCTTAGGTGTTAATATGAGCTTGAATTGGTATATTATTGATGAATTCATGTATGCTTTGGATGTTTGATAGATTTTGGGATGTTCTTTCCAAAAGGGAAACTTTATTCGTAGTTCTCGCATTGATAGTTATTTGCTTTTTATAACAACCTCCAATTATAGGTGTTTATTCTCATCCCTTATAAACACACACGTGAACAAATCTAATCAAAATTGATTATAATCATCATTGCAATCACACAAATAGAACATTTTAATATTATAACCAAAATCAAACACGAACATATGAACCAAGCAACTACTTGTAATCACTGAATAACAATCGAAAATCAGATTACGCTAACAAAAAGAAAGTAATCTTCAATCAAACAGAAACGTGATGAGTGATTGTTGAAAAGAAATCTATTCAAGTTAACACGACCAAGTAATTAAGAATTACTTGTAATATAATCCAAATTATTCAACTACATATCGGTGCATTTCTGTATTCACGAATGATTAACTATATAAATAGGAAAAACACTAGTTATAATAAAACGTTAAACGACACTAGTTCTCCTATGGAGTATTTATTCTCATTCCTTAGAAACACACACGTGAACGAATCTAATCAAATTTGATTATAATCATCGTGCAATCAAAATTAACAATTATAAATGGAAAACAGCATCTACTGTTTAAATCATATCCAAAATTAAACACGAACCACATGAACGACGCTCGAAATCTAACCAATCTCGCCAAAACTCATCAAGAGATATTGACAACCAACACTGAACATTCATGCCTCAAAAGCAACCAAATCAATCAAAATGACAACTATGGAACCATGAAATACTTAGTAACAATCCAGGCAAGAAAAAAGGTGCAAAGTATCAAGAAAAACTCATATTCACTCAATAACAATCGAATGTCAGATTAGACTAACGGAAAGAAAGTAATCTGAAATCAAACAGAAACGTGATAAGTGTTCAATGAAAAAGAAATCTATTCAAGTTAACACTACCAAGTAATTAAGAATTACTTGTATTTTCATCCAATTATGCAACTACGTATTGGTTCATTTGAGTAATCATGAATGATTAACTATATAAACAAAAAAACACTAGTTATAAGAAAACATTAAACAACACTAGTTACTCGCATTGATAGTTATTTGCTTCCCGTAAAACCTCCGATTATACGGGTTTTATTCTCATCCCTTATAAACACACACGTGAACGAATCTAATCAAAACTGATTATAATCATCATTGCAATCACACTAATCAATCACAAATAGAACGTTGCGTCTATTGTTTAAATTATAACCAAAATCAAACACGAACCATATGAATGACCTTTGAAATCAATCCATCTCGCCAAAACTGATCAAGAGCAATTCACAACCAACTTTGAACATTCATGCCTAAAAAATCATCCGAATCAATCAAAATGACAACTATGAAACCACAAAATATTTTAGTAACAATCTAGTCAAGAAAAAGGTGCAAAGGATCACCAAATCTGATTATAGTCATTATTGCAATCACACTTATCAATCATAAGTGGAACGTAGCGTCTACTATTTAAATCATAACCAAAATCAAGCACGAACCACATGAATGACCCTTGAAATCAATCTAATCTCACCAAAACTCATCAAGAGAAATTGACAACCAACTTCGAACATTCATGCCTCAAAAATCCTCCAAATCAATCAATATGACAACAATAGAACCACAAAATACTTTAGTAACTATCTAGGCAAGAAAAAAGGTGCAAAAGATCAAGAAACTACTCGTATTCACTCAATAACAGTCGAAAATCAGTTTACGCTATCAGAAAAAAAGTAATATGAAATCAAAGGGAAATGTCAAGAGTGATAGATGAAAAATATATCTATTCAAGTTATCACGACCAAGTGATTAAGAATTACTTGTATTTTAATCCAAATTATGCAACTACATATTAGTGCATTTCGGTATTCACGAATGATTAACTATATAAACAAGAAAAACACTTGTTATAATAAAACATTAAACAACACTAGTTCTCGTATGTAGTTTGTATTCTTATTCCTTCTAAACACCCTCATGAAAGAATTTAACCAAATTTGATTATAGTCATCATTGCAATCACACTTATCAATCATAACTGGAACATAGCATTACTACTATTAAATCATAACCAAAATCAAACACAGACAAGATGAATGACCCTTGAAATCAATCCGATCTGTGAAAACTCATAAAGAGCAATCACAACCAACTTCAAACATTCATGCTTCAAAAACCATCCTAATCAATCAAAATGTCAACTATGGAACCACAAATGACTTTAGTAACAATCTAGGCAACAAAATAGGTGCAAAGGATCAAGGAACTACTATATTAAGTCAATAACAATCGAGAATCGGATTACGCTAACGGAGAAAATAATTTGAAATCAAACAGAAACGTGATGAGTGTTTGATGAAAAAGAAATATATTCAAGTGAACAAGACCAAGTAAATAAGAATTATTTGTATTTTAATCCCAATTATGCAACTACATATTTATGCATTTGAGAAATCATGAATTATTAACTATATAAACATGAAAAACACTAGTTAAAATAAAACATTAAACAACATTAGTTCTCGCATTGATAGTTATTTGCTTTTTATAACAACCTCCAATTATAAGTGTTTTTATTCTCATCCCTTATAAACACACACGTGAACAAATCTAATCAAAATTGATTATAATCATCATTGCAATCACACAAATAGAACATTTTAAAATTATAACAAAATCAAACACGAACCATATGAACCAAGCAACTACTTGTAATCACTGAATAACAATCGAAAATCAAATTACGCTAACAAAAAGAAAGTAATCTTCAATCAACAGAAACGTGATGAGTGATTGTTGAAAAAGAAATCTATTCAAGTTAACACGACCAAGTAATTAAGAATTACTTGTAATATAATCCAAATTATTCAACTACATATCGGTGCATTTCTGTATTCACGAATGATTAACTATATAAATAGGAAAAACACTAGTTATAATAAAACGTTAAACGACACTAGTTCTCCTATGGAGTATTTATTCTCATTCCTTAGAAACAAAAACGTGAACGAATCTAATCAAATTTGTATAATCATCGTTGCAATCAAAATTAACAATTATAAAAGGAAAAAAACATCTACTGTTTAAATCATATCCAAAATTAAACACGAACCACATGAATGACGCTCGAAATCTAACCAATCTCGCCAAAACTCATCAAGAGATATTGACGACCAATTTGAACATTCATGCCTCAAAAGCAACCAAATCAATCAAAATGACAACTATGGAACCATGAAATACTTTAGTAACAATCCAGGCAAGAAAAAAGGTGCAAAGTATCAAGAAACTACTCATATTCACTCAATAACAATCGAATGTCAGATTAGACTAACGGAAAGAAAGTAATCTGAAATCAAACAGAAACGTGATAAGTGTTCAATGAAAAAGAAATCTATTCAAGTTAACACTACCAAGTAATTAAGAATTACTTGTATTTTCATCCAAATTATGCAACTACGTATTGGTTCATTTGAGTAATCATGAATGATTAACTATATAAACAGAAAAAAACACTAGTTATAAGAAAACATTAAACAACACTAGTTACTCGCATTGATAGTTATTTGCTTCCCGTAACAACCTCCGATTATACGGTGTTTTATTCTCATCCCTTATAAACACACACGTGAACGAATCTAATCAAAACTGATTATAATCATCATTGCAATCACACTAATCAATCACAAATAGAACGTTGCGTCTATTGTTTAAATTATAACCAAAATCAAACACGAACCATATGAATGACCTTTGAAATCAATCCAATCTCGCCAAAACTGATCAAGAGCAATTCACAACCAACTTTGAACATTCATGCCTAAAAAATCATCCGAATCAATCAAAATGACAACTATGAAACCACAAAATATTTTAGTAACAATCTAGTCAAGAAAAAGGTGCAAAGGATCACCAAATCTGATTATAGTCATTATTGCAATCACACTTATCAATCATAAGTGGAACGTAGCGTCTACTATTTAAATCATAACCAAAATCAAGCACGAACAACATGAATGACCCTTGAAATCAATCTAATCTCACCAAAACTCATCAAGAGAAATTGACAACCAACTTCGAACATTCATGCTCAAAAATCCTCCAAATCAATCAATATGACAACAATAGAACCACAAAATACTTTAGTAACTATCTAGGCAAGAAAAAAGGTGCAAAAGATCAAGAAACTACTCGTATTCACTCAATAACAGTCGAAAATCAGTTTACGCTATCAGAAAAAAAGTAATATGAAATCAAAGGGAAATGTCAAGAGTGATAGATGAAAAATATATCTATTCAAGTTATCACGACCAAGTGATTAAGAATTACTTGTATTTTAATCCAAATTATGCAACTACATATTAGTGCATTTCGGTATTCACGAATGATTAACTATATAAACAAGAAAAACACTTGTTATAATAAAACATTAAACAACACTAGTTCTCGTATGTAGTTTGTATTCTTATTCTTCTAAACACCCTCATGAAAGAATTTAACCAAATTTGATTATAGTCATCATTGCAATCACACTTATCAATCATAACTGGAACATAGCATCTACTATTTAAATCATAACCAAAATCAAACACAGACAAGATGAATGACCCTTGAAATCAATCCGATCTGTGAAAACTCATAAAGAGCAATTCACAACCAACTTCAAACATTCATGCTTCAAAAACCATCCTAATCAATCAAAATGTCAACTATGGAACCACAAATGACTTTAGTAACAATCTAGGCAACAAAATAGGTGCAAAGGATCAAGGAACTACTATATTAAGTCAATAACAATCGAGAATCGGATTACGCTAACGGAGAAAATAATTTGAAATCAAACAGAAACGTGATGAGTGTTTGATGAAAAAGAAATATATTCAAGTGAACAAGACCAAGTAAATAAGAATTATTTGTATTTTAATCCCAATTATGCAACTACATATTTATGCATTGAGAAATCATGAATTATTAACTATATAAACATGAAAAACACTAGTAAAATAAAACATTAAACAACATTAGTTCTCGCATTGATAGTTATTTGCTTTTTATAACAACCTCCAATATAAGTGTTTTATTCTCATCCCTTATAAACACACACGTGAACAAATCTAATCAAAATTGATTATAATCATCATTGCAATCACACAAATAGAACATTTTAAAATTATAACCAAAATCAAACACGAACCATATGAACCAAGCAACTACTTGTAATCACTGAATAACAATCGAAAATCAAATTACGCTAACAAAAAGAAAGTAATCTTCAATCAAACAGAAACGTGATGAGTGATTGTTGAAAAAGAAATCTATTCAAGTTAACACGACCAAGTAATTAAGAATTACTTGTAATATAATCCAAATTATTCAACTACATATCGGTGCATTTCTGTATTCACGAATGATTAACTATATAAATAGGAAAAACACTAGTTATAATAAAACGTTAAACGACACTAGTTCTCCTATGGAGTATTTATTCTCATTCCTTAGAAACAAAAACGTGAACGAATCTAATCAAATTTGCTTATAATCATCGTTGCAATCAAAATTAACAATTATAAAAGGAAAACAACATCTACTGTTTAAATCATATCCAAAATTAAACACGAACCACATGAATGACGCTCGAAATCTAACCAATCTCGCCAAAACTCATCAAGAGATATTGACGACCAAATTTGAACATTCATGCCTCAAAAGCAACCAAATCAATCAAAATGACAACTATGGAACCATGAAATACTTTAGTAACAATCCAGGCAAGAAAAAAGGTGCAAAGTATCAAGAAACTACTCATATTCACTCAATAACAATCGAATGTCAGATTAGACTAACGGAAAGAAAGTAATCTGAAATCAAACAGAAACGTGATAAGTGTTCAATGAAAAAGAAATCTATTCAAGTTAACACTACCAAGTAATTAAGAATTACTTGTATTTTCATCCAAATTATGCAACTACGTATTGGTTCATTTGAGTAATCATGAATGATTAACTATATAAACAGAAAAAACACTAGTTATAAGAAAACATTAAACAACACTAGTTACTCGCATTGATAGTTATTTGCTTCCCGTAACAACCTCCGATTATACGGTGTTTATTCTCATCCCTTCTAAACACACACGTGAACGAATCTAATCAAAACTGATTATAATCGTCATTGCAATCACACTAATCAATCACAAATAGAACGTTGCGTCTATTGTTTAAATTATAACCAAAATCAAACGCGAACCATATGAATGACCTTTGAAATCAATCCAATCTCGCCAAAACTGATCAAGAGCAATTCACAACCAACTTTGAACATTCATGCCTAAAAAATCATCCGAATCAATCAAAATGACAACTATGAAACCACAAAATATTTTAGTAACAATCTAGTCAAGAAAAAGGTGCAAAGGATCACCAAATCTGATTATAGTCATTATTGCAATCACACTTATCAATCATAAGTGGAACGTAGCGTCTACTATTTAAATCAAACCAAAATCAAACACGAACCACATGAATGACCCTTGAAATCAATCTAATCTCACCAAAACTCATCAAGAGAAATTGACAACCAACTTCGAACATTCATGCCTCAAAAATCCTCCAAATCAATCAATATGACAACAATAGAACCACAAAATACTTTAGTAACTATCTAGGCAAGAAAAAAGGTGCAAAAGATTAAGAAACTACTCGTATTCACTCAATAACAGTCGAAAATCAATTTACGCTATCAGAAAAAAAGTAATATGAAATCAAAGGGAAATGTCAAGAGTGATAGATGAAAAATATATCTATTCAAGTTATCACGACCAAGTGATTAAGAATTACTTGTATTTTAATCCAAATTATGCAACTACATATTAGTGCATTTCAGTATTCACGAATGATTAACTATATAAACAAGAAAAACACTTGTTATAATAAAACATTAAACAACACTAGTTCTCGTATGGAGTTTGTATTCTTATTCTTTCTAAACACCCTCATGAAAGAATTTAACCAAATTTGATTATAGTCATCATTGCAATCACACTTATCAATCATAACTGGAACGTAGCATCTACTATTTAAATCATAACCAAAATCAAACACAGACAAGATGAATGACCCTTGAAATCAATCCCATCTGTGAAAACTCATAAAGAGCAATTCACAACCAACTTCAAACATTCATGCTTCAAAAACCATCCTAATCAATCAAAATGTCAACTATGGAACCACAAATGACTTTAGTAACAATCTAGGCAACAAAATAGGTGCAAAGGATCAAGGAACTACTATATTAAGTCAATAACAATCGAGAATCGGATTACGCTAACAGAGAAATAATCTGAAATCAAACAGAAACGTGATTAGTGTTTGATGAAAAAGAAATATATTCAAGTGAACAAGACCAAGTAAATAAGAATTACTTGTATTTTAATCCAAATTATGCAACTACATATTTGTGCATTTGAGAAATCATAAATGATTAACTATATAAACATGAAAAACACTAGTTAAAATAAAACATTAAACAACATTAGTTCTCGCATTGATAGTTATTTGCTTTTATATAACAACCTCCCATTACATGGTGTTTTTATTCTCATCGCTTATAAACACACACGTGAACGAATCTAATCAAAATTGATTATAATCATCATTGGAATCACACAAATCATTCACAAATAGAACATTTTAAAATTATAACCAAAATCAAACACGAACCATATGAATGACCCTTTAAATCAATCCACTATCGCCTAAACTCATCAAGAGCAACTCACAACCAACTTCGAACATTCGTGCCTAAAAAATCATCCAAATCAATCAAAATGACAACTATGGAACTCCAAAATAGTTTTGCAACAATCTAGGCAAGAAAAAGGTGCAAAGAACCAAGCAACTACTTGTAATCACTGAATAACAATCGAAAATCAAATTACGCTAACAAAAAGAAAGTAATCTTCAATCAAACAGAAACGTGATGAGTGATTGTTGAAAAAGAAATCTATTCAAGTTAACACGACCAAGTAATTAAGAATTACTTGTAATATAATCCAAATTATTCAACTACATATCGGTGCATTTCTGTATTCACGAATGATTAACTATAGAAAAATAGGAAAAACACTAGTTATAATAAAACATTAAACGACACTAGTATTCCTATGGAGTATTTATTCTCATTCCTTAGAAACAGACACGTGAACGAATCTAATCAAATTTGATTATAATCATCGTTGCAATCAAAATTAACAATTATAAATGGAAAACAGCATCTACTGTTTAAATCATATCCAAAATTAAACACGAACCACATGAATGACGCTCGAAATCTAACCAATCTCGCCAAAACTCATCAAGAGATATTGACAACCAACTTTGAACATTCATGCCTCAAAAAGAAACCAAATCAATTAAAAATACAACTATGGAACCATGAAATACTTTAGTAACAATCTAGGCAAGAAAAAAGGTGCAAAGTATCAAGAAACTACTCATATTCACTCAATAACAATCGAATGTCAGATTAGACTAACGGAAAGAAAGTAATCTGAAATCAAACGTAAACATGATAGTTATTTGCTTCCCATAACAACCTCCGATTATACGATGTTTTATTCTCATCCCTTATAAACACACACGTGAACGAATCTAATCAAAACTGATTATAATCGTCATTGCAATCACACTAATCAATCACAAATAGAACGTTGCGTCTATTGTTTAAATTATAACCAAAATCAAACACGAACCATATGAATGACCCTTGAAATCAATCCACTATCGCCTAAACTCATCAAGAGCAATTCACAACCAACTTCGGCCATTCATGCCTAAAAATTCATTTGAATCAATCAAAATGACAACTATGTAACCACAAAATACTTTAGTAACAATCTAGGCAAGAAAAAAGGTGCAAAGGATCCAGAAATTACTTGTATTCACTCAATAACAATCGAGAATCAGATTACGCTAACGGAAAGAAAGTAATCTGAAATCAAACAGAAACGTGACGAGTGATCGATGAAAAATAAATCTATTGAAGTTAACACGACCAAGTAATAAGAATTATTTGTGTTTTAATCCAAATTATGCATGTACATATTGGTGCATTTGAATTTTCACGAATGATTAATAGTATAGACAGGAAAAAAACTAGTTATAATAAAACATTAAACGGCACTAGTACAAGTATGGAGTCTTTATTCTCATTCCTTATAAACACACTCGTGAACGAATCTAATCAAATTTGATTATAATCATCATTGCAATCAGAATTATCAATCATAATTGGAACATAGCATCTACTGTTTAAATCGTAATCAAAATTAAACACGAACCACATGAGTGACCCTCGAAATCTAACCAATCTCACCAAAACTCATCAAGAGCAATTCACAACCAACTTCGAACATTCATGCCTCAAAAACCATCCAAATTAATCAAAATGACAACTATGGAACCACAAAATACTTTAGTAACAATCTAGGCAAGAAAAAAGGTGCAAAAGATCTAGAAACTACTTCTGTTCACTCAATAACAATCGAGAATTAGATTACGCTAACAGAAAGTAAGTAATCTGAAATCAAATAGAAACGTGATGAGTGATTGACGAAAAAGAAATCTATTCAAGTAACATGACCAAGTAATTAAGAATTACTTGTATTTTAATCCAAATTATGGAACTACATATTGGTGCATTTCTGTATTCACAAAAGATTAACTATATAAAGAGGAAAAACACTAGTTATAATAAAAGATTAAACAACACTAGTTCTCGCATTGATAGTTAGTTGCTCTCCATAACAACCTCCAATTATGTATTGTTCTTATTTTCATCCCTTATAAACACACTTGTGAACGAAACTAATCAAATATTATTATAATCATTGTTGCAATCACACTTATCAATCATTAATGGAATGTAGCATCTACTGTTTTAATCATAACCAAATTTTGTAATCTTTTAAGTGATATTCTTTCTATATTGGAGTCTAAGTATGTTTTAGAATTGGCTGATGGTAAGCAATATTCGTTACGCACATCCTTAGAATTGCAAGATAGAAATCGTTGGTCATACCTTTGATATTGATCTTATGCTCGTTACTCTTGGAAGCTTGTGGTCGTAGGCATGGATTGGATGTTTGAGAAGCAGGTAGGGATGATTTGTCATGAGAAGGTCATTTGTATTCCCATGGTAGATGGGGATACGCTTCTGGATAAGGGTGAGAAGAGTGGTGATGTGATAGGCATCATATCATTCATAAAGGCTCAGAAGTGGCTACGCAAGGGTCGCTTGGCCATATTAGCTCTCGTCTCTAACCAGCAACAAGAGGAAAAGAAGATAGAAAACATTTCGGTGGTTCGTGACTTTCTAGAGGTGTTTCCAGAGGATCTTCCTGGACTACCACCTAATTGCCAAGTCGAGTTTCAAATCCATTTTCCTAGAGCTGCTCTGATGGCACGAGCACCATACCAGTTAGAACCGAATGAACTGTAGGAATTATCTACACAACTCTAGGAGCTGTTGGATAAAGGGTTTATTCGACCAAGCTTATCACTATAGGGAGCACCTGTTCTCCTGTTAAGAAGAAAGATGGCACATTCCGAATGTGCATCGACTATAGAGAGTGGAACAAGGTCACGGTCAAGAACCGATACCCTTTACCTTGTATCGATGATTTGTTTGATCAACTTCAGGGATCAAGCTATTATTCAAAGATTGACCTGAGATCTGGTTATCATCAACTGAGAGTTCGAGAGGAAGACATCTCAAAAACTACATTCTGTTGGGTTGTTACATGTTTATCAAAGATTGTTTAACCATTTAAACAAAAACACAGCGGATATATAAAGCTAAAAAACGTGTTTTAGTTGCTGAAAATAAGCCATTTATTTACCAACAAATCAAACCCAAGAATGAGGATCTTGTATGTGAAAAGAAATGCTATCAAACAACACCAACCATAGGGTGTTCATAGAATGCTACCTTTCTAAGAACAAAGAATTAGAGATGGACGTTGGATGAAGAAGATGATGATGTTCTTGAATGCAAGCCTCCGAAAGAGAAGACCGCAAGCTAGTATACCCACAAGCCCTTGCAAGCACCCAACTTGTTACGAAGTGCAACACCAAAGTCTTCTTCTTGCAACTCTTTTCAAATCCGAAAATTTCAGCTAGAACCTCCTTCAAATCCGAAATTTTCAGCAAAAAACAAGAAAGAGAGTTTGCTATGTGTGTGAGAGAGAGTGTGTATTGAGTGGAGTGTGAAATTGGTTCAAGTATTGTATTAATAAAAGAAAAGGAATCCCAAGGAGAGCAACCAAGGGGCTGCCGAAAATTAAGTTTAAAATTGGGATCCCACCCATTTTAATTTTATAAAATATATCAAACTCTTTAACCCATAAGTTTGTAAAATTAAAACCCTTTTAATTTTATAAATTGAACACACTTTTATTTGTTATTATTTAACCCACTTAAATAATAAAACAAATAACTTCTCATGAACAAATTATCCATATAATGTTCTATTTCAAAAGCAATGTTTTTGAAAACCCATTTTCTAAATTGGTGTCAATATTTATTTGTTTGATCTTATCAACAAATAAATATTTATTGGTGTTTGTTTAGCTTGTTATTAGGTATGACCCGACTTGGATCATAACGTACTAACCACATCAATCTTGTATGTGTCTTCGGCATACAAGATTCAACAATCTCCCATTGCACAAGGTTCATAGAAGATTGATGCAAGCAGTAAATACCGTCTAACAACGGTTTACTACCCTTAATATGTATTACTAAGTGCCATTCAATAACATCATCCCCTTCAAGTACCTTACTCGAATTGTTTTAGGTGAATCAATTATCTATCCTTTTGTCACAGATGTCATGTAAAATCCCTGAGACATAGAGTGATCATTCTCCATTGATTTAACTTTATTAGGCCTTAGACATCTTACTCTCAATGAATAACACGAACAAATCCCATCTTGACTACATACATCTCTCACAATCACCTCGTATTATACCTGAACTCAGCCTTATGTACTGCCATGTTTCAGAATAGCAAAGAACTAAGTCAAAGTATAATATTCGGTAAATATCAAGACCCAATATGTATCTCAGGTCAGAGGGTAGCAAATGATATTCGCCTTCACTCAAATTTACTTATGATCAATCAAGAAGATTCCATGTAGTAGTATTTGAGATGCGGGTCAGTCCAATATTTGTATCCTACAAATATCTATGAACCTTGGCAGCAACCCTTTGCTCTATATTTATCCATACGAATATCTACCAATCCAAGTTCATAATAGTCTTACCTTCATATGTGTTGCCACAAATATGAATGACTACGGACGTTTTGAGTAAATGATTTACTCATGGATTTGAAACATGCAAAATAGGAACATTAGTTGAAACATTATAACCAAATAATTTGTTCATGTAATGAAAGATTCCTATATCCAAATAGAAAATTAAAAGATCAAATCCAGTCACTAGAATATCGAAGTCCCATGGCACAAGTATGACCTTCATGCTTTGCCTTTTCAAGGAGCTTTGTGAGTGGATCCACAATCTTTTGATCCGCGTTAACTTTGCGAATACATATCTTTCCCTTTTCAACTTCATCCCTTGTGTAGTTGAATCTCCGCTCAATGTGCCCAGTCTTTTGATGTGCACGGGGTTCCTTGATTTGAGCAATCGCACCTCGTTATCACAAAAAATTTCTAAGGGGTCCTGAATGGAAGAGACAACCCTTAGATCGGCAATGAATTTCTTCAACCATGTAGCTTCTTGAGCTGTTAATGAAGCGGTGATGTATTCTGATTCTATAGTTGATAATGCCACCATATCTTGCTTAGAGCTCTTCCAAGAGATCGCTCCTCCATTCAAAATGAAAATGTATCCCAATTATGATCATGAATCATCCTGATCTGTTTGGAAACTCGCATCCCTGTACCCTTTTACGATGAGTTCCTCCACACCAGATCTATAGATTAGGAACATATCTTTAGTCCTCCTTAGGTACTTAAGTATGTTCTTGACAGCCATCCAATGACTATTTCTAGGATTTTGTTGTATCAGCTTGTCATGCTTAAAGCACATGATATGTCTGGGCTAGTGCATATCATTGCATATATGATGGACCCAATAACAGACGCATAAGGGATACCCTTCGTTTTGTCTTACTCATCCTTTAAGCTTGGACATTGAGTCGTACTCAGTATTGTTCCTCTTTGAATAGGTACGGTACCTTTCTTAGAGTTTTCCATCTTGAGCCTTTTCAAGATCTTATCAACGTATGCACCTTGATTCAAACCTATCAACCACCTTGATCTATCCCTATAGATCTTTATTCCTAAAATATAGGCGGCTTCACCAAGATCCTTAATGGAAAAACAGCTTCCAAGCCAGGTTTTTCCACCTTCCAAGGTTGGAATGTCATTTCCAAATAGTAGGATGTCATCGGACATACACTATTAGGAAAGTGATGATGCTCCCACTAGCCTTTGTGTACACACATGCTTCATCAGCGTCTCTGATGAACCCAAATTTGATTACTTCATCATCAAAATGGTGATTCTAACTTTTTGATACTTTCTTCAATCCATAGATGATTTATTTAACTTGCATACTCTGTTAGGATGTTTTGGATCGACAAAACCTTCGAGCTGAACCATATCGTCATCTTCCTTAAGATATCCATTTAGAAAAGCGGTTTTGACATCCATTTACCAAATCTCATAATCATAATGGGCATCTATGGCAAATAATATCCTAATAGACTTTAGCATTACAACCGGCGGAGAAGGTTTCATCAGAATTAACTCCTTGAGTTTGATTGAAATCTTTTGCTACAAGTCTAGCTTTATAGGTATCCAAGTTTCCATGCATATCGATGTTCTTCTTGAAAACCCACTTGATTGTCATACATTGATTGCATCTCAATGTTCATGGCTTCAAGCCATTTGTCACAATCTAAATTGGATATCGCATCACGGTATGTGGTTGGTTCATCGAAATCTATCACATAGCATCCATCCATGAAAAATCCATATCTTTCAGGTGGATTACTAGTTCTACCAGATCTTCAAACATTTTGTGTGTAGTGATCAACCATTTGATCATCCTCAACATCATCATGTTGAGAGCTAGTGTCAACCAAATGAGTATTGGGTTGTGGTTCCTGATTTCCATAAGATCCATTGTTCTGGTGATAGTCCCTTCCATAAGAAATTTAGCTTCTAAGAACTCAACCTTCTTGGAAACAAACTCCTTTTGTTCTAATGGATCATAGAAATAGTATCCCATAAAATCTCTAGGATATCCAATAAAGATACACGTAATGGTTCGACTTTCTAACTTGTTTGAGGTAGGAGTCTTAACATAAGCCTCACAACCCCATACCTTTAAATATGATAGAGATGGAACCCTTCCATGCCATATTTCAAAAGGTGTCTTTTCCACTTTCTTGGTTGGGGCCATATTCAAAATATGGGCTACAGAGAGCAAAGCGAAACCCCAAAATGATAGAGGCAATGAGCTTTTAGCCATCATAGATCGAACCATATCCAATAGAGTTCGATTTCTCCTCTCGGACACACCATTGTGTTGTGGTGTGTTCCAAGTGGATATAGTTGTGAGATAATTCTATAACTTCTAAGATGATTTCTAAAAGCATCACTTAGGTATGCAGGTCTTCTATCGGTGCGGAGAATTTTTATTTTCTTGTTGAGTTGATTTTCTACTTCATTCTAAAAGATTTTGAACATTTCAAAAGATTCATCTTTGTGTCTTAACAAGTACGTATACCCATATCAACTATATAGTCAATCGTATAAGTAATGAAGTATCTTTCATTATACCTAGTCATTGGCTTAAAAGGACCACATACATCCGAATGTATGATACCTAATAAATCTTTTACCCTTTTGGATTTGCCACTAAAAGGTGCCTTAGTCATTTTACCTTGTAAACAAGATTCACATACATCAAATGAATCATATTCACTTGCTTTTAAAAGACCATTCTTTTGAACTATTTGTATGAGCTTCTTGTTTATATGACCAAGACGATAATGCCAAAGATAGGTGTTACTCAAAACCAATTTGAGCCTTTTGGTGGTGGTTTGGTACAATGAGCTATCATATAATGTGTTTTCACAAACCAATTCATAAATACCATTAATAGGAATAGGTTTAAAAATAAAGGATGTCATTTAAAAAAATGAATTTCATTTTCAATAAAAGTCATAACATAACCGTATTGTCTTAATTGGGAAACTAAAATAATGTTTCTAGTCAAACTAGGAGCATACAAAAAATGTTCAAAATTGCTTCCAAACCATTTGGAAGCTTCAAGATGTAGTCCCTCGGTCTTCAACTTGAACCTTTTCCCCATTCCCCATGTAGAGGCCAATATCCCTTTCTTGAATTCCTTACTTCTTTTGAACCCATGCAACATATTGCAAATATGAGTTCCACATCTGGTATCCAATACCATGTGTTAGAGGATATTCAATTTAGATCAATATGAATCATGAATATTGTACCTTAAGTTTTCCCGACATCCCTTTTAGCTTGCAACTCTTTGAGATGGAAAGGACAATTTCTTGCCTAATGTCCAATCTCCCCACACTTAAAGCATGGGTCATTTGAAGCAACCTTTTGCTTCTTCTCCACTAGTTTTGTGGTGGTGCTCTTACCACTCCCTTCCCTTCCCCTTGACGTACCCTTTACTCTTGGCAACATTTTCCTTGGGTGGGGGTGAGGCCTCTTCTGTTCCCACCTTCATTGATGGTGAGAACGGGTAAAACCTTTTTACCCATGGCTGCTTCGACTGTTTTGAGCATAGAGTGAAGTTCACTTATGTTCTTGTCCCACCCGTTCATGTTAAACAAAATTGTCAAACCTTTTTGACAAAGAGTTGAGGATCAAATCCGTAGCCAACTCTTTTGAGACGGGACAATTCAGCTTTTTGAGGCGGTCTATGTAGCTCTTCATCTTAAGTACATAAGATGAGACGGATTGGGTGTCATCCATACGACATGCATGGAGTGCTCAAACCATTTCGAAGCGCTCTACCCTTGGTTGTTGTTGGAACGTTTCCTTCAACTAGGTAATCATGTTGTATGCTCCGTGATGTTCTACTCCTTTTAGAGATCCGGATTCATACTTGCCAACATGAGGCAAGACACTTGGACCGAATCCCTAGTGTATTGTTGGATCTTGTATGCCCAAGACACATACAAGATTGATGTGGTTGTACGTTATGATCCAAGTCGGGTCATACCTAATAACAAGCTAAACAAACACCAATATATGTTTATTTGTTGATGAGATCATACAAATAGATATTGAAACCAATTTGGAAAGTGTGTTTTCTAAAACATTGCTTTTGTAATTGAACAACATTATATAGATAATTTGTTCATGAGAAATGACTAGGTAAGTAAGTTGAGATTCTTACTATAAATTGAATATGGTAATCAAGTCAATGACTGAATGGCGGAAACAAACAATCAAATAACATTCAATGCAAGAATTATACTCATAATTGCTTTTGTATTATATATGAAAGTTGATTGATTACAGAGAATAAATGACAATAAAAATTCTCTATGTCTATCAGTCGTCCCCTCATGTACGAGGTTATCTATTCTACTTATAGGCAGACAAGATGCCTTTTACAAAATGACTAAACTACCCCTAACCTATTACATCAGAACTAGTCTAAGTCTTGATCCACATCTTTGCTTGTTCATCCGCATTGGCAGATGCGGATGAGTTGACTTAATCAGCATTTCTTCACTTGATCATCCGCATTAGTATGTTGGTCATCTGCATTGGTTAATGCAGATGAACAAATATTTATGCGCATTTGTTCGGTCATCCGCATTTGTCAAATGCGGATGAGCAAAGTCTTTTCCGCATTAATACTTGGTCTTTTGCATTTGTCAATGCGGAAGAACAAATACTTGTCCGTATTTGTTTTATGTCTTCCGCATTGACAAATGCGGAAGACAACACTTGGTTTTTCTGAGCAGGATCTTCATCCGCATTTCTTCTTGGACTTGTGGGATTCCATCAAAGCAATCATCAAATCACCCATTGAATTGGCATGTATGATCCTTTTAGGGTGCAACAATACTCCCCCTAAGAATTATACAGCTTATTTTCTTCAATGTTTGGGAGGTGATTGATGTTGTGAGGATTCTGCTGGGTCTTATGGAGGTAGTAAAAATGCAGCTTTAGTTGGATCCAGAATGGCTTTAATCATGTTGACAAAATCTGTTGCTTCTAACATTCTGTCCCTACTTAGCACATGTTTCTTCATTTTGCTCATATTGTAGATGGCTTCTATTGGTAACTTCTTCAAAGAAATAGGTTCCCAAATAGAAATAGTAGAGAGATCATCTTTGTGAATCAGTAAGCTTCCACCCACATCTACCTCAAGTTTGACAATGTTCCCAAGTTGCAATGGTGTCTTCTTTTTCTTTCTTTTGTCTCTTTTGGTATTGATACGATCATAATACAATTTTAGCAACTTGATGGACTTTAGGAAGAAATGCTTATCTTGTTCACCTAGTTTATTGTTTATTTCCCTGAAGTGTCTGGTATAGATATAGTGAATGTAGGATTCATCAAGCAACCTTACTTCATATCCACTAAACAGCCTTATTTCAACACCCTCCTTTCCTCCCCCGCTTTCTTTCAATCACCATCTCATAAGTTTTTTCATCATAGTACACATTTGAGATGGGTGTGGAGGAATGAGTACCAGACACCATTTTTCTCTTTAAAGATTCTGTTGGTTTCACCTTCAACTCAAGAAACACAACTTCTTCTGCTTGCATTTTCTTCTTCTTCTCAAGGGGATTAATAAACGACTTATCTTTTCTCATGCATATTGTCTTTAATGAATTGAAATTGTTAGTCCTTCTGAACAGTTTGAGTATGTTTTCAGATTCATATCCCCTAAACATAGCTGAGTGATTGATCAGTTCCAGTTGAGCTAGTTCTTTTAAGTCATGGATCTCCAGGGCATTTACAAGAGCTGAGTACTCTGTAAAGAATTGGACCAGCCCGGAGATCCTTTTCACCATGAACATATTCCACATGCTGTCATACTTCCATGCAATTATTTTCAGATCAACTTTGTGTGACATCCGGTAAATTTCCGTTACCAAACTCCGTTAGTCTCGTTAAGTCTTGCATACACGTGTCGTAAACACACACTAGTTGTCGTTTAACGTTGGTGACCTAATAATAATGGATAATGTTAAATTAATGAGAATCTAAATGATTATGTGATTATTGTGTTATGTTTATGTGTTTGCATGTTTTTAAAATGTTAATTAGAAAATTAATCGCGTAACGCGGAAACGTGCCTATTTATTCGTATGTCTTGTGTTTTTATAAAGATAAGATATATAATGATTTTCATTAGTTTGTATCTTTATGTTATTAAGTTAAAAACACTTTACAAAGAGTTTAAAGCCTAGTTTTTATAAAATACAAATTACAAGGGTTAAAAGGGTAAATATGTAAATTAAAATTAAACAAAACACATTAACCCTAATTCCCAAACCCCATTTGGCCGCAACATACCTCTAAACCCCTCTCCCTTTGCGAAATCAGCCAAGAACAAGCAAGGGAACACGAAATTGGATCAATTTCAAGGCATATAACTTGTTGGAATCATCAATTACAAGCTATAACACGTTTAAAGGTTAGATTTTTCATGTTTTTGTGGGTTTTTGTTGAGGGCCGAACCCTAGTTGCGAAATTGGTCTTCATGGGGTCGAATTTGATGTTGTTTGATGATATTAGTATGTTAGTTAGATTGAATACATGTTAGTTAACGTCGATTATGCATGAATTGTATGTTTTTAGTGGATTGATCATGAACTTTGATTATAAGCAAACCCTAATTCGAAAATTGTTGAGATTATGGATGAATGATGATTGTTTGATGAATGTATGATGATTAGTAGGTTGTATGAATGCTATGTTACATTGATTTGTCAAGAAATTAGTGAATTGAAGTTAGTGTTCATAGGTTACTAATAATAGTAACTTTATTTTGCATGTAATGATGATCTAGTGATGGATTGATGTTATGGATGTGTTCATGATGATGATTAGATGCTAGATTGTTGTTATGAATGCTAGAAATCTTTGAGTGGATGTTGTTGTTCATAGCTTGCCAAAAGTAGAAACTTTTGTTCATGAAGATTGTTAGATTATGGTGATTAGGTAATGTTGATCATGTCTAGATATTGTTATGAGCTTGAGATGGTATAATTATGATGAATTCATGAATACATTGGGTGGTTGATAGATGTTGGGATGTACTTTCCCAAAAGGGAAACTTTATTTGCACAAAGTCTGAAAAATGGTAGCTTGAACATGTTTGGGATGTTAGGAGCATGTTAGTATGATCATGGATAGATTCTAATATGGTAGAACATGGTAATTTGGTTGTATGTGATGCCAGGGTAATCATGAATGATATTTGGACATTTATGATCATGTATGATTTGGATGTTGATTAGTAGCAGGACATCATGTTTGGGATTGGTAATTGATTGTTATGATGTTGTTGAATGCAATGCATATGGTTAATGAATATGGTTATGATCATCATACACGCGTGCGAATCTGAGGCCCCTACTTAGTAGGATTGGCAGGGTTTAGGATGTGAAGTCGTGAGTGGCTTCACATGGCATGTGGTGAGTGGTTGATCCTTGTGTGACATGTTAGTTGTGTTATAACTAGTGGATATGTTAATGTTCTGGATTCATATGACCTGTATGATACTTGGTTGTATGATGATCTAAGTGTTACACCTGGATGATATAGCATACATATGATCTGTTTGAATGTTAACTATGTATGATATATGTGTATGATTACTTGAATGGTTTACAAAACATAAAGTCACCAACGGGTCAAACGGGTCAACTAGGTCAAACATGTCTGTTTTGTTTGAAATCTTGAGTCCTTGGTTGTAGTGTACTTAGGGTTTCACATGTTCTTTGATTTCACGTACTCATGTACTTATATGATCTAGGTAACCTCTGAAGGTTGTCTGTCTATTCTGTTTTACAAGTCGAACTCTAAGTATCTATACGCATATCAGGTGAGTTCATGCCCCACTTTTTAATTACTCTCTTTTGGGGGAGATAGCATACTGGTAAATCACGAACACTTTATAAATTCAAGTTGTGTACAATATTATATAGTGTTGATATCATGGAAAAGTCCTCACACTTTTGAATTGTTAATATTGAATAACGGGGAAATTTGGGTAGTACTACTGGGTCTGATGAGCCCCACCTATGTGACTCGAGGTCAACCGGGTGCAAGTTGTCCTAATGAACATTATCACGACCTGTTAAGTCGTGGCAGGAGGCAACAACGTAACACAGTCAGCTTCAATTGCGAAATCACTATGAAATAATATTTATTATTAATGGACTAGCTATCTGTTACATTGCGCTACTTGTATATCTCTATTATTAAACTGTTTATGTTTGAATATCTCTTGAACTCACCAACCATTGTGTTGACATTTTAGTATGCTATTCTCAGGTCTTCAAGACAATTTTAGTATTTTAATGATTATTTGTTCACTCTTTTGGGTTGGCACATGTTTTGCCATGGTTATACTTTTATTTCTTTGGGTTTTTTTTCAAAACGCTTCCGCACTGTTTAAAATTTGTACTTTGGTTGATTTTATTTAAATTATGGCATATAGAGTCGTTCTGAGTAACTATTGACTGTGATCCTGGTTTGTTCACACGCCTCGCGGTAAAACTCCGCAAGTGGATTTTGAGCGTGTGACAGATTGGTATCAGAGCCATTGGTTATAGGGAACTAGGTTGCATACACACTAGACTATAACCGCACACAGTTAATTAGTTACCTGTGCCTTATTCTCATCTACTGTATACTCATTGGCATACACGTCACACTCTCTGCAGCATGGCATCGTCTTCGAGACCTCCGGGTAAACGACCTGAATCACCTATACGATCTGAATCCCCACCTCCTGCACCTGTACCTGATGATGGATTCGATTGGCCCCGACTGGCTTATCCTCGAGAGGAGATTGACTGGGATCAACCATTTGCATTGATGAAGCGTGACCCTCCACGAGACTGGCGTTTCTATCCTAGATTTGTTGATCATATCATGTTTAGGGAGCGCGTACCTGTCCCGAGGCCCAGGACTAGGAACAATGCCGACCAACCCATGCGTTCACTCCCACGAACGATGCAGTCCAACGAGCGCCTGATTGCTGCATTAATGGCTGCACTGGATACAGAACAGCATCGAGTAAGGCGGCTCACGGGTGATGTCTGTACACTACAACAAGAGGTATACAACCTGAGACATCAATTGGATGAACTCGAGGAACAACACGGGAAGACCCTGAACGGTTGTCACCATATGCAAGATGGTCTTATGGCACTCCAAGGGCACGTGACTGCTCGTGAACAGCGGGACGCCGTAGCCGATAATAGGATTGCCATTTTAGAAGCTCAACTAGCGGCACTTCAGATTGCTATAGCTCCTGCTCCTGCAGCAGATCCTGAGGATGAGGATCCCGAGGAGGAGGAACCGGAGGAGATGGAGGATGACAATGATGGGTCAGATATTGTCGATTGACTTCTTTATATGACTTAGACTACGTAGTGTTTTCTTTTTGAAACCTATGTGGGAAGGGTTATTTCCCCACACGAACGACAAACTTCAATTTTGACATTGCTAAATACATTGTGACTCATTTACAATTTATTTACTTTGGTTATTATTTTTGTTATGAGTGTTGTGGTTGTGATGATTCGTTATTTCTTTTATTTACTGTTTACTATGCTTCAATGAGTTAAATATGTTTGATGTTACTCATTATCGTATTTGTGAACGTAAAGTGAAAAGAATGGACGCCCGTGGACGTGGACGTGGTCGTGGACGCGGTCGTGGACGCGGACGTGGACGTGGCACCGGAGAACAGGGTGGTGGTGCTATTAACATGACCCCCGCAGAATTGGTTGCTCTAATTAATGAGCATGTTCAGGCGGTAGTGGCTGCTGCCCACGTGGGTCAGCCAACAGGTAAACAATGATAGAAAGATAAATCTAATATTCTTCATAACTGTAGGGGATGTCTGATTAATGTGTGTTGTGTTAAAACAGTACCACCATTGTGTACTTACAAGTCCTTCATGGACTGTAAACCACACACCTACAGCGGTACAGAGGGTGCTGTAGGGCTTGTACGCTGGTTCGAGAAGACTGAGTCTGTCTTCTCCAAATGTAACTGTCCACTAGCGGATCAAGTAAAGTATGCCACCGGGACATTGGAGGGTGCTGCTCTGTCTTGGTGGAACGCGCAAGTTGTGATGCTTGGACAAGCGATGGCGAATGAACTTCCATGGGATGAGTTCAAAGCAATGATGACCGAGGAGTATTGTCCTCGCAGCGAAGTGCAAAAGTTAGAGATGGAGTTCTGGCAATTGAAAATGCATGGCTCGGAAATTGAGGCTTACACCACCAGAACCCATGAATTAGCAACTTTGTGCCCGGGAATGGTGAATGAGGTGCATAAAAGGATAGAGCATTACATACGGGGATTGGTACCCGAAATCCAAAGTATGGTAACTGCTTCCAACCCAGCCACCATTCAGCAAGCCATCCAACTAGCTCACAGGCTAACTGACCAAGCCGTGGAGCAAGGACGTCTACCCAAACGGGGCACTGTGGCAAGCGTGCTCGACAACAAAAGAAAGTGGGATAATGCCAACAACACCAAAGCATCATCATCTTCTAGTGGTCAACCTCAACCTCAACAGCAACAACAGCCGGTTCAGCAGCAACGGAGGTTTGACAATAACCGTAACTCCAACCAGACGCCTGCAAATAATCAAGGACCCAGTGGTTATGGTGGTAGGCATTCAAAGTGCACTCAGTGTAATTACCATCATGTGGGAAGGTGTGATAGTTTCAAGTGTCAACGTTGTGGAAAGATTGGACACGCTGCAAAGGATTGTCGTGGTGAACTGGTAAGGAGGCCATAACAACCTGAAGAAACTCCCAAGGGTTGTTTTGAATGTGGGAAAGAAGGGCATTACAAGCGAAACTGCCCACAACTCAGGATGAACGGTAATGGCAACAACAACAACAATACCAACAACCACGGTAACAACAACAACATGGTAATAATAACAACAACGGAGGAAATGGTACTGGTAATGGCGGCAATAAAGATGGAGCCAAGGGGAGAGCCTTCGTCATTGGCTCAGGTGAGGCTCTAAATGATCCCACAACTGTTACTGGTAGATTCCCTGTTAATGGTTGTTTTGCTATGGTACTATTTGATACTGGAGCCGATAGGAGTTTTGTGTCCTTAAAGTTCTGTAGTCTTTTAAGCGATGTACCCTCTGCTTTAGAATCTAAATACACTGTGGAATTAGCCGACGGTAAACAAATCCATGTAACGCATATCCTTAAAGACTGTAAGATAGAACTTGGTGGTCATACTTTCGCTATAGATCTCATGCCTGTTACGCTGGGGAATTTTGATGTTGTGATAGGCATGGATTGGCTCTCTAGCAAGCAAGCGGAAGTCATATGTCATGAGAAGATCATACAGATCCCGGTTGGTGATCAAATCCTTACTGTCAGAGGTGATAGGAGTGGTGCTGTGATAGGCATCATCTCATTCATGAAAGCTCAAAAGTTGTTATGAAAGGGCCGTGTGGCTATCCTAGCACTTGTAACCGATAAGCATGCAGAAGAAAGGAAAATGGAGGATATTCCCGTAGTACGCGATTTTCCAGAGGTGTTTCCAGAGGATCTTCCTGGATTACCACCTCACCGCCAAGTGGAATTCCAGATTGAGTTGACTCCCGGCGCAGCTCCGATTGCTAGGGCACCTTATCGATTGGCACCGAATGAACTACAGGAGTTGTCGTCACAACTTCAAGAGCTTTTAGATAAGGGCTTTATTCGACCTAGTACATCACCTTGGGGAGCTCTTGTTCTCTTTGTTAAGAAGAAGGATGGCACATTCCAGATGTGCATCGATTATAGGGAGTTGAACAAAGTAATAGTCAAGAACCGATACCCTTTACCTCGTATTGATGATTTGTTCGATCAGCTTCAAGGATCAAGCTATTATTCGAAGATTGACTTGAGATCTGGTTATCATCAACTTAGAGTTTGAGAAGAAGACATTCCCAAGACTGCGTTTCGTACTCGTTATGGTCATTATGAGTTCTTGGTCATGCCTTTTGGGTTGACTAATGCACCTGCTATGTTCATGGACCTCATGAACCGTGTGTGCAAACCCTATCTGGATTAGTTTGTCATTGTGTTCATCGATGATATACTGATATATTCTAGGACCTAGGAGGAGCATGAAGAGCACTTACGAATGATCTTGGAACTGTTGAAAAATGAACAGCTATATGCCAAATTCTCAAAGTGTGACTTCTGGATAAGAGAAGTGCAATTCCTAGGTCATATTGTTAATGAGAAGGGGATACATGTCGATCCTGCCAAAATTGAGGTGATAAGGAATTGGACTACACCCAAAACGCCGAGCGAGATAAGATAATTTCTGAGATTAGCAGGATATTACTGCCGATTCATAGAAGGATTTTCTAAGATCACACAACCTCTCATAGCCTTGACTCACAAAGGAATGACATACAAATGGAGTGAGCGTCAAGAAACAGCTTTCCAATTACTAAAACAAAAACTCTGTACTGCCCCATATTAGCATTACCAGAGGGAACGGATGACTTTGTGGTGTATTGCGATGCATCCATTCAAGGATTGGGTTGTGTCTTGATGCAACGAGACAAGGTGATAGCCTACGCCTCGAGACAACTAAAGGTTCATGAGAAGAACTATACCACCCATGACTTAGGATTGGGTGCAGTAGTTTTTGCCTTAAAGATTTGGAGACATTACTTGTACGGTACCAAGTGCACTATCTACACTGATCATAAGAGTCTTCAACATATCTTCGAGCAAAAAGAGTTGAATATGAGGCAGCGACGCTGGGTGGAACTACTAAATGATTATGATTGCGTAATTAAGTATCATCCGGGAAAGGCGAACATAGTTGCCGATGCCCTAAGTAGGAAGGAAACAACTAAACCCCGACGGGTGCGAGCTTTACAGCTTGCTATTAGTACCCAACTGCCCAAACAAGTTAAGGAGGTGCAGATAGAAGCTTTAAAAGCAGAAAATGTTGATTCTGAGTCATTAAGGGGAATGGATAAACAGTTAGTGGTGAAAGAGGATGGAATTCGGTATTTCATGGATAGACTTTGGGTGCCGGTTTATGGAAATCTGAGAGATTTAGTTATGAGCGAGGCACAAAAATCTAAGTATTCTATACATCCTGGATCCGACAAGATGTATCATGACCTAAAGGCGCACTATTGGTGGCCTAACATGAAAGCGGATGTAGCTACGTATGTGAGCAAGTGTTTGACCTGCTCGAAAGTAAAAGTGGAATATCAAAAACCATCCAGACTGTTACAACAACCTGAGATTCCAATGTGGAAATGGGAACAGATCTCCATGGATTTTTTTACTAAGCTACCCCGGATTAGTACTGGTTGTGACACGATATGAGTTATTGTGGATCGATCGACAAAGTCTACTCACTTCCTTGCAATTAAGGAAACTGACAAGATGGAGAAATTAACTCGACTGTACCTTAAAGAGATCGTTTCGAGACATGGTGTACCGATCTCAATTATTTCCGATCGTGACGCTCATTTCACGTCACATTTTTGGCAATCATTGTAGAAATTGTTGGGTACACGGTTAGATATGAGTATTGCATATCATCCACAGACGGATGGCCAGAGTGAGTGTACCATACAGACGTTGGAGGATATGCTACGTGCTTGTGTGATTGACTTTGGAGGATATGCTAAGATGTCTAAGGCCTGATAAAGTTAAATCAATGGAGAATGATCACTTTATATCTCTGGGATTTAACATGACATCTGTGACAAAAGGATAGATGATTGATTCACCTAAAACATTTCAAGTATGGTACTTGAGAAGGATGATGTTATTGAATGCCACTTAGTCATACATATTAAGGGTAGTAAACCGTTGTTAGGCGGTATTTACTGCTTGCATCAATCTTCTATGAATCTTGTGCAAGTGGGAGATTGTTGGATCTTGTATGCCCAAGACACATACAAGATTGATGTGGTTATTATGTTATGATCCAAGTCGGGTCATACCCAATAACAAGCTAAGCAAACGCCAATATATGTTTATTTGTTGATGAGATCATACAATTAAATATTGACACCAATTTGGAAAATGGGTTTTCTAAAACGTTGCTTTTGTAATTGAACAACATTATATAGATAATTTGTTCATGAGAAATTTATTTGTTACATTATTTAAGTTGGTTAAATAATAACAAATAAAAGTGTGTTAATGTCATAAAATTAAAATAGGTTTTAATTTTATAAACTAATGGCTTAAAAGAGTGCAATTTTATAAAATTTCAAAATGGGGGAAACCCATTTTGTACATAGATTTTGGCCGCCCCTGTGGGTGTGTGAAGAGTCTTTTCTTGTCTTGGACACTTCAACTTTGATTACTCTTGCACTCTTCCAAAAAAACACACCTTCTCTTTCACACACAAGGCAAAGCATTTTCTCCAAAAACTAGAGCTGAAATTTTCGGATTCAAGGCTTCAAGGGCCGAAAATTTCGGATCTTTCAAGGAGCATTGGTGGAGAGTTGAGGTGTTGTGCATCCTAACTAGCAAGGTGTTTGAAAGGAGCTTGTGGGTATTACAACTTGAGGTGTTCTCTTTTGGAGGCTGGACATTCAAGAACACAATTTCTTCATCTCTTCCACCTTCAATAACTTGTGCAAGAAAGGTTGTTTCTTTGTATACCCTATAGTTGTTGTTTTGGTTTTGATAGCATACTATTTCACATATATATATGATCCTTTTACTTGGGTTTTATTTGTGCTTTCAATTGGTGAAATTTTCAGATTATTAACAACATGTTAATACCTAATTTCCGCTGCGTTTTAATGGTTTAAATGGTTAAACTAGCTTTTTTTTACATGTTACAAAACCCATCATGTATTTCACCCAATTGTTATAGGCCTTCTCATCATCCTCATTAGGTTGATCGGGAATCAGATCGTCTAATTATACGACCGTTTCTCTTGCTTGAGAACAATTCTCAAGTTTCGAAACCAATCTATAAAGTTATTATGGTTTAGACGCTCCTTTTGGAGAATGGTCCTTAGTGATAGTGAGTGAGCGGACGAAATATCATTATTTTCATTGTTGTCGGTGGCCATTTAACAAAGTTCAATTTTAGTATTTTTGATATTATCATATTTTAATTATTAAAACCCTTTTATGTGTCTTACACAATTTTAAAATTCTAGAATCCAACATTACATTTAAATAGTAGTGAGGTGACCTTTATCCCATTATTTAAATTAACAAGGTAGTCAACATTTTGACAATTGCAACCCTTTGCAACTTCTAGAGGTATGGGATCGACTTTAAACATCATATGTATAGTCGGCATGTTTATCCCATCAACACCCTTTGTAAACCACATTGTAGGTGATCCAATTAATATGGTTTGCAAATCAAGTCACCCTACTTAACATGTGGGTTTTCCAACATAAGTGGTTAGGTGACCTTTATGCCACAAATATGGTATCCCCCCCTCAAATCATAAGTTCCCTCAAAATGGTTACGTGACCTTTATCCCATTAGGAGTTTCCAAGTGACTCAAGTGTTGTGCAAAAGGACGGTGTTAAACTTGTTTCCAAAAGAAATATTAAGTTTTCTTAATTCTAGTTTAGAAAACTCTATGTACCTTGTATTTGCATGCTTTCAAACACATGGTACCCTATGGTTCCCTTTTTAATAAAACCCCTTTTATTAAAATCATTAATCCTTTTAATAACCTTTTATTAATCACTTAATGATAAAGGACCGTCAATCTTCAGCTTGTTATGTTTGTTAATAAGTCTGTTATGCATATCCATATATCAAACAACAACCATAAAACAACAACCAAACAAGCATAATCATACAATCACAAGTGCATAAACATAGTCACTAAGTTGACTACACTTGTTTGCCATCACAAGTGTTGTCATTAGGTCTTCCTATGGGTTAACAATGACACATCAAAAGGTTTCCATGAACTCCCACTTGAATCCACATCCAAATACTTCAAGTGTCCATGTCTCTTTTGTGTCCTGCCTTTGAGTCTTCCTTTGGATCTTCCTCTTGTGCATCTTATTTTACAAAAATTATATCCTAATACAATTTTTCTAATAAAATAAATGCACCTAATCAGTTTATTACATAACCAAAGAATGAATAAATTACAACCCAAAGATACAAACACAAAACTATTACAACCCTTTTAATGAGTAAAACCAAACATGATAAATCATTCAACCAAATCCAAAACACACTTGGTCAAGGCTATGTTATGCACCAAAACATGTATCCAAATACAAGATTCAAGAATAAAATGAACTCCCTTTTTAACCTTTAAAATTTTAGATAACATAAACCAAAATTTTTAGGGTTTTTGTCCAAACAACATAAACAATCACTTGACTTTAATCTTTCAAATTTTATTCTAAAGCATGTAAATAAAACTTGAAAGACAAGGGATTCATATATCCATAACAAATCAGCCCCTAATGGGTTGAAAAAGTCCAACAAAACTAACTTTTCTTGGACTTTTCAAGCAAGTTTTCTACATAATCGGCTCTAGATTCCATTGTTGGGTTTCTTACATGTTTATCAAAGATTGTTTAACCATTTAAACAAAAACACAATGGATATATTGTAAGGCCTCGTTCCCGGGATGCTTACAGTTGGCCAATCATTGCTCACAAAACATACGATTACATTTAACTTTCATAAAAACACCGCAGCGAAACCTTAAAATAACTTTTCATTTCATAAAGAATGCTTTTGCAATTAATACAAACATCCATTACATATTTTCATTTGTTCGCATTTCAATGCAAAAAAAACATTAACAAAAGAATGCCATCCAAAATGCCAAGTAGCTGCCCCGCGCCATCCTCAGCAATGCTCACCTACCAACTGGAAAAAAAACATAAAAAGTCAGTGTTGCTGAGTGAGTTCTAGTTTTATAATAAAACATACTTTACGTTCTTTTAAAACATACTATACCATCGTACATGATCATACATCATACGTACACATAGATAAAAATCATTATTATCCTCTTTACTATTCATCACTTTCTTTCATTATCTCTGTATCTCTTTATCTCTTTCCGAATCAGTGTCATTAGCTATACCCCAAACGTATGCACAAAGCGGGTACTGGGCCGAAGATCATAAATGACTTCCGTAACGCACATAGCCTGGCACCAGCACCGGGGCAAGCGACAAAGATCCCAACTGTATACTACACCCCAAATGTATGCACAAAGCAGATACTGGGCCGAAGATCATAAATGACTTCCATAACGCACATAGCTTGACACCAGCACGGGGTGAGTAATTACTATAAACTATGTACTATATCACTGGTCAGTCACAAAGACTGGACCCCTACGTGTATCCTTAAGGGTTAGCTAAACCACACACAGTTAAGCTTACGACATTTTAGAGTCGTGCACCTCCGTACATTTTGCTTGCAAGCCTTTCTATACTTTCTCATTTATTAATACATGCATTGAATCATTATGTTCCTCTTTCATTATCTTTCACTTTACGTTACATAATACTTTATCATTTCGTTCACAACTATAACACGTAGAGCCACGGGAAGGATAAACATACATCATAATAAGGAACATCAACATGCACAGTCAACATCATCATACAGGGCATCATGCAACATAACATACATCATACATACCATCATGCATAAGCATCAAACATACATCATAACATGCCCATCACAACCTCTATGACCTCAAAAAGTTAACTTACATAGTCCCCCGGGAACCTCCCAAGTCAAATCCTAAATCTCACTTTTCCCCAGAAAGTCAAACTATTCTGAGTGCTCATCCGCATTAGCCTTTTCTTCATCCGCATTTATTATAGTTCATCCGCATTTGCTATAGCTCATCCGCATTTGCTATAATAGTACATCTGCATTCCCTTTCCTTCACCACATTTCTTTTACTTCATCCGCATTTCCCACAACTCATCCGCATTTCTCCTACTTAGTGGAAAATGTCCATCCGCATTGACTGTTCATCTGCATTGACTTTCTATGTTCATCCACATTGACTTTCTATGTTCATCCTCATTGACTTTCTATTTTCATCCGCATTGACTTTCCTTGGCAATTAATGCTCATCCGCATTGACTTTCTATGTTCATCCGCATTTCTTCTGCATACTTAGGCAGATTCTAAAACATAAACATACGAGCTCTAAACATTAGATCTCAGTTCCCAAGCACCATCTATCATGTTCTAAGCTTAAGTCTTGCCCTCTAAGCCTTAGAAACACCATAATCCATCATCAAGCATGAACATATCCACACATCACATCATAATCACAGCATACAGATAGTCAAACATACGGGTCCAAAACCCAGTTTATAAAAACATAAGTTCATGCATTTCTAGCCTCAAAATCAGTTAAAAATCAGTAAAAGAGGGGTTCTAGAACTCACCTTAGCAACTCTTGAGTGTGGCTTCTTCCAAACTCGTTTGCAATTGATTTCAACCGCCTAGAAACCCACTAAAAACATACCCAATCATAAGCAAAGACACATAAGCACAACTCGAGGACATAACCGGTTAAGAACACGATAAAAACATGAATTCTTACCTTGAATTCCCACTTTTCTTCTTGTTTCTCTTCAAAACTGAGAGTTCTCTGCTTCCTGCTACTCTCTCTCTCTCTAAATATCCGAGAATTGGTGATGTGAGTGACATATGGGCGGCCATACCACCTTTATCACCAACTTTTAACTTTTTTTTTCCTTTTTGTCACTTTTAACCCCTAGACTTGGGTTTTATTTGTTTTCCTTCTTTTTCCTTCGCTTTATTCTTTCTCTTTGTTTCTTTATAAATAACCGGGTGTTACAAGTCCACCCCCCTTATATAGGTTTCGTCCTCGAAACCTGTTATTCCTCAAACAGTTATGGGTAATGTTGTCTCATCTCTTCTTCAGTCTCCCATGTAGACTCGGATCCTTTCCTGTGCTTCCACTGTACACGCACAAGAGGAACCACTTTATTCCTCAGTGTCTTCTCTTTTCGATCAATGATTGCCACTAGTTGCTCCACATAAATTAGTTGTTCATTTACTTCGACATCCCCTAGTGGAACAATCATCTCCTCATCCGCTAAACACTTCCTCAGATGAGATACATGAAATGTCGGGTGAATTCCACTTAACTCATCGGGTAATTCCAGTCTATGGCCACCTCTCCTACTCGAGCAACGATTCGGAAGGGCCCTATATACCTTGGGCTCAACTTGCCCCACTTTCTGAAACGAATGATACCCTTCCAAGGTGAGACCTTCAACATAACCTGGACACCCACCTTAAACTCAATCGGTCTGCGTCATTTATCAACATACGACTTCTGTCTATGATAAATACAAACTCTTGAATGCAAACTCCTTATGTTATACAACTGTTAGTATTTATGATAAATGCAAACTCTTGAACACACCAACCATTATGTTGACATTTTTAGTATGCTATTCTCAGGTTATTAACTCAACTTGACATTAGGAGCATTACATGGATCCAGCATGCATTCTAAGACTCTATTTTAAATACATCTTTGTTTGTTTTTTATTTATGAGTGTTTAATCATTTGGGTTGGCGCGTGTTTTGCCAAATCATGCATTCTTATACTTTGGGTTTGTCTTATTTATAAAACACTTCCACATGGTCTTAAAGTTTGAAATTTGGTTGGTTTTATTTTAAATGTGGCATATAGAGTTGTTCTAAGTAACTATTGACTATGATCGAGGTTTGTTCACACGCCTCGTGGTAAAACTCCTCACATGGTTTTTGAGGGTGTGATAGATTGGTATCAGAGCCATTGGTTATAGGGAACTAGGTTGCATACACAGTAGTCTATAACCAAACATACCCATGCTTACCCCCTTTACTGTATACTCATGCTTACCCCCTTTACTGTATACTCATTGGCATACAGATCACATACACTACAGTATGGTATCATCATCTTCTTCATCCCCAGTTTGACACACACCAAGAAGAGAACCCGAGGTTCCTATTATTCCTTCATCATCTACGAGTTATGGTTCTAGATTTCCTGTAATAAACCTTATGTGTACCTTATTGGATAGCCTATGATAGAACATGACATAGCTAATTCTAATTAAAATGCTGGAAAAGGAGGGTGTTCCACATACGAACCCTAGTGTGATTAGAGACACCATATTATACCCCTACCCTGCATACCTCATAGGGCTATTACTGCTTTAGTGGATTCACATGATCGACTGTAATTAGTGGTCTAGGAGAAATTTAGTGGATTCACATGATCGACAAGAGCACAACAGTAAAGTGTATGATGAAATGGAAGACTCATTGCTCGATATTCAAAGATGCCAGGATGGTCAAATAGGAGAGATCTAGGCTTTGCATGGATAGGTTTTTGTGTGGACGGCTACGCTAAACGTGACATGTGATCTGCTTCATAAGGCTATCGTTTGTATACGTGAGTTGGAAAAATAGCTTGAGCCTCAAGAGGCCATAGTGGAGGAGCCTCAGGAAGTACCCGAGGATGAAGCAAAAGAGATGGAAGAGGACAATAATGAATCTAAAGTGATAGACTACTTCCCTTAGTTATTTGACTTGGACTAGATGGTGTTTTTTGAAAGAAAAACCTATGTCGAAAGGATCAACCCACTAATCAAGCAAATTGAGCTCTAACTGCATGGGTTGGTGCCCGAGATACAAAGCATGGTGACTACTGTGAACCTCACTACTATTCGCAGGTTATCCGACTAGCTCACAAGCTCACTGTTGAGGCAGTGGAGCAAGGAAAGTTACCCAAGCGGAGTATCGTGGCAAGCGTGCCCAATAACAAATGCAAGTGGGAAAATAATGCTAGGAAGGGATCGTCATCTTGTAATAAACCTCAGCAACACCAACCTCAACAACAACATCAACATAGACGGTTTGATAACAATCACAGCTTTAACCAATCATCTTTATAATCTCAAGGACTAAGTGGATACGTGGGAAAAAATCCAAAGTGCAACCAATGCAACTACCACCACACTAGCAGGTGTGATGGTTTTTGATGCTAGCGTTATGGGAAGGTTAGACACGTGGCAAAGGATTACCATTGGAGAACTGATGAAGAAGTCTCAACAACCTCAGCAGCCCCATGAAACACCAAAGGGTTGCTTTGAGTGTGGAAAGGAAGGGCATTTCAAGAAAAAACTATCCTTAACTAAGAAGAAATGGGAATGGCAACGGTAATGGTGGCAATAACAACAATGGTGATAATGGTGACAATAATGGTGAGCCAAAGGGAGAGCATTTGTCAAGGGTTCAGGTGAGGCTCTAAAACGATCCTACTGTTGTTATTGGTAAATTTTTCTGTTAATGGTCATTTTGCTTCTGTGCTGTTTGACAGTGGAGCGGATAGGAGTTTTATCTCTACTAAGTTTTGTAGTCTCTTAAATGATATGCCTTCTGTATTGGAGTCTAAGTATGTTGTAGAATTGGCTGATGGTAAGCATATCACTATTACGCACATCCTTAATGATTGCAAGATAGAAATTGTTGGTCATACCTTGACATTGATCTTATGCCCGTTACTCTTGGAAGCTTCGATGTGGTCCTAGGCATGGATTGGCTGTCCGCGAAGCAGGTAGGGATGATTTGTCATGAGAAGGTCATTCGTATTCCCGTGGTAGACAGGGAAACGCTTTCGGTTAAGGGCGAGAAAAGTGGTGTTGTGATAGGCATCATATCGTTCATGAAGGCTCAGAAGTTGCTACGCAAGGGTTTCCAGAGGATCTGCCTGGACTACCACCTCATTGCCAAGTCGAGTTTCAGATCGATTTGACTCCCAGAGCTACTCCAATGTGCGAGAACCTTACCGTTAGCGCCAAACGAACTGCAGGACTTATCTACACAACTCCAGGAGCTGTTGGATAAAGGTTTAATCAACCAAGCTCATCACCATGGGGAGCAGTTTTTCTCCTTGTTAAGAAGAAAGATGGCACATTCCAAATGTGCATCGACTATAGAGAGTTGAATAAGGTCACGATCAAGAACCGATACCCTTTACCTCGTATCGATGACTTCTTTGATCAGCTTCAGGGATCAAGCTATTATTTGAAGATTGACTTGAGATCTGGTTATCATCAACTCAGAGCTTAAGAGGAAGATATCTCCAAAACTACATTCCTCACTCGTTATGATCAATATGAATTCTTGGTCATGCCATTTGGTTGACTAACGCACCAGTGGTATTCATGGATCCCTGAACCGTGTTTCCAAACCCTACCTTGATTAGTTTGTTATCATGTTTATTGATGACATAAATATTTATTCTAGGACCAAGGAGGAACATGAGGAACACCTACGTTTAATCTTGGAGCTACGTAGAAAGGAACAGTTGTACGTCAAATTTTCTAAGTGCGACTTTTGGATTGTGAGGTGCAATTTTTGGGTCACATTGTTAATGAGAAGGGAATACATGTGGATCCTGCAAAGATTGAGGCTATAAAGAACTGGTCGGTACCCAAGACGCCTAGTGAGATAAGGCAATTTCTTGGTCTGGCGGGATACTATCGGTGTTTTGTTGAGGGCTTCACAAAGATTGCTCACCTCTCGCAGCTTTGACCCATAAAGTAACAACCTATAAATGGGGTGAAAGTCAAGAAGCTGCTTTTTAGTTGTTGAAACGAAAACTTTGTAGTGCACCGATATTAGCATTACCTAAAGGAAGTGATGATTTTGTGGTTTATTGTGATGCTTCTATCCAAGGACTTGGTTGTGTTCTGATGCAACGTGACAAAGTAATAGCTTATGCCTCGAGACAACTAAATGTACATGAAAAGAACTACACTACTCATGACTTGGAGTTAGGAGCAGTGGTCTTTGCCTTAAAGATCTGGAGACATTACTTGTACGGTACCAAGTGCATTATTTACACTGATCACAAGAGTCTTCAACATATATTTGAGTAGAAAGAGCTTAACATGAGGCAACGACGCTAGTTGGAATTATTAAATGACTGTGTCTGTGCTATTAAATACTACCCAGGAAAGGCGAATGTAGTCGTCGGTGCCTTGATTAGAAAGGAAACTGCTAAGCCTCGACGAATGCGTGCTCTACAACTTATGAATAACACTTAATTGCCCGAACAGATTAAGGAAGCCTAGAGGAAAGCCTTGAAAGGTGAGAATGTTGGATCTGAATCTTTACACTGGATGGATAATAGTTGGAAGTCAAATTCGATGGAATTTGATATTTCATGGATAGACTTTGGGTACATTCGCATGGCAATCTAAGAGACATGGGTATAAGTGAAGCACACAAGTCCAAATATTCCATACATCCTGGCTCTGACAAAATGTATCATGATCTGAAGGTGCACTACTGGTGGCCTAACATGAAGGCAGATGTAGCTACATACGTGAGCAAATTCTTGACATGTTCTAAGGTTAAAATGGAATGTCATAAACCATATGGGTTACTGAAACAACCTGAAATTCCCTTGTGGAAGTGGGAACAAATCTCCGTGGACTTTATCACTAAGTTGCCCAGGACTTGTAGTGGTTGATGAGTGATCGTGGATCGACTCACTAATTCAGCTCACTTCTTGCCAATCAAGGAGACTGACAAAATGGACAAGTTAACTCGAATTTACCTGAACGAAGTAGTGTCAAGGATGGTGTGCCAATCTTGATTATTTCTAATCGTGATGCTCGTTTTACATCCCATTTCTAGCAATTGTTATAGAAATCTTTGGGTACGCGTCTGGACATGAGCACTACCTATCATCCGCAGTGCGATGGTCAAAGTGAACGTACTATTCAAAGTTTGGAAGACATGTTGCGTGCTTCTGTAATTGATTTTGGGAATAATTGGGAAGCTCATTTACTATTGGCCGAGTTTTCTTACAACAATATTTATCATATTAGCATCAAAGCAGCACCATTTGAGGCATAATATGGGCGAAAGTGTAGATCACTAGTTTGTCGGGCGGAAGTTGGTGATAGTCAATTCACTGGTCCTGAATTGGAACATGAGACCACATAGAAGATAGTGCAGATACGAAACCACATGGTTGCGACGCGTGACAGACAGAAGAGTTATGTAGACAACAACGGAAACCTTTGGAGTTTCAAAATCAGTGACAAAGTCTTAATTAAAGTTTTGCCGTGGAAGGGTGTAATTCGGTTTGGCAAGAGAGGCAAGCTTAATCCAAGATATGTTGGACCATTTGAGATTCTGGAAAGAACAGGTCCGGTGGCGTATAGATTAGACTTGCCTGATTCACTGAGTTGCGTTCACAATGTATTTCACATCTCAAATTTGAAGAAGTGCACATCTAACGAGACATTAATTGTACCATTCGAGGAAGTACAAGTAGATGATCAATTACGCTTTGTCGAAGAGCCCATTGAAGTAATGGATCGTGAGGTCAAGACTCTTAAGCAAAGCAAGATACCTATAGTCAAGTTCGTTGGAACTAAAAACATGGACTGGAATTCACGTGGGAACGCCATGATCAGATGAAGCTCAAGTATCCTCATATGTTTGAAACGACGACAACAGCCATAGAAGGTACTGAGTAAATTTCAGGATGAAATTTATTTCAACATGGGGATGATGTGACAACTCACTTGATTTTGTTATGCCAATGCAATAAACCAGGGATGTAGCACAACCATGTAACGCAATTTTCGGGACGAGAATTCATTCAACATGGGGTTAATATGACATTAAGTAATTTTCCATTACCAAACTCCGTTAGTTCCGTTAGGTCTTGCATACACGTGTCGTAAGCACACACTAGTTGTCGTTAAACTTTGGTGACTTAATAATAATAATCTATGATAAACACTAATAATCTAATTAATAATGTTGATTGTTGTTGTGATTATGTGGTTCATGAATTTACAGAATTTTAAATATTTATTTTGTGAATTTTACGCGATAATATGACAACGTGTTATATATATTTTATGTGTTATGTGACTTGTTGTGGTTAATAATACTTATAAATTGTAGTCTAGATTATTTAAAAGTATTAGAAAGATAGTTTTTATAAATAAATTAAAGGGGTTATTTTGTAAATACCTTTTTAATCAAATATTACCAAAATTAACCCAACCTTAGCCTCCCAAACCCCTACTACGGCCAAAACCCTACCCACACACCTTCACCATTCGATTTTGATCGAGAAACAACAAAGAACAATTTGTGTTGATTGATTTCAAGTATTACAAGTTTATTACAAGTTGATTGTAAGTGTTAATCATCATCTAAGCACATCTAAAGGTTAGTTTTAATTGATTGTTCATAGTTTTGATATAGATGAACCCAAATTTCGAAATTTTTGATGAAAACATGAAATTGATGATTTGTTAGATGATTATATGATGTTAGTTAGGTTGTATGAATGTTGGATTATGTTGATTGTGCAAGAAATCTAAGGTTTGATCATCTAGTTCATACATTGCCATAAGAGGAAACTTTTTGTTCTTGGAATTCATGATTTGATGATGCTAAGATGTTAGATGTAATGCTTAGATGTTAGTTTAATTGAATTGTGCAAGAAAATCCATGAAATTGAGATGTTGATCATGACTTACTAAAACTAAAAACTTTTGTGTATGATGTTTGGGAATTTGGATGTTTTGGAGGTGATTAACATGTTAAAATGAATGCTATGAACTTGATTAGGCATATAATTGTTGAAATTATGACTGAATTGGATGTTAGATATGACATCCGTCACCTAAAGGTCCATCAATTAACGTGGTTTCCGTTAACTTTTCTTGATCGTTCATTCCTCATCCTTATAAACTATTCGTGTGGATATTATACTTGCTTTATCGTCTTTATTCTTGTGATCTCATCGTAAATGTATGCTATCTTTAACTTTTACAAATTTTCATCATCGTTATCACTAAATATACCATTTATGTAATATTATTGTTTTAATAAAACCATATTTATGTTATCAATATTATTGTCATTAATTTTCATCATCGTTATCACTAAATATAACATTTTTATATTATTGCCTATTAAAGTCGTTTTCAACCGAAAAAACTTTGGGAACTCGGGGGCTAAGTGTAGGGACCAAATGTGACATTTTGCCAAACTAGGGCTGGGTATAAATACCCATATTCCAGCCCAGCCCTCCATTTCTTCTTCTTCTTCTTCTTCATCTTCTTCTCTTTTCACTTCCTCCTCCTCCTTGCACCAAAACCGCCCATTTTCTTCACGTTTTCACCGGCAAGACCTCGGCTACAGCTGAGTCTACTCCTTTCTTGTAGGTAGACGGCCTTGGTCGTCCCTTTTCTTGCTTGTTTACTGCTGTCCTTTTAGGGTTTCGGGTGCTCGGGGCGAACCCGGGCACATGAGGTCGTGCGAGTGCGTGTGTTGTCTTCCTGCATGTTCTTCTTGTTTGGGTATGTTTGAAATGTGTTTTTAGAAGTCCTTGTAGTGTAAAACCTACTGTTCTAGCGACTGGGTCTACCATGCGACTGAGCCGTGCGACTGGGTGTGTCGTGCGATTGAGCCGTGTGATTGTGTCTTTCATGCGACTGATTTGTGCGACTGGGTGTGTCGTGTGACTAAGTCGTGCGACTGTGTGTACGTGTGCGATTGTGCGTGTATCGCATGACTGAATGCCGAGTCGCACGAATGGAGGTTTAGTCATACGAATGAAGCTGATTCGTACGAATGAAGGTTGATTCATGCCTATGGTTGTTGAGTCATGCGATTGGGTGCTGTGTGGTACGACTAAATGCTGAGTCGCACGAATGAAGGTTCAATCGTACGAATGAAGCTGATTCGTATGAATGAGGGTTCATTCGTGCGGATGGAGTGTTGAGTCGTGCGTCTGGTCCTATCGTGCAATTGGAGTTGTTGTGTGTGAGTTTCTTCTTGTGTGTGGGGTGTGTTTGTCATGTGATGTTAAGGTGACGTCGACATGGTTACCATTGTTAATGACAATATTTCAGTTAACACTATCAAACTTATTAATGCTATTCCAAATCAAATCAACATAACATTTTACAATTATCACCAACCGAGTTGTAACCACTAATATTTACTAGGCATTTCTCTAATAACAATGACACTTTTACACAAATATCATCGGTAATGGCAACAATTTCTAGTACTCGGATCTACATAAGATCTAATATGCATGTTTGCTTGTGTGTGTTCCACGCGACCAAACCAATACAACCCGAACCGACCGAACGTTGATATTTACTTTATACATATCATTAATGCTTGACTATAACTGTCAATAGGTGTTTGACCGTTCATTGCATACTACATTTGAAAACTTTGATCATTCATACTTACCACCTAACAAGTGAGTTTCATGGCCCCTTTTTATGCTTATATATCATTTAAATCATTTACAAACATGGGGGAAAAGTATTCTCACCCATTTTCTTTATGCTGTACAACTTACATACAATTTACATACTTGGAATCAACATGTTACTATTTTGTGAGTACTTATCTAATACATGCTTGAGTTCGTTGTGTGGTACTTTCTTTACAACCATTTAATTCCAGTGTTAGAACAAACGGATAGGTATTGGTAGTACTACTGGGTTGACACCCCCACCCTTGTTTTGTGGTATACTAGTTAGTACCAACAGTGGCCAAGAACGGGCCCTTGGGTGAATATATTCCGACAAGATTTTGTGTATACGTCATTAGGTTTGGTTGTAAAGCTCATTGTCATGTGATTTTGCTTACTTATAACTGTATTCATGGTATTCTACCACAATTACCATACAACATCAATTACTTATTTACTATTTAAACCTGCGAGCTCATCAACAATTTTGTTGACCATTCTGAGCATATCTTTTCAGGTGACAATGCTAATTGAAGATCTAGGTGTGCTGCCTTAGTGGACACCCTAGGATGCATTTTTGAGACTAAACATATTTGACAAACATACATTTTGGAACATTGTTGTAGTCTGATTAAACAATATCATTCTTTTGATACTTGTTCCCGGTTGTGGGAATTACAATACAATGTTATCTACATTTGATTATGTGAATCATTTATCATGTTATGCTTATGGCTATGTTGTTGTGAATATTGACTAAACACGACACAAGTCTCCTTTGTGTCGGGTGTCGTCATGACACGCTTGTCCTCATTGATTATATTGCATCTCTATTGTTTACCATGTGTTATCACGATCCCATCTCGTTACATCCCCGTGTTTCCGCTTTTAGCGAGGGTGTGACACTAGATCACTTTTAGGTGTTTCTTTCCCAAAAGGAAAACTTTATTTTTGTAAAACTTTGGATGTGATGAATTGGGCATGCTTGTGATGTTAAGATCATGTTAGAACGATTTTTGATGATGTTTATTATGATAGAATGTGTAATTGAGTTGTATGGATACTTGATTGATCATTTAGGGAATTTAGGTTCTTGATTATTATACATAAAGATGGATTATTGTGAGTGATTTGGGAATCATGTTTGGGATTGAACTTGATCATTGTTGAGCATGTTAATTGTTTGAGATTCACATGAGTTGTATGATAATATGTATGATATTCATGTATGTTAAGTTGATATGCATGATTAAACAATATTGCAATTAATATGTCACCAACGGGTCAAACGGGTCAACTAGGTCAAATGAGTCTTGCATTCCAAAACCTTGGGTCAATGTGTTTATTCAGCACCTAGGGCTGTTAAGTTTTCTATGTACACGTACTTATGTACTTGCGTGTTCTAGGTAACCTTTGAAGGGTTGTCTTTCCATCCGTGTTAGCTTTAATCATTGTTCGTTGTGCATCAGGTTAGTTCATGCCCCTCTATTTTTATAAACCTTCTTCTGGGGGAGGTAGCATTCTTGTTCTCAAACGCTATTTTTGTAACAACCGACCTCTAGGTTATAATTCTAACCTTACCAAACTGCATCATTACCCATTCAAATAATATTAATGTTAATATCATTACCAATATTATTATTAGCATTGTTATTTTTATGGCTATTATTGTCGTTATTGTTATTTCATGTGCCTTTTTGTGATGATTAACTAGATCAAGCATTAGTTAGGGAAATCTTAGTGTACCGGGAAAGTTAATTAGTCACCCTTGAAATTAAATCATGGTTGAAAAAATTAAATTGTGTGCCTACACACTTAATTTTCAGTTAATGCATGCATGCTCATGCACGAGAGACATCAACTAACTAAATTATACACCTAAAATATCACCCAATACTACAAATAATACCACCTACACATATTATTACCAATAAAATTTTAAAACAAAAATGCCCCACTAGAGGCCAAATCTCAACCGCCCCTCTCCTCCTCTCCCCTCTCTTCTACACCACCACCATTTCCACCACGCTCCTTACATGCACACCTACACCTCTCACTCCTCTTATCTCTCCCTCTCATTTTCGAATTCCTCTCTAGAAATCACACACACACACACACACACATGGTTTTCTCTCTAATCCTAGCCATATTCGAAGAACAACACCATTCTACCATCGGCCAAACGCAAAAACTACAAGAAAGTGAAGTTTTGTGTGCTTTTGGGTGCATGGTTCCTTCAAGTTCGACCTTCTCCAGCCTTGTTTGAGATTCTACATCTTAGTCCACGGGTCTCCAGGCCATCCTCGTCTAGCTATACACTCCAAACCGCGGGCTACACCAAGTGTAAGCTTCATGTCACCCGGTTTTGGTCATTTCATGTGTTTGTCTTCATTTTTCACTCAAAATCTTACCATTCTCATATCTAATAGAAACTTACTTCTACAACCTTATTCCTAAAGAGCTTTTCATGTTCTTGAAGGTATCTCCTTGTAAGATATGATGCTCTATAGGTGTAACACAGTTTACACCTAGAAAACCCTCTTTCTGGGTGTTATTACACCATCCATCTTGCACATCTTGTAATATTCTAAAGCTAAGCATGTAACCTTTCAGTTTTCTAACCTTCTCATAACCTGCTTTTAAAGTTACAAAAGGTTTGGGTAATGTTTAGTCACAAGTTATAATGTTTAACACACATGTAAAGGGTGAAAATGGTGTAATCACTATGTTTCCATGTTGTTCTTACATTGCATGTTGAACCCGTGAGTTAGGCATGATATTTCAGTAGGTGTTGGATGATATTGGGGGTATAATAAGATGTTAATGGCTGAAGATAACAAAGTCTTAGGGGCTGTTGATTTGTTTCTGACCCGGTCAAAATGTCTAACCACTGACCCGGTCAGACATTTTGGCCGGTCAGCGTGTTTGATTATCACATTTTTGCATTTGACCCGGTCCGAAGCCACTGACCCATGCCTATTTTCCCTCTTACCGGTCAGTTTTGAAACAAGCTCTTACCCGGTCATCACCTTCTGACCGAGTAAGAGCAATCAAACAGCCCCTTAGACTTGTAAGCAATTTGAACATATTCGAGAACCCGAAAAGTGGTAAAACGACTTAAAAATAAGAAAACATGGACTTAACCATATTAAAAAGTATTCCAGGCTCAGAAAAGGTTAACAAAGTATTATGGACTATATTTTTTTGATTAAATGGTCAAAAGATAAGTTAAAGGTCTTTTTAACTAAAAACGGGTATTAACGGGTGACGTTTTGGGGAAAATCCAAGAAATAATGGTATAAAACCAAAATCCATGGAAACCATGTTATTTCAGTAAGTTAAGTGCTATAAGATCTAAAGGTGTTGAAAAATTGGTCGAACAAGCTTTTAAACGGTCAATTTCGGGTAAAAACGTGTCTTAACGGGTTAAACTTAAAACCTAGATTTTCACCAAAAAGGAGCTTGAAATACATTTTAGCAGATTGAAAACTTAGATAAAGTCCTCAAAATAATATTTAATGGATCTAAGGCTAAAGATATGAAATCAACTCTTAGCCGTTAAAAAAACCTTCGGGTTTACCGTAACGGTAACATAAGACATCAAAATATTAAACCCGGACCTAAAATCTGAAAACTTAGGGTAAACTTACTTAAAATAAGTTACTTAATTTCAGGAACCTAATATTTGGCCATAAAAGTCATTAAATGCAAGAAATCAAACTTTGGGGTAGAAAGTGTAAATTTTGGAAACTTGGAGGACTAAACTGTTATTTTGCTAAACTTCAATAAACCGACCCCCTTGGACTATGAATCACTTAAAAGACTCAAACTAACTTATATAGGTGATTTAATATGGTAAATCATGTATAAGACATTAACCTCATGACACACCTAATTCATCTCCATAACCCTAGAACTAGTGAATTAACATTTAAATCTTAATGGTAGTGTGCTAGACTTGAGACTTTTCCGGCACACAAAGAGACCTTTTGCTTGAATTTTTAAGGTGAGTTTACATGTTTCCCTTTTTACATTTTTTAGGATGAAGCATGCTTTGTTTAAATTAAATTTTTTCAGCGCTATATTGTGATGTTATATGTTGTGGTTATGTTGAGACCTGTTGATACTTGTATGACAGTCATTAATTCTTTTGTAAACCGCTTGTTTATATGGGTAGATCTACTTGGGGAATCCCCCACACATAGTGCCTTCCATGATGAAAGGGAAGGGTACCACATTGAGATCCTGCGGGGTCGTTCGTGGCATGTAACAGGTTTTATAAGATACTATGGTGGACCATCCGGCAGGTAAGGTCCACTGGTTTGAGGCTCAGTTCTCCCTAAGGGGATTTAACCGGTAACACAATTTTTGAAAAGGCTAGCCAAGGCTGAGTGTAGGGTTGATTATGATCCCCACAACGATGATACTATGACTTTTAAATAAAGTGTGGATTCTAATGAATCCTTGTTTTTAAACTTTAAGCACTTGAATTCAATAACTTTTTAGTCGACACAATTTCTTTTTGAGCATGTTTTAGGTAATCCATGAAAGGACTCTAGCTATTGTTGAAGACCTTGACCTAGCACCATTACCATGGTATTGGCTTGTCTGATTTTTAAAACAATCTGAACAATTTTTAATTATTATTAATCTATACATTTTGTCCTTATGTTGGATGTACAATTTAATTTGAGGGCTAAATCTGTTTCTAGCCTGGGTTTATTTTAAACTTTTAATGCCATGTGATGTTCTCTCCTTTTGTGCTCTTATGATGGTTTGTTTCCACTGCCATATGTATTGCTAGTCTGTGACATCCCACCCTACCTGGGCCGGGGTGTGACAATTTTATTATTACAGTTGTGTATGTTTTAACATAGTGCTTAATACCTTGAAAGTCCTCACACTTTTGGATCGTTAATAATGGTAACTAGCAGGAAATCTTGGGTGGTCCTACTTGGTCTGATGAGCCCCACCTATGCGACTCGAGGTCAAACGGGTGCAATTTTGTCCTAAACACAAACATCGTCATGACCTGGTAAGTCGTGATGGGAGGCAACAAACAAAACACAGTCAGCTTCGATCGTAAAATCACTATGGTTATTACTTGTGAATATAGACTAGCTATCTATTTCAATACACTCCTTATGTTATACAACTGTTAGTATTTATCATAAACACAAACTCTTGAACTCACCAACCACTGTATTGATATTTTTAGTATGGTATTCTCAAGTCGTTAGCTCAGCTTGCCATTAGGAGCACTACACGATTCGAGCATGCATTCTAAGACTCTATTTTAAAACATCTTTGTTGGTTTTTATTTATGAGTGTTTAATCATTTGGGTTGGCGTGTGTTTTGCCATATCATGCATTCTTATACTTTGGTTTGTCTTATTTACAAAAGCTTCTGGATGGTTTTAAAGTTTGAACTTTGGTTGTTTTATTTTAAATGTGGAATATAGAGTCATTCTGAGTAACTATTGACTGTGATCCTGGTTTGTTCACATGCTTCGCGATAAAACTCTGCATGTGGGTTTTGAGGGTGTGACAAATTGGTATTAGAGCCATTGGTTATAGGGAAGTAGGTTGCCTACACACTATTCTATAACCAAACACAGTTAGTTAGTTACTCATTCTTACCCCCTTTAATGTATACTTATGGGCATACACATCATATACACTATAGTATGGTATCATCATCATCTTCATCCACTCTTTGACACGCACCGGGAAGAGAACCCAAGGTTCCTATTATTCCTTTATCATCTACGAGTTATGGTTCTAGAATTCTCTTACTTATACCTTATGTGTACCTTATGGTAAATGGGACATGACTAATTATGATTAGGATGCTGGAGAAGGAGGGTGTTCCACATATGAACCCTAGTGTGATTAGAGACACCATATTATACCCCTACCCTGCATACCTCATAGGGCTATTGTTGTTTTAGTGGATTCACATGATCGACTGCAATGAGTGGTCTAGGAGAAATTTAAAAGGTGGGATGCGCGACAAGAGCACAAAAGCAAAGTGTATGAGGAAATGGAAGTCTCGTTGCTCGATATGCAAAGACGTCGTGTGGTCAGATAGGAGAGATCTAGGCTTTGCATGGACAAGTTTTTGTGTGGCCGGCTACACTAAACGCGACATGTGATCTGCTTCATAAGGCTATTGTTTGTATACGTGAGTTGGAAAAATAGCTTAAGCCTCAAGAGGCCCTAGTGGAGGAGCCTCAAGAAGTACCTGAGAAGGAAGCAAAACATATGGAAGAGGACAATAATGAATCTAAAGTGATAGACTACTTCCCTTAGTTATTTGACTTGGACTAGATGGTGTTTTTTGAAAGAAAAACCTATGTCGAAAGGATCAACCCACTAATCAAGCAAATTGAGCTCTAACTGTGTGGGTTGGTGCCCGAGATACAAAGCATGGTGACTACTGTGAACCTCACTAATATTCGCAGGTTATCCGACTAGCTCACAAGCTCACTGTTGAGGCAGTGGAGCAAGGAAAGTTACCCAAGCGGGGTATCGTGGCAAGCGTGCCCAATAACAAATGCAAGTGGGAAAATAATGCTAGCAAGGGATCGTCATCTGGTAATCAACCTCAACAACACCAACCTCAACAACAACATCAACATAGACAGTTTGATAACAATCACAACTTTAATCAAGGACCAAGTGGATACGTGGGAAAAAAAACCAAAGTGCAACCGATGCAACTACCACCACACTGGCAGGTGTGATAGTTTTTTATGCTAGCGTTATGGGAAGGTTGGACACGTGGCAAATGATTGCCGCTAAAGAACTGATGAAGAAGTCTCTACGACCTCAACAGCCCCATGAAACACCAAAGGGTTGCTTTGAGTGTGGAAAGGAAGGCATTTTAAGAAAAACTGTCCTAAACTGAGAAGAAATGGGAATGGCAATGGTAATGGTGGCAATAACAATAATGGTGGTAATGGTCACAACAATGGTGGTAACAATGGTGGAGCCAAAGGGAGAGTCTTTGTCATGGGTTCAGGTGAGGCTCTTAAATGATCCTACTGCTGTTACCGGTAAATTTCCTGTTAATGGTCATTTTGTTTCTGTACTGTTTGACACTGGAGCCGATACGAATTTTATCTCTACTAAGTTTTGTAGTCTCTTAAGTGATATGCCTTCTGTATTGGAGTCTAGGTATGTTGTAGAATTGGCTGATGGTAAGCAAATCTTTGTTGCGCACATCCTTAAGAATTGCCAGATAGAAATAGTTGGTCATACCTTTGACATTGATCTTATGCCCATTACTCATGTAAGCTTCGGTGTGGTCATAGGCATGGATTGGCTGTCCAAGAAGTAGGTAGGGATGATTTGTCATGAGAAGGTCATTCGTATTTCCGTAGTAGATAGGGAAACGCTTTCGTTTAAGAAGGAGAAGAGTGGTGCTGTGATAAGCATCATATCGTTCATGAAGGCTCAGAAGTGGCTACGCAAGGGTCGCTTGGCCATATTAGCTCTCGTCTCTAACCAACAACAAGACGAAAAGAAGATAGAAGACATTCTGGTGGTTTATAACTTTCTAGAGGCGTTTCCAGAGGATCTTCCTGGACTACCACCTCATTGCCAAGTCAAGTTTCAAATTGATTTGACTCCCAGAGCTACTCCAATGGCGCGAGCACCTTACCGGTTAGCGCCGAACAAACTGCAGGAATTATCTACACAACTCTAGGAGCTATTGGATAATGGGTTTATTTGACCAAGCTCATCACCATAGGGAGCACCTGTTCTCCTTCTTAAGAAGAAAGATGGCACATTCTAAATGTGCATCGACTATAGAGAGTTGAACAAGGTCACGGTCAAGAACCGATACCCTTTACCTCATATCGATAACTTGTTTGATTAGCTTCAGGGATGAAGCTACTATTTGAAGATTGACTTGAGATCTGGTTATCATCAACTGAGAGTCCGAGAGGAAGACATCTCCAAAACTACATTCCACACATGTTATGGTCACTATGAATTCTTGGTCATGCCATTTGGGTTGACTAACGCACCAATGGTATTCATGGATCTCATAAACCGTGTGTGCAAACCCTACCTTGATCAGTTTGTTATCGTGTTTATTGATGACATATTGATTTATTTTAGGACCAAGGACAAACATGAGGAACACCTATGTTTAATCTTGGAACACTTAGAAAGGAACAGTTGTATGCCAAATTTTCTAAGTGCGACTTCTGGATTCGTGAGGTACAACTTTTGGGTCACATTGTTAACGAGAAGGGAATACATGTGGATCCTTCAAAGATTGAGGCTATAAAGAACTGGTCGGTACCCAAGACGCCTTGTGAGATAAGGCAGTTTCTTGGTCTGGGGGATACTATCGGCGTTTTGTTGAGGGATTCTCAAAGATCGCTCAACCTCTCACAGCTTAGATCCATAAAGGAACAACCTATAAATGGGTGAAAGTCAAGAAGCTACTTTTCAGTTGCTGAACAAAAACTCTGTAGTGCAACGATATTAGCATTACCTGAAGGAAGTGATGATTTTGTGGTTTATTGTGATGCTTCTATCCAAGGACTTGGTTATGTCCTGATGCAACGTGACAAAGTAATAGCTTATGCCTCGAGACAACTGAAGGTACATGAAAAGAATTACACTACTCATGACTTAGAGTTAGGAGCAATGGTCTTTGCTTTGAAGATCTGGAGACATTTCTTGTACGGTACCAAGTGCACTATTTACACCGATCATAAGAGTCATCAACATAGATTTGAGTAGAAACAGCTTAACATGAGGCAATGATGCTGGGTGGAATTATTAAATGACTATGACTGTACTATTAAATACTACCCGGGAAAGGCAAATGTAGTCACTGATGCCTTGAGTAGAAAGGAAACTACTAAGCCTCGATGAGTGCGTGTTCTATAACTTAGGATTAGCATTGCCCGAACAGATCAAGTAAGCCTAGTGGAAGCTTTGAAAGGTAAGAATGTTGGATTTGAATCTTTACACGGGATGGATAAACAATTGGAAGTCAAATCGGATGGAATTCGATATTTCATGGATAGACCTTGGGTACCTTTACATGGGAATCTAAGAGACTTGGGTATGAGTGAAGCACACAAGTCCAAATATTTCATACCCCCAGCTCTGACAAAATGTATCATGATCTGAAGGTTACTACTGGTGGCCTAACATGAAGGCAGATGTAGCTACATACATGAGCAAATTCTTGACATGTTCTAAGGTTAAAATGGAATATTAGAAACCATCGAGGTTATTGAAACAACCTAAAATTTCTTTGTGGATGTGGGAACAAATCTCCATGAACTTTATCACTAAGTTACCCAGGACTTCTAGTGGTTGTGACATGATATGGGTGATCGTGGATCGACTCACTAAGTCAGCACACTTCATGGCAATCAAAGAGACTAACAAAATGGACAAGTTAACTCGAATTTACCTGAAGGAAGTAGTGTCGAGGCATGATGTGTTGATCTCGATTATTTCTGATTGTGATGCTCGTTTACATCCCATTTCTGGCAATTGTTACAGAAATCTTTGGGTACACGTCTATACATAAGCACTACCTATCATCCGCAGACCAATGGTCAAAGTAAACATACTATTCAAACTCTGGAAGACATGTTGCGTGCTTGTGTAATCGATTTTGGGAATATTAGGGAAGCTCAGTTATCGTTGTTTGAGTTTTCTTACAACAATAGTTATCATATGGGCGAAAGTGTAGATCAACAGTTTATGGGGTGGAAGTTGGTGATTGGCAATTGACTGGTCCTGAGTTGGTACATGAGACCACAGAGAAGACAGTGCAGATACGAAACCGCATGGCTGGAGTGCGAGACAGACAGAAGAGTTATGCAGACAAACGATGGAAACCTTTGAGTTTCAAATCGGTAACAAAGTCTTACTGAAAGTTTTGCCATGGAAGGGTGTAATTTAGTTTGGCAAGAGAGGAAAGCTTAATCCAAGATATGTTTGACCATTTGAGATTCTAGAAATAATAGGTCTGGTGGCGTAGCGATTGGACTTTCCTGATTCACTGAGTGGTGTTCATAATGTATTTCACGTCTCAAATCTAAAGAAGTGCCTATCTGACGAGACACTAATTGTACCACTCGAGGAAGTACAAGTAGATGATCAATTACGCTTTGTGGAAGAGCCCATTGAAGTAATGGATCGTAAGGTCAAGACTCTTAAGCAAAGCAAGATACCTATAGTCAAAGTATGTTGGAACTCAAAACATGGACCTGAATTCACGTGGGAACGCCAGGATCAGATGAAGCTCAAGTATCCTCGTCTATTCGAAACGACGACAACAGCCAGAGAAGGTACTGAGAAAATTTCGGGACGAAATTTATTTCAACATGGGGATGATGTGACAACTCACTCGATTTTGTTATGCCAATGCAGTAAACCAGGGATGTAACACAACCATGTAACGCAATTTTCGGGACGAGAATTCATTCAACATGGGGATAATGTGACATTCAGTAATTTTTCATTACCAAACTCCGTTAGTTCCGTTAGGTCTTGCATACACATGTCGTAAGCACACATAGTTGTCGTTGAACGTTGGTGACTTAATAATAATAATCTATGATAAACAATAGTAATCTAATTAATAATGTTGATTGTTAGTTGTGATTATGTGGTTCATGAATTTACACAATTTTAAATATTTATTTTGTGTATTTACGTGATAACGGACAACATGTTATATATATTTTATGTCTTATGTGACTTGTAAGTGTTTAGGATTATTATTGTTGGTTAAAAATCTTATAAATTATAGTCTAGATTATTTAAAAGTATGAGAAAGATAGTTTTTATAAAATAAATTAAAGGGGTTATTTTGTAAATACCTTTTTAATCAAATATTACCAAATTAACCCAACCCTACCAAACCCCTATTGCAGCGAAAACCCCACCCACACACCTTCACCATTCGATTTTGATTAGGAAACAACAAAAAACAATTCTTTTTGATTGATTTCAAGTATTACAAGTTGATTGCAAGAAACAATAAATTGTAGTCTAGATTATTTAAAAAGTATATAATTGTTGAAATTATGATTGAATTGGATACTAGATCACTTTTGGGTGTTCCTTTCCCAAAAGGGAAACTTTATTTTTGTAGAACTTTGGTTGTGATGAATTGGGCATGCTTGTGATGTTAAGATCATGTTAGAATTGTTGTTGATGATGTTTGTTGTGATAGAATGTGTAATTGAGTTGTATGGATACTTGACTGATCATTTAGGGAATTTAGGTTCTTGATTACTATACATAATGATGGATTATGGTGAGTGATTAGGGAATCATGTTTACAATTGAACTTGATCGTTGTTGAGCATGTTAATTGTTTGAGATTCACATGAGTTGTATGATAATCTAATGTAGTATGATGACATTGGTAGAAGTTGGGTTGATGATGTGATACACGTGAATAATATGTATGATATTCATTTATGTTAAGTTGATATGCATGATTAAACAATATTGCAATTAAATGTCACCAACGGGTCAAACGAGTCAACTAGAGATCAAATGAGTCTTGCATTCCAAAACCTTGGGTCAATGTGTTTATTGAGAACCTAGGGCTGTTAAGTTTTCTGTGTACACATACTTATGTACTTGCATGTTCTAGGTAACCTTTGAACGGTTGTCTTTCCGTCCGTGTTAGCTTTAATCATTGTTCGTTGCGTATGAGATGAGTTCATGCCCCTCTTTTATAAACCTTCTTCTGGGGGAGGTAGCATACTTGTTCTCAAACACTATTTTATTATTATAATTTGTCTATGTTTTAACATCCTGCTTAATACCTTGAATGTCCTCACACTTTTGGATCGTTAGTAATGGTAACTAGCAGGAAATCTTGGGTAGTACTACTGGGTTTGACGAGCCCCACCTGTGCGACTCGGGTCAAACGGGTGCAATTTTGTCCTAAACACAAACATCCTCACGACCTGGAAAGTCATGACGGGAGGCAACAAACGAAACACAGTCAGCTTTGATCGCGAAATAACTATGGTATTACTTGTGATATAGACTAGCTATCTATTTCAATACATTCCTTATGTTATACAACTGTTAGTATTTATGATAAACGCAAACTCTTGAACTCACCAACCATTATGTTGACATTTTTAGTATGTTATTCTCAGGTCATTAACTCAGCTTGCCATTAGGAGCATACACGGGTCCAGCATGCATTCTAAGACTCTATTTTAAAGGCATCTTTGTTGGTTTTTTATTTATGAGTGCTTAATCATTTGGGTTGGCGCGTGTTTTGCCATATCATGCATTCTTATACTTTGGTTTGTCTTGAAGTTTGAAATTTGGTTGGTTTTATTTTAAATGTGGAATATAGAGTCATTCTGAGTACTATTGACTGTGATCCTGGTTGTTTCACATGCTTCGCGATAAAACTCTGCATGTGGGTTTTGAGGGTGTGACAAATTGGTATTAGAGCCATTGGTTATAGGGAAGTAGGTTGCCTACACACTATTCTATAACCAAACACAGTTAGTTAGTTACTCATCTTACCCCCTTTAATGTATACTTATGGGCATACACATCATATACACTATAGTATGGTATCATCATCATCTTCATCCACTCTTTGACACGCACGGGAAGAGAACCAAGGTTCCTATTATCCTTTATCATCTACGAGTTATGGTTCTAGAATTCTCTTACTTATACCTTATGTGTACCTTAGGTAAATGGGACATACTAATTATGATTAGGATGCTGGAGAAGGAGGGTGTTCCACATATGAACCCTAGTGTGATTAGAGACACCATATTATACCCCTACCCTGCATACCTCATAGGGCTATTGTTTTTTAGTGGATCACATGATCGACTGCAATGAGTGGTCTAGGAGAAATTTAAAAGGTGGGATGCGCGACAAGAGCACAAAAGCAAAGTGTATGAGGAAATGGAAGTCTCGTTGCTCGATATGCAAGACGTCGTGTGGTCAGATAGGAGAGATCTAGGCTTTGCATGGACAAGTTTTGTGTGGCCGCTACACTAAACGCGACATGTGATCTGCTTCATAAGGCTATTGTTTGTATACGTGAGTTGGAAAAATAGCTAAGCCTCAAGAGGCCCTAGTGGAGGAGCCTCAAGAAGTACCTGAGAAGGAAGCAAAACATATGGAAGAGGACAATATGAATCTAAAGTGATAGACTACTTCCTTAGTTATTTGACTTGGACTAGATGGTGTTTTTTGAAAGAAAAACCTATGTCGAAAGGATCAACCCACTAATCAAGCAAATTGAGCTCTAACTGTGGGGTTGGTGCCCGAGATACAAAGCATGGTGACTACTGTGAACCTCACTAATATTCGCAGGTTATCCGACTAGCTCACAAGCTCCTGTTGAGGCAGTGGAGCAAGGAAAGTTACCCAAGCGGGGTATCGTGGCAAGCGTGCCCAATAACAAATGCAAGTGGGAAAATAATGCTAGCAAGGATCGTCATCGGTAATCACCTCAACAACACCAACCTCAACAACAACATCAACATAGACAGTTTGATAACAATCACAACTTTAATCAAGGACCAAGTGGATACGTGGGAAAAAAATCCAAAGTGCAACCGATGCAACTACCACCACACTGGCAGGTGTGATAGTTTTTTATGCTAGCGTTATGGGAAGGTTGGACACGTGGCAAATGATTGCCGCTAAAGAACTGATGAAGAAGTCTCTACGACCTCACAGCCCCATGAAACACCAAAGGGTTGCTTTGAGTGTGGAAAGGAAGGCATTTTAAGAAAAACTGTCCTAAACTGAGAAGAAATGGGAATGGCAATGGTAATGGTGGCAATAACAATAATGGTGGTAATGGTCACAACAATGGTGGTAACATGGTGGAGCCAAAGGGAGAGTCTTTGTCATGGGTTCAGGTGAGGCTCTTAAATGATCCTACTGCTGTTACCGGTAAATTTCCTGTTAATGTCATTTTGTTCTGTACTGTTTGACACTGGAGCCGATACGAATTTTATCTCTACTAAGTTTTGTAGTCTCTTAAGTGATATGCCTTCTGTATTGGAGTCTAGGTATGTTGTAGAATTGGCTGATGGTAAGCAAATCTTGTTGCGCACATCCTTAAGAATTGCCAGATAGAAATAGTTGGTCATACCTTTGACATTGATCTTATGCCCATTACTCATGTAAGCTTCGGTGTGGTCATAGGCATGGATTGGCTGTCCAAGAAGTAGGTAGGATGATTTGTCATGAGAAGTCATTCGTATTTCCGTAGTAGATAGGGAAACGCTTTCGTTTAAGAAGGAGAAGAGTGGTGCTGTGATAAGCATCATATCGTTCATGAAGGCTCAGAAGTGGCTACGCAAGGGTCGCTTGGCCATATAGCTCTCGTCTCTAACCAACAACAAGACGAAAAGAAGATAGAAGACATTCTGGTGGTTTATAACTTCTAGAGGCGTTTCCAGAGGATCTTCCTGGACTACCACCTCATTGCCAAGTCAAGTTTCAAATTGATTTGACTCCCAGAGCTACTCCAATGGCGCGAGCACCTTACCACGGTTCGCCGAACAAACTGCAGGAATTATCTACACAACTCTAGGAGCTATTGGATAATGGGTTTATTTGACCAAGCTCATCACCATAGGGAGCACCTGTTCTCCTTCTTAAGAAGAAAGATGGCACATTCTAAATGTGCATCGACTATAGAGAGTTGAACAAGGTCACGGTCAAGAACCGATACCCTTTACCTCATATCGATAACTTGTTTGATTAGCTTCAGGGATGAAGCTACTATTTGAAGATTGACTTGAGATCTGGTTATCATCAACTGAGAGTCCGAGAGGAAGACATCTCCAAAACTACATTCCACACATGTTATGGTCACTATGAATTCTTGGTCATGCCATTTGGGTTGACTAACGCACCAATGGTATTCATGGATCTCATAAACCGTGTGTGCAAACCCTACCTTGATCAGTTTGTTATCGTGTTTATTGATGACATATTGATTTATTTTAGGACCAAGGACAAACATGAGGAACACCTATGTTTAATCTTGGAACACTTAGAAGGAACAGTTGTATGCCAAATTTTCTAAGTGCGACTTCTGGATTCGTGAGGTACAACTTTTGGGTCACATTGTTAACGAGAAGGGAATACATGTGGATCCTTCAAGATTGAGGCTATAAAGAACTGGTCGGTACCCAAGACGCCTTGTGAGATAAGGCAGTTTCTTGGTCTGGCGGGATACTATCGGCGTTTTGTTGAGGGATTCTCAAAGATCGCTCAACCTCTCACAGCTTAGATCCATAAAGGAACAACCTATAAATGGTGGTGAAAGTCAAGAAGCTACTTTTCAGTTGCTGAAACAAACTCTGTAGTGCAACGATATTAGCATTACCTGAAGGAAGTGATGATTTTGTGGTTTATTGTGATGCTTCTATCCAAGGACTTGGTTATGTCCTGATGCAACGTGACAAAGTAATAGCTTATGCCTCGAGACAACTGAAGGTACATGAAAAGAATTACACTACTCATGACTTAGAGTTAGGAGCAATGGTCTTTGCTTTGAAGATCTGGAGACATTTCTTGTACGGTACCAAGTGCACTATTTACACCGATCATAAGAGTCATCAAATAGTTTGAGTAGAAACAGCTTAACATGAGGCAATGATGCTGGGTGGAATTATTAAATGACTATGACTGTACTATTAAATACTACCCGGAAAGGCAAATGTAGTCACTGATGCCTTGAGTAGAAAGGAAACTACTAAGCCTCGATGAGTGCGTGTTCTATAACTTAGGATTAGCATTGCCCGAACAGATCAAGTAAGCCTAGTGGAAGCTTTGAAAGGTAAGAATGTTGGATTTGAATCTTTACACGGGATGATAAACAATTGGAAGTCAAATCGGATGGAATTCGATATTTCATGGATAGACCTTGGGTACCTTTACATGGGAATCTAAGAGACTTGGGTATGAGTGAGCACACAAGTCCAAATATTTCATACATCCCAGCTCTGACAAAATGTATCATGATCTGAAGGTTACTACTGGTGGCCTAACATGAAGGCAGATGTAGCTACATACATGAGCAAATTCTTGACATGTTCTAAGGTTAAAATGGAATATTAGAAACCATCGAGGTTATTGAAACAACCTAAAATTTCTTTGTGGATGTTGGAACAAATCTCCATGAACTTATCACTAAGTTACCCAGGACTTCTAGTGGTTGTGACATGATATGGGTGATCGTGGATCGACTCACTAAGTCAGCACACTTCATGGCAATCAAAGAGACTAACAAAATGGACAAGTTAACTCGAATTTACCTGAAGAAGTAGTGTCGAGGCATGATGTGTTCTCGATTATTTCTGATTGTGATGCTCGTTTACATCCCATTTCTGGCAATTGTTACAGAAATCTTTGGGTACACGTCTATACATAAGCCTACCTATCATCCGCAGACCAATGGTCAAAGTAACATACTATTCAAACTCTGGAAGACATGTTGCGTGCTTGTGTAATCGATTTTGGGAATATTAGGGAAGCTCAGTTATCGTTGTTTGAGTTTTCTTACAACAATAGTTATCATATGGGCGAAAGTGTAGATCAACAGTTTATGGGGTGGAAGTTGGTGATTGGCAATTGACTGGTCCTGAGTTGGTACATGAGACCACAGAGAAGACAGTGCAGATACGAAACCGCATGGCTGGAGTGCGAGACAGACAGAAGAGTTATGCAACAAACGATGGAAACCTTTGAGTTTCAAATCGGTAACAAAGTCTTACTGAAAGTTTTCCATGGAAGGGTGTAATTTAGTTTGGCAAGAGAGGAAAGCTTAATCCAAGATATTTTGACCATTTGAGATTCTAGAAATAATAGGTCTGGTGGCGTAGCGATTGGACTTTCCTGATTCACTGAGTGGTGTTCATAATGTATTTCACGTCTCAAATCTAAAGAAGTGCCTATCTGACGAGACACTAATTGTACCACTCGAGGAAGTACAAGTAGATGATCAATTACGCTTTGTGGAAGAGCCCATTGAAGTAATGGATCGTAAGGTCAAGACTCTTAAGCAAAGCAAGATACCTATAGTCAAAGTATGTTGGAACTCAAAACATGGACCTGAATTCACGTGGGAACGCCAGGATCAGAGATGAAGCTCATATCCTCGTCTATTCGAAACGACGACAACAGCCAGAGAAGGTACTGAGAAAATTTCGGGACGAATTTATTTCAACATGGGGATGATGTGACAACTCACTCGATTTTGTTATGCCAATGCAGTAAACCAGGGATGTAACACAACCAACCTAACGCAATTTTCGGGACGAGAATTCATTCAACATGGGGATAATGTGACATTCAGTAATTTTTCATTACCAAACTCCGTTAGTTCCGTTAGGTCTTGCATACACATGTCGTAAGCACACATAGTTGTCGTTGAACGTTGGTGACTTAATAATAATAATCTATGATAAACAATAGTAATCTAATTAATAATGTTGATTGTTAGTTGTGATTATGTGGTTCATGAATTACACAATTTTAAATATTTATTTTGTGTATTTACGTGATAACGGACAACATGTTATATATATTTTATGTCTTATGTGACTTGTATGTTTAGGATTATATTGTTGGTTAAAAATCTATAATTATAGTCTAGATTATTTAAAAGTATGAGAAAGATAGTTTTTATAAAATAAATTAAAGGGGTTATTTTGTAAATACCTTTTTAATCAAATATTACCAAATTAACCAACCCTACCAACCCCTATTGCAGCGAAAACCCCACCCACAACACCTTCACCATCGATTTTGATTAGGAAACAACAAAAAACAATTCTTTTTGATTGATTTCAAGTATTACAAGTTGATTGCAAGAAACAATAATTGTAGTCTAGATTATTTAAAAAGTATATAATGTTGAAATTATGATTGATTGGATACTAGATCACTTTTGGGTGTTCCTTTCCCAAAAGGGAAACTTTATTTTTGTAGAACTTTGGTTGTGATGAATTGGGCATGCTTGTGATGTTAAGATCATGTTAGAATTGTTGTTGATGATGTTTGTTGTGATAGAATGTGTAATTGAGTTGTATGGATACTTGACTGATCATTTAGGGAATTTAGGTTCTTGATTACTATACATAATGATGGATTATGGTGAGTGATTAGGGAATCATGTTTACAATTGAACTTGATCGTTGTTGAGCATGTTAATTGTTTGAGATTCACATGAGTTGTATGATAATCTAATGTAGTATGATGACATTGGTAGAAGTTGGGTTGATGATGTGATACACGTGAATAATATGTTGATATTCATTTATGTTAAGTTGATATGCATGATTAAACAATATTGCAATTAATATGTCACCAACGGTCAAACGAGTCAACTAGAGATCAAATGAGTCTTGCATTCCAAAACCTTGGGTCAATGTGTTTATTGAGAACCTAGGGCTGTTAAGTTTTCTGTGTACACATACTTATGTACTTGCATGTTCTAGGTAACCTTTGAACGGTTGTCTTTCCGTCCGTGTTAGCTTTAATCATTGTTCGTTGCGTATGAGATGAGTTCATGCCCCTCTATTTTTAAACCTTCTTCTGGGGGAGGTAGCATACTTGTTCTCAAACACTATTTTATTATTAATTTGTCTATGTTTTAACATCCTGCTTAATACCTTGAATGTCCTCACACTTTTGGATCGTTAGTAATGGTAACTAGCAGGAAATCTTGGGTAGTACTACTGGGTTTGACGAGCCCCACCTGTGCGACTCGGGTCAAACGGGTGCAATTTTGTCCTAAACACAAACATCCTCACGACCTGGAAAGTCATGACGGGAGGCAACAAACGAAACACAGTCAGCTTTGATCGCGAAATAACTATGTTATTACTTGTGATATAGACTACTATCTATTTCAATACATTCCTTATGTTATACAACTGTTAGTATTTATGATAAACGCAAACTCTTGAACTCACCAACCATTATGTTGACATTTTTAGTATGTTATTCTCAGGTCATTAACTCAGCTTGCCATTAGGAGCATACACGGGTCCAGCATGCATTCTAAGACTCTATTTTAAAGGCATCTTTGTTGGTTTTTTATTTATGAGTGCTTAATCATTTGGGTTGGCGCGTGTTTTGCCATATCATGCATTCTTATACTTTGGGTTGTCTTGAAGTTTGAAATTTGGTTGGTTTTTATTTTAAATGTAGCATATAGAGTCATTCTGAGTAACTATTGACTGTGATCCTGGTTTGTTCAAATGCCTCACGGTAAAACTCCGCACGTGGATTTTGAGGTTGTGACAATTTTAGTATTCACGAATGATTAAATATATAAACAGGAATAACACTAGTTATAATAACACAATAAGCAACACTAGTTCTCGTATGGAGTTTTTATTCTCATTCCTTATAAACACGCTCGTGAAAGAATCTAACCAAATTTGATTATAGTCGTCATTGCAATCACACTTATCAATCATAAGTGGAACATAGCATCTATTGTTTAAATCATAACCAAAATCAAACACGAACCACATGATTGACCCTTGAAATCAATCCAATCTCACCAAAACTCGTAAAGAGCAAATTACAACCAAATTTGAACATTCATGCCTCAAAAACCTTCCAAATCAATCAAAATGACAACTTTGGAACCACAAATTACTTTAGTAACAATCTAGGCAACAAAAAAGGTGCGAAGGATCAAGAAACTACAAGTATTCTGTCAATAACAATCGAGAATCAGATTACGCTAACGGAAAGAAAGTAGTTTGAAATCAAAGAGAAACGTGATGAGTGTTAGATGAAAAAGAAATCTATTCAAGTTAACAAGACGAAGTAAATAAGAATTACTTGTATTTTAATGCAAATTATGCAACTATAGATTTATGCATTTGAGTAATCATGAAAGATTAACTATATAAACAGGAAAAGCACTAGTTAAAATAAAATATTAAACAACACTAGTTCTCGCATTGATAGTTATTTGCTTTTTGTAACAACCTCCAATTATACGGTGTTTTTATTCTCATACCTTATAAACACACATGTGAACGAATCTAATCAAAATTGATTATAATCATCATTGCAATCACACTAATCAATCACAAATAGAATGTTGCACCTAATGTTTAAATTATAACCAAAGTCAAACACGAACCATATGAATGACCCTTGAAATCAATCCACTATTGTCTAAACTCATCAAGAGCAACTCACAACCAACTTCAAACTTTCATGCCTAAAAAATCATCCGAATCAATCAAAATGACAACTATGGAACCACAAAATACTTTAGTAAAAATCTAGGCAAGAAAAAAGGTGCAAAGGATAAAAAACTACTGTATTAACTCAATAACAATCGAGAATCAGATTACGCTAACGGTAAGAAAGTAATTTGAAATCAAACGGAAACGTGATGAGTGTTCAATGAAAAAGAAATCTATTCAAGCTAACACGACCAAGTAAATAATAATTACTTGTGTTTAATCCAAATTATGGAACTACATATTGGTGCATTTGAGTTTTCATGAATGACTAACAATATAAATAGGAAAAAACTAGTTATAATAAAACATTTAGCAACACTAGTACTAGTATATTATTTTTATTCTTATTCCTTATAAACACACTCATGAATGGATCTAATCAAATTTGTTTATAATCATCATTGCAATCAAACGAATCAATCAGAAGTAGAACGCAACAGTTGTAACACCGGATATTTTCTTGAGTTAAAGAAAGAAGAATTAAGTGAAGAAAAAGAAAGAAAAAATATTTTACCCAAGTTGAGGGGTAAAAAGTGTCAAAAGGACAAAAAGTTTTGAAAAAGTGGGTGTAAAAGGTGATGGCCACACTTCTCTCTACACCCACAAAATTCGAATCTTGTTACAGAGAGAAAGAAAAGGAGCTGAAATTCTTGGATTTTGAAGAACAAGAGCTGAAAAGTTTAAATTCAAGGTAAGAATTCGTGTGTTTAAGATGTTCTTGACTAGTTTCACCTAGGTTTTGTGCTCATGTATGTTGTGTGTGTTCGGTTGTGTGTTTTTAGTGGGTTTCTAGGAGGTTGAACTCAATAGCAAACGAGTTTGGAAGAAGCCATACTCAAGATCTGCAAAGATAAGTTCTAGAACCCTTCTTTTAAATGTTTTCACTGATTTTTATAAAGCTGGGTTTCATACTCGTGTGTTTGAATGTGTGTATGTTGCGGGTATGGTGTGATTTTGGACTATGTTCATGCTTGATGATGTTATGGTGTGATCCTAAGGCTTAGAATGTATGATTTAAGTTTAGAACATGATAGATGAGGTTTGGGGACTGAATCTGATGATAAGTGTGCCCTAGGCTGCTCATGCACCCAAACAGTAGTTCTTACGCCTAAGTTTAGAAAAACTGCCTAAGTATGAACAAATGCAGATGGGGAAATGTGGATGAGTAAGAAATGCAGATAAGAAATTCAATGCGGATGAGAAAGTCAATGCGGATGAGAAAGTCAATGCGGATGAGAAAGTCAATGCGAATGAGAACGTCAATGCGGATGAGTAAGTCATGCGAATGAACAAATGCTGATGAGTAAGACATGCGAATGAACAAATGCGGATGAGTAAGTTATGCGAATGAACAAATGCGGATGAGTAAAGTCAATGCGGATGAACCAATGTGGATGAGTAAGTCATGCGAATGAACAAATGCGGATGAGTAAGTTCATGTGACTGAACAAATGCGAATGAACAATGTTAATGCGGATGAACGAATACGAATGGGCATTGACAAATGTGGATGAGTAAAGTCAATGCGGATGAACAAATGTGGATGAGCATTGACAAATGCGGATGCGTAAAAATAATATGGATGAACAAAAAGGGAAATGCGGATGAACACTTGGAATATTTTCTGACTTTTTGGGGAAAAAGTGAAAAGTAGGCTTTGACTTGGGATGTTCCCGGGGGCTATGTAAGTTGACTTCTTGAGGTCAATGATGATGTGATGGGCATAGTATGATGATGTGACGTATGTGATGTATGGTTGATGCTTATTGCATGCTGATTTGTATGATGTATGTTATGTATGTATGATGATGCCTTGTATGGTGATGTTTTGTGTGATTATGTTTATGTTCATGTTATGTGTGTTTATCTTTCCTGTGGCTTTACGTGTTTTAGTTGTGAAAGAATGATAAAGTATTAAGTAACGTAAAGTGAAAGATAATGAAAGAGGAACATAATGATAGAATGCATGCATTAATGAAAGAGAAAGTATAGAAAGGCTTGCACGCAAAATGTACAGAGGTGCACGACTCTAAAATGGTGTAAGCTCAACTGTGTATCGTTTAGCTAAGCCTTAAGGATACACGCAGGGGTTCCAGTCTTTGTGACTGACCAACGGTGTGGTACATGGTTTATAGTGATTACTCACCTCGGTGCTGGTGCCAAGCTATGTATAGTGTGGAAGTCATTTATGATCTTCGGCCTAGTACTCCAGTTATGCATAATGTTAGGGGTGTAGTATACGGTGGTTTATAGTGATTACTCACCTCGGTGCTAGTGCCAGGCTATGTGCAGTATGGAAGTCATTTATGATCTTCGGCCAGTACCCAAGTTTTGCATAACGCTGGGGGTAGTATACAGTTGGGATCTTGGTCGCTTACCCCGGTGCTAGTGCCAGGCTATGTGCAGTGTGGAAGTCATTTATGAACTTCGGCCCAATACCCCATTTGTTTGGGGCATAGCTGATGACATTGATCGAGACAGAGATAAAGAATGTATAAGAAGGGAAGGGTTAAAGAAAATATGTGAAGAACAGTAAAGGAAGATAATAATGATATTATCTATATGTATGTGTTATGCATGATCACGTACGAAAGTAAAGAACAGTTTTAATGAAAGTAAATACGTTTTATTTTAAAACTAGAACTCACTCAGCAACGCTGACTTTTATGCATTTTCTAGTTGGCAGGTAAGTTGCTGAGGATGGCACTGGGTGGCTACTTAGCTATTTTAGATGGCATTATTTTGTTTAATGTTTTTGCATTGTAATGCGAACGAATGACGTTTTGAAATTAATGATTGTATTAACTTGCAAAAGCATTTATAATGAAATCAAAAGTTATTTTAATGTTCCGCTGCGATGTTTTATGAAAGTTAAATGTAATTATATGTTTTATGTGCAATGATTGAGTAGCTGTGAGCGTCCCGGGAACGGGGCCTTACAAGTTGGTATCAGAGCCAAAGTTTAAGTGAAACGGGTAAATTTTCAAAATAAACCTTAACTTAAACTGAGAATGGAACGGAAAGGGAAGGGATGCCAGTCTGAGTAGCTGCATGCCATCAGGTATTTTCTTAATGATTAACCAGGATTACGTGCACATGTTATGTGGTTATGTGTTGCTCGTAGATTTAAATACTGATGTAGTCAGGATAGGTAATGCTTGGGATATGAAGAGTAAAGTAAGTGGCTAATCACAACTGGCCATTGTAATTAAGGACTTACTATACTTGACATAAACTAAGTTGTTCCCTTGAATGACTATGTTGGTGTTTGAATCTTTCAGTGTGTGTGTTAGAGGATGGCTAGTGGTAGATCATCTAAAGCTTCACGTGGTGGAGGTCGTGGCGTTGAACCATGGGCTACGAGAGGAAGGCCTAGTGCCGAAAAGGTGGTTCATGAAGAACCCGAGACCCCTCATCCGGAGGGCGGTGATAAGAGCGCCAATCTGAGAGCCTCAGCTCACTCATTTGTGGACTCAGCTTGTGCTGGTAGGACAATATCGTCCAAGCCGAGGGTAGATGGGCGATAGAAAGGATGAAATGGACAGAGTTGAAGAGTCTGGTGATTGAGGAGTTCTGTCCTCGCTATGAGATGGACAAAGTTGAAAAAGAGTTCCTGTAGCTGGAGGCGGGAACATTGACGCATCAGCAATACACCACCAAATTCAACGAAATGGCACGGCTGGTGCCGAATCAGGTGACGCCTCTGTGACGAAAGATTAAGAGGTATATTCAGGGCTTGCCGACAGATGTCCGTAGGCATATGATCGTTGCCCGACCGAGCACATTTAGGTTGGCGGTTGATTTGGCGGGGAAATTATATGACGAAAGAACTGTTGTGGTGACATAAGCTAGCAAGAAAGGAGAGGGTGATTGGAATTGGAACGGGAAGCGATTCGGACGTGGTGGAGCCGCTCCAAGTAACAAAGGTGCACGGGTGGATAACCGGCATGTGGTCACATCCGGTGCAGGGTCGAGAAGGTGTGTCAAGTGTGGACAAAAACACCCCTGGGAATGTAGATTGGGGACCAATGTCTGTTTCCGTTGTGGAAGAACCGGACATGTGGCGAAGAACTGCCGGTGTGAGGAGGTGTTATTCTTGTGGTGAGGAAGGCCACACGAGCAGGGATTGCAAGAAGCCAAGGGCTGAAGGTTCGGGAGTGAATAAGACTAGAAAAGAAGTGCAGAGGGCAAGTGCCAGAGCGTTCACGATGACGTAGGGGGAGGCTAGGACGGACCGTGATGTTATGTCAGGTACGTTTCTATAAACCAAACTTTAGCCTCTCTGTTATTTGATTCTAGTGCTAGTAAAAGTTTTATTTCTGCTGCTTTTTATGCTAAGCTACCTATTAGTAGTAGGAGTGTAAATGCGCCCTTTGTTGTAGAAACTACCATAGGAGAGTCTACCCGAATTTCTAAGATGATAGAGGGTTGTGACATAGAACTAGAAGGTCACAAGTTTCCTGTTAGACCATTTGCAATGACCTTAGGCGGGTTTGACGTAGTCCTAGGAATGGATTGGTTGGTGAACTATGAGGCGAACATTGTGTGTCGCAAGAAGATGATTCGATTGATAGCGCTTGACAGGAGTACGGTGACGGTTTATGGTGATCGAGTCACGACAATTCCGAAGGTGATTTCAATGGTGGTGGCTGGAAAGTGCATGAAGTGTGGATGTAATACTTGGCCAACGTAAAGGATGTGGATACGCCAACACCACAACTGACCAATGTACCGGTTGTGTGTGACTTTCAAGATGTGTTTCCCGAAGACTTACCAGGAGTGCCACCTAACCGTGAGATCGAGTTCTAGATTGACTTGATACCCGGTGTCCAACCTGTAGCTAAGGCACCGTATCGATTGGCTCTGACTAAGATGAAATAGTTGATGGAGCAATTGCAAGAGTTGCTAGACAAGGGGTTCATTCGGTCGAGTATCTCACCTTGGGGTGCTCCGGTCTTATTTGTGAAGAAGAATGACAGTAGTATGAGGATGTGTATAGACTACCGTGAGTTGAATAAGCCGACGGTGAAGAATCGGTATCCCTTACCGAGAATTGATGACCTATATGATCAGCTTCAGGGTGCCAGTTGGTTCTAGAGGATAGATCTTCGATCTGGCTACCATCCGATGAAGTTTAAGGAGCAAGATATTACTAAAATAGCTTTTTGCATGCGTTAGGGACACTACGAGTTTCTTGTTATGTATATTAGTTTAACCAACGCCCCAGCTGCTTTCATGGATTAGATGAATCGAGTGTGTCGGCTGATTTTGGATAAATCAGCGATTTTGTTTATCGATGATATCTTGATTTATTCCAAGAGTGGGGATGAGCATGCCGATCACATTCGAGAGGTGTTAGAGACATTAAGAAGGGAAAGGTTGTATGCTAAGTTCTCCAAGTGCGCATTCTGGTTACGCGAGGTTCAGTTTTTGGGTCATGTAGTGAATCCTGGTAGGATTATGGTGGACCTGGCAAAGGTGGAAGCAAAGATTTAGTAGTTTATTCCGATGCTTCCTACTCAGGGTTGGGGTGTGTGTTAATGTAGAGGGGAAAAGTTATAGCTTATGCATCTCGACAGTTAAAGGTTCATGAGGTTAATTACCCTACTCATGACTTGGAGTTAGCAGTTGTGGTCTTCGCGTTAAAGATATGGTGGCACTACCTATACGGTACAAAATGCACCATATTCAGCGACCATAAGAGCTTGAAGTACTTCTTCGAGCAGAAGGACCTGAACATGAGGCACAGTAAATGGTTAGAGCTCATAAAAGACTACGATTGCGAGATTTATTACCATTCAGGCAAAGCCAACGTGGTGGCGATGCCCTTAGCCGGAAGGAGAAACCCGAGCTGATTCGGGTGAAAGCTTACCAGTTGATCATGACCTCAGATGTGATGAAGCAAGTTAAGGAGTTTCAGGATGAGGCATTGAAAGAAGATCATCTTAACTCCGAAAGAATGAGAGGTTTGGTTGCGAAATTGGGTGAAAACACACTTGGTGTTAGAGCCTAATTTGGACGAATGTGGATTCCTCATTTTGGGGATCTACGTGTGAAGATTATGGATGAAGCTTAAAAGACTCGGTACTCTAGTCATTCCAGTGCTACAAAGATGTACCAAGACATGAAGAAAGATTATTGTTGGTTCGGTATGAAGCGTGATGTGGTGGAGTATGTGAGTAAATGCCTTACTTGTTTAAAAGTGAAGGCCAAGCACCAAAAGTCGTATGGGAAGATCCAACCTTTGGATATAATAGAGTAGAAGTGGGAGCATATCACCACAGATTTTCTTACAAAGCTACCATGTACCCCAAAAGGGTATGGTGCCATATGGGTGATAGTTGACCGTTTGATGAAGAGTGCTCACTTCCTACCAATCCGCGAGACACATTCATCCGAGAGGTTGGCGGATCTATTCATCAAGGAAATTGTAACTTGTCATTTTGGAAGAAATTCCATGACACGATGCCTATTGTGTCTGATCATGACACCCGGTTTACATATAAATTTTGGAAGAAATTCCACGACACGATGGGGAGAGGTTACATATTAGCACGGCTTATCAACCCCAAATGGATGGTCAGTCAGAAAAGACCATTCAGACATTGGAAGATATGTGTCATTGATTTCGGAGGAAGTTGGGATGCCACTTACCATTAGCTGAGTTCTCATATAACAACAGTTATCATGCCAGCATTGGTATGCCTCCTTATGAGATGCTATATGGTAGGATATGTAGAACACCCGTCTATTGGGGTGATATTGGTCAAAAAGAGTTAGGGAGCGTTGAGGTGATCGAGGCTACGACTAAGAAGCTTGAAAAGATCAAAGCCTTCTAGAAGGCAGCCAAAGATAGACAGAAGTCGTATGCTGATAAACGGCGCAGACCGATTGAGTTTTAGGTGGGTGATCGGGTCATGTTAAAGGTCTCACCCTGGAAGGGTATCATTCGGTTCAGAAAGCGGGGCAAGTTGAGCCCGAGATACATAGGGCATTTCCGAATCATTGCTAGAGTAGGAGAGGTGGCCTATAGATTGGAGTTACCAGATGAGTTAAGTGGAATTCACTCGACATTTCATGTATCTCATATGAGGAAATGTTTAGCAGAGGAGGATATGATTGTACCACTGGAGGATATCAGGGTAGATGAACAGCTCAATTATGTGGAACAACCAGTGGCAATCATTGATCGTAAAGCGAAGAAGTTAAGGAATAAAGTGGTTACTCTGGTGCATGTACAATGGAAGCACAAAAAGGGATCTGAGTCTACATGGGAGATTGAAGAAGAGATGAGACAGCATTACCCATGTTTGTTTGAGGAATAACAGGTTTTGGGGATGAAACCTATATAAGGGGGGTGGACTTGTAACACCTGGTTATTTTTCTTATTCAAAGAAAGAAGAAATAAGTGAAGAAAAAGAAAGAAATGATATTTTACCCAAGTTGAGGGGTAAAAAGTGTCAAAAGGACAAAAAGGTTTGGAAAAGTGGGTGTAAATGGTGATGGCCGCCCATTACTCTCTCTACACCCACAAAATCGGATCTTGTTACGAAGAGAAAGAAAAGGAGCTGAAATTCTTGGATTTTGAAGAACAAGAACGGAAAACTTTGAATTCACGGTAAGAATTCACGTGTTTAAGGTGTTCTTGACTGGTTTCACCTCAGTTTTGTGCTCATGTATGTTGTGTGTGTTCGGTTGTGTGTTTTTAATGGGTTTCTAGGAGGTTGAACTCAATAGCAAACGAGTTTGGAAGAAGCCATACTCAAGATATGCAAAGATAAGTTCTAGAACCCCTCTTTTAAATGTTTTCACTGATTTTGTGGCTGGAAATGCATGATGTGTGTATGTTGCGGGTATGGTGTGATTTTGGACTATGTTCATGCTTGATGATGTTATGGTTATGTTCCTAAGGATTAGAATGTATGATTTAAGCTTAGAACATGATAGATGAGGTTTGGGGACTGAATCTGATGATAAGTGTGCCCTAACTGCTCATGCATCCAAACAGTAGTTCATACGCCTAAGTTTAGAAAACATGCCTAAGTGTGAATAAATGCGGATGAGGAAATGCGGATGAGTAAGAAATGCGGATGAGAAAGTCAATGCGGATAAGAAAGTCAATGCGAATGAGAAAGTCAATAGGATGAGTAAGTCATGCAAATGAACAAATGCGGATGAGTAAGACATGCGAATGAATAAATGCGAATGAGTAAGTTATGCAAATGAACAAATGCGGATGATTAAAGTCAATGCAGATGAACAAATACGGATGAGTAAGTCATGCGAATGAACAAATGCGGATGGGTAAGTTAATGCGACTGAACAAATGTGGATGAACAAAGTTAATGTGGATGAACAAATGCGGATAGGTAAGTTCATTCGACTGAACAAATGCGGATGAACAAATGCGGATGGGCATTGACAAATGCGAATGAGTAAAGTCAATGCGGATGAACAAATGCGGATGAGCATTGACAAATGCGGATTAGTAAAAGAAATGCGGATGAACATAAAGGGAAATGCGGATGAACACTTAGAATATTTTCTGACTTTTTGGGGAAAAAGTGAAAAGTAGGCTTTGACTTGGGATGTTCCCGGGGGCTAGGTAAGTTGACTTCTTGAGGTTAATGATGATGTGATGGGCATAGTATGATGATATGATGTATGTGATGTATGGTTGATGCTTATTGCATGGTGATATGTATGATGTATGTTATGTATGTATGATGATGCCTTGTATGGCGATGTTTTATGTGATTAGGTCTATGTTCCTATTATGTATGTTTATCTTTCCTCTGGCTTTACGTGTTTTAGCTGTGAAAGAAATGATAAAGTACTATGTAACATAAAGTGAAAGATAATGAAAGAGGAACATAATGATAGAATGCATGCATTAATGAAGAGAAAGTATAGGAAGGCTTGCAAGCAAAATGTACAGAGGTGCACGGCTCTAAAATGTCGTAAGCTCAACTACAATGGTTTAGCTAACCCTTAAGGATACACGCAGGTGTTCCAGTCTTTGTGACTGACCAACGGTGTGGTACATGGTTTATAGTGATTACTCACCTCGGTGCTAGTGCCAGGCTATGTGTAGTGTGGAAGTCATTTATGATCTTCGGCCCAGTACCCGAGTTATGAATAATGTTGTGGGTGTAGTATATGGTGGTTTATAGTGATTACTACCTCGGTGCTAGTGTGTAAGGCCCTGTTCCTGGGACGCTTAAAGCTGGTCAATCAATACACATAAAACATGTAACACCCGGTTATTTCCCTTGAAGCGAAAGAAAGAAGGAAAAGAGAAAGAAAAGAAATAAAGTACAAAGTCGAGGGACCAAACTTGCCAAATGGGAAAAACTTTGGGAGATTAAGAGGGGAGGGCAGCCCACACCCTCCCCCACACTCAAAAATTTTCGGGTATAGAGAGATAAGAGAAAGAAAAGTGGTCTCAAGCTTTGGTTTTCATGGATTCGAGTGTGAAAGTTGAGGTGTAGCGGGTTGGATTGAAGCTCTACTCGACGGTGTTGTTTGTGTGAGTTTTAGGACCCCTCTTTTACACGGTTTCAACTAATTTGGGGCTGGAAGACATAGTGAAAACCCGTTTCTGTAACGTGTGTGTTGAACCAGTGTGTATATGTTTGTGTGTGATGTGAGTGGGGTTTGTTTTCGGGCTTGTGTGTGCTTGACTGGTGTTGTGGTATGTGTTTCTAAGGTTTAGGATGGTTGATTTGGGCTTAAAACAGGTTTGAGAGGGTTTGGAGACCGAAAATTGCAGATTGGGTTCGGGATGAACTGCATTTCGCATCAGCTAGGGCTATGCGACCAAATGGCATGCGATTGAGGTTCATTCGCATGCGAGTCGTGCGACTGGAGTCCATACGCTTGTGAGTGGTGCGATTGAGGGTCATTTGCATGGGGGGTCATGCGACTGAGGTCCATACACCTAGGTCCATCCGCATTAGGTCCATTCGGACAGGTGTTCATCTGCATTAGTTCCATTCGTATAGGATTCATCCACATTGGGTCCATTCGCCTGGTGTTCATCCGCATGATGTTCAGTCGCCTAGGAGGCCATGCGACTGAAGGGTGCCCATACGCCCAAGTAGGACTTATGTACCCAAGGGAACATAGTTTATTTACTGACTTTCGGGGAAAGTGCGAATGTAAGTTTTGACATGGAAGGTTTCATGTAAGATGACTTTTGAGGTAATAGAGGTTATGTTGGGCATGGATGATGATGTATGATGTTGTATGATTATGCATGATGTATGTTATGTATGTATGATGATGCCTTGTATGATGATGTTGACTGTGTATGATATGTTCCTTATTTTGTATGATTATTTTCCCTTGGCTTTGTGTTGAATGTTAATGAATGAAATGAAAGTACTATATAACGTAAAGTGGAAGATAATGAAACGAGGAACATGATGAATGAATGCATGCATTAATGAACGATGGAAAGTAAAGAAAGTCTTGCAAGCCTTGTATGTCAAAACACGCTCAATGAAGGGTGTTAATCCAATGGTGTGTGGGTTAGCTACCCAGAAGGATGCACATCGGGGTTTGTCTTTGTGATTGACCATATGTATAAAACCTTTGTCGCTTACCCTAGATACTGTGGCCAGGCTGTTGTGCACTATGACGGAAGGTCTATGATAGACTTAGGCCTAGTATCTGCTTTATGCATGACGGTGGGTATAGCACATGACAATGGTACGCTTGAAATTACCCTTAGGTACTGTGGCCAGGCTGTTGTGCGCCATGACGAAAGGTCTATGATAGACTTAGGCCCAATACCCGCTTTATGCATGATGGTGGGGTAAAGTTCATGGTATTGATGGAATGAAACAAAGTAACGAATGAATGTATGAATGAAAGTATGAATGTATGATGGAATGTGAATGAAAGTAATGAAAGTGAATGGTAATGATGAACAAATGAATGAATGGAAGTCAATGAACGAATGATGAAGATAACAATGATATTATCTATGTGTATGTATGATGTATGATCGCATGTAAAAGTAAAAACGGTTTTAATTAAAGCAAAGTATGTTTTATTATAAACCTAGAACTCACTCAGCAACGCTGACTTTTATGTGTTTCCAGTTGGTAGGTAATGTTGCTGAGGATGGCACGGGGCGGCTACTCAACCCTGTTGGATGGCATTCTTTTGTTTAATGTTTTTGCATTGTAATGTGAATGAACGATGTTTTGAAATGAACGATTGTATTAACTTGCAAAAGAAATTATAAGGAAATGAAAAGTTATTTTAATGTTCCGCTACAATGTTCATGAATGTTAAATGTAAATCTATATGTTTATGTGCAATGATTTACCAGCTGTAAGCGTCCCGGGAACAGGGCGTTACAAGTTGGTATCAGAGCCAAAGTTTAAGTGAAACAGGTAAATTTTCAAAATAAACCTAAACTTAAACTGATAATGGGACAGAAAGGGAAGGGATGCCAGTCTGAGTAGCTGTGTGCCATCAGGTATTTTCGTAATATAAACCGGTATTACGTGTGCATGTTATGTGGTTTATGTGTTGTTTGTAGATTTAGATACTGATGTAGTCAGGATAGGTAATGCTTAGGGTATGAAGAGTAAAATAAGTGGCTAATCATAACTGGCCACTGTAATTAGGGACTTACTATACTTGACATAAACTAAGTTGTTCTCTTGAATGACCGTGTTGGTGTTTGAATCTTTCAGTGTGTGTGTGGATGGCCGGCGGTAAATCCTCAAAGGCTTCACGTGGTGGAGGTCATGGTGCTGAACCACGGGTTATGAGAGGAAGACCTAGAGTTGAAAAGGTGGTTCATGAAGAACCAGAGACCCCTCATCCAGAGGGTGGTGATGAGAGTGAAAACTTAAGGGCCTCGGTGAAAAAGGCTGTGGTTGAAGAGGTGCATCAGGTCATGCAGACAATCTTAGCGTCTGTAGTGACTGAAGTGATTAAAGCTATACAAGAAGTAGAAAGCAAGGAAAGAAGTAGACCTACGAGCGATAGAAGACAGCCCGAGACTAAGACGGTTCTGTCTGATGACGAAGAAGAAGAGGAAGAAGAAGAGCCTGCGCCGGATGTGGACCGAGGCCGTAATTACGGGGCATTTCAACGATCCAAGCCCCCTACTTTTGACGGTAATGATACTGCTGCTGCTGCTCACCGGTGGGTGAGAGAAATAGAAGCTGTGTTGAACGTCAGCGAGTGCCAGGAGGATCAAAAAGTGAAGTTTGCTTCCCACTCTTTTATGGACTGGGCTCTGTGCTGGTGGGACAATATAGTCCAAGCCGAGGGTAGTCAAGCAATTGGGAGGATAAGATGGTCGGAGCTGAAGAAGTTAGTGATTGAGGAGTTCTGTCCTCACAAGGAAATGGATAAGGTGGAAAGAGAGTTCCTGCAGCTAGAGGCGGGAACAATGACTCATCAGCAATACACTACAAAGTTTAATGAGATGACACGGTTGGTGCCAAACCAAGTGATGCCTTTGTCACGAAAGATTAAGAGGTACATTCAGGGTTGCCGGCGGATATTTGTAGGCACATGATCGCTGCCCGACCCAGCACGTTTAGGTCGGTGGTAGATTTGACAGGGAGGTGGTATGATGAGAGAGCTGTGGTGGTGGTGGCTGACGGTAGCAAGAAAGGGAGTGGTGACCGGAATTGGAATGGGAAAAGGTCTGGTCGAGGTGGTGTCCCGACGAGTAACAAGAAGGCCTCGGTAGATGACCGTCGTGTGGTCACAACTGGTGCAGAGTCAAAGAAGTGTGATAGATGTGGGAAGGAGCATGCTGGAGAATGTAGGCTGGGATCGAACTTGTGATTCAAGTGTGGGAGGATGGGACACATAGCAAAGGACTGTCGTGCGGGCAGATGTTTTAATTGAATGTGGAGGGCCACATGAGTAGAGATTGTAAGAAGCCGAGAGTTGAGGGTTTCGGGGTGAAGAAGGCTGGAGAAGAAGGACCGAGGGTGAGTGACAGGGCGTTTACGATGACGCAGGAGGAACCTAGAATGGACCCTGATGTCGTGTCAGGTACATTTCTAGTAAACCAAACTTTAGCCTTCGTGTTATTTGATTATGGTGCCAGTAAAAGTTTTATTTTTGCTGCTTTCTGTGCTAAACTGCCTGTTAGTCGTAGGAGTGTTTATGTGCCCTTTGATGTATAAACTACCATAGGTAAGTCTATGAGGATTTTTGAGATGATAGAAGACTATGATGTGGAACTAGAAGGTCATAAATTTCCTTTTAGACCGTTCATGATGACCTTAGGTGGTTTCGATGTGGTTCTTGGGATGGATTGGTTAGCGGATTACCAGGCGAACATCGTGTGTCTCAAAAAGATGACTCGTTTGACAGTGCTTAACAGGAGTATGGTGACGGTTTATGGGGATCGGGTCACGATGATCCCGAAAGTAATCTCGATGGTGGTGGCGGGAAAGTGCATGAGGCGTGGATGTAGTGCCTACTTGGCTTATGTGAAGGATGTAGAAACACCAACACCACAACTGTCTGATGTACCGGTTGTGTGTGACTTTCCAAATGTGTTTCCCGAAGACTTACCCAGAGTGCCGCCTGACCGAGAGATCAAGTTTCAGATTGATCTGATACCGGGTGCCCAACCAATTGCCAAGGCACCGTATCGTTTGGCTTTGACTGAGATGAAAGAGGTGATGGAGCAGTTGCAAGAGCTGGTTGATAAAGGGTTTATTGGACCGAGTATCTCTACTTGGGGTGCTCCGGTCTTATTCGTGAAGAACAAAGATGGTAGTATGAGGATGTGTATTGACTACCATGAGCTGAATAAACTGACGATAAAGAACCGCTACCTCTTACCAAGAATTGATGACTTGTTTGGACAGTTTCAAGGTGCCAGATGGTTTTCAAGGATAGATCTTCGATCTGGTTACCATCAGTTGAAAGTGAAGAAGTAGGATATCCCTAAAACAGCTTTTCGCACATGTTATAGTCATTACGAGTTTCTTCTCATGTCTTTTGGTTTGACCAATGCGCCAGCTGCTTTTATGGATCTGATGAATCGAGTGTGTCGGCAAATGTTTGATAAATCAGTGATTGTGTTTATTAATGATATCCTGATTTATTGGAAGAGCGAGATTGAGCATGCCGGTCACATTCGGGAGGTTTTGGAGACGTTGAGTAAGGAGAAGTTGTAAGCCAAGTTCTCCAAGTGCGTGTTCTGGTTGCGCGAGGTTCAATTCTTGGGTCATGTAGTGACTCCTAACAGGATTATGGTGGACCCAGCAAAGGTAGAGGCGGTGATGCAATGGAAGTCTCCAAAGTCGCCATCCGAGATTTGTAGTTTCTTGGGTTTGGCGGGCTACTACAGAAGATTCATCCAAGATTTTTCTAAGATTGCTTCTCCACTAACTAAGTTGACCCGGAAAGATGTGAAGTTTGTATGGGGTCAAGCTTAAGAGAAGGCATTCGAAGAATTGAAGGCAAGATTGACTCAAGCTCCTATTCTGTCATTACCCGATGGAAGTGAAGATCTGGTGGTTTATTCTGATGCTTCCTACTCGGGGTTGGGGTGTGGTGTTAATGCAGAGAGGAAAGGTTATAGCCTATGCATCCCGACAGTTGAAGGTTCATGAGGTCAATTATCCTACTCATGACTTGGAGCTAGCAGCTGTGGTCTTTGCACTAAAGATTTGGAGGCACTATCTTTACGGGACAAAGTGCACCATATTCACTGACCACAAGAGCTTGAAGTACATCTTTGAGCAGAAAGATTTGAACATGAGGCAGAGGAGATGGTTGGAGCTTATAAAATATTATGATTGCGAGATCCACTACCATCCGGGCAAAGCCAATGTGGTGGTGGATGCCCTTAGCCAAAAAGAGAGGCCTAAGCCGATTCGGGTGAAAGCATATCAGTTGATCATGACCTCGGATGTGATGAAACAAGTCAAGGAGTTACAAGATGAAGCGTTGAAAGAAAATCATCTTGACTCTCAAAGAATGAGGTCTGGTTGCGGAATTGGGTGAAAACACGCTTGGTGTTAGAACCCTATTTGGATGAATGAGGATTCCTTGTTCTGGAGATCTACGCGTGAAAATTTTGGATGAAGCTCACAAGAATCGATACTCCATTCATCCCGGTGCCACAAAGATGTATCAAGACATGAAGAAAGATTATTGGTGGCGGGTATGAAACGTGATATGGTGGAGTATGTGAGTAATGCCTTACTTCTCTACAGGTGAAGGCCGAGCATTAGAAGCCGTATGGGAAGATCCAACCTTTGGATATACCGGAATGGAAGTGGGAGCACATCGCCATGGATTTCATTACAAAGCTGCCGCGTACCCCGAAGGGGTATGATGCCATATGGGTGGTAGTTGACCGTTTGACGAAGAGTGCTCACTTCCTACCGATCAGTGAGACATATTCATCCGAGAGGTTGGCGGATCATTTCATCAAGGAGGTTGTAACTCGTCATGGTGTACCAGTGTCTATTGTATCTGATCGTGACACCCGGTTACATCAAAATTTTGGAAGAAATTCCACGACGTGATGGGGACGAGGTTACAGATTAGCACGACTTATTATCCTCAGACAGATGGTCAGTCAGAAAGGACCATTTAGACGTTGGAGGATATGTTTCATGCTTGTGTTATCGATTTTGGAGGAAGTTGGGACGACCACTTACCGTTAGCTGAGTTATTATATAACAACAGTTATCATGCCAACATTGGTATGCCCCCTTATGAGATGCTATATGGTAGGAGATGTCAAACACCTGTGTGTTGGGGTGATATTGGTTAGAAGGACTTAGGGAGTGTCGAGGTAATCGAGGCTACGACCAAGAAGCTTGAAAAGAACAAAGCCTTCATGAAGGCAGCCAAAGATAGACAGAAGTTATGCTGATAAACGACGTAGACCGATTGAATTAAGGTGGGTGACAGGGTTATGTTGAAAGTCTCACATTGAAAGGGTATCATTCGGTTCAGAAAGCAGGGCAAGTTGAGCCCAAGATACATAGGGCCTTTCCGAATCATTGCTAGAGTAGGAGAGGTGGCCTATAGATTGGAGTTACCACATGAGTTAAGTGTAATTCACCCGACATTCCATGTATCTCATCTGAGAAAGTGCTTAGCAGACAAGGATATGACTGTACCACTGGAGGATATCGAGGTAGATGAACGGCTCAATTATGTGCAGCAACCAGTGGCGATCATTGATCGAAAAAAGAAGAGGTTGAGGAATAAAGTGGTTCCTCTTGTGCGTGTACAGTGAAAGCACAAGAAGGGATCCGAGTCTACGTGGGAGACTGAAAAAGAGATAAGACAGCATTACCCATGTCTATTCGAGGAAAATAACAAGTTTCAGGGATGAAACCTATTTAAGGGGGGTGAACTTGTAAGACCCGGTTATTTCCCTTAAAGCCAAAGAAAGAAGGAAAAGAGAAATAAAAGAAATAAAATACAAAGTCGAGGGACCAAACTTGCCAAACGGGAAAAACTTGAAAGAGTGGGAGACTAAGAGGGGAGGGCAGCCCACACCCTCGCCCACACTCATAAATTTTCGGATATAGAGAGAAAAGAAGAAGAAAAGTGGTCTCAAGTTTTGGTTTTCGTGGATTCGAGCGTGAAAGTTGAGGTGTAGCAGGTTGGATTGAAGCTCTACTCGACGGTGTTGTTTGTGTGAGTTCTAGGACCCCTCTTTTACACGTTTTCAACTGATTTGGGGCTGGAACACATAGTAAAACCCGTTTTTGTAGTGTGTGTTGAACCCGTGTGTATGTGTTTGTGTGTGATGCGAGTGGGGTTTCTTTTCGGGCTTGTGTGTGCTTGAATGGTGTTGTGGTATGTGTTTCTAAGGTTTAGGATGGTTGTTTTGGGGTTAGAATAGGTTTGAGAGGGTTTGGAGACCGAAAATTGCAGATTGGGTTCGGGATGAACTGCATTCTGCATCAGCTAGGGGTATGCGACCGAATGGCATGCGACTGAGGTTCATTCGCATGCGAGTCGTGCGACTGGAGTCCATACGCTTGTGAGTGGTGCGATTGAGGGTCATTCGCATGGGGGTCATGCGACTGAGGTCCATACACCTAGGTCCATCCGCATTAGGTCCATTCGCACAGGTGTTCATCCGTAATAGTTCCATTCGTATAGGATTCATCCACATTGGGTCTATTCGCATAGGGCCCATTCGCCTGGTGTTCATCCGCATGGTGTTCATCCGCATGGTGTTTAGTCGCCTAGGAGGCCATACGACTGAAGGATGCCCATACGCCCAAGTAGGGCTTGTGTACCCGAGGGAACATAGTTTATTTATTGACTTTCGGGGGAAAGAGCAGATGTAAGTTTTGACGTGGAAGCTTCCCGGGGGTTCATGTAAGATGACTTTTGAGGCCATAGAGGTTATGTTGGGCATGGATAATGATGATTGTAAGGCCCCGTTCCTGGGACGCTTACAGCTGGCCAATCATTGCTCACAAAACATACAATTACATTTAACTTTCATAAAAATATCGCAACATCATTAAAATAACTTTTTCTTTCATAATAACTGCTTTTGAAAGTTAATACAATCATTTATTTCATATTTTCATTTGTTCGCATTACAATGCAAAAACAGTAACAAAAGAATGCCATCCAAAATGCCAAGTAGCTGCCACACGCCATCCTCGGTAATGCTCACCTACCAACTGGAAAATACATAAAGAGTCAGCGTTGCTGAGTGAGTTCTAGTTTTATAATAAAACATACTTTTACTGTCATTAAACTGTTCTTTACTTTTGCATGTGATCACACATCATACATACAAATAGATAATATCATTATTATCTTCATCATTCGTTCCTTAACTATCCTTCATTCTTCGTACGTCATTATCATTCACTTTCATTACCTTCGTTCATACGTTCATCATTACTTCTTTTCATTCCATCAAAACAATGAACCTTACCCTACTATCATGCATAAAGCTAGTACTGGGTCGGGGTCCATCATAGACCCCCTCATGGCGCACAACAGCCTGGCCACCGCACCTAGGGTAAGTTCAGGTGTACCATTGTCATGTGCTATACCCTCCGTCATGCATAAAGTTGATACTGGGCCGGAGTCCATCATTGACCCCTCGTCATGGCACACAGCAGCCTTGACACGGCACCTAGGGTAAGTTTAGGTGTACCATTGCCAGGTGCTATACACTCCGTCATGCATAAAGCTGATACTGGGCTGGAGTCCATCATTGACCCCCCGTCATGGCGCACAGTAGCTGGCAACAGTATCTAGGGTAAGCGATAAAGGTTCTATACATATGGTCAATCACAAAGAAGGACCCCGATGTGCATCCTTCTGGGGTAGCTAACCCACACACGGTTGGGCTAACACCCTACAATGGGGCATGTCCCGACATACAAGGCTTGCAAGACATTCTTTACTTTTCATCGTTCATTAATGCATGCATTCATTGATCATGTTCCTCTTTCATTATCTTCCACTTTACGTTACATAATACTTTCATTTCATTCATTAACAATTGAACGTAAAGCCATGGGAAAATCAATATACAATGAAAGGAACATCAACATACACAGTCAATCATCATCATACAGGGCATCATACATACATAACATACAATACATCATACATACCATCATGCATAAGCATCATACATACCATCATAACATCATGCCCATCACATCATCTATGACCTCAAAAAGTCAACTTACATAGCCCCCAAGAACCTCCCAAGTCAAAGCCTACATTTCAACTTTTCCCCAAAAAGTCAGAAAACCTTCTAAGTGTTCATCCACATTTGTTATAGTTCATCCACATTTCCTTTCCTTCACCCGCCTTTCCTTTCCTTCATCAGCATTTCCTTTACTTAGTCAATGTTCATCCTCATTTCATCCAATACTCATCCACATTGACTTACTTAGTGGTTAATGCTCATCCGCATTAACTGTTCATCCGCACTGACTTCCATACTCATCCGCACTGACTTCCATACTCATCGGCATTGACTTATTTAATGGTTAATGCCCATCCGCATTAACTGTCATCCGCATTGACTTCTATACTCTCATCCGCATTTCTTCTGCATACTTAGGCAGATGCTAAAACTTAAACATATGAGCTCTAAACATCAGATCTCAGTTCCGAATCACCATCTATCATGTTCTAAGCTTAAATCTTACATTCTAAGCCATAGAAACTCAACCATAACATCATCAAGCATGAACATAGCCCAACATCACATCATAATCACAGCATACACACATTCATACATACGGTTTAAAAACCCAGTTTAATGAAAACATACATTCATGCATTTCCAACCCCAAAACTGTTAAAAACATGTAAAAAAGGTGTTCTAGAACTCACCTTTGCAGCTCTTGAGTATCGCTTCTTCCAAACTCGTTTGCAATTGAGTTCAACCGCCTAGAAACCCAGTAAAAACACACCCGAACACATACAAACACACATAAGCATAAACTCAAGGATAAAACGAGTCAAGAACATCATGAAGACATGAATTCTTACCTTGAATTCGAATTCTTCTTGTTCTTTTTTCTAAAACCAAGAGTTCTCTATTGCACTTGCTACTTTCTCTCTCTAAAATCCAAAGATTTGTGATGTGTGTGGCATATGGGTGGCCATACCACCTTTTACACCCATTTTTTAAAGTTTTTGTCCTTTTGGACACTTTTTACCCTTTAACTTGGATAAAACATCTTTTCTTTCTTTTTCTTTCCTCTTTCTTCACTTCATTCTTCTTTCTTAGACCTAATAGAATAACCAGGTGTTACAAGTCCACCCCCTTATTTGGGTTTCATCCCCGGAACCTGTAATACCTCAAAGAATTATGGGTAATGCTGTCTCATCTCTTCTTCAGTCTCCCACGTAAACTCGGATCCCTTCATGTGTTTCCACTGTACATGCATAAGAGGAACCACTTTATTCCTCAGCCTCTTCTCTTTTCGATCAATGATTGACACTGGTTGCTCCACATAATTGAGTTGTTCATCTACTTTGATATCCTCTAGTGGAACGATCATATCCTTATCTGCTAAACACTTCCTCAGATGAGATACATGGAATGTCGGGTGAATTCCACTTAACTCATCTGGTTCCAGTCTATAGGCCGCCTCTCCTACTCCAGCAACGATTCGAAAAGGCCCTATATACCTTAGGCTCAACTTGCCCCGCATTTTGAATCAGATGATACCCTTCCAAGGTGAGACCTTCAACATAACCCAGTCACCCACCTTAAACTCAATCGGTCTGCGTCGGTTATCAGCATATGACTTCTGTCTATCTTTGGTTGCCTTCATGAAGGCTTTGTTCTTTTCAAGCTTCTCAGTCATAGCCTCGATTAACTTGATGCTTCCTAACTCCTTCTGACCAATATCACCCCAACATGTGGGTGTTCTACATCTCCTACCATATAGCATCTCATAAGGGGCGTACCAATGCTGGCATGATAACTGTTGTTATATGAGAACTCAGCTAATGGTAAATTGTTATCCCAACTTTCTCCAAATTTGAAAAAACAAGCACGAAGCATATCCTCCAACATCTGAATGGTCCTTTATGACTGATCATCTGTCTGAGGATGATAAGTCGTGTTAATATGCAACCTAGTCCCCCTCACGTCGTGGAATTTCTTCCAAAATTTAGATGTAAACCGGTGTCACGATCAGACACAATAGACATCGGCACACCATGATGAGTTACAATTTCCTTGATGAATAGATCCGCCAACCTCTCGGATGAATATGTATCGTGGATTGGCAGGAAGTGAGCACTCTTCGTCAAACGGTCAACTATCACCCATATAGTATCATACAATTTCGGGGTATGCAGCAGCTTTGTAATGAAATCCATGGTGATGTGCTCCCACTTCCATTCTGGTATATCCAAAGGTTGGATCTTCCCATACGGCTTTTGGTGCTCGGCCTTCACCTGTAGACAAGTAAGGCATTTACTCACATACTCCACATCGCGTTTCATACCCGGCCACCAATAATCTTTCTTCATGTCTTGATACATCTTCATGGCACCGGGATGAATGGAGTATCGAGTCTTGTGAGCTTCATGCATAATCTTCACGCGTAGATCCCCAAAACGAGAATTACTCATTCGTCCAAATCGGGTTCTAACACCAAGCGTGTTTTCACCCCATTCCGCAACCAGACCTCTCATTCTTTCAGAGTTAAGATGATCTTCTTTCAACACTTCATCTTGTAACTCCTTGACTTGCTTCATCACATCTTAGGTCATGATCAACTGATATGCTTTCACTCGAATCCGCTGGGGCCTCTCTTTTCGGCTAAGGGCATCCGCCACCACATTGACTTTGTCCGGATGGTAATGGATCTCGTAATCATAATCTTTTATAAGCTCCAACCATCGTCTCTGCCTCATGTTCAGGTCCTTCTGCTCGAAGAAGTACTTCAAGCTCTTGTGGTTAGTGAATATGGTGCACTTCGTCCCGTAAAGATAGTGCCTCCAAATCTATAATGGGAAATACCACAGCTGCTAGCTCCAAGTCATGAGTAGGATAATTGACCTCTTGAAGCTTCAATTTTTGGGATGTATAGGCTATAACCTTCCTTCTCTACATTAACACACACCCCAACCCCGAGTAGGAAGCATCAGAATAAACCACCAGATCTTCACTTCCATCAGGTAATGACAGAACAGGAGCTTGGGTCAACCTCCCCTTTAACTCCTCAAATGCCTTCTCTTGAGCTTGACCTCATACAAACTTTACATCTTTCCGGGTCAATTTGGTTAGTGGAGAAGCGATCTTAGAGAAGTCTTGAATGAATCTTCTGTAGTAGCCCGCCAAACCCAAGAAGCTATGAATTTTGGAAGGCGTCTTTGGAGGCTTCCATTGCATCACTGCCTCAACCTTTGCTGGATCCACCATGATCCCATCAAGATTCACCACGTGACCCAAGAATTGAACCTCACACAACCAGAACATGTGCTTGGAGAACTTGGCGTACAACTTCTCCTTTCTCAACGTCTTCAGAACCTCCCGAATGTGACCGACATGCTCTATCTCGCTTTTCGAATAAATCAGGATATCATCAATAAACAAAATCACTAATTTATCCAACATCGGTTGACACACTCGATTCATCAGATCCTAAAAGCAGCTGGCGCGTTGGTAAAACCAAATGACATGACAAGAAACTTGTAATGACAAATAACGCTTGTAAAAAGCCGTTTTACGGATATCCTGCTCCTTCACTTTCAACTGATGGTAACCAGATCGAAGGTCTATCCTTGAAAACCAATTGGCACCTTGAAGCTGATCAAACAAGTCATCAATTCAAGAATTCAGCTCACGGTAGTCAATACACATCCTCATACTACCATCTTTCTTCTTTACGAATAAGACCGGAGCACCCCAAGGATTGATACTCGGTCTAACAAACGCAGCTCTTGCAACTGCTCCATCAACTCTTTCATCTCAGTCGGAGCCAACTGATACGATGCCTAGGCAATAGGTTGGGCACCCGGTATCAGATCAATCTGAAACTCGATCTCACGGTCAGGTGGCACTCCTGGTAAGTCTTCTGGGAACACATCTAGAAAGTCACACACAACCGGGACATTAGACAGTTGTGGTGTTGGTGTTTCCACATCTTTCACATAAGCCAAGTAGGCGCTACATCCACGCCTCATGCACTTTCCCGTCACTGCCATTGAGATTACTTTTGGAATCGTCATGACCCGATCACCATAAACCGTTACTGAACTCCCGTCAGGCGCTGTCAAACGAATCATCTTCTTGCGACACACAATGTTCGCCTCGTAGTCCACCAATCAATCCATCCCAAAACCATATCAAAACCACCTAAGGCCATCACGAACGGTCTAACCGGAAACTTATGACCTTCCAATTCTACATCACATCCTTCTATCACCTCAGAAATTCTGGTAGACTTACCTATGGCAGTTTCTACATCAAAGGGCGCATTTATATTCTTACTACTAACAGGCAGTTTAGCACAGAAAGCAGTAGAAATGAAACTTTTACTAGCACCAGAATCGAATAACACAGAGGCTAAAGTTTGGTTTACTAGAAACGTACCTGACATGACATCAGGGTCCGTCCTAGCCTCCTCCTGTGTCACTATAAACGCTCTAGCGCTCGCCCTTAGCCCTTCACCTCCAGTCTTCTTCACCCTAGAACCCTCAGCCCTCGGCTTCTTACGGTCTCTACACATGTGGCCCTCCACGCCACAATTAAAACATCAGACCATACAATAATACTTTGCTATATGCCCCGTCTTCCCGCATTTGAAGCATAAGTTTGATCCCAGTCTACATTCTCCAGTATGCTCCTTCCCACATCTACCACACATCTTCGACCCTGCACCAGATGTGACCACACGGCGGTCATCTACCCGTGCCTTCTTGTTACTCGTCGGGGCACCACCTCGACCAAACCTTTTCCCATTCCAATTCCGGTCACCACTCCCTTTCTTGCTACCTTCTGCCACCACCACCACAACCCTCTCATCATACAACCTCCCTGCCAAATCTACCATCGAGCTAAACGTGCTTGGTCGAGCATCGGTCATGTGCCTGCGAATATCCGCCAGCAAACCCTTAATGTACCTCTTAATCTTTCGTGACAAAGGTGTCACTTGGTCCGGCACCAGACGTGCCATCTCATTGAACTTGGTGGTGTACTGCTGATATGTCATCGTCCCCACTTCCAACTGCAAGAACTCCCTCTCAACTTTGTCCATCTCCCTATAAAAGAATCCAAAATTTCTGATAGATCTCTTCTTATTTCCCTGGGATTGTAGTTCAATAGGCAAGAGCACCGCCCTGTCAAGGCGGACGTTGCGGGTTCGAGCCCCGTCAGTCCCGACCATCCTCAATCACCAACTTCTTTAGCTCAGACCATCTCATCCTCCTAATAGCTCGACTACCCTCAGCTTGGACAATATTGTCCCACCAGCATAAAGTTGAGTCCATGAAAGAGTGGGCAGCAAACTTAACTTTCTGATCCTCCCGGCACTCACTGATATTCAGAACAACTTCCATTTCTCTCACCCATCGGTGAGCAGCAACATCAGTACCATTACAATCAAAAGTAGCAGGCTTGCACCTTTGAAATGCCACGTAGTTACAGCCTCGTGCCACCTCCGGCGTAGGCTCTTCTTCTTCCTCCTCTTCTTCATCATCAGACAGAACCGTCTCAGTCTAGGGCTGTCTCCTTTTGCCCGTAGGTCTACTTCTTTCCTTCCTCTCCCCCTCCCGTACAACTTTAATCACTTAAGTCACTACCGACCGTAAGATTGTCTTCATGACCTGATGAACTTCTTCCACAACAGCCTCTTTTACTAAGGCTCTCAAATTAGCACTCTCATCAACACCCTCTGGATGAGAGGTCTCTGGTTCTTTATGAACCACTTTTTCGGCCCTAGGCCTTCCTCTCATAACCCGTGTTCAACATCACGTCCTCCACCACATGAAGCTTTTGATGATCTACCACCAACCATCCTCACACACACATTGAAAGATTCAAACACCAACATGGTCATTCAACGGAACAACTCAGTTTATGTCAGGTATAGTAAGTCCCTAATTATAGTGGCCAGTTGTGATTAGCCACTTACTTTACTCTTCATACCCCAAGCATTACCTGTCCTGACTACATCAGTATCTAAACCTACCAGCAACACATAACCACATCACATGCTCACATAATACCAGTTAACATTAAGAAAATACCTGATGGCACGCAGCTACTCGGACTAGCATCCCTTCCCTTTCCGTCCCATTTTTAGTTTAAGTTATAGTTTATTTTCAAAATTTACCTGTTTCACTTAAAATTTGGCTCTGATACCAACTTGTAAGGCCCTGTTCCCGGGACGCTTACAGCTGGCCAATCATTGCTCACAAAAGATACAATTACATTCAACTTTCATAAAAACATCGCAGCAGAACATTAAAATAACTTTTTTGTTCATAATAACTACTTTTGCAAGTTAATACAATCATTCATTACACATTTTCATTTGTTCGCATTACAATGCAAAAATAGTAACAAAAGAATGCCACCCAAAATGCCAAGTAGCTACCCCGCGCCATCCTCAGCAATGCTCTCCTGCCAACTAGAAAATGCAAAAAAAGTTAGCGTTGCTGAGTGAGTTCTAGTTTTATAATAAAACATACTTTAACTTTCATTAAACCGTTCTTTACTTTTGCATGTGATCACACATCATACGTACAAATAGATAATATCATTATTATCTTCATCATTCGTTCGTTAACTTTCCTTCATTCTTCGTACATCATTATCATTCACTTTTGTTAGTTTTGTTCATAGGTTCATCATTACTTCTTTTCATTCCATCAAAACCATGAACCTTACCCTACCGTCATGCATAAAGATGGTACTGGGCCGGGGTCCATCATAGACCCCCCGTCATGGCACACAGCAGCCTTGCCACAACACCTAGGGTAAGTTCAAGTGTACCATTGTCATGTGCTACACCTTTCGTCATGCATAAAGTTGATACTGGCCCGGAGTCCATCATTGACCCCCCGTCAATGCGTATAGCAGCCTGGCCACAACACCCAAGGTAAGTTCAGGTGTACCATTTTCATGTGCTATACCTTCCGTCATGCATAAAATGATACAGGGCCAGAGTCCATCATTGACCCCCCGTCATGGCGCACAACAGCCTGGCCATAGTATCTAGGGTATGCGACAAAGGTTCTATACATATGGTCAATCACAAAGAAGGACCCCGATGTGCATCCTTCTAGGGTAGCTAACCCATACACTGTTGGGCTAACACCCTACAATAGGGCTTGTCCCAACATACAAGGCTTGCAAGACTTTCTTTACTTTCCATCACTCATTAATGCATGCATTCATTGATCATGTTCCTCTTTCATTATCTTCCACTTTATGTTACATAATACTTTCATTTCATTCATTAACATTCAACGTAAAGTCATGGGAAAATAAAAATACAATGAAAGGAACATCAACATATACAGTCAATCATCATCATACATGGCATCATACATACATAACATACATCACATACATCATACATACCATCATGCATAAGCATCATACATACCATCATAACATAATGCCCATCAACTCATCTATGACCTCAAAATTTCAACCCCTGGGAACCTCCCAAGTCAAAGCCTACATTTCAACTTTTCCCCAAAAAGTCAGAAAACCTTCTAAGTGTTCATCCGCATTTGTTATAGTTCATCCGCATTTCCTTTCCTTCACCCGCATTTCCTTTCCTTCATTCGCATTTCCTTTACTTAGTCAATGTTCATCCGCATTAACTGTTCAGCTGCATTGACTTCCATACTCATCCGCATTGACTTACTTAATGGTTAATGCTCATCCGCATTAACTGTCATCCGCATTGACTTCCATACTCATCCGCATTTCTTCTGCAAACTTAGGCAGATGCTAAAACTTAAACATATGAGCTCTAAACATCATATCTTAGTTCCCAATCACCATCTATCATGTTCTAAGCTTAAATATTACATTCTAAGCCTTAGAAACTCAACCATAACATCATCAAGCATGAACATAGCCCAACACCACATCATAATCACAGTATACACACATTCATACATACGGGTTAAAAACCCAGTTTAATGAAAACATACATTCATGCATTTCCAACCCCAAAACTGTTAAAAACATGTAAAAGAGGTGTTCTAGAACTTACCTTTGCAGCTCTTGAGTATCGCTTCTTCCAAACTCATTTGCATTGAGTTCAACTGCCTAGAAACCCAGTAAAAACACACCCGAACACATACAAACACACATAAGCATAAACTCAAGGATAAAACGAGTCAAGAACATCATGAAGACATGAATTCTTACCTTGAATTCGAATTCTTCTTGTTCTTCTTTTTAAAACTGGGAGTTCTCTACTGCACTTGCTATTTTCTCTCTCTAAAATCCAAAGATTTATGATGTCTGTGATATATGGGTGGCCATACCACCTTTTACACCCAATTTTCAAAGATTTTGTCCTTTTGGACACTTTTTACCCCTAAACTTGGATAAAACATCTTTTCTTTCTTTTTCTTTTCTCTTTCTTCACTTTATTCTTCTTTCTTAGACCCAATAAAATAACTGGGTGTTACAATGATGTATGATGTCGTATGATTATGCATGATGTATGTTATGTATGTATGATGATGCCCTGTATGATGATGTTGATTGTGTGTGATATGTTCCTTATTTTGTATGATTATTTTCCCTTGGCTTTGCGTTGAATGTTAATGAATGGAGTGAAAGTACTATGTAAAGTAAAGTGGAAGATAATGAAAAGAGGAACATGATGAATGAATGCAGGCATTAATGATGATGGAAAGTAAAGAAAGTCTTGCAAGCCTTGTATGTTGGAACACACCCAATGAAGGGTGTTAGTCAAAGGTGTGTGGGTTAGCTACCCCAAAAGGATGCACATCGGGGTTTGTCTTTGTGATCGACCATATATATAGAACCTTTATTGCTTATCCTAGATATTATGGCCAGGCTGTTGTGCACCATGACGGAAGGTCTATAATAGACTTAGGCCTAATATCCGCTTTATGCATGACGGTGGGTATAGCACATGACAATGGTACGCCTGAATTTACCCTTAGGTACTGTGGCCAGGCTGTTGTGCGCCATAATGGAAGGTCTATGATAGACTTAGGCCCAGTACCCGCTTTATGCATGATGGTGGGGTAAAGTTCTTGGTATTGATGGAATGAAACAAAGTAATGAATGAATGTATGATGGAATGTGAATGAAAGTAATGAAAGTGAATGGTAATGCCGAACAAATGAATGAACGGAAGTCAATGAACAAATGATGAAGATAATAATGATATTATCTATGTGTATGTATGATTTATGATCACATGTAAAAGTAAAGACGGTTTTAATGAAAGCAAAGTATGTTTTATTATAAAACTAGAACTCACTCAGCAACACTAACTTTTATGTGTTTCCAGTTGGCAGGTAATGTTGCTGAGGATGGCACGGGGCGGCTACTCAGCTCTGTTGGATGGCCTTCTTTTGTTTAATGTTTTTGCATTGTAATGCGAACGAACGATGTTTTGAAATGAATGATTGTAATAACTTGCAAAAGCATTTATAAGGAAATGAAAAGTTGTTTTAATGTTCTGCTGCAATGTTCATAAATGTTAAATGTAAAGCTATATGTTTTATGTGCAATGATTTACCAGTTGTAAGCGTCTCGGGAACGGGGCCTTATAAAACATATATTTTCATTAAATTAAAGAAAAAGACTGCAGCAGAATCATCAAAATAGACATCTCATTTCATTATAAAAGCTTTTGTAAAACAATACATCGTTATCAAGTTACAAAATACATGCTGCATTACATCACAAAAGCATTATAAAAATAGATGCCATCCAAAAGAGCTGAGTAGTCGCCACGTGCCATCCTCAGCAACATTACCTGCCAACTGGAAACACATAGCAGTCAGCGTTGCTGAGTGAGTTCTAGTTTTATAATAAAACATACTTTATCCTTGGTTTAAAACCGTTCTTTACTTTCATTCAATCATACCAGATTTTAGAATGTGATCACACATCATACATACATATAGATAATAATTTTTGTCTTCATCATCATTCATTTCGTACATTAATTATCTTTTCGTTTTCATCGAGGTCTTGTCATGTGCTTAACCCCCCTCTAGAGTATCAAACAATTCATCTAGGGTTAAGCGATAAGGACCCCATACATCTGGTCAATCACAAAGATTGAACCCCTGTGTGTATTCTTATGGGGTATTTAACCCACACACAGTTGAGCTGACAACCCCTCATTGGGTATGAACCTCCATACATTTGGTTAATCACACGACTTAAGCCCCAGTGTGCATCCTCTGGGGTAGCTAACCCGCACACGGTTGAGCTAACACTCGTCATTGAGTGTGAACCTCCAAACATTTGCTTGCAAGCCTTTCTTTCGTTCGTTCTTTCATTAATGCATGCATTCTTTCATTACGTTCCTCTTTTCATAATCTTCCACTTTACGTTACATATTACTTTTCATTTTATTCATTAACATTCAACACAAAGCCATGGGAAAATAATCACACATATCAAGGAACATCAACATAACATACAACATCACCATACACGACACCATCATACATATATAACATACATCATACATCATCATGCATAAACATACAACATCATTCATGCCCGACATAACATCTATGGCCTCAAAAGTCAACTTACATGAACCCCCGGGAACCTCCCACATCAACACCTACATCTGCACCTTCCCCCGAAAGTCAGAAAATAAACTATGTTCTTTCGGGCGCACAAGCCCTACTTGGCCGTATGGGAACCCTTTAGTCACACGGCCAGGAGACTGAACACTTATGCGAATGAACACCAGGTGAATGGACCCTATGCGGATGATCACTATGGGCGAATGAACTCAATGCGGATGAGCACCTAGGCGCATGGACCTCAGTCACATGACTCCCATGTGAATGAACCTCAGTCGCACGACTCACATGCATATGGATTCCAGTCGCACGACTCACATACGTATGGACCTCAATCGCATGCCTTTCGGCCGTATGGCCTTCAGTTGCATGCCACTCGGTCGCATAGCCCTAGCTGATGCAGAATGCAGTTCTTCCCAAACCTAATCTGCCATTTTCGGCTTCCAGCCCCTTTCTAACATGTTCTAGGCTAAAACCAACCATCCTAAGCCCTAGAAACACAACCACAACATCATTCAAGCACACATAAGCCTGAAAACAAACCCCACTCGCATCATATACACACAACACACACACTTCAAAAACGGGTTTTACTATGTGCTCTATCCCCAAATCAGTTGAAAACATGCAAAAGAGGGGTCCAAGAACTCACACAAACAACCGCGTCGAGTAGAGCTTCAATCCAACTCGCTACACTTCAACTTTTGCGCTCAAAACCAAGAAAACCGAAGCTTGAACTCTCATTTCTCTCCCTTTCTCTCTTTGGCTGAATTTGTAAGTGTGGGGGAGGAGAGTGGGCTGCCCTCCCCTCTTAATCCCCCACCCTTCCAAACCTTCTCCCGTTTCGGCAAGTTTGGTCCCTCGACTTTGGGCTTTATTTATTTTCTTTCTCTTTTTCTTCCTTCTTTGGCTTCAAGGGGAAATAATTGCGCGTTACATAGTGCCAGGCTATGTGCAGTGTGGAAGTCATTTATGATCTTCGGCCTAGTACCCGAGTTATGCATAACGTTGGGGGTGTAGTATACAGTTGGGATCTTTGTCGCTTACCCCGATGCTGGTGCCAACCTATGTGCAGTGTGAAAGTCATTTATGAACTTTGGCCTAGTACCCCATTTGTTTGGGGCATAGCTGATGACACTGATCCAAATAGTAATAAAGAATGTGATAAAGAAGGGAAGGGTTAAAGAAAATACGTGGTGTGGGGTAAAGGAAGATAATAATGATATTAGCTATGTGTATGTATTATGCATGATCACATACGAAAGTAAAGAATGGTTTAATGAAAGTAAAGTATGTTTTATTTTAAAACTAGAACTCACTCAACAACGCTAACTTTGATGCATTTTCCAGTTGGCAGGTAAAGTTGCTGAGGACGACACGGGGCGGTTACTTGGCTTTTTTGGATGGCATTCTTTTGTTAAATGTTTTTCATTGTAATGCTAACAAATGATGTTTTGAAATGAATGATTGTATTAACTTGCAAAAGCATTTATAATGAAATGAAAAGTTATTTTAATGTTCCACTGTGATGTTTTATGAAAGTTAAATGTAATTATATGTTTTATGTGCAATGATTGACCAGCTATAAGCGTCCCGGGAATGGGGCCTTACAACAGTTTAAGTCATAACCAAAATTAAACACGAACCATATGAATGACCCTTGAAAATTCACAACCAACTTATCAAACAGGAAAAAACTTATCAAGATCAATTCACAACCAACTTATCCATTATCGCCTAAACTTATCAAGATCAATTCACAACCAACTTCGAAAATTCATGTTTAAAAAATTATCCAAATCAATCAAAATGACAACTATAGAACCACAAAATACTTTAATAACAATCTAGGCAAGAAAAAGGTGTAAAGGATCAAGAAACTACTTGTATTCCCTTAATAACAATCAAGAATCAGATTATGCTAATGGAAAGAAAGTAATATGAAATCAAATAGAAACGTGATGAGTGATCGATGAAAAATAAATATATTGAAGTTAACACGACCAAGTAAATAAGAATTACTTGTGTTTTAATCCAAATTACGCAAGTACATATTGGTGCATTTGAGTAACCATGAATGATTAACTATGTAAACACGAAAAACACTAGTTATAATAAAACATTAAACAACACTAGTTCTCGCACTGATAGTTATTTGCTTTCCATAAAAACCTCCAATTATATGGTGTTTTTATTCTTATCCTTATAAACACACTCGTGAACAAATCTAATCAAATTTGATTATAACCATCATTGCAATCAAACTAATCAATCACAAATAGAAAGTAGCATCAATTGTTTAAATCATAACCAAAATCAAACACGAAGCAGATGAATTGAACAACAAATAGAAAGTAGCATCAATTGTTTAAGATCAATCCACTTTCGCCTAAACTTATCAAGAGCAATTCACATCCAACTTAGAACATTCACGCCTAAAAAATCATCCGAATCAATCAAAATAACAAATATTGAACAACAAAATACTTTAGTAACAATACAGGCAAGAAAAACCTGCAAAGGATCAAGAAACAACTCGTATTCACTCAATAACAATCGAGAATCAGATTACGCTAACGTAAATGAAAGTAATCTGAAATCAAACAGAAACGTGATGAGTGATCAATGAAAAAGAAATCTATTCAAGTTAACACGACCAAGTAAATAAGAATTACTTGTGTTTTAATCCAAATTATGCAACTACATATTAGTGCATTTGAGTTTTATTGAATGATTAACAATATAAACAGGAAAAAACTAGTTAAAATAAAACATTAAACAACACTAGTACTACTATGGAGTTTATATTCTCTTTCCACATAAACACACTCGTGAACGAATCTATTCAAATTTGATTATAATCATCATTGCAGTCACACTTATCAATTATAAATGGAACGTAGCATCTACAATTTAAATTATAACCAAAATTAAACATGAACCACATGATTGACCCTTGAAATCAATCCAATCTCGCCAAAACTCAGTACGAGCAATTCACAACGAACTTCAAACATTCATGCCTCAAAAACCATCCAAATCAATCAAAATGGCAACTGTGGAACACAAATTACTTTAGTAACAATCTAGGCAAGAAGAAATGTGCAAAGGATCATGAAACTACTCGTATTCACTCAATAACAATCGAGAATCAGATTACTCTAACAGAATGAATGTAATATGAACTCAAATAGAAACGTGATGAGAGTTCAATGAAAAAGAAATCTATTCAAGTTAACAACCAAGTAAATAAGAATTACTTGTGTTTTAATCCAAATTATGCAATACATATGGTGCATTTGAGTTTTCACGAATGATTAACAATATAAACAAGAAAAAAAACTAGTTATAATAAAACATTAAACAAAACTAGTACTACTATGGAGTTTTTATTCTTATCTTTTATAAACACACTCGTGAACAAATTAATCAATTTGACTATATTCATCATTGCAATCACACTTATCATCATAAATAGAACGTAGCATCTACTGTTTAAATCATAAACAAAATCAAACACAAACCACATGAATGACCCTTAAAATCAATCCAATTTCGCCAACTCTCATCAAGAACATTTGATAACCAAATTTGAACCTTCATGCCTAAACACCATCCAAATCAATCAAACAACAACTATGGAACACACAAAATAGTTTAGTAACCATCTAGGCAAGAAAAAAGGTGCCAAGGATAAAGAAACATTGTATTCTCTGACACCCAAAAATTTAAGATTTCATGCGTTGATATTCTTAAATCATTATATACTATATATTACTCTATATTTGGGTAACTCGTTATAAATCATATGTGTTTATGTGAATATATATATATATATATATATATTATATATATATATATATATATATGATGTGCTTATGCATGCATAAAATTTACGTATGCATTAGTTTGTATGTATAAGTTTTTGTTATCAAACATTATGTGATCAAGAATCTCAACCTTTTAGCACCAAACATACATCAAAACATACACCAAATAAACCAAAATACAACCCAACCAAACACCACCATATAATGCAATATCACAAAGGATTTAAACATCAAAACAAAACTAAGCAAACCTTAATACTTAAAATCATAACCAAAGCTCTAACCCGGTCATTAGAGCACTAAACCATCCGATTAAACATCCTAAATACTAGTTAGTCTTGCAATGATGATGGTGACTCACTAGCTCCTTTGTTTGACACCTATCCTCACCATGCCAACAAGCTTAAGCTAAGAGCTCCACACCAAATACCCTAGGAACCGACTAATGCTACCTATAACTCCACATCACACCCCTAAGTCTAGAATTCATCATTACAAACCCAACTATAACATGCAAACTTTCAGCCACCCAAACCACCACCGTATACCATCTCCTACACACTCATTCGGTCGCCCCTCAACCGCATACCACCACCACTTTGCTCTCGGTTACCATCACCACTCCCTCATCTCTCGGTTAACACCATAACTGAACACCACCAATTTCACTACTCTCGATCACCACTACAACATCACCATAATCAAACACCATCATCTTCCAAACCAACTTTTGCAAGAAGATCACGACCTTGGAAGCTTGACATCCACACAAGTAGGAGAACGGAGAAAGAAGCTACCATGAGCTATCATCACCCTCTTCCTTTGTCAAAATCAAGGTTTCATTACCTAAACTATAACTAGTTAAGATTAAAAAAGATATATGTGTTTAGATAAACACATATGACCAACCCTTTTGATTTAACATTCAAGATCTTCATGAATCTTACAAACATATCAACTTTATTTAAAAAGCAGTAAGAAAGGTTTTATAAGTCCAAAAGAAATAAATAAATAAAGATAACCAAAGGTTATATAAAAGAAATTACCAACAAAGGGTTGAAAATAATGTGCCAACTTATTAATTTGGTTTAATGTAGATTTAATTGTGATTGTGGGAAAAAATGTTGTAGATATGTTTGGAATATTAGGAAGAATTATTTTGCAAAATTTGATGATATTACAACAAGTAAAATAATTTATACAAATTATTAAATATTTGGAAGAAAATTTTATTCCGGAAGTACTGAACCTGGAAAGTTGTTGAAAGAAATGTTGACTCTTATGATTTATGAAATTTACAGAAAACGTTTTGTGACCTAATTCAAAGTTATGCCTAAGTTATGAATTTTTAAAGGTTCTGCTAACTAAAAATTGGGAAAAATACTTAAGCTATGTAATAAATTATGCAAAGATTTTAGAAAATATGAAAATTAGAATAGAACATCCTGTATAAAAATAGAAATTTTTGTACATATTCTGATATTTTTACTAAATATTGGTTAAAATGATAAAAATCATGAAAATTAACTCTGCCATGATTTGGGACTGAGAAATTTTCTAGAATCTATAAAAGTTGTGGCAGTATCCGACCAAGTTTGAGAATTTTTAGAGACCCGAAGGTATTTCTGAGAATTTATTCAAATATTGTAATAATTTAGAAATAATCTCAAAATCATTAAAACATGAAAATTTAATATGTTATGTCTAATTATGGACCCATTTATTGTAAAATTTTCATGGCATATGAGGTACTGAAAATTTTGAAGAAAATATATATTTCTCTAAACTATAAATATTTTGTTTATAGGTCATCTCTTGGAGTAAAGGTGAGATTCATAGCCCTATTTTTATATTTATAAACTTTTGGGAGAAAAAGGATACTGTTTTTATGAATTGATGCATTGTTAAGATTTTACTGTCATTTATGTTACAACCGTTAATTCGGATGTGGAACCGTTAGATAATATTGGTAGCGCTACTTAGGAAAATATTTCCTGCACTAACAGGATGAGTGTTGTGATGCTATATTATCTAATTTATGAATTATGTTATGACAATTATGGATGATCTGATTATTAAGTAAGGTTTGTTTGTATCTGATGCATCAATAATAACCTATGAACTCACCAACTTTATGTTGACTATTTTGAGTATGCTTTTTTAGGAAATCATCATGACTAACACCTTAATGTTCTCTTTTGATGTGTATAACGGCTGGGGAGAAATAATGGGAAAAGTCTGTGTGAATCTAATTGTGAACATGTATGATCTCAGCCTATCGGTGGACACACATTTCCACCGTTACTGAAGATGTAGCAGTTAGATAATATGTTTGTAATAGGATTATATTTCGATCAAATTTTGACTGTTATGATTTAATGTAATCCTAACCTTAATATTGTCTTTAAATTATGAATTAAGTTATATATGTTTAATACTACTGTGTTATCAGTTAAACTTATTAATCAATGAATTCTGTACAAACGAGTCACACCAAATTAGCATCTCATGCTTCCGCCGGGTGTGACAGGGTGGTATCAGAGCCATTGGCCATAGAGAATTAGGTATTATAAAATGCCTAGACTATAACCATAAGCTCGTATTATGATAACTATAAATCTACATGTTATGTGTATACGTGAACTTTTGTGATTCATGAAAATTCTAACATTAATTTTTAGTATATTTAAAGGTAAAAATTTATTTATAACGTGTGGAAATAAATAACTAACTATTTTGCTCAAAATTATAAAAAGACTTTTTGCAGCTATGACCCCTGATAGTTATCACAGTGAGACTGACCCATCTGAATATTCAGACCATAGCAATTATAAAGAAATAACATCTGAACCCGAACCTTAACAAGTCATGGAAACTCGTCAAACTAAAATTGAAAATAACCATAAGCCAAAATTCTATGTCCGACGTGCACCAGTAATAGTAGGAGGATATACAATTAAAACTCCCAGGAAAAACATACGACGCGAAAACAGGTTTCAGGCTAAGCAAGATAAGGATACAGAAATACAAAATGCTGGCTCTCCAAGAATGAGGAAAGAGAAACTAAAAGACAAATGACGACAGCTCAACAGACTCTTAAAAAGCTTAAGAAAATCCAACAAGGAATCAGGAGTATTCAGAAGGATGTTAAAGAATTGAAGACACCCAAGAAAACATCTTTTCGAGGATATGGAAATGGGTTCGTAGAAATTAGAATTACCTTCTAACTTTAACATACAAAAATCTTTAAAAGAACTTAAATGAAATATATCTTTTATGTTTGGAATTATTGTCTGTTAAGTGTTAGCTAAAATGCTATTAAGAATTTGAAATTCTTTTAATATTGACTACAATTAACTATAGAAATCATGCCGCCAAAAAGGAACACACAGCCCGTAAGAAGAAAGGCGCGAGTTGGACGACCTAGAACCAGGCTCGGAGAAGAAACTCCTGTAATCACAACCACCAATGAAGATGATAGAATCTCACGATTAGTAACACAGCAGATAGAGGCTACTATACCCACACTAGTAACCCAACTTCAACAAAACCTAAACCTTGGAACTGCAACACAAGGTAACGAAATACCCATCAACGACACCATGAGAGGACAACTGGAAGAAGGAACTATAACTGAAAAAGGATGCTCCTATAAAGCTTTTATGTCATGTAGGTCCTGAGAATTTGATGGTAAAAGCGGAGCTGTACAAGCCCTACGTTGGTTGGACGAGATGGAATCAACCTTGGAAATCAGTAATTGTGCCAACAACAACAAAACCTTGTTTGCTTCGCATTCACTAAAGGGAGAGGCACAATCCTGGTGGAAAATGGAAATACACACTAAAGGTAGGCATATTATGAATGGATTAAGTTGGGACAAATTTAGGGGTTTAGTAATAGAAAAATAGTGTCCCTATAATGAAACAGAAAAATTAGAAACTAAATTCTTAGCATTAGAAATCAAAAGGGCAGCACATCGAGAGTACACTAACAGATATAATGAACTCTCAAGGCTAATACCACACTTAGTGACCCCAGAAGCAAAAAGGATAGGGAGATATATTTGGGGATTAGTACCACGAATAAGAGGACTACTAAAATCTACTATGCCTTAAACTTTCCAAGATGTCGTAAGCCTATCAGAAAGCTTGACTGATGAAATGATAAGAAACATATCCTTAAGTAACCCCAGATCAGGAGAGAAGAGAAAATGGAGTGATGATAACTCAGGAGGGAGTTTAGAGGAAATTCCTAGAAAAGGATAGCCCGACAACCCACCCGAAACTTCTTAGGGATGACACGGGAAAAGAAACCACAAACCAAAAATCAGCCATGGTGCAGTACCTGTCAGAGGTATCATCAAGGTAATTGCGCAATGGTAATCTGTTACAACTACAAGAAAAAGGGACATATATCCTGAGACTGTAAGAGCCCCACTAACCCCAAAACTAGTCTGTTATCAATATGGAAATGAAAACCACTTTCAAAACGAATGTCCACAACTGAAGGGTAAGGCTCCAGTCAACCAAAACAACCCTCGAGGAAGAGCTTTTGTAATGCAAGCTGAAGAAGCTCGACACAACCGGAGGTTGTAACGGGTACGTTTCCTATAAACAATCAGTACGCTACTGTACTATTTGATACTGGAGCAACCCGTAGCTTTGTTTCAAACACATTTAGACCACTACTTAACCTAACCTCAGAAAAATTAAATCAAAAAATATGATAGAATTAGCTGATGGTAAGATAATTGAAGCTTGTGAAATCATTCCTAATTGTATTATAATTTTAGATGAATATTGTTTTATTTAATATAGATCTGATTCCTATTAATCTAGGAGGATTTGATATTGTTGTGGGAATGGATTGGTAAGTAAAAATCAGGCTGAAATAGTATGTGCAAGAAAATGATAAGAATACCTCTGATTTCTGAAAATAGAACACTTTGTATATATGGTGAGAAACCTAGAGGTGCCATGAAGATAATTTCCTGTAAGAACGCACAAAAATATTTAAGAAAGAAATGCTTAGCTTTCCTAGCTCATATCGTTAACGCCAAAGTAGATAAAGAAAGTCTAGAAAGTGTTCCTATTGTTAATGAATATCCTGATATATTTCCTGATGAATTACTTGGTTTACCTCCCCATTGTCAAGTAGAGTTCAAAATAGAATTAGTATCAGGAACCGCTCCTATAGCTAAAGCACCATATCATTTAGAACCAATAGAAATGAAGGAATTAATGAATCAATTACAGGAACTATTGGACAAAGGATTTATACGTCCTAGTATATCACCTTGGGTGCACCAGTTCTATTGTTAAAAAGAAAGATGAAAATTTCAGGATGTGTATAGACTATAGGGAACTCAATAAAGTGACTATAAAGAATAGATATCCCCTACCCAGGATCGATGATCTGTTTGACCAATTACAAGGGTCCAGTTACTTTTCAAAAATTGATTTGAGATCAGGATATCATCAACTAAGAATTCAAAATGAGGACATACCAAAAACTGCATTCAGAACTAGGTATGGTCATTATGAATTCCTTGTAATGCCATTTGGGTTAACTAATGCTTCTGCAGCATTTATGGACTAATGAATACCTAGATAAATTTGTCATAATCTTCATAGATGACATCCTAATCTATTCTAAAAGTAAGGAAGATCATGAAAGGCACTTAAGAATGACTTTGGAATTGTTACAAAAGAGAAACTGTATGCAAAATTCTCCAAGTGTGAGTTTTGGAAAAGAGAAGTACAATTCTTAGGGCATGTAGTTAATCAACAAGGGATACAGGTTGATCCAGTAAAAATAGAAGCTGTTAAGAAATGGGAAGATCCAAAGACACCAATAGAGTTACGCCAATTTTAGGATTGGGGGGATATTATAGGAGATTCATAGAAAATTTCTCAAGAATAGCTCAGCCAGTTACAGAATTAACTCAAAAAGACAAACCCTATATTTGGAAGAAAAGCAAAAGGCTGGATTTGAATTATTAAAAAGTAAATTATGCAGTGCCCTATCTTAGCATTACCAGAAGGAACTGATGATTTTATTGTATATTGTGATGCCTCACGGCAAGGATTTGGATGTGTTCTAATGCAAAGAGATAAGGTAATAGCTTACGCATCTAGAAAAACTTAGGGGAAGTGAAAGGAATTATACTACTCATGATTTGGAATTAGGAGCAGTAGTATTTGCACTTAAGATCTGGAGACATTACCTGTATGAGACAAAATATACAATATATACAGATCATAAAAGTTTACGGTATATATTTGATCAGAAAATAAAATGTTGAATATGAGACAAAAGAGATGGTAGAATTACTAAGTGATTATGATTGTGAAATCAAGTATCATCCAGGAAAGGAAAATGTAGTAGCTGATGCTTTAAGTAGAAAAGAGAGAACAAAACCATTACGAGTACACACCATGAGAATGGAATTACGTTCCGAATTGATAAGTCAAATTCGGGAAGCTCAACAAAAAGATAAGTTAACAATAAAAGGACAAATAAAAGATTTGGAAGAAGATACAAATGGAGTTCTGAAATTCAAAGGAAAAACTTAGATACTAGATAATGTTGTACTTAGAAAAAATATAATAGGCACATAAATCAAGGTATTCTGTACATCCAGGAAATAACAAAATGTACAATGATTTGAAAATTAATACTGGTGGCCAGGTATGAAGAAATCAATTGGAGAATTTGTAGTCAAATGTGATATTTGTTTAAGAGTAAAAGCTGAATACCAAAAACCCTCTGGATACTTGCAACAACCGGAAATTCCAGAATGGAAATGGGATCAGATAACCATGGATTTCATAATCAAACTACCAAGGACTTCAAACGGATACGGCACTATTTGGGTCATAGTAGACAGGTTAACCAAATCAGTATATTTTCTACCATTTAGGGAGATTATAAAATGGAAAACTAGCAAGAATTTACATAAAAGAAATTATATCCAGACATGGAATACCCATTTCAATTATATCAGACGGAGATAGTAGATTCACCTCCAGATTCTGGCAAACTTTACAAAAAGCTTTAGGGACTCAGGTAAATTTGAGTACAACTTATCATCATAGACAAATGGTCAAAGTGAGAAGACAATTCAAACTTTGGAAGATATGTTACGAGCTTGTGCATTAGATTTTGGTGGAAATTGGGATACGCATCTTCCTTTAGTAGAATTTTCTTATAATAACAGTTATCATCAAGTATTGGGACAGCCCTATTTGAAGCTTTATATGGAAGAAAGTGTAGATCACCCCTATGTTGGAATGAAATAGGAGACAGACGACTTACCGGTCCTGAACTAATACATGAAAAATCAAATAAGATCCTTGAAACTAAAAATAGATTGAAAGCTGCTAGGGATCGACAGAATAGTTATGTCGATAAAAGATGAAAACCCTTGGAATTTCAGATTGGAGATAAGGTCTATTTAAAGGTATCACCCACAAAAGGCATAGTTCGATTTGAAAGAAGGAATAAATTGAATCCTAGGTATATTGGCCCATTTGAAATCACAGGCAGAATTGGCTCAGTAGCATATAAGTTAGATCTGCCTCTAAAATTAAGTGAAGTACACAACATTTTTCATGTATCCATCCTAAAGAAATGTCTAACATATGAGACATTAAAAGTACCAATTCAAGAGATCAAGGTTGATAAGAAACTCAGTTTGTGGAAGAACCTGTAGCCATTGTAGGCAAAGAGGTAAAGTGGTTAAGAAAGAATAAGATACCCATAGTAAAGGTTAGGTGGAATGCAAAAAGAGGACCAGAAATCACGTGGTAAAGAGAAGATGAAATCAGAGATAAGTTCTCCTCAAACTTAGGTATTATTTTCTCTAATAAATTTCGAGACGAAATTATTTTTACGGGGGCAGAATGTGACAACCCAAAAATTTAGTATTTCATACGTTAATATTCTTAAATCATTATATATATTGTTCTATATTTGGGTAACTCGTTATAAATCATATGTGTTTATGTGAATATATATATATGGATGTACGTATGCATGCATAAAATTTACGTATGCATTAGTTTGTATGTATAAGTTTTTGTTATCAAAAATTATGTGATCAAGAATCTCAACCTCTTAGCACCAAACATACACCAAATAAAACAAAATACAACCCAACCAAACACCACTATACAATGCAATATCATAAAGGAATTAAAAATCAAAATGAAACTAAGCAAACCTTAAATACTTAAACCTCAACATAATCATAACCAAAGCTCTAAACCCGGTTCATTAGAGCCACTAAACCATCCGATTAAACACCCTAAACACTAGTTAGTCTTGAAATGATGACATGGTGACTCACTAGCTCCTTTGTTTGACACCTATCCTTACCATGCCACCAAGCTTAAGCTAAGAGCTCTACCAAATACTCTAGGAACCGACTAATGCTACCTATAACTCCACATCACACCCCTAAGTCTATAATTCATTATTACAAACCCAACTACAATATGCAAACTTTCGGCCACACAAACCACCACCGTATACCATCTCCTACACACTCATTCGGTCGCATCTCAACTGCATACCACCACCACTTTGCTCTCGTTTACCATCACCACTCCCTCACCATAACCAAACACCACCAATTTCACTACTCTCGGTCACCACTACAACATCACCATAATCAAACACCATCATCTTCCAAACCAACTTTTGCAAGAAGATCACGACCTTGGAAGCTTAATACATCTACACAAGTTGGAGAACCGGAGAAAGAAGCTACCATCAGCTATCATCACCCTCTTCCTTTGTCAAAATCAAGGTTTCATTCCCTAAACCATAATTAGTTAAGATTACAAAAGATATATATGTGTTTAGATAAACAATATGACCAATCTTTTTGATTTAACATCAATATCTTCATGAATCTTACAAACATATCAACTTTTTTTTAAAAGCAGTAAGAAAGGTTTTATAAGTCCAAAAGAAATAACTAAATAAAGATAACCAAGGTTATATAAAAGAAATTACCAACAAAGGATTGAAATTATGTGCCAATTTATTAATTTGGTTTAATGTAGATTTAACTATGATTGTGGGAACAAATGTTGTATATATGTTTGGAATATTAGGAAGTATTATTCTGCAAAATTTGATGATATACTACAAGTAAAATAATTTATACAAATTATTAAATATTTGGAAGAAAATTTTATGCCGGAAGAACTGAATCTGGAAAGTAGGTTAAAGAATTATATGTTGACTTTTATGATTATGAGATTTACAGAAAAAGTTTCGTGACCTAATTCAAAGTTATGCCTAAGTTATGAATTTTTAAAGGTTCTACTAACTAAAAATCAGGAAAATACTTAAACTATGAAATAAATTATGAAAAGCTTACAGAAAATATGAAATTAGAATAGAACAGCCTGTATAAAAATAGAAAATTTTGGACATATTCTGAAATTTTTACTGAATATTGGTAAAATGATAAAAATCATGAAAATTGACTCTGCCATGATCTGGGACTTGAGAAAATTTTAGGAATCTATAAAAGTTGTGACAAGTATTTTGACCAAGTTTAAGAATTTTTAGAGACCCAAAAGTATTTCTAAGAATTTATTCAAATATTGTAACAATTATAGAAAATAATCTGAAAATCATTAAAACATGAAAATTTAATATTTTATGTCTAATTTATGGACCCACTTATTGTAAATGTGGATGATTAATGGGAAGAAATGCAGATGAACATTTAATGCAGATGAGCATTGACTAAGTATGGGAAATGCGGATGGCTCATGCGGATGAGTAAGGTCAATGCGGATGAGCATTGACTAGTATGGGAAATGCGGATGCTCATGCGGATGAGTAAGGTCAATGCGGATAAGCATTGACTAAGTATGGGAAATATGGATGGCTAGTGCCGATGAGTAGGCTAATGCGGATGAGAAAGTCTTAAGTGTGAATGAATGCGGACGACTAATGCGGATGAAGCATGGTAAATGCGGATGAACAAAAGGCAAATGCGGATGAACCCTTAGACTGTTTTCTGACTTCTTGGAAAAGGGTGAAATGTAGGCTTTGACTTGGGAGGTTCCTGGGGCTATGTAGGTTGACTGTTTGAGGTTCTAGTTGTTATGATAGGCATGTTATGATGTATGATTGGTGCTTATGCATGATAATGATGATGATGTTACATGATTATGCATGTTATGTATGTATGATGTTGCCTTGTATGATGATGATGACTGTGTATGTTGTGTTCTTATTATGATGTATGTTTATCTTTCCCGTGACTTTACGTTGGATGATAATAAATGAATAAAAGTAGTATGTAACATAAAGTGAAAGATAATGAAAGAGGAACATAAAGTAAGAATGCATGCATTAATGAATGATGAAGTAAAGAAAGTCTTACAAGCCTTGTATGTCAGGACACACCATTAAAAGGTGTTAGCCCAATGGTGTGCGGGTTCGCTACCCCGGGAGGATGCACATTGGGATCTTTATTTTGATTGACCAACCATTGTTGCTTGCCTTAGGTATTGTGGCCAGAGGTGCTAGGCACCGTGAATGAAGGTCTATGATAGGCTTAGGTCTAGTACCACGAGCATGAAGGGCATTGCACATGACAATGGTATACCTGAACTTTATCTTAGGTATTGTGGCCAGAGGTCCTAGGCACCGTGAATGAAGGTCTATGATAGGCTTAGGCCTAGTACCATGAGCATGAAGGGTAAAGTTCATGGTGTTGATGAAAGGAAAAGATGTAATGAATGTAAGAACGAATAATGAAGATAATAATGATATTATCTATGTGTACGTATGATGTATGATCGCATGAATGTAAAGAACGGTTTTAATGAAAGAAAAGTATGTTTTATTATAAAACTAAAACTCACTCAACAATGCTGACTTTTTTTTCATATTCCAATTGGCAGGTGAGCATTGCTGAGGATGGTGCGGGGCAGCTACTTGGCATTGGGATGGCATTCATTTGTTAATGTTTTTGCATGATAATGCGAACTAATAAAATTGTGTAATGAATATTATATTATTTTGCAAAAGCATTGTTAATGAAAATGTTGTTTTAAATGTTTCCGCTGCAACGTTTATTTCATGTTAATGTAATTATATGTTTTATGAGCAATGATTGGCCAACTGTAAGTGTCCCGGAACGGGGCCTTACAAAATACCAAAAATGATTTGACATGTGTTCCAGCCCCAAAATTAGTTGAAAACGTGTAAAAGAGGGTCCTAGAACTCACCTTGAAAGCCTCTTCAGGTATAGCTTCTCACAAACCCGCTTGCCTTCGACTTTTGCACCTCGATCTTTAAAAACCCTAGGTTCTGCTCTTTCTCCTTTCACTTTCTCTCTCTAACCGAATGAAAAGGGGAGAATGAGAGGAGAATGGCTGCCATGCCCCTTTTATACCCCCACTCCTCCAAATATTTTCCCATTTTGGTAGGTTTGGTCCCTCGACTTTGGGCTTTATTTCTTTTCTTTCTTTTTCGTCTTTAGTTAGCTTCAAAGAAAATAACCGGGTGTTACACTAAATTAATCAAGAGCAATTCACAACCAACTTCGAACATTCATGCTTAAAATATCATCCGAATCAATCAAAATGAGAACTATGGAACCACAAAATTCTAAAGTAAGGATCTAGGCAAGAAAAAATATTCAAAGGATCAACAAACTACTCGTATTCACTCAATAACAATCGAGAATCAGATTACGCTAATGGAAAGAAAGTAATGTAAAATCAAATAGAAACATGATGAGTGTTTAATAAAAAGAAATCTATTCAAGATAACACGACCAAGTAAATAAGAATTTCTTGTATTTTAATCTAAATTATGCAACTACATATTGGTGCATTTTAGTAATCATGAATGATTAACTATATAAACAGAAAAAACACTAGTTAAAAGAAAACATTAAACAATACTAGTTCTTGTATTGATAGTTATATGCTTTCCGTAACAACCTACAATTATATGGAGTTTTTATTCTCATCCCTTATAAACACACTTGTGAACAAATCTAATCAAATTTGATTGTAACCATCATTGCAATCACACTAATCAATCACAAATAGAACGTAGCATCAATTGCTTAAATCACAACCAAAATCAAACACGAAGCACATGAATGACCATTGAAATCAATCCACTATCACCAAAACTCACCAATAGTAATTCACAACCAAGTCGAACAATCATGCCTAAAAAGTAATCCAAATCAATCAAAATGACAACTATGGAAGCACTAAATACTTTAGTAACATATAGGAAAGAAAAAGGTGCAAAGGATCAAGTAATAACTCGTATTCACTCAATAACAATCGAGAATTAGATTACGCTAACGGAAATGAAAGTAATCTAAAATCAAACAGAAACGTGATGAGTGATCGATGAAAAAGAAATCTATTCAAGTTAACCCGACCAAGTAAATAAGAATTACTTGTGTTTTAATCCAAATTCTACAACTACATATTGGTGCCTTTGAGTTTTCACGAAGGATTAAATATATAAATAAGAAAAGAACTAGTTATAATAAAACATTAAACAACACTTGTACTACTAATGAGTTTTTATTCCCATTCCTCATAAACATACTCATGAACAAATCTAATCAAATTTGATTATAATTATCATTGCAATCACACTTATCAATCATAATGGAACGTAGCATCTACTTTTAAATCATAACCAAAATCAAACACGAACCACATGAATGACCCTTGAAATCAATCCAATCTCGCCAAAACTCATCAAGAGCAAGTCACAACAAACTTCGAACATTCACGCCTCAAAAACAAACCAAACGAATCAAAATGACAACTATGTGTTGGATCTTATATGCCTAAGACACATACAAGATTGATGTGGTTAGTACGTTATGATCCAAGTCGGGTCATACCCAATAACAAGCCAAACAAACACCATAAATATTCATTCGTGGATAAGATCATACAAATAAATATTAAACACCAATTTAGAAAATGGGTTTTCTAAATCATTGCTTTTGTAAATAAACAACATTATGTGAATAATTTGTTTATGAGAAGTTATTTGTCTCATTATTTAAGTTAGTTAAACAATGACAAATACAAATGTGTTAGTATTATAAAATTAAAAGGGGTTTTAAACTTTATAAAACAATGGTTAAGAGTGTCTTTTATAAAACAAAATTTTGGGGGAAAATCCATTTTTGGGTGAGGTTTCGGCCGCCCAAGTGGTGTGGGATTGGGACAAGTTTGTCTTGGTCCTTGCAAACTTTTCTACACATTAACACTCAAATACTCTTCTCTATTTTGATTGCACCTTTCTCTACACACACTCAAGCAATAATCCTCTCTCTCTCTCACTTGGCTAAAATAAGGTTAGTAAGCTAAAAATTCAGTTTTTTGCTTGGGATTTTCGGATCTTCAAGAAGAGAAGAAACTCGGTGTTTTTACTACCTAGCAAGTAGGTGTCTTGGAAAGGCTTGTGGGTATCACCTCTTGAGGTCTTCTACTTTGAAGATTTTGCTTTCAATCATCCTCTTCCCTTTCATCCATGGTTTTAAGAGGTAGTATTTGTTGCTTTGATTGTTTGTTTGATAGCATGCTTTTTCATATAAAGATCCTTGTTATGGGTTTTGTATTTCACATATATTTGATATATATACATATTAACTAAACTGAAAATTTTCTTTGATTATAAATCCGCTGCGTTTTGACACATTAATGGTTAATGTGACTTTGATAAACATCTACAAAACCCAACACTATGGAATCACAAAATACTTTAGTAACAAACTAGGCAAGAAAAAGGTGCAAAGGATCAAGAAACTACTCGTATTCACTCATAACAATCGAGAATCAGATTACGCTAACGGACAGTAAGTAACCTGAAATCAAATAGAATTGTGATGAGTGATCAATGAAAAGTAAGTCTACAAGTTAACACGACCAAGCGAATAAGAATTAATTATATTTTAATCCAAATTATGCAACTACATATTGGTGCATTTTAGTATTCATGAATGATTAACTATATAAATAGGAAAAACACTATTTATAATGAAACATTAAACAACACTAGTTCTCGCATTGATTGTTATTTGCTTTTCGTAACAACCTCCAATTATATGGAGTTTTTATTAACATTCCTTATAAACACACTCGTGAATGAATCTAATCAAATTTGTTTATAATCATCATTGCAATCACAATAATCAATCACAAATAGAATGTAGCAGTTTAAATCATAACCAAAATCTAACACCAACAACATGAATGACCCTTGAAAACAATCCACTCTTGCCTCAACTAATCAAGAGCAATTCACAACCAACTTCGAACATTCATGCTTAAAAAATCATCTGAATCGATTAAAATGTCAACTATAGAACCACAAAATTATAAAGTAAGAATCTAGGCAAGAAAAAATATGAAAAGGATCAACAAACTACTCGTATTCACTCATAACTATCGAGAATCAGATTACGCTAACGGAAAGAAAGTAATCTGAAATCAAACAGAAAAATGATGAGTGTTCAATGAAAAAGAAATCTATTCAAGTTAACACGACCAAGTAAATAAGAATTACTTGTATTTTAATCCAAATTATGCAACTACATATTGGTGTATTTGAGTAATCATGAATGATTAACTATATAAACAAGAAAAACACTAGTTAAAATAAAACACTAAACAATACTAGTTCCCGCATTGATAGTTATTTGCTTTTCGTAACAACCTCCAATTATATGGAGTTTTTATTCTCATCCCTTATCAACACACTCGTGAACAAATCTAATCAAATTTGATTATAACCATCATTGCAATCACACTAATCAATCGCAATGGAACGTCGCATCAATTGTTTAAATCATAACCAAAATCAAACACGAAGCACATGAATGACCTTGAAATCAAAAAACTATCGCCAAAACTCATCAATAGTAATTCACAACCAAGTTCGAACAATCATTCCTAAAGCTAATCCAAATCAATCAAAATGACAACCATGGAAGCACAAAATACTTTAGTAACAATATAGGCAAGAAAAAGGTGCAAAGGATCAAGTAACAACTCGTATTCACTCAATAACAATCAAGAATCAGATTACGCTAACAGAAATGAAAGTAATCTGGAATCAAACAGAATCATGATGAGTGATCGATGAAAAATAAATCTATTCAAGTTAACACCACCAAGTAAATAAGAATTAATTGTGTTTTAATCCAAATTATGCAACTACATATTGGTGCATTTGAGTTTTCACGAATGATTAACAATATAAACAGGAAAAGAACTAGTTATAATAAAACATTAAACAACACTAGTACTACTATGGAGTTTTTATTCTCATTCCTCATGAACACACTCGTGAACGAATTGTAATGCCTGGTTATTCTTTTTAAAGATATGAAAGAAAAGAAGGAATAAAAGTGAAGGAAAAAGAAAGAAATGCAATTTAGCTGAAGCAAAGGGGTTAAATGTGTCAAAAGGACAAAACTTTGAAAAGTTGGTGTAAAAGTGGGCATGGCCGCCCACTTCTCGTACAAACACCATATCATTCGGATTTTAGAGAGAGAAAGTGAAGAAGGGCTGAAAACTCTCGGGTTTTTGCAAAAACAAGAAGAAGAGACTGAATTCAAGGTAGGAATTAATGGTTTTTGAGTGTTCTTAACTGGCCTTAGCCTTGGTTGTATGCTTATGTGTGGGTCCGGGTATGTGTTTAGTGGGTTCTAGATGTTCAACTTGTAGCAAACGGGTTTTGAAGGGAGTAATACCCAAGAGGTTGCTAAGGTAAGTTCTAGAACCCCTTTTTACTTGTTTTAAACTGATTTTGGGGCTGGAAATGCATGTATGAACATTTTTAATAAAAGTTGGGTTTCACCTGTATGTGTGTGTATGTGTTTGTAGGTGGGTTTGATTTGGGTATGTTTATGAATATGATGATGTTATGAATGTGTTTCTATGGCGTAGAATGTAAGATTTTAGTTTAGAACATGTTAGATGATGATTGGGGATTAAGTTTACTTGTTTAAGTGTGAATACACTGTCCATGTGCCTAAACAGTGGCCCATGCGCCTAACGGTATAAACTATCTAAGTGTCCCCATGCGCCCAAAGTTCATGCGCCCAAATAGTAGCCATGTGCCTAGAATTAGGCTGAAATTGGCTAAGTGTCCAAACGCCCAGTCAGCCCATGCGCCTAGGCACTTATACACCTGTATAGTGCTCATGCGCCTAGAATTTGCCCAAAATGTCTAAGTGTTGCCCATGCGCCCCAATAGTGCCCATGCGCCCCAATAGTGCCCATGCGCCCCAATAGTGCCATGCGCCCGAAAGTTCCCCATGCGCCTAAGTGTTCCCCATGCGCCTGTAAGGCCATGTGCCTGCATAGTGCTCATGTGCCTGCATAGTGTTCATGTGCCTAAGACTTAGAATATTTTTTTTGATTTTTGGGGAAAAAGTGAAATGTAGGCTTTGACTTGGGATGTTCCTGGGGGTAAAGGAAGTTGAATTTTGATGATGTATGGACTATGATATGGCATGTATGATGATTGTTATGTCATGTATGATGGTGCCTTGTATGGTGATGTTTTGTATATTTATGTTTATGTTATGTTCCTTGTTATGTATGTTTATTTTCCATGGCTTTACGTTGAATGTTGATGAATGAAATGATAAGTATTATGTAACGTAAAGTGGAAGATAATGAAAGAGGAACATAATGAAAGAGTGCATGCATAAGAAATGAATGAAAGTAAGAAAGTCTTGCAAGCAAAGTATGGAGGTTCACACCCAATGAAAGGTGTTAGCTGAACTATGTGTGGGTTAACTACACCAGAAAAATGCACACTAGGGTCTAATCTTTGTGATTAGCCATACGTATGGAATCCTTGTCGCTTGCCCTAGGTACTGGAGTCAGCTTCGTGCATAATGTTCGAGGTCTATGAAAGACCTCGGGACTAGTAACCAGCTTCGTGCACAATGTTCGGGGTATAGCATATGGCATTGGTCTGGAATGAAAGAGAAAAGATAAGTGATGAGTGTAATTGCCCTAGGTACTAGAGTCAGGTTCGTGCACAATGTTCAGGGTACTATGCATGTCATCAGAAAGTAACGAACGTACGAAAGATAAGTAATGAAGCTTATGAATGAAAGAGAATGTAATGATGTACGATAAATGAAAGAAAGTTAATGAATGCATGATGAAAATAATAATGATATTATCTATGTGTACCTATGATGCTTTGATCGTGTAAGAATGTAAAGAAAGGTTTTAAATGGAAGTAAAGTATATTTTATTTTAAAACTAGAACTCAATCAGCAACGTTGACTTTTATGTGTTTCCAGTTCGTAGGTGATTGTTGCTGAGGATGGCACGGGGTGGCTACTTGGATTATTTCGGATGGCATCCATTTCGTATATCGTTTTTGTGATATAATGCAACAAGTTATTTTGTAATCGGTAAATGACGTATTATTTTGCAAAAGCATTTATAGTGTAATAAAATGGTTGGTTAAATGTTTCCACGGCAATATTATTATTAAAGTTAATGTAAATGTATGTTTTATGTGCGATGATTGACTAGTTGTGAGTGTCCCGGGAACGGGGCCTTACAAGTTGGTATGAGATCCAAAGTTTAAGTGAAACGGGTAAATTTTAAAAAGAAACGAAACTTAAACAGAAAATGGGATGAAAGGGGAGGGATGCCAGTCCGAGCCATCAGGTATTTTTTTTAATGTTAACCGGCATTATGTGCGCATGTCATGTGGTTTATGTGCTGTGAGTAGATTTGGATACTGATGTAATCAGGGTAGGAAAATGCTTGGGGCATGAAGAGTAAAGTAAGTGGCTAATCACAACTGGCCACTATAATTAGGGACTTACTATACTTTACATAAACTGAGCTATTCCCTTGAATGACCATGTTAGTGTTTGAATCTTATAGCGTGTTTAGAGGATGGCCGGTGGTAGATCGTCAAAGGCTTCACGGGGTGGAGGTCGTGGTGGATGTGGTACTAAACCACGCGTCACAAGAGGAAGGCCTAGAGCCTAAGAGGTGGTTCATGAAGAGCTAGATACCCCTCGTGTAGAGGCCGAGGACGAGAATGCTAACTTAAGAGCCTCAATGAAGGAGGCTGTTGTTGAGGAGGTGCCTCAAGTCATGCAGACGATCTTATCGTATGTGGTGACTGAAGTGATAAAGGCTGTGCGGGAAGGAGAAAGAAGAAAGAGGAACAAGTCCTTGGAGAACGAAAGCGACCGGAGACTGAGACTGTTTTCTTCGAGATCAGGAGGAGGAAGAAGAGCCTGCGTCGGAGGCGGCACGAGGCTGTAACTACGGGGCATTTCAAAGATGCAAGCTCCCTACCTTTGATGGTAATGGCACTACTGCTGCTGCTCACCGGTGGGTGAGAGAAATTGAGGTTATACTGGATATCAGCGAGTGCCAAGAGGACCAGAAGGTGAAGTTTGCTGCCTACTCGTTTGTGGACTCGGCTTTGTGCTGGTAGGACAATATCGTCCAAGCCAAGGGTAGTCGGGCTATTAGAAGAATGAGGTGGTCTGAGCTGAAGAAATTGGTGATTGAGGAGTTCTATCCTCAAAGGGAGATGGATAAGATGGAGAGGGAGTTCCTGCAACTGGAGGGGGGAACAATGACCCATTAGCAATACACCACCAAGTTTAATGAGATGGCATGGCTGGTGTCGGATCAAGTGACACCTTTGTCACAAAAGATCAAGAGATACATCCAAGGGCTGCCGGCGGATATTTGCAGGCACCTGATTGCCGCTCAGTCGAGTACATTAGGTCGGCAGTTGATTTGGCGGGTGTAAGGCCCCATTCCCGGACGCTTACAGCTTGTCAATCATTGCTCATAAAATATGTAATTAAATTAACTTGAAATAAAATGTTGCAGCGAAAACATTAAAAAACAACATTTTCATTAAAATGCTTTTACAAAATAACACAACAGTCATTACAAAATATCGTTTGTTTGCATTACAATGCAAAAAAAATTTACAAGGGAATGCCATCCAAAACAAGCCAAGTAGCTGCCCCGTGCCATCCTCAGCAATGCTCACCTGGCAACTGGAAAATGCATAAAAGTCAGCGTTACTGAGTGAATTCTAGTTTTAAAATAAAACATACTTATCTTTCATTTAAAACCGTTTTTTACAATCATATGTGATCATGCACTATACATACACATAGATAATATCATTATTATCTTCATCGTTTATTCATTAACATTCATTCATACATTCACCATTACTTCTTTACATCCCATCCAAAACCATGACCTTTACCCCACCGTTATGCATAAAGCGGGTACTGGGCCGAGGTCTATCATAGACCCCCATACATTGCACCCGGTAGCCTGACCACAGTACCAGGGTAAATTCAGGTGTACCATTTTCTTGTGCTACACCCCATCTGTCACGCATAAAGCGAGTACCAGGCCGAGGTCTATCATAGACTCCCATACATTGTGCCCGGTGGCCTTACCATAGTACCAAGAGGTAAGCGACAAAGGTTCTATACAAATGGTCAATCACAAAGAAAGACAGGAGTATGCATCCTTCTGAGGTAGCTAACCCACACACTGTTGATTTAACACCCTTCATTGGCCGTGTTTCTTCATACAAGGCTTGCAAGACTTACTTACTTCCCTTTGTTCATTAATGCATGCATTCAGGCATTATATTCCTCTTTTCATTAACTTCCACTTTATGTTACATAATACTTTCATTTCATTCATTAACATTTAACGTAAAGCCATAGGAAAATAAACATACAATGTAAGGAACATCATCAAACACAGTCAACATCATCATACAGGGCATCATACATACATAACATACATCATACATACCATCATGCATAAGCATCAAACATACATCATAACATACATCATAACATGCCCATCATGACATCTATGACCTCAAAAAGTCAACTTACATAGCCCCCGAGACCCTCCCAAGTCAAAGCCTAAATTTCACTTTTTCCCCAAAAATTCAAAAAATAATCTAAGTGTTCATCAGCATTTCTTTTTGTTCATCTGCATTTCTTTTACTCATTCGCATTTATTCATCCGCATTGACTTTACTCATCCGCATTTGTTCAGTTGCATGAACTTACTCATCTGCATTTGTTCAGTCCCATGAACTTACTCATCCGCGTTGTTCATTCGCATGACTTACTCATCCGTATTTTTTCATTCGCATGACTTACTCATCGCATTTGTTCATGCACATGACTTACTCATCCGCATTGACTTTCCATCCGCATTGTTTTTCCATCCACATTGTTTTTCCATCCACATTGACTTTCCATCCGCATTGACTTTCCATACACATTTGTCAATACTTAAGCAATTTTCTAAACTTAGGCGTATGAACTACTATTTGGGCATATGAGCAGCCTAGGGCACACTATTCATCAGATTTAGTCTCCAAACCTCGTCTATCATGTTCTAAGCTTAAATCATGCATTCTACGCCTTAGAAACATAACCATAACATCATCAAGCATGAACAGTCCAACATCACATCATACCAGCAACATAAACACATTCAAACATACAGGTATGAAACCCAGTTTTAAAAACATATAGTCATGCATTTCCAGCCCAAAAACAGTTAAGCACCAGTAAAAGAGGGGTCCTAGAACTCACCTTAGCAACTCTTGAGTATGGCTTCTTCCAAACTCATTTGCAATTGAGTTCAACCACCTAGAAACCCACTAAAAACACACACCCAACACATACAAACATACATAAGCACACAACCAAGGATAAAACCAGTTAAGAACACTCAAACATCATGAATTCATACCTTGAATTCGACTTTTCAGCTAGTTCTTCTTCAAACCCGAGAGCCTTCTGCTCTTTTCTTTCTCTCCTCTAGAAATCTGAAGATCTGGATGTTGTAAGAGGAGAGTGGGTGGCCATGCCCACTTTACACCCACTTTCAAACCTTTTTGTCCTTTTGACACTTTTTACCCCTCAACTTGGGTAAAATATCTTTTCTTTCTTTTTTCTTCACTTTATTCTTTCTTTACTAACTTAAAAAAATAACAGGGTGTTACAAGTCCCCCCCCCCTTATATAGGTTTCGTCCCCGAAAACTATTATTCCTCAAACAATCATGGGTACTGCTGTCTCATCACTTCTTCAGTCTCCCATGTAGACTCAGATCTCTTACTGTGCTTCCACTGTACATGCACAAGAGAACCACTTTATTCCTCAGCCTCTTCTCTTTTCGATTAATGATCGCCACTGGTTGCTCCATGTAATTGAGCCATTCATCTAACTCGATATCCTCCAGTGGTACAACTATATCCTTATCTGCTAAGCACTTTCTAGTTGAGATATGGAATGTTGGATGAATTCCACTTAACTCATCTGGTAACTCTAGTCTATAGGCTACCTCTCCTACTCGAGCAATGATCCGGAAAGGCCCTATATATCTCGGGCAAAACTTGCCCCGCTTTCGAAACCAAATGATACCCTTCCAAGGTGAGACTTTCTACATAACCCTGTCACCCACCTAGAACTCAATCGGTCTGTGTCGTTTATTAGCATACGACTTTTGTCTATCCTTGGCTGCCTTCATCAAGGCCTTGATATTTTCAAGCTTCTCAGTCGTAGCCTCGACCACTTCGACGCTCCCTAACTCTTTCTGACCAATATCACCCCAACACCCGGGTGTCCTACATCTCCTACCATATAGCATCTCATAAGGGGGCATACCGATACTGGCATGATAATCGTTGTTATATGAGAACTCAGCTAACGGTAGGTGGTCATCCCAACTTCCTCCAAAATCAATGACACATGCCCAAAGCATATATTCTAATGTTTGAATGGTCCTTTCTGACTGACCATCCGTTTGGGGATGATAAGTCGTGCTAATAAGTAACCTTGTCCCCATCACGTCGTGGAATTTCTTCCAAATTTTGGATGTAAACCGAGTGTCACGATCGGACACAATAGACACCGGCACACCATGATGAGTTACAATCTCTTTGATGAAAAGATCCGCTAACCTCTCGGATGAATATGTCTCGCGAATCGGTTGGAAGTGAGCACTCTTCGTCAAGCGATCGACGATCACCCATATGGCATCATACCCTCACAAGGCATGCGGCAGCTTCGTTATAAAGTCCATGGTGATGTGCTCCCATTTCCACTCCTGTATATCCAAAGGTTGGGTTTTTCATACGGCTTTTGATTCTTCGCCTTCACTTGAGCTTGACCCCATTGGTGGACGGGTATGAAACACGATGTGGCAAATTATGTGAGTAAGTGCCTTACTTGCTTGCAAGTGAAGGTGGAGCACCAAAAGCCGTATGGGAAGACCCAACCATTGGATATATCAGTGTGGAAGTGGGAGCACATCAACATGGACTTTATTACAAAGCTACCACGTACCGCGCGAGGGTATGATGCTATATGGGTGATAGTTGATCGTTTGACGAAGAGCGCTCACTTCCTACCGATCGGCGAGACATATTCATCCAAGAGGTTGGCGAATCTGTTCATCAAGGAGATTGTGACTCGTCATGGTGTGCCGGTGTCTATTGTGTCTGATGGTGACATCCGGTTTACATCTGAATTGTGGAAGAAACTCCATGATGCGATAGGGATGAGGTTACATATTAGCATGGCTTATCATCCTCAGACGGATGGTCAGTCGGAGAGGATGATTCAGACGCTGGAAGATATGCTTCAGGCATGCGTCATTGATTTTGGAGGAAGTTAGGATGACCACTTACCGTTAGCTGAGTTCTCATATAATAACAGTTATCATGCCAGCATTGGTATGCCCCCTTATGAGATACTATACAGTAGGAGATGTAGAACACCCATTTGTTAGGATGATATGGGTCAAAAAGAGTTGGGGAGTATTGAGGTGATTAAGGCTACAACTGAGAATCTCGAAAAGATCAAAGCCTTCATGAAGGCAGCCAAAGATAGGCAGAAGTCGTATGCCAATAAGAGACGTAGACCGATTGAGTTCCACTTGGGTGATAGAGTTATGTTGAAAGTCTCACCTTGGGAAGGTATCATTCAGTTCAGAAAGCAGGGCAAGTTAAGCCCGACGTACATAGGGCCTTTCCGAATCATTGCTTGAGCAAGAGAGGTGGCCTATAGATTGGAGTTACAAGATGAGTTAAGTGGAATTCACTCAACATTCCATGTATCTCATTTGCGAAAGTGTTTAGCAGACGAGGAATGATTGTACCACTGGATGATATCAAGGTAGATGAACGACTCAATTATGTGGAGCAACCAATGGCGATCATGATCGTAAGGAGAAGAGATTAAGGAATAAAGTAATTCTACTTGTGCGTGTACAATGGAAGCAGAGTTAGGGATCTGAGTCTACATAGGAGACTAAAGAGGAGATGAGGCAACATTGTATATTTGTTTGAGGAATAACAGGTTTCGAGGATGAAACCTAAATAAGGGGTGTACTTGTAACGCCCAATTAATCCTTTTAAAGATATGGAAGAAAAGAAGGAATAAAAGTGAAAGAAAAAGAAGGAAATGCAATTTAACTCAAGCAAAGGGGTTAATGTGTCAAAAGAACAAAACTTTGAAAAAGTTGGTATAAAAGTGGGCTTGGCCGCCCACTTCTCGTACAAACATCATATCATTCGGATTTTAGAGAGAGAAAGTGAAGAAGAGCTGAAAACTCTCGGGTTTTTGAAGAACAAGAAAAAGAGACTGAATTCAAGGTAAGAATCATGGTTTTTGAGTATTTTTAACTGGCCTTAGCCTTGGTTGTATGCTTATGTGTGTTTGTGTGTGTTCAAGTATGTCTTTGGTGGGTTTCTAGGTGTTGAACTTGTAACAAACATGTTTTGAAGGGATTAATACCCAAGAGGTTGCTAAGGTGAGTTCTAGAACCCCTTTTTACTTGTTTTAAATTGATTTAGGGCTGGAAGTATGAACATTTGTATAAAGTGGGTTTTCACCCGTATGTGTGTGTGTGGGTGTGTTTGCGGGTGGGGTTTGATTTGGGTATGTTAATGATTATGATGATATTATGAATGTGTTTCTATGGCTAAGAATGTAAGATTTAAGCTTAGAACATGTTAGATGATGATTGGGGACTGAGTTTAGTTGTTTAAGTATGAATAGACTACCCATGCGCCTAAACAGTGGCCCATGCGCCTAACGGTATAAACTGTCTAAGTGTCCTCATGCGCCCAAATAGTTGTCATGCACCTAGAATTAGGCTGAAATTGACTAACTGTCCAAACGCCTAGTCAACCCATGCGCCTAGGCACTCATGTGTCTGCATAGTGCTCATGCGCCTAAAATTTGCCGAGAATGGCTAATTGTTGCCCATGCGCCCCAATAGTGCCCATGCGCCTGAAAGTTCCCCATCCGCCTAAGTGTTCTCCTATGCGCCTGCATAGTGCTCATGCGCCTAAGACTTAGAATATTTTTTTGATTTTTGGGAAAAAAGTGAAATGTAGGCTTTGACTTGGGATGTTCCCGGGGGTAAAGTAAGTTGACTTTTGATGATGTATGGGCTATGATATGGCATGTAAGATAATTGTTATGTCATGTATGATGGTGCCTTGTATGGTGATGTTTTGTATGTTTATGTTATGTTCCTTGTTATGTATGTTTATTTTCCATGGCTTTACTTTGAATATTGATGAATGAAATGATAAGTATTATGTAACGTAAAGTGGAGGATAATGAAAAGAGGAACATAATGAATAATTCATGCATAATGAATGAATGAAAGTAAGAAAATCTTACAAGCAAAGTATGGAGGTTCACACCCAATAAAAGGTGTTAGCTCAACTATGTGCGGGTTAGCTACCCCGAAAGGATGCACACTTGTAACACCCAGTTATTTTTTTGTTAAATAAAGAAGAATAAAGTGAAGAAAAAGAAAGAAAAGATATTTTACCCAAGTTGAAGGGTAAAAAGTGCCAAAAGGACAAAAGGTTTGAAAAAGTGGGTGTAAAAGGTGATAGCCGCCCATCACTCTTTCTACACCCACACAATTCTCGGATTTTAGAGAGAGAGTGTAGCAGACAAGAAGGTTTCGTTTCTTGAAGAACAAGAAGAAAGAATTCAAATTCAAGGTAAGACATCATGGTTTTTAAGTGTTCTTAACTGGCCTTGTCTCGGTTGTATGTTTATGTGTGCTTGTATGTTCAGTTGTGTGTGTTTTTAGTGGGTTTCTAGGCGGTTGAACTCAATTATAGATGAGTTTGGAAGAAGCCATACTCAAGAGCTGCAAAGGTGAGTTTTAGAACCCTCTTTCTATTGATTTTTAACTATTTTGGGGCTGGAAATGCATGAATGTATGTTTTTACAAAACTGGGTTTCATACCCGTATGTTTGAATGCGTGTATGTTGCGGTTATGGTGTGGTGTTGGACTATGTTCATGCTTGATGATGTTATGGTTGTGTTTCTAATGCTTAGAATGCATGATTTAAGCTTAGAACATGATAGATGAGTTTTGGGGACTGAATCTGATGAATAGTGTGCCCTAGGCTGCTCATACGCCCAAACAGTAGTTCATACCCCTAAGTTTAGAAAAACTGCTTAAGTGTGAACAAATGCAGATGAGGAAATGCAGATAAATAGGAAATGCGGATGAGAAAGTCAATGTGGATGACAAAGTCAATGCGGATGAGAAAGTCAATGCGAATGAGAAAGTCAATGCGGATGAGAAAGTCAATGCGGATGAGAAAGTAAATGCAGATGAGTAAGTCATGCGAATGAACAAATGCGGATGAGTAAGCTATGCGACTGAACAAATGCGGATGAACAAAGTTAATGCGGATGAGTAAGTTATTGTAAGGCTCTGTTCCTGCGACACTTACAACCGGTCAATAATTGCACATAAAACATATAATTACATTAACTTTTCATAAAACATCACAGCGGAACTTTAAAATAACTTTTCATTTCATAATAATTGCTTTTGCAAGTTAATACAATCATTCACTACACATCTTCATTTGTTCGCATTACAATGCAAAAACATTAACAAAAGAATGCCATCCAAAATGCCAAGTAGCTGCCCTGTGCCATCCTCAACAACTTTACCTGCCAACTGGAAAAATGCATAAAAAGTCAGCGTTGCTGAGTGAGTTCTAGTTTAAAATAAAACATACTTTACTTTCATTAAAATCGTTCTTTACTTTTGCATGTGAACAGACATCATACGTACACATAGATAATATCATTATTATCTTCATCATTCATTCATTCATGATTTCTTACTTTCATTCATACTTTATTACATCTTTACTTTCATTTGCACCGATACATATGGTTAATCACAAGGATTTGACCCCTGTGTGCATTTGTTCACATTGACTTTCTCATTCGCATTGAATTTCTCATCCGTATTTCCTACTCATCCGTATTTCCTCATCCATATTTCTTACTCATCCGCATTTGTTCACACTTAAGCAACTTTCTAAACTTAGGTGTACGAACTACTGTTTAGGCGTATGAGCAGCCTAGGGCACACTTAATCAACAGATTTAGTCCTTAAAACCTCGTCTATCATGATCTGAGCTTAAAGCATGCATTCTAAAACACAACCATAACATCATCAAGCATGAACATAGTCCAACATCATGTCATAATAGTAGCATACACAGATTCATACATATGGGTACAAAAACCCAGTTTTATAAAAACTTACATTTATGCATTCCAGCCCCAAAGATAAGTTAAAACAGCTAAAAGAGGGGTTCTAAAACTCACCTTTGTAGCTCTCTTGGGTATGACTTTCTTCAAAACCCGTTTGCTATAGGTTCAACACCTAAAACCCACTAAAAACACACACAACCAAACATACAAACACACATAAGCATACAACCAAGGCAAGGCTAGTTAAGAACACTTAAAAACCATGAATTCTTACCTTGAATTCGAATTTTCAGCTTGTTCTTCCTTCTAACCCTAGAGTTCTGCTCCTTTTTCTTTCTCTCTCTCTAAAAATCATAGATCTGGTGTTGTAAGAGTAGAGTGGGCTGCCATGCCTACTTTACACCCACTTTCAAACCTTTTGTCCTTTTGACACTTTTTACCCCTCAAGTTGGGTAAAATATATTTTCTTTTTTTCTTCACTTTATTCTTTCTTTCTTTGACTTTAAAAATAACCGGGTGTTACAGGTCCACCCTCTTATATAGGTTTCATCCCCGAAAGCTGTTATTCCTCAAACAATCATGGGTAATGCTATCTCATCTCTTCTTTAGTCTCCCACGTAGACTCGAATCCCTTCCTATGCTTCCACTTTATTCCTCAACCTCTTCTCTTTTCGATCAATGATCACCACCGGTAGTTCCATATAATAGAGCCATTTATCTACCTTGATATCCTCCAGTGGAACAATCATATCCTCGTCTGCTACACACTTTCTCAAGCGAGATACATGGAATGTCGGGTGAATTCCACTTAACTCATCTGGTAACTTCAATCTATAGGCCACCTCTCTTACTCTAGCAATGATTTGAAAAGGCCCTATGTATCTCGGGCTCAACTTGCCCCGCTTTCAGAACCGAATGATACCCTTCCAAGGTGAGACTTTCAACATAACCCTGTCACCCACCTGGAACTCAATCGGTCTACGTTGTTTATCAGCATACGACTTCTGTCTATCTTTGGCTACCTTCATGAAGGCCTTGATCTATTCAAGCTTCTCAGTCGTAGCCTCGATCACCTTGATGCTTCCTAACTCTTTCTGACCAATATCACACGAACAGACGAGTGTCCTGCATCTCCTACCGTATAGCATCTCATAAGAGGGCATACCAATGCTGGTATGATAAGTGTTGTTATATGAGAACTCAACTAACGGTTAGTGGTCATCCCAACTTCCTCCAAAATCAATGACGCATGCCTGGAGCATATCTTCCAACGTCTGAATCATTCGTTCCGACTGACCATCTGTTTGAGGATGATAAGCCGTGCTAAAATGTAACCTCATCCCCATCGCATCGTGGAATTTCTTCCAAAATTTTGTTGTAAACTGGGTGTCACGATCAGACACAATAGAAACCAGCACACCATGACGAGTTACGATCTCCTTGATGAAAAGATACGCCATCCTCTCGAATGAATACGTCTCGCGAATCGGTAGGAAGTGAGCACTCTTCGTCAAACGGTCAACTATTACCCATATGGCATCATACCCTTTCGGGGTACGTGGTAGCTTCGTAATAAAGTCCATGGTGATGTGCTCCCACTTCCACTCCAGTATATCCAAAGGTTGGATCTTTCCATATGGCTTTTGATGCTCCGCCTTCACTTGCAATCAAGTAAGGCACTTACTCACATACTCCACCACATCGCTTCATACCCGGCCACCAATAGTCTTTCTTCATGTCTTGTACATCTTGGTAGCACCAGGATGAATAGAGTACCGAGTCTTGTGAGCTTCATCCATAATCTTCACGCATAGATCTCCAAAACGAGGAATCCACATTCGTCCAAATCTGGTTCTAACACCAAGTGTGTTTTCACCCAATTCCGCAACCAGACCTCTCATTCTTTTGGAGTTAAGATCTTCTTTCAATGCCTTATCTTGAAACTCTTTGACTTGCTTCATCACATCCGAGGTCATGATCAACTGATAAGCTTTCACCCGAATCGGTTCGGGTCTCACTTTCTGGCTAAGGACATCCGCCACAACGTTGGCTTTGCCCGGATGGTAATGGATCTCGAAATTGTAGTCTTTTATGACCTCCAACCATCGTCTCTGCCTCATCTTCAGGTCCTTCTGCTCGAAGAAGTACTTCAAGCTCTTGTGGTTAGTGAATATGGTGCACTTCGTCCCGTAAAGGTAGTACCTCCAAATCTTTAATGCAAAGACCACGGCTGCTAGCTCCAAGTCATGAGTAGGATAATTAACCTCATGAGCCTTCAACTTTTGGGATGCATAGGCTATAAACTTTCCTCTCTATATGTTACCCTAACCCCGAGTAGAAAGCATCAGAATAAACCACCAGATCTTCACTTCCATCGGGTAATGACAGAACATGAGCATGAGTCAACCTCGCCTTTAATTCCTCGAACGCCTCTCTTGAGCTTGACCCCATACGAACTTTACATCTTTCTGGGTCAACTTGGTTAGTGGACAATTGATCTTAGAGAAGTCTTGATAAAATCTTCTGTAATAGCCCGCCAAACCCAAGAAACTATGAATCTCGGATGGTGTCTTTGGAGACTTCCATTGCATCACCGCCTCCACCTTTGCTGGATCCACCATAATCCCCTCGGGATTCACTACATGACCCAAAAACTGAACTTCGCCCAACCAGAACACGCATTTGGAGAATTTAGCATACAACTTCTCCCTTCTCAACGTCTCCATCACCTCTCGAATATGACCGGCATGCTCCTCTTTACTTTTGGAATAAATCAGGATATCATCGATAAACACAATCACTGATTTATCCAACATCGGCCGACACACTTGATTCATCAAGTCCATAAAAGCAGCCGACGCGTTGGTCAAACCAAATGACATAACGAGGAACTCATAGTGACCATAACGCATGCGAAAAGCTATTTTAGGGACATCCTACTCTTTCACCTTTAGCTGATGGTAACCCGATTGAAGATCTATCCTTGAGAACCAACTGGCACCTTGAAGCTAATTAAACAAATCATCAATCCTCGATAACGAGTACCGATTCTTCACCGTTAACTTGTTCAGCTTACGGTAGTCTATACACATCCTCATGCTACCGTTTTTCTTCTTCACAAACAGGACCCGAGCACCCCAAGGAGAGATGCTCGGCCGAATGAATCCCTTATCAAGCAGCTCTTGTAATTGCTCCATCAACTCTTTCATCTCAGTTGGAGGCAGCTGATACGGTGCCTTAGCAACAGGTTGGGCACCCGGTATCAAGTCAATCTGAAACTCGATCTCTCGGTCTGGTGGCACTCCTGGTAAATCTTCGGGAAACACGTCTGGAAAGTCACACACAACTGGTACATCAGACAGTTGTGGTGTTGGTGTCTCTACATCCTTCACATAAGCCAAGTAGGCACTACTCCAAGCCTCATGCACTTTCTCGCTACCGCCATTGAGATTACTTTTGGGATCGCCGTGATCCGATCCCCATAAACTGTCACCATACTCCCGTTCTCTGCTCTTAAACAAATCATCTTCTTGCGACACATAATGTTCACCTCGTATTCGGCTAACCAATCCATCCCAAGAACCACATCGAAACCACCTAAGGTCATCATGAATGGTCTAACAGGAAACTTGTGACCTTCTAATTCCACATCACATCCTTCTATCATCTTAGAAATCCTAATAGACTTACCTATGGCAGTTTCTACATCAAAGGGCACATCTATATTCTTACTACTAACAGGCAGTTTGGCATAGAAGCAGCAAAAATAAAACTTTTACAGCACCAGAATCGAATAACACCGAGGCTAAAGTTTGGTTTACTAGAAAGGTACCTGACACAACATCAGGGTCCGTCCTAGCCTCCTCCTACATCATCGTAAATGCTCTGGTGCTCGCCCTCGGTCCTTTACCTCTAGTCTTCCTCACCCTAGAACCCTCAGCCCTTGGCTTCTTACAGTCCTTACTCGTATGGCCCTCCACACCATAGTTGAAACATCTCCTTGCTTTGCATTCCCTCGCCAGATGACTAGGCTTCACACACTTGAAGCACACATTCGATCCACACCTACATTCGCCACTATGCTCCTTCCCACATTTTTTACATCTCCTCACTTCCGCACCGGATGTGACCATATGCCGGTGATCTACCCGTGCCTTCTTATTACTCGTCGAGGCACCACCCCAACCAAACTTTTTTCCATTCCGATTCCGATCACCACCACCTTTCTTACTGCCTTCAGTCACCACCATAGTTCTTTCATCATACAATCTCCCCGCCAAATCAACCGCCAACCTAAACATGCTCGTCGGGCAGTGATCATGTGCCTACGAGTATCCGCCAGCAACCCTGAATGTACCTCTTAATCTTTCGTGACAAAGGTGTCACTTGGTCCGGCACCAGACATGCCATCTCATTGAATTTAGTAGTGTATTGTTGATGTGTCATTGTTCCTGCCTCTAACTGCAAGAATTCTCTTTCTACATTATCCATTCCCCTATGAGGACAGATTTTCTGAATCACCAACGTTTTCAGCTCAGACCATCTCATCCTCCCAATAGCCCGACTACCCTCAGCTTGGACAATATTGCATGTGAACACACATCATACATACACATAGATAATATCATTATTATCTTCATCATTCATTCATTCATGCTTTCTTACTTTCATTCATACATCATTACATCTTTACTTTCATTCAGACCAATGCCATGTGCTTCATCCCACCGTCATGCATAAAGCCAGTATTGGGCCTAAGATCTTTCAAAGACCCCGAACATTATACACGAAGCTGACTCTAGTACCTAGGGTAAGGGACAGGGGTCCCATACATATGGTCAATCACAAGGATTAGACTCCTATGTGCATCCTCATGGGGTATTCAACCCGCACACAGTTGAGCTGACACCCCTCAATGGGTATGAACCTCCATACATATGCTTAATCACATGGATCAAGCCCCGGTGTGCATCCTTCTGGGGTAGCTAACCCGCACATGATCGAGCTAACACCCTTCATTGGGTGTGAACGTCCATACATATGCTTGCAAGCCTTTCATACTTTCATTTCTTCATTAATGCATGCATTCATTCATTATGTTCCTCTTTTCATTATCTTCCACTTTACGTTACATAATACTTTCATTTCATCCATTAACATTCAACGTAAAGCCACGGGAAAATAATCATACATAATAAGGAACAGCAACATACACAGTCAACATCACATACAGGGTATCATACATACATAACATACATCATCCATTCCATCATGCATAAGCATCAATCATACATCATAACATGCCCACATAACATCTATGACCTCAAAAAGTCAACTTACGTAGCGCCCGGGAACCTCCCAAGTCAAAGCCTAAATTTCACTTTTTCCTCAAAACGTTAGAAAATATTCTAAGTGTTCATCCGCATTTGCCTTTTTGTTCATCCGCATTTCTTTTTGTTCATTCGCATTTCCTTTTTCCTCATCCGCATTTGTTCATCCGCATTGACTTTACTCGTTCGCATTTGTCAATGCTCATCAGCAGTTGTTCATCCGCATTGACTTTACTCATCCGCATTTGTCAATGCTCATCAGCAGTTGTTCATCCGCATTGACTTTACTCATCCGCATTTGTCAATGCTCATCCGCATTTCCTCATCCGCATTTCCTCATCCGCATTTCCTCATCCGCATTTGCTCACACTTAGACTTTCTCATCCGCATTGACTTTCTCATCTGCATTGAGTTTCTCATCCACATTTCCTACTCATCCGCATTTCCTCATCCGCATTTGTTCACAGTTAAGCAGTTTTCTAAACTTAGGCGTATGAACTACTGTTTGGGCGTATGAGTAGCCTTGGGCACACTTAATCAACAGATTCAGTCCCTAAAACCTCGTTTATCATGTTCTAAGCTTAAATCATGCATTCTAAGCCTTAGAAACACAACCATAACATCATCAAGCATGAACATAGTCCAATATCACATCATAACAGCAGCATACACAGATTCATACATATGGGTATAAAAACCTAGTTTTATAAAAACATACATTTATGCATTTTCAGTCCCATAAATCAGTTAAAACAGGTAAAAGAGGGGTTCTAGAACTCGCCTTTGCAGCTCTCTTGGGTATGACTTCCTTGAAAACCCGTTTGCTGCAGGTTCAACACCTAAAACCCACTAAAACACACACAACCGAACATACAAACACACATAAGCATACAACCGAGGCAAGGCCAGTTAAGAACAATTAAAAACCATGAATTCTTACCTTGAATTCGAATTTTCAGTTTGTTCTTCCTTCTAACTTGAGAGTTCTGCTCCTTTTTCTTTCTCTCTCTCTAGAAATCCCAGATCTGGTGTTGTAAGAGTAGAGTGGGCTACCATGCCCACTTTACACCTACTGTCAAACCATTCTGTCATTTGGACACTTTTTACCTCTCAACTTGGGTAAAATATCTTTTCTTTTTTTTTCTTCACTTTATTCTTTCTTTCTTTGACTTTAAAATAAGCAGGTGTTACAGTTATATGACTGAAAAAAGCGGATGAACAAAGTTAATGCGGATGAACAAACGTGGATGAGCATTGACAAATGCGGATGAGTTAATGTCAATGCGGATGAACAAACGTGGATGAGCATTGACAAATGCGGATGAGTTAATGTCAATGCGGATGAACAAATGTGGATAAGTTCATGCGACTGAACAAATGCGGATGAGTAAAGTCAATGCGGATGAACAAATGCGGATGAGCATTGACAAATGCGAATGAGTAAAAGAAATGCGGATGAACAAAAAGGGAAATGCGGATGAACACTTAGAATATTTTCTGACTTTTTGGGGAAAAAGTGAAATGTAGGCTTTGACTTGGGAGGTTACCGGGGGTTCATGTAAGCTAACTTTTGAGGTCATAGATGATGTGATGGGCATATATGATGATGTTATGATGTATGATTGATGCTTATGTATGATGGTATGTATGATGTATGTTATGTATGTATGATGCCCTGTATGATGATGTTGACTGTGTATGTCGATGTTCCTTATTATGTATGATTATTTTCCCATGGCTTTACGTTGTATGTTAATGAATGAAATGAAAGTATTGTGTAACGTAAAGTGGAAGATAATGAAAAGAGGAACATGATGAATGAATGCATGCATTAATGAACGAAGGAAAGTAAAGTAAGTCTTGCAAGCCTTGTATGTCGAAACACGCTCAATGTGTTAGTTAACGGTGTGTGGGTTAGCTACCCTAGAAGGATGCACACCAGGGTCTTTCTTTGTGATTGACCATTTGGATAGAACCTTGTCGCTTACCCTGGATATTGTGGCTAGGTTGTTATGCGCCATGACAGGGAGTCTATGATAGACCTTGGCCCAATATCAGCTTTATGCATGATGGTGGGTATAGCACATGACAATGGTACACCTGAATTTACCCTAGGTATTGTGGCCAGGCTGTTGTGTGCCATGACGGGGGCTCTATGATAGACCCCAGCCCAGTACCAGCTTTATGCATGACGGTAGGGTAAAGTTCATGGTTTTTGATGGAATGAAAAGAAGTAATGATGAACGTATGAATGAAAGTAAGAAAGCATGAATGGATGAAAGTTAATGAATGAATGATGAAGATAATAATGATTTTATCTGTGTACATATGATGTGTGATCACATGCAAAGGTATAGAATGGTTTTAATGGAAGTAAAGTATGTTTTATTATAAAACTAGAACTCACTCAGCAACGCTGACTTTTACGTGTTTCCAGTTGGCAGGTAAAGGTTGCTGAGGATGGCACGGGGTAGCTACTTTGCTCTTTTTCTAGATGGCATCCATTTTTTAATGCTTTTGTGCTGTAATGCAACAAGTATTTTGTAATGTGATAACGATGTATTATTTTGCAAAAGCTATTATAATGAAATGAAATGTCATTTTTAATGTTTCTGTTGCAATGATTATTTAAGTAAATATAAATTTATGTTTTATATGCCATGATTGTCCAGCTGTAAGCGTCCCAGAAACGGGGCCTTACAACATTGGGGTCTAATCTTTGTGATTGACCATACATATGGGATCCTTGCCGTTTGCCCTAGGTACTAGAGTCAGCTTCGGGCACAATGTTCAAGGTAAGAATGTAATAAATGATACTATCTATGTTTACCTATGATGCTTGATCGCGTAAGAATTTAAAGTATATTTTATTTTAAAACTAGAACTCATTCAGCAACGCTGACTTTTATGTGTTTCCAGTTGGCAGGTGATTGTTGCTAAGAATGGCACGGGACGACTACTTGGATTATTTTGGATGACATCCATTTTGTATAATGTTTTTGTGAAGTAATGCAACAAGTTATTTTGTAATCAGTAAACGGCATATTATTTTCCAAAAGCATTTATAGTGAAAAGAAATGGTTGGTTAAATGTTTCTGCCATAATATTTTATTAAATTTAATGTAAATGTATGTTTTATGTGCGATGATTGACCAGATATGAGTGCTTCGGGAACGGGGCCTTACACTAATCTAATAAAATTTGATTATAATCATATTGCAATCACACTTATTAATTATAAATGGAACGTAGCATCTAATATTTAAATCATAACCAAAATCAAACACGAACAACATGAATGACCCATAAAATCAATCCAATCTCGCCAAAACTCATCAAGATCAATTCACAACCAACTTCAAACATTCATGCCTCAAAACCAACCAAATCAACCAAAATGATAACTATGGAACCACAAAATACTTAGTAACAATCTAGGCAAGAAAAACGGTGCAAAAGATCACGAAACTACTCGTATTCACTCAATAACAATCAGATTATGCTAACGGATAGAAAGTAATATGAAATCAAACAGAAACAAGATGAGCAATCGATGAAAAAGAAGTTTATTCAAGTTAACAAGACCAAGTAAATAAGAATTAATTATATTTTAATGCAAATTATGCAACTACATATTGGTGCATTTTAGTATTCATGAATGATTAACTATATAAACAGGAAAAGCACAAGGTATAATAAAACAATAAACAACACTAGTTCTCGCATTGATTGTTATTTGCTTTTCATAACAACCTCCAATTATATGGAGCTTTTATTATCATTCCTTATAAACACACTCATGAATGAATCTAACAAAATTTGTTTATAATCATCATTGCAATCACACTAATCAATCACAAATAGAACCTAACAGTTTAAATCATAAACAATATTAAACACGAACTACATGAATGACCCTTGAAAACAATCCACTCTCGCCTAGACTAATCAAGAGCAATTCACAATCAACTTTGAACATTCATGCTTAAAAAGTCATCCGAATCAATCAAAATTACAATTATGGAACCACAAAATACTTTAGTAACAATATAGGCAAGAAAAAATGTGCAAAGGATCAAGAAACTACTCGTATTCACTCACTAACAATGAAGAATCAGATTACGCTAACGGAAAGAAAGTAATCTGAAATCAAACAGAAACTTGCTGAGTGTTCGATAAAAAATAAATCTATTCTAGTTAACAGGACCAAGTAAATAAGAATTACTTGAGTTTTAATCCAAATTATGCAACTACATATTGGTTCATTTAAGTTTTCACGAGTGATTAAAAATATAAAGAGGAAAAAACTAGTTATAATAAAGCATTAAACAACACTTGTATAAGTATGGAATTGTTATTCTCATTCCTTATAAATACAGTCATGACCAAATCTAATAAAATTTGATTATAATCATCATTGCAATCCACTTATCAATCATAAATGGAACGTAGCATCTACTGTTAAAATCATAACCAAAATCAAAAACGAACCACATGAATGACCCTTAAAATCAATCCAATCTCGCCAAAACTCATCAAGAGCAATTCACAACCAACTTCAAACATTCATGCCTTAAAAACCAACCAGATCAACCAAAATGACAACTATGGAACCACAAAATACTTAGTAACAATCTAGGCAAGAAAAGGTGCAAAGGATCACGAAACTACTCGTACTCACTCAATAACAATTAGATTACGCTAACGGATGGAAAGTAATTTGAAATCAAACAAAAACATCATGAGCGATCAATGAAAAAGAAGTATATTCAAGTTAACACAACCAAGTAAATAAGAATTAATTATATTTTAATGCAAGTTGTGCAACTACATATCGGTGCATTTTAGTGTGACATCCGGTAAATTTCCGTTATCAAACTCTGTTAGTTCCGTTAAGTCTTGCATACACGTGTCATAAACACACACTAGTTTTCGTTTAACGTTGGTGACCTAATAATAATTAATAATGTTACATTATTGATAATCTAATTGATTATGTGATTATTGTGTTATGTTTAAGTGTTTGCATGTTTTAAATGTTAATTAGGAAACTAATCGCGTAACGTGGAAACGTGACTATTTATTCGTATGTCTTGTGTTTTTATAAGGATAAAATATATAATGATTTTCATTAGTTTGTATATTTATATTAATAAGTTAAAAATACTTTACGAAGAGTTTAAAGTCTTGTTTTTACAAAATACCAAAACACAAGGGTTTAAATGGTAAATATGCAAAATTAGATTAACAAAACACAAAAACCCTAGCCCACATCCCCATCGGCCGCGATTCAACCTCTCAACCCCTCCCCACTTCGAAATCAGCCTAGAACAAGAAGAACCTGCGATTTTGGTTTGGTTTCAAGCACTACAACAAGTTAGCAACATCAAATCGTGTTCCTTTGCAAGATTTAAGGTTAGTTTTGGTGGTTTTTGTGAAATTCTTATGGTGGCCGAACCCTAATTCGTGAGTGATGGTTCATGGTGTCGAAATTGATGTTGTTTGATGATGTTAATATGTTAGTTGGATTGAATACATGTTGTTTAACGTTGATTATGTATGAATTGTATGTTTTTAGTGGATTGATCATGAACTTTGGTTTTAAGCAAACCCTAATTCGAAATTGCTGAGATTATGCATGATGGATGATTGTTTGATGAATGTATGATGATTAGTAGGTTGTATGAATGTTTAAGTTGGTGTTTAGAGGTTACTAATAATAGTAACTTTATTTTCATAACATGATGATCTAGTGATGGATTGATGTTTTTGATGTATTCATGATGATAATTAGATGCTAGATTGTTGATATGAATGCTAAAAATCTTAGAATGAATGTTGTTGTTCATATCTTGCCAAAAGTGGAAACTTTTGCTCATGATGATTGTTAGATTATGATGATTAGGCATTGTTGATCATGTCTAGATGTTGTTATGAGCTTGAGATGGTATGATTGTGATGAATTCATGAATACATTGAGTGTTGATAGATGTTGGAATGTACTTTCCCAAAAGGGAAACTTTATTTGCACAAAGTTTGAAGGATGATAGTTTGAACATGTTTGGGATGTTAGGAGCATGTTAGTAAGTTCATGGATGCATTCTATTGTGATAGAACATGTTAAATTAGTTGTATGGGATGCTTGGATAATCATGGGTGATGTTTGGAGTTTGATGAACATATATGATGTTGATGTTGGTTAGTAGCTAAGACATCATGTTTGGGACTGGAAACTGATTGTTGTGGTTTATGTTGAATGCAATGAACATGGTTAATGAATGTGAATGTGATCAATAACACGCGTGCGAATCTGAGGCCCCTACTTTGTAGGATTGGCAGGGTTTAGTATGTGAAGTCGAGAATGGCTTCACATTGCATGTGGTGCGTGATTTGATCTTTGTGTGGCATGTTAGTTGTGTTATAACTAGTGGACATGTTAATGTTCTAGATTCGCATGACTTGTATGATACTTGGTTGTATGACGATCTAAATGATACACCTGGATAATATAGCATACATATGATCTATTTGAATGTTAACCATGTATGATATATGTGTATGATTGCTTGAATGGTTTTCAACAAATAAAGTCACCAACGGGTCAAACGGGTCAACCGGGTCAAACATGTCTGTTTTTCTGAAATCTTGAGTCCTTGGTTGTAGTGTACTTAGGGTTTCACATGTTCTGTATTTACACGTACTCACACACTTATATAATCTAGGTAACCTCTGAAGGTTGTCTGTCCATTCTGTATGTCAAGTAAAACTCTAAGTGTCTATCACGCATATCAGGTGAGTTCATGCCCCACTCTTTATTTAATCTCTTTTGGGGGAGATAACATACTGGTAAATCACAAACGCTTTATATATTCAAGTTGTGTATAATATTAATATAGTGTTGATATCATGGAAAAGTCCTCACACTTTCGAATTGTTAATATTGAATAGCGGGGAAATTTGTGTAGTACTACTGGGTCTGACGAGCCCCACCTGTGTGACTCGAGGTCAACCGGGTGCAATTTGTCCTATTGAACATTATCACGACCTGTTAACTCGTGACAGGAGGCAACAACGTAACACAGTCAGCTTTAATTGCGAAATCACTATGAGTTAATATTTATTGTTAATGGACTAGCTATCTATTACAATGCACTACTTTTATATCTCTACTATTAAACTACTTATGTTTGAATATCCCTCTTGAACTCACCAACCATTGTGTTGACATTTTAGTATGCTATTCTCAGGTCATTAGCTTGCTTGCCATTAGGAGCACAACATGGTTTCACTTGCATTCTAAGACTCGATCTTCAAGACATCTTTATTGTTTTAATGGTTAATGTTTACTCTTTTGGATTGGCGCATATTTTTACCATAGTATACCTTTTTATTTCTTTGGGTTGTTTTACAAAACGCTTCCGCACAGTTTAAAGTTATACTTTGGTAGATTTTATTTTAATTATGGCATATAGAGTCGTTCTGAGTATTATTGACTGTGATCCTGGTTTGTTCACACGCCTCGCGGTAAAACTCCGCACGTGGATTTTGAGGGTATGACATTTAGTATTTATGAATGATTAACTATATAAACATGAAAAGCACAAGTTATAATAAATATTTAAACAACACTAGTTCTCGCATTGATTGTTATTTCTTTTCGTAACAACCTCCAATTATATGGAGTTTTATTATCATTCCTTATTAACACACTATGAATGAATCTAATAAATTTGTTTATAATCATCATTGCAATCACACTAATCAATCTCAAATAGAACATACAGTTTAAATCATAAACATATTAAACACGAATTACATGAATGACCCTTGAAAACAATCCACTCTCGCCTAAACTAATCAAGAGCAATTCACCACCAACTTTGAACATTCATGCTTAAAAAATCATCCGAATCAATCAAAAGTACAATGATGGAACCACAAAATACTTAGTAATAATATAGGCAAGAAAAAATGTGCAAAGGATCAAGAAACTACTCGTATTCACTCACTAACAATGAAGAATCAGATTACGCTAACGGAAAGAAAGTAATCTGAAATCAAACAGAAACTTGATGAGTGTTCGATAAAAAAATAAATCTATTCTAGTTAACAGGACCAAGTAAATAAGAATTACTTGAGTTTTAATCCAAATTATGCAACTACATATTGGTTCATTTGAGTTTTCACGAGTGATTAAAAATATAAAGAGGAAAAAAACTAGTTATAGTAAAGCATTAAACAACACTTGTATAAGTATGGAGTTGTTATTCTCATTCCTTATAAATACATTAATGACCAAATCTAATAAAAATTGATTATAATCATCATTGCAATCACACTTATCAATCATAAATGGAACGTAGCATCTACTGTTAAAATCATAACCAAAATCAAACACGAACCACATGAATGACCCTTAAAATCAATCCAATCTCGCCAAAACTCATCAAGAGCAATTCACAACCAACTTCAAACATTCATGCCTTAAAAACCAACCAAATCAACCAAAATGACAACTATGGAACCACAAAATACTTAGTAACAATCTAGGCAAGGAAAAAGGTGCAAAGGATCATGAAACTACTCTTATTCACTCAATAACAATCAGATTACGCTAACGGATAGAAAGTAATTTGAAATCAAACAAAAACATCATGAGCGATCGATGAAAAAGAAGTCTATTCAAGTTAACACAACCAAGTAAATAAGAATTAATTATATTTTAATGCAAGTTGTGCGACTACATATCGGTGCATTTTAGTATTCATGAATGATTAACTATATAAACATGAAAAGCACAAGTTATAATAAAACATTAAACAACACTAGTTCTCGCATTGATTGTTATTTACTTTTCGTAACAACCTCCAATTATATGGAGTTTTTATTATCATTCCTTATTAACACACTCATGAATGAATCTAATAAAATTTGTTTATAATCATCATTGCAATCACACTAATCAATCTCAAATAGAACATAACAGTTTAAATCATAAACAATACTAACACGAACTACATGAATGACCCTTGAAAACAATCCACTCTCGCCTAAACTAATCAAGAGCAATTCACAACCAACTTTGAACATTCATCCGAATCAATCAAAATTAAAATTATGGAACCACCAAATACTTTAGTAACAATATAGGCAAGAAAAAATGTGCAAAGGATCAAGAAACTACTCGTATTCACTCACTAACAATGAAGAATCAGATTACGCTAACGGAAAGAAAGTAATCTGAAATCAAACAGAAACTTGATGAGTGTTTGATAAAAAATAAATCTATTCTAGTTAACAGGACCAAGTAAATAAGAATTACTTGAGTTTTAATCCAAATTATGCAACTACATATTGGTTCATTAAGTTTTCACGAGTGATTAAAAATATAAAGAGGAAAAAAACTAGTTATAATAAAGCATTAAACAACACTTGTATAAGTATGGAGTTGTTATTCTCATTCCTTATAAATACAGTCATGACCAAATCTAATAAATTATAATCATCATTGCAATCCACTTATCAATGATAAATGGAACGTAGCATCTACTGTTAAATCATAACCAAAATCAAAAACGAACCACATGAATGACCCTTAAAATCAATCCAATCTCGCCAAAACTCATCAAGAGCAATTCACAACCAACTTCAAACATTCATGCCTTAAAAACCAACCAGATCAACCAAAATGACAACTATGGAACCACAAAATACTTAGTAACAATCTTGGCAAGAAAAAGGTGCAAAGGATCACAAAACTACTCGTACTCACTCAATAACAATTAGATTACGCTAACGGATAGAAAGTAATTTGAAATCAAACAAAAACATCATGAGCGATCAATGAAAAAGAGTATATTCAAGTTAACACAACCAAGTAAATAAGAATTAATTATGTTTTAATGCAAGTTGTGCAACTACATATTGGTGCATTTTAGTATTCATGAATGATTAACTATAAACATGAAAAGCACAAGTTATAATAAAACATTAAACAACACTAATTCTCGCATTTATTGTTATTTGCTTTTCGAAACAACCTCCAATTATATGGAGTTTTTATTATCATTCCTTATTAACACACTCGTGAATGAATCTAATAAAACTTGTTTATAATAATCATTGCAATCACACTAATCAATCACAAATAGAACATAACAGTTTAAATCATAAACAATATTAAACACAAACTACATGAATGACCCTTGAAAACAATCCACTCTCGCCTAAACTAATCAAGAGCAATTCACAACCAACTTTGAACATTCTTGTTTAAAAAATATATTGTTTAAATCATAACCAAAATCTAACACGAGCCATAAGAATGACCCTTGAAATCAATCCACTATCGCCTAAACTCATCAAGAGCAATTCACAACCAACATCGAACATTCATGACTAAGTTATCATCCGAATCAATCAAAATGAGAACTATGGAACCACAAAATACTTTAGTAACAATCTATGTAAGAAAAAGGTGATGAGTGATCGATAAAAAAGAATCAAGATTCAGATTACGCAGAAAGAAAGTAATCTGAAATCAAACAAAAACGTGATGAGTGATCGATGAAAAGAGTCTATTGAAGTTAATACGACCAGGTAAATAATAATTAATTGTATTTTAATCCAAATAATGCAAATACATATTGGTTCATATCAGTATTCATGATTGCTTAACTTTATAAACAGGAAAAACAATAGTTATAATAAAACATTAAACAACACTAGTTCTCGCATTGATCGTTATTTGCTTTTCGTAACAACCTCCAATTATATGGAGTTTTTATCCTCATTCCCTATAAACACACTCTTGAATGAATCTAATCATATTTGTTTATAATAATCATTGCAATCATACTAATGAATCACAAATAGAACGTAGCAGTTTAAATCATAAACAAAGTCAAATACGAACCACATGAATGACCCTTGAAAATAATCCACTCTCGCCTAAACTAATCAAGAGCAATTCAGACCAAATTCGAACGTTCATGCTTAAAAATCATCCGAATCAATCAAAATGATAACAAAGGAACCACAAAATTCTTTGTGACAACCCGAGTCTTCGGGTTAACATCGTTTTTTTATCATCTAACATCTTTACGTTATTTTATAGTTAATCAATTTTATTATTATAAAAGAAAAATGGTTTTTATTAGTATTTTGCTACTCAACTGTAAACAAATTAACATAATTAACTTTAAAGTGCAAACTTCATAAACTAGAGGGACCGAAAATGTCAATTATCAAAGTCAGATATTAATAAAAACCCAACCCCCACCCAAAGTTCCCTCATTCCACGATATTCCTTCTTCCCAAAATTTCACACATTACCAAACCCTAAACCTTACGTTCTTCTTCCGTCAACCACTCACTTCACACGCATAAGGACTTTCGGCTGGCTATTTACGATTGAGGATCTTCATCGGCATTCGTTTGACGGTTTCCATTCGGTAGGTTACTCGTCACTTTTCTCATTCGTTTATATTTTCATCATGGTTCGGTTTCGTCTCGATTACTATCTTGCGACTTTAGCCCTCGATTCATGTCCGTTTGTGGTTACGTTGGTCTCGAGGGGAGTTTCGGGATCGTTGGTCGTGGTTTTCTTGTTGTGCATGAACGCATTATTTCGTTCGGGGTTTACGCGCGATCTGAATATCATATATATATGCCTACATATGTAGTTGACATTTAGTTTTGGCAGTATAGATGTGTGCGTGTGCAGTGCGATGTATTGATGTTGGTGTGGATTCTTGTAGTTGTCAGAGCATGTGTGTTTTGATGGTGTATACTATGTGTGCGTGGGTGGAATAAGTATGTATGTGTCTTCTTTGATGTTAGATTCTGCATACACACATATACTATGTAGGTGTGTGTATGACTTGTGCATGGGTATGTACGCAGGTATGGTGTGTGTGTGTGATGATGTGTGTGTGTGCGTGATTGTCTTGTGTGTGTTGTTGTGTGCATGAGCTGTGAACTGAGAATGGTGTTTGGGTTTAGAATCAGATGATATTCTTGTGTGTACCTTCTGCCACATGTATGTATACTTGGGTGTATGAATTCATGTTGTTAATGTGTGTCAGGTTGTGCCATGAATGGAAGGTTACGTATTTTATGTGGTTTTTCTACCTTGGGGATAGTAGTTAGACATGGGTGTTTGTGTTGCATATATAAAGGGTATAACTGGTGTGTTTTGATTTTGGGGAATTATGTTTGGGGTATACATCATGTATTGCATACACGGTATATATTATGGCTACATGTCCTACGGTGTATGAATTTGTGTTAATGTTAGAGCGTGATTACAACGAAAATGTCAAACGCGACCCCGAACCGAGAACATGAAATCGTACGACCAAATTATTGGTATTTAATATTAATTAGTATTTAATGAAACTCAGGTTAATTGGAACCCGACCCTTTGTGCTTACATTTTTGTTGTTGCCCGCATTCGAGGTGAGTCTTCACGGCCCCTATTTTACATTACTTTCCTTTTGGGGGAGAAAGCATGCAAACTTTATTTATAAATGGTTTCGAGTATTATTGTTATCGCCTGTTTCGTTAGTGCAAACATACTTAAAAGTCCTTACATTCTCAAACCGTTAGTAATGTGTAGCGAGGTAATTCTGAGTAGTACTACTGGATTGACAAACCCCGCCCGGTTTGAGACTGTCTAACATGCTAGCTTGATTGGAGGTCAAACGGGTGCGTTATTGACCTAACATTTGTCACTGTCTGGGTTAGACGTGACGGGAAGGCAACAAACTTACAAACAGTCAGCTTCGGTTTGAAACGCTAACTAACTTGATTATAGGCTAGCTACCTATCGATATGCTTTAATTACTTTACCATTCGAATAGTTACAAACATTTTTATCTATTATTAAACCTGTGAACTCACCAACTTTATGTTGACACACTTTAGCATGTTTTCTCAGGTCACAGGAACGCTTAAGCTCATGTTGCACAATTAGGGAACGCACTCAGGACATGCATCATCAAACTCATTTATTTTGCTTTGAACATTTTATTTGGCATAGTACTTTGGGAACTTTTAGTATTGGTTTACATTTGTCTTTACGCTTCCGCACTAATGTTTATTTCGTTTACGACTACTCTGATTTAATGTTCAAACGTTTATTTAAATTCATATAGTGTCGTTTGATATGACCGTGTCTGAGATCCTGGTTTGTCACACGCCTCGCGGTAAAACCCCGCAGGTGGAATTTGAGGGTGTGACAGATTGGTATCAGAGCCATTGGTTATAGAGAACTAGGATTGCATTTGCATCTAGACTATAGCCTTAGACACAACACTAGTATTGCACAGACACTCTTACTTGCTTACGAACTTTGTACGAACATTGCATGGTATACTCGCGTTAACTTACACAAAAAATATAAAATAAATACATATCATCATCATCATTCGAACCATCCATGTCACCTGTATCATTCTTGGCCCCACAGAGAGACAAAGGATTCCGCTAATTTACCTTCAGCATCTACACATGTTTCCTCACCCCCAGAGTCGAAGAGACGTCGACTTGAACCTAACATTGTGACCACGAGGCACGGGGAGCCCTTAAATACACACGAATCACCTAACAATGACAACTAGGGGGGAAACTTACCCTACCCTCCTACCTCTTTTCACACTTGCTTCTATTTTTGTCATACCCTATCTTCCCTACCCGCCTGAACAATCATTCGCCACCATGTAACTATGATGAAACGTTGGACACGACATATGCTTGAGACAACCAAATAGATTCGAAATCTATTAGAGAATCAGACTTGGACATGTGAATACTTAGAGCTCCAAAGGAAAAGCCTTGAATCCACTAACAAGTGCCATAACAAACTCATAAGTGGAAATTTTTTACCCAGATGGGCATGATTGTTTCCATCCAACTGATATATATTGAATTATGATCGTTTGATTTGAATACATTGTACTCCTTACAATATATTTTTATTAGGGATTGTTATTTGATTATTGACTGTTGTGGTTTGTGAAACGCATGATTATTTACATTGTACATTATGATGACTATATATTATGTATATCTTCTCATGATTGTGTATTGTGAATACGAAGAATCATGTCTGGAAGAAGAGCTGGACGTCCGAGCAGAAGCGAAAACATCAACATGACTCAAGCTGAGTTGGATGCCATTATCAATGAGCGTGTTGCTGACGTGCTTGCAGCATATGAACAGACCCAAAATCAGAACCAGAATAATTAGAACCAAAATCAAGGAGGTCAAGCAGTCTGTACATTCAAGATGTTTATGGACTGTAAGCCTCACTCTTTTAGTGGTTCTGAGGGTGCTGTTACACTACTTCGTTGGTTGGAGAAACTCGAGTCGGTTTTCGCCATGTGCAATTGTCCTGTTGGAAACCATGTCAAGTATGCATCTGGAAAATTAGAAGGACCAGCGTTAACTTGGTGGAACTCACAAGTCCAGACATTAGGACTTGAGGCTGCTAATAATCTACCATGGATGACTTCAGGACCTTAATGAAAGATGAGTACTACCCCAGAAATGAGGTCCAAAAGCTGGAGGGAGAGTTTTGGAATCTAAAGATGGTTGGATCTAATATTGAGGAATATACGACTCGTTCGCATGAGTTGGCTTCTTTATGTCCTCAAATGGTAACCCTAGACTACAAAAGAATAGAGAAGTATATGATGGCTTAGCTCCTCAGATTCAAGCTAGTGTCATAGCTGCTAATCCTGATACTATTCAGCATGCTATCAGGCTAGCTCACAAGCTCACTGATCAGGCAGTGGCGCAGGGCACTCTGCCTAAACGTAGCACTACCTCTGGTTCATCTGACTATAAACGAAAATGAGATAGTACGACCAGCAAGTCCTCAAACTCGAACAACCTCAGCAACAACAAGTCAGAAAGTTTGATTCCTCTAGAAGCTACACAAATAATATTCACAACAACAACAACAATGGTCAAGGATCGAGTAACTACATAGGCAAGTACCCAAAATGCAATAAATGCAATTTTCATCATCATGGCCAGTGTGATCATTTTCATTGCCAAAGGTGTGGAAGGATGGGTCATGCTGCTAAAGACTGCAAGGGTGAATTGATGACTAGACAACAATCTCAGCAACAACGACAAGGCGAAGCGACAAGGGGTTTTTTTGAATTTGGCAAAGAGGGTCATTACAGGAAAGATTGCCCACAACTAAGGAACGGGAACAAGGGCAATAATGGAAACAACAATTATGGAAATGGCTCTAAGGGTCGAGCTTTTGTGATTGGGTCTAGTGAGGCAAGGAAACGTAGTTACCGATACGTTTCCTCTGAACGACTTTTTGCCTCTGTATTATTTGATACCGGTGCTGATAGGAGCTTTATCTCTGCCAAGTTTAGCAAACTTCTTGATGTAACGTTAATCGAAATAGAACCTAGTTACACCATAGAACTAGCTGATGGTAAAATAATTGAGGCAACACATATTCTCAAAGGATGTAAACTAGGACTATCAGGACATAACTTAGATATAGACCTCATGCCTGTTACACTTGGTAGCTTTGACGTGGTCGTTGGCATGGACTGGTTATCTAAGAACCAAGCTGAGATTAATAGTAGTGAAAAGGTCGTTCGTGTACCACTTGCTAGTGGTGAAATCTTATATGTTCAGGGCGAGAAATGTGGTGTAGTCTCTGGCATCATATCGTACATGAAAGCCCAGAAATGCTTACGTAAAGGCCATACCGCTATTTTAGCTATGATCACACAGAAAAGACTATCGAAGAAAAGAAGACTGAGGATATCCCTATTGTTCATGACTTTCCTGAGGTTTTCCCTAAAGACTTACCTGGTCTTCCACCGCATCGTCAGGTCGAGTTCCAGATTGATTTGATACCTGGAGCCACACCTATTGCGAGAACGACATACAGACTAGCTCCAACAAAACTGCAAGAACTATACACTCAAGTACAAGAACTTTTAGATAAGTGATTTATCAGACCCAACTCATCTCCATGGGGAGCCCCAGTCCTGTTTGTCAAGAAAAAGGACGGGACTTTCCGTATGGGTATTGATTACCGTGAACTGAACAAAGTGACGGTTAAGAATCGTTATCCTCTTCCCCGTATCGATGTTGTTTGACCAACTTCAAGGGTCGAGCTTCTATTCCAAGATAGATTTGAGATCAGGATATCATCAATTGAGAGTCCGAGAAGAGGACATATCAAAGACAGCATTCAGAACTCGTTACGGTCACTACGAGTTTTTGGTTATGCCCTTGGGTTGACTAATGCACCGGCGGTGTTCATGGATCTCATGAACCGCATATGCAAACCCTACCTGGACAAGTTTGTCATCGTTTTTATCGATGATATCTTAATATATTCAAAGAACGAAGAGGAGCATGAGGAACATCTTCGATTGATTTTGGAATTACTTAAACAAAAGAAACTATATGCCAAGTTTTTGAAGTGTGACTTCTGGATTCGGGAAGTCCAATTCTTGGGCCATGTGGTCAATGAGAAGGGTATACATGTTGACTCGACAAAAATAGAAGCCATCAGGAGCTGGGCTACGCCTAAGACTCCCACTGAGGTATGATAGTTTCTTGGGTTCGCTGGGTACTATAGAAGATTCATTGAAGGATTTTCGAAGATCGCTCAACCACTTACAACATTAACTCATAAAGGCACAGTGTACCATTAGGGTGACAAGCAAGAGTCAGCATTTCAGTTCCTAAAACAAAAGCTTTGTATGGCACCGATACTATCCCTACCTGAGGGAACAAATGATTTTGTAGTATATTGCGATGCATCCATCCTAGGTCTTGGTTGTGTGTAAATGCAACGCGAGAAGGTCATCACATATGCCTCCCGTAAGCTAAAAGTTCATGAGAAAAACTACACGACACACAACTTAGAGTTAGGAGCCATTGTGTTCGCACTCAAGATATGGAGACATTACTTGTACGGTACCAAGTTCACCATTTATACTGATCACAAGAGTCTTCAACATATTTTTGAGCAGAAGGAGTTGAATATGAGACAACGTCGCTGGGTTGAAATGTTGAATGACTATGACTGTGCGATCAAGTATCATCCGGGTAAGGCTAATGTAGTAGCTGACGCCTTAAGTCGAAAGGAGACACCTAAGCCAAAGCGAGTTCAAGCATTACAACTCACCATCCACACCGGACTACCTGATCAGATACGTAATGCTCAACTTGAGGCTTTGAAGGACGAGAACTTGAAAGCAGAGTCCATGCGAGGCATGGAAAGGCAGCTAGAGATCAAATCGGATGGAGTTCGTTATTTTATGGAACGAATATGGGTTCCTTCCTATGGGATCTACGAGAACTAGTGATGGACGAAGCCCATAAGTCTTGATATTCTATCCATCCGGGTTCAGATAAGATGTATCTGACTTGAAAGTTCTGTATTGGTGGCCGAACATGAAAGCTGATATCGCCACCTATGTAAGCAGATGTTTAACCTGTTCTAAGGTTAAAGTGGAGTATCAAAGGCCATCTGGTCTACTTCAACAGCCAAAAATTCCTGTATGGAAGTGGGAGCAAATCTCGATGGATTTTATCACGAAGCTGCCTCGAACTCCTAGCGGGTGCGATACCATTTGGGTAATAGTAGATCGATTGACAAAATCCGCACACTTCCTACCAATTAGAGAGACTAATAGAATGGATAAGTTAACTCGTATCTACCTAAGGGAAATAGTCTCTCGGCATGGTGTGCCAATTTCTATCATCTCTGATCGTGACGCTCGATTTTCTTCTCATTTCTGGCAATCTTTGCAACGATCATTAGGAACACGGCTAGATATGAGCACCGCATATCATCCTCAGACTGATGGTCAAAGTGAGCGTACAATACAGACATTGGAAGATATGTTACGTGCTTGCATAATTGACTTTGGCGACCATTAGGAAACTCATTTACCGTTGGTTGAGTTTTCTTACAATAACAGCTATCACACATTGATCAAAGCTGCACCATTTGAAGCATTATATGGATGTAAGTGCTGATCACTTATTTGTTGGGCGGAAGTTGGTGAAAGTCAACTTACCGGTCCTGAACTTGTGCATGAAACGACTGAGAAGATAGTGGAAATTTGTAATCACATGGCAGCAGCACGTGACCGACAAAAGAGTTACGCAGATAAACGGCGCAAACCATTGGAATTTAAAATTGGTGACAAGGTACTTTTGAAAGTGTCACCTTGGAAAGGTGTCGTTCGCTTTGAGAAACGTGGAAAGCTTAACCCACGCTACGTTGGACCTTTTGAGATTGTCAAAAGGGTTGGCCCAGTAGCCTACCAATTGAACCTACCAGAAGAGCTTAGCGGAATACCAATGTGTTCCATGTTTCAAACCTGAGGAAATGCCTTACAGATGAGACTCTTGTCGTTCTGTTAGATGAGATACATGTGGATGAACAACTACATTTCATTGAGGAACCAGTGGAAGTTATGGACCGAGAGGTCAAAACTCTCAAATATAGTCGTATTCCTATCGTCAAAGTCCGTTGGAACTCAAAGCATGGACCGGAGTTTACCTGGGAACGCGAGGATCAAATGAAGAAAAAATATCCACAACTGTTCAATGACCAGGCATCTACTTCTTCAGGTATCATTCTTACGGTATCTTTTCTTTCAATTCTAGATGAAATTCCCTTCAACAAGGGGATGATGTCACAACTCTACCAAAAACCTTACAAAGTCTTATACGTTATAAATCGCTGAATCTCATACATTTGACTGAACCTATCATTCTAATTTTCGGGACGAAAATTCTTTCAACAAGGGGATGATGTGACAACCCGAGTCTTCGGGTTAACATCGTTTTTTTATCATCTAACATCTTTACGTTATTTTATAGTTAATCAATTTTATTATTATAAAAGAATAATGGTTGTTATTAGTATTTTGCTACTCAACTATAAACTAATTAAACATAATTAACATTAAAGTGCAAACTACATAAACTAGAGGGACCAAAAATGTCAACTATCAAAGTCACATATTAATAAAAACCAACCCGCACCCCACGGTTCCCTCATTCCACAATTTTCCTTCTTCCCGAAATTTCACAAATTACCAAACCCTAAACCTTACGTTCTACGTCTAATCATCACCACTCACTCACACACATAAGGACTTTCGATTGGCTATTTACAATCGAGGATCTTCATCGACATTCGTTTGACAGTTTCCATTCGGTAGGTACTTGTCACTTTCTCATTCGTATCATATATATATGCGTACGTATGTAGTTGACGTTTAGTTTTGGCAGTATAGATGTTGCGTGTACAGTGCGATGTATTGATGTTGGTGTGGATTCTTGTAGTTGTCAGAGCATGTGTGTTTTGATGGTGTATACTATGTGTGCGTGGGTGGAATAGGCAAGTATGTATGTGTCTTTCTTTGTTATGATTCTGCATACACACATATATCTATGTAGGTGTGTGTATGACTTGTGCATGGGTATGTACGCAGGTATGGTGTGTGTGTGTGTGTGATGATGTGTGTGTGTGCATGATTGTCTTGTGTGTGTTGTTATGTGCATGAGCTGTGAACTGAGAATGGTGTTTGGGTTTAGAATCAGATGATATTCTTGTGTGTACCTTCTCGCCGCATGTATGTATACTTGGGTGTATGAGTTCATGTTGTTAATGTGTGTCAGGTTGTCCATGAATGGAAGGTTACGTATTTTATGTGGTTTTTCTACCTTGGGGATAGTAGTTAGACATGGGTGTTTGTGTTGCCTATATAAAGGGTATAACTGGTGTGTTTTGATTTTGGGGAATTATGTTTGGGGTTATACATCATGTATTGCATGCACGTGTATATATTATGGCTACATGTCCTACGGTGTATGAATTTGTGTTAATGTTAGAGATTGATTACAACGCAAATGTCAAACGCGACCCCGAACCGAGAACATGAAATCGTACGACCAAATTATTGGTATTTAATATTAATTAAGTATTTAATGAAACTCAGGTTAATTGGAACCCGACCCTTTGTGCTTACATTTTTGTTGTTGCCCGCATTCGAGGTGAGTCTTCACGGCCCCTATTTTACATTACTTTCCTTTTGGGGGAGAAAGCATGCAAACTTTATTTATAAATGGTTTCGAGTATTATTGTTTATCGCCTGTTACGTTAGTGCAAACATACTTAAAAGTCCTTACATTCTCAAACCGTTAGTAATGTGTAGCGAGGTAATTCTGAGTAGTACTACTGGATTTGACAAACCCCGCCCGGGCTAGTTGTGCTAGCTTGATTGGAGGTCAAACGGGTGCGTTATTGACCTAACATTGTCATTGTCTGGGTTAGACATGACGGGAAGGCAACAAACTTACAAATAGTCAGCTTCGGTTTGAAACACTAACTAACTTGATTATAGGCTAGCTACCTATCGATATGCTTTAATTACTTTACCATTCGAATAGTTACAAACATTTTTATTGTTATTAAACCTGTGAACTCACCAACTTTATGTTGACACACTTTAGCATGTTTTCTCAGGTCACAGGAACGTTTAAGCTCATGTTGCACAATTAGGGAACGCACTCAGGACATGCATCATCAAACTCATTTATTTTGCTTTGAACATTTTATTTGGCATAGTACTTTGGGAACTTTTAGTATTGGTTTACATTTGTCTTTACGCTTCCGCACTGATGTTTATTTCGTTTATGACTACTCTGATTTAAAGTTCAAACGTTTATTTAAATTCATATAGTGTCGTTTGATATGACCGTGTCTGATATCCTGGTTTGTCACACGCCTCGCGGTAAAACCCCGCACGTGGAATGTGAGGGTTTGACATACTTTAGTAACAATCTAGGCAAGAAAAAAAGGTGAAAAGGATCACGAAACTACTCGTATTCACTCAATAACAATCAGATTACGCAAACGGATAGAAAGTAATATGAAATCAAACAGAAACGTGATGAGCGATCGATGAAAAAGAAGTCTATTCAAGTTAACACGACCAAGTAAATAAGAATTAATAATATTTTAATGCAAATTGTGCAACTACATATTGGTGCATTTTAGTATTCATGAATGATTAACTATATAAACAGGAAAAACACAAGTTATAATAAAACATTAAACAACACTAGTTTTCGCATTGATTGTTATTTGCTTTTCGTAACAATCTCCAATTATATGGAGTTTTTATTATCATTCCTTATTAACATACTCGTGAATGAATCTAATAAAATTTGTTTATAATGATCATTGAAATCACACTAATCAATCACAAATAGAACATAACAATTTAAATCATAACCAATATTAAACACGAACTACATGAATGACCCTTGAAAACAATCCACTCTCGCCTAACTAATCAAGAGCAATTCACAACCAACTTCGAACATTCATGCTTAAAAAGTCATCCAAATCAATCAAAATGACAATTATGGAACCACAAAATACTTTAGTAACAATATAGGCAAGAAAAAATGTGCAAGGATCAAGAAACTACTCATATTCACTCAATAGCAATCAAGAATCAGATTACGCTAACGGAAATAAAGTAATCTGAAATCAATCAGAAACTTGATGAGTGTTCGATAAAAAAGAAATCTATCCTAGTTAACACCACCAAGTAAATAAGAATTACTTGAGTTTTAATCCAAATTATGCAACTAGATATTGGTTCATTTGAGTTTTTACAAGTGATTAAAAATATAAACAGGAAAAAACTAGTAATAATAAAGCATTAAACAACACTAGTACTAGTATGGAGTTGTTATTCTCATTCCTTATAATTACACTCATGACTGAATCTAATCAAATTTGATTATAATCATCATTGCAATCACACTTATCAATCATAAATGGAACGTAGCATCTACTCTTTAAATCATAACCAAAATCAAACTCAAACCACAGAATGACCCTTGAAATCAATCCAATCTCGCTAAAACTTATCAAGAGCAATTCAGAACTAACTTCAAAGATTCATGCCTCAAAAACCATCCAAATCAATCAAATTGTCAACTATGGAACCACAAAATATATTAGTAACAATCCAGGCAAGAAAAAAGGTGCAAAGGATCAAGAAACCACTCATACTCACTCAATACAATCAAGAATTAGATTACGCTAACGGAAAGAAGAGTAATCTGAAATCAAACTGAAACGGGAGGAGTGATCGATGAAAAAGAAGTCTATTCAAGTTAACATGACCAGGTAAATTATAATTAATTGTATTTTAATCCAAACTATGCAACTACATATTGGTGCATATCAGTATTCATGAATGATTTAACTATATAAACAGGAAAAACACTAGTTATAATAAAACATTAAACAACACTACTTTTCGAACTAATTATTATTTGCTTTTCGTAACAACCCCCAATTATATGGAGTTTTTATTCTCATTCCCTATAAACACACTCGTGAATGAATCTACTCAAATTTGTTTATATAATCATTGCAATCACACTAATCAATCACAGATAGAATGTAGCAATTTAAATCATAACCAAAATCAAACATGAACCACATGAATGACCCTTGAAAACATTCCACTCTCGCCTAAACTAATCAAGAACAATTCAGAACCAACTTCGAACATTCATGCTTAAAAATCATCCGAATCAGTTAAAATGACAACTAAGGAACCAGAAAATACTTAGTAACGATCTTGGCAAAAAAATGTGCAAAGGATCAACAAACTACTCGTATTCACTCAATAACAATAGAGAATCAGATTACGCTAATGTAAACAAAGTAATCTGAAATCAAACAGAAACGTGAAGAGTGTTCAATGAAAAAGAAATCTATTCAAGTTAACACAACCAAGTAAATAAGAATTACTTATGTTTTAATCCAAATTATGCAACTACATATTGGTTCATTTGAGTTTTCTCGAATGATTAACAATATAAACACGAAGCAAACTAGTTATAATAAAGCATTAAACAACACTAGTACTAGTATTGAGTTTTTATTCTCATTCCTTATAAATACACTCATGACCGAATCTAATCAATTTGATTATAATCATCATTGCAATCACATTTATCAATCATAAAAGGAATGTGGCATGTACTCTTTAAATCTTAACTAGAATCAAACACAAACCACATGAATGACCCTTGAAATCAATCCAATTTTGCCAAAACTCATCAAGAGCAATTCACAACCAACTTCAAAGATTCGTGAATAAAAAACCATCCAAATCAATCAAAATGCGAACTATGGAATCATAAAATACTTTAGTTACAATCTAGGCAAGAAAAAAGGTGCAAAGGATCAAGAAACTACTCGTATTCACTCAATAACAATCAAGAATAAGATTACGCTAGCGGAAAGAAATTAATCTGATATCAAACTGAAACGTGATGAGGGATCGATGAAAAAGAAGTCAATTCAAGTTAACACGACTTGGTAAATAATAATTAATTGTCTTTTTGTTGGATCTTGTATGCCCAAGGACACATAGAAGATTGATGTGGTTAGTACGTGTTGATCCAAGTCGGGTCATACCCAATAACAAACCAAACAAACACCAACAAATATTTATTTGTTGATGAGATCATACAAATAAATATTGACACCATTTAGAAATGGGTTTTCTAAAACATTGCTTTTGTGACAGAACAACATTATATGGATAATTTGTTCATGAGAAATTATTTGTTTCATTATTTAAGTTGGTTAAATAATAAAATTAAAGTGTGTTAATGTTATAAAATTAAAATAGGTTTTAATTTTATAAACTAAGGGTTTAAAAGAGTGCACTTTTATAAGAAAATAAAATGGGGGAACCCATTTTAAAATGGTTGATTTTGGCCGCCCAAGTGGGCATTGGGAACCTTTTTGAGTCTTGGTCTTTGCAAGACTTTTACTACCCTTGCACTCTTCCATCTTTTTCACACATTCTCTCACACACACTCAAGCAAGAACACTCTCAAACAAGGCTGAAAATTTTGGATTAGAGCTCAAACAAGGCTGAAAATTGGTAGAGTTTTGGTTTGGAAGAGCTTATGGGTATCACAACTTGAGGCTTTCTCTCTTGGGGGCTGGACATTCAAGAACATCATCATCTTCATCTCATCCATCTACAACATCTTGTGCTTGAAAGGTTGTTTCAATGAACACCCTATGGTTGTTGTTTTGGTTTTGATAGCATACTATTTCACATATATTATTGATCCATGTTCTTGGGTTTTATTTATGGTTTAAAATGGTAAAAATTTCAGATTGGTAACCTCACTTTAAACCCCACTTTCTGCTGCGTTATTATAGTTTAAATGGTTAAACTAGCTTTGATTTACATGTTACAAGATCCAACAATGACATCTAGAGCGATTATGTGGAATATGTGCTTCAAAAGTTCTTGAAAAGTTAGTTTTCATGGACTTTTTCAACCCATTAGGGGCTTTTTTGTTGTGGATGTATGAATCCCTTATGTTTCAAGGTTTAATCTTACATTCTTTAGTATAAACCTTGAAAGATTAACATCAAATGGTTGATTGTGTTGTTTGGACAAAACCCTAAAGTTTTGGTTCATGTTGGCCTGAACTTTAAGGTTACAAAAGGGGTTCATTGTTGTTCTTGGATGTTGAATATGTTTCATATTTTGGTGCATAACATAGACTTGACCTTATGTGTTTTGGATTTGGTTGATTATGGTTTGTCATGTTGGTTTTGATTCTTGTAAGGGTTGTATATTTGTGTTGTATTTTGGGTTGTAATTTATTTATTCATTTGGTTATGTAATAAATAGATTAGGTGCATTTCTTTTATTAGAAAAATTGTATTAGGATATGATTTTATAAAAGAAGATGCACAAGATGAAGACCCAAAGAAGGACACAAAAGACATGGATACTTGAAGCATTTGGATGTGGATTCAAATGGGAGTTCATGGACACATTTTGATATGTCATTTTAATCCTTTGGAAAGACCTTATGACAACACTTGTGATGGCAAACAAGTGTGGTCAACTTAGTGGCTATGGTTATGCACTTATGTTTGTATGATTATGCTTGTTTGGTTGTTTGTTGTATGATTGTTGGTTGATATTTGGATATGCTTTACAAACTCATTAACAAACTTAACAAGCTGAAAATTGATGGTTCTTTATCATTAAGTGATTAATATAAGGTTATTATAAGGATTAATGATTTTAATAAAAGGGTTTTTTTTAAAAGTGAACCATAGGGTACCTTGTATTTGAAAGCATGCAAATATAAAGTACATAGAGTTTTCTAAACTAGTATTATCAAAACTTTAAATTTCTTTTATAAACAAGTCTAACAATGTCCTTTTGCACAACAATTGAGTCACTTGGAAACTCACCTAACCATTTTGAGGGAACTTGTGATTTAGGGTGAGGATACCATATTTGTGGGATAAAGGTCACCTAACCACTTATGTTGGAAAACTCACATGTGTGTGCAAGTAGGGTAACTTGATTTGCAAACCATGTTAAATAGATCACCTACAATATGGTTTACAAAGGTGTTGATGGGATAAACATGCCGACTATATCTATGATGTTTTAAAGTCGATCCCATACCTCTAGAAGTTGCAAAGGGTTGCAATTGTCAAAACGTTGACTACCTTGTTAATTTAAATAATGGGATAAAGGTCACCTAACCACTATTTAAATGTAACGTTGGATTCTAGAATTTTAAAATTGTGTAAGACACTTAAAAGGGGCTTTAATTATTAAAAAATGACAATATTGAAAATACTAAAATTGAACTTTGTTAAATTTTGTAGATGGCCACCAACAACCATGAAAATAATGATAACCCGTCCGCTCACTCACTATCACTAAGGACCATTCTCCAAAAGAAACGTCTAAACCATAATAACTTTATTGATTGGTTTTGAAACTTGAGAATTGTTCTCAAGCAAGAGAAATGATCATATATTTTAGACAATCCGATTCCCGATCAACCTAATGAGGAGGATGAGGAGGCCTACATAATTGGGTGAAATACATTGAGGACTCGGTCCAAGTGTCTTGCCTCATGTTGGCAAGTATGACTCCGGATCTCTAAAAGGAGTATGAACACCATGGAGCATACGACATGATAACCCAGTTGAAGGAAACGTTCCAACAACAAGCAAGGGTAGAGCGCTTCGAAACGGTTCGAGCACTCCCTGCGTGTCGTATGGATGACACCCAATCTGTTTCATCTTATGTACTTAAAATGAAAAGCCACATTAACCACCTCGAAAGGCTGAATTGTCCTGTCTTGAAAGAGTTGGCTACGGATTTGATCCTCAACTCTTTGTCAAAAAGGTTTGACAACTTTGTCATGAATTATAACATGAACGGGTGGGACAAGAACATAAGTGAACTTCACTCTATGCTCAAAACTGCCAAGGCGGCCATGGGTAAAAGAGTTTTACCCGTTCTCACCATGAATGAAGGTGGGAACAAGAAAAGGCCTCACCCCATACCCAAGGAAAATGTTGCCAAGGGTAAGGGGCACGTTAGGGGAAAGGGAAAGGGAGTGGTAAGAGCGCCACCACCAAAACCAGCAGAGAAGAAGCATAAGGTTGCTTCGAATGACCCATGCTTTAAGTGTGGGGAGATTGGACATTGGGCAAGAAATTGCCCAGTCCATCTCAAAGAGTTGCAAGCCAAAAGGGATGCCGAGCAAACCTCAGGTACAATTTACATGATTCATATTGATCTAAATTTAATATCCTCTAACACATGGGTATTGGATACCAGATCTGGAACTCACATTTGCAACTTATTGTAGGGGTTGAAAAGAAGTAAGGACTTCAAGAAAGGGGACGTTAGCCTCTACATGGGGAATGGGGCATAAGTTCAAGTTGAAGGCCGGGAGGACTACATCTTGAAGCTTCCAAATGGTTTGGAAGCAATTTTGAACAATATTTTGTATGCTCCTAGTTTGACTAGAAACATTATTTCTGTTTCCCAATTAAGACAATATGGTTATGTTTTTTTAACATTTATTGAAAATGAAATTTATGTTTCTTTAGATGGCATATTTTATTTTAAAGCTATTCCTATTAATGGTATTTATGAATTTGTTTGTGAAAACACATTATATGATAGCTCATTCTACCAAACCACCACTAAGAAACTCAAATTGGATTTAAGTGATACCTATCTTTGGCATTGCCGTCTTGGTCATATAAACAAGAAGCGCATACAAATACTTCAAAAGCATGGTCTTTTAAAAGCAAGTGAATATGATTCATTTGATGTATGTGAATCCTATTTACAAGGAAAAATGACTAAGGCACCTTTTAGTGGCAAATCCAAAAGGGCAAAAGATTTATTAGGCATCATACATTCGGATGTATGTGGTCCTTTTAAGCCAATGACTAGGTACCATGAAAGATACTTCATTACCTTTACTGACGACTATAGTAGATATGGTTATGTGTACTTGTTAAGACACAAAGATGAAGCTTTTGAAATGTTCAAAATCTTCCAAAATGAAGTAAAAAATCAACTTAACAAGAAAATAAAAATTCTCCACACCGATAGAGGAGGTGAATACCTAAGTGATGCTTTCAGAGATCATCTTAGAAGTTGTGGGATTGTCTCACAACTATCTCCACCTGGAACACCACAACACAATCGTGTGTTCGAGAGGAGAAATCAAACTCTATTAGATATGGTCCGATCTATGATGGCTAGAAGCTCATTGCCTTTATCATTTTGGGGCTTCGCTTTGCTCTCCGCAGCCCGTATTCTAAATATGAGCCCAACCAAAAAGGTGGAAAGGACACCCTTTGAGATATGGCATGAAGGAGTTCCATCCCGATCATACTTAAGGGTCTGGGGTTATGAGGCTTATGTTAAGACTCCCACCCCAAACAAATTGGAAGTCCGATCCACCAAGTGCATCTTTGTTGGATATCTTAGAGATTCTATGGGATATTATTTCTATGATCCATTGGAACAAAAGGTGTTTGTTGCTAGAAAGGGTGAGTTCTTAGAAGCAAAGTTCCTTATGGAAGGAACTAGCAGTAGAACAGTGGATCTTGAGGAGGATCAAGAACCACAACCCGATGCACGTTTGGTTGAAACTAGCACTCAACATGAGGATGTTGAAGATGATCAAGTTGATCAATACACACAAAACGTTCGTAGAAGTGGTAGAACTACTAATCCACCTGAAAGATATGGATTTTTCATGGATGGATGCTATGTGGTAGATTCAGATGAACCAACCACATACCATGATGCAATGTCCAATTCAGATTGTGACAAATGGCTCGAGGCCATGAGCGTTAAGATGCAATCCATGCATGACAATCAAGTATGGGACTTGGTTATACCACCTCTTAACTCCAAAGTAGTTGGAAGTAAGTGGGTTTTCAAGAAGAAAACCGATATGCATGGAAACTTGGATACTTATAAGGCTAGACTTGTAGCAAAAGGTTTCATTGAAACTCAAGTGGTTGACTATGATGAAACCTTTTCACCTGTTGCGATGCTAAAATCTATTAGGATATTGTTTGCCATAGCTGCTCATTATGATTATGAGACTTGGAAAATGGATGTCAAAACCGCTTTCCTAAATGGATATCTTGAGGAAGATATCTATATGGTTCAGCCTGAAGGTTTTGTCGATCAAAAATATGCTAACAAAGTATACAAGTTAAAGAAATCAATCTATGGATTGAAACAAGCATCGAGAAGTTGGAATCACCATTTTGATGAAGAAATAATTAAATTCGGATTCATCAAGAATGCTGATGAAGCTTGTGTATATAAGAAAGCTAGTGGGAGCATCATCACTTTCCTAGTATTGTATGTTGATGACATACTACTATTTAGAAATGACATTGCAACTTTGGAAGGTGTAAAAACCTGGCTTGGAAGTTGTTTTTCCATCAAGGATCTTGGTGAAGCCGCCTATATTCTAGGAATAAAGATCTATAGGGATAGATCAAGGCGGTTGATTGGTTTAAATCAAAGTGCATACATTGATAAAATCTTGAAAAGGTTCAAGATGGAAAACTCTAAGAAAGGTACCATACCTATTCAAAGAGGAACGTTATTGAGTAAGACTCAATGTCCAAGCTCAAAGGATGAGCAAGACAAAATGAAGGCAATCCCATACGTGTCATGTACCTTAAGCATGACAAGCCGATACCAGCAAAATCCTGGAAACAGTCATTGGATGGTTGTTAAGAACATACTTAAGTACCTAAGGAGGACAAAAGATATGTTCCTAATCTATGGATCTGGTGATGAGGAACTCGTTGTAAAAGGTTACACGGATGTGAGTTTCCAAACCGATCGTGATGATTCACGGTCACAATCGGGATATATTTTCATTCTGAATGGAGGAGCGGTCTCTTGGAAGAGCTCCAAATAGGATGTGGTGGCTCTATCAACTACAGAATCAGAATACGTCGCCGCCTCATTGGCAGCTCAAGAAGTTGCATGGTTGAAGAAATTCATTGTCGATCTAGCGGTTGTCCCTTCCATTCAGGACCCCCTAGAGATCTTTTGTGATAACGAGGGTGCGATTGCCCAAATCAAGGAACCTCGTGCTCATCAAAAGACTAAGCACATTGAGCGGAGATTCAACTACATACGAGATGATGTTGAAAAGGGAAAGATATGTATTCGCAAAGTTCACACGGATCAAAACATTGCGGATCCTCTCACGAAGCTCCTTGAAAAGGCAAAGCATGAAGGTCATACTTGTGCCACGGGACTTCGATATTCTAGTGATTGGATTTGATTTGTAATTTTGTATTTGGATATGTGGAACCTTTTATTATTTGAATAAAATTATTTGGTTATAATGTTTCAATTAATGTTCCAATTTAGCATGTTTAATCCATGAGTAAATTGTTTACTCTAAATGTCCGTAGTCGTTCAGACTTGTGGGAACAAGTGTGAGGGTAAGATTATTATGAACTTGGATTGGTTGATATTCATAAGGATGAATATAGAGCAATGGATTGCTACCAAGGTTCATAGATATTTGTGGGATACAAAAATTGGACTAACCCGCATCTCAAATTTTACTACATGGAATCTTATTGATTGATCATAAGTAAATTTGAGTAAAGGCGAATATCATTTGGTATCCTCAGACCTAAGATACATATTGGGTTTTGATATTCACCAAGTGTCATACCTTGATCTGGTTATCCGCTGTTCTAAAATAATGGACAGTACATGAGACTATGTTCAGCTGTGACACAAGGTGATTGTGAGAAACGTATGTAGTCAAGATGGGATTTGTTCCTCTTATTCGTTGAGAGTTAGATGTCTAAGGTCTAGATAAGTTAAATCAACAAGGAATGATCACTCTGTGTCCTTGGATTTAACATGACATCTGTAACAAAAGGATAGATGATTAATTCACATAAATCATTTCAAGTAGGATACTTGAATGGGATGATGTTATTGAATGGCTATAAGTCATCCGTATTAAGGGTAGTAAACTGTTGTTAGGCAGTATTTATTTCTTGCATCAATCTTCTATGAATCTTGTGCAAGTGGAGATTGTTGGATTCTATATGCCCAAGACACATAGAACATTGATGCGGTTAGTATGTCATGATCCAAGTCGGGCTATACCCAATAACAAGCTTTGCAATCACCGATAATTATTCAATTGATGATATGATCATGCAATTAATAATAACACCAAATTTAGAAAATGGGTTTTCTAAATAAGTTGCATATGAGATGGAACAACTTATTAGGATATTTTGTTCAAGAATATTACTTAGTGTTATTTAAGTTAGTTAGATAACATTAAATAATAAAAGAGTGTATAAGTTATACAATTAAAAGTTAATTGTACAACTTATAAGGGACTAGTTTTATAAAATTGTTTGATTAAGTTTTGGGGGGAAAAACTTATATTTGGAGTTTCGGCCGCCCCCTCTCCTATGAGAGTTCTTTTACTTTCTTGTAAACCATAACTTTCATTACTAGTCCAACACTCAAGACATCTCTCCTTTTCATACATGCAAGACACAAGTTAGAAGCTCCAATCTCTCTCTAAAAAACTCTCAAGTTCCAGCAGTGTTTAGAGAGGTATTGGAGTCATTTTGGTCTTCATCTCCCTAGAAAGAAGAGGTGTTTGCAAGTTAGCTTGGGGTATACAAGCTTGAGGGGTCCTTTCCTTGGAGCCTTGGCCGAGTTTTGAGCATCTAACATCCCATTCTTGGTCGACTAGTAAGCTGTTGAAAGGTAGTTTTTTTTCACAGCTCATTGTAGCTGTGATTTTATATACATTTACATATGTTTCATAGCTTGCTTATTCACATATAATGATCCTTTGATTTTGGATTTGTTTTATACATATATATGTCACCATAAGAACATGAAATTTCAGCTTTACAATCATGTTTCAAAATCATTTCCGCTGCGTTTTTTCTGAAAGTTTAAAAGGTTAAACTATGATTTTATGTTCTAACAAACTCAACATATAAACACGAAAAAAACTAGTTATAATATAGCATTAAACAACACTAGTACTAGTATGGAGTTTTTATTCTCATTCCCTTATAAATACACTCATGACCGAATCTAATCAAGTTTGATTATAATCATCATTGCAATCACATTTATCAATCATAAATGGAACGTGGCATGTACTATTTTAATCATAACCAAAATTAAACACAAACCACATGAATGACCCGTGAAATCAATCCAATCTCACCAAAACTCATCAAGAGCAATTCACAACCAACTTCAAAGATTCATGCCAAAAAAACCATCCAAAACAATGAAAATGCCAACTATGGAACCACAAAACAGTTTAGTTACAATCTAGTCAAGAAAAAAGGTGCAAAGGATCAAGAAACTACTCGTATTAACTCAATAACAATCAAGAATAAGATTACGCTAACGGAAAGAAATTAAACTGATATCAAACTGAAACGTGATGAGTGATCAATGAAAAAGAAGTCAATTTAAGTTAACACAACCAAGTAAATAATAATTAATTGTATATTAATCCAAATTATGCAACTACATATTGGTTCATTTGAGTTTTCACGAATGATTAAAAATATAAACAGGAAAAAAACTAGTTATAATAAAGCAATAAACAATAGTAGTACTAGTATGGAGTTTTTATTCTCATTTCTTATAAATACACTCATGACCGAATCTAGTCAAATTTGATTATAATCATCATTGTAATCACACTTATCAATCATAAAGGGAACGTAGTATCTACTCTTTAAATCATAACAATTATCAAACACAAACCACATGAATGACCTTTGAAATCATTCCAATCTCGCCAAAACTCATCAAGAGCAATTCACAACTAACTTCAAAGATTCATGCCTCAAAAACCATCCAATTCAATCAAAAGGATAACTATGGAACCACAAAATACTTTAATAAAAATCTAAGCAAGAAAAAAGGTGCAAAGGATCAAAAACTACTTGTATTCACTCAATAACACTCAGAATCAGATTACGCTAACGGAAAGAAAGTAATCTGAAATCAAACTGAAACGTGATGAGTGATCGATGAAAAAGAAGTCTATTGAAGTTAACACGACCAGGTAAATAATAATTAATTATATTTTAATCCAAGTTACATGGTGTTTTTATTCTCATCCTGTATAAACACACACGTGAACGAATCTAATCAAAATTGATTATATTCATCATTGCAATAACACTAATCAATCAGAAATAGAATGTTGTATCTATTGTTTAAATCATAGCCAAAATCAAACACGAGCCATATGAATGACCCTTGAAATCAATCCAATATCGCCTAAACTCATCAAGAGCAATTCACAACCAACATCGAACATTCATGACTAAAAAATCATCCGAATCAATCAAAATGAGAACTATGGAACCACAAAATACTTTAGTAACAATCTAGGTAAGAAAAAGATGCAAAGGATCAAGACAATACTCGTATTCACTCAATAACAATGGAGAATCAGATTACGCTAAGGGAAAAAAGTAATCTGAAATCAAACAGAAACGTGATGAGTGATCAATGAAAAAGAAGTCTATTGAAGTTAACACAACCAGCTAAATAATAATTAATTGTAGTTTAATCCAAATGATGCAACTACATATTGGTTCATATCAGTATTCATGATTGATTAACTTTACAAATAGGAAAAACAATAGTTATAATAAAACATTAAACAACACTAGTTCTTGCATTGATTGTTATTTGCTTTTCGTAACAACCTCCAATTGTATGGAGTTTTTATCCTCATTCCCTATAAACACACTCGTGAATGAATCTAATCATATTGTTTATAATAATCATTGCAATCATACTAATCAATCACAAAACGTAGCAGTTTAAATCGTAAACAAAATCAAACACGAACCACATGAATGACCCTTGAAAATAATCCACTCTCGCCTAAACTAATCAAGAGCAATTCAGAACCAACTTCGAACATTCATGCTTAAAAATCATCCGAATCAATCAAACTGATAACTAAGGAACCACAAAATACTTCAGTAACAATCTAGGCAAGAAAAAAGGTGCAAAGGATCACGAAACTACTCGTATTCACTCAATAACAATCAGATTACGCTAATGGATAGAAAGTAATCTGAAATCAAAGAGAAACGTGATGAGCGATCGATGAAATTCAAGTTAACACGACCAGTAAATAAGAATTAATTATATTTTAATGCAAATTGTGCAACTACATATTGGTGCTTTTTAGTATTCATGAATGATTAACTATATAACAGGAAAAGCACAAGTTATAATAAAACATTAAACAATACTAGTTCTTGCATTGATTGTTATTTGCTTTTCGTAACAACCTCCATTTATTTGGAGTTTTTATTATCATTCCTTATTAACACACTCGTGAATGAATCTAATAAAATTTGTTTATAATCATCATTGCTGTCACACTAATCAATCACAAATAGAACGTAAGAGTTTAAATCATAACCAAAATCAAACACAAACCACATGAATGACCCTTGAAATCAATCCACTATCGCTTAAACTCATCAAGAGCAATTCACAACCAACATTGAACATTCAAGCCTAAAAAATCATCCGAATCAATCAAAATAAGAACTATGGAACCACAAAATAGTTTAGTAACAATCTTGGTAAGAAAAAGCTGCAAAGGATAAAGAAACTACTCGTATTCACTCAATAACAATCGAGAGTTAGATTACGTTAACGTAAACAAAGTAATCTGGAATCAAACAGAAACGTGATGAGTGTTCAATGAAAAAGAAATCTATTCAAGTTAACACGACCAAGTAAATAAGAATTACTTGAGTTTTAATCCAAAATTGTAACGCCCCGAATAATGTCTAAGCGAGCCAAATAATAATAATGGGCTAAGACGAGATCATTTAATGAAAATAAGATGGATATGGGTTATAGATCGAGTTAACTCTTCGGGATATGTGTTTGGCAAGTTTAACGTCCCAGAAACACCCGGTATACATAAACAGATCATCTTGAGCAATCCTCATTTGCAACTCAACACTCTAGTTCTAGAGAGAGTAGAGAGAGAAAGTAGAGAGAATTGAAGATTCAAGGCTCGATTGATCTCGGGATTGAAGATCGGTGTTCGTGGGCATCCGAACAACAAAAAAACACTAAGAATCCAGGTGAGAAACATCATTTAATCATTTCTTTTGATGTAAACCCGGCTTCTAGGGTTTGGGTTTTTAAAAGTGGCAAAGATTCACCCAAAACTCACGTTTTTGTGCAAGAAAACATGTAAGAAGCTTAGATAAAGCTTATTGGGTGATAAACCAAGGTTTTGGATGTAAAAGATTGAAGTTTTGGGTCAAAAATGGGTTGTTCATAAATTTCAGCCCGTTCTGCGAAACTGGGCATTCATCCAGCAAAATTAAGTACTCGTTTAGCGAAACTGTGGATCTAGTTTCACAGACATGGTTATCCAATGAAAGTTGGGCGAAACTGGCAGTGAAAATGCCAGTGAAACTGCCAATAAAGATGCCAGTGAAACTAGCAGCGAAATTACTGGCGAAACTAGCAGCGAAACTAGCAGCGAAATTGCTGGTCTGGCAGCGAAATTAGTAGCGATATTAGGTAGAAATTAACTCCTTTGAGTGTTAACTTATCTGCAGGCTATGTAGTGCAACCCCTGCTTTGTAAGCTTGATTGAGAAACTACTCATCGAGTACAGGTGAGTTCAAGATCCCCTATTTTAAAGGTTTTAAACTAGTTTGGGGCTGAAAATGCATACTAAATATACGATTTAAATGACCAAGATTTTAAGAGGTTTTAACGGGAAGATCGATTTTTCAATAAATAAATGTGCTATATAAAAGTGCTAAAACCTCACTAGGGGCTGCTATATGTAAGGCCCCATTCCCGGGACACTTACAGTTGGCTAATCATTGCACATAAAACATATATTTACATTTAACCTTCATATAACATCACAGCGGAACATTAAAATAAATTTTCATTTCATAATAAATACTTTTGCAAGTTAATACGATCATTCATTTCAAAACATCGTGCGTTCGCATTACAATGCAAAAACACTAAACAATAGAATGCCATCCAAAATGCCAAGTAGTTGCCCCGCACCATCCTCAGCAATGCTCACCTGCCAACTGGAAAATGCATAAAAAGTCAGCGTTGCTGAGTGAGTTCTAGTTTTATAAAAACATTACATTACCTTCCATTCAATTAAAACATTTTCATTACTATTGCAAGAGATCACACCTCATACGTACAACAAGGTAATAGTTATTTTGTTCATCATCGTTCGTTAGTACATTTTGCACATCTCGCACCTATCACACATATCCCACGTATCGCACCTATCGCACGTATCGCACATATCGCACGTATCGCACATATCGCACGTATGGAGTGGTCCCTAGGAAAAACTCCCCCTATGTGTGTGAACTCGTATGGGTTCGCCAAGATCGCATGCTGTATGACACATAGTAATTAGGAAATCGCACGTTATTAGAGTAGTCACCAAGACTGAACTCTTACTGTGTGTATGAACCCTTATGAGTTACCCAAAATCGCACGTTGTAGATACACACATAGTTGGACACTCCCCCCTGTGTGTATGAACTCTTATGGGTTAACCAAATCGCACGCTATATGATACACAGTAATTAGGAAATTGCACATATTGGAGCAGTCACCAGGAATGAACTCTTATTGTGTGTTTGAACCCTTATGAGTTAGCCAAAATCGCATGCTGTAGACACACACAAGGTAATAACTCTCAATGAGTTGTGAACTTCCTTCAGTTGCTTGCAAGGCTTTTCATCACTTTCTCTTTCATTCATTAATGCATGAATTCATTATTTCGTTCCTCTTTCATTATCTTCCACTTTACATTACATAATACTTTCATTTCATTCATTAACATTCAACGTAAAGCCACGGGAAGACAAACATACATAAACAGGAACATCAGCAAGATCATGCAAATCTTCATACATATCAGCATGCATACATAACATACATCACACATACCATCATGCATAACATCATCAATCGCACATCATCAGTCACACATCATCATTCAGGGCATCATATACATCGTACATATGATCATGCATAAGCATTAATCATTCATCATATCATCACCATACAATGCCCATCACATCATCTATGACCTCAAAAAGTCAACTGACATAGCTCCCGGAAACCGCCAAAGTCAAAGCCTAAATTTCACTTTTTCCCCAAAAAGTCAGAAAATAATCTAAGTGTTCATCCGCATTTCCATTTTTGTTCATCTGCATTTCTTTTACTCATCCGCATTTGTCAATGTTCATCCGCTTTGACTTTGTTCATCCGCATTTGCTTAGTCACATGAACTTATCCACATTTGTTCATCCGCATTGACTTTACTCATCCGCATTTGTCAATGCTCATCCGCATTTGTTCATCCGTATTAACTTTGTTCATACGCATTTGTTCACACTTACACTTATTCATCCGTATTGACTTTCTTATCCACATTTCCTCATCCGCATTCGTTCACACTTAGACTTATTCATCCGCATTGACTTTCTCATCGGCATTGACTTGCCATCCGCATTGACTTTCCATCCGCATTGACTTTCTCATCGGCATTGACTTGCCATCCGCATTGACTTTCCATCCGCATTAGTCATTACTCATGCAGTTTTCTAAACATAGGCATATGAACTACAGTTTGCGCGTATGAGAAGCCTAGGGCACATTATTCATCAGATTCAGTCCCCAAATCTCATTTTTCATGTTCTAAGCTTAAATCACACATTCTAAGCCTTAGAAACACAACCATAACATCATCAAGCATGAACATAGTCCAACATCACATCATAACAGCAGCATACACACATTCAACATACAGGTTAAAATCCAATTTTATAAAAGCATACATTTATGCATTTCCAGCCCTAAAATTAGTTAAAAAAACTAGTAAAAGAGGGGTCTAGAGCTCACCTTTGCAGCTCTTGAGTATGGCTTCTTCCAAACTCGTCTGAAATTGAGTTCAACCACCTAGAAACCCACTAAAACACACACAACCAAACATACAAACACACATAAGCATACAACCAAGGCAAGGCCAGTTAAGAACACTTAAAAACCATGAATTCTTACCTTGAATTCAAATTTTCAGCTAGTTCTTCTTCAGACCCGAGAGCTTTCTGCCGCTCTTTTCTTTCTCTCTCTCTAAAAATGCAGATCTGTGTGTTGTAAGAGGAGAGTAGACTGCCATGCCCACTTTACACCCACTTTTTCAAACCTTTTGTCATTTTTGACACTTTCTACCCCTTAACTTAGGTAAAATATCTTTTCTTTCTTTTTTCTTCACTTTATTCTTCTTTCTTGACTTTAAAAATAACCGGGCGTTACAAGTCCACCCCCCTTATATAGGTTTCGTCCCCGAAACATGTTATTCCTCAAACAATCATGGGTAATGTTGTCTCATCTCTTCTTCAGTCTCCCACATAGACTCAGATCCCTTCATGCGCTTCCACTGTACACGCATAAGGGGAACCCCTTTATTCCTCAACTTCTTCTTTTTACGATCAATGATCGCCACTGGTTGCTCCACATAATTGAGTCGTTCGTCTACCTCGATATCCTCCAGTGGTACAACCATATCCTTCTCTGCTAAACATTTTCTCAGATGAGATACATGGAATGTCGGATGAATTCCATTAACTCATCTAGTAGTTCCAATCTATTGGCCACCTCTCCTGCTCTAGCAATGATTTGGAAAGGCCCAACGTATCTCGGCTGAATATGGTGCAGTTCATCTCGTATAGATAGTGCCTTTATGTCTTTAACGCAAATATACGGCTGCTAGCTCCAAGTCGGGAGTGGGATAATTGACCTCATGAACTTTCAACTGTCGGGATGCATAGGCTATAACCTTTCCTCTCTGCATCAACACACACCCCATCCCTGCGTAGGAAGTATCAGAAAATAACCACCAAATCTTCGCTTCCACCTTTGCCGGGTCCACCATAATCCCATTGGGATTCATTACATGACCTAAAAACTGAACCTCGTGCAACCAGAATGCACACTTGGAGAATTTATCATACAACCTCTCTCTTCTCAACATCTCCAACACCTCTCGAATGTGTCCGGCATGCTTATCCCCACTCTTGGAATAGATCAAGATATCATCGATAAACAAAATCACTGATTTATCGAACATCGGCCAACACACTCATTCAACTCGTCATGAAAGCAGCTGGCGTGTTGGTCAAACAAAAAGACATAGCAACAAACTCGTAGTGTCCATAACACGTGTGCAAAGCTGTTTTACGAATATCCTACTCCTTCACCTTCAGCTGACGGTAGCCCGATCAAAGGTCCATCCTCGAGAAACATCTGGCACCTTGAAACTAATCAAATAGGTCATCAATTCTTGGCAAGGGGTACTGATTCTTCACTGTCAACTTATTCAGCTCACGGTAGTCGATACATATCCACATGCTACCGTATTTCTTCTTAACAAATAAAACTGGAGCATCCCAAGGAGAGATACTCAATCTAATAATCCCCTTATCAAGCAACTCCTTCAGTTGCTCCATCAGTTCCTTCATCTCAGTCGGAGCCAACCACTATGATGCCTTGGCAACAGGTTGGGCACCCGGTATCAGATCAATCTGAAACTCAATCTCTCGGTCAGGTGGCACTCCAAGTAAGTCTTTGGGAAACACATCTGGAAAGTCACACACAACTAGTACGTCGGTCAGTTATGGTGTTGGCATATCCACATCCTTCACATAGGCCAAGTAGGCACCACATCAACGCCTCATGCACTTTCCCGCCACCACCACTGAAGTCACCTTCGGAATCGTCATGACTTGATTGCTGTAAACCGTCAGTGTACTCCCGTCAGGAGTTGTTAATCGAACCATCTTCTTGCAACACACAATGTTCACCTCGTAGTCTGCCAACCAATCCATTCCTTGGACTACGTTAAACCCGCCTAAGGTCATCACAAATGGTCTAACAGGAAACTTGTGAGCTTCTAGTTCTATATCACAACCCTCTATCATCTTAGAAATCCGGGTAGACTCTCCTATTGCAGTTTCTACATCAAAGGGCGCATTTACACTCCTACTACTAGCAGGCAGTTTAGCACAGAAATTAGTAGAAATAAAACTTTTACTAGCACCAGAATCAAATAACACAGAGGCTAAAGTTTTGTTTACTAGAAATGTACCTGACACAACATCGGGGTCCGTCCTAGCCTCCCCCTGTGTCATCATGAACGCTCTGGCACTTGCCCTCTGCCCTTCTACGCCAGCCTTCTTCACTCCTGATACTTCAGCCCTCGGCTTCTTATAGTCTCTACTCAGGTGACCATTCTCTCCACAGTTGTAACACCTTACAACCCCACATTCCCTCGCTATATGGCTCGGCTTCCCGCACTTGAAGCAGATGTTTGACCCACATTTGCATTCTCCCGAATGCTCTTTCCCGCATTTACCACACCTCTTAACTCCTGCACCAGATGTGACCACACATCGGTCATCCATCCGTGCATGCTTATTGTTCGTCGAGACACCACCCCATCCAGTCCTCTTCCCATTCTAGTTCCAGTCTCCACCATTCTTTCTACTCACCTCAGGCACCACCACAGTCCTATCATCATACAACCTCCCCGCCAAGTCAACTGTCGACCTAAACGTGCTTGGTCGGGCAACGATCATGTGCCTGCGGATGTCTGCTAACAAGCCCTGAATATACCTCTTTATCTTTCATGATAGAGGTGTCACCTGATCAGGCACCAGCCATGCCATTTCATTGAACTTGGTGGTGTATTGTTGATGGGTCATAGTCCCCACCTCCAGCTGTAAGAACTCCCTATGAGGACATAACTCTTCAATCACCAGCCTCTTCAACTCTACCCAACCCTCAGCTTGGACGATATTGTCCCACAAGCATAAAGCCGAGTCCACAGATGAGTGAGCAGCAAACTTCACCTTTGGATTTTCTCGGCACTCGCTAATGTCGAGTACCGCCTCCATCTCTCTCACCCATCGGTGAGCAGCAGCAGTAGTATCATTCCCATCAAACGTTGGAGGCTTGCATCTTTGAAATGCCCCATAGTTGTAGCCACGTGTCGCCTCCGGCATAGGCTCTTCTTTTTCCTCTTCTTTATCATTGGTGAGAACCGTTTTAGTCTCGGGCTTTCTCCTTTCGCCCGTAGGTCTACTCCTTTCCTTCCTCTCCCGCTCCCGTACAGCCTTATCACTTCAGTCACTACAGACGGTAAGATCGTCTGCATGACTTGATGAACTTCTTCCACAATAACCTCTTTTACTAAGGCTCTCAGATTGGCGCTCTCATCACTGCCCTTCGGATGAGGGGTCTCTGGTTCTTCATGAACTACCTTTTCGGCTCTAGGCCTTCCTCTCGTGACCCGCGGGTCAGCACCACGTCCACCACCATCTCCACCACACGAAGCTTTGATGATCTACCACCAGCTATCCTCTAACACACACACACACACATTGAAAGATTGAAACACCAACACGGTCATTCAAGGGAACAGCTCATTATATGTCAAGTATAGTAAGTCTCTAATTACATTGGCTAGTTATGATTAGCCACTTACTTTACTCTTCATACCCCAAGCATTACCTATCCTGACTACATCAGTATCTAAATCTACATACAACACATAAACCACATAACATGATCACATAATACCGGTTAACATTAAGAAAATACCTGATGGTACGCACCTACTCGTACTGGCATCCCTTCCCTTTCCGTCCCATTTCCAGTTTAAGTTTAGGTTTATTTTGAAAACTTACATGTTTCACTTAAACTTTGGCTCTGATACCAACTTATAAGCCCCGTTCCCGGGACACTTACAGCTGGCCAATCATCCCACATCACAACGGAACATTAAAATAACTTTTCATTTCATTATAAATGCTTTTGCAAGTTAATACAATCATTCATTTCAAAACATCGTGTGTTCATATTACAATGCAAAAACATTAAACAACAGAATGCCATCCAAAATGCCAAGTAGCTGCCCTACGCCATGCTCAGCAATGCTCACTTGCCAACTGGAAAATGCATAAAAAGTCAACGTTGCTGAGTGAATTCTAGTTTTATAAAAACATTGCTTTACCTTCCATTCATTAAAAACATTTTCATTACTATCGCACGTGATCACACGTCATACGTACATCAAGGTAGTAGTTATTATCTTCATCATCGTTCGCTAGTACATTTCGAACATCTCGCACATATCACACATGTCACACGTATCGCACCTATTGCACATATCGCACGTATCGCACATATCGTATGGAGTGGTCACTAGGACAGACTCCCCCTATGTGTGTGAACTCTTACGGGTTCACCAAGATCGCACTCTGTATGATACCCAGTAATTAGGAAATCACACATTATTGGAGTAGTCTCCAAGACTAAACTCATACTGTGTGTATGAACCCTTATGAGTTAGCCAAAATCGCACTTTGTAGATACACACATAGTTGGACACTCCCCCTGCGTGTATGAACTCTTATGGGTTAACCAAATCGCACGCTGTATGATACACAGTAATTAGGAAATTGCACATATTGGAGCAGTCACCAGGAATGAACTCTTATTGTGTGTTTGAACCCTTATGAGTTAGCCAAAATCACACGCTGTAGACACACACAAGGTAATAACTCTCAATGAGTTGTGAACTTCCCTTCAGTTGCTTGCAAGGCTTTTCATCACTTTCTCTTTCATTCATTAATGCATGAATTCATTATTTCGTTCCTCTTTCATTATCTTCCACTTTACATTACATAATACTTTCATTTCATTCATTAACATTCAACGTAAAGCCACGGGAAGACAAACATACATAAACAGGAACATCAGCAAGATCATGCAAATCTTCATACATATCAGCATGCATAATAACATACATCACACATACCATCACGCATAACATCATCAATCGCACATCATCAGTCACACATCATCATACAGGGCATCATATACATCATACATACGATCATGCATAAGCATCAATCATTCATCATATCATCACAATATAATGCCTATCACATCATCTTTGACCTTAGAAAGTCAACTTACATAGCCCCGGGAACCTCCCAAGTCAAAGCCTAAATTTCACTTTTTCCCCAAAAAGTTAAAAAATATTCTAAGTGTTCATCCGCATTTCCCTTTTTGTTCATCCGCATTTCTTTTACTCATCCGCATTTGTTAATGTTCATCTGCATTGACTTTGTTCATCCGCATTTGCTCAGTCACATGAACTTATCCACATTTGTTCATCCGCATTGACTTTACTCATCCACATTTGTCAATGCTCATCCGCACTTGTTTATCCGCATTAACTTTGTTCATCCGCATTTGTTCACACTTAGACTTATTCATCCGCATTGACTTTCTCATCCGAATTTGTCAATGCTCATCCGCATTTCCTCATCCGCATTTGTTCACACTTAGACTTAATCATCCGCATTGACTTTCTTAATCGCATTGACTTTCCATCCGCATTAGTCAACACTTATGCAGTTTTCTAAACTTAAGCGTATGAACTACAGTTTGGGCGTATAAGAAGCCTTGGGCACACTATTCATCAGATTCAGTCCCTAAATCTCATTTTTCATGTTCTAAGATTAAATCTTATATTCTAAGCCTTAGAAACACAACCATAACATCATCAAGCATGAACATAGTCCAACATCACATCATAATAGCAGCATACACACATTCAACGTACAGGTAAAAACCCAGTTTTATAAAAACATACATTCATGCATTTCTAGCCCCAAAATCATTTAAAAAACCAGAAAAAGAGGGGTTCTAGAGTGTAAAACCCGAAAAGTCAAAACGAGTTACCGAGGATAATGGGCTTAATTAGTGGGTATTTAATAAAGGAAGGAAAGTGTTTATGGGCTAATGAGGCTTATGGGCAAGAGGCTAATTGATTAAGGGCCCATAACCAGCCATCTTACCCACCTAACTAGGCACCACCAACCTCACTTTGAACCCTAGCTCCCAAAGTCGTAAAGAGAGAAAGTAGAGAGAGAAGAGTGAAGAAAACTCAAGATTGGAAGCTTCAAAGGTTAAGAGATTGAAGATCTGGGTGTTGGAGCATCAAGACCTAAGAAAGAAGCAAGAAATCCAGGTAAGAATCGACCTCTAAAACCTTCTGTAGATCAAACCCGGATTCTAGGGTTTTGGGTTTTGAAAAGTGCAAAGAATCGCATAAAGGTCACATTTTTACGTATGAAAATATGTAAAAAAGTTAGATATAGCCTCATGGATGATAAACTAAGAGTTTGGACGTATAAACTTGTGATTTTGGGTTAAAAACGGGCTGGTTCGTAATTTTTATGCGATCTGCGAAACTGTATATGCATCCAGCGAATTTGCATATTCAAGCAGCAAAACTATGAGGACTTCCTGCGAAACTATAGTTTCACAGGTAGTTCCGCAAACATGGTTATCCAACGAAAATTGGGCAAAACTGGCAGCGACGATGCCAGCGAAACTGCCAGCAAAACTGCCGTGAAGGTGGCAGTGATACTGTTGGCGAATCTAGCTACAAAATTGCTGATCTTGCAGCGAAATTAGCAGTGAATTTAGGCAATTAACCTCTTTAAGTGTTAACTCATCTGCAGGTTGTGTAAGGTGATCCTAGCATAGAAAGCTTAGTTTCGAGGTTACTCACGGTATTCAGGTGAGTTCTAGATCCCATTATTTGTAAGTTTTTCCATGTTTTGGGGTTATTATGCATAATAATATACGTTTTTAAATAACCGAGATTTTATGAGGTTTTAACAAGGGTGTTGCCCCTTGGACCCCACTAGGGGCTGCCTAGGACCCGCTGTCAGGGGCTGCCGCCCCCGAACCCCCGCTGTCCCGCGGAGAGTCGGTTATGTTTTATGATTACTAGTACTTGCCATGTTTTGTACTTATTAAGTTAAGTATTATATAATAAAGTGAAAGATGATATTAATAAAAAGTGAAACGTAATGAATGCTACCCCCGAGCCCGTTTGATGATGAATTGTCTTGCAAGCACTATGATAGACTTCATTTAGGTGAGTCTGATGTATGATGATTGATCTGTATTCATGAGCGGGCTATGTGCCTTGTAGTGTGGATCAACTGTCGGGGGTTAGCTACTATGAAAAATGTATACCGACAAGGATCAACATTCGTTGTCGATCAACATGGAGCTCTTGCTTGTGCAATCTCATTTATGATAAAGTTAAAGATATGAAATAATGAAAGATAATGAACATGTTTATTAAGACGCAAATGTTATGTATTATGATGTATGCGTGGTCATTATATGATGGATAAAGTTTATATTTTCTTATTTACCTAAACTAGAACTCACTCAGCAAAGCTGACTTTAAATAGTTGGCAGGTAAATGATGTTGTTGAGGATGGCTCATGGTGGGAAGCTACTTGGATGGCAGTGGATGGCATTTCTGATTATAAAATCTTTTCTTGTAATTTAAGAACAAGTACTATGTTTTATTTACAATTGATGGACAAATGTACGGGTACAATATGGTTTCCAAGTTTTAAATGAATGTCTATTTAATTCCGCTGCAATGTTTTGGTTATAAAAAATGATTTTAAGTTATGATTAACCAACTGTGCGGTTTTCCGGGAATGGGGCCTTACATAGAGCTCACCTTTGCAGCTCTTGAGTATGGCTTCTTCCAAACTCGTCTGAAATTGAGTTCAACCACCTAGAAACCCACTAAAACACACACAACCGAACATACAAACACACATAAGCATACACCAAGGCAAGGCCACTTAAGAACACTTAAAAACCATGAATTCTTACCTTGAACTAGAATTTTCAGCTATTTGTTCTTCAAATCCGAGAGCTTTCTCCTACTCTTTTCTTCCTCTCTCTCTAAAAACTCAAATCTGGGTGTTGTAAGAGGAGAGTGGGCTGCCATGCCCACTTTACACCCACTTTTTCAAACCTTTTGTCCTTTTTGACACTTTTTACCCCTTAAGTTGGGTAAATATATTTTCTTTCTTTTTCTTCACTTTATTCTTCTTTCTTTGACTTTAAAAATAACCGGGTGTTACACCTTGAAATCAGTCCAATCTTGCCAAAAGTCATCAAGAGCAATTCACAACCAACTTCAAACTTTCATGCCTCAAAAACCATCCAAATCAATCAAAATGACAACTATGGAACCACAAAATACTTTAGTTACAATCTAGGCAAGAAAAAAGGTGCAAAGGATCAAGAAACTACTCGTATTCACTCAATAACAATCAAGAATCAGATTACGCTAACGGAAAGAAAGTAATCTAAAATCAAACTGAAACGTGATGAGTGATCGATGAAAAAGAAGTCTATTCAAGTTAACACAACCAGGTAAATAATAAATAATTATATTTTATCTAAATTACGCAACTACATATTGGTGCATTTCAGTATTCATGAATGATTAACTATATAAATAGGAAAAACACTAGTTATAATAAAACATTAAACAACACTAGTTCTCGCATTGATTGTTATTTGCTTTTCATAACAACCTCCAATTATATGGAGTTTTTATTCTTATTCCTTATAAACATACTCATGAATGAATCTTATCATATTTGTTTATAATAATCATTGAAATCACACTAAACAATCACAAATAGATCGTAGCAGTTTAAATCGTAACCAAAATCAAACATGAACCACATGAATGACCATTGAAAGCAATCCAATCTCGCCTAAACTAATCAAAAGCAATTCACAACCAACAATGAACATTCATGCCTAACAATATAAACACAAAATGAACTAGTTATAATAAAGCATTAAACAACACTAGTACTAGTAGTAGTATAGAATTTTTATTCTTATTCCTTATAAATACACTAATGACCGAAGCTAATCAAATTTGGTTATAATCATCATTGCAATCACACTTATCAATCATAAATGGAACGTAGCATCTACTCTTTAAATCATAACCAAAATCAAACACAAACCACATGAATGACCCTTAAATTCAGTCCAATCTTGCCAAAACTCATCAAGAGCAATTCACAACCAACTTCAAACTTTCATGCCTCAAAAACCATCCAAATCAATCAAAATGACAACTATGGAACCACATAATACTTTAGTTACAATCTAGACTAGAAAAAAAGGTGCAAAGGATCAAGAAACTACTCGTATTCACTCAATAACAATCAAGAATCAGATTACGCTAAAGGAAGAAAGTAATCTGAAATCAAACTGAAACGTGATGAGTGATCAATGAAAAGGATGTCTATTGAAGTTAACAAGATGAGGTAAATAATAATTAATTATATTTTAATCCAAATTATGCAACTACATATTGGTGCATATCAGTATTCATGAATGATTAACTATATAAATAGGAAAAACACTAGTTATAATAAAATATTAGACAACAGTAGTTCTCGTATTGAATGTTATTTGCTATTCGTAACAACCTCCAATTATATGGAGTTTTTATTCTCATTCCTTATAAACACACTCGTGAATGAATCTAATCATATTGTTATAATAGTCATTGCAATCACACAAATCAATCACAAATAGAAAGTAGCAGTTTAAATCATAAACAAAATCAAACACGAACCACATGAATGACCCTTGAAAACAATCCCCTCTAGCCCCAACTAATCAAGAGAAATTCAAAACCAACTTCAAACATTCATGCTTAAAAATCATCCGAATCAATCAAAATGAGAACTATGGAACCACAAAATACTTTAGTAATAATCTAGGTAAGAAAAAGGTGCGAAGGATCAAGAAACTACTCGTATTCACTCAATAACAATCGAGAATCAAATTACGCTAACGTTAAGAAAGTAATCTGAAATCAAAGAAAAAGATGATGAGTGTTTAATGAAAAAGAAATCTATTTTAGTTAACACGACCAAGTAAATAAGAATTACTTGTATTTTAATCCAAATTATGCAACTACATATTGGTGCATTTGAGTAATCATGAATGATTAACTATATAAATAGGAAAAACACGAGTTATATTAAAACATTAAACAACACTAGTTCTCACATTGATAGTTATTTGCTTTCCATAACAACCTCCAATTATATGGTGTTTTTATTCTCATCCCTTATAAACACACACGTGAACGAATCTAACCAAAATTGATTATAATCATCATTGCAATAACACTAATCAATCACAAATAAAACGTTGCATCTATTGTTTAAATCATAACCAAAATCAAACATGAACCACATGAATGACTCTTAAAATCAATCCACTATCGCCTAAACTCATCAAGAGCAATTCACAACCAATATCGAACATTGATGCCTAAACAATCATCCGAATCAATCAAAATGAGAACTATGGAACCAGAATATACTTTAGTAACAATCTAGGTAAGAAAACGGTGCAAAGGATCAAGAAACTACTCGTATTCACTCAATAACAATCCAGAATCGGATTACGTTAACGCAAACAAAGTAATTTGAAATCAAACAGAAATGTGATGAGTGTTCAAGGAAAAAGAAATCTGTTCAAGTTAACACGACCAAGTAAATAAGAATTATTGGAGTTTTAATCCAAAATATGCAACTAGATATTGGTTCATTTGAGTTTTCACAATGATTAAAATTATAAACATGAAAAAACTAGTTATAATAAAGCATTAAACAACACTAGTACTAGTATGGAGTTTTTATTCTCATTCCTTATAAATACAATCATGACCCAATCTAATCAAATTTGATTATAACCATCATTGCAATCACACATATCAATCATAAATGGAACGTAGCATCTACTCTTTGAATCATAACCAAAATCAAAAACAAACCACATGAATGACCCTTGAAATCTGTTGATACATATGTACCTAGATTCGGATCTTAATGTAATATGTCTTAAATGTCTTACGCTTATGTAATGCTTGGGTAATTAATGAAATGAGAATGTTTGGATGTATTTATAATGTTTAATATTTCATTAATAAGTTGTGTAATGCATATTAACTAGATTATATTGGTTTGTGATTGTTTGAATTGATATGCATAATGTTATAATAATGAATACATTCAAACTTGCTTAAGTGAAGTTCTCATGCGTCCGACTGGACCATGTGCCCCAACAGTGGTCATGCGTCCGAATGGCCATGCGACTGAGTGTCCATGTGCCTAAATAGTCCATACGCCTGAACAACTTCATGCGACTGACTCAGTCGCACGACTGAACACTTAGTCGTGCGAATGGATCAACCGCATGGCTCAATCGCACGAATGAACCATGCTAATGGTTTAGTCGCCTGAATGAGCAACCCTAACCTATAAATACCACCTAATTCGTGGAAAAACATAAGCATGATACACACTTTAACTCCAGACGTACCCTAGCCTTCCAGAGACCTCTAAGATCATACTCCAAGTTCATAGATTGTAGTAGATCGATTCCTAATTGATTCTTAATGTTAGATTCAATACATAATTGTTTTTACGTGCGTTCTCATTGATTGGATCGCCAATCAAATAGGATTCCGCACTATTTGGTTCGGTATACACGTTAATCAGTTACATCGTCCGGTACACGATCCCTAACAAGTGGTATCAGCGCCTTGGCTCTTGATTACATGCTGATTCAATCGTTTTTGATACAAAAATTGTGTTTTTCACTAAAAAATGCAATCTTTTTGTGTTAAATGGAGTCTTAGACATTTCCTGACCATAAAGTTTAGTTTTTCTGGCATACGGCAATTAGGGTTTGTGAAAATTCGAGTTTTTGAGGCCAAAACACGTTTAACCTTCGAATTTTCAAACTTCAGCAAGTTTGGTCGCACGATTGGCTCAATCGCATGACTGAGTTCATTTGCCTTCCCAAACGCACGATTAGATTCATTCGTACCCTCATTCGTACGATTGAGAACACTATTCGGACTGTTCAACCGCATTAGTTCATTCGGACGACGGACTCATCCGCATTTGTTCAGTCGCACGATTGAACCATTCGCCTAGTTCAATTGCACGAATAAGCCCAATCGCATACCTTTATTCGCACACATAAATAGTTTGTTTAATAGTAAAGTTAAGTGAAATGGAGGATCAGTTTTCAGCATACACAGCAAGTAGAGACACTCGTATTCAAAATCTACTGTTGTTGGATAACGAAGTGGGAATTCATAATAAACCCCCGAAGCTTATTACGTTAGACGACTACCCATAATGGAAGCAACGTTTTGAAATCTACTTAAATGGAGTAGATACAAATTTGTGGGAGGCAATAGAATCAGGGTACAGCATGCCTGTTGGAGCTGACGGTGTCAAACTTACGTTGAGCGGCATGTCTTATGCACAAAAGGTAAAACACAACGCTGAGAAGAAAGTCTACGCTTTGCTTACTCAGTCTATTCCGAAGGACATCTTCCATAAGTACTCGGAATATACTCAAGCAAAGAAACTATGGGATGCGTTGGAGAAGAGGTATGATGGAAATGCCTCACTCAAGGCCATTAAGGCCAAAGCTTTGAAGGAGTTTGACAACTTCTCTTCAATGGGAAAGGAAGGCCTAGACGATGTGATCGACAGATTCTACCACTTGATGAGTGAGATGCACACTCATGGAAATACTATGTCGATGGAGGATAAGGTATCCAACTTTGCAGATGGATTTCCAGAGAAATGGGCTTCCTTCGTTTCTTATCTTAGATAGAACGGGATGCTCTTGAAGTTAGACATAAATGACTTCATTCTGAAACTGAGATAGGAGGAGCTTAGGATGAAGTATAGAGCTCAAAAGGCAAACTATGACCAGAATCCTGCGCTCTACAATGCGACTCCTCTGGTCAAGACATCTGGAGCACCATTGCAGACTGCCTTCGTCTCAAGCTCAGCAAGTCCAGCACAAGCATCTACTTCAGGGACTGAAACGCCAGGGTCGTCTGGTACCCTGTATATTATACCTGAAGCCAATGCAGCAAAATTGAAGACCGATAACTTTGGTTACGTGACTGTTGAGATGGCCAGAGAACATATGGACCTCCTAGCTACTGTAGTCCACTCCTATGATGGACTAATTGCTGGAAAGATAGGAAATTGCCACCTGGCAAATGAGGATTATGAACAGGTGGATGAGATGGAGTTGGAACAAATGGATATTATGTGGGCCTTGCCAAGTGCTGTCCAAAGAGCTAAGAAGTTTGTCAAAAAGACCGCACAGAACTTGGTTGCAACCAAGGACACGACCTTGGGTTTGACAAGTCAAAGGTAACCTGTTTCAATTGTGGTGAGAAGGGGCACTTCAAACGGGAGTGTGTGAAGCCAAAGAAGACTGGTAATGGCAATCATTTCTTATCCTTCAATCATCAGGACAAAGCCACATCTAGTAGTTCTACTTCATCAAGAAAGGATCCTAAAGCCCTGACTGTTAACAAGGATGAAGGATAGGACTGGAGCTTTCGGTTCGTCTTACCGGGAGAGACCAACATAGCTAGTGTGGATGACATAAATAACGATTCCGCCAGTGAGGGAGATATAGCAGTAGAGCTCGCGATGTCAAATTCTGAAGACACTACACCTGTGGTCATACACCTGCCTGAAGAAGTACAATCTACATCAAAGTCAGAATCACCAGAACTAGAGACGACAGATTCTGCACACATGGTTGATTCCTCTTCAACATCTCATGTAAGTACTACTGGCCAGTTGTTCAATAATCATGCTTGTTCTGATTGTAATAAATTTAGAGAAAGCATAGGTTTAAAATTTACTAGGTTATTAGATCATAATGATAGCTTAGTAAAGGATCTGGATCTGTGCACTAAAGCTAATAGAGTTTTAAAACAAAATGAGCATAGTTACAAGGAAAAGATAGACCTATTGAACAAACAGATTAGAGAAACAAAAGTAGTTGCCTTTAACCAAGCTAATGACATTAGGTACTATCTTAACTCCCTAGAGGACACTAAGAAGCAGAAAGCAGTTTTAGAAGTAGAAGTCAACTCCTTAAACAAAAACTGCACATTTGGACAAGCTCATCTCATATTGTCCAACACTTAGTGAGAGAGAGAAACAACAAGGAGGGATTAGGATACAAAGTGGTTCCGCCACCACTTGAGATCTTGATGAACACCAAAAGTAAACCAATTAATAATAACCCCATCAAGGATCATGTGGTGAGCACTCCTCTCATTAGTGACCCAGATACCACAAGTAAATCAATTGCATCTGGCACTAAACAAAAGGAGTCCACTTCAAAGGCAAAAGGAAAAATGCCTTGTGTTAACCTGGAAAAAGAGTTTGAAAAGGTAATTTAAAGTCAGGTTCAAACAAAGTCAAATCAGAACCCAAAAAGATTATTAAACCTAATCAATCACGCACATCATGTCACAGTCCATGTAAACAAGAAATAAAAGGTGTAAAACCAGGTAAAACAATTAAGTTTGTAAAACCCAACCATACATCTAACAAAAGAAGTGTCTCAATCTAAACAAAATAAGGTCAACCGTGTGATACCTACATCTCCACAAAAACATTTAAACTGTAAAGTTGAAAGCAGATCCTGCTATAATTGTGGAGAGTACGGTCACATTACGTCTCATTGTCCTTATTATCAGACACCGAGGAGGAAAGTTGAACTTCCTAGATCTTTTAAGAGGAACTCAGTGACACCTCCTAAACGGGATTGTGAACCCAAAGTTCAACCCATTAGCCAGTCGTCTGTTTATCACAAACAGGCCTTACACAAAGCTGGTCTATGGAAAGAAAAATTCGCCTAGCGTCTGAAAATGAGAACAAACAGACATCTGAGCTTCCCTCAATCTCAAATGGTCAATGGGTTGAGTTTATGTTATGTGATGCCTCGGGGAAACCCAAGCCAGTGAAGGCTTGGGTTCCTAACATGAACTAATGTTTTCAATGAATGTGTAGGGTGTTCGCTATAGTGCTAAGACTAACACGTGGATTGTAGATAGCGGAGCATCCAGGCACATGACGGGGAACAAAGCTCTCTTATCAAACGTCAGACAAATCAAAGGAGGGCATGTTTCATTTGCTGGAAACAAAGGAGGGTATATCACAGCCCAAGGAGAAGTGGGAAATCCGAAAGTTAAGTTTGCCAAGGTAAATTATGTCCAACAATTACAGAATAACTTACTTTCTGTTTCTCAAATATGTGATAAAGGCTTCAAAGTAGTCTTTGACAACAAGAAGTGCTACGTTCTGAAGAAGAACTATGTGATCCCGGAGGACCAAATTCTAATGACAACTTCAAGATATAATGATCTTTATGTTTTGGATCTTTCAAAGGCCTCCACAACGGATCGTGAAGTTCAGTGCTTCTTGTCCAAAGCTACTGAGAAGGATTCCATCTCCTGGCATAGGAGAATGGGACACATAAATCCAAGGAAGATGAATTACTTGATCCAGAATAATCTAGTGAGGGGAGTGAATGTCAAAAACTTCCAACTCCCGGATTTCTGTGTTGCGTGCAAGAAGGGCAAGCAGACAAAGAAGCCTCATAAGGAAAAGAAAGTTCATTCCATAGAACTACCTCTTGAGCTTCTTCACATGGATCTGTTTGGTCCAGTCAGTACAAGAAGCATCGTAGGCGACTTGTACTGCTATGTAGTTACTTATGACTACTCAAGATTCTCTTGGGATGTTTCTGAAGTCCAAATCAGAAACATTTGCATCCTTCAAGGAATTAGTAACTACACTGGAATCCCTACACAAGCTGAAAGTACGACAAGTGCGCTTAGACAACGGAATCGAGTTCAAGAATCAGTGGATGGAGGCCTACTGCAAGGAAAAGGGAACTGTGCATCAATTTACCTCTGCCTACACTCCTCAGATGAATGGTGTTGCTGAACGGAAGAATCGCAGCTTGATAGAGACCACATGGACTATGCTAGCAGACTTGAAACTGCCTATTCAATTTTGGAATGAGGCAGTTGCAAATGCATGTTATACGCTCAATCGAGTTCTGGTAGTTAAACTCCATGGAAAAACGTGCTATGAGTTACTACAGCGACGTAAACCTAACTTAGAGTATCTCGAGCCGTTTGGCGCTCCATGCACCTTCTGAAGAAGACTCAGGAGGGAAAATTCAGCGAGAAGGTAGATGAAGGGATCTTTCTAGGATACAACATACCAAACAAGAGAGTTTACAACAACTCAACAGGTCAAGTAGAGATGTGGTGTAATGTTGATGTTCAGAGATACAACAAACCTCCTGCTAGAAAAGGGCTGCTTACTTCTTTGACTATGATGGATTCTTCAAGTCCTTCAACATACCTTTCTCCACTTCCAAAGACAAGTTGGCAAACAAGATGATGTACGATGTCTTGAACACACCAGCTCAAGATTCAACATCATATGGTTCACAAAGTCAATCATCTACCAACTCAGGGGGAGCACTTGATGTGAGTGACTCTTCCTCTGATGAAGAAAATGTGGAAAATGATCAGAACAACCAGGATGAACAGGTTCCAACTACCACAAGTCCACAAGCATCTGACAGTGATGCTTCTGAGCCTTCTGAACCTCAGACTCCTATAGCCTCAGATCTAAACCAAATGTTCACAATCTTGATTCAGAGGTGGTTGTTCCAACAACTCCGGCTCACATATAAACGTCTATCATCCTTTGGATAATGTCATAGGTGATGTGAGATCAGGAGTTCAGACCAGAAATTAGTTGTACTCAGCTGATTATGCCTCTGTGATGGAAAAGGGATACCTTCATGATGGTGCCTATCGTTGCTTTGTGTCTCAGTTTGAGCCAAAGTATGTAAGTGAAGCCCTGAATGATGAGGCATGGGTGAGTGCCATGCAAGAAGAACTTCTTCAGTTCAAGTAGGTGTATGGACTCTAGTGGATAGACCGAAAGGTGCTAAGGTCATCAGAAACAAGGCTTGGCTTGTTGTTCAGGGATTTTGACAACTTTAGGGCATTGACTACAATGAAGTGTTTGCACCCATGGCAAGAATGGAAGCAATCCGCATTTTCCTTGCCTATGCATCGTATATGAAGATCAAAGTATATCAACTAGATGTGAAGAGTGCGTTCTTTCGTGGTGAGATCTGAGAAACAGTGTATGTCATCAACCCGAGGGATTTGAGGATCCATATCATGGGGCAGAGTTTACAAACTTGAAAAGGCGCTATACGGGCTTCATCAAGCTCCAAGGACATGGTATGAGAAACTCTCGACACATCTTGTGAAACATGGTTTTCACAGGGGAGTCATTGACTGTACACTTTATCAAAGAAAAAGACGGAGATTTACTGCTGGTACAAATCTATGTCGATGACATAATCTTCGGTTCCAAGAACGAAGAATTATGTAAAGAGTTTGAAGTAGTAATGAAGGTGGAGTTTGAGATGAGTGCAATGGGGAAAAATGAAGTTCTTTCTCGGGTTACAGGTGGATCAGACACCAAACAGGATTTTCCTATATCAGACCAAGTATGTAGGTGATATTCTTAGTCGGTTTGACATGGAGAATGCTTCTACAGCTGGAACTCCACTTGCTACAAACCATGATGTAGCACCCGACGAGAATGGTAATCTGGTAGATGCCACTATGTACCGATGGATGATTGGCTCTCTCATGTATCTCACTGCCTCACAACCTGATATCATGTATGCTACATGTTTATGTTCACGATATCAGGCAAAGCCTAAGGTGAACCATCTTATTGGGGTCAAAAGGATTTTTTGTTATCTGAAGGGTACACCCACACTTGGGTTGTGGTATCCTCATGATGATGACTTTGAGCTTACAGAGTATAGCGACTCGGATTACGGAGGCTGCAAGATGAATTACAAGTCTACATCAGCAGGGTGTCAGTTCTTTGGGAGAAGATTAGTAACATGGCAGTGTAAGAAGCAGACCTAAGTTGCATTGTCAACCTGTGAAGAAGAATATGTTGCTGCTGCAAGTTGCTGTTCACAAATCATATGGATTCAACAACAAATGCGGGATTACGGTTTGAAATTCTCTTCTACTCCTATCTTTGTTGATAACTCAGCTGCAATTGCAGTCACCAAAACCCGGTCCAACATCCTAAGACCAAACACATTGGGATTAAATATCACTTTATACGTGATTGCTTGAAAAGAACTTAATTGATGTGGTAAAAATAAACACAGATTTTCAACGCGCTGATCTCTATACAAAGGCTTTTGACAAACCACGTTTTCTATATTGTTAGAGGTCAACAACGTTAAAAAGAAAAATGAGGTCATTCCTGAAGATGATCATGTGTAGTTGATGTGTCGTGTAATTTTACTTTTCTTTTTTTTTATTTTCCAATTTAATTTATGCTTAATTTTACATTGGTTAATTAAAATTGGTCTTATTGTCTTGCCTATTAAAATCCTAAGATGCTAATCCATTACGGTTTAAAATTTTAGGGGGAGAATAGGTTTAGACAGTATAAAGAAATAAAAAATAAAAAGAAATAAATAAATAAATAAATAAATAATAAATAAATAAAACGAGGGAGAAGAGAGGTAGCCGATAAAAATAAGATCGTATGTGTGATACTGATTCAATCTTTGGAAAATGATAGTACACAGGAGCAAACCATTTGGGACTTTAAAATTTAAATTGAAAATGATGCAAGCTCAAGTATAAGTCTGTATAGTCTAAGCAAAATAAAAGGAAATATGATAGATAAACTAGCTACTACTAAGGTAACACAAAAAAAGTAGACCTAGAGGTTGCTAGACTACAGATGATATGTTGGTAGATTCAACACAATAGATGACTAGACCTTGTTGGTGATCTCAAGATTAAACTAAAATGTTTGACTAGTTGTGGGTAACACCTTATCCCTGGTTAACACAATCAACAAAATTCCAATAAGGGGTGACGAGCAAAATAAACGCCACGAATGTGTGCGTAAGACTAGAGCATGAGCAAGAGCATAGAAAAAATGAAAAAAAAACAATCAAACTAATAACCTATGTTGTTGGTGAGATCTGTGCAAAAAGAATGAAATTGCTCAACCAAGAAGATAGGTTATGCACCTCTCTGTTATGCGGTGGCACTGACCTGAGGATAAGCATAACCTATATATTCTAGAATTCATTGTTGTTTGCCACCTCTCTGCTGTGCGGTGGCACTGACCTGAGGCTTGGCTTCTCTTTGAAAGTTCTATGAATAGTTTCTTCTTGAATACTACCCTTAGACCGCTCAAAAATCTCCTGAGAAATGTTGATTATCATATAAGTGTGGGATCCACAAATTCTTGTTGAAATAAACAAACCATAAACCATCACCAATCTGTGTTGAAAGTCTGTGTATGGATTAAGAGGACAAATATGTTGGATTCTGTGTGCCCAAGACACTTAGAATATTGATGTGGTTAGTACGTTATGATCCAAGTCGGGTTATACCCAATAACAAGTTTGGCAAACATCAATTAAATATTTAATTGATGATGTGATCATGCACTTAAATATTTACACCGATTTAGAAAATGGGTTTTCTAAATAAGTTGCATGTGAGTGGGAACAACTTATTAGGATAATTTGTTCAATCAATATTATTTGAAGTGTTGTTTAAATTAGTTAGATGACATCAAATAATAGTGGGAATTACAACTTATAAATTAAATGGTTAATTGTATAAGTATGTAAATACTATATATATATATATTGTACATACAATTTATTATATGTCTAGTTCACAAGACATATTAATGTGTGATAAACAAATTGAAGGGAAAAGGGTTTTGAAACCCAAATTTCGGCCGCCCTCCCCTTAATCCCCATTGGACCAAACTTGCTTGGGTACCAACACACATTTAACTCTTGTCTTGAACACTCCACAAAGTATAACCACACACATTACATGCAAAAGGCTCCAATCTCTCTCTCTCTCCAACCTCACGGTTCAAGCAAGAAAAGAAGAGGGTTTGAAGCTTATTTTGGGTGATTCTACCTAACAAGAAGGGGTGTTGCCATCAAGCTTGGGGTATACTAGCTTGAGGAGTCCTCCATTGGAGTCTTGGCCAAAAGAACAAGCATCAAAACCCCATTTTGGTCGACATTTGCTGCTGGAACAAGGTAGTTGTCACAGCTTGTTCTAGCTGTGATTTTATGTACGATTTTGTATGTTCATAGCTTGTTTAATCCACATAAATGATCCTTATTGTTATGGGTTTGTTTATTTGTATATTAATCATCATAAAACATGGATTTTCAGATCTAAAATCATGTTTTAAATACAAATTTATCCGCTGCGTTTTTCTGAAATACCATGAGGATAAAACGGTTTTATCTTCAAATAAACCCAACAATGGCATCTAGAGTGGTATGTGGATGACTTGCTTGATTTATCTTTTGAAATTGGTTTTAAAAGATGATATTAGACATGTTATAGGCTGATTTTGGGCTGTTATAGTTTATTTGAATGATTCCCCAAACTTTCAAGGTCATATCACACATGCTAGTGATTAGACCTTGAAAGAAACATATTATGAATGTTGGTTGTTTGGACAATGATTAAAACCCAAAATTTCAGTTTATGTTGGCTGAAATTTGGGGTTTTAAATGGGGTTTTTCATTATATGGATTGATGATTTGATCATTGGTTGTTAAAGTGCATAACCTAGCTTGTGGCCTTGTGTTGTTTGGATGATTCTTGTGGTTGTTTTATTCATTCAATTTGGTTGTAATATTTGTGTTTATTCCTTTGGGTTGTAATTATTCATTCATTTGGTTATGTAATAATAGATTAGGTTCATTTCCTTTACTAGAAAAAATGTATTAGGATACAATTTTGTAAAAGGAAGATGTACAAGATCAAGACCCAAAGATGGACACAAAGACACAAGAAACATGGAGCATTTGGATGCGGTTTCTAGTGGGAGGTTCTTGGAACCTTTATGATATGTTTGACCCTTAGAAAGACCAAAGACAACACTTGTGATGGCAAACAAGTGTTGTCAACATAAGGGATATGGTTATGCACATATGATTGTTTATGTTTATGCTTGTTTGATTGTTTGTTGTTTGATTGTTTGGTTTGTTTTTTGAATATTCAACAAACTCATTAACAAACTTAACAAGCTGAAAATGTTGGTTCTTTAAAGTTAATAAAAGTTATTAAAATGGTTTAATGATTTTAAAGATTAAAATTGGTTTTAATCTAAGAACCATAGGGTACCTTGTATTTGAAAGCATACAAATACAAGTACATAGAGTTTTCTAAACTAGAATTAAGAAATCTCTAAAATTTTAAAAACGAGATCAACACCGTCCTTTTACATAACACTTGAGTCACTTGGGAACTCTTAGTGGGATAAAGGTCACCTAACCATTTTGAGGGAACTTGTGATTTGAGGTGAGAATGCCTTACTTATGGGATAAAGGTCACCTAACCATTTGTTTTGGCAAACTCACACGTGGGTGTAAGTAGGATGTCTTGATTTGCAAACCATGTTAAATGGATCACCTACAATGTGGTTTCCAAATGGTGTTGATGGGATTTACATGCCGACTTACATATGATGTTCAAGAGTCGATCCCATACTCTAGAAGTTGCAAATGGTTGCAACCGTCAATCGTTGACCACCTTATTAATTTAAATCGTGGGATAAAGGTCACCTAACCACAATTTAAATGTAATGTTGGGTTCTAGATTTTAATATATAATTGACCTTAATAGGCATTATTATTAAAATGATAATATCGAAAATACTAAAAAACTTTGTTAAATTTTGTAGATGGCCTCTAATAATGATAATTCCGATAACTCATCCGCGTCCAACCAATCTTTACGAGCGATCCTCCAAAAGGAACGTCTAAATCACAACAACTTCATCGATTGGTATCGAAACTTGAGAATCGTTCTCAAGCAAGAGAGAAGATCGTACGTTTTAGACGACCCTATCCCTGATCAACCTAGCGAGGATGATGAGGAGGCCTTCAATGATTGGCTAAAGTACACTGAGGACTCCGTCCAAGTGTCTTGTCTCATGCTAGCGAGCATGACTCCGGATCTCCAAAAGGAGTATGAACACCACGGGGCTTATGACATGATAACCCAGCTGAAGGAAACGTTCCAACAGCAAGCGAGGGTTGAGCGTTTCGAAACGGTTTGAGCACTCCATGCATGTCGTATGGACGACAACCAATCTGTTTCATTATGTACTTAAGATGAAAAGTCATATTGACCGCCTCGAGAGGCTTAATTGTCCCGTCTCGAAGGAATTGGCCACGGATTTGATCCTCAATGGCCTTACCAAAAGGTTCGAGACATTCGTGTTGAACTACAACATGAATGCTTGGGATAAAAGCATTGGTGAGCTTCACTCAATGCTCAAAACGGCCGAGGCGGCCATGGGTAAAAGGGTTTTACCCGTTCTCACCATTAATGAAGGTGGGAACAACAAAAGGCCTCGTCCCGCACCCAAAGCAAAGGTTGCCAAGGGTAAGGGACCCGCTGGGGAAAAGGGAAAGGGGTGGCAAGGGTGCCACCCAAAACACAAGATAAGAAGCAAAAGGTTGCTACAAATGACCCATGCTTCAAGTGTGGGGAGATTGGACATTGGGCAAGGAATTGTCCTGTCCGTCTCCAAGAGTTGAAAGCCAAGAGGGATGCCGGGCAGACCTCAGGTACAATATACATGATTCATATTGATCTTAATGTTACATCTTCTAACACATGGGTATTGGATACCGGATGTGGAACTCACATTTGCAATTTGTTGCAGGGGTTCACAAGAAGTAGGGACTTCAAACAAGGGGATGTTAGCCTCTTCATGGGAAATGGAACTAAAGTCTTAGTTGAAGCTCGTGGAGACTACATCCTAAGACTTCCAAGTGGTTGGAAGTTATTTTGAAGAATGTTTTGTATGCTCCTAGTTTGACTAGGAACATTATTTCTGTATCCCAATTAAAACATTATGATTATGTATTATCTTTTATCGAAAATGATATTCATGTTTCTTTAAATGGTATGTTCTATTTTAAAGCTATTCCAATTAATGGTATTTATGAATTGGTTCATGAAAATACTTTAAATAGTTCATTGTACCAAACTAACACCAAGAAACTCAAGTTGGACTTAAGTGATACCTATCTTTGGCATTGTCGTCTTGGTCATATAAACAAGAAACGTTTACAAACACTTCAAAAGAATGGTCTTTTAAAAACAAATGAATGTGATTCATTTGATGTTTGTGAGTCTTGTTTACAAGGTAAGATGACTAAGGCACCCTTTAGTGGAACTACCGAAAGGGCAAAAGATTTATTAGGAATCATACATTCGGATGTATGTGGTCCTTTTAAGCCAATGACTAGGAATGGTGAAAGATACTTCATTACCTTTACCGACGATTATAGTCGCTATGGGTATGTGTACTTGTTAAGGCACAAAGACGAAGCTTTTGAAATGTTCAAAATCTTCAAAAATGAAGTAGAAAATCAACTCAACAAGTCAATTAAAATTCTTCGTACTGATAGAGGAGGTGAATACCTAAGTGATGCCTTTCAAAATCATCTTAGGAGTTGTGGGATTGTCTCACAACTCACTCCACCTGGAACACCACAACATAATGGTGTGTCTGAGAGGAGGAATCGAACCTTATTGGATATGGTCCGATCTATGATGGCTAGAAGCACATTACCTCTATCATTTTGGGGTTTCGCTCTGCTCTCCGCGGCCCGTATTTAAATATGGCCCCAACCAAAAAGGTAGAAAGGACACTTTTGAGATATGGCATGTAAGAGTTCCATCCCTATCGTACTTAAGGGTTTGGGGATGTGAGGCTTATGTTAAGACTCCCACCCTAAACAAATTGGATGTCCGATCCACTAAGTGTATCTTTATTGGATATCCTAGAGATTCTATGGGATATTATTTCTATGATCCAATGGAACAAAAGGTGTTTGTTGCCAGAAAGGGTGAGTTCTTAGAAGCAAAGTTCCTTATGGAAGGAGCTAGCAGTAGAACAGTGGATCTTGAGGAAGATCAAGAACCACAGCCCGATGCACGTTTGGGTGAAAACTAGCACTCAACATAAGGATGTTGAGGATGATCAAGTGGTTGATCAATACACACAACACGTTCGCAGAAGTGGTAGAACTAGTAATCCACCTGAAAGATATGGATTTTTCATGGATGGATGCTATGTGATAGATTCTGATGAACCAACCACATACCATGATGCAATGTCCAACACGGATTGTGACAAATGGCTTGAAACCATGAACGTTGAGATGCAATCCATGTATGACAATCAAGTATGGGACTTGGTTGTACCACCTCTTAACTCCAAGATAGTTGGAAGTAAGTGGGTTTTCAAGAAGAAAACCGATATGCATGGAAACTTGGATACTTATAAAGCTAGACTTGTAGCAAAAGGTTTCACTCAAACTCAAGGGGTTGATTATGATGAAACCTTCTCACCTGTTGCGATGCTAAAGTCTATAAGGATATTGTTTGCCATAGCTGCTCATTATGATTATGAGATTTGGCAAATGGATGTCAAAACCGCTTTCCTAAATGGATATCTTGAGGAAGATGTCTATATGGTTCAGCCTGAAGGTTTTGTCGATCCAATACATCCTAATAAAGTATGCAAGTTAAAGAATCAATCTATGGATTAAAACAAGCATCGAGAAGCTGGAATCACCGTTTTGATGAGGAAGTAAAGAAATTTGGTTTCATCAAAAACGCTGATGAGGCTTGTGTGTATAAGAAGGCTAGTGGGAGCACAATAACTTCCTAGTATTGTATGTTGATGACATACTACTATTTGGAAATGACATTCCAACCTTGGAAGGTGTAAAAACCTAGCTTGGAAGTTGTTTTTCCATTAAGGATCTTGGTGAAGCCGCCTATATTCTGGGAATAAAGATCTATAGGGATAGATCAAGGCGGTTGATTGGTTTGAATCAAAGTGCATATATTGATAAAATCTTGAAAAGGTTCAAGATGGAAAACTCTAAGAAGGGTACCGTACCTATTCAAAGAGGAACGATGTTGAGTACGACTCAATGTCCAAGCTCAAAGGATGAGCAAGATAAAATGAAGGCAATCCCATACGCATCTGCTATTGGATCCATCATGTATGCAATGATATGCACTCGACGGACGTGTCATACGCCTTAAGTATGACAAGCCGTTACCACAAAATCCTGGAAACAGTCATTGGATGGCTGTTGAGAACATACTTAAGTACCTAAGGAGGACAAGAGATATGTTCCTAATCTATGGATCTGGTGACGAGGAACTCGTTGTAAAAGGTTACAGGATGCGAGTTTCCAAACCGATCGTGATGATTCACGGTCTCAATCGGGATACATTTTCATTCTGAATGGAGGAGCTGTCTCTTGGAAGAGCTCCAAACAGGATGTGGTGGCTCTGTCAACTACAGAATCAGAATATGTCGTCGCCTCATTGGCAGCTCAAGAAGCTGCATGGTTGAAGAAATTCATTGCCGATCTAGGGGTTGTCCCTTCCATTCAGGACCCCCTAGAGATCTTTTGTGATAACGAGGGTGCGATTGCACAAATCAAGGAACCCCGTGCTCATCAAAAGACTAGGCACATTGAGCGGAGATTCAACTACATACGAGATGAAGTTGAAAAGGGAAAGATATGTATTCGCAAAGTTCACACGGATCAAAACGTTGCGGATCCCCTCACGAAGCTCCTTGAAAAGGCAAAGCATGAAGGTCATACTTGTGCCATGGGACTTCGATATTTAGTGAGTGGATTTGATCTGTAAATTTTGTATTTGGATATATGGAACTTTCTATTATTTGAATAAAATTATTTGGTTATAATGTTTCAAATAATATTCCAATTTAGCATGTTTAATCCATGAGTAAAATGTTTACTCTAAATGTCTGTAGTCGTTCACACTTGTGGGAACAAGTTTGAAGGTAAGACTATTATGAACTTGGATTGGTTGATACTCAAAAGGATGAATATAGAGCAATGGGTTGCTACCAAGGTTCATAGATATTTGTGGGATACAAATATTGGACTAACCCGCATCTCAAATTTTACTACATGGAATCTTATTGATTGATCATAAGTAATTTTGAGTAAAGGCGAATATCATTTGGTACTCCGACCTGAGATACATATTGGGTTTTGATATTCACCAAGTGTTACACCTTGAGCTTCTTCTTCACTGTCCTGAAATAGTGGACAGTACATAAGGGTATTCAGGTATGACACGAGGTGTCTGTGAGAAACATATGTAGTCAAGATGGAATTTGTTCCTCTTATTCGTTGAGAGTTAGATGTCTAAGGCCTGATAAGTTAAATCAACAAGAAATGATCATTCTGTGTTCTTGGATTTAACATGACATCTGAAACAAAAGGATAGATGATTGATTCACCTAAATCATTTCAAGTAGGGTACTTGAAAGGATGATGTTATTGAATGGCTACAAGTCATGCGTATTAAGGGTAGTGAACCGTTGTAGGCGGTATTTACTGCTTACATCAATCTTCTATGAATCTTGGGCAAGTGGGAGATTGTTGGATTCTGTGTGCCCAAGACACTTAGAATATTGATGTGGTTAGTACGTTATGATCCAAGTCGGGTTATACCCAATAACAAGTTTGGCAAACACCAATTAAATATTTAATTGATGATGTGATCATGCACTTAAATATTTACACGATTTGAAAATGGGTTTTCTAAATAGTTGCATGTGAGTGGGAACAACTTATTAGGATAATTTGTTCAATCAATATTATTTGAAGTGTTGTTTAAATTAGTTAGATGACATCAAATAATAGTGGGAATTACAACTTATAAATTAAATGGTTAATTGTATAAGTATGTAAATACATATATATATATATTGTACATACAATTTATTATATGTCTAGTTCACAAGACATATTAATGTGTGATAAACAATTGAAGGGAAAAGGGTTTTGAAACCCAATTTCGGCCGCCCTCCCCTTAATCCCCATGGACCAAACTTGCTTTGGGTACCAACACACATTTAACTCTTGTCTTGAACACTCCACAAAGTATAACACCACACACATTACATGCAAAAGGCTCCAATCTCTCTCTCTCTCCCAACCTCACGGTTCAAGCAAGAAAAGAAGAGGGTTTGAAGCTTATTTTGGGTGATTCTACCTAACAAGAAAGGGTGTTGCCATCAAGCTTGGGGTATATAGCTTGAGGAGTCCTCCATTGGAGTCTTGGCCAAAAGAACAAGCATCAAAACCCCATTTTGGTCGACATTTGCTGCTGGAACAAGGTAGTTGTCACAGCTTGTTCTAGCTGTGATTTTATGTACGATTTTGTATGTTCATAGCTTGTTAATCCACATAAATGATCCTTATTGTATGGGTTTGTTTATTTGTATATTAATCATCATAAAACATGGATTTTCAGATCTAAAATCATGTTTTAAATAAAAATTTATCCGCTGCGTTTTCTGAAATACCATGAGGATAAAACGGTTTATCTTCAAATAAACCCAACAAAATATACTGACAATCATTGTGGCTACAATTCTTAAAAGTTCAAATCAGTGTGGGGACCTAATGGTACTAGTATGATTTCCTAAATTTGCTAATGACTCTAGATGAAAAACAAGAATAGAGCATCAAAAGTTTTAGATAACATGTCCCGAACGATTTGAATATCCTGTATGATTCCAAACTGAATTGGTCCATGTATGTTTTAGATGAATTGAAGCTGCCTTTTCCAGATAAATAATTTCTTAGATTTATATCTTAGGACTTAACCCTCGCAAAAACACAAAAACATGTCTTAGTTTTAAGTTTCAGTCTTATTTCTTTTATGAAGTTTGTCAATTTTAGTTTTGTTCAATATCGGACTATGTCATGGAAGTTGATAGGGACCTCATCATCTAAACGGTCACGTCTTAGGTGACCACACGTGCTTTCAAATAAAAAATGGGTCACGTCTGAGGTGACAAAGTATTTTAAAAGGACCACGTCTGAGGTGGTCAAAAGGTTTTTCAAGATAAAATGATCATGTCTGAGATGATCAAATGCCAATAATGTTTAATCAAAAGATAAAAGTGCGGGATGGTCAAAAAGTCAAAATCATGAGTATGATCCATTCGCACGACTAGACCATGATTATGAACCAGTCGTACGATTGGAGGTTACGGATGTGCCCAATCACATGATTAACCCACACGATTGGGACATATATGCAATTGGACCAACAAAGTGAACCAATCACATGGATGAGAGTGACCGAATGACACAGTCGCACGACTGACCTCTTGTCGCATGACTGAAGGTGACTGATTATGCTAGTCGCACGACTGATCTTCTGTCGCATGAATCATCTATGTGACTGGGCTCAGTCGCACGACTGAAAGTAAACCCTAGTATAAATAGAGGGTGAGTCGGTCGCAGTTGGTCATTACTCCCAAATCCCCCCTACATCGCACGAACATACCGTTACTCTGCCAAATTTTCATTTGAGCCTTCAAGACTAGTGTTTGTTGTGTATTGACGATTTCTATTGACTATACAGGTATAATGCGGTGCAATCCATGAAAATATCCATCGATTTAAGCCCAAATTCGACTGATATAAACCCTAAAAGAAACTGTAACTTACATTGACAAATAAACTAATTAAACTAAGTCCATTATGCAATTAAATTTATAATGTGTTTTGTCGGTGAATTGCGAGTCTAATGAGCCTAACCACAATGTCTAACATTAAAGATTGCTCAAATTTTGATTTTGAATTGAATAGTTAGTCTGTCATGGGAATGGACAATCTGATGAACTTCAGTCGCACGACTGAAAGGGGCGAATGGCCAAATAGCACAACTAAACCATGCGTATGAGTTCAGTCTCACGACTAGAGTAACTGCATAAGATAGCATACGTATGAGCTTAGTCCCATATTAAGTCATACATATGAGGTCATTCGCACGACTAGATCTCAGTCGCATATTACCATTCGCATGACAGAACAGAGAATTTCATGTTCACATGATTAAGTTCATTACCTATTGACTGACACTACCATTTATATTCATTGTGTAACAGATGGCTAGTCGTTGGACTATGAGCACCAAGCACAACATCTGTGCTCATCTAGATCTAACATCTAGGAACGTAGCTAACTTCTCGGGCATTATTACTTTCCTACGGAGATCGAGGATCTTCCGAGCCATCTTGACTCCATGCATACCCTATCGCTCGATTCAGCAGGCCTTCTGGGAAGGCGTAGTGGTTGACAGGACTTCAGAGCCCCACCGGATCAGGAGTTCTATTTTTGGTTAGCCCATAGAGATCACTGAGGATGATCTCAGGACAGTGTTAGAGCTCGGGGATGATGCTGATTGCCCTACCCGTCTACATCCACTGATAGTACGAGCTTGTTTTCTGCGGGCCAAGTACTCTGGGGACATCAACTCAGCTCAACAAGAGCAACCTGTGTCCTCAGTTTAAGTACTTAGCCCATGTGCTGCTCAAATGCATTGCCTTACGGAAGGGTGGGTTTGATGAGCTGTTTGATCAGATACAGAACGCCTATGTGGCGTTGGTGTTGAACCATCCGTTCAGCTTCTCCAGGATGATCTTCACCTACCTGGTGGAGAACATAGAGGGAAAGGGCAAGGAGGGCTTTTGTATGTACCCTTGATTCATACAGATGATCATAGACCAAAAGCTCCCTTTGTTGCCAAAGGAGAAGGAGGATGCGGTAGCACTCGAGGTGATAGAAGATACCACCTTGGGTCGGATGAAAGTATATAGTTACTCAGAAAGTGGCGCCGTCACGAAGAAAGGTGAAACCCCCTATGAGACGACTGTTTGGGCATCTCGCCCGTGAAGACTATGTGGCGCCGTCACGAAGAAAGTGGCGCCACGACAACAGTGACTCAGATACTAAGCAGATCAAGCTTCCAGATGATGACTCAGATGACGATGACAGCAGTGCTGGTGGAGATGCAGGGCCCACTCAACCGAGGGCCCCCACTGCCGATATAGCATCTCCAGCATCTACCCATGATGGAGCGGAGGCTGCAGGTTTCCATCAGGACTTTATACCTGATGAGGAGGAGGATACTGATGAGGAGCCCCTCACTCGGACTGTTGGCAGCAAGGTGGTTGCCACAGAGCGAGGGCTCCAGGCGGTTGGTGAACGCCCCGACAGATCGGGAGAGACTGACACGGATCCGACCTTTTCTCCCGATCAGCCAAGCCGTGTTCCGGGGGGAGCATCCACCTCCAAAGGATCTAGAAAGAAAAGGATGGCTCAGCCCCACGGCTGAAGAAGAAGAGAAGAGAAGACTGACCTTCATAACCACCACCACTACTACCACCACTACCACCACTCCACCTACCACCACACTCCATCCACTACCACCACTCCACCTACCACCACTACTACCACACCCACACCACCACCACCTTCATCTATATTACCCCCAATCTTCACCACTACCACCACCACCACTACTACCCATCCAACTGCACCATCATCCTCCTCTCCATATACATCTAGATCACCTCTACCTCCCTTTGGGGTAGAGGAATAGCTGTCAGCGCTAAACCGTATGGTGATGCGTCTGATAGCGGCTGATGACGAGAAAACTGCACAGATTCGTCAGTTACTAGATCTTACTGCTGCACAATCTTAGTAGATTTCTCAACAGGCTCGACTGATTGATCAGCAGGCTCAGCAGATGTCTCAGCTCCAGGAGAGCAACATGCCAAGAAGATTTAGGAGCTGGAGGCTGCAAACAAGACTATCTTGCTAAAGCTCAAAGGATCCAAAGAAGAGCCACTGAAGATAGGAGAAGGTGATGGAGACGATGATGATGTGATGATGATGATGATGATGATGATGATGATGAGAGTGATGATGATGATGATGATGGTGATGATCACGAGGGTGAAGCTGATGCAGATGTGGATGATGATGAAGACGATTCTTCTGCTGCGGGTGCTACATCTGCGACCGAACGGAGGACCAAAAGGACTCAAGATCAAGGTGCCTCCACATCCGCCCCGGTAGCAGAAGAGCAGAGGATACATGATAAGAGTAATATTTAGTTATTTACTATATCAAATCATATGTATTTGAATCTTGTATCTCCCTATCTTAATGAATATTTATATATTTAATTATGGTATTTCTGTCTTGATTATTAACTTATGATTATTATGTTACATGTATAAATCAAGCAGATCCAAACTTTCAGATGGATGAACATGATGTTGCTCCCCTCCAACAGATCAAGACTCAGCTCACGATGATTCTTGATCTGCAGGGTATTGTTAGGAGATCGGTGATGTACACTCCTGAAGAAGGAGAGATCATTCACAATCTCACTGACGAGCAAATGCAGAAATGTTCAAGCTTAATCCTGATGAGATAGTCAAGGACGCTCCAACTTTTGTAGAAACCAGTGATGACGAGCTGAACGACATTGATGAGATAGAGATCGAGGACGTCACTGTAGAGCATTATCCCGAGTATGCTGACAAAGAGGGAAATTTTATTCCAATTTGGGTGACTCCCTGGTCGGTGATACATTTGAGATATTAGATAAGATGGAGCAAGAGTCAGAGAAAGTTAAAGAACAAGCCCAAGCCTCCAACACTGATGTTGATATCAGAAAGGCTGTATGGGCAGCTTGTTTTGAGGAGATCCAAGCCAAACGCGCTGCTCCTAAACAGAATGTCTACACCAAGCTCTACAATGTGAAAAAACATCACAAGGTGTCAGGCAAGATTATTGCCTGGGTATATTTGATGTTCTTAATGTATATACGGTGAAAGAGAGAAAGGTATTGAGTACTTTAGATTCCCGCATGATCTAAAGTCTCTACCTGGTTTTGAGCTCAACCAGTTGGCTAAACTGAAGTTGTTATACGCTGACCCGAGAAAGATGTCTGGCTGGTTTGAGGCTGCTTTGAAGAAAGCGTACCACACCAGGTGGGTGAACTTCAAACCTCAACAACCTACAAGGTATATCAGACGCTCTGAAGTTGATCCCATAACTAGAAAGCCAAAGATAGTGCTGAAGTGGAGTCCTCCACAAACAATGTCAAAGATCCCTCTACGGGAGATGCCATATGACTTCACTCCTCACTTCAAATGGTGGTACTATGATTGAAGAACAGGGGAAGTTGTCATAGTTCTAAACAAAGAGGGCAGAATGGATACTATTAGGGTATCGACCCGATGTGGCTTACCAACTTGTCAGCTGACAACGTCCACACTCTATACAAGTGGCCACTGTTCTATGACACGCAGGATATAGTACAAGCCCTCCAATTCCAAAATGTGATACGACTCTGCTTTGCATTTGAAATACATGCAGGAGTCACAAGAGATCAAAAGTACAAGAAGTATGAGGAGGTTATGAAGAAGGTAAGACGATAGATAGATCTAGGTCCAAGGGGGAGTTTGTTGATACATATGTACCTAGATTCGGATCTTAATGTAATATGTCTTGAATGTCTTACGCTTATGTAATGCTTGGGTAATTAATGAAATGAGAATGTTTGGTTGTGATTTATAATGTTTAATATTTCATTAATGAGTTGTGTAACGCATATTGACTAGATTATATAAGTTTGTGATTGTTTGAATTGATATGCATAATGTTATAATAATGAATACATTCAAACTTGGTTAAGTGAAGTTCTCAAGCGTCCGACTGGACCATGCACCCCAACAGTGTCATGCGTCCGAATGGCCATGCGACTGAGTGTCCATGCGCCTAAATAGTCCATACGCCTGAACAACTTCATGCGAATGACTCAGTCGCACGACTGGATCAACCGCATGGCTCAATCGCACGAATGAACCATGCTAATGGTTCAGTCGCCCGAATGAGCAACCCTAACCTATAAATACCACCTAATTCGTGGAAAAACATAAGCATCATACACACTTCGACTCCAGACGTACCCTAGCCATCCAGAGACCTCTAAGATCATACTTCAAGTTCATAGATCGCAGTAGATCAATTCCTAATCGATTCTTAACGTTAGATTCAATACATAATTGTTTCTACATGCGTTCTCACTGATTGGATCACCAATCAAATAGGATTCCGCACTATTTGGTTCGGTATACACGTTAATCAGTTAGTACATCGTCTGGTACACGATCCCTAACAAAATGAATCCAATCTCGCCAAAACTCATCAAGAGCAATTCACAACCAACTTCAAACTTTCATGCCTCAAAAACCATCCAAATCAAACAAAATGACAACTATGGAAGCACAAAATTCTTTAGTTACAATCTAGGCAAGAAAAAAGGTGCAAAGGATCAAGAAACTACTCGTATTCACTCAATAACAATCAAAAATCAGATTACACTAACGGAAAGAAAGTAATCTGAAATCAAACTGAAACGTGATGAGTGATCAATGAAAAAGAAGTCTATTCAAGTTAACACGACCAGGTAAATAATAAATAATTATATTTCAATCCAAATTACGCAACTACATCTTGGTGCATTTCATATTCATGAATGATTTACTATATAAATAGGAAAAACACTAGTTATAATAAAATATTAAACAACACTAGCTCTCGCATTGATTCTTATTTGCTTTTCATAACAACCTCCAATTATATTAAGTTTTTATTCTCATTCGTTATAAACATACTCGTGAATGAATCTTATCATATTTGTTTATAATAATCATTGCAATCACACAAATCAATCACAAATAGAAAGTAGCAGTTTAAATCATAAACAAAATCAAACACGAACCACATGAATAACCCTTGAAAACAATCCCCTCTAGCCCAAACTAATCAAGAGAAATTCAAAACCAACTTCAAACATTCATGCTTAAAAATCATCCGAATCAATCAAAATGAGAACTATGGAACCACAAAATACTTTAGTAACAATCTAGGTAAGAAAAAGGTGCGAAGGATCAAGAAACTACTCGTATTCACTCAATAACAATCGAGAATCAAATTACGCTAACGTTAAGAAAGTAATCTGAAATCAAAGAAAAAGATGATGAGTGTTAATGAAAAAGAAATCTATTTAAGTTAACACGACCAAGTAAATAAGAATTACTTGTATTTTAATCCAAATTATGCAACTACATATTGGTGCATTTGAGTAATCATGAATGATTAACTATATAAATAGGAAAAACACGAGTTATATTAAAACATTAAACAAAACTAGTTCTCACATTGATAGTTATTTGCTTTCCGTAACAACCTCCAATTATATGGTGTTTTTATTCTCATCCCTTATAAACACACACGTGAACGAATCTGTAAGGCCCTGTTCTTGGGACGCATACAGCTGGCCAATTATCGCATAAAAAACATATAATTATATTTAACTTTGATAAAACCTCGTAGCGGAACATCAAAACTACTTTTCGTTCATAATAACTGCTTTTGCAAGTTAATACAATCATTCATTACAAATTTTCATTTGTTCGCACTACAATGCAAAAAATTAACAAAAGAATGAAATCCAAAATGCCAAGTAGCTGCCCCGCGCCATCCTCAGTAATGCTCACCTGCCAACTGGAAAATGCATAAAACATCAGCGTTACTGAGTGAGTTCTAGTTTTATAATAAAACATACTTTACGTTCATTAAAACTGTTGTTTACTTTGTTTCAAATCATACTATATTGTCGTACATGATCACATATCGTACGTACACATAGATAATATCATTATTATCTTCTTTACTATTCATCACTTTCTTTTATTATCTCTGTATCTCTTTATCTCTTTCTGGATCAGTGTCATCAGCTATACCCCAAACGTATGCACAAAGCGGGTACTGGGTCGAAGATCATAAATGACTTCCATAACGCACATAGTCTGGCACCGGCACCGGGGCAAGCGAAAAAGATCCCGTGTGTATACTACACCCCAAATGATGGACAAAGCGGATACTGGGCCGAAGATCATAAATGACTTACATAACGCACATAGCCTTGCACCAGCACTGGGGTGAGTATTCACTATATACTATGTACTATATCATTGGTCAGTCATAAAGACTGGACCCCTGCGTGTATCCTAACAGGTTTGCTAAACCACACACAGTTGAGTCTACAACATTTTAGAGTCATGCACCTCCGTACATTTTGCTTGCAAGCCTTTCTATACTTTCTCTTTCATTAATGCATGCATTCTATCATTATGTTCCTCTTTTATTATCTTTCACTTTACGTTACATAATACTTTATCATTTCTTTCATAACTATAACATATAAAGCCATGGGAAAGATAAATATACATCATAATAAGAACATAAACATGCATAGTCAACATCATCACATAGGTCATCATGCAACATAACATACATCATACATACCATCATGCATAAGCATCAAACATACATCATAACATGCCTATCCTAACCTTTATGACCTCAAAAGTCATCTTACATGAACCCCCGGGATCATCCCAAGTCAAATCCAAATTATCACTTTTCCCCAGAAAGTCAAACTATTCTAAGTGTTCATCTGCATTTGTCTTTTTGTTCATCCACATTTGCTATAGTTCATCCGCATTTGCCATAGTTCATCCGCATTTGTTTTACTTCATCCGCATTTATGCTACTTCATCCGCGTTTGTTCATCCGCATTAACCTTACTCATCCGCATTTCCCATACTTAGTCAATGTTCATCCGCATTTCATCCAATACTCATCCGCATTGACTTTCATACTCATCTGCATCGACTTTCATACTCAACCGCAATGACTTTTCTACTCATCCGCATTTATAATCATCTGCATTGACTTTCATACTCATCCACATTGAAACATGTTCATCCACATTTCTTCTGCATACTTAGGCAGATGCTAAAACTTATACATACGAGCTTTAAACATTAGATCTCAATTCCCAAGCACCATCTATCATGTTCTAAGCTTAAGTCTTGCGTTTTAAGCCTTAGACACACCATCATACATCATCAAACATGAACATAGCCACACATCACATCATAACATCAACATACACATAATCAAATATACGCGTCCGAAACCCAGTTATATGAAAACATATATTCATGCATTCCCAGCCCCAGAACAGTTAAAAACCAGTAAAAGAGGGGTTCTAGAACTCACCTTAGTAGCTCTTGAGTATGGCTTCTTTCAAAATCATTTTCAATTGAATTCAACCACCTAGAAACCCATTAAAACATACCCAAACACATACAAACACACATAAGCACACCCGAGGACATAACCGGTTAAGAAAACCGTAAAAACATGAATTCTTACCTTGAATTTGAACTTCTTCTTGCTTCTCCTCAAAACCGAGAGTTCTCTGCTTCCAGCTACTTTCTCTCTCTAAAATCCGAAAATTTTGTGTATAGAAAGGGTGATGGGCGGCCATACCAACTTTTACACCCACTTTTCAAACATTTTGTCCTTTTGGACACTTTTTACCCCTAGACTTGGGTCTTATTTATTTTCCTTCTTTTTCTTCACTTTATTCTTCTTTCTTGACTTTTTAAAAAAATATTCGTGTGTTACAAGTCCACCCCCTTATTTATGTTTCGTCCCGGAAACTTGTTATTCCTCGAACAGACGTGGGTAATGTTGTCTCATCTCTTCTTCAGTCTCCCACGTAGAGTCGGATCCCTTCCTATGCTTCCATTGTACACGCACAAGAGAAACCACTTTATTCCTCAACCTCTTTTGTTTTCGATCAATGATCGCCACTGGTTGCTCCACATAATTGAGCCATTCGTTTACCTCGATATCCTCCTGTGGTACAACCATATCCTCGTCTACTAAACATTTCCTTAGATGAGATACATGGAATGTCGGGTGAATTCTACTTAACTCATCTAGTAAGTCCAACCTATAGGCCACCTCTCCTACTCTAGCAACGATGCAGAAAGGCCCTATATATCTCGGGCTCAACTTGCCCCGCTTTCTGAACCAAATGATGCTCTTCCAAGGTGAGACTTTCAACATAACCCTGTCACCAACCTGGAACTCAATCGGTCTGTGTCGTTTGTATGCATACGACTTCTATCTATCTTTGGTTGCCTTCATGAAGGCTTCAATCCTTTCAAGCTTCTCAGTTGTAGCCTCGATTACCTTGATGCTTCCTAACTCCTTCTGACTAATATCACCCTAACAGACAGGTGTTCTACATCTCCTGCCGTACAAAATCTCATAAGGGGGCATACCAATGCTGGCATGATAACTGTTGTTATATAAGAACTCAGCTAACGGTAAATTGTCATCCCAACTTCCTCCAAAATCGATAACACATGCCAGAAGCATGTCTTCCAATGTCTGAATGGTCCTCTTTGACTGGCCATTAGTCTGGGGATGATAAGCCATGCTAATGTGTAACCTTGTCCCCATCACATCATGGAATTTCTTCCAAAATTTGGATGTAAACCGGGTGTCACGATCCGACACGATAGACACCGGTACACCATGACGAGTTACAATCTCCTTAATGAAAAGATCTGCCAACCTCTGGGATGAATATGTCTCGTGGATCGGTAAGAAGTAAGCACTCTACATCAAACGATCAACAACCAACCATATAACATCATACCCTTTCGGGGTACGCGGCAGCTTCATAATGAAATCCATGTTGATGTGCCCCCACTTCCATTCCGGTATATCCAAACGTTGGATCTTCCCATAGGGCTTCTAAAGTTCGGCCTTCACCTGTAAACAAGTAAGGCATTTACTCACATACTCCACCACGTCGCGCTTCATACCCGGCCATCAATAATCTTTCTTCATGTCTTGATACGTCTTTGTGGCACCAGGATGAATAGAGTATCGAGTCTTATGAGCTTCATCCAAAATCATCAACCGTAGATCCCCAAAACTAGGAATCCATATCCTCCCGAATCAAGTTCTAACACCAAGCGTGTTTTTACTTAATTTTGTGACCAGACCTCTCATTCTTTCCAAGTTAAGGTGATCTTCTTTCAGTGCCTCCTCTTGAAACTCTTTAACTTGCTTCATCACATCAAAGGTCATGATTATCTGGTAAGCTTTTACCCGAACCAGCTCGGGCCTTTCTTTTTTACTAAGGGCATCTGCCACCATGTTGGCTTTTCTCAGATGGTAATGGATCTCGTAGTCATAGTCTTTTATAAGCTCTAACCATCTCCTCTGGCTCATGTTCAAATCTTTCTGCTCAAAGAAGTACTTCAAGCTCTTATGGTCAGTGAATATAATGCACTTCATCCCATACAGATAGTGCCTCCAAATCTTTAACGCAAAGACCACGACTGCTACCTCCAAGTCATGAGTAGGATAATTGACCTCATGAACATTCAAGTATCAAGATGCATATACTATAAACTTTCCCCTTTGCATTAGCACACACCCTAACCCCGAGTAGGAAGCATCGGAATAAACCACCAAATCTTCACTCCCATCGGGTAATGATAGAACAAGAGCTTGAGTCAATCTCGCCTTCAATTCTTTGAACGCCTTCTCTTGAGCTTGACCCCATACAAACTTCACATCTTTCCGGGTCAACTTAGTTAGTGTAGAAGCGATCTTAGAAAAGTCTTGGATGAATCTTCTGTAGTAGCCCGCCAAACCCAAGAAACTACGAATCTTGGATGGCGTCTTTGGAGACTTCCATTGCATCACTGCCTCCACCTTTGCTAGGTCCACCATAATCCCGTCAGGATTCACTTACATGACCAAAGAATTGAACTTCGTGCAACCAAAATGCGCACTTTGAGAACTTGGCATACAACTTCTCCTTCCTCAACGTCTCCAAAACCTCCCGAATATGGCCGGCATGCTCAATCTCGCTCTTCGAATAAATCAAAATATCATCAATGAACACAATCACTGATTTATCCAACATTGGCCGACACACTCGATTCATTAGATCCATAAAAGCAGCTAGCACGTTGGTCAAACCAAAAGACATGACAAGAAACTCATAATGACCAGAACGCCTGCGAAAAGCTGTTTTAGGGACATCCTGCTCTTTCACCTTCAGCTGATGCTAACCAGATCAAAGATCTATTCTTGATAACCAACTGGAACCTTGAACCTGATAAACAAATCATCAATTCTCGGTAAGGGATATCGGTTCTTTATCGTCAACTTATTTAGTTCACAGTAGTCAATACACATCCTCATACTACCATCTTTCTTCTTCACGAATAAGATCGGAGCACCCCAAAGAGAGATACTCGGTCTAATAAACCCCTTATCAAGCAGCTCTTGCAACTGCTCCATCAACTCTTTCATCTTAGTCGAAGCTAAACGATATGGTGCCTTGGCAACAGGTTGGGCACCCGGTATCAAGTCAATCTGGAACTCGATCTCTCGGTCAGGTGGCACTCTTGGTAAGTTGTTTGGGAACACGTCTAGAAAGTCACACACAACCGGGACATCAGATAGTTATGGTGTTGGTGTTTCCACATCTTTCATATAAGCCAAGTAGGAGCTACATCCATGCCTCATGCACTTTCCCACCACCACCATTGAGATTACTTTCGAAATCATCGTGACCCAATTACCATAAACCGTTACCGAACTCCCGTCAGGTGCTGTCAAACAAATCATCTTCTTGCGACACACAATGTTCGCCTTGTAGTCCGCTAACCAATCCATCCCAAGAACTATATCAAACAACCTAAGGTCATCACGAACGGTCTAACCAGAAACTTCTAACCTTCCAATTCCACATCACATCCTTCTATCACTTCAAAAATCCTGGTAGACTTACCTATGGCAGTTTCTACATGAAAGGGTGCATCTATATTCTTACTACTAACAGGCAGTTTAGCACAGAAAGTAGCAGAAATGAAACTTTTACTAGCACCAGAATCGTATAACACAAAGGCTAAAGTTTGGTTTACTAGAAACGTACCCGACACAACATTAGGTCCGTCCTAGCTGTGACATCCGGTAAATTTCCGTTATCAAACTCCGTTAGTTCCGTTAAGTCTTGTTAACACGTGTCGTGAGCACACACTAGTTGTCGTTGAACGTTGGTGACCTAATAATAATGATTAATGTTAATTTGATGTGAATCTAAGTGATTATGTGGGTATTGGGTTATGTTTATGTGTTTACACATTTATAAACGGTTAATTAAAGAATTTATCGCGTAACGCGGAAACGTGCCTATTTGTTCGTATGTCTTGTGTTTTTGCAAAGATAAATTATGTAATGAACTTTATAAGTTTATATCTTTATATTATGAAGTTAAAAACACTTTACAAAGAGTTTAAAGCTTAGTTTTTACAAAATACCAAAACACAAGGGTTTAAAGGGTAAATATGTAAATTAAATTAATTAAAACAAAACCCTAGCCCCCAAGCCATCACCATCGGCCGCGACCTCCCTCCTCTCCCTCTCCATCTTCGAATTCAATCAAGAATCCAGCCCTAGACCTCGATTTCGTTCGATTACAAGTGCACAACTTGGAATCATCAATTGCAAGTTAACACGCGTTTAAAGGTTAGATTTTCGGTTTTGTGATGTTTTTCATTATGGCCGAACCCTAGATTCGAAATTGGTTCTTGTTGGGTCGAATTGGTTGTTGTTTGATGATGTTAACATGTTAGTTAGATTGTATACATGTTAGTTAACGTCGATTATGCAAGAATTATATGTTTTAGGATTGATCATGAATTTTGGTGTTAAGCAAACCCTAATTCGAAAATGGCTTGATTATGCATGATGGATGATTGTTTGATGAATGTTGATGATTATGGGTTGTATGAATGTTAGAATACGTTGATTATGCAAGAAAGTTGGGATTTTGATGCATTGTTCATAGGTTACTAAGAATAGTAACTTTTTTTGCATGTAGTAATGATCTAGTGATGGATTGATGTTATGGATGGTTCATGATGATAATTAGATGCTAGATTGATATTATGAATGCTAGAAATCTTTAATTTGATGATGTTGATCATAGCTTGCCAAAAGTAGAAACTTTTGTTTATGAAGATTGTTGGATTGAGGTGTTTAAGTGTTGTTGATCATGTCTAGATGTTAGTATGAGCTTGAATTGGTATATTATGATGAATTCATGCATACCTTGGATGTTTGATAGATTTTGGACATTCTTTCCCAAAAGGGAAACTTTATTTGTGTAAATGTTGAAGTATGATGTTGTGATCATGTTTGAGATGATAGGAACTTGCTATTATGTTCAAGGATGGATCTTCTAGTGTAATAGAACGTGTTAAATTAGTTGTATGGCATGTTTGGATGATCATGGGTGATAATTGGATTGGTAATCATGTATGGTTTGGATGTGTGTAGTAGTAGGACATCATGCTTGGGTCTGGTAATTGATTGTTGTGATGTTGTGAATGCAATGTATTGCTTAAAGAATTTGGTTTGATCATTATACACGCGTGCGGATCTGAGGCCCCTACTTAGTAGGATTGGCAGGGTTTAGGATGTGAAGTCGTGAGTGGCTTCACATGGCATGTGATGAATGGTTGAACCTTGTATGACATGTTAGTTGTATTGTAGCTAATGGTTATGTTAATGTTCTAGATTCGCATGACTTGTATAGTACTTGATTGTATGATGATCTATGTGATACACCTGGTTGATATAGCATATGTATGATACTGTTTGAATGCTTATCATGTATGTTGTATGTGCTCATTGGCTTTATTTGAATTATAACTCATAATGTCACCAACGGGTCAAACGGGTCAACTAGGTCAAACGTGTCTATTTGTGGAAGCTTGAGTTTGATTTTGGTATGATTAGGGTTTCACATGTCTTTTATTTACACGTACTTATGTACTCACATGATCTAGGTAACCTGTGAAGGTTGGCTATCCTCTCGTTTCTCAAAATAAACCCTAAGTACTTTGCATACATCAGGTGAGTTCATGCCCCACTCTTTACTTAATCTCTTTTGGGGGAGATAGCATACTGGTATTTATACGAACGCTTTCATTATTTAAGTTGTGTAAAATTAATATAGTGCTGTTTACCATGAGAAAAGTCCTCACACTTTTGAATTGTTAATATTAATAGCGGGGAAACTTGGGTAGTACTACTGGGTCTGACGAGCCCCACCTGTGTGACTCGAGGTCAACCGGGTGCAATTTGTCCTATTGATCATTGTCACGACATGGTAAGTCGTGACAGGAGGCAACAACTATCACAGTCAGCTTCAATTGCAAAATCACTATGTATTATATTTACTGATAATAGACTAGCTATCTATTACCATACACTGCTTATATTTATCGCAACTGTTTACATGTTTATTGAACTCAAACTCTTGAACTCACCAACCTATGTGTTGACATTTTAGTATGCTTTTCTCAGGTCCTTAACTTGCTTGCCATAGGAGCACTGCACGGTTCACTTCATTTAAGACATTATGCTTCAAGACAATGTGACATTTTAACAATTATGGTTTACTTTTGGTTTGGCACTTGTTTTGCCATAAGTTATACTTTATAGACTTGGGTTGTTTTCAAAAACGCTTCCGCATTATTTAACGTTGGTATTTTGGTTGATTTTGTTATGTTATGGCATATAGAGTCGTTCTGAGTAACTATTGACTGTGATCCTGGTTTGTTCACACGCCTCGCGGTAAAACTCCGCAAGTGGATTTTGAGGGTGTGACAGATTGGTATCAGAGCCATTGGTTATAGGGAACTAGGTTGCATACACACTAGACTATAACCGCACAGTTAGTTAGTTACCTGTTCTTGTTCCATCGACTGTACACTCATTGGCATACACATCACATTATCTGCAGCATGGCATCGTCTTCAAGAGCTCCGGGTAAACGACCCGAATCACCTACACGATCTGAATCCCCACCTCCCGCACCTGTACCTGATGATGGATTCGATTGGCCCAGACTGGCTTATCCCGAGAGGAGATTGACTGGGATCAACCATTCGCGTTGATGAAGCGTGACCCTCCGCGTGACTGGCGTTCTTATCCTAGGTTTGTTGACCATATCATGTTTAGGGAACGCGTACCTGTCCTAAAGCCAAGGACTAGGAACAATGCCAATCAACCCATGCTTCACTCCCACGAACGACGCAGTCTAACGAGCAACTGATTGCTGCACTAATGGCTGCATTGGATACTGAACAGCATCGCGTAAGACGACTCACGGGTGATGTCTGTACACTACAGCAAGAGGTGTACAACCTGAGACATCAATTGGACGAACTCAAGGAAGAACACGGGAAGACGCTGAACGGTTGTCACCATATGCAAGATGGTGTTATGGCACTCCAAGGACGCGTGACTGCTCGTGAACAGCGGGACGCCATAGCCGATAATAGGATTGCCATATTAGAAGCTCAACTAGCAGCACTCCAGATTGCTATAGCTCCTGCTCCTGCCGCAGACTCTGAGGATGAGGAGGATCCCGAGGAGGGACCCGAGGAAGAGGAACCGGAGGAGATGGAGGATGATAGTGATGGGTCAGACATTGTCGATTGACTTCTTTATATGACTTAGACTACGTAGTGTTTTCTTTTTGAAACCTATGTGGGAAGGGTTGTTTCCCCACACGAACGACAAAACTTCAATTTTGACATTGCTAAATACATTGTGACTTATTGCAATTTATTTACTTTGGTTATTATTTTTGTTAAGAATGTTGTGGTTGTGATGATATGTTATTTCTTTCATTTACTGTTTACTACGCTTCAATGAGTTAAATGTGTATGATGTTACTCATTATTGTATTGTGAATATAAAGTGAAAAGAATGGACGCTCGTGGACGTGGACGTGGACGTGGTCGTGGACGCGGACGTGGACGTGGCACCGGAGAACAGGGTGGTGGTGCTATTAACATGACTCCTGCGGAATTGGCTGCTCTAATTAATGAGCATGTTCAGGCGGCAGTGGCTGCTGCCCATGCGGGTCAACCGGCAGGTAAACAATGATAGAAAAACAAATCTGATATCCTTTATAACTATAGGGGATGTTTGATTAACGTGTGTGTGTTAAAACAGGACCACCAGTGTGTACATACAAGTCCTTCATGGACTGCAAACCACACACCTACAGCGGTACAGAGGGTGCTGTAGGGCTTGTACGCTGGTTTGAGAAGACTGAGTCCGTTTTCTCCAAATGTAACTGTCCACCGGCGGATCAAGTAAAGTATGCCACCGGGACTTTGGAGGGTGCTGCCCTGTCTTGGTGGAACGCGCAAGTCCAGATGCTTGGACAAGCGATGGCAAATGGACTCCCCTGGAATGAGTTCAAGGATATGATGATCGAGGAGTACTGTCCTCGAAATGAGGTGCAAAAGTTGGAGATGGAATTCTGGCAGCTCAAGATGAAGGGTTCAGAAATTGAGGCTTATACAACCCGTACTCATGAGCTGGCCACATTGTGTCCAGGAATGGTTAATGAGACACATAAGAGAATCGAGCACTACATACGAGGGTTGGTGCCTGAAATCCAAAGTATGGTAACGGCTTCTAACCCGACTACGATCCAGCAGGCCATCCAGATTGCTCATAAACTTACTGACCAGGCGGTAGAGCAAGGGCGGTTACCCAAACGGGGCGCTGTGGTGAGCGTGCCCGACAACAAAAGGAAGGTGGGATGCTCCCAGCAACAGCAATAAAAATCATCATCATCATCATCGTCTGGCGGTCAACAACAATCCCAACAGCAGCAACAACCAGTCCAGCAGCAGCAGCGGCGGTTCGATAATAACCGCAATTTCAACCAAACTGCCCCAAATAACCAAGGACCCAGCGGTTACGGCGGCAGACATCCCAAATGCCCACGGTGTAACTACCACCACGTGGGACGGTGTGATAACTTCAAGTGTCAACGTTGTGGAAAGATTGGACACGCTGCGAAGGATTGCCGTGGTGAACTAATGAGGAGGCCACAACAACCTCAAGAAACTCCCAAGGGTTGTTTTGAGTGTGGGAAAGAAGGGCATTACAAACGAAACTGCCCACAACTAAGAAGGAACGGAAATGGCAACAACAACAACAACAACACCAACAATCATGGGAACAACAACAACAATGGCAATAATAACAACAATGGTGGAAATGGCACTGGAAATGGCGGCAATAGAGATGGAGCCAAAGGGAGAGCCTTCGTCATTGGCTCAGGTGAGGCTCTAAATGATCCCACAACTGTTACTGGTAGATTCCCTGTTAATGGTTGTTTTGCTACGGTACTATTTGATACTGGAGCCGATAGGAGTTTTGTGTCCTTAAAATTCTGTAGTCTTTTAAGTGATATACCCTCTGCTTTAGAATCTAAGTACACTGTGGAATTAGCCGACGGTAAGCAAATCCATGTAACGCATATCCTTAAAGACTGTAGGATAGAACTTGCTGGTCATACTTTCGCTATAGATCTCATGCCTGTTACGCTGGGGAGTTTTGATGTTGTGATAGGCATGGATTGGCTCTCTAGCAAGCAAGCGGAAGTCATATGTCACGAGAAGATTATACGGATCCCGGTTGGTGATCAAATTCTTACCGTCAAAGGTGATAGGAGTGGTGCTGTGATAGGCATCATCTCGTATATGAAAGCTCAAAAGTTGTTACGGAAGGGCCGCGTGGCTATCCTAGCACTTGTAACCGATAAGCAAAAGGAAGAAAAGAGAATGGAGGATATTCCCGTAGTACGCGACTTTCCGGAGGTGTTCCCAGAAGATCTTCCTGGATTACCACCGCACCGCCAAGTGGAATTCCAATTGAGTTGACTCCGGCGCAGCCCCGATTGCTAGAGCACCTTATCGATTAGCACCAAATGAACTACAGGAGTTGTCGTCACAACTTCAGGAGCTTCTGGATAAAGGTTTTATTCGACCTAGTACATCACCTTGGGGAGCTCCTGTACTCTTTGTTAAGAAGAAGGATGGTACATTTCGGATGTGCATCGATTATCGAGAGTTAAACAAAGTAACAGTCAAGAACCGATACCCTTTACCTCGTATCGACGACTGTTCGATCAGCTTCAAGGATCAAGCTATTACTCGAAGATTGACTTGAGATCTGGTTATCATCAACTCAGAGTTCGAGAGGAAGATATTCCCAAGACTGCATTTCGTACTCGTTATGGTCATTATGAGTTCTTGGTCATGCCTTTTGGGTTGACTAATGCACCTGCTGTGTTCATGGACCTCATGAGACGTGTGTGCAAACCTTATCTTGATCAGTTTGTCATTGTGTTCATCGATGATATACTGATATACTCTAGGACCAAGGAGGAGCATGAAGAGCACTTACGAATGATCTTGGAACTGTTGAAAAATGAGCAGCTGTATGCTAAATTCTCAAAGTGTGACTTTTGGATAAGAGAAGTACAATTCCTAGGTCATATTGTTAATGAGAAAGGAATACACGTTGATCCTGCCAAAATTGAGGCGATAAAGAATTGGACCACACCAAAAACCAAGCGAGATAAGGCAATTTCTTGGATTAGCAGGATATTACCGCCGATTCATAGAAGGATTTTCTAAGATCGCACAACCTCTCACAGCCTTGACTCACAAAGGAACGACATACAAATGGGCTGAGAGTCAAGAATCAGCTTTCCAATTATTAAAACAAAAACTCTGTACTGCCCCGATATTAGCATTACCAGAGGGAACAGATGACTTTGTGGTGTATTGCGATGCATCCATTCAAGGATTGGGTTGTGTCTTGATGCAACGAGACAAGGTGATAGCTTACGCCTCGAACAACTAAAGGTTCACGAGAAGAACTATACTACCCATGACTTAGAATTGGGCGCAGTAGTTTTTGCCTTAAAGATCTGGAGACATTATTGTACGGTACCAAGTGCACAATCTACACCGATCACAAGAGTCTTCAACATATCTTTGAGCAAAAAGAGTTGAATATGAGGCAGCGACGTTGGGTGGAACTACTAAATGATTATGATTGCGCAATTAAGTATCATCCGGGAAAGGCGAACATAGTTGCCGATGCTTTAAGCAGGAAGGAAACAGCTAAACCCCGACGGGTGCGAGCTTTACAGCTTACTATCAGTACCCAACTGCCCGAACAAGTTAAGGAGGCACAAATGAAAGCTTTAAAGGTGGAAATATTGGTTCCGAATTTTTAAGGGGAATGGATAAGCAGCTAGTGATGAAAGAGGATGGAATTCGGTATTTCATGGATAGACTTTGGGTGGGTGCCTGTTCATGGAAATCTGAGAGATTTAGTTATGAGCGAGGCACACAAATCAAAGTATTCTATACATCCTGGATCCGACAAGATGTACCATGACCTAAAGGCTCACTATTGGTGGCCTAACATGAAAGCAGATGTAGCTACGTACGTGAGCAAGTGTTTGACCTGCTCGAAGGTGAAAGTGGAATATCAAAAACCATCGGACTATTACAACAACCCGAGATTCCAATGTGGAAATGGGAACAAATCTCCATGGACTTTATTACTAAACTACCCCGGACTAGTACTGGTTGTGACACGATATGGGTTATTGTGGATCGATTGACAAAGTCTGCTCATTTCCTTGCAATAAAGGAAACCGACAAGATGGAGAAGTTAACTCGCCTGTACCTCAAGGAGATCGTTTCGAGACACGGGGTACCGATCTCAATTATCTCTGACCGTGACGCTCGTTTCACGTCACATTTCTGGCAATCATTGCAGAAATCTTTGGGTACACGTTTGGATATGAGTACTGCATATCATCCACAGACGGATGGTCAGAGTGAGCGTACTATACAGACGTTGGAGGATATGCTACGTGCTTGTGTGATTGACTTTGGGAATAACTGGGAAATTCACCTGCCATTGGTGGAGTTTTCTTATAACAACAGTTATCACACTAGTATACAAGCAGCACCTTTCGAGGCGTTGTACGGGAGAAAATGTCGATCACCGGTTTGCTGGGCGGAAATTGGTGATAGTCAATAACAGGTCCCGAGTTAATTCATGAGACGACTGAGAAAATTATACAGATACGGAACCGTATGGCTGCAGCGCGAGACAGGCAAAAGAGTTATGCTGACAAGAGACGGAAACCTTTAGAGTTTCAGGTTGGTGACAAAGTTTTGTTGAAAGTCTCACCATGGAAAGGCGTAGTTCGGTTGGTAAACGAGGGAAACTAAATCCGAGGTACGTTGGACCATTTGAGATTGTGGAAAGAGTAGGTCCAGTAGCTATCGATTAGCCCTACCTGATTCGCTAAGTGGAATTCATGATGTATTTCACGTGTCAAACTTGAAGAAGTGCATAACTGATGAAACGACGGTCGTACCACTAGAAGAAATTCAGGTGGATGAACAATTGCGTTATTGAGGAACCAGTGGAGGTGATGGACCGTGAGGTGAAAACACTTAAGCAAAGCAAAATACCTATTGTTAAAATCCGTTGGAATTCGCGACGTGGACCGGAATTCACATGGGAACGGGAAGATCAAATGAAGCTTAAGTACCCTCAACTATTCGAAGGAACGATGCCAGCAGACGAAGGTATTGATTTAAATTTCGGGACGAAATTTCTTTCAACATGGGGATGATGTGACAACTCATCCAAAACTCACACGATTTCGATTTCTGTGTGCCAATGCAGTAGACCAGTGATGGAAACCAGTGATGGAACACTCTCACCATGTAACGCAATTTTCGGGACGAAAATTCTTTCAACATGGGGATAATGTGACATCCGGTAAATTTCCGTTATCAAACTCCGTTAGTTCCGTTAAGTCTTGTAACACGTGTCGTGAGCACACACTAGTTGTCGTTGAACGTTGGTGACCTAATAATAATGATTAATGTTAATTGATGTGAATCTAAGTGATTATGTGGGTATTGGGTTATGTTTATGTGTTTACACATTTATAAACGGTTATTAAAGAATTTATCGCGTAACGCGGAAACGTGCCTATTTGTTCGTATGTCTTGTGTTTTTGCAAAGATAAATTATGTAATGAACTTTATAAGTTTATATCTTTATATTATGAAGTTAAAAACACTTTACAAAGAGTTTAAAGCTTAGTTTTTACAAAATACCAAAACACAAGGGTTTAAAGGGTAAATATGTAAATTAAATTAATTAAAACAAAAAACCCTAGCCCCAAAGCATCACCATCGGCCGCGACCTCCCCCTCTCCCTCTCCATCTTCGAATTCATCCAATCAAGCCTCTAGACCTCGATTTCGTTCGATTACAAGGTGCACAACTTGTTGGAATCATCAATTGCAAGTTAACACGCGTTTAAAGGTTAGTTTTTCGTGTTTTGTGATGTTTTTTATTATGGCCGAACCCTAGATTCGAAATGGTTCTTGTTGGGTCGAATTGGTTGTTGTTTGATGATGTTAACATGTTAGTTAGATTGTATACATGTTAGTTAACGTCGATTATGCAAGAATTATATGTTTTAGGATTGATCATGAATTTTGGTGTTAAGCAAACCCTAATTCGAAAAGCTTGATTATGCATGATGATGATTGTTTGATGAATGTTTGATGATTATTGGGTTGTATGAATGTTAGAATACGTTGATTATGCAAGAAAGTTGGGATTTTGATGCATTGTTCATAGGTTACTAAGAATAGTAACTTTATTTTGCATGTAGTAGTGATCTAGTGATGGATTGATGTTATGGATGGGTTCATGATGATAATTAGATGCTAGATTGATATTATGAATGCTAGAAATCTTTAATTTGATGATGTTGATCATAGCTTGCCAAAAGTAGAAACTTTTGTTTATGAAGATTGTTGGATTGAGGTGTAGTTTAAGGTTGTTGATCATGTCTAGATGTTAGTATGAGCTTGAATTGGTATATTATTGATGAATTCATGCATACCTTGGATGTTTGATAGATTTTGGACATTCTTTCCCAAAAGGGAAACTTTATTTGTGTAAATGTTGAAGTATGATGTTGTGATCATGTTTGAGATGATAGGAACTTGCTATTATGTTCAAGGATGGATTCTAGTGTAATAGAACGTGTTAAATTAGTTGTATGGCATGTTTGGATGATCATGGGTGATAATTGGAATTGGTAATCATGTATGGTTTGGATGTGTAGTAGTAGGACATCATGCTTGGGTCTGGTAATTGATTGTTGTGATGTTGTGAATGCAATGTATTATGCTTAAAGAATTTGGTTGTGATCATTATACACGCGTGCGGATCTGAGGCCCCTACTTAGTAGGATTGGCAGGGTTTAGGATGTGAAGTCGTGAGTGGCTTCACATGGCATGTGATGAATGGTTGAACCTTGTATGACATGTTAGTTGTATTGTAGCTAATGGTTATGTTAATGTTCTAGATTCGCATGACTTGTATAGTACTTGATTTTATGATGATCTATGTGATACACCTGGTTGATATAGCATATGTATGATACTGTTTGAATGCTTATCATGTATGTTGTATGTGCTCATTGGCTTTATTTGAATTATAACTCATAATGTCACCAACGGGTCAAACGGGTCAACTAGGTCAAACGTGTCTAATTGTCTGGAAGCTTGAGTCTTTGATTTTGGTATGATTAGGGTTTCACATGTCTTTTATTTACACGTACTTATGTACTCACATGATCTAGGTAACCTGTGAAGGTTGGCTATCCTCTCGTTTCTCAAAATAAACCCTAAGTACTTTGCATACATCAGGTGAGTTCATGCCCCACTTTACTTAATCTCTTTTGGGGGAGATAGCATACTGGTATTTATACGAACGCTTTCATTATTTAAGTTGTGTAAAATATTAATATAGTGCTGTTTACCATGAGAAAAGTCCTCACACTTTTGAATTGTTAATATTTAATAGCGGGGAAACTTGGGTAGTACTACTGGGTCTGACGAGCCCCACCTGTGTGACTCGAGGTCAACCGGGTGCAATTTGTCCTATTGATCATTGTCACGACATGGTAAGTCGTGACAGCAGGAGGCAACAACTATCACAGTCAGCTTCAATTGCAAAATCACTATGTATTAATATTACTGATAATAGACTAGCTATCTATTACCATACACTGCTTTATTTATCGCAACTGTTTACATGTTTATTGAACTCAAACTCTTGAACTCACCAACCTATGTGTTGACATTTTAGTATGCTTTTCTCAGGTCCTTAACTTGCTTGCCATAGGAGCACTGCACGGTTCACTTCATTTAAGACATTATGCTTCAAGACAATGTGACATTTTAACCATTATGGTTTACTTTTGGTTTGGCACTTGTTTTGCCATAAGTTATACTTTATAGACTTGGGTTGTTTTCAAAAACGCTTCCGCATTATTTAAGTTGGTATTTTGGTTGATTTTGTTATGTTATGGCATATAGAGTCGTTCTGAGTAACTATTGACTGTGATCCTGGTTTGTTCACACGCCTCGCGGTAAAACTCCGCAAGTGGATTTTGAGGGTGTGACAGATTGGTATCAGAGCCATTGGTTATAGGGAACTAGGTTGCATACACACTAGACTATAACCGCACAGTTAGTTAGTTACCTGTTTCTTGTTCCATCGACTGTACACTCATTGGCATACACATCACTATCTGCAGCATGGCATCGTCTTCAAGAGCTCCGGGTAAACGACCCGAATCACCTACACGATCTGAATCCCCACCTCCCGCACCTGTACCTGATGATGGATTCGATTGGCCCAGACTGGCTTATCCCAGAGAGGAGATTGACTGGGATCAACCATTCGCGTTGATGAAGCGTGACCCTCCGCGTGACTGGCGTTCTTATCCTAGGTTTGTTGACCATATCATGTTTAGGGAACGCGTACCTGTCCTAAAGCCAAGGACTAGGAACAATGCCAATCAACCCATGCTTTACTCCCACGAACGACGCAGTCTAACGAGCAACTGATTGCTGCACTAATGGCTGCATTGGATACTGAACAGCATCGCGTAAGACGACTCACGGGTGATGTCTGTACACTACAGCAAGAGGTGTACAACCTGAGACATCAATTGGACGAACTCAAGGAAGAACACGGGAAGACGCTGAACGGTTGTCACCATATGCAAGATGGTGTTATGGCACTCCAAGGACGCGTGACTGCTCGTGAACAGCGGGACGCCATAGCCGATAATAGGATTGCCATATTAGAAGCTCAACTAGCAGCACTCCAGATTGCTATAGCTCCTGCTCCTGCCGCAGACTCTGAGGATGAGGAGGATCCCGAGGAGGGACCCGAGGAAGAGGAACGGAGGAGATGGAGGATGATAGTGATGGGTCAGACATTGTCGATTGATTTCTTTATATGACTTAGACTACGTAGTGTTTTTTTGAAACCTATGTGGGAAGGGTGTTTCCCCACACGAACGACAAAACTTCAATTTTGACATTGCTAAATACATTGTGACTTATTGCAATTATTTACTTTGGTTATTATTTTTGTTAAGAATGTTGTGGTTGTGATGATATTTATTTCTTTCATTTACTGTTTACTACGCTTCAATGAGTTAAATGTGTATGATGTTACTCATTATTGTATTGTGAATATAAAGTGAAAAGAATGGACGCTCGTGGACGTGGACGTGGACGTGGTCGTGGACGCGGACGTGGACGTGGCACCGGAGAACAGGGTGGTGGTGCTATTAACATGACTCCTGCGGAATTGGCTGCTCTAATTAATGAGCATGTTCAGGCGGCAGTGGCTGCTGCCCATGCGGGTCAACCGGCAGGTAAACAATGATAGAAAAACAAATCTGATATCCTTTATAACTATAGGGGATGTTTGATTAACGTGTGTTGTGTTAAAACAGGACCACCAGTGTGTACATACAAGTCCTTCATGGACTGCAAACCACACACCTACAGCGGTACAGAGGGTGCTGTAGGGCTTGTACGCTGGTTTGAGAAGACTGAGTCCGTTTTCTCCAAATGTAACTGTCCACCGGCGGATCAAGTAAAGTATGCCACCGGGACTTTGGAGGGTGCTGCCCTGTCTTGGTGGAACGCGCAAGTCCAGATGCTTGGACAAGCGATGGCAAATGGACTCCCCTGGAATGAGTTCAAGGATATGATGATCGAGGAGTACTGTCCTCGAAATGAGGTGCAAAAGTTGGAGATGGAATTCTGGCAGCTCAAGATGAAGGGTTCAGAAATTGAGGCTTATACAACCCGTACTCATGAGCTGGCCACATTGTGTCCAGGATGGTTAATGAGACACATAAGAGAATCGAGCACTACATACGAGGGTTGGTGCCTGAAATCCAAAGTATGGTAACGGCTTCTAACCCGACTACGATCCAGCAGGCCATCCAGATTGCTCATAAACTTACTGACCAGGCGGTAGAGCAAGGGCGGTTACCCAAACGGGGCGCTGTGAGTGCGTGCCCGACAACAAAAGGAAGTGGGATGCTCCCAGCAACAGCAATAACAATCATCATCATCATCGTCTGGCGGTCAACAACAATCCCCAGCAGCAACAACAGTCAGCAGCAGCAGCGGCGGTTCGATAATAACCGCAATTTCAACCAAACTGCTCCAAATAACCAAGGACCCAGCGGTTACGGCGGCAGACATCCAAATGCCCACGGTGTAACTACCATCACGTGGACGGTGTGATAACTTCAAGTGTCAACGTTGTGGAAAGATTGGACACGCTGCGAAGGATTGCCGTGGTGAACTAATGAGGGGCCACAACAACTCAAGAAACTCCCAAGGGTTGTTTTGAGTGTGGGAAAGAAGGGCATTACAAACGAAACTGCCCACACTAAGAAGGAACGGAAATGGCAACAACAACAACAACAACACCAACAATCATGGGAACAACAACAACAATGGCAATAATAACAACAATGGTGGAAATGGCACTGGAAATGGCGGCAATAGAGATGGAGCCAAAGGGAGAGCCTTCGTCATTGGCTCAGGTGAGGCTCTAAATGATCCCACAACTGTTACTGGTAGATTCCCTGTTAATGGTTGTTTTGCTACGGTACTATTTGATACTGGAGCCGATAGGAGTTTTGTGTCCTTAAAATTCTGTAGTCTTTTAAGTGATATACCCTCTGCTTTAGAATCTAAGTACACTGTGGAATTAGCCGACGGTAAGCAAATCCATGTAACGCATATCCTTAAAGACTGTAGGATAGAACTTGCTGGTCATACTTTCGCTATAGATCTCATGCCTGTTACGCTGGGGAGTTTTGATGTTGTGATAGGCATGGATTGGCTCTCTAGCAAGCAAGCGGAAGTCGTATGTCACGAGAAGATTATACGGATCCCGGTTGGTGATCAAATTCTTACCGTCAAAGGTGATAGGAGTGGTGCTGTGTGATAGGCATCATCTCGTATATGAAAGCTCAAAAGTTGTTACGGAAGGGCCGCGTGGCTATCCTAGCACTTGTAACCGATAAGCAAAAGGAGAAAAGAGAATGGAGGATATTCCCGTAGTACGCGACTTTCCGGAGGTGTTCCCAGAAGATCTTCCTGGATTACCACCGCACCGTCAAGTGGAATTCCAAATTGAGTTGACTCCCGGCGCAGCCCCGATTGCTAGAGCACCTTATCGATTAGCACCAAATAAGAACTACAGGAGTTGTCGTCACAACTCAGGAGCTTCTGGATAAAGGTTTTATTCGACCTAGTACATCACCTTGGGCTCCTGTACTCTTTGTTAAGAAGAAGGATGGTACATTTCGGATGTGCATCGATTATCGAGAGTTAAACAAAGTAACAGTCAAGAACGATACCCTTTACCTCGTATCGACGACTTGTCGATCAGCTTCAAGGATCAAGCTATTACTCGAAGATTGACTTGAGATCTGGTTATCATCAACTCAGAGTTCGGGAGGAAGATATTCCCAAGACTGCATTTCGTACTCGTTATGGTCATTATGAGTTCTTGGTCATGCCTTTTGGGTTGACTAATGCACCTGCTGTGTTCATGGACCTCATGAACCGTGTGTGCAAACCTTATCTTGATCAGTTTGTCATTGTGTTCATCGATGATATACTGATATACTCTAGGACCAAGGAGGAGCATGAAGAGCACTTACGAATGATCTTGGAACTGTTGAAAAATGACAGCTGTATGCTAAATTCTCAAAGTGTGACTTTTGGATAAGAGAAGTACAATTCCTAGGTCAATTGTTAATGAGAAAGGAATACACGTTGATCCTGCCAAAATTGAGGCGATAAAGAATTGGACCACACCCAAAACGCCAAGCGAGATAAGGCAATTTCTTGGATTAGCAGGATATTACCGCCGATTCATAGAAGGATTTTCTAAGATCGCACAACCTCTCACAGCCTTGACTCACAAAGGAACGACATACAAATAGGCTGAGAGTCAAGAATCAGCTTTCCAATTATTAAAACAAAAACTCTGTACCGCCCCGATATTAGCATTACCAGAGGGAACAGATGACTTTGTGGTGTATTGCGATGCATCCATTCAAGGATTGGGTTGTGTCTTGATGCAACGAGACAAGGTGATAGCTTACGCCTCGAGACAACTAAAGGTTCACGAGAAGAACTATACTACCCATGACTTAGAATTGGGCGCAGTAGTTTTTGCCTTAAAGATCTGGAGACATTATTGTACGGTACCAAGTGCACAATCTACACCGATCACAAGAGTCTTCAACATATCTTTGAGCAAAAAGAGTTGAATATGAGGCAGCGACGTTGGGTGGAACTACTAAATGATTATGATTGCGCAATTAAGTATCATCCGGGAAAGGCGAACGTAGTTGCCGATGCTTTAAGCAGGAAGGAAACAGCTAAACCCCGACGGGTGCGAGCTTTACAGCTTACTATCAGTACCCAACTGCCCGAACAAGTTAAGGAGGCACAAATGAAAGCTTTAAAGGTGGAAAATATGGTTTCGAATTTTTAAGGGGAATGGATAAGCAGCTAGTGATGAAAGAGGATGGAATTCGGTATTTCATGGATAGACTTTGGGTGGGTGCTGTTCAGGAAATCTGAGAGATTTAGTTATGAGCGAGGCACACAAATCAAAGTATTCTATACATCCTGGATCCGACAAGATGTACATGACCTAAAGGCTCACTTGGTGGCCTAACATGAAAGCGATGTAGCTACGTACGTGAGCAAGTGTTTGACCTGCTCGAAGGTGAAAGTGGAATATCAAAAACCATCGGACTATTACAACAACCCGAGATTCCAATGTGGAAATGGGAACAAATCTCCATGGACTTTATTACTAAACTACCCCGGACTAGTACTGGTTGTGACACGATATGGGTTATTGTGGATCGATTGACAAAGTCTGCTCATTTCCTTGCAATAAAGGAAACCGACAAGATGGAGAAGTTAACTCGCCTGTACCTCAAGGAGATCGTTTCGAGACACGGGGTACCGATCTCAATTATCTCTGACCGTGACGCTCGTTTCATGTCACATTTCTGGCAATCATTGCAGAAATCTTTGGGTACACGTTTGGATATGAGTACTGCATATCATCCACAGACGGATGGTCAGAGTGAGCGTACTATACAGACGTTGGAGGATATGCTACGTGCTTGTGTGATTGACTTTGGGAATAACTGGGAAATTCACCTGCCATGTGGTGGAGTTTTCTTATAACAACAGTTATCACACTAGTATACAAGCAGCACCTTTCGAGGCGTTGTACGGGAGAAAATGTCGATCACCGGTTTGCTGGGCGGAAATTGGTGATAGTCAAATAACAGGTCCCGAGTTAATTCATGAGACGACTGAGAAAATTATACAGATACGGAACCGTATGTCTGCAGCGCGAGACAGGCAAAAGAGTTATGCTGACAAGAGACGGAAACCTTTAGAGTTTCAGGTTGGTGACAAAGTTTTGTTGAAAGTCTCACCATGGAAAGGCGTAGTTCGGTTTGGTAAACGAGGGAAACTAAACCCGAGGTACGTTGGACCATTTGAGATTGTGGAAAGAGTAGGTCCAGTAGCGTATCGATTAGCCCTACCTGATTCGCTAAGTGGAATTCATGATGTATTTCACGTGTCAAACTTGAAGAAGTGCATAACTGATGAAACGACGGTCGTACCACTAGAAGAAATTCAGGTGGATGAACAATTGCGTTTTATTGAGGAACCAGTGGAGGTGATGGACGTGAGGTGAAAACACTTAGCAAAGCAAAATACCTATTGTTAAAACCGTTGGAATTCGCGACGTGGACCGGAATTCACATGGGAACGGGAAGATCAAATGAAGCTTAAGTACCTCAACTATTCGAAGGAACGATGCCAGCAGACGAAGGTATTGATTTAAATTTCGGGACGAAATTTCTTTCAACATGGGGATGATGTGACAACTCATCCAAAACTCACACGATTTCGATTTCTGTGTGCCAATGCAGTAGACCAGTGATGGAAACCAGTGATGGAACACTCTCACCATGTAACGCAATTTTCGGACGAAAATTCTTTCAACATGGGGATAATGTGACATCCGTAAATTTCCGTTATCAAACTCCGTTAGTTCCGTTAAGTTGTAAACACGTGTCGTGAGCACACACTAGTTGTCGTTGAACGTTGGTGACCTAATAATAATGATTAATGTTAATTGATGTGAATCTAAGTGATATGTGGGTATTGGTTATGTTTATGTGTTACACATTTATAAACGGTAAATTAAAGAATTTATCGCGTAACGCGGAAACGTGCCTATTTGTCGTATGTCTTGTGTTTTTAAAGAAAGATAAATATAATGAACTTTATAAGTTTATATCTTTATATTATGAGTTAAAAACACTTTACAAAGAGTTTAAAGCTTAGTTTTTACAAAATACCAAAACACAAGGGTTTAAAGGGTAAATATGTAAATTAAATTAATTAAAACAAAACCCTAGCCCCCAAGCCATCACCATCGGCCGCGACCTCCCTCCCTCTCCCTCTCCATCTTCGAATCGATCAGATCCAGCCTCTAGACCTCGATTTCGTTCGATTACAAGGTGCACAACTTGTTGGAATCATCAATTGCAAGTTAACACGCGTTTAAAGGTTAGATTTTTCGTGTTTTGTGATGTTTTTTATTATGGCCGAACCCTAGATTCGAAATTGGGTCTTGGGTCGAATGGTTGTTGTTTGATGATGTTAACATGTTAGTTAGATTGTATACATGTTAGTTAACGTCGATTATGCAAGAATTATATGTTTTTAGGGATTGATCATGAATTTTGGTGTTAAGCAAACCTAATTCGAAAATGGCTTGATTATGCATGATGGATGATTGTTTGATGAATGTTTGATGATTATTGGGTTGTATGAATGTTAGAATACGTTGATTATGCAAGAAAGTTGGGATTTTGATGCATTGTTCATAGGTTACTAAGAATAGTAACTTTATTTTGCATGTAGTAATGATCTAGTGATGGATTGATGTTATGGATGGGTTCATGATGATAATTAGATGCTAGATTGATATTATGAATGCTAGAAATCTTTAATTTGATGATGTTGATCATAGCTTGCCAAAAGTAGAAACTTTTGTGTATGAAGATTGTTGGATTGAGGTGTTTAAGTGTTGTTGATCATGTCTAGATGTTAGTATGAGCTTGAATTGGTATATTATTGATGAATTCATGCATACCTTGGATGTTTGATAGATTTTGGACATTCTTTCCCAAAAGGGAAACTTTATTTGTGTAAATGTTGAAGTATGATGTTTGGATCATGTTTGAGATGATAGGAACTTGCTATTATGTTCAAGGATGGATTCTAGTGTAATAGAACGTGTTAAATTAGTTGTATGGCATGTTTGGATGATCATGGGTGATAATTGGAATTGGTAATCATGTATGGTTTGGATGTTGTGTAGTAGTAGGACATCATGCTTGGGTCTGGTAATTGATGGTTGTGATGTGTGTGGGAATGCAATGTAATGTTTAAAGAATTTGGTTATGATCAATACACGCGTGCGGATCTGAGGCCCCTACTTAGTAGGATTGGCAGGGTTTAGGATGTGAAGTCGTGAGTGGCTTCACATAGCATGTGATGAATGGTTGAACCTTGTATGACATGTTAGTTGTATTGTAGCTAATGGTTATGTTAATGTTCTAGATTGCATGACTTGTATAGTACTTGATTTTATGATGATCTATGTGATACACCTGGTTAATATAGCATATGGATACTGTTTGAATGCTTATCATGTATGTTGTATGTGCTCATTGGCTTTATTTGAACTATAACTCATAATGTCACCAACGGGTCAAACGGGTCAACTAGGTCAAACGTGTCTAATTGTCTGGAAGCTTGAGTCTTTGATTTTGGTATGATTAGGGTTTCACATGTCTTTTATTTATACGTACTTATGTACTCACATGATCTAGGTAACCTGTGAAGTTGGCTATCCTCTCGTTTCTCAAAATAAACCTAAGTACTTTGCATACATCAGGTGAGTTCATGCCCCACTCTTTACTTAATCTCTTTTGGGGGAGATAGCATACTGGTATTTATGAACGCTTTCATTATTTAAGTTGTGTAAAATATTAATATAGTGTTGTTTACCATGAGAAAAGTCCTCACACTTTTGAATTGTTAATATTTAATAGCGGGGAAACTTGGGTAGTACTACTGGGTCTGACGAGCCCCACCTGTGTGACTCGAGGTCAACCGGGTGCAATTTGTCCTATTGATCATTGTCACGACATGGTAAGTCGTGACAGGAGGCAACAACTATCACAGTCAGCTTCAATTGCAAAATCACTATGTATTAATATTTACTGATAATAGACTAGCTATCTATTACCATACACTGCTTATATTTATCGCAACTGTTTACATGTTATTGAACTCAAACTCTTGAACTCACCAACCTATGTGTTGACATTTTAGTATGCTTTTCTCAGGTCCTTAACTTGCTTGCCATAGGAGCACTGCACGGTTCACTTCATTTAAGACATTATGCTTCAAGACAATGTGACATTTTAACCATTTTGGTTTACTTTTGGTTGGCACTTGTTTTGCCATAAGTTATACTTTATAGACTTGGGTTGTTTTCAAAAACGCTTCCGCATTATTTAACGTTGGTATTTTGGTTGATTTTGTTATGTTATGGCATATAGAGTCGTTCTGAGTAACTATTGACTGTGATCCTGGTTTGTTCACACGCCTCGCGGTAAAACTCCGCAAGTGGATTTTGAGGGTGTGACACTAGCCTCCTCCTACGTCATTGTAAACGCTCTGGCGCTCGCCTCGGTCCTCATCTCCAGTCTTCTTCACCCCAGAACCTTAGCCCTCGGCTTCTTGCAATCTCTGCACATGGGCCTTCCTCCACAAGAATAACACTTCCTGATGCCATAGTTCTTCGCCACATGTCCGGTTCTTCCACAACAGAAACTGACATTGGTTCCCAATCTACATTCCCCGGTGTGTTCTAGTCCACACTTGACACACCTTCTCAACCCTGCACCGTATGTGATCACACACCGGTCATCCACCTGTGCACCTTATTACTTGGAGTGGCCCTGCCCGTCCAAACCGCTTTCCATTCCAATTCCGATCTCCACCACTCTTCTTACTGCCTTCAGCTACCACCATCGTTTTTTCATCATACAACCTTCCCGCCAAATCAACCGCCGACCTAAATGTACTTGGTTAGGTAGCGATCATGTGCCTGCGGATATCCTCCGGCAGACCCTGGATGTACCTCTTGATTTTCGTGACAAGGGTGTCACTTGGTCCGGCACCAGACGTGCCATCTCATTGAACTTGGTGGTGTACTGCTCATGTGTCATCGTCCCTGCCTCCAAGTGCAGGAACTCTCTCTCAACATGGTCCATTTCCCTATGAGGACAGAACTCTTCAATTACCAACTTCTTCAATTCCGACCATCTCATCCTCCCAATTGCCTAACTACCCTCGACTTGGACTATATTATCCCACCAAAACAGAGCCGAGTCCATAAAAGAGTGCGCAACAAACTTTACTTTTGATCCTCCCGGCACTTGCTGATATTTAAAATAACTTCCATTTCTCTCACCCACCGGTGAGCAGCAACAGTGGTATCGTTACCATCAAAAGTAGGGGGCTTGCATCATTGAAATGCCTCGTAGTTACAGCCTCGTGCCACCTCCGGCGCAGGCTCTTCTTTTTCCTCCTCTTCTTCATCATTAGATAGAACTGTCTCTGTCTTAGGCTGTCTCCTTTCACCCGTAGGTCTACTCCTTTCCCTTAAGCTGTCTCCTTTCACCCGTAGGTCTACTCCTTTCCTTCTTTCCCCATCTCTAACAGCCTTTGTCACTTTGGTCACCACAGATGGTAGGATCGTATGCATGACCTGATGTACTTCCTCCATAACTGCCACCTTCATTGAGGCTCTCAAATTAGCACTCTCATCACCACCCTCCGGATGCGGGGTCTCTAGTTCTTCATGAACCACCTTTTCGGCTCTAGGCCTTCCTCTCGTAACCCATGGTTCAGCTCCACGACCTCCACCACGTGAAGCTTTAGATGATCTACCACCGGCCATCCTCACACACACGCTGAAAGATTCAAACACTAACACGGTCATTCAAGGGAACAACCTAGTTTATGTCAAGTATAGTAAGTCCCTAATTACAGTGGCAGTTGTGATTAGCCACTTACTTTACTCTTCATACCCCAAGCATTTCCTATCCTGACTACATCAGTATCTAATTCTACCAGTAACACATAACCACATCACATGCACACATAATACCGGTTCATGATTAAGAAAATACTTGATCGCACGCAACTACTCAGACTAGCATCCCTTCCCTTTCCGTCCCATTTTCAGTTTAAGTTTAGGTTTATTTTGAAAATTTACCCGTTTCACTTAAACTTGGCTCTGATACCAACTTGTAAGGCCCCGTTCCCGGGACGCTTACAGCTGGCCAATCATCGCATGAACAACATATAATTATATAAACAAGAGAAGGCATTTCAGATGTTGAAGGAAAGGCTATGCAACGCACCGATATTAACCCTTCCTGATGGGTCAAATGATCTTGTGGTGTACTGCGATGCATCACATCAGGGCCTAGGTTGTGTGCTTATGCAAAAAGATAAAGTGATTGCTTCTGCCTCGCGTCAACTTAAGGTTCACGAAAAGAACTATACGACACCCTAACCTCGAGTAGGAAGCATCAGAAGAAACCACCAGATCTTCACTTCCTTCGGGTAATGACAGAACAGGAGCTTGAGTCAATCTCGCCTTCAATTCTTCGAACGCCTTCTCTTGAGCTTGACCCCATACAATCTTTACATCTTTTCGGGTCAACTTAGTTAGTGGAGAAGCGATCTTAGAGAAGTCTTGGATAAATCTTCCGTAGTAGACCGCCAAACCCAAGAAACTACGAATCTCGGATGGCGTCTTTGGAGACTTCCATTGCATCACCGCCTCTACCTTTGCTGGGTCCACCATAATCCCGTCAGGATTCACCACATGACCAATAATTGTACCTTGCGCAACCAGAATGCGCAGTTGGAGAATTTAGCATACAACTTCTCCTTTCTCAACGTCTCCAAAACCTCTCGAATGTGACTGGCATGTTCAATCTCTCTCTTCGAATAAATCAAAATATCATCAATAAATACAATCACTGATTTATCCAACATCGGCTGACACACTCGGTTCATCAGATCCATAATAGCAGCTGGCGTATTGGTCAAACCAAAGGACATGACAAGAAACTCGATCTCTCGGTCAGGTGGCATTCCTGATAAGTCTTTTGTGAACACGTCTGGAATGTCACACACAACCGGTACATCAGACGGTTGTGGTGTTGGCGTACCCACGTCCTTTACATCGGCTGAGCAGGCACTACATCCTTGCCTCATGCACTTTCCCACCACCGCCATCGAAATCACCTTCGGGATCGTCGTGACTCGACCACCTCAAACGTTATTGAACTCCCGTCAGGCGCTGTCAAACGAATCATCTTCTTGCGATACACAATGTTCGCCTCGAAATCTGCTAACCGACCCATTCCAAGAACCAAACCAAAACCACCTAAGGCTATCACGAATAGTCTAACCAGGAATTCGTGACCTTTGAATTCACGTCACAACCCCCTATCACCTCCGAAATCCTAGTAGACTTACCTATGGAGGCTTCTACATCAAAGGGCTCATCAATACTTCTACTCGTAACTGGCAACTTGGCACAAAATGTAGCATAAATAAAACTCTTACTAGCTCTAGAATCGAACAGCACCTAAGCAAGATTTTGGTTACTAGATACGTACCTGACATGACATCAGGGTCCGTCCTAGCCTTCTCCTGCATTATCATGAAGACCCTGTGCTCACCCTTTGCCTTTCAGTTTTGGTTGTCTTCCTAGCTTCAGAACTCTCTGCCCTTGGTTCCTTATTGTCGTTGCTTATGTGACCCTTTCCATTACAGTTATAGCACCATACCACCCCACACTCTCTTGCCAAATGACCGAGCCTCCCACACTTGAAGCAGAGGATTGATCCCCACCTACACTCTCCAATATGCCCTTTGGCACACTTACCACACTTTCTCGTCTCCGCATTGGATGAAGCTACACGCCGGTCATCCATCCTGAAAACCTTTTTGTTTAGAGTGGCCCTGCCACGTTCAAAACACTTTCCGTTCCAATTCTTGTCGTCGCTACCCTTCTTACTCACTTCAATAATAGTCGTCTCCTTCACCGCCCTGATTACCTAAATCACGATAGACGGTAGAAATGTTTGCATAACTTGTTGAGCTCCCTCAACAACAGCCTCTTTCACTGTGGTCCTCAGACTGGCTCTATCATCACCGCCTTCTAGGTGAGGGATCTCGGGCTCTTCGAGTGCCATTTCAGCTAGCCATGCTTCTCGTAAGGCGCGATCTAGCACCACGTCCACCACAACCTTCATCTAACAAAACCATCGAAGCTCTACCACTGGCCATCCCCTAACACACACTGAAAGATTCAAACACCAACACGGTCATTCAAGGAAACAACTCAGTTTATGTCAAGAATAGTAAGTCCCTAATTACAGTGGCCAGTTATGATTAGCCACTTACTTTACTCTTCATACCCCAAGCATTACCTGTCCTTACTACATTAGTCTCTAAATATACTAGCAATACATCACCATATAACATGCACACATAATAGCGGTTAATCATTTAGAAAATACCTGATGGCAACCAGCTACTCGGACTGGCATCCCTTCCCTTTCCATCCCATTTTTAGTTTAAGTTTAGGTTTATTTTGAAAATTTACCCGTTTTGACTTAAAATTTGACTCTGATACCAACTTGTAAGGCCCCGTTCTCGGGACGCTTACAGCTGATCAATCATTGCTCATAAAACATATAATTACATTAACATGAAATAAACGTTGCAGCAAAAATATTAAAGACAACATTTTCATTAAAAATGTTTATGCAAAATAATACAATCTTCATTACACAATTTCATTTGTTCGCATTACGATGCAAAAAAATTAACAAAATAATGCCATCCGAATTCCAAGTAGCTGCCCCGCGCCATCCTCAACAATGCTCACCTGCCAACTACAAAATGCATAAGACGTCAGCGTTCATGAGTGAGTTCTAGTTTTATAATAAAACATACTTTACATTCATTAAACCATTCTTTACTTTAACATGTGATCACACATCATACGTACACATAGATAATATCATTATTATCTTCTCTACTGTTCATCACTTTCTTTTTAATCTTTTTATCTCTTTCCAGATCAGTGTCATGAGCTATACCCCAAACGTATGCACACAGCGGTACTAGGCCGAATATCATAAATGACTTCCATAACGCACATAGCTTGGCACCACCCCTGGGGCAAGCGACAAAGATCCCAAGTGTATACTACACCCCAAACGTTATGCATAACTCGGGTCCTGGGCCAAAGATCATAAATGACTTCCATACCACATATAGCCTAGCACCAGCACCGAGGTAAGTAATCACTATAGACCAACTATATACTAAACCCCCAACATTATGCATAACTTGGGTACTGGGCCGAAGATCAACATTGACTTCCATACTGCACATAGCCTGGCACCAGCACCGAGGTGAGTAATCACTATAACCATGTACCAAACCCTTGGTCAGCCATAAAGACGGGAACCCCTGCGTGTATCCTTGAGGGTTAGCTAAACCATACGCAGTTGAGGTTACAGAATTTTAGAGTCGTGCATCTCTGTACATTTTGCTTGTAAGTCTTTCTATAGATTCAATTTCATTAATGCATGCATTCTATCATTATGTCCTCTTTCATTTTCTTTCACTTTACGTTACATAATACTTTATCATTCCTTTCACAACTATAACACATAAGCCACGGGAAAGATAAACATACATCAGAATAAAGAACATAAACATGCACAGTCAACATCATCAAATAGGGCATCATGTAACATAACATACATCACACATACCATCATGCATAAGCATCAAACATACATCATAACATGCCCATCATAACATCTTGTTGATAGTTGATTATTAAACGCAGCGGATTAAGAGTTTTAAAGTCCATATAAGTCCATATAAGCTTGTTTATATGAAAACGCCTCATAACATGCCCATCATAACATGAACATTATGCCATTGTAGGGATTTAATAAGTTATCAAAGTCCATATAAGCTTGTTTATATGAAAACGCAGCGGATTAAGAGTTTTAAAACTTTTTGATAGTTGATTATTAAACTCCTTTAATAAGCAAAACCCAAACCATGGATCCAAATACGAAATGCATACAAGAGGACAGCCAAAGGAGGTTTAGAAGACAACCTTTCAAGCTGCTAGAAAACGGGCTTGTGAAGGTGCAAAGGATGAACTTTTATGGCTGAATCTTCAACCAAGATGACCTCAAGAAAGCTATACCTGAAACCACCAACAAACACCTTTAGAACCGTGGATGTGGAGGACAAGATGATGATTTAGATGGTCAAGACTTCAATGTAGAAATCCTCAAGAGATGATACCCACAAGCTCCTTCAAACACCCACTTGCTAGGTTGTGTGACACCGATTTGAAAGCCCTCTTGCACAATCGATTTTCAGCCAAGAACTTTTGATTCAAAGCTGGAAAAATCAGCCTTGTTTCAGCTCCAAAAACCCGATTTTTAGAGAGAAGTTTGAGAGAACCTTTTGCTTGTGTGTGTAAGAGAATAGGTGTTTTTTGGAAGAGTGTTTTCTTGGATTTAATCTTGCATTTACCAAGAACAAAAGAGATTCCCAAAAACCATAAAGCTGGCCGAAAGATTGGGGTCCCACATGGGGTTTTCCCTCCCATACGAATTTTATAAAATTAACACTCTTGCATTATAGTTTTATAAAATTAAAACCCTTTTTAATTTTATAAAATAACACACTTTTGTTTGATATTACTTAACCAACTTAAATAATAAAACAAAACATTTCTCATGAACAATTATCCATATAATGGTGTTCATTTACAAAAGCAATGTTTTAGAAAGCCTATCTTCTAAATTGGTGTCAGTATTTATTTGTATGATCTTATCAACGAATAAATACTTATTGGTGTTTGTTTGACTTGTTATTGGGTATGACCCGACTTGGATCATATCACACTAGCCACATCAGTTTAATATACATCTTGGGCAGATCAATTCCTTCAATAAAGGCAGTTAGGGAGGGGGAGAGAAGGGAAAGGAGTAGAGCTACGGGCGAAAGAAGACAGCCCGAGACTGAGATGGTTCCGTCTGATGATGATGACGAAGAGGGAGAAGAAGAGTCTGTGCAGGAGGCGGCACGAGGCTGTAATTACGGGGTGTTTTTGAGATGCAAGCCCCCTACTTTTGATGGTAACGGCACTGCGGCTGCTGCTCACCGGTGGGTGAGGGAAATGTAGGCCGTACTTGATATCAGCGAGTGCCGAGAGGACCAGAAAGTGAAGTTCGCTACTTACTCTGTTGTGGACTCAGCTCTATGTTGGTGGGACAATATTGTCCAAGTTGAGGGCAGCAGGGCCATTGGAAGAATAAGATGGTCCGAACTGAAAAAGTTGGTGATTGAGGAGTTTTGTCCTCATTGGGAAATGGATAAGGTCGAAAGGGAGTTCTTGCAACTGGAGGCGGGAACTATGACGCACCAGTAGTACACCACGAAATTCAACAAGATGGCACGTCTGGTGCGGGATCAGGTGACACCTCTATCTAGAAAAATCAAGAGGTACATTCAGGGTTTGCCAGCGGATATTCGCAGGCACATGATCGCTGCCGGCCGAGCACGTTTAGGTCGGCGGTGGATTTGGCAGGGAGACTGTACGATGAGAGGACGGTGGTGGTGAGTGAAGGTGGAAAGAAGAGTGGTGGCCATTGAAACTGGCAGGGAAGAGGTTGGTCGGGGTAATGCTTCAACGAGTAACAAGAAGACACGGGTGGACGACCGCCGTGTGGTCGCATCAGGTGCTGGTATAAAGAAGTGTGATAGGTGTGGGAGAGAACATAGCGGGGAATGTAGGCTAGGGTTGAATGTATGCTTCAAATGTGGGAAGCCGGGGCATATAGCCAAGGACTGTCGTACGGTCCGGTGTTTTAACTGTGGCATGAAGGGCCACGTGAACAGGGATTGTAAGAAGCCCAGGGCTGCGAGTTCTGGGGTAAAGAAAACTGGAGGTGAAGGACCAAGGGTGAGCGCCAGGGCATTCATGATGACACAAGAGGAGGCTAGGACGGACCCTGATGTTGTGTCCGATACGTTTCTAATGAACCAAACTTTAGCTTCTGTGTTATTTGATTCGGGTGCCGGTAAAAGTTTTATTTCTGCCGCTTTCTGTGCTAAGCTATCTGTTAGTAGTAGACGTGTTAATGTGCCCTTTGATGTAGAAACTACCATAGGTAAGACTACCAGGATTTCTGAGATGATAGAGAACTATGACGTGGAACTTGAGGATCATAAGTTAGCAGACCGTTTGTGATGACCTTAGGTGGTTTCGATTTGGTACTGGGGATGGATTGGTTAGCAGACTCCTAGGTAAACATTGTGTGGCGCAAGAAGATGATTCGGTGGACAGCGCCTGACGTGAAATTGGTAACAGTTTATGGTGATCGGGTCACGATGATTCTGAAAGTAATCTCGATGGCGGTGGCAGGAAAGTATATGTGGCGTGGATGTAGCGCCTACTTGGCTTATGTGAAAAATGTGGAAATAACAACACCACAACTGTCTGATGTCCCGGTTGTGTGTGACTTTCCAGATGTGTTCCCAGAAGACTTACCAGGAGTGCCACCTGACTGTGAGATCAAGTTTCATATTGATCTGATATCGGGTGCCCAACCTGTTGCCAAGGCACCGTATCGGTTGGCTCCGACTGAGATGAAAGAGTTGATGGAGCAGTTGCAGAGCTGCTTAATAAGGGGTTTATTGATCGACTATCTCTCCTTAGGGTTTATTGATAAAGAACCGCTACCCCTTACCAATAATTGATGACCTGTTTGTTTAGCTTCAAGGTGCCAATTCGTTTTCAAGGATAGACCTTCGATCTGGTTAGCATCAGTTGAAAGTGAAGGAGCAGGATATCCCTAAAACGGCTTTTCGCACGCGTTATGGTCATTATGAGTTTCTTGTCATGTCATTTGGTTTGACCAACGCGCCAGCTGCTTTTATAGATCTGATGAATCGAGTGTGTCAGCCGACGTTGGATAAATCAGTGATTGTGTTTATTGATGATATCGTGATTTATTCGAAAAGCGAGATAGAGCATGCCGGTCATATTCGGGAGGTTCTGGAGACGTTGAGAAAGGAGAAGTTGTACGCCAAGTTCTCCAAGTGTGCATTTTGGTTGCGCGAGGTTCAGTTCTTGGGTCATGTGGTGAATCCTGTGGGGATTATGGTCGACCCGGCAAAGTTGGAGGCGGTGATGCAATGGAAGTCTCCAAAGACGCCATCCGAGATTCGTAGTTTCTTGGGTTTGGCGGGCTACTACAGAAGATTCATCCAATACTTTTCTAAGATCGCATCTCCACTAACTAAGTTGACCCAGAAAGATATGAAGTTAGTATGGGGTCAAGCTCAAGAGAAGGCGTTCAAGGAAGTGAAGGCGAGATTGACTCAAGCTCCTGTTCTATCTTTACCCGATGGAAGTGAAGATCTGGTGGTTTATTATGATGCTTCCTACTCGGGGTTCGGGTGTGTGTTAATGCAGAGAAGGAAGGTCATAGCCTATGCATCCTGACAGTTGAAGGTTCATGAGGTCAATTATCCTACTCATGACTTGGAGCTAGCAGCTGTGGTCTTTGCGTTAAAGATTTGGAGGCATTATCTTGACGGGATGAAGTGCACCATATTCACTGACGACAAGAGCTTGAAGTACTTCTTTAAGGAGAAGGACCTGAACATGAGGCAGAGACGATGGTTGGAGCTTATAAAAGATTATGATTACGAGATCCATTACCATTCGGACAAAGCCAATGTGGTGGCGGATGCCCTTAGCCGAAAGGAGAGGCCCGAGCCGATTCGGGTGAAAGCATATCAGTTGATCATGACCTCGGATATGATGAAGCAAGTCAAGGAGTTACAAGATGAAGCGTTGAAAGAAGATCATCTTAACTCTAAAAGAATGAGAGGTTTGGTTGTGGAATCGGGTGAAAACACGCTTGGTGTTAGAACCTGATTTGGACGAATGTGGATTCCTCGTTTTAGGGATCTACGTATGAAGATTATGGATGAAGCTCATAAGACTCGATACTCTATTCATCCAGGTGCTACAAAGATGTACCAAGACATGAAGACAGATTATTGGTGGCCGGGTATGAAACACGATGTGGTGGAGTATGTGAGTAAATGCCTAACTTGTCTACAGGTGAAGGCCGAGCATCAGAAGCCGTATGGGAAGATCCAACCTTTGGATATACCGGAATGGAAGTGGGAGCACATCACCATGGATTTCATTACAAAGCTGCCACGTACCCCGAAAGGGTATGATGCTATATGGGTGATAGTTGACCGCTTAACGAAGAGTGCTCAGTTCCTACCGATTCGCGAGACATATTTATCCGAGTGGTTGGCGGACCTATTCATCAAGGATATTGTAACTCGTCATAGTGTGCTAGTGTCTATTGTGTCTGATTGTGACACCCGGTTTACATCTAAATTTTGGAAGAAATTCCATGATGCTATGGGAATGAGGTTACACATTAGGAGGGCTTATCATCCCCAGACTGATGGTCAGTCAGAGAGAACCATTTAGACATTGTAGGATATGCTTCGTGCTTGTATTATTGATTTTGGAGGAAGTTGGGATGACCACTTACCGTTAGCTGAGTTCTCATATAACAACAGTTATCATGCCTGTATTGGTATGCCACCTTATGAGATGCTATATGGTCGAGGTGATCGAGGCTATGACTGAGAAGCTTGAAAAGCTCAAAGCCTTCATGAAGGCAGCCAAAGATAGACAGAAGTTGTATGCTGATAAACGACGCAGACTGATTGAGTTTAAGGTGGTGACCGAGTTATGTTGAAGGTCTCACCTTGGAAGGGTATCATCCGATTCAGAAAGCGGGGCAAGTTGAGCCCAAGGTATATAGGGCCTTTCCAAATCGTTGCTCGAGTAGGAGATGTGGCCTATAGACTGGAATTACCAGATGAGTTAAGTGGAATTCAACCGACATTTCATGTATCTCATCTGAGGAAGTGTTTAGCAGATGAGGATATGATTGTTCCACTGGAGGATATCGAAGTAGATGAACGACTCAATTATATGGAGCAACCAGTGGCAATCATTGATAAAAAAGAGAAGAGGCTGAGGAATAAAGTGGTTCCTCTTGTGCGTGTACAGTGGAAGCACAGGAAGGGATCCGGGTCTACGTGAGAGACTGAAGAAGAGATGAGATAGCATTACCCACAATTCTTTGAGGAATAACAAGTTTTGGGAACGAAACCCAAATAAGGGGGGTGGACTTGTAACACCTGGTGATTTTATTGGGTCTAAGAAAGAAGAATAAAGTGAAGAAAGAGGAAAGAAAAAAGAAATAAAAGATGTTTTATCCAAGTTAAGGGGTAAAAAGTGTCCAAAAGGACAAAATCTTTGAAAATGGGTGTAAAAGGTGGTATGGCCGCCCATATGTCAAACACATCACAAATTCGGATTTTAGAGAGAGAAGTAGCAAGTGCAATAGAGAACTCTTGGTTTTAGAAAGAAGAATTTGAATTCAAGGTAAGAATTCACATGTTCATAATGTTCTTGATTGGTTTTATCCTTGGGTTTTTGCTTATGTGTGTTTGTATGTGTTCGAGTGTGTTTTTAGTGGGTTTTTAGGTGGTTTAACTCAATTGCAAACAAGTTTGGAAGAAGCCATACTCAAGAGCTGCAAAGGTAAGTTCTAGAACCCTTCCTTTACTGGTTTTAATTGTTTTGGGGTTGGAAATGCATGAATGTATGTTTTCATTAAACTGGCTTTTTACCCGTATGTATGAATGTGTGTATTTTGATGTTATGATGTAATGATTGGCTATGTTTATGCTTTATGATGTATGATTGTGTTTCTAAGGCTTAGAAGATAATATTTAAGCTTAGAACATGATAGATGGTGATTGGGAACTGAGATCTGATGTTTAGAGCTCATATGTTTAAGTTTTAGAATCTGCCTAAGTATGCAGAAGAAATACGGGTGGGTAATGGAAGTGAATGCGGCTGAACAGATAAATGCGGATGAGCATTAACTATTAAGTAAGTCAATGTTGATGAGTAATGGAAGTCAATATGGATGAGCAGTTAAATGCGGATGAGCATTAACTATTAAGTAAGTCAATGCGGATGAGTAATGGAAGTCAATGCGGATGATAGTTAAATGCGGAGGAGCATTAATCACTAAGTAAGTCAATGCGAATGAGTATTGAATGAAATGCGAATGAGTAAAGTTAATACGGATGACCAAATGCGGATGAACAGGAACAAATGGTGATGAAGTAAAACAAATGCGGGTTAAGTATAGCAAATGCGGATGAACTATGACAAATGTGGATGAACAAAAGACAAATGCGGATTAACAGTTACAATGTTTTCTGACTTTCCGGGGAAAAGATGAATGTAGGCGTTGACTTGGGAGGTTCTCGGGGGCTATGCAAGTTGACTTTTGAGGTCATAGATGTTATGATGGGCATGTTATGATGTATGTTTGATGCTTATGCATGATGGTATGTATGATGTATGTGATGTATGCTATGTATGTATGATGTCCTGTATGATGATGATGACTATGTGTGATGATGTTCCTATTATGTACATTTATATTCCCATGGCTTTATGTTGGATGTTAATGAATGAAATGAAAGTATTATGTAACGTAAAGTGGAAAATAATGAAAGAGAAACATGATGAATGAATGCATGCATTAATGAACGATGGAAAGTAAAGAAAGTCTTGCAAGCATTGTATATTGGGATACGCCCCATTATAGGGTGTTAGCCCAACGGTGTGTGGGTTAGCTACCCTAGAAGCATGCACATCAGGGTCTTTCTTTGTGATTGACCATATGCATGGAACCTTTGTCACTTACCCTAGATACTGTGGCCAGGCTGTTGTGCGCCATGACGGGGGGTCAATGATTGACCCCGGGCCAGTATCAGCTTTATGCATGATGGCGGGTATAGCACATGACAATGGTACACCTGAACTTACCCTACAATGGGGCGTATCCCAATATACAATGCTTGCAAGACTTTCTTTACTTTCCATCGTTCATTAATGTATGCATTCATTCATCATGTTTCTCTTTCATTATTTTCCACTTTACGTTACATAATACTTTCATTTCGTTCATTAACATCCAACATAAAGCCATGGGAAAATAAATGTACATAATAGGAACATCATCACACACAGTCATCATCATCATACAGGACATCATACATACATAGCATACATCACATACATCATACATACCATCATGTATAAGCATCAAACATACATCATAACATGCCCATCATAACCTCTATGACCTCAAAAGTCAATTTACATAGCCCCTGGGAACCTCCCAAGTCAAAGCCTACATTCATCTTTAAAGTCAGAAAAATCTAAGTGTTCATCCGCATTTGTCTTACTTCATCCGCATTTGTTCCTGTTCATCCGCATTAGTTATAGTTCATCCGCATTTGTTATAGTTCATCCACATTTGTTATAGTTCATCCGCATTTGTCTTACTTCATCCGCATTTGTTCCAATGCTCATCCGCATTTCCTATACTTAGTCAATGTTCATCTGCATTGACCTTACTCATCCGCATTTCCCATACTTCATCTGCATTTGTTCCAATGCTCATCCGCATTTCCCATACTTAGTCAATGTTCATCCGTATTGACCTTACTCATCCTTAGTCAATGTTCATCCGCATTTCCCGTATTGACCTTACTCATCCTTAGTCAATGTTCATCCGCATTTCCCGTATTGACCTTACTCATCCACATCTTTTACATAGGCCAAGTAGGCACTACTCCATGCCTCATGCACTTTCCCGCCACCGCCATCGAGATCACTTTTGGAATCGTCGTGACCCGATCACCATAAACCGTTACCGAACTCCCGTCAGGCGCTGTTAATCGAATCATCTTCTTGCGACACACAATGTTCGCCTCGTAGTCCGCCAACCAATCCATCCCAAGAACCATATCAAATCCACCTAAGGTCATCACGAACGGTCTAACCGGAAACTTATGACCTTCTAATTCCACATCACATCCTTCTATCATCTCAAAAATTCTGGTAGACTTACCTATGGCAGTTTCTACATCAAAGGGCGCATCAACATTCCTACTACTAACAGGTAATTTAGCATAGAAAGCAGCAGAGATAAAAGTTTTACTAGCACCAGAATCGAATAACACAAAGGCTAAAGTTTAGTTTACTAGAAACGTACCTGACACGACATCAGGGTCTGTCCTAGCCTCCTCCTGTGTCATCGTGAACGCCCTGGCACTCGCCCTTGGTCTTTCTCCCCCATTCGTATTCTTCCCTGCACCAGAACTTTCAGCCCTTGGCTTCTTGCAGTCTCGCCTGCCACAATTAAAACACTTCCCAGTCTTACACTCCCTTGCCATGTGGCCAGGTTTCCCACATTTGAAGCACACATTAAATCCCAATCTACATTTTCCGGTGTGCTCCTTCCCACACTTGCCACACCTACTCGACCCTGCACCCGATGTGACCATGCATCGGTCCTCCACCCGTGCCTTCTTATTACTTGTTGAGGCACCACCCCGATCGACCCTTTTCCCATTCCAATTCCGATCACCACCACCCTTCTTGCTTGCCTCAGCCACCACCACCTCTCGCTCATCATACAGTCTTCCTGCCATATCAACTGCCGACCTAAACGTGCTCAGTCGGGCAGCGATCATGTGCCTGCGAATATCCGCCGGCAAGCCCTATACGTACCTCTTAATCTTCCACGACAGAGGCGTCACCTGATCCGGCACCAGACATGCCATCTTGTTGAACTTCGTGGTGTATTGCTGATGTGTCATGGTTCCTGCCTCCAACTGCAGGAACTCTCTATCAACTTTGTCCATTTCTCTATGAGGACAGAACTCCTCAATCACCAACTTCTTCAGTTCGGACCATCTCATCCTCCCAATTGCCCGACTACCCTTGACCTGGACTATATTATCCCACCAGCACAGAGCCGAGTCCACAAACGAGTGGGCAGCAAACTTTACTTTCTGATCTTCTCGGCACACATTGATATTTAGAACAGCTTCCATTTCTCTCACCCCACCTGTGAGCAGCAGCAGCATTGTCGTACCATCAAAAGTAGAGGGCTTGCATCGTTAAAACGTCCCGTAGTTACAGCCTCATGCTGCCTTCGGCGCAGGCTCTTCTTCTTCCTCCTTTTCTTCATCATCAGACTGAACTGTCTCAGTCTCGGGCTATCTCCTTTCGCCTGTAAGTCTACTCCTTTCCTTCTTTCCCCATCTCTAACAATCTTTATCACTTCGATCACCACAGATGGTAGGATCGTCTACATAACCTGATGTACTTCATCCACCACCGCCTCCTTCACCGAGGCTCTCAAATTAGCACTCTCATCACCACCCTCTGGATGAGGGGTCTCTGGTTCTTCACGAACCACCTTTTCGGCTCTAGGATTCCTCTCATACTTGTGGTTCAGCACCACGACCTCCACCACGTGAAGCTTTAGATGATCTACCACCGGCCATCCACACACACACACTGAAAGATTCAAACACCAACATGGTCATTCAAGGGAACAACTCAGTTTATGTCAAGTATAGTAAGTTCCTAATTATAGTGGCCAGTTGTGATTAGCCACTTACGTTACTTTTCGTACCCCCATGCTTTACCTGTCCTGACTACACCAGTATCTAAATCTACCAGCAACACATAGCCACACAACATGCACACATAATACTGGTTAACATTACAAAAATACCTGATGGCACACAACTACTCGGACTGGCATCCCTTTCCTTTCCATCCCATTTTCAGTTTAAGTTTAGGTTTATTTTGAAATTTTACCCGTTTCACTTAAACTTTGGCTCTGATACCAACTTGTAAGGCCCCGTCCTCGGGATGCTTACAGCTGGCCAATCATTGCTCATAAAACATATAATTACATTTATATTTCATAAAACATCGCAACGGAACATTAAAATAACTTTTTCTTTCATAATAACTGCTTTTGCAAGTTCATAGAATCATTCATTACACATTTTCATTTGTTCGCATTACAATGCAAAAACAGTCACAAAAGAATGCCATCCAAAATGCCAAGTAGCTGCCCCGCGCCATCCTCAGCAATGCTCACCTACCAACTGGAAAATGCATAAAACATCAGCGTTGTTGAGTGAGTTCTAATTTTACAATAAAACATAATTTGACTTTCATTAAATCATTCATTACTTTGCATGTGATCACACATCATACGTACACGTAGATAATATCATTATTATCTCCTTTATTCGTTCGTTCATTTCGTACATTTATCATTACATCTTTACTTTCATTTGGACCAATGCCATGTGCTCCACCCCACCATATGCATAAAGCCAGTGCTAGGCCTGAGGTCTTTCATAGACTCCAAACATTGTGCACAAAGCTGACTCCAGTTACCAAGGGTGAGCGGCAAGGGTCCCAAACATATGGTCAATCACAAGGATTGGACCCTAGTGTGCATCCTTTTGGGGTAATTAACCCGCACATAGTTGAGCTAACACCCTTCATTAGGTGTGAACCTCCATACATCTGCTTAATCACATGGATCAAGCCCCATTGTGCATCCTTCTGGGGTAGCTAACCCGCACACGATTGAGCTAACACCCTTCACTGGGGTGTGAACCTCCATATGTTTGGTTGCAAGCCTTTCATACTTTCGTTCATTCATTAATGCATGCATTCATCATTTCGTTCCTTTTTTCATTATCTTCCACTTTATGTTACATAATACTTTTCATTTCATTCATTAACATTCAACATAAAGCCACAGGAAAATAATCATACAAAGCAAGGAACATAACATACATAGTCAACATCATCATACAGGGCATCATACATACATCATACATACCATCATGCATAACATGCCAAAGCATCAAACATACATCATAACATGCCCATCATTACCTTTATGACCTCAAAAGTCAACTTACATAGCCCCTGGGAACCTCCCAAGTCAAAGCCTACAGTCATCTTTAAAGTCAGAAATATCTAAGTGTTCATCCGCATTTGTCTTCATCCGCATTTGTTCCTGTTCATCCACATTAGTTATAGTTCATCCGCATTTGTTATAGTTCATTCGCATTTGTCTTACTTCATCCGCATTTGTTCCTGTTCATCCGCATTTGTTCTAATGCTCATCCGCATTTCCCATACTTAGTCAATGTTCATCCGCATTGACCTTACTCATCCGCATTTCCCATACTTCATCCGCATTTGTTCCAATGCTCATCCGCATTTCCTATACTTAGTCAATTGTTCATCCGTATTGACCTTACTCATCCGTATTTCCCATACTTAGTCAATGTTCATCCGCATTTCCCGTATTGACCTTACTCATCCGCATTTCCCATACTTCATCTGCATTTGTTCCAATGCTCATCCGCATTTTTTGTTCATCCACATTGACTTCCCAATAGTTGGGCAGATTCTAAAACTTAACATATGAGCCTTAAACATCAGATTTCAGTTCCCAATCACCATCCATCATGTTCTAAGCTTAAGTCTGACCATCAAAGCCTTAGAAACACCATCATACGTCATCAAGCATGAACATAGCCACACATCATATCATAACATCAACATACACACAATCAAACATACGGGTCCGAAACCCAGTTAAATGAAAACATTCAGCATTTCCAGCCCCAAATTAGTTAAAACTAGTAAAATAGGGGTTCTAGAACTCACCTTTGCAGCTCTTGAGTATGGCTTCTTCCAAACTCGTTTGCAATTGAGTTCAACCGCCTAGAAACCCACTTGAGTTCGAATTCTTCTTGTTCTTCCTTCAAAACTGATAGTTCTCTACTGCACTTTCATTCTCTCTCTAAAATGTTCGAGAATTTGTGATGTGTGTGACATATGGGCAGCCATACCACATTTTACACCCACTTTTCAAACATTTTGTCCTTTTGACACTTTTCACCCATTAACTTGGATAAAACATGTTTTCTTTCTTTTTCTTTCCTCTTTCTTCACTTAACTCTTCTTTCTTAGACTTTAATAAAAAGGTGTTACAACAATAGTACTAGTATAGAGTTTTTATTCTCATTTCTTATAAATACAATCATGACCCAATCTAATCGAATTGATTATAATCATCATTGCAATCACACTTATCAATCATAAAGGGAATGTACTCTTTGAATCATAATCAAAATAAAAAAACAAACCACATGAATGACCCTTGAAATCAATCCAATCTCGCCAAAACTCATCAAGAGCAATTCATAACCAGCTTCAAAGATTCATGCCTCAAAAACCATCCAAATCAAACAAAATGACAACTATGGAACCACAAATATTTAGTAACAATCTAGGCAAGGAAAATGTGCAAAGGATCAACAAACTACTCGTATTCACTCAATAACACTCGAGAATCAGATTACGCTACAAAAAGTGTAAGGCCTGGATCCCAGGACGCTCACAGCTGGTCAATCATCGCACATAAAACATGTATCTTCATTAACTTGAATAACACATTGCAGTGGAAACATTAAAACAAGCATTTCATTTCATTATAAAAGCTTTTCAATATAATACATCATTGACAAATTACAAAATACATGTTGCATTACATCACAAAATCATTATAAAAATGGATGCCATCCAAAAAGAGCAAAGTAGCCACCCCGTGCCATCCTCAGCAACTTTACTTGCCAACTGGAAAATGCATAAAAAGTCAGCGTTGCTGAGTGAGTTCTAGTTTTATAAAAACATTACATTACCTTTCATTCGTTAAAACATTTTCCTTAGTATCACACGTGATCACACATCATACGTACATCAAGGTAATAGTTATCATCTTCATCATCGTTCGTTTCGTACATTTTGCACGTTTTGCACATTTCGTACTTATCACACTTTTCGTACTTATCGCACATTTCGTACATTTATTATCTTTCACTTCCATCTAGGTCCTATACTTAACCCCCCCTCTAGAGCACCAAGCAATTTCATCTAGGGTTAAGCGACAAGGACCCCATATCGCACGTATGGAGTGGTCACTAGGACAGACTCCCCCTGTGTGTGTGAACTCTTGGTTAGCCAAAATTGCACGCTGTAGAACACCACAGTATTAGAAAAATCGCACGTATTGGAGCAGTCACCGAGACTGAACTCTTACTATGTGTATGAACCCTTATGAGTTAGCAAAAATCGCACGCTGTAGACACACACAGTTGAGCTAACAACTCTCAGTGAGTTGTGAACCTCATTTCATTTGCTTGCAAGCCTTTCATACTTTCATTCGTTTATTAATGGATGCATTCATTATTTCGTTCCTCATTTCATTATCTTCCAATTCACGTTACATCATACTTAATCATTTCTTTCAATTAACATTCAACGCAAAACCACAGGAAGATAAGCACACATAAAGATGAATATCAACAAGATCATGCAAATCTTCAACATATCAACATGCATACATAACATACATCACACATACCATCATGCATAACATTATACATAACATCATCATCATCATATATCATTCATGCCCATCACATCATCTTTGACCTCAAAAAGTCAACTTACATAACCCCTAGGAACATCCCAAGTCAAAGCCTACTTTTACTTTTTTCCTAAAAATCAGAAGATATTCGAAGTCTTTTGGGTGGATGAGCCCTGTTTGGGCGCATGAGCTTTCAGGCGCACGAGGGTCACCTAGGCGCATGAGGAAACTTTCAGGCTGATGAGCCCTATTAGGGGCATGACCAACACTTAACCATTTCAGGGCAATTCTAGACGCATGGATACTATGTAGGCGCATAAGTGCCTAGGCACATGAGCCTTCCTGGGCGCATGAACACTTGGTCAGAGTTTGCCTATTTCTAGGCGCATGACCACTATATGAGCGCATAAGGTTTGGGTGTATGAGGACACTTAGGCAGATTTCCATATTAGGTGCATGAACCCTATTTGGGCGCATGAGCAGCCTATTTCACACTCAAACATCATAATTCAGTCCCCAATCATGCTTAAATTTAGTCTAAGCTTAACTCATGCATTCTAAGCCTTAGAAACATATTCATAACAACATCAAATATGAACATAGCCCAAATTCACACCCCGCCCGAATCACACACATACACATACACATACGGGTACAATACCCACTTTTATAAAAACATTCATACATGCATTTCCAGCCCCAAAATCATTAAAACATGTAAAAGAGGGGTTCTAGAACTCACCTTAGCAGCCTCTTTGGGTAAGACTTCCTTCAACACCCGATTGCTACAAGTTCTCACCTAGAAACCCACTTGAAACACATACCCAAACACATACAAACATACATAAGCACACGCCCGAGGATAAAAACCGGTTAAGAACACTCAAAAACCATGAATTCTTACCTTGAATTCGAACTTTTCCTTCTTGATCTTCAAAGAACCAAAACTTTCTGCTTTCTCTCTTTCTTTTTCTCAAAAACCCGAAAGAATGTTGCATCTATTGTTTAAATCATATCCAAAATCAAACACAAACCAGATGAATGACCCTTGAAATCAATCCACTATAGCCTAAACTCATCAAGAGCAATTCACAACCAACATCAAACATTCATGCCTAAAAAATCATCCGAATCAATCAAAATGAGAACTATGGAACCACAAAAAACTTAGTAACAATCTAGGTAAGAAAAAGGTGCAAAGGATCAAGAAACTACTCGTATTCACTCAATAACAACGAGAATCAGATTACGCTAATGGAAAGAAAGTAATTTGAAATCAAACAAAAACAAGATAGTGTTCAATGAAAAAGAAATTTATTCAAGTTAACACGACCAAGTAAATAAGAATTACATGAGTTTTAATCCAAATTATGCAAGATATTGGTTCATTTGAGTTTTCACGAGTGACTAAAAATATAAACAACAAAAAAACTATTTATATTAAAGCATTAAGCAACACTAGTACTAGTATGGAGTTTTATTCTCATTCCTTATAAATACACTTATGACCGAATCTAATCAAATTTGATTATAATCAGCATTGCAATCACATTTATCAATCATAAATGGAACGTAATATCTACTCTTTAAATCATAACCAAAATGAAAGACAAACCACATGAATGACCCTTGAAATCAATCTAATCTCGCCAAAACTCATCAAGAGCAATTCAAAACCAACTTCAAAGATTCATGCCTCAAAAACCATCCAAATCAATCAAATGCCAACTATGGAACCACAAAATACATTAGTAACAATCTAGGCAAGAAAAAAGGTGCAAATGATCAAGAAACTACTCATACTCACTCAATACCAATCAAGAATCAGATTACGCTAACGGAAAGAAACTAATCTGAAATCAAAGTGAAACGTGATGAGTGAACAATGAAAAAGAAGTCTATTCAAGTTAACTGTAAGGCCCCGTCCCATGACGCTCACAACTAGACAATCATCGCACATAAAACATATATTTGTAATAACTTACTAAAAATATGCAGCGGAAACGTTTAAACATCCATTTCATTTCATTATATTAGCTTTTTCAAAAAAAACATTATAAAAATGGATGCCATCCAAAACGAGCCAAGTAGCCACCCCGTGCCATCCTCAGCAACCATTACTGGAAGATGCATAAAAAGTCAGCATTGCTGAGTGAGTTCTAATTTTATAAAAGCATTACATTAACTTCCATTCATTAAAACATTTTTATTGCTATCGCACGTGATCACACATCATACATACATCAAGGTAATAATTATTATCTTCATCATCATTTGTTTCGTACATTTTGCATGTTTCGCACATTTCGTACTTATCGCACTTTTCGTACATTTATTATCTTTTCACTTCTATCTAGGTCTTTTCGTATGCTTAACCCCTCTCTTGAGCACAAAGCCATATCATCTAGGGTTAAGCGACAAGGACCCTATATCACATATCACACGTATCGCACGTATGGAGTAGTGATATAGACTAACCCCCTATGTGTGAACCCTTAAAGTTTAGCCAAGATCGTATGCTGTGAACACACAGTGCAGGCGCATGAGCATTATGTAGACGCATGAGCATTATGCAGGCGCATGGGGGACACTTAGGCGCATGAGAAACACTTAGGCGCATGAGGAACACTTAGGCGGATGAGGAACCTTCAGGCGCATTGGCACTATTGGGGTGCATGAGTAACACTTAGTCTATTCTGGGCAATTCTAGGCCCATAGGCACTATGCAGGCGCATGAGTGGCCGGGCGCATGAGCTATGTAGGCGTATGAACACTTAGTCAATTTCAACCTATTTCTAGGTGCATGCAAACTATTTGGGCACATGAGGTTTTGGGCGCATGAGACACTTAGGCAATTATTTTCAGTTGGGCGCATGGACCACTATTTAGGCGCATGAGCAATCTAAGTTATCCTAAACATCATAATTCAGTCCCCAAACATCACCTATCATGTTCTAATCTAAAATCATACATTCTAAGCCTTAGGAACACAATCATAATATCATCAAACACATACATAGCCCAAAATCAAACCCCACCCAAAAACATAGGCATACACACATACGAGTATAAACCCAACTTTTATAAAAACGTACATACATGCCTTTCCAGCCCCCAAAGAAGTTTAAAATGAGTAAAAAGGGAGTTCTAGAACTCACCTTTGCAGCCTCTTAGGTATGACTTCTCCAAAACCCATTTGCAATTGAGTTCAACCGCCTAGAGACCCACCAAAACACACACAACCGAACACATAAACACACATAAGCATATAACCGAGGCTAAGGCCAGTTAAGAAACATCTTAAAATCGTGAATTCTTACCTTAAATTCGACTTTCTGCATTTGTTATTCAAAACCCGAGAGTTTTCATCTCTCCTTTCTCTCTCATAGCAAAAATCCGAATGATATGTGTGTAGAGAGAGTGATGGGTGGCCATGCCACCTTTATCACCAACTTTTCAAGATTTTGTCCTTTTGACACATTTGGTCCCTTTACTTGGGCATTATTTCCTTTATTTCTTTTCCTTCTCTTTATTCTTCCTTTTTATAACTTTTAAAAAAATAGTTGGGTGTTACATTAACACCACCAGGTAAATAATAATTAATTGTATTTTAATCTAAATTATGCAACTACATATGAGTGCATATTAGTATTCATGAATGACTAACTATATAAACAGGGAAAACAGGAGTTATAATAAAACATTAAACAAAACTAGTTCTCGCTTGATTTTACTTGTTTTTCGTAACAACCTCTAATTATATGGAGTTTTTATTCTCATTCCTTATAAATGCACTCGTGAATGAATCTAATCATATTTGTTTATAATAATCATTGCAATCACACTAATCAATCACAAATAGAACGTATTAGTTTAAATCATAACCAAAATCAAACACGAACCACATGAATGACCCTTGAAAACAATCCACTCTTGCCTAATCTAATCAAGAGCAATTCAAAACCAACTTCGAACATTCATGCTTAAAAATCATCCAAATCAATCAAAATGACAACTAAGGAACCACAAAATACTCCAGTAACAATCTAGGCAAAAAAATGTGCAAAGGATCAACAAACTACTCGTATTCACTCAATAACAATCGAGAATCAGATTATGCAAACGCAAAGAAAGTAATCTGAAATCATACAGAAAGATGATGAGTGTTTAACGAAAAAGAAATCTATTCAAGTTAACACGACCAAGTAAATAAGAATTACTTGTATTTTCATCCAAATTATGCAACTACATATTGGTGCATTTGAGTAATCATAAATGATTAACTATATATACAAGAAAAACACTAGTTATAATAAAACATTAAACAACACTACTTCTCGCATTGATAGTTATTTGCTCTCCGTAACAACCTCCAATTATTTGTTGTTTTTATTCTCATCCCGTATAAACACACACGTGAATGAATCTAATCAAAATTGATTATAATCATCATTGCAATAACACTAATTATCACAAATAAACATTGTATCTATTGTTTAAATCATAACCATAATCAAACACGAACCATATGAATGACCCTTGAAATCAATCCACTATTACCTAAACTCATCAAGAGCAATTCGCAACCAACATCAAACATTCATGACTAAAAAAGCATCCAAATCAATCAAAATAAGAACTATGGAACCACAAAATACTTTAGTAACAATCTAGGTAAGAAAAAGGTGCAAAGGATCAAGAAACTACTCGTATTCACTCAATAACAATCGAGAATCAGATTATGCTAACGGAAAGAAAGTAATATGAAATCTAACAAAAACATGATGAGTGTTCAATGAAAAAGAAATCTATTCAAGTTAACACGACCAAGTAAATAAGAATTAGTTGTGTTTTAATCCAAATTATGCAACTACATATTGGTTCATTTGAGTTTTCACGAATGATTAAAAATAAAAAAAGGAAAAACCGAGTTATAATAAAGCATTAAACAACACTAGCAACACTAGTACTAGTATGGAGTTTTTGTTCTCATTCATTATAAATACACTCATGACCGAATCTAATCAAATTTGAATATAATCATCATTGCAATCACACTTATCAATAGTAAATGGAACGTGTCATCTACTCTTTAAGTCATAACCAAAATCAAACACAAACCACATGAATGACACTTGAAATCAATCCAATCTCGCAAAAACTCATCTCAAGCAATTCACAACCAACCAAAAAGATTCAAGCCTCAAAAACCATCCAAATCAATAAAAATGACAACTATGGAACCACAAAATACATTAGTAACAATCTAGGTAAGAAAAAAGGTGCAAAGGATCAAGAAACTACTCGTATTCACTCAATAACAATCAGAATCAGATTACGCTAACGGAAAGAAAGTAATCTGAAATCAAACTGAAATGTGATGAGTGATCGATGAAAAAGAAGTCTATTGAAGTTAACAGGACTAGGTAAATAATAATTAATTATATTTTAATCCAAATTATACAACTACATATTGGTGCATATCAATATTCATGAATGATTAACTATATAAACAGGAAAAACACTAGTTATAATAAAACATTAAACAACACTAGTTCTTGCATTGATTGTTATTTGCTTTTCGTATCAACCTCCAAATATATGGAGCTTTTACTCTCATTCCTTATAAACACACTTGTGAATGAATCTAATCATATTTTTTTATAATAATCATTGCAATCACACTAATCAATCACAAGTAGAACGTAGCAGTTATAATCATAAGCAAAATCAAACACAAACACATGAATGAACCTTGAAAACAATCCACTCTCGCCTAAACTAATCAAGAGCAATTCAGAACCAACATCGAACATTCATGCTTAAAAATCATCCGAATCAATGAAAATGACAACTAAGGAACCACAAAATACTTTAGTAACATTCTAGGCAAAAAATGTGCAAAGGATCAACAAACTACTCGTATTCACTCAATAACAATTGAGAATCAGATTACGCTAACGGAAAGAAAGTAATCTGAAATCAATGAGAAATATGATGAGTGTTTAACGAAAAAGAAATTTATTCAAGTTAACACGACAAGTAAATAGAATTACTTGTATTTTAATCCAAATTATGCAACTACATATTGGTGCATTTCATTATTCATGAATGATTAACTATATATATAGGAAAAACACAAGTTATAATCAAACATTAAACAACACTGGTTCTCCCATTGATTGTTATTTGCTTTTCGTAACAACCTCCAATTATATGGAGTTTTTATTCTCATTCCTTATAAACACACTCGTGAATGAATCTAATCATATTTGATTATAATAATCATTTCAATCACATTAATCACTCACAAATAGAACGTAGCACTTTAAATCATAACAAAAATCAAACACGAACCACATGAATGACCCTTGAAACAATCCACTCTTGCCTAAACTAATCAAGAGCAATTCAGAACCAACATCGAACAATCATGCTTAAAAATTTTCCGAATCAATCAAAATGATAACTAAAGAACCATAAAATACTTTACTAACAATCTAGGTAAGAAAAAGGTGCAAAGTATCAAGATATTACTCGTATTCACTCAATAACAATCGAGAATCAGATTACGCTAACGGAAAGAAAGTAATCTGAAATCAAACATAAACGTGATGAGTGTTCAATGATAAAGAAATCTATTCAAGTTAACACGACCAAGTAAATAAGAATTAATTCTATTTTAATCCAAATTATGCAACTACATATTGGTTCATTTGAGTTTTTACGAATGATTAAAAATATAAAAAAGAAAAAAACTTGTGACATCCGGTAATTTTATGTTACCAAACTCCGTTAGTTCCGTTAAGTCTTGCATACACGTGTCGTGAGCACACACTAGTTGTCGTTGAACGTTGGTGACTTAATATTAATAATCTATGATAAACAATAATAATCTAATTAATAATGTTGATTATTAGTTGCGATAGTTCATGATTTTATTGAATTTTATACATTTATTTTATAAGTTTTACGCGATAACGTGACAACGTGTTATATATATATTCTATGTGTTATGTGACTTGTGGTACATGTTTAGGATTATTATTGTTGGTTAATTATATTTATAACTTATAGTTTTGATTATTTTAAAAAGTATTAGAAAGATAGTTTTTATAAAATAAATTAAAGAGGTTATTGTGTAAATACTTTTTAATCAAAACTTACCAAAATTACCCAACCCTAAACCCCCAAAACCCTTCATTCGGCCGCAACCTTCACCCCACTCTCTCTCTTTGCGATTTTGGCCAAGAAACATCAAGAACAATCAGTTTTGATCAAGTTCCAAGGGTTCCATAGTGCTAGCAAGTCCAATTCTTGATTCTACACGTTCAAAGGTGTGTTTTGTTATGTTGTTCATAGATTTTGATTTAAGATGAACCCTAATCTGAAATTGATGATGATTATATAAAATTGATGATTGTATGATGATTATATGATGTTAGTTTGGTTGTATGAATGCTAGATTATGTTGATTGTGCAAGAAATCTAGGGTTTGATCATCTAGTTCATATATTGCCATAAGAGAAAACTTTTTGTTCTTGGAATTCATGATTTGATGATGCTAAGATGTTAGATGTAATGCTTAGATGTTAGTTTAATTGATTTGTGCAAGAAACTCCATGAAATTATGATGTTGATCATGACTTACTAAAAGTAGAAACTTTTGTGTATGATGTTTGGGAATTTGGATGTTTTAGAGATGATTAACATGTTAGAATGAATGTTATGAACTTGATTAGGTATGATATTGATGAAAGTATCATTGGATTGGATGCTAGAACACTTTTGGGTGTTACTTTCCCAAAAGGAAAACTTTATTTTGTAGAACTTTGGATGAAATGATTTTGGGCATGCTTATGATGTTAGGATCATGTTAGAATGATGGTGGATGATGTTTGCTGTGTTAGAATGTGTAATTGAGTTGAATGGATGCCTGGTTGATCATATATGAAGTATAGACTTTGATGATCATACATGATGATGAATTATGGTTAGTGATTAGGTGATCATGTTTGGGATTGAAACTGATGGTCAATGTGTATGTTGGCTGGAATGAACTAAATGAATGAATGTGATCATGATTGTCATAGACACGTGCGAATCTAAGGCCCCTACTTAGTAGGATTGGGAGGGTTTAGGATGCGAATCGCGCATGTTTTGCATGGTTAGTGATTAGGTGATCATATATATATATATATATATATATATATATATATAAAGCATAATGATTGTTAAGATTTGCATAAGTGTATGATGATCTAATGTGGCATGATGAGGTAGGTAGAACCTAGGTTGATAATGTGATACGCATGGATAAATTGCATGACACTCTTGTATGTTAAGCGATCATATATGATTAAACTATATTTCAACTAATATGTCACTAACGGGTCAAACGAGTCAACTAGGTTAATCTAGGATTATTGAGTTTCTATGGGTACACGTACTTATGTACTTGTGTGTTCTAGGTAACCTTTGAAGGGTTGTCTTTGCATCTATCACGAGTCTCTTTATTAACTATCATTACACACCAGGTGAGTTCATGCCCCTTATTTTATAAACCTTCTACTGGGGGAGGTAGCATACTCAAACTCAAACGCTATTTTATTATTATTATTATTATAAGTTGTGTATGTTTTAACATAGTGCTTAATACCATGGAAAGTCCTCACACTTTCGGATCGTTGTTAATGGTAACTAGCGGGGAATCTTGGGTAGTACTACTGGGTTTGACGAGCCTCACCTGTGAGACTGGAGGTCAAGCGGGTGCAATTTTGTCCTATACATAACATTTGTCATGACCTGGTAAGTCATGACGGGAGGTAACAAACGAAACACAATCAGCTTCGATCGCGAAATCACTATTGTTAATACATGTGAATATAGACTAGCTATCTATTTCAATGCATTTCTTATGCTATACAATTGATAATATTTATGTTAAACGCAAAATCTTGAATCACCAACCGTTGTGTTGACATTTTAGTATGCTATTCTCAGGTCGTTAACTTTGCTTCCCATTAGGAGCACTGCACGGGTTCATCATGCATTCTAAGACTCTATCTTAAAGACATCTTTGTTGGTTTTTATTTATTAATGTTTAATCATATGGGTTGGTGCGTGTTTTGCCATAATATGCATTTATACACTTTGGGTTTCTTTACTTACAAAACGCTTCCACATGGTTTTAAAGTTTGAACTTTGGTTGGTTTTATCTTAAATATGGTATATAGAGTCATCCTGAGTAACTATTGACTGTGATCCTGGTTTGTCACACGCCTCGTGGTAAAAACTCCGCACGTGGATTTTGAGGGTGTGACAGATTGGTATCAGAGCCATTTGTTATAGGGAACTAGGTTGCATACACACTAGTCTATAACCGCACATAGTTAGTTAGTTACTCCTGACTTACCCTTTTACTATATACTCATTAGCATAACCATCACATGCACTGCAGCATGGCATCATCATCCGGGTTTTTGGAAAAATGCGTACTCATTCTGAATCCCCTCCACCTGTACCTCACCGAGTGTATGACTGGCCGCGACATCCTTTCCCCCATGGCGAGATAGACTGGGATCAACCGTTTCTGCCACCTGAGCATGATCCCCCACGAGATTGGAGTTATTACCCGACTTGTATAGACCGCATGATTTGTAGAGAGCGTGTTCCGAAGCCGGCCACTGTTAGACCTAGGACTAGGTCAGCCACTACTCCTGTAACACCCACTCTCCCATCTTTAGATGTACCCCTTGAGCAGGTCGTGGTGGCATTGACCGCGATACTTGAGACTGAGCGTCGCCGAGTTGGAGTGCTTACTGAAAAGAACTCCACCCTACAGTATGAGATACGCCGACTATGGCTAAAGATGGATATACTCGAGGAGCGTCTGTCTATGTCCATCATTGGAAATTTCAAGATGGCTGGTGGAGTGATGTATCTGTCTGAGCGTGTGGAAGCACAAGATCTCCACAACGTGGGCGTTGAGACTAGACTCACTGGGCTAGAAGTACAACTTGCAGCGTTACAGATTGAGGACGACGTTGCACCGGTCGAAGATTTCGAGGAAGAGCCGGAAGAAGCCCCGAACGGTGGTGATAGCGATGGATCTGACTTGCTGGATTGATTTCTTTTCTTTTCATTATTCTCATGACTTTGACTGCATAGGGTTTTCCTTAAGCCTATGTGGGAAGGGTTGTTTCCCACACAACTGAAAACTTGAATTTTGACAATGATTGGATATTTTGGGAGCTACTTACTAATTATTTATGAAATGTTATTATTTTGGTTATAAATGTTGTGGTTGTGACTGTACATTCTTTCTTAATATTTACCATACTTCAATGAGATGATATGTTGGATGTTACTCATTATTGTATTTGTGAATGTAAAGTGAAATATGGATGACCGAGGTAGAGGACGTGGACGTGGCTGAGGGCGTGGTGCTGGACAAGGCACCGACAACGTGAACATGACTCCAGCTGAATTGGCTGCATTGATAAACCAACACGTGCAAGCGGCATTGAACAGTCAGCCCGCACAGTTTGGAGGTAAACGATGACACTAGTCGTCATTTACACGAATATTCCGTTAGGTGATTAATTCATTCGGTTTGATTTGAATACCTTGACACATTGAATACAGGACCACCTGGATGCACGTACACGACATTCATGGACTGTAAGCCGCATACCTACAGCGGAGCCGAGGGAGCTGTAGGGCTTGTATGATGGTTCGAGAAGACTGAGTTAGTCTTCACCAAATGTAATTGTCCAGTGGTGGACCAGGTGAAATACGCCACATGAACATTGGAAGGTGCAACACTCACGTGGTGGAATGCTCAAGTGCAAATGGTTGGCCAGGCAATGACAAATGCACTACCGTGGGAGGAATTCAAAACAATGATGACAGAGGAATACTACCCCCGCGACAAGGTTCAAAAGCTGGAAGCTGAGTTCTAGCAATTGAAGATGGAAGGGTCTAACATTGAGGCTTATACTACTAGGTCTTATGAGCTAGCTACACTTTGCCCTGGAATGGTTAACCCACTGAGCTAACGTATTGAGCTCTATTTACGTGGCTTAGTCCTGGAGATCCAGAGTATGGTGACTGCTGCAAATCTCCCTACTATTCAACAAGTGATACGACTGGCTCACAAGCTCACTGATCAAGCTGTAGAGCAAGGAAAGTTACCTAAGCGGGGCGTTGTGGCAAGCGTGCCCAACAACAAACGCAAGTGGGAGACCAACGCCAGTAAAGGATCATCATCGGGTAACCAAACTCAGCAACACCAACCTCAACAGCAACATCAGCAGAGACGGTTTGACAACAATCGCAACTTCCACCAATCATCATCATCATCTCAAGGACTGGCTGTTACTCCTGGAAGTTTTGATGTGGTCGTAGTCATGGACTGGCTGTCCGAGAAGCAAGCAGAAGTGATTTGTCATGAGAAGATCATTCGTATTCCTCTAATAGATGGGGAAACTCTTTTGGTTAAGGGTGAAAAGAGTGGTGCTGTGATAGGCAACATCTCATTCATGAAGGCGTAGAAGTGGCTACGTAAAGGTCACCTAGCCATATTAGCCCTCGTCTCCAACAAGAAACATGAGGAAAAGAAAGTAGAGGATATTTGGGTGGTTCGTGATTTTCCAGAGGTGTTTCGAGAGGATCTGCCTGGACTACCACCCCACCGTCAAGTTGAATTTCAGATCGATTTGACTCCCGGAGCTGCTCTGATTACGAGAGCACCTTATCGGTTAGCACCGAACGAACTGCAAGAACTATCAACACAACTTCAGGAGCTGTTGGATAAAGGGTTTATTCGACCGAGTTCATCACCGTGGGGAGCACCTGTTCTCTTTGTGAAGAAGAAAGATGGCACATTTCAAATGTGCATCGACTACAAGGAGTTGAACAAAGTCACAGTCAAGAACTGATACCCGTTACCTCGTATCGACGACCTGTTTGATCAACTTCAGGGATCAAGCTATTATTCGAAGATCGATTTGAGATCTGGTTATCATCAACTAAGAGTTCGAGAAGAGGATATCTCCAAAACCGCGTTCCGTACTCATTATGGTCACTATGAGTTCTTGGTCATGCCTTTTGGGTTGACTAATGCACTAGCAGTGTTCATGGATCTCATGAATCGCATGTGCAAACCATATCTCGATCAGTTTGTTATTGTGTTATCGATGACATATTGATTTATGCTAGGCCCAAGGAGGAACACAAGGAGGAGCACCTACGTCTAATTCTGGAATTACTTAGAAAGGAACAGTTGTACGCAAAATTTTCCAAGTGTGATTTCTGGATTCGTGAGGTGCAATTCTTGTGTCACATTGTTAATGAGAAGGGAATAGATGTGGATCCTGCCAAGATTGAGGTGATAGGAACTAGTAGGTACCCAAGACGCCTAGTGAGATAAAGCTTAAGTATCCTCATCTATTCGAAACGACACCAACGGTCGGGGAAGGTACTGATTAAATTTCCAGACGAAATTTATTTCAACATGGGGATGATGTGACAACTCACTCGATTTCGTTATGCCAATGCAGTAAACCAGAGATGTAGCACAACCATGTAATGCAATTTCCGGGACGAAAATTCTTTCAACATGGGGATAATGTGACATCCAGTAATTTTCCGGTACCAAACTCTGTTAGTTCCGTTAGGTCTTGCATACACGTGTCGTGAACACACTAGTTGTTGTTGAACGTTGGTGACTTAATATTAATAATCTGTGATAAACAATAATAATCTAATTAATAATGTTGATTATTAGTTGCGATTATGTGGTTTATGATTTTATAGAATTTTATATATTTATTTTATTAATTTTACGTGATAACGTGACAACATGTTATATATATATTCTATGTGTTATGTGACTTGTGGTACATGTTTAGGATTATTATTGTTGGTTAATAATAATTATAAATTATAGTTTAGATTACTTAAAAAGTATTAGAAAGATAGTTTTTATAAAATAAATTAAAGGGTTATTGTGTAAATACATTTTAATCAAAACTTACCAAAATTACCCAACCCTAAACCTCCAAACCCTTCATTCGGCCGCAACCGTCACCCCACTCCCTCTCTTTGAGATTTGGCCAAGAAACATCAAAAACAATCTGTTTTGATCAAGTTCCAAGGGTTCCATAGTGCTTGCAAGTCCAATTCTTGATTCTACACGTTTAAAGGTGTGTTTTGTTATGTTGTTCATAGATTTTGATTTAAGATGAACCCTAATCCGAAATTGATGATGATTATATAAAATTGATGATTGTATGATGATTATATGATGTTAGTTAGGTTGTATGAATGCTAGATTATGTTGATTGTGCAAGAAATCTAGGGTTTGATCATCTAGTTCATACATTGCCATAAGAGGAAACTTTTTGTTCTTGGAATTCATGATCTGATGATGCTAAGATGTTAGATGTAATGCTTAGATATTAGTTTAATTGAATTGTGCAAGAGTATCCATAAAATTGTAATGTTGATCATGACTTACTAAAAGTAGAAACTTTTGTGTATGATGTTTGGGAATTTGGATGTTTTGGAGATGATTAACATGTTAGAATGAAGGTTATGAACTTGATTAGGTATAATATTGATCAAATTATCACTGGATTGGATGCTAGAACACTTTTGGGTGTTACTTTCCAAAAGGGAAACTTTATTTTTGTAGAACTTTGGATGAGATGATTTTGGGCATGCTGATGATGTTAGGATCTTGTTAGAATGATGGTGGATGATGTTTGCGAATCTAAGGCCCCTACTTAGTAGGATTGGCAGGGTTTAGGATGTGAAGTCGTGAGTGGCTTCACATGGCATGTTGTGCATGATTATTCTTTGCGTATGAATTATGTGTTGTGAAGTATTTATATATATATTAAGCATAATGATTGTTAAGATTTGCATAAGTGTATGATGATATAATGTGGCATGATGACTTAGGTAGAACCTAGGTTGATAATGTGATACACGTGGATAAATTGCATGACACTCTTGTATGTTAAGTGATCATATATGATTAAACTATATTTCAACTAATATGTCACCAATGAGTCAAACGAGTCAACTAGGTTAATCTAGGTTTATTGAGTTTCTATGGGTACACATACTTATGTACTTGTGTGTTCTAGGTAACCTTTGAAGGGTTGTCTTTGCATCTATCACGAGTCTCTTTATTCACTATCATTACCCACCAGGTGAGTTCATGTCCCTTATTTTATAAACCTTCTACTGGGGGAGGTAGCATACTCAAACTCAAACGCTATTTTATTATTATTATAAGTTTTGTATGTTTTAACATAGTGCTTAATACCATGGAAAGTCCTTACACTTTCGATCGTTAATAATGGTAACTAGCGGGAAATCTTTGGTAGTACTACTGGGTCTGACAAGCCCCACCCGTGAGACTGGAGGTCAAGCGGGTGCAATTTTGTCCTATACATAACATTCGTCATGAGCTGAGAAGTCATGACGGGAGGCAACAAATGAAACACAATCAGCTTCGATCGATCGTGAACTCACTATGTTAATACATGTGAATATAGACTAGCTATCTATTTCAATGCACTTCTTATGCTATACAATTGATAATAGTTATGTTAAACGCAAACTTTTTGAATTCACCAACGTTGTGTTGACATTTTACTATGATATTCTCAGGTCGTTAACTTCGCTTGCCATTAGGAGCACTTCACGGGTTCATCATGCATTTAAGATTCTATCGAAAAACATTTGTTGGTTTTTATTTATTAGTGTTTAATCATATGGGTTGGCGTGTGTTTTGCCATAGTAGGCATTTATATACTTTGGGTTTCTTACATACAAAACGCTCTGCATGGTTTTAAAGTTTGAACTTTGTTGGTTTTATCTTAAATGTGGCACATTAGAGTCGTTCTAAGTACATGACTGTGATTGTTTGTTCACACGCTCGCGGTAAAAACTCCGCAACCTGGATTTTGAGGGTGTCACACCCTCAAAATCCACTTGCGGAGTTTTACCGCGAGGCGTGTGAACAAACCAGGATCACAGTCAATAGTTACTCAGAACGACTCTATATGCCATAAAATACACAATCACCCAAAATACCAACTTAAATAATGCGGAAGCGTTTTTGAAAACAACCCAAGTCATAAAGTATAACTTATGGCAAAACAAGTGCCAAACCAAAAGTAAACCATAATTGTTAAAATGTCACATTGTCTTGAAGCATAATGTCTTAAATGAAGTGAACCGTGCAGTGCTCCTATGGCAAGCAAGTTAAGGACCTGAGAAAAGCATACTAAAATGTCAACACATAGGTTGGTGAGTTCAAGAGTTTGAGTTCAATAAACATATAAACAGTTGCGATAAATATAAGCAGTGTATGGTAATAGATAGCTAGTCTATTATCAGTAAATATTAATACATAGTGATTTTGCAATTGAAGCTGACTGTGATAGTTGTTGCCTCCTGTCACGACTTACCATGTCGTGACAATGATCAATAGGACAAATTGCACCGGTTGACCTCGAGTCACACAGGTGGGGCTCGTCAGACCCAGTAGTACTACCCAAGTTTCCCCGCTATTAAATATTAACAATTCAAAAGTGTGAGACTTTTCTCATGGTAAACAGCACTATATTAATATTTACACAACTTAAATAATGAAAGCGTTTGTATAAATACCAGTATGCTATCTCCCCCAAAAGAGATTAAGTAAGAGTGGGGCATGAACTCACCTGATGTATGCAAAGGTACTTAGGGTTATTTTGAGAAACGAGAGGATAGCCAACCTTCACAGGTTACCTAGATCATGTGAGTACATAAGTACGTGTAAATAAGAGACATGTGAAACCCTAATCATACCAAAACCAAAGACTCAAGCTTCCAGAAAAATAGACACGTTTGACCTAGTTGACCCGTTTGACCCGTTGGTGACATTATGAGTTATAATTCAAATAAAGCCATGAGCACATACAACATACATGATAAGCATTCAAACAGTATCATACATATGCTATATTCAACCAGGTGTATCACATAGATCATCATACAATCAAGTACTATACAAGTCATGCGAATCTAGAACATTAACATAACCACTAGCTACAAAACAACTAACATGTCATACAAGGTTCAACCATTCATCACATGCCATGTGAAGCCACTCACGACTTCACATCCTAAACCCTGCCAATCCTACTAAGTAGGGCCTCAGATCCCACGCGTGTATAATGATCATAACCAAATTCTTAAGCATATACATTGCATTCACAACATCACAACAATCAATTACCAGACCCAAGCATGATGTCCTACTACTACACAATATCCAAACCATACATGATTACCAATTCCAATTATCACCCATGATCATCCAAACATACCATACAACTAATTTAACACGTTCTATTACACTAGGATCCATCCTTGAACATATTAGCAAGTTCCTATCATCTCAAACATGATCACAACATCATACTTCAACATTTACACAAATAAAGTTTCCCTTTTGGGAAAGAACATCCAAAATCTATCAAACATCCAAGGTATGCATGAATTCATCAATAATATACCAATTCAAGCTCATACTAACATCTAGACATGATCAACAACACTAAACACATCAATCCAACAATCTTCATAAACAAAAGTTTCTACTTTTGGCAAGCTATGATCAACATCATCAATTAAAGATTTCTAGCATTCATAATATCAATCTAGCATCTAATTATCATCATGAACCCATCCATAACATCAATCCATCACTAGATCATTACTACATGCAAAATAAAGTTACTATTCTTAGTAACCTATGAACAATGCATCAAAATCCTAACTTTCTTGCATAATCAACGTATTCTAACATTCATACAACCCAATAATCATCAAACATTCATCAAACAATCATCCATCATGCATAATCAAGCCATTTTCGAATTAGGGTTTGCTTAACACCAAAATTCATGATCAATCCACTAAAAACCTAGAATTCTTGCATAATCGACGTTAACTAACATGTATACAATCTAACTAACATGTTAACATCATCAAACAACAACCAATTCGACCCAACAAAGTCCAATTTACGAATTAGGGTTCGGCCATGATGAACCCTTCACGAAAACTCGCAAAAACTAACCTTTAAACTTGTAATAACTTGCAATTGATGATTCCCACGAGATGTATACCTTGAAATCGATCCAAAATCGCAAGTACTATGATGTTCTAGGCTGAATTCGAAGATGGAGAGGGTGTTTGGTGGTGGTTTGCGGCCGAAGGTGAGTTAGGGTTTGGAAATTTTGTTTTAATTAATTTTAATTTACATATTTACCCTTTAAACCCTTGTGTTTTGGTATTTTGTAAAAACTAAGCTTTAAACTCTTTGTAAAGTGTTTTTAACTTCATAATATAAAGATATAAACTTATAAAGTTCATTATATATCTTATCTTTATAAAAACACAAGACATACGAATAAATAGACACGTTTCCGCGTTACGCGATAAATTCTTTAATTAATCGTTTATAAATGTGTAAACACATAAACATAACCCAATATTCACATAATCACTTAGATTCACATCAAATTAACATTAATCATTATTATTAGGTCACCAACGTTAAACGACAACTAGTGTGTGCTCACGACACGTGTATACAAGACTTAACGGAACTAACGGAGTTTGGTAATGGAAATTTACCGGATGTCACAGAGGGTGTGACAAAACTAGTCATAATAAAGCATTAAACAACACTAGTACTAGTGTGGAGTTTTTATTCTCATTCCTTATGATGACCGAATCTAATCAAATTTGATTATAATCATCATTGTAATCACACTATTCAATCATAAATGGAACGTAGCATCTACTATTTAAATCATAATCAAAATCAAACAAAAACCACATGAATGACCCTTGAAATCAATCCAATCTCGCCAAAACTTATCAAGAGCAATGAACAACCAACTTCAAAGATTCATGCCTCAAAAACCATCCAAATCAATCAAATGACAACTATTAAACCACAAAATACTTTAGTAACAATCTAGGCAAGAAAAAAGGTGCAAAGGTTCAAGAAACTACTCGTATTCACTCAATAACAATCAAGAATTAGATTACGCTAACGGAAAGAAAGTAATCTGAAATCAAACTGAAACGTAATGAGTGAACGATGAAAAGGAAGTCTATTCAAGTTAACACGACCATGTAAATAATAATTAAGTATATTTTAATCTAAATTATGCAACTACATATTGGTGCATATCAGTATTCATGAATGATTAACTATATAAATAGGAAAAACACTAGTTATATTAAAACATTAAACAACACTGGTTCTCGCATCGATTGTTATTTGCTTTTCGTAACAACCTCCAATTATATGGAGTTTTTATTCTTACTCCTTATAAACACACTCATGAATGAAGCTAATCATATTTGTATATAATAATCATTGCAATCACACTAATCAATCACAAATAGAACGTAGTAGTTTAAATCATAACCAAAATCAAACACGAACCACATGAATGACCCTTGAAAACAATCTACTCTCGCCTAAACTAATCAAGATCAATTCAGAACCAACTTTGAACATTCATGCTTTAAAATCATCTGAATCAATCAAAATGACAACTAAGGAACCACAAAAGACTTTAGAATCTAGGCAAGAAAAATGTGCAAAGGATCAAAAAACTACTCGTATTCACTCAATAACAATCAAGAATCAGATTACGCTAACAAAAAGAAGGTAATCTGAAATCAAACAGAAAGATGATGAGTGTTTAATGAAAAAGAAATATATTCAAGTTCACACAACCAAGTAAATAAGAAATAATTGAATTTTAATCCAAATTATGCAACTACATATTGGTGAATTTGAGTAATCATGAATGATTAACTATATAAACAAGAAAAACACTAGTTATAATAAAACATTAAACAACACTAGTTCTCGCATTGATAGTTATTTGCTTTCCGTAACAACCTCCAATTATTTGCTGTTTTTATTCTCATCCCTTATAAACACACACGTGAATGAATCTAATCAAAATTGATTATAATAATCATTGTAATAACACTAATCATCATAAATAGAACATTGTATCTATTGTTTAAATCATAACCAAAATCAAACACAAACACATGAATGACCCTTGAAATCAATCCACTATCGCCTAAACTCATCAAGAGCAATTCACAACCAACATCGAACATTCATGCCTAATAAATCATCCGAATCAATCAAAATGAGAACTATGGAACCAAAAAATACTTTAGTAACTATCTAGGTAAGAAAAAGGTGCAAATTATCAAGAAGCTACTCGTATTCACTCAATAACAATCGAGAATCAGATTACGCTAACGCAAAGAAAGTAATCTGAAATTAAATAGAAACGTGATGAGTGTTCAACGAAAAAGAAATCTATTCAAGTTAACATGACCAAGTAAATAAGAATTACTTGTGTTTTAATCCAAATTATGCAACTACATAATACTTTAATTAAGGTGCAAAGGATCAAGAAACTACTCTTATTCACTCAATAACAATCAAGAATCAAATTACGCTAACAGAAAGAAAGTAATCTGAAATCAAACAGAAACATGGTGAGTGATGGTGAAAAAGAAGTCTATTCAAGTTAACACGACCAGGTAAATAACAAATAATTATATTTTAATCCAAATTACGCAACTACATATTGCTGCATTTAAGTATTCATGAATGATTAACTATATAAACAGGAAAAACACTAGTTATAATAAAACATTAAACAACACTAGTTCTCACATTGATTGTTATTTACTTTTCGTAACAACCTCCAATTATATGGAGTTTTTATTCTCATTCCTTATAAACACACTCGTGAATAAATATAATCATATTTGCTTATATTAATCATTGAAATCACACTAATCAATCACAAATAGAACATAGCAGTTTAAATCATAACCAAAATCAAACATGAACCATATGAATGACCCTTGAAAGCAATCCACTCTCGCCTAAACTAGTCAAGAGCAATTAGCAACCAACATCGAACATTCATGACTGAAAAATCATCCGAATAAATCAAAATGAGAACTATGGAACCACAAAATACTTTAGTAATAATCTAAGAAAAAGGTGCAAAGGATCAAGAAACTACTCGTATTCACTCAATAACAATCGAGAATCAGATTACGCTAATTGAAAGAAAGTAATCTAAAACCAAACATAAATGTTATGAGTGTTCAATGAAAAAGAAATCTATTCAAGTTAACACGACCAAGTAAATAACAATTACTTGTCTTTTAATCCAAATTATGCAACCACATATTGGTGCATTTGAGTTTTCACGAATGATTAGCAATATAAACAAAAAAAACAAGTAATAATAAAGAATTAAACAACACTAGTACTAGTATGGAGTTTTTATTCTCATTCCTTGTAACACCCGGTTATTTATAAAAGATAGAGAAAGAAGAACAAAGTGAAGAAAATGAAGGAAATCGAATAAAACCCAAGCCTAGGGGTTAAATGTGACAAAAAGGACAAAAAGTTTAAAAAGTTGGTGATAAAGGTGGTATGGCTGCCTAAATGGTCATACCACACCTTTTTCATTTGGATCTTGATAGAGAGAGAGAGAAATGGGTCTTTCTTTATGATTGACCATTTGTAACCATTGTTGCTTGCCTTGGGTACTATGGCCGGGAGGTGCTGTACATAATGCAAGGTCTATGATAGGCTTAGGCCCAGTACCATGAGACTGAAGGGCATAGCACATTACAATGGTACATCTAAACTTTATCTTAGGTACTGTGGCCAGGAGGTGCTATGCACCGTAATGGAAGGTCTATAATAGGCTTAGGCCCAGTACCAGGAGACTGATGGGTAAAGTTCATGGTTTTGATGGAAAGTAAAGATGCAATGATGAATGAATGAATGAAAGTAAGAATGTATGAACGAATGGAACATAACAAATGAATGATGAAGATAATAATAATATTATCTATTTGTACGCATGATGTGTGATCACATTCTAAAACCTGTTATGATTGAATGAAAGTAAGGAACGGTTTTAAACGAAAGATAAAGTATGATTTATTATAAAACTAGAACTCACTCAGCAACGCTGACTTTTATGTGTTTCCAGTTGGCAGGTAATGTTGCTAAGGATGGCACGGGGCGGCTACTCAACTCTTTTGGACGACATTCTTTTGATTAATATTTTTGCATTGTAATGCGAATGAACGATGTTTTGAAATGAATGATTGTATTAACTTGCAAAAGCATTTGCAATGATATTTAAAGTTATTTTTATGTTTCCGCTATGATTTTTTATCAATGTTAAATATAAAGTTATATGATTTATGTGCAATGATTTACCAGCTGTATACGTCCTGGGAACAAGGTCTTACAAGTTGGTATCAGAGCCAAAGTTTAAGTGAAATGGGTAGATTTTCAAATAAACTTAACTTAAACTGAGAATGGTACGGAAAGGGAAGGGATGCCAGTCTGGGTAGCTGCGTGCCATAAGGTATTTTCATAATGATTAACCGGTATTATGTGTGCATGTTATATGGTTATGTGTTGCTGGTAGATTTAGTACCTAATGTAGTAAGGACAGATAATGCTTGGGGTATGAAGAGTAAAGTAAGTGGCTAATCATAACTGGCCACTATAATTAGGGACTCACTATAATTCACATAAACTGAGTAGTTCCTTTGAATGACCATGTTGGTGTTTAAATCTTTCAGCGTGTGTGTGAGGATGACCAGTGGTAGATCATCAAAAGTTTTGCGTGGTGGTGGTGGACGTGGTGGTGAACCACGAGCCACGAGAGGAAGGCCTAGAGCCGAAAAGGTGGTTTGTGAAGAACAAGAGACCCCTCATCCGGAGGGTGGTGATGAGAGTGCTAATCTAAGAGCCTTAGTGAAGGAGGCGGTTATGGAATAAGTTCATCAGGTCATGCAGACAATCTTACCTTCTGTGGTGACCAAAGTTATCAAGGCTGTGAGGGAAGGTGAAAGGAGGGAGAGAAACAGTCCTACGGGTGAAGGAAGATAGCTTGAGACTGAGACAGTTTTGTTTGACGATGAAGAGGAGGAAGAAGAAGAGCATGCGCCGGAGGCGGTACAAGGTTGTGACTACGGGGCATTTCAACGGTGCAAGCCCCTTACTTTTGATGGTAATGGCACTGCTACTGCTGCTCACAGATGGGTGAGAGAAATGGAAGCTGTTTTGAATATCAACGAGTGCCGAGAGGACCAGAAGGTGAAGTTTGTTGCCCACTCGTTTGTGGACTCGGCTCTGTGTTGGTGGGACAATATAGTCCAAGCCAAGGGAAGTCAGACAATTGGAAGGATAAGGTGGTCTGAGTTGAATAAATTGGTAATTGAGGAGTTCTGTCCTCACCGGGGAATGGATAAGGTGGAAAGGGAATTCTTGCAGCTAGAGGCGGGAACCATAACACATCAACAATACAGCACCAAATTCAACGAAATGGCATGGCTGGTGCGGGATCAGGTGACACCTCTATCGTGAAAGATCAAGAGGTATGTGTAGGGTTTGCCAGTGGATATCCGTAGGCACATGATCGCTGCCCGACCGAGCACGTTTAGGTCGGCAGTTGATATAGCAGGAAGATTGTATGATGAGCGAGAGGTGGTGGTGGTTGAGGCAAGCAAGAGAGGTGGTAGTGATCAGAGTTGGAATGGGAAGAGGTTTGGTTGGGGTAGTGCCTCGACGGGTAACAAGAAGGCAGGGGTGGATGACCGCCATGTGGTCACATCGGGGGCATGATCGAAGAGGTGTGGCAAATGTGGGAAAGAGCATTTGGGGGAATGCAAGTAGGGATCAAACATTTTTCTTAAGTGTTGGAAGCCTGATCATATGGCTAGAGACTGTGGGGGTATGAGTTATTTCTACTGTGGGGAAAGTGGTCAAATGAGTAGGGATTGTAAGAAACCGATGGCTGAGGGTTCTGGGGTGAAGAAGACTGGAGGTGAAGGATCGAGGGCGAGCGCCAGAGCGTTTACGATGACGCAGGAGGAAGCTAGAACGGACCCTAATGTCATGTCACGTACGTTTCTAATAAACCAAACTTTAGCCTCCATGTTATTTGATTCTGGTGCTAGTAAAAGTTTTATTTCTACTGCTTTCTATGCTAAGCTGCCTGTTAGTAGTAGGAGTGATGATGTGCCCTTTGATGTAGAAACTATCGTAGGTAAGTCTACCAGGATTTCTAAGATGATAGAACACTGTGATATGGAATTAGAAGGTCATAAGTTTCTAGTTAGACTGTTCGTGATGACCTTAGGTGGTTTTGATATGGTTCTTGGGATGGATTGGTTGGCAGACTACGAGGCAAACATTATGTGTCGCAAGAAGATGATTCGATTGACAGCGTCTAATGGGAGTTCGGTAACGGTTTATGGCGATCGGGTCATGACGATTCTGAAGGTAATCTCAATGGCGGTGGCGGGAAAGTGCGTGAGGCATGGATGTAGTGCCTACTTGTCCTATGTAAAGGACGTGGATACGTCAGCACCACAACTGTCTGATGTACCGGTTGTGTGTGACTTTCCAGACGCGTTCCCAGAAGACTTACTAGGAGTGCCACCTACTTATGAGATCGAGTTCCAGATTGACTTGATACCGGGTGCCCAACCTGTTGCCAAGGCACCGTATCGATTGGCTCCTACTGAGATGAAAGAATTGATGGAGCAATTGCAAGAGCTGCTTGATAAGGGGTTCATTAGACCGAGTATCTCTCCTCGGGGTGCTCCGGTCCTGTTCGTGAAAAAGAAAGACAGTAGTATAAGGATGTGTATAGACTACCGTGAGTTAACAAGTTGACGATAAAGAACCGATACCCTTTACCAAGAATTGACGACTTGTTTGATCAACTCCAAGGTGCTGGTTGGTTCTCAAGAATAGATCTTCGATCGGGCTACCATCAGCTGAAGGTGAAAGAGCAGGATATCCCTAAAACAGCATTTCGCACGCGTTATGGTCATTATGAGTTTCTTGTCATGTCATTTGGTTTGACTAACGTGCCAGCTGCTTTCATGGATTTGATGAACCGAGTGTGTCGGTCGATGTTGGATAAATCAGTGATTGTGTTTATTGATGATATTCTGAATTAGTCGTAGAGCGAGATTGAGCATGCCAGTCATATTCAGGAGGTTTTAGGGACGTTGAGAAAGGAGAAGTTGTATGCTAAATTCTCCAAGTGCGCGTTCTGGTTGCGCGAGGTACAATCCTTGGGTCATGTGGTGAATCCTGACAAGATCATGGTGGATCCGGCAAAAGTGGAGGCGAAGATGCAATGGAAGTCTCCAAAGACGCCATCCGAGATTCGTAGTTTCTTGGGTTGGCGGGCTACTACAAAAGATTCATCCAAGACTTTTCCAAGATCTCTTCTCCACTAACTAAGTTGACCCGGAAAGATGTAAAGTTTGTATGGGGTCAAGCTCAAGAGAAGGCGTTCGAAGAATTGAAGGTGAGATTGACTCAAGCTCCCGTTCTGTCATTACCCGATGGAAGTGAAGATCTGGTGGTTTATTCGGATGCTTCCTACTCGGGGTTGGGGTGTGTGTTAATGTAGAGAGGAAAGGTTATAGCCTATGCAACCCGACAGTTGAAGGTTCATGAGGTCAATTATCCTACTCATGACATGGAGCTAGCAGTCATAGTCTTTGCATTAAAGATTTGGAGGCACTATCTTTACGGGACAAAGTGCAATTCACCGACCACAAGAGCTTGAAGTACTTCTTTGAGCAGAAAGATTGAACATGAGTCAGAGAAGATAGTTGGAGCTTATAAAGGATTATGATGCGAAGTCGATTACTATCCGGGCAAAGCCAACGTGGTGGCAGACGCCCTTAGCAGAAAGGAGAGGCCTGAGCCGATTTGGGTAAAAGAATATCAGTTGATCATGACCTCGGATGTGATGAAGCAATTGAAGAAGTTCCAAGATGAGGAATTGAAAGAAGATCATCTTAACTCTGAAAGAATGAGAGGTCTGGTCGCGGAGTTAGGTGAAAACACCCTCGGTGTTAGGACCCGATTTGGACGGATATGGATTCCACGTTTTGGGGATGTACAAGTGAAGATTTTGGATAAAGCTCACAAGAATCAATACTCCATTCATCCCGGTGCCACTAAGATGTATCAAGACATGAAGAAAGATTATTGGTGGCCGGGTATGAAACGTGATGTGGTGGAGTATTTGAGAAAATGCCTTACTTGTCTACAGGTGAAGGCCGAGCATCAGAATCGTATGGGAATATCCAACCTTTGGATATACCGGAATGGAAGTGGGAGCACATCACCATGGATTTCATTACAAAGCTGTCGCGTACTCCGAATAGGTGTGATGCTATATGGGCGATTGTTGATCGTCTGACGAAGAGTGCTCACTTTCTACCGATCCACGAGACATATTCATCCGAGAGGTTAGTAGATCTTTTCATTAAGGAGATTGTAGCTCATCATGGTGTACCGGTGTCTATTGTGTCAGATCGTGACACCCGGTTTACATCCAAATTTTGGAAGAAATTCTACAATGCGATAGGAACGAGAATACATATTAGCACAACTTATCATCCTCAGACCGATGGTCAGTCAAAAAGGACCATTCAGACCTTGGAGGATATGCTTCGTGCTTGCGTTATTGATTTTGGAGGAAGTTGGGATGACCACTTACCGTTAACTAAGTTCTCATATAATAACAGTTATCATGCCAGTATTAGTATGCCTCCATATGAGATGTTATATGGTAGGAGATGCAAGACACCCGTGTGTTGGGGTGATATTGGTCAGAAGGAATTAGGGAGCGTCGAGGTTATCGAGGCTACGACTGAGAAGCTTGAAAAGATCAAAGCCTTCATGAAGGTAGCCAAGGATAGACAGAAGTCGTATGCTGATAAACGACGCAGACTGATTGAGTTACAGGTGGGCGACATGGTTATATTGAAGGTCTCCCCTTGGAAGGGTATTATTCGGTTCAGAATGCATGGAAAGTTGAGCCAAGATACATAGGGCCTTTCTGAATCATTGCTAGAGCAGGAGAGGTGGCTAAATTATGTGGAGCAACCAGTGGCGATCATTGATCGAAAGGAGAAGAGGTTAAGGAATAAAGTGGTTCCTCTGTGCGTGTACAGTGGAAGCATAGGGAGGGATCCGATTGGGAGACTGAAGAAGAGATTAGACAGCATTACCCACGATTGTTTGAGGAATAACAGGTTTCGAGGACGAAACCTAAATAAGGGGGTGGACTTGTAACACCGGTTATTTATAAAAGATAAAGAAAGAAGAACAAAGTGAAGAAAATGAAGGAAATGAAATAAAACCTAAGTCTAGGGGTTAAATGTGACAAAAAGGACAAAAAGTTTAAAAAGTTGGTGATAAAGGTGGTATGGCCGCCTAAATGGTCATACCACACCTTTTTCATTTGGATCTTGATAGAGAGAGAGAGAGAGAAAAGGAGCCTTAGATACTGTGGGCAGGAGGTGTTGTGCACCGTAATGGAAGGTCTATGTTAGGCTTAGGCCCAGTACCATGAGACTGAATGGCATAGCACATGACAATGGAACACCTGAACTTTATCTTAGGTATTGTGGCCAGGAAGTGTTATGCACCGTAATGGAAGGTCTATGATAGGCTTAGGCCCAGTACCAGGAGACTGAAGGGTAAAGTTCATGGTTTTGATGGAAAGAAAAGATGTAATGATAAATGAATGAATGAAAGTAAGAATGTATGAACGAATGGAAGATAACAAATGAATGATGAAGATAATAATAATATTATCTATGTGTACGTACGATGTGTGATCACATTCTAAAACCTGTTATGATTGAATGAAAGTAAAGAACGGTTTTAAACGAAAGATAAACTATGATTTATTATAAAACTAGAACTCACTCAGCAACGCTGACTTTTATGTGTTTCCAGTTGGCAGGTAATGTTGCTGAGGATGGCACAGGGCGACTACTCAGCTGTTTTGGATGGCATTCTTTTGATTAATGTTTTTGCATTGTAATGCAAACGAACGATGTTTTGAAATGAACGATTGTATTAACTTGCAAAAGCATTTGTATTGATATGAAAAGTTATTTTTATGTTTTGGCTGCGATGTTTTATCAATGTTAAATATAAAGTTATATGATTTATGTGCCCTTTACCAGCTGTAAGCGTCCCGGGAATGGGGCCTTACATTCCTTATAAATACACTCATGAATGAATCTAATCAAATTTGATTACAATCATCATTGCAATCACATTTATCAATCATAAATGGAATGTAGCATCTCTTGTTTAATCAAACACGAACCACATGAATGACCTTTGAATTCAGTCCAATCTTGCTAAAACTCATCAAGAGCAATTCACAAACTACTTCAAAGATTCATGCCTCAAAAACCTTCCAAATTATTCGAAATGACAAATGTGGAACCAAAAAATACTTTAGTATTTATCTAGGCAAGAAAAAGGTGATGGGGTTTGCAAGAACACAAAATCCATGTTTAACCATTTAAACTTTCAGAAAAACGCAGCGGACATATATATAGCTTTAAAACCCATTTATAAGCTGAATATTTCATGTTCTTAGTGTCCATTTAATGTAGAAAAGCAAACCCAAACAAAAGGATCATGTATGTGAATGAAACAAGCTATGACAATACATAAACGTACATAAAATCACAGCTTCAACAAGCTGTGACAACTACCTTGTTCCAGCAGCAAATGTCGACCAAAATAAGGTGTTTGATGCTTGTTTTTTTGGCCAAGACTGCAAGGAGGAGTCCTCAAGTGCTTATACCCCAAGCCTTGTGAAGCACACACCACTTTTGCTAGGAATAGTTCACCAAAATCAAACCAAAAACTCCAAATTCTGCAGTCTCAAATCCGAGAGAGAAGAGAGAGAGGAGAGAGTCTTTTGATTTTTGTTTGCATGAATGGATGTGTTGTTAGAGGTGGAGTGAATTGCTAGTTAAGAGTTGCAAGTCTCAAAACACAAAGGTCCAATGAGAATGCAACAAGGGGGCAGCCATGTGTTTTAAATTTTAAGAGATTCCCTCTTAAAATTATAACACATAATACAAGTTAACTAGTCCTTTTAACTAGACACATATACAAGTAACCATTTGATTGTATAATCTAGTCACTCCATTATAAGTTTTGCAATATTATTTAACTAATTTAAATAAAATTACAAATAACTCATTGAACAAAATATCCTAATAAATTGTTCCATCTCATATGCAACTCTTTTAGAAAACCTATTTTCTAAATTGGTGTAAATATTTAATTGCATGATCATATCATCAATTAAATATTAATTGGTGTTTGCTAAGCTTGTTATTGGTATAACCCGACTTGGATCATTACGTACTAACCACATCAATATTCTAAGTGTCTTGGGCACACAGAATCCTTCAATCTCCCACTTGCCCAAGATTCATAGAAGATTGATGCAAGCAGTAAATACCGCCTAACAACGGTTTACTACCCTTAATACGTATGACTTATAGCCATTCAATAACATCATCCTTTCAAGTACCCTACTTGAAATAATTTAGGTGAATCGATCATCTATCCTTTTGTTACAGATGTCATGTTAAATCCAAGGACACAGAATGATCATTCCTTGTTGATTTAACTTAATCAGGCCTTAGACATCTTACTCTCAACGAATAAGAGGAACAAATTCCATCTTAACTACATACGTTTCTCACGAACACCTCGTGTTATACCTGAACATATCCTTATGTACTGTCCACTATTTCAGGACAGTGAAGAATATGCTCAAGGTGTGATACTTGGTGAATATCAAAACCCAATATGTATCTCAGGTCGGAGGATACCAATATGTATCAATAAGATTCATGTAGTAAAATTTGAGATGCGGGTTAGTCCAATGTTTGTATCCCACAAATATCTATGAACCCTGGCAGCAACCCATTGCTCTATATTCATCCTTATGAATATCAACCAATCCAAGTTCATAATAGTCTTACCTTCAAACTTGTTCCCACAAGTATGAACGACTACGGACATTTAGAGTAAACATTTTACTCATGGATTAAACATGCTAAATTGGAATATTATTTGAACATTATAACCAAATAACTTTATTCAAATAATAGAAAGTTCCACATATCCAAATACAAAATTTACAGATCAAATCCAATCACTAGAATATCGAAGTCCCATGGCACAAGTATGACCTTCATGCTTTGCCTTTTCAAGGAGCTTCGTGAGAGGATCCGCAACGTTTTGATCCGTGTGAACTTTGCGAATACATATCTTTCCCTTTTCAACTTCATCTCGTATGTAGTTGAATCTCCGCTCAATGTGCCTAGTCTTTTGATGAGCACGAGGTTCCTTGATTTGAGCAATCGCACCCTCGTTGTCACAAAAGATCTCTAGGGGTTCCTGAATGGAAGGGACAACCCCCAGATCGGCAATGAATTTCTTCAACCATGCAGCTTCTTGAGCTGCCAATGAGGCGGCGACATATTCTGATTCTGTAGTTGATAGAGCCACCACATCCTGTTTGGAGCTCTTCCAAGAGACAGCTCCTCCATTCAGAATGAAAATGTATCCCAATTGAGACCGTGAATCATCACGATCGGTTTGGAAACTCGCATCCGTGTAACCTTTTACAACGAGTTCCTCGTCACCAGATCCATAGATTAGGAACATATCTCTTGTCCTCCTTAGGTACTTAAGTATGTTCTTAACAGCCATCCAATGACTGTTTCCAGGATTTTGTTGGTAACGGCTTGTCATACTTAAGGCGCATGACACGTCCGGTCGAGTGCATATCATTGCATACATGATGGATCCAATAGCAGATGCGTATGGGATGGCCTTCATTTTATCTTGCTCTTCCTTTGAGCTTGGACATTGAGTTGTATTCAACATCGTTCCTCTTTGAATAGGTACGGTACCTTTCTTAGAGTTCTCCATCTTGAATCTCTTCAAGATTTTATCAATATATGCACTTTGATTCAAACCAATCAACCGCCTTGATCTATCCCTATAGATCTTTATTCCCAGAATATAGGCGGCTTCACCAAGATCCTTAATGAAAAACAACTTCCAAGCCAGGTTTTTACACCTTCCAAGGTTGGAATGTCATTTCCAAATAGCAGTATGTCATAAACATACAATACTAGGAAAGTTATTGTGCTCCCACTAGCCTTCTTATACACACATGCTCATCAGCGTTTTTGATGAAGCCAATTTCTTGACCTCCTTATCAAAACGATGATTCCAGCTTCTCGATGCTTGTTTCAATCCATAGATTGATTTCTTTAACTTGCATACTTTTTAGGATGTTTGGATCGACAAAACCTTCAGGCTGAACCATATAGACATCTTCCTCAAGATATCCATTTAGGAAAGCGGTTTTGACATCCATTTGCCAAATCTCATAATCATAATGAGCAGCTATGGCAAACAATATCCTTATAGACTTTAGCATCGCAACAGGTGAGAAGGTTTCATCATAATCAACCCTTGAGTTTGAGTGAAACCTTTTGCTACAAGTCTAGCTTTATAAGTATCCAAGTTTCCATGCATATCCGTTTTCTTCTTAAAAACCCACTTACTTCCAACTATTTTGGAGTTAAGAGGTGGTACAACCAAGTCCCATACTTGATTGTCATACATGGATTGTATCTCAACGTTCATGGCTTCAAGCCATTTGTCACAATCCGTATTGGACACTGCATCATGGTATGTGGTTGGTTCATCAGAATCTATCACATAGCATCCATCCATGAAAAATCCGTATCTTTCAGGCGGATTACTAATTCTAGCACTTCTGCGAACGTCTTGTGTGTCTTGATCAACCCCTTGATCATCCTCAACATCCTCATGTTGAGTGCTACTTTCAACCAAACGTATATCGGGTTGTGGTTCTTGATCCTCTTCAAGATCCACTGTTCTACTGCCAGCTCCTTCCATAAGGAACTTTGCTTCTAAGAACTCACCCTTTCTGGCAACAAACACCTTTTGTTCCAGTGGATCATAGAAATAATATCCCATAGAATCTCTAGGATATCCAATAAAGATACACTTGGTGGATCGGACATCCAATTTGTTTGGGGTGGGAGTTTTAACATAAGCCTCACAACCCCAAACCCTTAAGTATGAGGGATGGAACCCTTCCATGCCATATCTCAAAAGGTGTCCTTTCACCTTTTTGGTTGGGGCCATATTAGAATACGGGCCGTGGAGAGCAGAGCGAAACCCAAAATGATAGAGGTAATGTGCTTCTAGCCATCATAGATCGGACCATATCCAATAAGGTTCGATTCCTCCTCTCAGACACACCATTATGTTGTGGTGTTCCAGGTGGAGTGAGATGTGAGACAATCCCACAACTCCTAAGATGATTTTGAAAGGCATCACTTAGGTATTCACCTCCTCTATCGGTACGAAGAATTTTAATTGACTTGTTGAGTTGATTTTCTACTTCATTTTTGAAGATTTTGAACATTTCAAAAGCTTCGTCTTTGTGCCTTAACAAGTACACATACCCATAGCGACTATAATCGTCGGTAAAGGTAATGAAGTATCTTTCACCATTCCTAGTCATTGGCTTAAAAGGACCACATACATTCGAATGTATGATTCCTAATAAATCTTTTGCCCTTTCGGTAGTTCCACTAAAGGGTGCCTTAGTCATCTTACCTTGTAAACAAGACTCACAAACATCAAATGAATCACATTCATTTGTTTTTAAAAGACCATTCTTTTGAAGTGTTTGTAAACGTTTCTTGTTTATATGACCAAGACGACAATGCCAAAGATAGGTATCACTTAAGTCCAACTTGAGTTTTTTGGTGTTAGTTTGGTACAATGAACTATTTAAAGTATTTTCATGAACCAATTCATAATACCATTAATTGGAATAGCTTTAAAATAGAACATACCATTTAAAGAAACATGAATATCATTTTCAATAAAAGATAATACATAATCATAATGTCTTAATTGGGATACAGAAATAATGTTCCTAGTCAAACTAGGAGCATACAAAACATTCTTCAAAATAACTTCCAAACCACTTGGAAGTCGTAGGATGTAGTCTCCACGAGCTTCAACTAAGACTTTAGTTCCATTTCCCATGAAGAGGCTAACATCCCCTTGTTTGAAGTCCCTACTTCTTGTGAACCCCTGCAACAAATTGCAAATGTGAGTTCCACATCCGGTATCCAATACCCATGTGTTAGAAGATGCAACATTAAGATCAATATGAATCATGTATATTGTACCTGAGGTCTGCCGGCATCCCTCTTGGCTTTCAACTCTTGGAGATGGACAGGACAATTCCTTGCCCAATGTCCAATCTCCCCACACTTGAAGCATGGGTCATTTGTAGCAACCTTTTGCTTCTTCTCTTGTGGTTTGGGTGGCACCCTTGCCACCCCTTTCCCTTTTCCCCAAGCGGGTCCCTTACCCTTGGCAACCTTTGCCTTGGGTGCGGGACGAGGCCTTTTGTTCCCACCTTCATTAATGGTGAGAACGGGTAAAACCCTTTTACCCATGGCCGCCTCGGCCGTTTTGAGCATTGAGTGAAGCTCACCAATGCTTTTATCCCAAGCATTCATGTTGTAGTTCAACACGAATGTCTCGAACCTTTTGGTAAGGCCATTGAGGATCAAATCCGTGGCCAATTCCTTCGAGACGGGACAATTAAGCCTCTCGAGGCGGTCAATATGACTTTTCATCTTAAGTACATAAGATGAAACAGATTGGTTGTCGTCCATACGACATGCATGGAGTGCTCGAACCGTTTCGAAACGCTCAACCCTCGCTTGCTGTTGGAACGTTTCCTTCAGCTGGGTTATCATGTCATAAGCCCCGTGGGTTCATACTCCTTTTGGAGATCGGAGTCATGCTCGCTAGCATGAGACAAGACACTTGGACGGAGTCCTCAGTGTATTTAGCCAATCATTGAAGGCCTCCTCATCATCCTCGCTAGGTTGATCAGGGATAGGGTCGTCTAAAACGTACGATCTTCTCTCTTGCTTGAGAACGATTCTCAAGTTTCGATACCAATCGATGAAGTTGTTGTGATTTAGACGTTCCTTTTGGAGGATCGCTCGTAAAGATTGGTTGGACGCGGATGAGTTATCGGAATTATCATTATTAGAGGCCATCTACAAAATTTAACAAAGTTTTATTTAGTATTTCGATATTATCAATTTTAATAATTAATGCCTATTAAGGTCAATTATATATTAAAATCTAGAACCCAACATTACATTTAAATTGTGGTTAGGTGACCTTTATCCCACGATTTAAATTAATAAGGTGGTCAACGATTGACGGTTGCAACCATTTGCAACTTCTAGAGGTATGGGATCGACTCTTGAACATCATATGTAAAGTCGGCATGTAAATCCCATCAACACCATTTGGAAACCACATTGTAGGTGATCCATTTAACATGGTTTGCAAATCAAGACATCCTACTTACACCCACGTGTGAGTTTGCCAAAACAAATGTTTAGGTGACCTTATCCCATAAGTAAGGCATTCTCATCTCAAATCACAAGTTCCCTCAAAATGGTTAGGTGACCTTTATCCCACTAAGAGTTCCCAAGTGACTCAAGTGTTGTGTAAAAGGACGGTGTTGATCTCGTTTTTAAAAATTTTAGAGATTTCTTAATTCTAGTTTAGAAAACTCTATGTACTTGTATTTGTATGCTTTCAAATACAAGGTACCCTATGGTTCTTAGATTAAAACCAATTTTAATCTTTAAAATCATTAAACCATTTTAATAACTTTTATTAACTTTAAAGAACCAACATTTTCAGCTTGTTAAGTTTGTTAATGAGTTTGTTATGAATATTCAAATACAAACCAAACAATCAAACAAGCATATATACAAACATGAGTGCATAACCATAGCTACTAAGTTGACAACACTTGTTTGCCATCACAAGTGTTGTCATAAGGTCTTTTCTAAGGTTGAAAACAATCACAAAATGCAGGTCATCTTGGACCCCACTTGAACTTGCATCCATATGCTTCAAGTTCCATGTCTTTGATGTCCATCTTCGGGTCTTGAACTTGTGCATCTTCCTTTTACAAAATGTATCCTAATACATTTTCTAATAAAAGAAATGCACCTAATCTATTACAAACCCAAATGAATGAATAATTACAACCCAAATAATGAAACAAAATTACAACCCAATTGAATGAATGAATACAACCAACACAAGCATCCAAACATCACAAGGTCAATGGCTAGGTTATGCACTTTATCATCCAATGATCATAACATCAAAACATCTAATGAAACCCCTTTTAAAACCACCAAATTTCAGCCAACATAAACTGAAATTTTTGGTTTTAAATATTGTCCAAACAATCAACACATCAAGATATGTATCTTTCAAGATCTAATCACTAGCATGTGTGATATGACCTTGAAAGTTGGGGAATCATTCAACCAAACAATAACAGCCAAAACAGCCTAAAATATGTCTATAAACATCCTTTAAACCAATTTTAAAGAACAACACAAGCAAGTCATCCACATAACCGGCTCTAGATGCCATTGATGGGGTTTGCAAGAGCACAAAATCCATGTTTAACCATTTAAACTTTCAGAAAAACGCAGCGGACATATATATAGCTTTAAAACCCATTTATAAGCTGAATATTTCATGTTCTTAGTGTCCATTTGATGTAGAAAAGCAAACCCAAACAAAAGGATCATGTATGTGAATGAAACAAGCTATGACAATACATAAACGTACATAAAATCATAGCTTGAACAAGCTGTGACAACTACCTTGTTCCAGCAGCAAATGTCGACCAAAATGAGGTGTTTGATGCTTGTTTCTTTGGCCAAGACTTCAAGGAGGAGTCCTCAAGTGCTTATACCCCAAGCCTTGTGAAGAACACACCACTTTTGCTAGGACAGTTCACCAAAATCAAACAAAAACTCCAAATTCTGCAGTCTCAAATCCGAGAGAGAAGAGAGAGAGGAGAGAGTCTTTTGATTTTTGTTTGCATGAATGGATGTGATGTTAGAGGTGGAGTGAATTGCTAGTTAAGAGTTGCAAGTCTCAAAACACAAAGGTCCAATGAGAATGCAACAAGGGGGCAGCCATGTGTTTTAAATTTTAAGAGATTCCCTCTTAAAATTATAACACATAATACAAGTTAACTAGTCCTTTTAACTAGACACATATACAAGTAACCATTTGATTGTATAATCTAGTCACTCCATTATAAGTTTTGCAATATTATTTAACTAATTTAAATAAAATTACAAATAACTCATTGAACAAAATATCCTAATAAATTGTTCCATCTCATATGCAACTCTTTTAGAAAACCTATTTTCTAAATTGGTGTAAATATTAATTGCATGATCATATCATCAATTAAATATTAATTGGTGTTTGCTAAGCTTGTTATTGGGTATAACCCGACTTGGATCATTACGTACTAACCACATCATTCTAAGTGTCTTGGGCACACAGAATCCTTCAAAAGGTGCAAAGGATCATGAAACTACTCGTATTCACTCAATAACAATCAAGAATCAGATTACGCTAACGGAAAGAAAGTAATCTAAAATCAAACTGAAACGTGATGTGTGATCGATGAAAAAGAAGTCTATTCAAGTTAACATGACAAGGTAAATAATAATTATTATATTTTAATCCAAATTACGTGACTACATATTGGTGCATTTCAGTATTCATGAATGATTAAGTATATAAACAGAAAAAACACTAGTTATAATAAAACATTAAACAACACTAGTTCTCGCATTGATTATTTTGCTTTTTGTAACAACCTCCAATTATATGGAGTTTTTATTCTCATTCATTATAAACACACTCGTGAATGAATCTAATCATATTTGTTTATAACAATCATTGCAATCATACTAATCAATCACAAATAGAACGTAGCAGTTTAAATCATAACCAAAATCAAACATGAACCACATGAATGACCCTCGAAAGCAATCCACTCTCGTCTAAACTAATCAAAAGCAATTCAGAACCAACTTTGAACATTCATGCTTAAAAATCATCCGAATCAATCAAAATGACAACTATGGAACCACAAAATACTTTAGTAACAATCTAGGAAAGAAAAAAATGTGCAAAGGATCCACAAACTACTCGTATTCACTCAATAACAATCAAGAATCAGATTATGCTAATGGAAAGAAAGTAATCTAAAATCAAACAGAAAGATGATGATAGTTTAATGAAAAAGAAATCTATTCAAGTTAACACGACCAAGTAAATAAGAATTACTTGTATTTTAATCCAAATTATAAAACTACGTATTGGTGCATTTGAGTAATCATGAATGATTAACTAATAAACACGAAAAACACTAGTTATAATATGTGACAACCCTTAAAATAAAGTTAGGCAAAAATTAATAAACAAATGAAATTCTCTTACATGTTACTCATTATTTGACTAACCCTTTATATATTATATATGTTTATGTGTTAATATATATATATGTGGTACGTATGCATGTTTGCATGCATGAAAATTTACGTGTGCATGTATCCGTATACATAAGCTCTTGATGCCAAACATTATGTGATCAAAGTATCTCAACTATGTAACCTCAAATCATACACTAAACGAACCAAAATACAATCCAACCAAACACCACAATACAATACAACATCAAAGAAAACTTGGCATGAAAACAAAACTAAGTAAACTATAAACATCTTAACACTAAACCATGCTCTTGTTTCGGATCATTAGAAGTTTAACTAACCAAATTAAGAGGTGATTAACACCATAATCGGTTAGTCAAACCTCACCATCACCACCTTGCACCAATATCTAAGAATTTGACACCTACAACTCTATATTAGCTTAGTCACTAAAGCTAGGTGTGAATGTAATGATTAGTGCCATTTATGGCATCAGCCGAGACCTCCATAAAAACACACAACCGGTCACTTCCATACTCACCATCTTCTCAAACCAACATCACCCTCTTAACTCTCTAAACTCTCGACCACTTCGACCAACATCACCTTCACACCTTGAACCCGGTCACCTCTACACCACTACTCTTTTTCTCTAAGTCTCGGTTACTACCTTAATATCACCACAACTGAACATCATCATCTTCCAAATCGATTGTTGCAAGGAGAACGAGACTTTGAAGCTCAAAACAATCATTCAACTCGGTTCAACGGAGAAAGAAACTACCATCAACTATCCTCACCCTCTCTCATTATCAAAATCAAGGTTTCAATCCCTAAATCATAACTAGTTAAGTTTACCAATATATATATGTGTTTAAACAACACATATAATCAACCCTTATGATTAAACTATAAGGACCCGTTCCCGGGACGCTCAAAGCTGGTCAATCATTGCACATAAAACATATAATTGCATTTAACTTTCATAAAACATCACAGTGGAATATTAAAATAACTTTTATTTTCATTATAAATGTTTTTGCAAGTTAATACAATCATTCATTACACATTTTCACTTGTTCACATTACAATGCAAAAACTTTAACAAAAGAATGCCATCCAAAATGCCAAGTAGCTGCCCCACGCCATCCTTAGCAATGCTCACCTGCCAATTGGAAAATGCATAAAAAGTCAGTGTTATTGAGTGAGTTCTAGTTTTATAATAAAACATACTCTACTTTCATTAAAAACCGTTCTTTACGTTTGTATGTGATCACACATCATATATACACATAGATAATATCATTATTATCTTCATCATTCATTCATTAACTTCCATACATCGTACGTCATTATCATTCACATTCATTCATAGTTTCTTACTTTCTTTTGTACGTTCATTTCATTCGATGACATGTACAATACCCTAAACATTTTGCACGAAACTGGTTATTGGGCCTGAGGTTTTTCATAGACCTCGAACGTTGTGTACGAAGCTGACTCCAGTACCTAGGGAAAATACATTCACCCCTTATCTTTTCTCTTTCATTCTGGATCAATGCCATACGTTATACCCTGAACATTGTGCACGAAGCTGGTTACTAGGCCTGAGGTCTTTCATAGACCTCGAACATTGTGCACGAAGCTGACTCCAGTACCTAGGGCAAGCGGCAAGGATCCCATATATGGTCAATCACAACGATTGGACCCTAGTGTGCATCCTTCGGGGGTAGCTAACCCGCACAAAGTTGAGCTAACACCCTTCATGGAGGTTCAGGGTAGCTAACCTCTAATATGTTGTTGCATAATTTGGATTAAAAAATAAATAATTCTTATTTTGCTTTGTCGTGTTAACATGAATAGATTTATTTTTCATCTATCACTCATCACGTTTCTCTTTGATTTCAGATTACTTTCTTTCTGTTAGCATATTCTGATTCTCGATTGTTATTGATTGAATATGAGTAGTTTCTTGATCCTTTGCACCTTTTTTCTTGACTAGATTGTTACTAAAGTATTTTATGGTTCCATTTTGTCATTTTGATTGATTCAGATGATTTTTAGGCATGAATGTTCAAAGTTGGTTGTGAATTGCTCTTGATGAGTTTTGGCAAGATTGGATTGATTTCAAGGGTCATTCATTTGGTTCGTGTTTGATTTTGTTTTTGATTTAAACAATTGATGCTACGTTCTGTTTGTGATTGATTAGTGTGATTACAATGATGATTATATTCAAATTTGTGTAGATTCGTTCACGAGTGTGTTTACAAAGGATGAGAATAATAACACCACATAATCGGAGGTTGTTTCGGAAAGCAAGTAACTATCAATTCGAGAAATAATTTTGTTTAATGTTTTATAATAACTTGTGTTTTTCCAGTTTATGTAGTTAATCATTCATCATTACTGAAATGCACCAATATGTAGTTGCATAATTTGGATTATAATACAAGTAATTTTTATTTACATGTTCGTGTTAATTTGAATATATTTCTTTTTCATTGAACACTAATCATGTTTCTGTTTGATTTCAGATAATTTTCGTTATATTAGTGTAATATGATTCTAGATTGTTATTTAGTGAATATAAGTAGTTTCTTCATCCTTTGCACCTTTTTTCTTGCCTAAATTGTTACAAAAGTATTTTGTGGTTCCAAACTTGTCATTTTGATTGATTTGGATGGTTTTTGAGGCATGAATATTCGAAGTTGGTTCTGAATTGCGCTTGATGAGTTTTGGCGTGATTGGATTGATTTCAAGGGTCATTCATGTGGTTCGTTTTTTATTTTAGTTATGATTTAAACAGTAGATGCTACATTCCATTTATGATTGATAAGTGTGATTGCAATGATGATTATAATCAAATTTGATTAGATTTGTTCACGAGTCTGCTTATAAGGAATGAGAATAAAAACTCAATACTAGTACTAATGTGTTTTAATGTTTTATTATAACTAATTTTTTTCATGTTTATACTGTTAATCATTCCTGAAAACTCAAATGCACCAATATGTAGTTCCATAATTTGAATTAAAACACAAGTATTTCATATTTACTTGGTCATGTTAACTTGAATAGATTTCTTTTTCATCTATCACTCATCACGTTTATGTTTGATTTCAGATTACTTTCTTTCCGATAGCGTAATCTGATTCTCGATTGTTATTGAGTGAATATGAGCAGTTTCTTGATCCTTTGCACCTTTTTTCTTGACTAGATTGTTACTAAAGTATTTTGTGGTTCTATAGTTGTCATTTTGATTGATTCAGATGATTTTTTAGGCATGAATGTTCAAAGTTGGTTGTGAATTGCTCTTGATGAGTTTTGGTGAGATTGGATTTATTTCAAGGGTCGTTCATTTGGTTCGTGTTTGATTTTGGTTATGATTTTAACAATTGATGCTATGTTCTGTTTGTGATTGATTAGTGTGATTGGAATGATGATTATAATCATATTTGAGTTGATTCGTTCATGAGTTTGTTTGTAAGGGATAAGAATAATAACACCACAAACTGGAGGTTGTTACGGAAAGCAAATAACTATCAATGCGAGAAATAGTTTTGTTTAATGTTTTATTATAACTGGTGTTTTTCTTGTTTATATAGTTAATCATTCATCATTAGTCAAATGCACTAATATGTAGTTGCATAATTTGAATTAGAATACAAGTAATTCTTATTTACTTGGTCGTGTTAACTTGAATAGATTTCTTTTTCATTGAACACTCATCACATTTCTGTTTCATTTCAGATTACTTTCGTTTCGTTAGCGTAGTCTGATTTTAGATTGTTATTGAGTGAATATGAGTAGGTTCTTGATCCTTTGCACATTTTTTCTTGCCTAAATTGTTACAAAATTATTTGTGGTTCCATGTTGTCATTTTAATTGATTTGGATGGTTTTTGAGGCATGAATGTTCGAAGTTGGTTTTGAATTGCTCCTGATGAGTTTTGGCGCGATTGAATTGATTTCAAGGGTCATTCATGTGGTGCGTGTTTGAACTTGGTTATGATTTAAACAATTTATGTTACGTTTTGTTTATGATTCATAAGTGTGATTACAATGACGATTATAATCAAATTTGATTATATTCATTCACGAGTGTGTTTATAATGAATGAGAATAAAAACTCCATCCTAGTGCTAGTGTTGTTTAATGTTCTATGATAACTAGTTTTTTGTGTTTATACTATTAATCATTTATGAAAACTCAAATGCACCAATATGTAGTTCCATAATTTGAATTAAAACACAAGTAATTCTTATTTACTTGGTCGTGTCACATCCCGGCGGAAGCGTGAAATGATTATTTGGGTGTGACTTGTTTGTAGAACTCATTGATTAACAGAGTTTCAGATAGCACAGCAACATATATTTAAACATAACAAAACATACTTCATAAGATAATAATAAGGTTAGGATTACATTAAATCATGATAGTCAAAATTGATCTAATTATAATCCTATTACAACATATTTTCTAACTGCTACATCTTCAGTAAAGGTGGAAATGAGCGTCCACTGATATGCTAAGATCATACATATTCACAGTTAGATTCACACAGACTTTCCCCATAACTTCTCCCCAGCCGTTATACACATCAAAAGAGAACATTAAGCTGTTAGACATGATGAATTCCTGAAAAAGCATACTCAAAATAGTCAACATAATGTTGGTGAGTTCATAGGTTTATCTTACATTAAATATTATTGATGCATCAAATACAACCAAACCTTACTTAATAATCAGATCAACCATACTGTCATAACATAATTCATAAATCAGATAATATAGCATCACAACACTCATCCTGTTGGTGTAGGAAATTATTTATTAAGTAGCGCTACCTATATTATCCAACGGTTCCACATCCGAATTAATGGTTGTAACATAAATGACAGTATAACTCAAAAATTGCATCAATCATAAAATCAATAGTATGCTTTTTCCCCCAAAAATTTATAAAAATCAAAATGGGGCTATGAATCTCACCTTTACTCCAAGAAATCACCTATAAACAAAATATATATAGTTTAGAAAACATAAATATTTTCTTCAAAATTTTTAGTACCTCAAATATTATCAAAACTGATACAATAAATAGGTAATGAAATAAAACTTAACATACTCAGATTTCATATTTTAATTATTTACATTTTATTTCATATAATTTTCATAATATTCCAATAAATTATTAAAAATAACTTTTGGTTTCTAAAAATTCCCAAATTTGATCAGAATATTTGGCACAATATTTATAACTCTTAAAAATTTTCCCAAATCTTAAATCATAGCAGAGTCAATTTTTATAATTTTCTTTATTTTACTAATATTTAGTAAAAATACCAGAATATGTCCAAAAATTCTTATTTTCGTACAGAATGTTCTTTTCAGATTTTCAAATTTTCTGTAATTTTCTCATAATTTATTGCAAAGTTAAAGTATTTTTCCCGATTTTCATGTGACAGAAACTTTCAAAATTCATAACTTATTCATATCTTCAAGTTAGGTCATGAAACTTTTTCTGTAATTCCTATAATTCGTAAGGTTTAATATATAATTTTCTCAATATCATCCCAGGTTCAGTTCTTCCAGCATAAATGTTTCCTTTAAATAATAAAATAATTTATATAAATTATTTATCTATAGGAATGGCATCAAAATCTGCAGAATTATAATTCCTAATATTCTAAACATGCCTTCAATGTTTGTTCCCACAATCATAGTCTATAACACAATAAACTGAATTTAACAAGTTGTACATAAGATTTTAATCCTTAATTCATAATTTCTTTTATATAATTTTCGATTATCAGGTTTTATTTTGTTTATTTCAGATTCTAAAAACCTTCTTACTGACTTTTTAAATAAAGTTGATATGTTTATAGGATTCACAAAGATTTTAGATGTAAAATCATAAGAGTTAATAATATGTTTGTTTAAACATATGTATAATCTTTGTAATCTTGACTTAGACATGGTTTAGAGAGTGAAACTTTGATTTTGACAGAAGGAGAGGGTGATGATAGCTGATCGTAGCTTCTTTCTCCAGTTCTTCAACGTGTGTAAGTGTCTTGAGCTTCCAAAGTTGTGATCTTCTTGCAAAGGTTGGTTTGGAAGGTGATGATGTGATGTTAATGGTGTTCGGATGAGAGGTGAAAGAGTGGTGTTTGTGGTGGTGACCGAGAGGTGGTGTGTAGGTGAGGAATGGGGTGAAGATGGTTATGATGTTCGGTTATGGTGGTGATGTTCGAAAGTGATAATTGAGAGAACAAGGTGAAGCCGAGAGTTTGAGAGAGATTTAGTGTTTGTGTTTGTCTTGTGTTTCCAAGCCATCGGTCGAGATATCAAATAGTGGAGTTGGTCATGATGAACTCTAGGCTTAGAGTAATGACTAGGCACCTAGCTTGCAGTTGTTGGTTCTCATAGATTGTTAAGGTGGCGACTTGAGGGGTGATCCAATTAGGTGGCGGTATAAGGGGGTGGGTTGGTGTCATGGTGGGGCTATGTGGCATTCAAGGAGCTAAGTGAGTCACCATGCCATTATTACAAGGTTTAACTAAAGCTTAGAGTGTTTAATCGGTTTTCTTAAACGCCTAATGATCTGTGACATGAGTTTTCATAATGCTTAAGTTTGAGGTTTAAGTGAATAAGATTGTTTTGATGTCAAGTTTCTTTGTTGTTATCTTGTATTGAGGTGTTTGTTTGGGTTATGTTTTTGTATCATTTGGTGAATGGTTTGATGTTATTGAGTTGAAATATTAGATCATATTGTGTTGATATCCATGATTTATGATTGATAAGTGTAATTGCAATGATTGATTTCAAGGGTCATTCATGTGGTTCGTGTTTGATTTTGGTTATGATTTAAACAGTAGATCTACATTCCATTTATGATTGATAAGTGTAATTGCAATGATGATTATAATCAATTTTGATTACATTCATTCATCAGTGTGTTTATAAGGAATGAGAATAGAAACTCCATACTAGTACTAGTGTTGTTTAATGTCTTATTATAACTAGTTTTTTTTTGTGTTTATACTATTAATCATTCATGAAAACTCAAATGCACCAATTTGTAGTTGCATAATTTGAATTAAAACACAAGTGATTCTTATTTACTTGGTCGTGTTAACTTGAATAGACTTCTTTTTCATCTATCACTCATCACCTTTCTGTTGATTTCAGATTACGTTCTTTCAGTTAGCGTAATCTGATTCTGGATTGTTATAGAGTGAATACGAGTAGTTTATTAATCCTTTGCACCTTTTTCTTACCTTGATTGTTACTAAAGTATTTTGTGGTTCCATAGTTGTTAGTTTGATTGATTCGGATTATTTTTCAGGCATGAATGTTCAAAGATGGTTGTGAATTGCTCTTTATGAGTTTTAGAAAGATTGGATTGATTTCAAGGGTCATTCATTTGGTTCCTGTTTGATTTTGGTTGTGATTTAAACAATTGATGCTACATTCTGTTTATGATTGATTAGTTGATTGCAATGATGATTATAATCAAATTTGATTAGATTCGTTCACGAGTGTTTGTATAAGGGATGAGAATAAAAACACCGCATAATTGGAGGTTGTTATGGAAAGCAAATAACTATTAATGTGAGAAATAATTTTGTTTAATGTTTTATTATAACTAGTGTTTTTCCTGTTTATATAGTTAATCATTCATCATTACTCAAATGCAACAATATGTAGTTGCTTAATTTGGATTAGAATACAAGTAATTCTTATTTACTTGGTCGTGTTAACTTGAATAGATTTATTTTTCATTAAACACTCATCACATTCTGTTTCATTTCAGATTACTTTCGTTCCGTTAGCGTAGTCTGATTTTAGATTGTTATTGAGTGAATACAAGTAGTGTCTTGATCCTTTGCACATTTTTTTCTTGCCTAAATTGTTACAAAAGTATTTTTGGTTCCATAGTTGTGATTTTGATTGATTTGGATGGTTTTTGCGGCATCAATGTTCGAAGTTGGTTGTGAATTGCTCTTGATGAGTTTTGGCGCGATTGAATTGATTTCAAGGGTCATTCATGTGGTTCGTGTTTGAACTTGGTTATGATATAAACAATTGATGTTACATTTTGTTTATGATTCATCACGTTTCTATTTGATTTCAGATTACTTTCTTTCCATTAGCGTAATCCTATTTTCGATTGTTATTGATTGAATATGAGTAGTTTCTTGATCCTTTGCACCTTTTTTCTTGACTAGATTGTTACTAAAGTATTTTACGGTTCCATAGTTGTCATTTTGATTGATTTGGATGATTTTCTAGGCATGAATGTTCAAAGTTGGTTGCGAATTGCTCTTGATGAGCTTTGGTGAGATTGGAATGATTTCCAAGGTTATTCCTTTAGTTCATGTTTGATTTTGTTTATGATTTAAACAATTGATGCCACGTTCTGTTTGTGATTGATTAGTGTGATTGCAATGATGATTATAGTCAAATTTGAATAGATTTATTCACAAGTGTGTTTATAAGGGATGAGAATATAAACACCACATAATTGGAGGTTGTTACGCAGAGCAAATAGCTATCAATGTGAGAAATAGTTTGTTACTTTTTATTATAACTAGTGTTTTTCCTGTTTATATTGTTAATCATTCATCATCACTCAAATGCACCAATATGCAGTTGCATAATTTAGATTAGAATACAAGTAATTCTTATTTACTTGGTCATGTTAACTTGAATAGATTTCTTTTTCATTGAACACTCATCAGGTTATGTTTGATTTCAAATAACTTTCTTTCAGTTAGCGTAATCTGCTTCTCAATTGTTATTGAGTGAATATGAGTACTTTCTTGATCCTTTGCACCTTTTTTCTTGCCTAAGTTGTTACAAAAAAATTTATGTTTCC